>JARDYJ010000002.1:114138093-116538093 GCA_029215755.1 Spea hammondii
TATGCAGCCCGGAGCCCCCGCTCATGATTCGCTCATAATTAATTTTTGCAGTGAGAATTTCACCTTTAGAAGAGACCATGGAGTCAAAAGGGTTGGAAATATATAGCTCCACCCCCTTGCAATGTGATTTTTTTTTTCAGCTCCACCAACTTTATATGGACTGTAGAAGCATATTGTGCGCACAAAATTTTGGCTCTGGGAAAGATTTGGCACAACACAAATTTTCAGCGCACATCACCCAAGAAAAATTAGAGGGAACATTGATTGGAGTCCATGCAAAGTAGATTCCATGTTCAGAGTTTAGTTTTCATTTAAAGAATACGTAACATTGGATCGGAACAGAACCAAGCAATGATTTTAAAAGGCAAGTTCAATTGAACCTGCTTTCACATATGTTAGAACTTAATATCTTAGTTGATCTTGATAAAATCACATCTTAACTAGGCTTAGTTGTTAAGGGACAGTGTTGGCTTCTTTACGTAGTAATAACCGCACTCTAAATCCATACACTGTTTTTAGATTTAATCCATTTATTTACTGTGTATTCTGCCCTCTTCTGTCTTAAAAATCCTGACATTCCAGTTTCTCCTTTGTACCTTCTGAGGAAGGTAAAGTAACAGCCATGAGCCAATAAATGAGACACTTACACATTCTCGTCTGTGTCTACTCTCAATGAGCCTACTGGGCTTGTTGTCTCTAACACTCCCAAATATTCAATCTTTTAATGCAGTGCAGACCCTTCAATCTCAAGGAAAAAAAAATCACAGCATGTGGTTGTGGGATTACTGTCAATTCAACAGAACACAAGGAGATAAAGGCACAAATCCCGATAGCATGTCTCCTGTTTTGCATACTCAAAGTACAGGACACAGCCTTATTATTTACTCCTTGAAATCATGCAGTTTGTGTTAGACAACTTATAACGAAATAGCAGCAGTCATTCCAGTTTAAAACTATTTCTAAACTATGATCCACACACCCGTCAAATAAATGTAAATATTTTAATATAACTGCAAATTATGTAAAGCAGTCTATATGCTAACTGGATTATCAGAACTGTAGTGTTTTTGCAAATCAGCAACTATTTTGTACTTAATGTGGCAGGAGTGTGAAAGGTCCAAGAAAACTGGGGTTATAGGCATTTTCCTTCATGGCACATTAGCAGGAATGAGTATTAGAACTCAAATTCACTTAGCTGTCAACATGATACAGCATAAATCTAAAAAAAACTTGGAACAATTATGATTTTAGTACCTTGCTTATTCTGCATGTTTATTTAATTTTATTAAAATGCAAACGTTCCAAAAAATAAGGCTAAAATTAAAAATGATTAGGGAGATCAGGTATTACCGTATTTGCTCGATTAAAAGACAACCCCCTAAAATCTGAATGTTAATTTAAGAAAAAAAGAGAAAAAAATTTGTTTAAAACGAACCTACAGGAAAAAAAGTTGCTATTAAATAATTTATGTAAACATTTTCATATTTAATAAAAGCTGATTGAGAAAAATTACCTTTTATTTGCCAACCTGCCCCCCCCCGTTATGCTCATCTGCCCCCAGGCTTGCCATTCTGTCCTATACCCCTGCCTCCCTGATATGCCTTTAACCTCCTATATGCCACTGCCTCCAGAAATGCCTTATACCCCTATAAGCCACCCTGTGCCATTATATGCTTTTTAACCTATCCCTATATGCCAGTGGCATATAGCAGTATAAAGCATTTCTGGAGGCAGAGTGGCATATAAGGGGTTAAAAGGCATATCATGGGGCACCCTGCCTCCAGGAAAGCCATATGCCACCCAACCCCCCCGACTTACCAGTGCTTCTGACTCCCTGGTGTCTGGTGGGGGGAGCGGGTGTTCCGCCGGAACTTCTATGAGCACCAGAAGGTAATAGAAGCCACGGCGGAAGTACAAGTGGACAAGTAGTAGCGGGGGTTGTCTGCGTTCATTGAGCGGACGTTCGGCGGCTGGCAGGGAATTCTCCTCTCTGGCAGCCAGGGAGGGTATGCACGATGGGCGTAGACAACCTCTGCTGCTGCTGCCGCCACTTTGCGATAGACGCCTGGTGTTAGCGCTGCGATGGGATCTGGATAGTCCTCGATTATAAGATGGGGGTATTTTCCCCCCCCCAGAGCATTTGCTCAAAAAAAAAAAAAAAAAAAAAAAAAAAATCCTTGTCTTATAATCGAGCAAATACAGGTATATATAAATGTAAAAAAATCAAGACATGTA
Source organism: Spea hammondii (assembly GCA_029215755.1). Classification (NCBI taxonomy): domain Eukaryota; kingdom Metazoa; phylum Chordata; class Amphibia; order Anura; family Pelobatidae; genus Spea; species Spea hammondii. Next base: position 114,140,329 of record JARDYJ010000002.1, read on the forward strand.
ATAAGCTTTGAACCTAGTTAAACCTGCAGCAAACAAATGAAAACCAGATGTCCGAGTATGGTATTGGTCTAGTAGAGACAAGTATGGGTAGTGAACAAAACAGGTGGATAATACACAATATATTTAATGACGGTCAGGAAATTACAACCATTTTTGTACCCATGTGTTTAAATTGCATAATGAAAGTAAGAGACAAATGATACAGCATCCAAGATAGAACTTGCCAGGGGATAGCATTTTAGCTAAAAGGGGTGCTCAGGATCCAATTTGCCCCTGCATATGCAACCTGCTAAACTACCAGCACAGGGTCTAACCAAAGCAGTCCTTGTTCTTACTGAAGAGGAGTGGTTTACAAGCTTGGCAAAGTTGACGCACAAAAAGAATGCCATACTTACAGACATGCATTTCCAACCTATATTTTGGGTGCCCACACTATTGTGTAGCCACCAATATCCCAATGGGTATTTCTCTGGGGAAATTCGTAAAAATGTTAACCACTAGGATCCCTAGTTTGACATTCAAGTAGATGCCTATGAATAAATTAACTGTCTAAAGGAGAAGGGGGGGGGGGGGTAACCAGCTGCCGGCAAGCAAAAGGATCTACTCACTAAAGGGAGAGTTGCCGTTTAATTTCATTGCCTTCACCAAACATTATGAGCAGGCAGCTTCAGTGAGCTTCTGCACCAACAATAAACTTGACTGGCCTTGTGTAACGTATAGTTATATCAGATCTCTATTCAATGTGACTTTAACAGGGCAAGTTTATGAAAACGTCCAAGTATTTGCCCTTCATATGGGGTATATCTCACCGATTGGGCCATTCGTGTATCAGATAATGGTTTCCTAAATTGATGTCAAAAAGGTTTTGTACTGTGTTAGCCGTTGATATCATATCATGACCATGCAATGTAAACCATAACTCAAGTCAAACCGTTTGCCATTCAACTTTTATTTTAATAAAATCAGTAATGCACAGCACATGCAGTGCTAAGCATCTAAACTAGTACAATAAGCATTACTAAACTAGAGCAACTTGAGTCAATCTTGACATTTAGCAAGTTTGAATCCATTCATTGCATATGATTTTTTTTAAACCTCATCTTTTAAAAAAAGGTATTGCTGCCAAATATACTTGCTAATATGTAATCATTGAAGACAAGTCACCGATTACACCAATATGACAAAAGATAACCACATGTTTTGAGGATTGCAATGTGCCAGACATTCACTGAAATATTTAAAAAAAAAAATAATTAACCACACAACTAAACAAAAACTCACACAAACATCTTGAGAATCTGGACACTTCACATGTGTTTTGAAGTGTTTCATTAATATCTTAAGACAAGTGTATCAAAACCTTGGCATGTTTAAATTTTAAATTGCCAATTGAATTTTAATTACACCAGAGAGTTATGGCTGTGCCGCCAATACCGGATCTGCTTAATTTGACTTAAGAGTTTAATATGACTTAACATTAAAAGCTCACACTACCCCGAAATATATAATTTCACGCATACGTTGACATTCAACATTCAAGTGCCAGTGTTTTTGTACTGTCTTTTGGTCAAGTTTCTTTAAACTTTCAAAGAATCACTTAGGCTTACAAAAATAAATATTTGTCAAAATGTTCAATAAATATTACACAAAACTAGCAGCAAAAAGTATCTAGAAATCCATTGTGTGCAAAATAGTTTCCTTCCCCAGCTAACACTCCTATGGTCCCAAATAAATCTCAGTCTACCCTACACCTCTTTCAAAGTGTTTCTTCCCCACCCTATTGAGACAAAATATTTGAGGTTAAAAGGACACGCACACAAGACTTGTATAAAAATTCTCTCCATGTGCAATAAAAGTTTTGTATAAAGTTATGGGCAAAATGTACAAGGGCCACCTATATTTTAAATAGCACCATAACAAAAGACCTCAATACTGTCAAGTGCACCTACAAAAATGTTGAGCAAGGCACAGTACACAAATCTATTGCACTTTTTTTGCCAATCCCACGCCACTAAAATTGTAATTTTACTACACAGTATAAGCTTAATTCCAAAGTGGCAGAGACATGTTACAGGTGAGAATTAAGTCTTTGGCTAAATTTAGCATTGACATACTAAATACAATGGAAACCTATGCAACTAAAACTGACTAAACTGCACTGATTAGCAGATTTAACACCTTGTGCAGTCGTACATTTTTTCCCACCACTGATCTTGTGAGTTTTACTCATCTGGAGCCATTTTTTAAAGTCTACTGTAAGCCAAGTATGTTTTAAACTCTCAAACGCAGCTTAACAGAGTAATGTGAATCTGCATTAAAATAAAGCCTGCTGCATAATTCCTCCTGTTCATACCCTCTTGACCAAAAAACATCAACACTAGCATGCGTTATTAGACCAAAATCAGCCAGGCCTGTCACAGAACCACATACTGCTGTGGTCAGCCATTCTGCCATATTTCATGACAGGCATATGTAAAATTTGATACGCCCTACAAGCTATTTCAAGTTTCAGATCAGTTTACATGTTCCTTCTAAATGTTAGGCCTTTGTTTGGCTAGCTCAACTTATGGATCTGCCTAAACATTGTTAAAAGGAATTCCTGTATTTTCTTGCATTCTCTGAAAAAGAGTGCTCTGTGTATGAATGCAAGTCCTTAACACCTTTTGTGACTGGAATGGCTTATTGTAAAGACTTCAGGTTCAAAGTACCTTTCCAGGATAGAGTGAGCAAATCAGAAATTAACTTTGTACAGTTTGCTACATTAGTAACTTAAATATGCTTCAGGGTGTTTTGCCTAAAAATGGCAAATAAACAGAAGCTCTAATGCAGGCTCACTGCACACAAGTTTTGCCTCGTAATATTAATTAGTGGATGAAACTAATCCTGTCTTGTGTTGTATCAGACCTTTGTGCCAAGGTTTGATTTTGCCCAAGTTCGATAAGTTTATTTTATCATAACAATTTTATCTTGAGCAATACTGAGCCAACAGGACATCAAAATAAAAAAAGTTATCTAAAGTTAAAGGCACAGTACATTAAACAAATTATCCTCAGACAAAATAAATGCAGTTGGTAGGGAGGGGTGGATTTGGGTGTAAACCCCAAAACTACAGCAATGAAATCTTCCAACACTTTCAGAGTCGGGTTTTTGCCCCATTTTTCTTCATGGCCCACAGCTCCCTTGAAAAGAAAATTCCGTGAAGTCACAGCTGGTTAATGTACACGTTTTCTTGAAGCTACACAAGGTATAGTCTGGCTAAGTTACATGTGGTTTCCATATTAGCTTGTTTGGTTTGAGTCATTTCTGCCATCCTTAGTTGCCCCACCAGTCAACCTGGGAGCTACCGCCATAGTTTCCTCCATATCCATCACTGTTATAGAAACCACCATATCCACCTGTAAAGAGAGCAATGACTGTTAAGCACTGCGAGACACGTTTAACAGAACCATAAATTGCCAGTACAATTGACACTTACCACCTCCAAATCCCCTGCTGCTTCCATGGCCACTGCTCCGACCTCCACGGCTGCTGCTACCAAAGCTAGTGCTTGAACCACCGCTGCTTGTTCTGTAATCTCTGGCACCAAATCCACCGCTGAATCGGCTATAGGATCACATTTCAAAAAACAGTTAACTATGTATTAACAAAAAGTCACAAAATTCCAAGGATTTATTTTTAATAAAATGGTACTAGACTAGTGCGTAAGGATACATTACACCATGCCCTTTCTGTAAAGGGGAATGAGAACAGACTACCACATAGTATAAAGTAAAGGAATGATATCCTAAAGGCCATGTTAAAGTAAAAGCAGGCTAGATGAGCCAGTTAATCATTCCTCTATGAACAGGCCTCTTGTAACCTTCAATTTAACACTTAAAACCAACTAAAGACAGCCAAGCCCATGCAAAACCAGGATGTTAATTTGTCACCTCTTTGAACGGCCACGAGCGCTACTCTTATGATGCTGTTCATAAGCCATGTTCTCCAACCAAGATGGTACTTCTTGTTTTGCTTCCACCAGCAGATCCAACAAGTCCTTTGTTATATTTATGTTCTTCTCGTTAAAAAAGGATGTTGCAAGTCCTAGAGGTGGGGAAAAAAAAAAAATTTATGCAAAGGACATTGCTAGACTATAAGTCTAGATATCGACATGCTAAGTGTAGTACTATGCATCAGCTGATCTTTAATGAGAAAATTAGTGCGCCTGGGAAGTAAACTGGCCAAAAAGTGGTCATGAATCTAAGCCTAAAGCAGGAAACTGGCAGACTAGATGGGTCAAGTTGTTCTCATATGCTGTTAAATGCCACATATAGCTTAAATGGTATTCCAAAACTAATCATGCAGGGAGTAGCATAACAAAGACTACAAAACTCACCAAGATTACCAACACGGCCTGTACGACCAATACGATGTACATATTCTTCAATGTCACTCGGCAAGTCAAAGTTAATAACGTGTTTGACATTTGAAATGTCAAGTCCTCTAGCTGCAACCTGTAAGCGAGAGGGACAGTTTTATAGCAGCCAATTATATGAAAGTTATAATACTTTGCTATATGCTAACTTACAGCAGTGGCAACAAGGATAGGGCTTTTCCCTGAGCGGAACTGATGAAGTGCTTCTTCTCTGTCTCTTTGGGACCTGTCTCCGTGGATGCTTGTACAAGCATAGCCTTCATGGTACAGGAAATCTTCAAGTGCATCAGCACCCTTTTTTGTCTCAACAAAGACCAATGTTAAGGAATCTTTACCTAGGACATAACATTGTGCAGATTTTAACTAATCAGCTTCGAGAATAAAAACCATGTAAGCAATGCACGAGTTTATTCTAGAAAGAACAGTCTACCTGTTGCATTAAGGAGATCGAGCAAAAATGATCGCTTGTCCATTTCCTCAACCCAAACCACTTTCTGAGTAATGTTTTCAGATGTGGACCCAACTCTTCCAACTGCAAGAAAGATGTACTCCTCCAAGAAATCACGAGCAAGGATCTATATAATAAAAAAAACAAAACTCATCAACTGTAGAACTAGGGAAGCTGAATGCTCACTAGTCCTGGAATACAAGTTTAAGGTAGAGCCATTCAAATGTCCAGACTGTTATTTACTGAAACAATCCTAGAATAATCTAAAAGAAAAGCTGCAACTGAAAGCCCAGCATTCTTCAGAAAACACTGCAGAGGTTAATTAGGATTTTTTTTTTTTAGTTACCTGGATTTCCTTTGGGAAAGTGGCACTAAACATCATAGTCTGGCGGACCCCCTTTGGGGGCATTGTGTCTTGCTCAACAATGCGTCTTATCTGGGGCTCAAACCCCATGTCAAGCATTCTATCAGCTTCATCAAGGACAAGATACCTGAATAAGTGAAAACCAGGGGTAAATAACACAATACACACTAGAGAAGTTGCCATGTCGCTACATTGAATAGCTATGCAAACCTCTCATTTACAGTCCAAAGTTCATGTAATTAGCAGTTGCACGTCAAATACAAAGTTTCTTAAAGTGGGACTCTGCGTAGTCGCACTTCCAGTTAACTCTGTATTATGAAAGGTTAATTGTGCAAGTCATGTGAGGTTTGATATTGCCATATATAAAGAATCCATTATGCATGGTCAAGTTCTTCCTACAGGAGAAAAATATCTGGGGTTGGTTCTTCATGGATTTTAAACTGCAGCATTAACACAATTTGCCTTGCACCCATTCTCCCAAAGCAACCCAAACATTTTACTATATCCTATTTAACATACTTGCAGAAGTCCAAGCCAATCTTCCCCCGCTCCATCATGTCAACAAGACGACCAGGAGTGGCAACAAGTAAATGGCATCCACGCTCCAAGTCCCGAATCTGTTGTCCTATATCAGCTCCTCCGTATACAACACATGGGCGAACTTTGGATCTGTATGCAAACTGTATGCAAGTATAAAGATATAGGTTCACCAACTGTTATGGATTCACTGGCACTATACAGCAGTAAAGAGGGCATTGTGTACCAAGTGTTCTTGCTTTAGCAAGAGTGACCAACAACTTGTTTGACGTACATGACAAGTACTGCTGTATTTTATCAAGTTATCACTCCTAACTAGAGATTCGCCACAGCCGACACATGGGGTTCACTGGACCAATAATGTCAAGTTGCCTAGTTTAATATACCTTTCTGGCCTCTTCATAGATTTGCACTGCCAGTTCTCTTGTTGGAGCCAAAACCAGGGAGAGAGGAAATTGTTTACGTCTGCCATATCTTCCATTATCCTGCAAAGTTTACAAGGTTGTGTTAAATCAAATCTATGACTTGTTCAAAACTGGCTGGCAAGTATCTGCCAGACTTCTCATGAACCCCATTAAATTTAGCATGCTTTATATACACCAATGTTCTATAGAAAAGTGTTGAATAGCAGTCTTAGAAGGCAGAAAAAGGCAAATGAAGTTTCTGCAGAAGAGTGGTATCTTCCCAATTCACAGCTACCTAACTTACTATCAAACTACAAAACAGCATCTATAGACTTCTAGGAGTCATTGTATGGACCCAGTGCAGAATTTGAACAGTTTCACAATACCTTTGTGTGCTTAAGTGCTTCACCAGGACCATCAGCATATATCTGACTTAAAATTGGAAGAAGAAATGCTGCTGTTTTTCCAGAACCTGAAAGCATGAACATTTCAAAATATAAGATCCACATTCATAAAGGTTTTTAAAAACCAGAGTAAATAGACAAGTTGCTCTAGCAAGGAGATGTCCGGTAGCTTATGCAAAGGAACTGTAGCATATTTACAAATAATGTTTGGGACATTTATACAACAAATCAGGATGTGAAGAATCAACATCAAAATTACACAAGCCTTAATGCTAGTTACCTGTCTGAGCACATGCCATAAGGTCCCTTTTTTCTATGATTATAGGAATTGCATGTTTCTGCACTGGGGTTGGTCGTGTGTAACGTGTCAGTTGAATATTTCCCATTATTATTTCACCCATCTGGACATCTTGAAACTAGAAAGAACACATTTTCAAAATGTAAAAAGCAAACTCACAAAAATGTAAGCAATAGACTAAGGTTTGTCCCAATATGTTATAGCACAGTATTAAACATTGCCAACAATATGTCTGTTTTTATTGTAAAAACTGAGGAACTATGAATAGCTGCAGTTAAATTTAACTGAACCACTTCCCTAGCTTTGAGAAAGAAAATACATACAATTTCAATGTGTGGAGGGCAATTGGAGCCTGTAGCTTCAACTGGAATGTCATCATACTTCTCAAAATTAATGCCCGTGTTGCCTCCGGAAAAGAGCTCCCTGAAAGCAAATGACAAGGTTGTAGGCTTTGGTGGGATGGGGGTTTTGAGAGATCTACTTGTGATTAATTACTTACTGCTCTATACGATCATTTGGAGCAAGGGGTTTTGACCAGTCATCTTCATCATTTCTTTCATCTGACCAACGGCTATTGCCACGATCAAACCTGCCAAATCCTCCCTTGTCTGCACGATTGCCTGCACCATCAAAGCCATCAACACGACGGTCATCTGATCTACATGTGGAAACAAGTTAGAAATAGGGTTCTAACCCGAGGCACATTTTTAAAGAGATCTACATATTAAGTGTTAATTATAAACCCAAGACCAGCAACACAGCCCACCTCTTTCCACCACCCTTTACATTCCAATTTATGTCATGCTTACCTGGGATACATTTGGAGGTTTACCAGTTTATGAGGTGGTGGCCAAGGTGCGAGAACAGCACACAGGACTACCCTCAGGTTTATGGGCAAAGGAAGTGTTTCACCTTACTTGTGTGCACAAAACACAAGGTGTTTAGTAGGTTGTTTAAACAAATCCCCAAACTACTCACATCAGTTAAATAATGTCGATTTATAACTAAGCATTCCATATCCAGAATTATACTCTATATAAAAGATTTGCTTCAAAATTCTGGAGTATAAAAAAGCCTTACCTTCTGGTTCCACTTCCTCTATCACCATATAAACCTGCTTTGCCACGGGATCCAAAACTGCTGTATGCATCTTTGTCTCTGCCAGAGTTCCAGCCAGAATTATCACGGTCATAAAAACCTAAGCACAAGAATTCAGACACTGTAGGAAAGCCCATAGCTCATTTGAAGGAAACTTTCTATACTGCAAATGAACATACAGCTCAACGCTGCCAATACCTCCTCTGTCTGTACGTCCAGAACCTCGATTCCCAAGGCCACCGCGATCACAGCCATTCACACGATCATCATTGGTTCCATTGATATAGCCATTACCTCCACGGGAATCCCAATTTGCATCTTTAAAAAGGAGATTGGAAGAGGAATAAGCCGATAGTACACAAAAAAAAACTTTAACCTGGGTCATGTGACCAGACTTGAAACTACTGTCTAAAAGCAAGCTAAAGCAAGCTGACAAAATCTCAAGGTTTAATTTCACATGCATATTAGTTCATTACTTCCAACTGCTGCCAGATTCTTACAAGTGAAAAGAACAAGATTAAGGCTTGTAAATCAACAGGTGTAATTGTAAAATATTTTAACAAGTTCTACAAAGGGAAGATTCAGATTGTCTGCTCTGCGGTTTTCAAAATAGACCTGAGGGTCAGTTGGGGACCCTCACAAGACTTTACCAAGAAATTATTGCAGGCCAGACTGCTGCATTACAGTCAAGGTAAAAACATTAAGCTGTGGACGGTTTTGGTGTGCTCAGAAAGTTACAAAGCTGAGCAACGTGAACGTAATTTCACTGCAATTCACAGGCAGCTTAATGGCTATAGCTTATGCAAGCCACGCTATTGCACAGCCAATACACTGACAGGTAACCGTACCATTTCTTTGTGACCACCAATCACCGTAGCCCCTATACACCTCTACAGCAGGGTACGGGCACCGTGGATAACCTACACAACAATAGATCTTTCAGCATGAAGTTTACTCATCACTGGCATGTTTCACAGCTAATCGTTCACAAGTAAACAGCAGATATATCACTAGTTTATTCCTGTAGTATTATTTCTACTTGTGCACATGTGCAACAAGACGTCCCTACTGATTCAAGCGGCAACCATTTTTTTTTTTAAACGGCACTAAGACTGCATACCAGACAGACGTTTGTGAATCCTTTTTTGTGGATTCAGTAAAGATACTGCATGAGGGACAGCTTAATACACTGCTGCCACTGATCATACTTTGTGGTATGCTCAGCAGGCAGATCAGAAGTGGGGAGAAATTGGCATTGATTGCCAATGATTGTTAGCGATGCCACTATATTTTAGAGATTTACCCATTTAATAAAATTTGAGCGAGTTAATAACTCCTTTAGGACCCCTACTACATTAGACTTAATGGTAGCCCGTTTGTTTGTGTACTGCTCCATACTCGCACTGGCTCAGAGCTGAAGTCTGCAGTTATAAATGATAGTCCATATACTCAATCCAAGTAATAAATGTTCAGTGAGTTCACTACAATGCATGAATAGCAAAGGCTAGTGGTTATACTTTCTTTAATAAAAAGCTTACCCTGTCTTGGAGGCTCTCTGTTTCGTAGATGAGGTGGGATGTAACGCCCTTCTGTAGTGGGAAGAAAAAAAAGATTGGCATCACGTGGTTCTATATTCAAGAGCACATTTCCAATAGAAGAGGACAGAATCTTCAAAGTCAACTGTGCTAGCAGATACAAAAGTCTCAAGACAGAAATGCACTACTTACTAGTTGCAGCACCACCTTGTCCGTCAGCAGAATCCAAGTCTAGGCCAGCAAACTAAAATTAAAATAAAAAAAGTTAGTATTCAAACGCAATATGTTTAATTACAAAACTCTAGAGTAAATGCATTGATAATTTGCTCTATTGAAGGATAGGGCTAGGTTCTTGGGGATATGCTCAACACGTCACTGAATATTGACGTATAAGTGACCTCTTCTGGTTTTGTTTGGAACTGCAACTAAAGAAACAACCGAAACAAGACAAAATGGAGGATAAAAGTTAAAGGCAGTCCAGAAGCAATTCGAGCTGCTGATGTACACGCACATTAGCAAAAGAATTCACTCTGACGTTAACATGTGAGACACTGGCTATGTTAAGTCACAAAACTACCATAAAAACCCAAATCACTTAACACGGCACAAATTAGCAGGATATCTTGTGCAGAAAGATGCTTTTATCCATGGGACTGAAAAACCAAATACCAGTTATTGCCAAGTACCTTACAGTAAAATAGAAATAGGTGTATAGCTTATATAAGGCAGACAAAATGCCATTAAAGTCTCAAATGTACACAGCAAATCTTTTATAAATATGCATAGAAGGGACACAATATCTGACAGATTCAAGCCACACAACGGGTGGTACGGATCGATCTTGTCAATGAACTCAAGCCGACCACCCTTATTCCACTAACATAACGAACACCTAAGACTAACCGAGTCACTACTACGTAAATGTGTTATCTGTGAACACTTCAAAGGCTGTAAACAGTACATCTGTAAACATTATGCAGTAGCTACTTAACTATTTGTGTCGTAAACACATTAAAACGTTTACAACACGCCTGCCAATAACGTGAAGTCATACGGAAGGCTTCGCGTCAGCATTTTTTTTTTTGTTAACTACAAAAAGTTGGATATTGTCCACACTTAAGAACGCTAGAGCAAAGACAAATAGTATATCGGCACAGGAGCAGTCAAGAACTATTTTTAAGCATTTGCACACAATTACACCCATCTCGTGGCTTAGACAGGGTTTTTACAGCAGCGTACTTATGCAATTGGGGTCCATAACAAGCAAGCCGTACAAGTCAAGATATTTTGGGGCAGGCTAAAAGGCCTAAACCGTATTCTGCTCCAATACACAAGAGCAACGCCAACCCTGGGTAGGCAAAAGGTTAAAAGAAAAAAAAAACAAAGCCCAACTACGGATCTAATTAAAAACAAAAAGTCAGTACATTTGATTTTAGGGAAACTCATTCAGTTTTAACACTTGGATTTATTCATGTTATACTGGACAGCCAATGGTGTCCATTATAAGACATCACTAGCCATATGCCAAAGGATTTTGAAACATACCTAGTGTTGAAGTGGCGCATTGCCAAAATTAAAAATATTTGCGATAATTACACATTCTGGTTTGATACAAGGATCAGACTTTACATTGTCTTAGAAACTCTGCGTGGCTGCTTTACATTGACAAAAAGAGAGAGCGAATCAATGAAAATAAAGGCATCCTGTGCCCCATCATCGCCATATAAAATACTTAACACGTGGCAATGAAGTCTAAAAAAATGACTAACTTAAAAGCATCAACCGTAAAATGTTTACCAGTAAAAAAAAAAAAAAAACCATATCGCTTTAGAGGCTGCGATCCAAAGCCTAGAACGTGACCAACATTAAAAAAACGATTGAAAAAATCGAACGCGCGGCAAAATATATAATAAAAAAAAACATTAAGAGGCCGTTGTTTCCCTGTATTAAACCAGCTGCGTGCCTCCCCCCTCCCCCATAAAGACGGCCATTGTGAAGAATGCCGCATCGCGGCCTGCTCCCAAACCCTAATTAGGACACGAACATCCGCAAGATAAAATTAAATATGCAAAAGCAATAAAGGAGAAACTAACGTGGAGGGGGGGTAATACAACGTAGCTAGAATGAGTCAGCCGGGGCAGCCCGGCCCTCATGACGCACTAGGGCAGTCGTAATCAGAAAGATATTGGGAGAAGAAAATTAAGGCCGAAACAAGGCCTCATTCGGCTAAGGAGGAGATGATCCGCCTGCACTGGTACGATGTGCCAGGGAGGAGGGGCCAGCAGCCACTGGGATTTCTCCGCATAATGTAACTGCGCACATAGGCGAAGAGCCCATGACTAGGCCTCCATTGTCTGACAAGGGCTGAGCGCACATCCGCTTCACACCACGAATACACGACATATACTCAGCGAACTGTTTACAGCGAACTCACCTGCTGGTCTAGACCGTGAACATTTTCGATGGCCACATGACTCATAACTAAGGTGTAGGAAGGCCGGGACCTCTTGATCAGTAATTCGGATGGAGATGCCGGGCGGAGTAGTTGACGGTTGAATCTGTCTTTCAGTTGCCGGAGTCGATGTATTATACAATCGGTAATTCGAACACAAAACAAAATAAATAAAAGACGACTATTAGCGATATTATTAGAAATGTCGCTCGTCTATTTCGAAACGGAGACGCGAACAGTACGAGAAGCTGCTCCCAACTGAACGCCAGAACGAGCCGGGCCGTTTTCTTAAATAAGGACGCAGTATAAGTGACGTCAGTACGTTTTCGGGGGAAGCTACCGGCTCTGGTGTAGTTACTGGCAGGGGGCGGAGCGTAAGAGAATTCGTGCACGCGCTCTGAATTCGCGGGAGAAAGAGAGTGTACGCATGAGCGTTCACGAGTCCTCGCAGTCTAAAAGAACTTCTTCGCCAACGCGGCTTGGTAGAATTCTCGAGCATCAGATCGCGAGATTTAACGATTCTTGGTTTCGCCCGTCCCCACCCAATCGGTGATACCGGGGTAGTGATTTTTGAGGGGTTGGAGATGAAGAGTTTTGCTTACTGCATGGCGATGCCGTGCTCGGCCAGTGTGAAGTAGCTAAATACGCACGGTTGACCCGTGATAACTGAAAATTTCTACTGTTCATTTTTTTGTGACACGTTTTTTAATGGTTTCAACCACAACCGTTAGAAATATTGTTTTGAATTGTTTACCTCCTACTATTAGCATGTTAGCATCATTTTCGTCACAGGAACTTACGTTCCTGAATTAATAAGTAGCTCCGCTTATAAAGTGTCCCCGTCAAGGGCCTGATACCATATTTTCTTCACCAATGGCCCTTTTTTTTTTTCTAGGAGCGCAGAATGCTTTTAAGGTATGGGTGTATCATACAGGAATAGGTAAATAAAATGCTATAAAAGTGATTAGGCGTCAAATGTGTGTGACTATAGGAGAATCCCTTATCTGAAAAGATATTAAAAAAAAATTCAGATAAGGGAGGGAGGGTAGGAAAGATGTGTCTGACCTCTCCTGTAGTCAGTAGATCCTTTCCCCATCTCATTTTTTACTTCTCCCTGTTGTCTGTTCCGTTCAGGTTTCTCCCCGCTGTCCCAGGGCACTTCTGGTCCATTGTTCGGTCTTCCCCGCTTCTTGGACCAGAGATGCTCTGGGGAAGACTGAACAAGGGACAAGAAGAGCTCTGAGGACAGTGTGGAGAAGCCTGAACAATAGCAGACACGGGGGAGAAGACTTGAACCATTATCCAAAATCATCTCTTATCTGAAGTACCGGTACTTGTGGTCCCAAGTGTTTCGGATAAGGGATACTCAGCTTGTATGCAAAAGTCTTGGTATGGTCCACACTTCCAGCCACAATTCCTAAAACAAAAGTACATGTAAATGTGCTCTGTTAAGCACTATAAAGTAATAATGTGAGGTCCTGCTTTGTAAGTATATATATATATATATATATATATATATACCGTATTTTTCGCTCCATAAGACGCAGTTTTTTTCCTCCCAAAGTAGGATGAAAAATCAGCCGCGTCTTATGGAGCGAAGATGCAGGCAGGCAGGCAGGCAGGCAGGCAGGCAGGCAGGGAGGGAGGGAGGGAGGGGGGGCAACGATATACCGTATTTATCGGCGTATAACACGCACTTTTTTAACTAAAATCCGGAGCTTAAACCCTACCTGCGTGTTATACGCCGATAAATCCGGGGTCGCAACTGAGGCAGGCGGCGGCGGCCGCCAGCAGAGGAGTCCTGGATTTCTGCCAGTCAGGGGGGCCCAAGGGGTGCCGAGCGGTTGCTGAAGACAACCGCTCGGCAACTCTCGGGCCCCTCTGCCTGACAGATATACAGGAATCCTTTGCTGGCGGCAGCCGCCGCCACCGCCGCCTGCCTCAGCGCTTCAACTCCTGTGTTGGAAGCGTTTGTCTCGGGTGCCGGCGCTTTACGCTGGGCGCCGGCATATGACGTCAGACGCCGGCGCTCAGCAGTGAAGCGCCGGCACCCGAGACAAACGCCTCACGCTTCCAACACAGGAGTTTAAGGTAAGTGACCGGGGCGGGGCGGATCCTGAGAAGGGGGGGTTAGGGAGTTAGAGGGGAGATACTGAGAAGGGGGGGTTAGGGAGTTAGAGGGGAGATACTGAGAAGGGGGGTTAGGGAGGGAGGTCTTACTGTGTGTGTCTTACTGTGTGTGTGTGTCTTACTGTGTGTGTGTGTGTCTTACTGTGTGTGTGTGTCTTACTGTGTGTGTGTGTGTGTGTCTCACTGTGTCTGTGTGTGTCTTACTGTGTCTGTGTGTGTCTTACTGTGTGTGTCTTACTGTGTTCATAGCTTATTCAGTTATTGTAATAAATATTTTAGCCCATTTTTTAGCTCAAAATATTTTTTCCTTTTTTTTCTCCTCTAAAATCTAGGTGCGTCTTATCAGCAGGTGCGTCTTATAGAGCGAAAAATACGGTATATATATATATACACACACACACCAGAAATGCCTTATATCGTTTTATGCCACTCTGGCATATAGGGGGTTAAAAGGCATTTATGGAGGCAGAGTGGCATATAGGGGGTTAAAGGGCATGTATGGAGGCAGAGTGGCATATAGGGGGTTAAAGGGCATGTATGGAGGCAGAGTGGCGTATAGGGGGTTAAAAGGCATTTCTGGAGACAGAGTGGCCTAAAGGGGGTTAAAAGGCATATCATGGAGCACTGCCTCCAGAAAAGCCTTATGTCCCCCATATAACACTCCCCCTGACTTACCAGTGCTTCTGACTCCCTGGTGTCTAGTGGAGGCTGGTGTTAGTTCCACCGGGGCTTCTATGTGTGAACACCGGTGCTCCGTCATAGAAGCCCCGGCGGAAGTGCCAGCAGCATCGGGGATTGTCTGCGTCCATTGCGCAGACATTTGCTGGCTGCCAGAGAAGAGAATTTTCTGGCAGATGGGGAAAGTCTGCGCGTAGACAACCTCTGCTGCTGCCGGGTGATAGAAGCCGAGGTTACCAGACAGGAGGATCCAGGTACCCTGCAGTGCTGCGGGGGATGTGGATCTTAGTCTCATAGTCAGACCTCTATTTGAGGTCTGATTAGAAGACAAACTCGATTATAAGATGAGGGGTATTTTTCAGAGCATTTGTCTTATATTGCTCTTATATTAAATTTGTCTTCTAATCGAGCAAATACGGTAAATAACACAAAACCTTTACTTTTCCTCTCACTGATTTCTGGAACTAGAAACCACACCAGGACTGGCACCCAAACACACACACACCAGGACAGCCTCTGCCACACCGACACCCAAACACACACCAGGACAGCCTCTGCCACACCGACACCCAAACACACACCAGGACAGGCTCTGCCACACCAACAACCAAGCACACACACACACCAGGACAGGCTCTGCCCCACAGACACCCACACACATCAGGACAGGCTCTGCCACACCCACATCCAAACACACACACACACCAGGACAGGCTCTGACACACTGACAACCGAACACACACACCAGGACAGGCTCTGCCACACCAACACCCAAACACACACCAGGACAGGCTCTGCCACACCAACACCTATACACACACACACCAAGGACAGGCTCTGCTACACTGATAACCAAAAACACACAAACAGCAGGACACAATCTACGTCACAGACGTCTACATCAGGATGGATTTTTCACACTGCATTGTCGTTTATACCCCCCTTAGTGTTTTTGCCCCTTGTGTATTGATGCCCCTGCTGCCCATATATATTAACATTAGCCCCAGTTGCCAATAGCAGGTATAGATCAACACATTAACACACAAACCAAGCTTTGCATGTATAGATCAACTGAAATTCACTTGTGATCTCAAATAAACAGAATCAGACATACAAATCCTGTATTTGCAGGTATACAACAGTACAGGGGCATCCAACATGCGGCCCGCAGGCCAAATGCGGCCCGCGTGAGATCAGCAGGCAGGATCACAAGAGCCCTGCTGCTTACTTGTGGGAGGGTCTATTCTCTGCTCCAGTCCTGCCTCCGCTGTGGGGAGAACGAGGGAGGCCGCGCCCCCTGCTGGAGTCTGTGAGCGGCATCGAGAGCTGTAGAGCAGGTAAGGGGGTGGGGGAGGGTGTGTGAATGAGTATGTCTGATTGAGTGAATGAATCTGTGAATGAATGAATTTATGTGTGTGTGATAGCATGGATGTGTAAGTGCTGGAACCTAGGCATGATGGGACTGTGATTACTGTTAACAATCCCACTCCTATCATGCCAAGTCAGCCAGTATATGCTGAAACCTGGCTAGCTGCCCCCTTGTGTATTGATGCTGCCAGCAGTATGGGGTCTGCACTTACAGCCACCCTGTACCAGCATGTACTGGCTGACTTGGGATGATAGGAGTGTGATTGCTAACAGCTAACAGCAATCTGCTAACAGGAATCACAGTCCCATCATGCCTAGGTTCCAGCATTTACTGGTTGCCTGGGTATAAAAAGAGTGTGTTTGCTGTTAGCAATCACACTCCTATCATGCCAAGTCATATTCTTGATTTTTTCGTCCAATTGTGGTGTGTTACTTTTAATAAAAGTGTGGTTACACACTAAAATTGGACAAAAATACAATGCCCAGCCAACCAGTACATGCTGGAATCTGGGTATGCCTGAGATTGCTGTTAACAATCATAATATATAATTTTTGTTGTACAATTTTGGTGTGTAACTTACTTTTATTAAAAGTGTGGGGGGGGTCACTTTCAGTTTCGGCTAAGTGAACACTGAATTTTCGGTTTTGGTCCAGAATTTTCATTTTAGTGCATCGCTAAAATAAATAGGACTATTTTATTTTTACTTATCCAGAATCCTGAAATCCCAAAAATCAGTGAGAGGAAAAGTAAAGGTTTTGTGTCATTTAATTTATTTTAATCTGCATATTTTATTAAAGGCCATATTATATATATATATATATATATATATATATATATATATATATATATATGAGTGCGGCCCTCAAACGTATACAATTCTGATGAAGTGGCCCACTGCAGAAAAAACTTGGACACCCCTGCAATAGTATATGAAACGTAGCATTGCAGGTATAGATCAAATAAATACATGGAAACAGCATTGCAGGTATTAATCAACTGAATAAGACATATGAACCCTGTATTTGCAGGTATACATAAATAATGTATGGAAACATAGCATAGCAGATATGGATCTACAGAATAACACACAACCCCAGCTTTGCAGGTATAGATCAATTGGAATTCACAAAAAAACACGTCATTAAAAGGTATATTTAAAACCCCCTAAATTACACGCATAGATCACAGGTTGCATACCCCAAAGCCAGCCCTGGCATCCACACTGCAATCACACTCCTATCATACCCAGGCAACCAGTAAATGCTGGTACCTAGGCATGATGGGACTGTGCTTGCTGTGGTTGCTGTTAGCAATCACACTCCTATCATGCCAAGTCAGCCAGTAAATGCTGGTACAGGGTGGCTGTAAGTGATGTGTAGACCCCATACTGCTGGCAGCATCAATACACAAGGGGGGCAGCTAGCTAGGTTTCAGCATGTACTGGCTGACTTGGCATGATAGGAGTGTGATTGCTAACGGCAATCAAAGTCCCATCATACCTAGGTTCCAGCACTTACACATCCAACCAGTAAATGCTGGAACCTAGGCATGATGGGACTGTGATTGCTGTTAGCAATCACACTCCTATCATGCCAAGTCAGCCAGTACATGCTGGTACAGGGTGGCTGTAAGTGATGTGAAGACCCCATACTGCTGGCAGCATCAATACACAAGGGGGGCAGCTAGCTAGGTTTCAGCATGTACTGGCTGACTTGGCATGATAGGAGTGTGATTGCTAACAGCAATCACAGTCCCATCATGCCTAGGTTCCAGCATTTATAGAATTAGTGCCAGAGGCGAAAGCGGGGAACAAATCGACCCCCACGCCTGGAGGGAAGTCAGGATTGTCCCTAAGGGGGGTAAGCGGGGAGGGAAAAAGTGGTTAGCCGCGCGCAACGAGTTAGAGAGTGCCAGACGCGCAGGGTGGCCCGGACAAAAGGGTGAGGTGCAGCCAAGCGTCTCGCGGAGGGCATCGACAACCAGGGGAGGAAGCGAACAGGGACACCAAGAAGAGCGTCTTCCAGATCGACCCACTGCTTAATGCGGGAGGTCTGGGACCACTCCACAACACGGAGCAAATGACACACCCTATAATAAGTACGTGGGCAAGGCAAAGCCAGGCCACCCCTCGATTTGGGTCATGCCCCTTTTAAGACGTGACGTTCAAGGGGGCAGGCTCAGAAGAGTTCTCCTGACAGGGAGAGGATCGTCACGTTGGAGGACAGCAGGGGGGGGAAAAAACCCACAAAAATATAAGTATTATCAAAAAAATTGCTTGGGGTTTGAGGAAAGTGGACCCATATTCAAGGGGGGGGATTCCCTTGGGACAAAAATTCAATAATACAAAAGGGGGGTGGCTGGGTTGTGGCATTATAAAATCAATAGGGGGGGGTGGCTGGGGGTAATACACATGCCAGTGGGGGCATCGATACACAAGAGCTTGGTTCAGCATCATATTAGCCGAAAAAGGGTGGGGGGGCATCAATACACAAAGAAGGGGATTGGCTGGGGCATCACATAAGTCAATATACAAGGGTGTGGGGGCATAAAGGGTGGCAATACACAAGGTTGTGGGGGGGGCATTAATCAATAATAAAGGGGGCCGGGCTGGGGCATCAATACACAAAAGGGCAAAAATGCAAAAGTGGCAGTTAATGACGAAGCGGTGTAAAATATTTTTTTTTTATGCTTCATTGCAGCAGAGCCTGTCCTGGTGTGTGTGTGTGTGTGTGTGTGTCTAAGTGTCAATGTGGTAGAGCCTGTCCTGGTGTGTGAAAATAGCGTGTGTCCGGCAATGTCAGCGGGGCGGCCCAATGATGTCAGTGGGACTACCTCCAACATCAGTGGGAACCAACAGCGGGACCAAGGTAGCCAGAGCCAGAAAGTTCACAGGTATGTTTGTCATATAGAGTATATATTATACATCTGACACTCCAACACATTAAAGATAGCTTTTAATATTATATTGTTTAAGCTTGAGGAAGTAAGTTTCATATTGCAAATGTCTGACTTTGTTTAGAGATGATCATCAAGTGATTTTGCATGTAAAACAGCTGTATTTTTCATTTGGTTTTAATTGCGCAAAGCCTTTACCATCTATTTTCTTTTTAAAACAAGGCTTTCCTTAGTTAATTGAAATTTCCATTCAATTTTCAAAAAGTGGTAATTGCCTTAGCAATGTAAAGACCTTTTGAATTTGACACCTATTACCAGAAGCCAGTTGAATTCCATCAACCAGCAAAAAAGAGAAGCGTGGAAAGCCTTAGCTTTCACACATTGGAGGATGCTAAAAAGGAATTTGTATTTTTATTGTAGCAGAAAATTAGTTTTTCAACCATTGGGGAGGATTCCTAATGCAATGTGAAAATCCTCATTCAGGACACCCCCCCAGTTTATGTGGTTTTAAGAGATTCCAGCACTGAATACATTTAACTACTAAACATTGTTATTAAGGGAGTTGAAGGAGAAGAACCAGAAATAAGCTACAGATTAGATTTTACATGAATATTCCACACCTGGGTGATCACAATTAACCAATGACCAAAAATATTATTTTTTTAATAATTTTTACCTAAGGGGTTAATTGTTTATATGTATTTTTAAATCTATATTATGTAGTTATTGTGGTGAGTGTTAGTGGGGAACTAGATAGGGTAAGGTTTAGGGTTAGGTATGGTATAAAAAAAATAAAACCCTAAAAATAAGTAACCTTTATATTTGAATATAGGGTGGTTTTTAAATCAGGACAAGTCAATAAATATACTTTTAGTATTTTTCCAATTTATATTAGCTGTGAAAAACTGAATTTATGTGTTATTGAAATCTTATTTTATTACTCTATTTGTCTAGAAAAAAAATATGGGTTCGCCAAATGAGAAAGATGTAAATAACGGTTGAGGAAACATAGAGCAAAACCATGAAAAATTGCCCTGTTGTTCACTAGCACATGTGCTGTCCTGCAGTGCGTAGGATGTCTAAACACGCAGACTACTATTATACAACTCACATACTACAGGACCGTTCTTTATATGTTCCAGTCAGCAGGAATATTACCAGTGCCATATTATACTAGGGAGAGAGTTGAAGGTTAGTCCAATCATAGTGTATGGTGTAGATTTAGGGTATTGGATAACAAAGCTTTGTTATGCAGCGATCAGCAGTATGTGTGGCCTACACCTCAACAGTGGAAGTTTTGCTACTAAGGAAAAAAACAACATAGTAGCTAGAATTTAATGGAGATTCTAAACTATGATTTGGATAAGGCTAGAATAATTAAGAGGAGAAGAAGGGTTAAACATGGGAAAGGGGGTTTGAGGAGCAAGGATTTTCTGATAATGGGTTGCTAAAGGACAAGCTGCTGCTGCTGCTGCTGCTGCTGGAGGAGAAATGCAGGAGATGTCTTTTTAATGCCTTTGCCAGAGAGATATTACATTAAATATTATAAGACCCCCCGGACAAGAAAGACTGAGCAGGCTCAGCACAATGCATAATTCAATCAGTGAGATTATTATTATTTATTGTTTTATATAGCGCCTTCAAATTCCATAGCGCTGCACAACGGGTGGACAGGACAAAACAAGTAGCATGTAACATAACAATTTGACTTACAGAGACAACAGGTGAGGATGGCTCTGCTTAAATGAGCTTACAATAGCTTAAATCTCTCTGAATTAGCGATTCTGTGGACAGGCAAATATATTTCAATAGAGCCAATGTGAAATTGTCCAGAACAAGGGGTATTACATGAAGAACAAGCAAAAATATTCTAAAGAGTGGTCCTCTGAAGTCTTCACCACAAAAGTTACTGTGACGGGACAGACCTGTACCCCGACTGTGACAGGGACCCCGAGTGTCAGCAGTTCAAAGTTCCGCCGGGATGAGCCGCGATGGAAGATGTGGTTTACTACACATTTCAGTCAAAATCTGCTTTTGTAGACAGATGCAATCAATTTTCACTTAGGGTGATAGTAAAGCATTGTAATTGAAACCAAAATAGTTACTTCAACTATTATTGAATATATAGTATGCTTTTGTAATAACATGATCATTACCAGATAAAAGTATAATTTTATGCAACAGGGCTCCAGTAGTGTAATTATCAACTGCTTTCTTGTGGATTATTGTTTGGAGATAGCAATACTTTAAAATATTTACATACAAACAAATGCAGAGAAAAACACTTTGGAGTACGAGGGGAGTTTTAGCCACCATCCCCATTTATCACCTCTAGGTGGCTAACATCTGCACTTTCTACAAAACATTTAGCAGACGAACATTTATTATAATTTTTATAAGCAATTGCACCCTTGCTGCTCCTGTCTACAGACACATATGACATTAGTGCTTCATAAATCTTACAAATATGTGTGCAAATCATCATGTTTGTCTCAGTTCACAGGATTATTATCTGCCTGCAAACATGCTAAACAGCTTTGTCTGTCATCCTTTGTCCACCACCTTTATAATCATAATTATAAATATCCTAGTAAAATGATATACTAGAAATATACTAATAAGCATAGATACATCTGGATGTGCAGCAGAGTTAGCTTGTTACATGTGTGGTGGGATTGGCTTGGAACAAGTCTTCAGTGGAGACCTTTAAATAGAATAATTTAATTTGTTTTCATCCAACTTAACCCTACCTCAAAGACAGCTAGCATCCCATATTTGGGTATGTTGCGTATTATCAATAGCTTTACCAAGTAAATACAGGCATAACCTGTATACAGTCAATAATATTTTAAACAGTACATCTTGGACATCAAAATACTCATCCATTTGTAAGTACAAGGTTTTGGAAGGTATGCTTTGTAGGTTTATTGTATTGTTATATGTTGTATTATGTCCTCTACAGCTGGTTCACTCGCTCATTGTTTCACTGGGCTATTGAGATGAGTTAAGAGAGGTACGTAGCATTCAGAAAAACTATATTCACCTGGTGTTACATGTAAGATTCCACAGAATAAGCACATTTGCATTAGAGGCAGAGGCTAAGAAAAATTAAATGCTTTCTTTAAAGAGGCCATTGTGATAAATAACTAAAATACTTTGCTACAGATTTAAAAATGGTCCTCTGAAAGCTATTGTTGTTTTTTAAAAAATAATTTCTTGAATTAATAAAGCCAAATGTTCAAATATGTGTATGCTGGGGGGATGGGCAATCCACAAAAACAAAATCTCTTTTTCATGAAGAAATGGCCAAATGTAACTCAAAGTGACTGTGGATATCTTAGAAGTTTAACACTCCCATGTAATGACCTGTAGATAGCAGACCTCAAGAAAACTGTTCAAATATTGAGACCCATGGGAAAAAATCAACTGAAAAACGATTAGCGAACCTCTACATCCAATTCTACAAAATAGCACGAGAAGTTAAAAGGAATACTCTCCACTAATTGCGCGAGACGTCACCGGGCAGATCGGGGGGCCCCGGTGATGCCCTTCAGTGTGAGGGGCAGATCGCCGGGGTAGGTGGTGATGGAGGTCCACAGACCTCCATCAAGGTAAGATAGTGCTAGTGACGGCGTTGGTGCCGTTGTTAGCACCTGACTGGGACTGCTAGCGACGGCACCATGCCGTCGTTAGCAGTCAAGGACTGTCCTGGGTGGTTACAAATTCGGCGGGGGGGCAACAGGGGGGGCAAGGAATAACCTAGGGGGGGCAATTGCCCCCCCCTTGCCCCCCTTTAGAGACGCCACTGATACCTATAAACTATATATATTTATTTTAGTACCACGCTATCTGTCTCTTCTCTTCTGTTGAACTGAAGACTTCACTTGTTACAAACTCATGCTCTGTTCCTATACATTAGCCCACCATGTCTCCAAGCAAACTTATTTTATTTTATTGATTTCCTACCTTTCCCATAACCCCAACTTACTCTGTCCCACAGCACCTCCCTCTTTCTCCAATTTCTCCACCCAAGAGCTTGCTACCTACTTTAAAAAGAAAATTGGCAATATCAGGGATAGCATCCTCCACCATGGTGTTAATCATATGATCCTCTCGTCCTCCCACCTCACCACCTGTCCCCTTGACCCCACTCCTTCACATTTCCTACCATCCCTTTCTAGTGTCCTTACTGCTAACTAATGTCTTTAATCTCTTTTTCCTCTGGTGTAGTCCCATCCTCATTTAACTATGCCATTATCTCTCCCATCCTAAAGATACCTTCCCTTGGTCCCACATCCCCATCAAACTACCATCCAGTTTTCCTTCTCACGTTAGCATCCAAAGCGCTGGAATGACTAACTTATTAAATTAATCAATTTCCTCTCTTTGAACACTATGCTTCACCCTCTATTATTTCCATTCCCACATTTAACCAAGTATGCAACATGTATGCACTTTTGGAGCAAGTTCCCCAGGGGCCATACCGCTGTTGCAAGTGTGAGCAGGTTGCTACTTTGGAATGTACTATACTAGATCTAAAGAGGCAACTGGCAACACTGAGGGACATAGACAACAAGGAGAGGAGCTTACTGCTTACGGAGCCAATGTAGAGGGGGGTGGATATGGGGAACAAGAGATGTCGAGGGCAGAGAGCTGGGTTAGTTGTGTAAAGGGTAGCAGGGTTCGGAGGGCTAGGGAGGTTTCTTCTGGGCTAGATCACTCCAACATGTTTGCCAGTTTGTGCGAATATGCTGGGGAGACCAGCTCAGAGGAAGCATTTCTGGGGCAGGCTGACTCTCCTAGCAGCCAGGAGAGTAGCCTCTCCAGCATAGTGGGCGGCCATAAGGCAAGGAAGGCTAGACAGGTGCTGGTGCTGGGATTCAATTATAGGGAAGGTTGATAAGGTAATGTGTCGCCAGGACCCCGAATGCCGAATGCTGTCTCCCGGGTGTTCGGGTTTGACATATTGCGGAACCGGGTAGACAGATTGTTGGGAGGGGCTGGAGATCATCAAGCAGTCTTAGTACACATTGGTGTTTTTTTTCCATTTTCGGGAATATTACCGGTATCACACGCTACATAAGGGAGACAGCAGGAGCTTAGGGGGATCAATGTGTGGCTAAGAGTGTGGTGTAAGAAAGAGGGATTTGGGTTTTTGGAGCACAGGGCAGACTTTGCAGTCGGCTACAGACTCTACAGCAGGGATCGCCTGCACCTCAATGAAGAGGGGGCTGCAGTGCTAGGGGAGAGGATGGCTAGAGAAATCGAGGATCTTTTAAACTAGGTTCTGGGGGGCAGAATAAAGATAGAAATGAAGTGCTAGCTAGAGTAGACTGGGAAGGGGTCTAGCTATGGGAAAAGGGGGTGAGAGCAGTGGTGGAGTTAGCATAGACGATATGGAGCTACCATACATAGTACAAAACCTGCAGTCATTAAATATTTGTCAACTGATGAACCAAAAATGGGTAGTAACCTTAAATGTCTTTTAGCAAATACAAAAAGCTTGACAAACAAAATGAGTGAGCTGGAAATATTGGTAAGTGATGAACAGTATGATTTGATCGGTATCACTGTAACGTGGTGGGATGATACGCAAGACTGGCCAGTTAATTTACAAGGTTATTCGCTTTTTAGAAGGGACAGAGTAAATAGAAAAGGGGGAGGGATTTGTTTATATGCAAACTAATCCCTAAATCCCTAAACTAAATCCCAATATTAACCCCTTAATGACAAAGCCCGTACATGTACGGGCTCAAAATGCATTGTTTTCAATGGGTTTAGGGACCGCCCATTTTCCTTGAGGGGTTAAGGAAGCATGATGACAGTGGTAATGTGGAGACACAGTGGGTGGAGATTAGCCTAGATAGTAAAAAGAGTCGCACACCACTTGTAGGTGTATGCTACAAGCCACCAAACATTAGTAATGAAGGGGAGGATCAGCTGCTATTTCAAATTGAAAAGGCTGCAAATAGGAATGACGTTTTAATCATTGGAGATTTTAATTACCCAGATATAGATTGGAATAGTAGAACTAGTTCCACTAAGGGTAGCAAGTTTCTGAACCTGCTTAATGACCAATTCATGTCACAATTAGTAGAGACCCTCAGCTAGAATGGATGCCTGTCTGAGGAATGAGGAACTTATCTCAAACATCAAAGTAAGAGAACACTTGGGGAATAGTGACCATAACATGGTTTCATTTGAGATTAATTCCAAAAAGCAAATAGGTAACTACTCTACCAAAACACTTAATTTCAGAAGGGCAAACTTTGACAGGCTAAGGTCAACTATGGAATGTATATACTGTGATGGATTGTTCTCTGGACAGAGAACAAATGGAATACCTTTAAGCACACATTGCAAAATTACACTTCCCAATATATACCTATGGGAAACAAATACAAAAGAAGCAAATCAAAACCAATGTGACTTACCAGGAAACAGGAAATAAGAAATAAACA
Organism: Spea hammondii; assembly: GCA_029215755.1. Classification (NCBI taxonomy): domain Eukaryota; kingdom Metazoa; phylum Chordata; class Amphibia; order Anura; family Pelobatidae; genus Spea; species Spea hammondii. The sequence goes on from JARDYJ010000002.1 coordinate 114,165,816, forward strand.
AATTGCATTCAAGCATTATAAAAGCGATCAGCAGTATCATTCATGACAAACAAAGATCTCAACAAAACCTGCAAAAAGGTGATTAAAATGGCTAAATTGGAAAATGAGAAACTGATTGCCAAGGAAAGTAAAACTAATCCCAAGAACTTTGTATGTAAATGCAAAATTAAAGGTAGAGAATGCTGGTCCTTTATTATCTAAAACAGGAAGCTTGATTAGTGAGGACAGAGAGAAAGCCGACATCTTAAATAGTTTTTTTTCCTTCTGTTTATACCAAGTAAGAACCAATGACAGAGCCCCTGCCAGCTTATTTTAAGGAACCATTACAGCAAACATGGGATTGGCTAATAAACGAAAAAGTGTTCAAGCAATTAAATACTGTTAAGGTAGACAAGGCCCCTGGACCGGATGGTATACACTCAAGGGTATTTAAGGAGCTAAGTCTAATTCTGGCCCAACCATTACTGATCTTTAGGGATTCTTTCAGTTCAGGCATAGTTCCATTAGATTGGCGCAAGGCAGATGCTGTGCCCATATTTAAATACATTAGATGCCTTCAAATACATTAGATGCCTTCAAAAGGGGTCTGAATATTTATTAGAAAAGCATGACATAAAGGGCTATAAATAGAATTAATATTTAGAGCTTCTTGATCCAAGGAGAAATCCGATTGTCTTTTGGAGTCAAGAAGGAATTTTTCCCCCTGATGGCAGAATTCGAAGTAGCTTAATTAGGTTTTTTTTGCCTTCTTTTGGATCAAGAGTAGGAAGGTTAGGTAGAATGGTTGAACTTGATGGACTTAGGTATTTTTTCATCATTAGGTACTATGTAACTATGTAACAAGTGCTGTGAATGAACACAGATCTTTCCTGGCTTAAATCCTACCTCTCTGATGTTAGTGTCTGATCCACTGGAACTTGCTCATCCTCCCCTGCTGCTATCTGTTGATGCTCCTCGTAGCTCAGTTCTTGGGCCTCTAATATTCTCCATCTACACCTCCTCCATCAGACAACTGATGTTCCTGTGGCTCCTATATCACCTTTATGCAGACAACACCCTAATCTATATTTCCTCTCCTGACCTTTCACCCTCTATTCTAACTAACCATTATTACTTTTTCCCACTCCCGCGTCCAGGATTTCACCCGTGCTGCGCCCCTTCTCTGGAATTCTCATCCTGTCAGCCTTTTTACCTTGTATGCGACTTTCAAAAGCGCTCTGAAAAGCCACCTTTTTCGAGAAGTGTACAATCTTTCCTCCCAACACTCTCAGCCAGCATCCTAATCAAGTCATCTGAACGACCAACAACCAGGGCCGGACTGGCCCACCGGAATATCGGGAAATTTCCCGTTGGCGCCTAATAAAATTAAAGGGGCTGGCGTGTATGCACCTCCCCACCCAATGGTCGTGCCCCATTGGGCGGCATATAGGGGGTATAAGGCGTTGCTGGAGGCAGAGTGGCATATAGGGGGTTAAAAGGCATATCATGGGGCAGAGCCGCATATAGGAGGATATAAGGCATATCAGGAAAGCAGGGTGTCAAATAGGGGGTATAAGGCATATCTGGGGGCAGAGTGGCAACCTGGGGCAGATGTGCATAACTGGGGGGCAGGTATTTTATTAAATATGAAAAAATAGTTTACATGGATTAATAAAGATATAAAAGTTTTGTTCCACTGAATGAAATGGAACTTTTTCATCTAAAAATTTCTGCAGTAGCAAATGTTTTGATTCCAAAATCAAAGGAGGGAGGCTAACATTAGGCTTTTTTAATTAAAAAAAGATCTCTGCTGCTGTGGACTACTCTCCCAATGATGCATTATGATGGACACCTGGCTGGCTGAGAATCATAGGAATTTTAGTTCACAGCTTGCATCTGCAGCTTTACTGTTGCTGCACTTCCCAGCATCATGGAAGTAGTATGTCTGGCTGAGCCTTATGGGAATCCAATTCAATGTGTTGGTTTTAATATGCATGACTGTGCTGACAAAAATAAAGCATGTTTTAAGTGGCGATGCAAGCGCGACATTTTAAAGTGCGATTGCTTGTATTGGTGAGTTCTGCAAGATTTTTTCTTTTTTAAGTGTCCCTCTTTCATATTTTAAAATGTTGGGAGGTATGCTCTACAGATTATTCTGACTGGACCGACTCATCCCCATTCAAGCAGTCCTCTCCTACTGCTTCACTTCCCCCTTAACCACCACGCAAGAGCCAGGCCCTCTTCTCTTTTTGTACCAGTTTGTTATCGTGTGTGATGTTAAATTATTCCACTGATTGTAAGAACACTATGGAATCTGCTGGCCCTATATAAATAAATGTTATATAAGGATATTACTCAAGGAAAAACTAATTATAAAACAAAAAATAAAAACAATACATGGAAATACCAAACGCTGAATATATTACTTGAACTGATAACATGGACCCAATGTGCAGCTTTGTTTTTGGTGGAATACGCTATTTTCTCGTACAGCTCAAACACAATGGCGTCAAAAAACTGAGGCAATGGCGATAACGTGTGAGTTAGGTCTCTAGTGTTTTTAGTACGGTTCACTATTTCTGGTGACGTCACTACCCATGCTGCTTTGGTTTGCGTTCTCCGGAAGAAATCCTTCGTGCGGGCCGAAGAACTTCCTCTTCGTGGACAGCCCGGGCCTAGGTAGGAGCTCAGGGGCTGCGCTCTCTTTAGAGAATCCGATTTCAATCTCCCTTTTAATTCCTCCATCCGCCTCTATTAACCCGCCGGTTTATAAGTAATGCTTCCCTGTTATCGGCCCGTTGGTTCGCAGTTGTCATTTTTCTGCGATAACGGGGAATTTTAAATGGGTTACTTTTCGTTTCCCCGGTGAGAGGATTGAGGCAGACATGGCAGTAAAATAGCGATCAGAGATGTGGGACTGATATATAACTGTATATAAGTATTTAGGCTTTTTTTTTTTGGTTCATATCTTTTCATGGTATTGCTTTATTAAGAATAAAATGTAATTGATCTCAATTCTATAATGTAACTTTATTTATATGAACAATATTAGCATGGTACAAATAAAATAAACCACAAACAGTGTTAAACATGCTTATCATTCATCTGTTTAATTGTTTTATGCCTAATTTCTATGTCAGATATTTATTAGAATCAAATCAATAAGATCAGTGTACTTAATAACTTGTAGAAAGGCTTTTAGATATCATGTAAAGCTTATCGTTTAGTTTGGCTTGATCCAGCAGGATTTTGTACAGAATGCTATAGTTCATCTGTGGCTATTATACTTTAAATGTAATGCCCCTGTTTACAAAGACTTCAGGATAAATAGTTCTTATACGTAAAGCATGCATTTTAGTATGGTCGCTAATTGACACTTTCTTCTTTTACTGTTCGTTTCTAGTGCACAATGGGACGTGTGATAAGGGGACAGAGAAAAGGTGCAGGCTCTGTTTTCAGGGCCCACGTCAAGCACAGAAAGGGTGCTGCCAAGCTCAGGGCTATCGACTTTGCTGAAAGGCATGGCTACATCAAGGGTATTGTAAAAGTGAGTGACCACTTGTTTTATGTATGTTTTCTTGGCAGATGCATTTGACAGCTTCATTGCTTCAAGTGCAGCCCCCCTTTCTTGCTTTGGCTTAAATGTCTGATTTAGTTTTGTGCTCTTGACCATCTTTCTCCATGCATATTCTTCTGTATTTCGCATATATATACTTGCTGCATTACCTAATTGCTACTGTGATAGCCTCCTAACCTAAAGCCTTCTTATTATTTCAGGACATTATCCATGATCCAGGCCGTGGTGCACCACTTGCCAAGGTTGCATTTCGTGATCCTTATAGGTTCAAGAAGAGGACTGAACTGTTCATTGCAGCGGAGGGTATCCATACCGGACAGTTTGTGTACTGTGGCAAGAAAGGTATATTAAGAACTTAAAGCAAATTGCTTCAGTTGTACATCCAAAGTTTCTGGGAGAGATTTTACATAATTGTATTCGTCTTTGTAAGTGTTGTAGTATCTCAAAAAGTGCTATTTTGATGCGTGTCTTTTAATTGGAGAGGAATGGCTGCTGTGGTGATCTTGTTTAGTATCAACTGGTGTTCTTCAGGTTACTTGGTGTAAATGAAACCTGAGTTTGAAGGCTGTCATTTCTAACATGCAAGATACTTTTCTTGTTGAAAGGCCTTGGATATGTTTTCACTCGAAAATCTCAGTGCCTTTTTTGTCATGTCATCCTTTTTGTGTCATATAATACATAAAAATGCTTTTCTGTTCACACAGTGTGTGTGTGTAAGACGTTTGAGGGAACAGAAACAATTTGTTTAAATCATTGAATAAAATGTCTGCAGTAAAAAATGACAATTACTAGGGATTCTACTAGCTGGCAGCACATAGTTTGTCATTATGTAAATATATCCTTCACCTCCCTGTACAATCATTAATTCAAGATTGTTGGAAATACCAATGTTCTTATTGGTGAAGAATAATGGGTTTAGCCTTGTTTCATATCAAATTTTTTACTTTTTGTTTCTTTTTTTAGCTCAGCTTAATATTGGCAATGTCCTCCCAGTTGGAACCATGCCAGAAGGTACCATTGTGTGCTGCGTAGAAGAAAAGCCAGGCGATCGTGGTAAACTGGCCCGGGCATCTGGCAACTATGCTACTGTCATCTCCCACAATCCTGAAACCAAGAAAACCAGAGTAAAGCTGCCCTCTGGATCTAAGAAGGTCATTTCTTCTGCAAACAGAGCAGTTGTTGGTGGGTACAAAAATGCTGAAGTACATACACTTGTGTGACCAGCCTTCCATCTGTCATGGCTTCTGCGTAGGCATTGTTTTTCCTTGCCCTATTGGTAACTCTGGCAGGGTAGTGAGTATTTAGGGTTAACATATGAGCCTTTTCTCCCCTACATTGTGGGATGCATTTGTTGTATACTTCAGCAAGTTGAATTAATGTGTCATCTTTTAAATTGCCAATGTGGCAAGGTTTGTGTAGACATATTTAAACTTTCTACCATAAAGGTTATGCTCTTAAATTGTTGCTTGTTGCACACTTAATCTGCGTTAACCTAGTTACAGTGTAGTTCATGCAGTACTTCACAACCTGACTTTTGCCACACTGTATTAATATATCCTTTATTACAGGGGTTGTTGCTGGTGGTGGTCGTATTGACAAACCCATTCTGAAGGCAGGTCGTGCTTACCATAAATACAAGGCCAAGAGAAACTGCTGGCCACGTGTCCGTGGTGTGGCTATGAACGTAAGTTTTTCACCTTACCCGAAACCGTATTTTGTGATCTGTTTGGACCTCTTATTGGTCCGTGTATTTTCTCTTAATATGTACGCTATACATGGAACAAGAACACGTATATTATGAATAGATTTCGTTATTGGTATTTACCTAGCTACATTCTTCATTTTATTGTTATGGAGAAACTAAACATATGAGTGAAAATCACAGACATAAATAGTGGTGGTTGAACAGGCCATCAATATAGATTATAAAAAGAAATCACTGCCTATTGTATACAAAACCAAAGTTAAATATGCCATATTAATTATGTTTTTCTTATAGCCTGTAGAACATCCCTTCGGTGGTGGTAACCATCAGCACATTGGTAAACCCTCAACAATCAGAAGAGACGCTCCAGCTGGACGTAAAGTTGGTCTTATTGCCGCTCGTCGTACTGGTCGTCTGCGTGGCACAAAGACTGTGCAGGAAAAAGAGAACTAAAGTCTGTGTCTACGTAATTTACACAATAAACTGTATAAAACTAATTTTGTGTACTGTCTCTGTAGATTACTTGGCGTGAATATATATTATAATCCTACCTCTATGAAGATTAAATTATCCAGGTCAACACATTGGTTTGATACATATAAATCAGTCACTTTTTTCTTGTGTCCACTCATTTTTCACCTCCTTAAGAGACTTGTTTTGGTCAGATTCTGTTGTACTGATGAACCAGGCAATTTGACCCTTACTACAGCTCAAATGACAATTATTTACTGGTTATTAACCACATCATGGTTATTGTGAGTTATATTATACAGGTCCAGATGAATCTGCCTTGAAGTGACCCTTATTTTATATTGATGGTGTTAGTTGGAACAGTAAACTCTGCTTTAGTGGGTTAATCCCAGTGCCACGGGTAACAATTTCCAACGCTGGATCCTCCTGTCTTCCCCCCCCACACACACACACACGCTTACCGGTACTTCTGAGTCCCCAGTGCTTAGTCCGGGCAGCGTGTAGAGCTCTATGCGATTTGCGTAGACAACTTCCGCTGCAGCCGGGAGGAGGTCCGGTTAGCGGTGGGGGTTGTCTGTGTCCGTAGCGCAGACCTTCCCTGGCTGTCAGATCGAAGTTCCCCGTGATCTCTGACAGCCGGGGAAGGTCTGCGCGATGGACGCAGACAACCCCGCCGCTAACCGCACCTCCTCCCGGCTGCAGTGGAAGTTGTCTACGCGAATTGCGTAGAGCTCTGCATGCTGCCCGGACTACGCACCGGAGACTCAGAAGCTCCGGTAAGTTTGGAGGAGGGGAGGGAGTTTTAAATGGGGGGCATAAGGCACTTCTGGAGGCAGAGTGCTCTGTGCAATGCCTTTTAACCCGCTTAATGTCACTCTGCCTCCAGAAATGCCTTATACCTCCCTATATGCCACTCTGCCCCATAATATGCCTTTTAACTCCCTAAATGCCAGAGTGGCATATAGGGGTATAAGGCAATTCTGGAGGCAGGGTGGCATATAGGGGGTCAAAAGGCATATCATGGGGCGCAGTGGCATTTAGAGGGTTAGAACGCATATCATGGGGTGCAGTGGCATATAGGGGGTATGACATTTCTGGGGCAGAGTGCCGGGGCAGAGTGGCAAGCCAGGGGGCAGATGTGCATAACTGGGGGGGCAGGTTGAAATAAAAATATATTTTTCTCAATCATAGCTTTTATTAAAAAAAATTGTTCACATAGTTTACATGAATTACCATTTACTGGTAAAACTTTTTTCCTATAGGGTCGTCTTATATTCAGATTTTGGGGGGTCATTTTATAATCGGCGTCGTCTTGTAATCGAGCAAATATGGTAAGTATCGAGATCTACCAGTTTTGTAGACACTGTTTTTGTAAACCAAAGCAATACCAACCCTTAGTTCCAGCATCTAAGACTGGATTGATGTTATCCAGACTCCTTTGAGAAGCAGAAAATGGAATCTGCACTTCATAAATTGCCAAAAAATACATATTAAACGTAAATGGGTTTAATACATTAATACATATTTAGCTTTTTATGCGTTCATTTTTGTTTTTAGGATATTTGTTACTTTTAAACCAATCAACCTTGCATAAGGCGAAGTATATCTCTAAATTAGGATAGAGAGGCAGCAGCTCTCAAAATTCTTTATTAATAATAGTTAATGGAGTCTCTGGGTGAGTTTCCAACTATTAGAATGCGGACCATAAAAAACCTGGATGGCGGCCAACCACAGATCCCATATGTGGTGGTACTTCTTCCCCCTTTACCTTACTACAACTTGGCAAAAACGTTTTCTGTGGCACAACGAGCAGTAGCACGTTTCCCTATCCCATGGATTCTTTAATCCAAATTAATAAATATTATCGGGCTAACGTAGAAAAAGAGAGAGAATTTGACAGCAAATAAGAACCATTTGGCCCACCTAGTCTGCCCATTTCTCCGGATGTAAAGACTCAAACCTTAATCAGTCCTTGATCTTGTCTTAGGTTCAGGATAGGTTTATGCCTCTCTAGTGTGTGTTTAAATTCCCTCACTGTATTAATCTCTACCAATTTTGAAGGGAAGCTGTTCCATTTATCTACCATCCTCTCTGTAAAGTAAAACTTTAATACATTACCTCTGACCTTCGAGTTTTAAACTAGGGCTTCTTGTTAAATAAAATATATATAAGGCTGCTGACACCTGAAAAGGTGCTTACCTGTCAAACTTTGTCAGCACAAAGGCACACACCTGCGCAAGGAGAGTCAAGCTCCTATCTTTTAGTCCATCTGAATTATTGATTGCAGTAGGTGCTGGTAAGCAGTGAACTTGGTATGTCTATATGGGAAGCATGCGTTCCGCTTCCTTTGGGCAGTAAAAGAGAAGCTGTTCGCAGCGTGTGAGCAATACAGAGGTAAGTTGCGGGCCATACAGAAGTCTGCAAGAACCACAGACAAATCTGCAGTTGAGATAAGGGGTGATGTGTGAATTAATGTTTTTTTCTAAATGAGTGTCCATGAATGAGTGAATTAATGAGTATGATAGCATGGATGTGTAAGTGGGGCAAAGACAGCAGAGACAGGCTGTTTGAGGCAAGCATAGCAGAGGTAGGATGTTTGCAAAAGCTAATGAAAAAACCTGCTAAATAGATTTGTCCTGAGTTTAGAAATACACAATGCTTTTATGCTTATTTTTGCAAGTTAAAGGGTAAGAAGTACAAGTAGCGTTTTGCTATTTCAAAACCAATTTTCTCAAATCTGGTCATTCTGCCCCATGTGCTATTTAGGCGATTTAGAGATGTTAACCAGTTCCATTGATTTCTAAATGCATTTAGCTGTTACACCAGTGTTCCTTTTTCCCTCATTAAGCACTCTTTGTTGTGCCCTAGAGTCACCATGGCTGGGCATCCAGTAGCGAGAGTAGCCATAGTACTAAATGATCTCCATTTATAAACAGTTTGTCTAACTGTATACTGTGGATGTGTTTTTTCAAACTTTTTGAGATTTCTTTGTAACCCTTTCAAGCCCAAAATGTCTGAGTATCTTTTTATATCAAAGTAGCTCTAAAACACACCTCCAATCCTGGTTCATTGATAGGACTTAAACACTAAACGCTCAAACTCCCATCATTCTTGGGTGGCAGCCATGGGCGTAGGAACCCCTAAAAATCTCCCCATTTCTCACACTATCTACCCTCTCCCTATCGCCCCCTTCTCACTAGCTACCCTCTCCCTACCACCCCCTTCTCACTAGCTACCCTCTCCCTATCGCCCCCTTCTCACTAGCTACCCTCTCCCTACCACCCCCTTCTCACTAGCTACCCTCTCCCTACCGCCCCCTTCTCACTAGCTACCCTCTCCCTACCGCCCCCTTCTCACTAGCTACCCTCTCCCTACCCCCCTTTCTCACTGTTTTTTCTGCAGTGGGCCACTTCATCAGAATTGTATACGTGCGCGGGCCGTACTCATTTTTCACTGTGAGAAAATATGGCCTTTAATAAAATATGCAGATTAAAATAAAGTAATTGACACAAAACCTTTACTTTTCCTCTCACTGATTTCTGATTTGTGACTACAAATTCAGGATTCTAGATAAGTAAAAATTAAATAGTTCTATTTATTCTAGGGATGCACTAAAATGAAAATTCTGGACCAAAACATTCACAGTTCACTTAGCAAAAAAACGAAAATGACCCCCCACCTTTAAAAATAATAATAAAAACTCATATATTTTATAAAAGTAGGTAACACACCACAATTGGACAAAAAAATTAGCAATATGACTTGGCATGATAGGAGTGTGATTGCTAACAACTCCTATCATACGCAGACAGCCAGTACATGCTGGTACAGGGTGGCTGTAAGTGATGTGCAGACCCCATACTGCTAGCAGCATCCATAGACAAGGGGGGCAGCTAGCTAGGTTTCAGCATGTACTGGCTGACTTGGCTGACCTCTTTGTCTCATTAGAGATTTTTACCTTTAGCTCACAGCAGCGAGGTGAATTGTATAGTGTAGGACTCGCCTAAGAGGTTTGCCGTGACGTGGCAGGCAAGCTTCCATTTTAATGGCCATTGGAGTGAAACTAAAAACCTCCATTTGTCTGTATAAGCACAGGTGTTTGGGATAGTGCGCAGGTAATTATTTTTCGGTGTTTGTTCATTGATAGGACTACAGGTTTCGTATTACCTGACTCCAATTAGATTTGGTTGAAGTGATTAGTTTAGGTGTTCACCCCTTAACGCCCAATGACGGCATAGGCACCTCAGACAAAAACGGGTCGTCATTTCATTAAACAAGCTTAGAAAGTGAGCTATGATCATTTTCTTGGCTTAAACGGTGTTGCTGTAATGCTTCGATGTCGAGGCATTCAGCAACACCAAGATCGGCATCAAGGGCCATGTTTGGCCCCTCCCCAGGGCATTAACATCCGCCATACACTGTATAGCGGCAGACACCCGTTTTAAAAGTTTAGGAGGCGATCAACAATGGTGTCTCTGAAATGCCTCGATAATGTGGCATTCAGCAACACCGAACAAAAGTCCAAAAATAATAAAATAAAAAAATAAAGTTTATTATTATGAGCCTGTGCTAAAACTAGCTCTGTATCTTCCCAAAAATCTTGACATTGAAAGAGTTAAAGTAAAAGCATTTCAAATACCCAAGGGATGTCTATTTTTTTTTTTTTAAATTAATGGTTTGATGGGTTAAATTGGAGTGGTGGGGTTCAAAGATAGGGCATAGGCACACACTGACCAAAATGGGGGGGGTTGCACTTCCCAAATTTGGCCTTTTAGCCTCCAAACACCAGACAAACCCATCCATGAAGTGGTATCACAGTACTCAGGAGATGTTGCTGAACACATATTGGGGTGTTATTTGATAGTGACGTATACCTGGAGCAATATATTTATACCTGAATTACAATTTGTGTGAAAAAAATACAAAACAAATTATCACCACAAACTTTGGGAAAGGCTGGTGCTAGAATATCATGCATGGAAAGGGGTAAAATACCAGCATTTGAAGTACCTTGAGGTTTCTAGTTTTAAAAAAAAATGGTTTGAAGGGTGAGTAAAAGATTTTTCAAATAAAAGTGAGAAAAAGTGTTTAAACACGAGCACCACAATAGTGTTAAAACAGCCTCGTCCCAAAGGATACAAAAAGTGAAAAACAGCCTGGTACTTAAGGGGTTAATGATGTATTCAATATGGACAAGAACATTTTTGTAACTCAGATAAAGATACTATTCTAAGACAAATTTATACATAAATGCTGGAAATTCCAAAAGGTTCACTTAATTGTTCTTGCCACTGCATATACCGAAAGGATATTTGTCCATAGACATGGAGGTGGAATGCTTCCTATCTCCTAGCATTAATGTAGCGGGATGAATTAACAGACTCCCCATGTGATGTTGAAGTCTACATTCTATCAGGTTTAGAACTAAACTGAATCTTTGTGTGTGCAGCCTACCATCTCATTGAGGAGCATGTCGATATTACACCAACTGTTACGCTCCCCATCTACACTCTACACTCCCCGCTCCCCTTGCCTGGAAATGGGAAGACATAAAAAAATTTAAGCTTCTGGGCTATCTGCTCCGCTTTTATTTTTCCTATTTGATATTGGAGGGGTACCTTTGCAGCAGCAACCGACTGGGGTCCCATAAGGCCATTGTTTGAGTACTGTTAAGAGACCTATTATGCATTTGGATGTTTCTTGGAAGTAGAAAGATCTCTTAGTCTTACTGACTGAACAGTAGTGGAGAAAAGTATTCCTACTGGCCAAGAAGTGTTCTGTTGCCACCAGGTTTCAGCAAAATGCATATAACATTTTATCATCCCGCCCCTCCCTTTTCTTTTCTGTATCCCACATATTTGAAAACTCTAATAAACATTGATTTACCCTAAAATGTTATCATTTTGGTATAGAGTTTTCACTTCGGAAGCTGGAGATCCGGGGCCCTGTCAGAGTTCGACTGCCCAGTAATTCAATCATTTAGGAAGACATTTTGACTTGTGGAACCTCCTCCATCATACTCCCCAGGTGATTTCTGTGTATAAAGGCTCTCTAACTAGGGCTTTATTAAATGATGGTATGTATTTCTTTCCAGTTTATTGAACGGCAAAAGCGGCCCTGCGGAGCGGATTCAGAAAGTTAGAGATATTAGGGAGCCGGAGGAGTTGGCCAAATCAGCTCCTGATCAGAAGTAAATAGTGCTACTTGGTTGGATGGAATTCTTGGCATCAGAGGAAATCAATCATTAATTTAGTAAAGGGATAATTCGCAACGGATAAGAGCTAAGGTGTTCCAGAGACTCTTTGTCCTCACCTTTATCTTTTTGTATACGTTTCTCCACCCCTTCTTTACGCAGAATATGTTGACAACGCAACCAACAGATTATCAGTAGAAGTCAAGAACTGCAGATTTGGGAAGGGTTGTTCTTGAAAATATTTTTTTGCATTTCTATTATGTTTTGATTGTTTGATTGCTATGTAAAATTCCAATAAAAACACATTTAAAATAGATTTTGCTTCCTCCATGCCCAAATTAGCAAGGCTTGTGTTTATTCACTAAAGGACAAGATGTTTGGAATGTTTGCAAGAGTTGTGATTTCAACCCCTCCCATCGCTATAAAGGGTCAACCCTGGCAAGTTTCCAGAAGGACCGAGCTGGTTCTGTATTACGCATAAAATCTCAGATTTAATTACATATTAGAAAATTCCAGCCAAGGTCTTCATCCAGCAAAGTTAACTAGGGCTGAATGTATAGTTAAGTGCAGGATTGGAGATCACAAATCCCATGCAGTCTTAATTTTAACATTCTTTGCCACTACCAGCAGCCTTTCATGCACATATTGTTTGTAGTAAATATTTTTAGCAGTATTTATACACTATCCGAATGATTTCGGTTTCATTATTGAAGCTATATTCTTTTACATTTGGTGAATTTACGTGGGTTAGGATTGGACATCGAACTCATTGCATACCCACTTGGCTAGGCTTCATGTCAGGAAGACAATCTGTCTGGTCACTTGGTTGATGTATTATGAATTATTTTTGCATGTTTGAAGAGATTAAAAATACTTCCTGAATTGCAGAAACAGATTATCTATGCACCAATACAGCAATTTTTGTTTGCCATTTGAAACACCATGACATTTTTCACGTCTGGTATGTCTACTGCCAACAAGATGAATCCAGCAGGATCTTTTATAGTATGTAACAATTATCTTATCTATTTATATTACTTTTATATTCTCCTTTAAAGGTTGACCAATACCTACCATTACACCAATTTAGAATATCAAATTGAAAAATGCATCTGACAGAGGGACAATCTACTACTGACTGCTCCTATAATTGCATGAAAAATATATTTTTGATTTAAAAAAAAAATAATTTTTTTTTAGTGAGTTTCATAAGGTGGTTTAATTTTGAAACGCTATATGAGAGCATTGGTTCTAACTGATTGCAGGATTACAAATACCTGCAGTACCGCTGAATGCCCAACTCATTTCCAGAACTAATTCATGTCATTTTTTTTTTTTTTGACTGGGATGATTTAATTCCCATGACACAAAAGCTTGGCGCAGATAGGTTATTACAATGGAATTAAAATAAGCTTCTTAAAAAAGGTTTCTGGTTAGTATTTATATGGTTAAACATTCAGACAGTACCTTTAACTAAGCTAAACAATTAATATGGGAAGGCGGGGGGGGGGGGGGGGCGGGCGGAAGGCTTTGAAAAAATTGGGTTTTTTCCCGTTAAAATGTAAACAAATGGAGTGTTACAATGATTAATAATGTTTATGACATGGCATTCAAACAGTATTACATAAAGACTTTTATGATGCAATGTGTCCACATCAGACTGGCAAAAATAATGCTAATTACTTAACTTTTCCATTTGCAATTAGTGCAAATCTGATTGGGCGACTGATCACTCTCTCCGCCCAATCCATGCGGGATTAGAGGAGGTTTTGTTTTTTTGTGTTGATTACTTCTTCATTGATTTTGTTGCATTTGAGGGAAAGTAGGGGTTATCTGGTCTCATGTATAGTTGAAATGTTCTTAATGTAAACAGACCTTGTTTCATTTGCAACAACAAATAACATTTTAAAAAGCAAATTTAGTTTACCGAATAAGCTGTATTTCAAGCATGATACCTTTATATACACTGCATTTCATGTTTCCAGAGTAATAAAATAATTTCAAATTTGTAAAACTACTCCACCCTAAATTTTTTAGAATTTTTTTTTTAAATCTATTTTTTGCCGGAAAAACAAATTTTTCCCATGGCTTCAAGATTTCACATTTCTAACCATGTATAACACCGTGAATAAACCAAAAATTACATGCTACTATAGTGAAGTGTAGTAAATAAAGGGTAAAAAAAATGAATAGATCAATATACAAAATACTTCCCAAAAATTGACTGCAGCTGCCCAAACGACACTTCCTCAAAGTGTAAAAAAAAATATGAACGAACCAAAAATGTATGGGGCGCAGGTGCATATAAAGGGAAAAAAGAAACACAATATAGTGTAGATGGTATGTCCAATATAGTGATGAAGTGATATATTGCAGGAGATCAATCGGTAAAATAATCAGCAATCCGGATTGCTGATTATTTTACCGATTGATCTCCTGCAATATATCAGCAAGCCGGATTGCTGATTATTTTACCGATTGATCTCCTGAGGAAGCCCAAGGGGCGAAACGCGTTGAAAGACTCAATTGGACTTCATCACATCCTACCTTTTGGTGGCCTTTTCTATCAAACACCTGCATATGCACTTCTGTGCATGAAAAATTGTGAGTGCATTCTTATTGGTACACTTGTATCTTACCTTGAGATATTGCACCATTTTTAGTTTTTCTAGATTTTTTACGAAGAATATTAAAAGATTTTTACATATTCCATGCTAATGGGTTTGAATCACCTTTATTTCTGAGTGCAATATATCACTTCATCACTATATTGGACATACCATCTACACTATATTGTGTTCTTTTTTCCCTTTATATGCACCTGCGCCCCATACATTTTTGGTTTGTTCACATTTCTAACCATGTCTACCTTGATTGGTAGAGTTTCTAAATGACCTACCAACGCAGGCACTAAAAAGCCTGTGAAACACACACACACACACACACACACACACAAAGCTTTCCAAAACAGAAGTGCGCTGTTATGGGATAATGCACCTGAGACTGAGAAGATTTATTCTACCTTAAGTTTATTTCTTACCGTTTATCTGCTCTAATAAAAGGTTGTCTGCCAGGTCAACAAAAAAATAGCTTAAGATAATGAAATGGGTAGCTGTGAAAGGGACTATGAGATTGATGGAGCCCCAAGCAATTGTTCTTTTTACCATGTTGTAAAGACAGCCCTGATGACATCAAACAATTAGGTTGTTGGCGATTTTCAGTATAGCACCATCCTCCTAATATTATGTTGTAAGGTAGCTACAGGCATCTAATTATTGCTACACTTAGGCATTTGAAAAAATATAAATACAATCAGGGAGGGAAAAAAAAATGGTTACTGTGAACCATATATAAATATGACCATATAGACCCATTATTGTTTAAAATCTGAGCCACATATGATTGAATGTCAGTTCTGTACACAAGTGTTAGACGTCCAGGATAAATAATAGCAATGGGGGTGGGCAATCAGTTATACCAGCAGATGTGAGTACAAGTTCCATAACTCTTTTAATAAGCTGTGCTTGACCGGTTAAAAAAAAATAAAAGATCAGTGGGTTATAAAGAACACACAACAGGACAATTTATTTCTTCTTAAATCAAATTCTATTTGTGAATTCAGCAAAATAATTTCTATAAAATAAAACAGCAAAATATTTAAATATTATAGGGTGGGCTGTATCTGTTTTGATGGGGTATTTGGTTTTTTTGAGACAAGCTTCAAAAACAAAACAAAAAAAAAAAACAAAAAAAAAAACACATTCAAGTTACCAATTTTCCTTTAAATACAGTATTTACTGATGCTTTCCTTGAAATTAATAAAACATTTTGTCATGGACTCCAGGAACTGAAGAAAAACTGCAGTCGGCTAACCAGTAGTTTTATCGTCTATTCAGACCCTACTTCTAATATTAAATATTCACCATAGAGTATGGAGTATGGGCTACAGGCCAATTCTAATTTCAAGTAGAACTGTTCTACAAAGCAAATACCACCAAATTTTTACCCGGGTAATGGTATTCACAGGTATAATGTAAAGTTGTAGGCCTTCTACTTTGAGGTGTTATAGAAGGAAAAGTGTATGACATATCTGTAGAATAAGGAACCAAAGGAACAAACAAGCACACAAAATACCATTTGACTATGCTTTAGAGATTCCCGCATAGTTAATATTTGCATATCTGTGTTTTATTTAATTATACTTTCCCCCACTTCTTATATTTATTATTGAAGCCTAAGTATTCTGTATCCCACCCACAGGCAATTCTCAAATATTACGAATGGGAATATGTGCAACTCCGTTCCATTCAACGTCTCTTCTATTTCCATTTCAACTGTAATCTAGAATGAAGAAAAAAAAAAAAGAAAAGAAAAAAAAAAACATTCCCCTCCTACCCATAAAGGGAACCCCCGAAATAAAACCTGAACAGTGCAACTGTTTTGCAATCATGGCATCACCATCCTCAACAACCCTTCTTCCAAACCCCTAAACCTGGCTACACTGATCTGGTGGGAAGCCATGCTAATGTTACAAAAATAAGACACCCCCTCCCAAAAAAAGAAAGGCAATCAAAAAGAATATCTAGAACGAGATGTTACACCACCACTTGTCCACATCATTGAAATAATTAAAAGGTTACCAGGCATCAAAATGCTCCATTTAAAAGTGGTAATGTGGCAAAGAACAATGAACCACTTATGGCTGGCGAGGGCAAGTGTAGCTTCTTTTGTGTTGTCAATATCCGACGACCCATGTGGCAGAAAAAAAAAATCTTGTAGACAATTCAAGAAAACCAAAGGTTTGGTGATTTTCTTTTTTGAGATTTTGTTTGTTTTTCATTTTTTGTAAATCTGTGAATTTCAATAAACCCCAAAATTAAAAAAGAAAAAAAAAATCTTGCTTTAGAATTAACAGTCAAACATTAATATACTATGTACACCTTTGCCATTTACACATTAGCATCAGGCCGTTTATTACAAAACACTATACACTTTCCACTGCAGGCGGGTTATATATTGACAGCAACTTTCTGCAGATAAGACAGTGAATAGGATTTTCACTCCAAGTTGATTAGGAATAGTTTTTTTTCTATTTTTAAATATTAGCCAGACACAAAGAAAGGTAAGGCCTGGGTGCACAGTCTCGGAGGGGTTAAGTAAAATGATTATGTGTATTTCACTACTCTTTTGTTTGAATCAGGGGGACTTCTTCACTGCCTTCAAAATCTTCTTGTGCTCGTTGGCCTGTCCGTTGAGGGTTGTTCATGTGATGTGCTGCTGGGCCCGTGTATGGTTGTCCATGCAAATGGTTATTCTGAAAGGATAAAAAAAATGTAAGCAGCAGAAACATGATTTTAGGTTAATGACTTAAGTTTGCAAACAAAATATTTGTTTAAAATCTGTATTACGAGGGTCTATAGTAAACATTATTAAACAGTTTCCCCAGTATATTAATGTATCCACTAGTGTTAGGACCTGCCATTATTTGAGCGTGATTACCATAGAAACTGCTAACATATGGGGAGGGCATATAAGAAACCAATTTGCAAGCACTCTGTAGAATGGATGGCATGCGCGGAAATGCACTGCTATGGGACAGGTTGGTAATAGATACACTGCACCATTAATATATGTAGAACAAAATAAAAAACGCAGGTAATATGTTCTGTACAAATTGTAAAGAGGGTTATGCATACAGACAAAAGCAGTTTGACATACATTTTACCAACTCCAACGATGCAAGGTACATGCAAAGTGAACCAGGGAAAAAAGGCAAATGACATGCACAGTAAGGGGCAGGGGAGAGAGAGATGAAAAATCTCAACTGCAAAACACAAACTTCTGAAACAAAACTTGTTTGATAAATGGCAAGCCTCCCTAAGAAAAGTTTTACAGCACACTGAACTGCAAACTATGCATATTGGGAATGTCAAAGAGAAGCATGTGTTCTTTACGTCAAGTAAAATTCAACAGAGATGACTTTATGCTGAGGACTCAGGGTTAGATCTAGAAAAACCGTTCACATTTTTTTTTGACCAAAGCCTTGGATTTAGCATTTAGGATAAATTACGGTATTGCTTTAAAGAACAAAATAAAAAAAAAGTCTCCTTATACCTGTTGATACTGGGAACCAGGCGAATGGGGATACAATGGGGCATCTTCAGGTGGGGAGGATTCATGTTCCTCAGGGGCATCTTGGTCATCTGGCTCCTATAAAGTTTGCAAGAGTCGATTTTTTGTCATATGCATATTTACCAGTTCAGACTCAAAACAGTTACCAGTTAACAAATCTTTAAGACTCCTCTAGTAAGAAAAGGTGCTACCATTATGTATAACCTTAGTTACAGACCTAGCAGCCAAGACCAGCAGATGGCTAAACTCAAAACTGAATGGTCTAACAGACCGAAATACTTAATACAAACATATTTTCCCCTTTAACAGTGTTTTATGGAGTAATATAGTTTAGCATTAAAACAATTTTAATTTTCTTCCTATAAACCTCCATTATCTGCATCGTTTGGATGGCTTTCCCAGCTCAAATAGCACACTGAGCTGTTCATGGAAATGTTAAAGAAATCTGCTTGTCCAAGGAAAGAATTTCATTGCAGGACAGCAGTAAGGACAGAGACACCTGGAGGGGGTGCTGAAGGACCCTGCACTGGGTCAGACCTAGGGCAGCACCAAAGAGAAACATTACTGACTTTCATGCATTCTAAAGCTGAGCGTTTCTCCCGTTTAAAATAAATGGAGGGGATTCATTAGAACTCCACTTTATGCATTAGACCTAATACTATGCTCCAGTTCTGGCTTGTGCACGATTTCTAGTGGTCTAACTTGCACACACATAAAGCATTCCCATTGATTTCAATTACTCTGACTTCAAGTGCAATGCTTATGATGCCAGCTCAGGCTCAAAGGGCTACCTTAGTGATGCAAGTTCGGGCTAGAAAGGTGACAACTGTAGTGGGCAGCGGATATAATGCATGTAAAAATAAAAAGATAAAGGGTTAAGCTCCGCCCCCCTTACCCTTTAACCGTACTTACCGGCGCCCGCAAGTCAGTTAACAACAAGAGGACCATACAGTAGAAAAAAACAAAACGTACTTTATTAACACAACTTGGGAGGGAAACACGTACTGCCACTATACTGGGGAAAAGAGAATTTACGGTAAGTAAAAATTACTGTTTTTCCCGGCGTATAGTGGCAGTACCGGCGGGATATATCAAGATCCCCCAAAACAAAAAGGGAGGGAGTTAGCGATTAACGGTGTGAATAACCTGCCGCCCAAACACCGCTTCTGAGGCAGAGGAAATGTCCAGTCTGTAATGTCTAATGAAAGTATTCCAGGAGGACCAAGTATAGCTGCCTTACAAATCTCTTCCGGAGAGACTGATGATCTGGAAGCCCAGGAAACCGCGATGGATCTCGTGGAATGTGCCTTAATCTGGGACGGAAGAACCATACCACAGGAGTCACAGGCCAGACGGATGGCGTCCGTGAGCCATCTGGCTAATGTAGACCGACACTGCGCGGCCTGAAGACCTGCCATGGAACTGAAGAAAGAGATGATCAGATGAATGAAAGGCAGAAGTGCGCTGCAAATAAACAGAAAGAGCCCTCTTAACATCCAGAGTGTGCCAGTCGTTTTCTTGTGATGACGTAGGATTCGGGTAAAACGTTGGAAGGACTATAGGTTGGTTAATATTAGCTTGAGATAACACCTTCGGAAGGAAGGATGACCTGGGATACAGAACTACCTTGTCCTGATGAAAAATGAGAAAATCTTCCGAGGCTGAGAGAGCCTGGAGCTCTCCAATACGATGTGCTGATGTGATAGCAACCAAAAACGCTGTTTTTAAGGAGAGGAACTTGAGGGAGACTTCTTGAAGAGGCTCAAATGGCGCAGAACACAGCTTTGAGAACTAAGGTGATATCCCATGGTGGAAAAAAGTATCTAACTGGCGGTCTTTTAATCATGATGGCTTTAACAAATCTTCGAATGAAACGATCCGATGCTAAATCGACAAGTAAAAAATGCCTGAGAGCAGAAATCTGACCTTTAAGTGTTGCCACCTTGAGGCCTGCTTCAAATCCCTGATTCAAAAAGTGCAGAATGACCGGCATGGACGGAGGTGAAGCCTGTAAGTCGTGAGACTGACACCATTCTAGAAATTTCCTCCAAGTTCTTAGGTAAATAGTGGCCGTGGAAGGTCTGACTGAACCTAAAAGGAGATTAGCCATGATGGAGTCTATACCCTGATCTTTCAGGATTAGCCTTGCAGCAGCCAAGCCGTCAATTTGAATCCCCTTGTTCTCCATGATGTCTGGAGATAGCGGAAGCTCCCAATGATTTATCGAAAGTTGGCAAAGGTCTGAAAACCAACTGCGGTTTGGCCAGAAAGGGAGAACTGCCAGTACCCTCGCCTTGTCCGTCTTGATCTTGAGAATCACTTGAGGAATCAGAGATCGGCGGAAAAATGTACGCCAGATTGAACCGCCACTTGATCTCCAGACCATCGAGAAACGGAGGGTAGTCCATCTTGTAAAGAGAGGCAAAAAGGGATACTTTTCGATTTAATCTTGTCACCATGAGATCGACTTCTGGCAAGCCTACTTTTGCAACCAACTCTTGGAAAACAGACGGGTGAAGTGACCATTCTGCCTGGGAGCATCTGTTTCTGCTGAGGTCGTCTGCGAGTTTATTGTTCCGACCTCTGATATGGACAGCCGAAACTGCTTCCAGATTCTCTTGCGCCCATCGCATAATTTTTGAGCCTAGGTTTTGAAGGCTGGATAATCTCGTACCTCCTTGTCTGTTGATATAGGCTACTGTAGTTGCGTTGTCGGATTGAATCTTCACCGGTTTGCAAGATATCCACGGTTTGAAGAATACCAGCGCCTTGAAGACTGCATTCAATTCCCTTCAAATTGGAGGATTGACGTGCCTCCTGTGTTGACCACTTCCCTTGGGCTGTGCGAAACTGGAGATGTGCTCCCCAACCAGTTCTGGACGCGTCCGTGGTGACTACAAGCCATTCCTTTGGCTGGAACGATAGACCGCTTGTTAAGTTTATTTTGACCTTCCACCACTCCAGGTGTTGAAGTACATCCTGAGACATAAGAATGTTTGTGTCTAGGTGTTCGTCTCTTCCGGACCATTGGGATAGAATGTACCATTGTAGAGGTCTCATTCGCGCTTGCGCCCAGGCTACCGCAGGAATGGTAGATGTCAGTAATCCCAAAATGCTCATAGCCTTTCGGATGGTGCAGAGAGGGTATGTTTGTAGCTGTGTGACGCTTCGCTGAATACGTTTGGCTTTGTCCTCTGGAAGGTACAGACATAGAGACACTGAGTCTACCAGAAAACCCAGAAATCTTATCTTCGTAGTTGGAAGTAAGTGATTTGGCTACGTTTAGAATCCAACCGTGGTCTCTGATAAGAGCAATAGTGTCCTGAAGATCTGTTAAGAGTTTTGCCGAAGAAGACGCTTTTATTAGCCAGTCGTCCAGATATGGAACCACCGCTATACCTTTCAATCTCAGCTCCGCTGCTAAAGGAGTAAGGATTTTGGTGAAGACCCTTGGGGCGGTTGAGAGGCCAAAAAGGTAGTGCTCTGAATTGGAAGTGCTTTAAGCCTTTGTTTGTTTTTATTGCAAATCTGAGAAATCTTCTTGATCTTTCTGCTATCGGCACGTGCAGATAGGCGTCCTGGAAGTCTAGAGACGCCGTAAAATCTCCTTTGTGAATTATGTGAGTCACTGAAGAGATGGTTTCCATCCGAAAATGTTGGTATGGAATATGCTGATTGACCGATTTCAGATCTAAAACTGGACGAAAGGAGCCGTCTGGCTTCGGTACCAGGAACAAGCGAGAGTAAACTCCCCGACATAGATGTTTCTTCGGAATGTGTTCTTTTTTTTTGTTTAAAGTATTTTATTTGCATTTAAACATGAATAAAAAAAAGAAAAAAAGCAATAAATGACAAGACTAAAGTGTTAACAGCATTACTGAGCAGGAATCAGAGACGCATAAACACTGCACAAGTACCATGTTACAAAACCGCAGGCAAATGCAGATTAACGCCACTTAGATGCATCAACGGATACAGATACCGACTCCCAGATCCCGGGGGGTACCGGGTGTAAACAGTGAGCCGACACATGGTAAGGCAAGGCGAGCAACCTACTGTCAAACACTTCCCATGATAGGGGGAAGGAAAAAAGGGACGGGAAGGACGAAGAGAAAAAGAAGAAAGAGACAAAAGAGACAGAACAGAGAGAGAGGAGAAAAGCAAAACCGGCTAGGTCGGGTCACCACCGAAGTATTGCATGAACCGGGCGAGAGCCCGGAAACGTAGAGAGCCAAGGCTGCCAAATAGACTCGAACTTGGACATATTATCATAGATCTTGGCGGTGATCTTCTCCATACATATGAGATGCCAAATATTAGCCTGAATTTCGCCGAAGGTCGGAGGGACGCCCTTCCACCTCCTAGCAATAGCTTGTTTGATCGCAGCGCAGATCCTATGGATAAGCTGCTGGTTTGGTGCGGACAAGGTGCCTCCCGGAACATCCATCAAGAGAAGCGCCACCTCAGGGGTTAAGCGGACATCGGTAGCTAACACTCGACAACTGGAGTGAAAAGGAAGACCATATAGGTTGGACTACTCCACACGTCCACCACGCATGAAGATAGGTGCCTTGTTCACCGCAGCCTCTGAAGCAGCAATCACTGGAACCCCTAACCATTCGAGACAGTTGCATGGGAGAAGTGTACCACCTCGCAACGACTTTATAAGCCCTTTCCTTAACCAGCGTGTTGACCGTGAGTTTGTGCAAAGTCGTCGCCGCCGAGTCCCAGACGTCGTCAGGGTAAGTAGTGAGCAGGTCAGCATGCCACTGGGAACGATATAGAGGAGGAGAGGCGGAGGTAACAGAGATAAAGCTGGAGTAGAGCGCTGAAATCGATCCCTTAAGTCGTTTCCGAGCCATAAAGCGCCGTTCAAACACTGTGGGAGCGGACATCCTGTCCCTAGTCAGCAGGGAACGAATAAAGTGCCGAATTTGTAGATAGCGAAACGTTTCCGCAGTAGGGATATTCTTAGAGTCCCGTAGCGCGGCAAAAGAAAGCATCCGACCGCCTCGCACAAGGTCTCCCAGAGTAGATAAGCCCGCTTCCGACCACCAGTGAAACGACAACCGGTGCATTCCCTCCGGGAAGAGGGGGTTGGACAACAGCGGCGTGAGTGGGGACAGAGGCCCCGCTAGGCGGAGACGGAATCTCCAGGTCCGCCATAGACGAAGCGCTGTCGACACAACTGCAGATGCGGGAGAGCCGAGTGCCAGCGGGTGATCCTGCCACAATACCTGATCGAGGGGCTGGTGAGGTAAGTACGACCGTTCTATATCTACCCACGGGAGGGTGTTTGCAGGTAATGACCAAGCCTCCAATTGCGACACTCGAGACGCTACATAGTAGAGGAAGAAGTCCGGAACAGCTAGACCCCCTAGGTGTTTAGGTTTGAACATAGTAGACCTGTTGACACGTGCCCTCCTATCGGCCCAGACAAATTGGAAAACAGCGGATTGAAAGGCCCCAATCTCATCCTTCAGAACTGGAGTGGGGAGCGCCCGAAAAAGATATAAAAGCCGGGGTAATAAGTTCATCTTGATAGCGTATATACGCCCTAGCCACGATATGTTGTACCGGGACCACACACGTAGCTCCGATCGCAGCGTTCTCAAGAGAGGCGGGTAGTTGGCATGATACAATGTGTCAAAATCCTTGGTCAGACGTATTCCCAGGTACGTGATGGAGGACGGCTGCCAGGCAAATTTGAAATTAGCAGCAATGAGCTGTTGAACAGAAGGCTCTAAATTGACATCCAGCGCCTCACATTTAGCGTCATTTATCTTGTACCCGGAGATGCGAGAAAAGTCTGTCAGAAGGCGAAAAAGGTTGGGGAGTGAAACCTGGGGATTCGTTAGCGTGAGCAAAATGTCATCGGCAAACAGGCTTAATTTATACTGGACTCCGTGGACCATGATCCCTTGAACATCTGGACTGGCCCTAATAGCTGCCGCGAGAGGTTCCAAGCACAGTGCGAACAGAAGCGGAGACAAGGGGCAACCCTGACGCGTGCCATTTTTGATACTCAGCACTGAAGACTCACAACCCATCAGGGCCACCGTCGCCGTAGGAGAACTGTAGAGTGCCCGGACTCCAGCCAGAAAGCTGCCGTGAAAGCCAAATCGATTCATCACCTCCCACATATACGTCCAGTCAATTCTGTCAAAGGCTTTCTCGGCATCCAACGCCAACAGCATAGATCTTTGAGTGGAGCCCTTGGCAGCCCCAAGCAAATCAATTGTGCGCCGAATGTTGTCAGGGGCCTCCCTGCCCGGAATGAAACCGACTTGGTCTGGGTGGATTAGGGCGGAGATAACCGAGCTTAGACGGGACGAAAGTAACTTAGCATAGAGTTTGATGTCTGAATTGATGAGGGAGATGGGGCGATAACTCCCACATGTCGAGGGGTCTTTACCTTCTTTATGTATAACCACAATTTTAGCTCGCAACATTTCAGTGGATGGGGGTTCACCTCTGAGGAAACGTTGAAAGAGAGCCAGCAGACGTGGAGCAAGCAGGGGCCGGAACTTTTTATAGTATGAACCTGGGAGCCCATCAGGGCCAGGAGCCTTGGAGGACTTGAGAGTGGCGATCAGTGCCTGGACTTCCCCCTCCGAGATAGGAGCATTAAGTGCCTCAAGTTGAGCAGGCGAGAGCCGCGGTAGCGCCACCGAGTTCAAAAAGCAGCGCAGAGGACGGTGATCCCGGAGATTGTGAGGAGCCTTAGTGCCATCATATAAGTCCTGATAAAAGGTGGCAAATTGGTCAGCTATGTCTTTCGGGTGCACCCAACACTTCTTATGGGAATCAATAATCCTGGAAATGTTCTGAAGTTTCCGCTGAGCTCTCAGGCGCCTAGCCAACATGGCGTCAGGTTTGTTCGCTTTGTCGAAAAATTTTTGTTTGGTAAGGTTCAGGGAATATAGAACATCTTGGCTCAACAAAAGGTTCAGCTCCCCCCTCGCCCGCACTATATCATGCAGTATCGAGCTATCAAGCAGCTGTTTGTGACGGGATTCCAGGGCGTCCAGCTGAGACGTAAGGGACTCAATCTCAGCTTGTCGCAGTTTCCGGCGCCTTGCTTTAAGTTTGAGGAAGGAGCCTCTGACGTAAGCTTTATGTGTCTGCCAGACCAGAAGAGGATCAACACCCGGGGTCTCATTAAAATCGAAAAACTCCGACAAGTCTTTCGTAATCTCCGAGACTAACGACGGGTCCGTCAGCATAAACTCGTCGAGCCGCCACTGCCTTGCGCCTCCGTGACAATCCGTGAGCTGCAGCACACACTCAACCGCGCCATGGTCAGACCATATGATAGGATGTATCCGCGCCTCATGAAGGGAACGAGCCATGTGCTGACCAACAAAAATGTAATCTATCCTCGAATATGTCCGATGGGGGTGGGAAAAAAAAAGAATAATCAAGGGCTTTAGGATGGAGCAATCGCCAAACGTCAACCAGCGCCACCGTCTTGGCAAAGTCCTTAAGGCGACCAGAGTTTAGCGGAGCAGAGGAAAGAGGAGAGTCGCTCTTCCTGTCCAGATAGGCATCCCAGAGCGTGTTAAAGTCCCCACCAACGATGAGATTGTGTTTGCGGTATGGCAACAGTAGATCCGTGATGTGCGAATAGAAGTCAGCAGCCGCCGTAGAAGGAGCATAGACATTCAGGATTGCTGTAGGATGATTTTGAAGGAGCCCCAGGATCAGGATGTATCTGCCCCACTTGTCTCTGTGTATAGACTGCAGTTGAAATCCCAGAGAAGAGCGAAAAAACACACTGACTCCATTTTTCTTTTGGCTTGGATGCACGGCGTGGAAGTGGGAACCATAGGACTTGTCCCAGTAGGCAGGTAAGTGAGTACTACGCAGGTGAGTTTCCTGAAGGAGCAAGATGTCCCCGTGTAGTCTACGGTAGTAACGCATCGCAGCTCTACGCTTCTGGGGCGAGTTCAGACCCTTGACGTTGTGAGATATAACCTTAAGGGTACTAGCCATGACAACTGACATCGTGGCACAGCATGAGGAGGCTGCAGAGGAGTGGAGAGATCACCGCCAGCCGCGTCCTAGAAAAAAAGAAGAAGAAAAGAGAAAGAGAGAGAGAGCAGAGCGAAGAGAGGGTAGGAGGGGGAAGGGAAAAACAAAACAGAGATACATATACAGTGCACAACCAACATAACAATAGAACACAGAGACACTGGTCTCCTGAAAAGGTGTCATATGAAGCACATATAACCAGTGGAGCGCTGCTCTGACTAAGCCTATGGTGTAGTGTGGAAAGCATAAGTGTATGTCAGGCAGAGCGTGGACCAACTCAGGTCAAGGGGGGTGTAAGGAAGGGAACCTCAAAATGGTACCTCCAGCCCGTCGGGGAGTAGAATCACCTGACATGAGTAAATAGCCAGGGCCCAGATCTATATGGCCCGCAGCCAGAGCGCAACAGGGGAAAGAAGCCAGACGCTCCATAACTGATGCCCAGTTTAATAGCCAACTAGGCGGTATCGTGTAAAAACTAAATCAAAAAGCAAAATAACAAAACGTGTGCGATGTTGTACCGAGAGAGCGAAAACACAAGATAAACGACGCAGAAAAGAAAAATACGCGATACGGAGCGAGCGAAGAGCCGAAAGTTTCAATGTCGAGTCCCACTGAACCCCTGCGGTGGGATCAGCATGGTACACAGTCAAAGCTGGGAGCGACGACCTGCCCACCCGGGTGCGTCAATGCTTTAAAACCCCAACATGGAGGTGCCGCCGCCACGATGAAGTAAGCTCCTCGCTTCCCAGGACTCCGACAGTCGCGAAGCACCGCAGAAACAAATGGTGTCCCGGCAAACGTGTCCCAAGCGGCAAAACAAAACGACCGAAGCGCAAAAAATTAGAAAAGTAATAAAAACAAGAAAAACATAGCTAGTCGTCCGGTGATCTGTCCATGGGAACGGTGGCTTGTTCGCTCCTCCTCGGTGCCGATGGAACCTCGAACCATTCTCCTGCTGGAAGGGAGCCCGTGTCCTGGCGGCTTCTCTTCCGGCTCACAGGTAAGGGCTGTAGATCCAGATAGTGCAGGAGCTCAGCAGCCTCTGACAGGTCTTTAATCGTGTAGCTTTTGTCACCTGCTGCCACTTGAAGGGCGAAGGGGAACCGCCAACGGTAAGTGACACTCTGGGCCCGCAGGTGATCCGTGAGGGGTTTGAGGCCCTTACGCCGCATCAATGTCCGCGGAGACAGATCCGCAAAGATGTGAACCTCCAGGTTGTCAAGCGATAGCTTGGTGCCTCTGGCCGCTCTCATGACCTCTTCCTTGACCGCATAATCCCGGAGCTTCACAATGATGTCACGAGGCTTGTCGGAGGGCCTAGGCCTAGGCCTCAAAGCTCTATGGGCCCGATCCACGATGACCTCGTCGGAAGACTTGTTCGGCAGGAGTTGCTGAAGAATAATGCCCAACACCACCTCGGCATCTTGATAGGCTTCAGGAACACCACGGATCCTGAAGTTAGCTCTGCGCGACCTATTCTCCAAGTCCTCATGAGCCTCCTGCAGGTCTTGTACCTCATGGCGCAGCGCGGCTATGTCAGCCTCCATCGCCCTCTCACCACGTTGCATGTCAGACTGGACCCTCTCCAGGTGGTCCGTACGTGTGCCGATATCAGTGATGTCCTTCTTGAGGTCTCGGATCTCGTCCCTGATGTGAGCCATCAGATCCCGCTTAACGGACAGGACGAGGTCTTTAAGCTCATCGATGTCACGCTTCGAGCAGGCCACAGCATCGCCATCCAGATCCTGGCTCTGGGACGCCATTGGAGAAAGAGCGGGAGCTTCAAGGTAAGTCGCCTTTTTCTGAAAAATGTCCGGCACAACTTTCTTTTTAGCGGACTTGCGGATACCTCCCGGCATTCCCACACTCGATCCTGCCAGAAAAGCCGGAAAACGTCAGGTGAAACGCTGTTATTAAGTGCTTAAAACCGGGCGGCTTGGAGGAGCAGAATCACTGCACAGCCATCCTGGAGTCCAGCCGTCCACGCCCCTTCGGAATGTGTTCTATCACTCCGTTTGAGGAGTTTTGATGCTGCCTTGCCCAGTGTCGTATTCTTTGTTCTTGACGGGTATGAGGAGATCAGGAAATAATCGTTTGGGGTCTTGCAGAACGTGATGGTGTAGCCTTCCGATATTATCTGACATATCCATGGGTTGTTGGTAATGTGGAACCATGTTTCCCGACACCTCTGAAGGGGACCTCCTACTCTGTCAGAATCTCCTCGTCCTTTCTTGTCTTGTAGTTTTAAATTGAAATCTGGATTCTTTATTATGCTTCCGAAAGGAAGATTTATCCGAAGGTCTTGAATACCGTTGCCTATTATAGGGGTATCTCCGATTCCACTTAGGTTTGATGTCTAGAGGAAAAGCTCTCTTAGTGTCAGACATTTGTTTTAACAGCTCTTCCAGTGGAGAACCAAAAAGCGTCTCTTTCAAATGGCAGTTCACATAATGAAGATTT
This sequence comes from Spea hammondii, assembly GCA_029215755.1. Taxonomy (NCBI): domain Eukaryota; kingdom Metazoa; phylum Chordata; class Amphibia; order Anura; family Pelobatidae; genus Spea; species Spea hammondii. The sequence goes on from JARDYJ010000002.1 coordinate 114,194,367, forward strand.
TGATGCGGAGTCAGCATTCCAAGATCTAAGCCAGATAGCTCTTCTGGCAACTGTTGAGAGCCCCATGTTACGAGCAGAGAGTTTGACCACTTCATCCACCGTGTCAATCAGGAATTCATTTGATAATTTCAAATTTTTTAAAAGCTGAGAAAGATCTTTATCTGCCTCCTCCAGAACCTGATCTTCCAATTTCTGGATCCATAGGCCTTGAGCTCTAGCTCCAGCTGCTCCAGCTGATGATGCTTTGCATTGAAGCCCTGACGCGTGGAACATCCTTCTATTAGCTGTCTCTGCTCTTTTGTCCATGGTATCTTTTAAACCGGAAACCTCTCCAATCGGCAACGTGTTTTGTTTTTTTTTTTAGATAACTGCGCAATTTGGACATCCACTTTAGGCAGTTCCTCCCATATGGCATCATCGTGTAGCTTAAAAAGTTGTTTAAAGTGTTTTGAGATAAATTCTCTTTTACTTGGATTTTTCCACTCACGCTGCATAAACTCCAGTATTTGCAGCAAAATGGGAAAACCCATTCTCTTAGCTTCTGGGTTAAGCAATATCTGGTTCACTTCCTTAACGAATTTTCCCAGCTCTTGAGGTGGAAACCCGGATTCGAAATCTGAATCTTCAGAACTAGTTGAATCCATAGAAGAGCGAGAACATTCTCCAGATGACCAATCTAATATAGATGAATTTCTCTCTCTTTTACGCTTATTACTTGGGCTTGTCCTGAACCGTCTGTTTGGCAGCCTCTTTAAATGCCGAAAAAGTCTGGGATAAATTGTCTTGGAACCAGGATAGAAAGGACTGCATGTCCTTTTGCTTCTCTTTAGCCAGGATGTCTGCTAAACACTGCTGGCACGTCTTCCTCCTGTAGCCGTCTGGAAGAGGAGTATTACACTCTAGGCAAGCTAAGTGTTCAGACTTGCATGAAGCCTTTTTGGGAGGAGCAGGAGGCATTTTCTCCTTGTCAGGTGATGAAGGGGTTAACATTTTGGTATATCCGTAGATAAGGATCACCAAAAACCGTGTGGGGGGGTTAGGCAACACGGAAACCTGTCCTGACACACTCCTGTGGTCAGACAGGTTTGCACAGTATAAATAGGCATCCAAATTTCAAATTTGGCGCCAAAATCGGATGATCCGAGCCGCGCATGCGCTTTAGCACGGTCGGATCATCAGTGGAACGCATAACCACCCGGGCGTGCGTTCCACTGTACTGCGCATGCTCCTCCCCTGGACGTCTTTAAGAAACCGCTACAGATTCAATCTGTAAACGCGGTGAAGATGCCGCAGCCGAGCTTCCACCCGGGAAGCGAACGGACTGCCTGGAACCCCCCTATCAGCAACAACCCGTGTGCCGATCGTATCCTTGGATCCGGAGACTACCTGTGCGGGACAAAAAAGAACTGACTTGCGGGCGCCGGTGAGTACGGTTATAGGGTAAGGGGGGGCGGAGCTTAACCCTTTATCTTTTCAAGTGCTTGTCCCGGGAGAGAGCAAAAGCCTGTCGGTACTGCCACTATACACCGGGAACAAATATTAGTACAGAATTAGTACAATTAGTAGACTACAAATTATGCATCATACATAATTTTGCATTCAGAATGAACTATGATGCTGCAGCCACAGAATATTACATTTTAAAACAGAATAAACCAAGCTCAGTCTGATTTTTATTTTAGAGACAATGAGGTTTCATGCCAGGTCATTTTCTACTGGTTTTAAAATAACCCAACAAAGGTTTCAGACATTATGGAATTCATGGAGGCTGACCAAACAGTCGATATTTTCAGGTGTCGTGTCAGGATTAAAATATTTTACCTCCTCTGGGCAAAGCTCACAAGCCTTTGCAAGAGTCATCCGGGCACTGTGTGACCGCTCTAAAAAGTAGCCGTTTGAGGTTTCGTTACTTTGTACTGGTGGCGACCAATTGTTGTAGGTGTACTGTGGATTGCCAGTATAAGGCCTACGCTCCAGTTCGTCACCTAGCCACTCCACAGCCCAGGTCCATTTCCTTTTCAAGTCTCCGTTGCTCTGTGGGGAGTGGAGGGAACAAAAACCCATTATTATATGCTCAATCAGCAAGTCATATTGTAATGGTAACGCCTGGCTGATGATATGTCCGTGCATACATTACCTGCAAAATCTGGTATGCAACAGAACAGTTGCTAAACAAAGCCACCATGCATTTTATACATTGGTAGGCTCTTTTCTGATAGTGGTTCTTGGAACGCTGGATGGTATCAAATAAACCATCTCTATCATCTGGTATTCCTTTAAGTGCATTGTGGATCCTAAAAAAAAAAAAGACCAAAACATAGGTTTGTGGCAGTAAAACAGAATATGTCAAATGCATCATGCCACCAGGTAGCACAGTTATATTTGGAACCTAAAAATCAGATGTGATATGAATTGGGGAAAAAAACAACATGGCAATCTTTATATACTGCTACAGGGACAGTTTTAAGATGATACATTATGGACTTACTATTCAAAAATAATATTCTATACATGAATGAAAGGTTACTTACTGTGGATTAATGAGAACATACGCAATAATGAAGGGATACCTAAAAATAAAAAGATCTCGAATACTCTCTACAAGTTAATGCTTATGGAAGTTTCCCACAAAATACTAACCTATGAGTTTGCCACGAGTCCTCAATCAACAAAATCTGCAGCAAGAGGTCCAAGTAGGGTCTAAGCTCATAAGTATACGAGTATGCAACCTGCAAAAGGGACAATAAAATAAGAAATTAACTTACATCTCTATTTCTTGCTCAAAAATGTTAAACATATCTTTGCTGTCACATAGGTCTACACTTCCAATCTTACAGTTCTGAGGTTGAGACTCTAGAACCTTAAAACTGAAAATGCAATATATTAGAAAACAAAAAATATACAATTGTAAAATTCCTATAACGTAGGCTATGAACACGTGCTAAGAGTACACTGTAATATATCACCTGCCACAGGAGTTCACTGAGGACTGTAGATGAGAACTGCGGATTTTCCCAGCAACAAAACCGAAGAAGTTTGATGGTCTCTTCTGAATTGCTGCAGTCCTCGATTATTTTCTTCACATAACTAGTTTTTACAAACAACAAATCTGCCACATTCTGCTGAAGAGGCATTATGGGCTGTGATAAATTAGGATCACCATAGGGGTTTGTAAGTGGTGGGTTACCTGGAATTAAGAATCACAGTATTAAAAACAGAACTGCCCAACAAAAGTGCATATTTAAACCTTTACATATCAAATACTCACACGGTGTATATCTTGAAATAAAAAAGAAAATCAATAGAGAATCAAAACCAAAAACATGCTTGACGATAAATACTAAAATAATTATGCTTTTATTAAATATATAATGTATTTATTGAATTCTAAAGCATTTTATAAAAAAGTTTTGAACCATACCATTAATAGAAGACTGCATACGCGATGATACATCGCAACAACGGATTAGCTGTGAGACTACAGTGTACAGCTTGCCCAGTTCAGCATACTGGTATTTGATCGGAGGACCAGGACCTTCATCCATTGCTACCAACATAAATGTTGCAGGCACGTTGAGTTTCAAGAGCTGAGTCTTTTCTTGCATCCCTGAAAATAAAAGGTTAAGTTAGACCTCAACAGATAAACCCTCACAAAAGCATGTGTGTAGCGTAATATTGCATTAGCATTTCAACAACTAGAGAAAGTGTGTACTAGGAAGTCAAACTCAGTTGACTGATCTGTAACCTCCCTTCCCAAAAACCAAAAGAAGAAAAAAAAACAACACTAAATACAGCAAACCCAACATCCGTGCCTCTGTCGCCAATGCTACAGTCTGAATATACTTTAGAGTACTCTGATATGCACTATTAAAAAAAAATAAAAAAGGAAGCTACAGCCAACCCCCTCCCCTTCTAATTATTCTTGCCAAAGATTGGTTGCTTAAAGTCCATGGGTCCATTCAAGCTATATTCACAGTGCTAAAGACACATGCATCCCACATTACAGGGATTTCCAGTCGTCTCTCTAAATGGGGGGGGCGCTTGTTGAATTCTTAATTCCAAAATGGCAGTCTGATTTCCCATTGAATCAACAAGCTGAAACTAATCATGCCTTTGTAAACGCTGGGATCCTACAAACATACATTTTACACAGAGAAAATTCTTTTAATAGCCCTCTCAAAGATTTTTTTTTTTTTTAGATCACGTGCATTAATTGGAGAGTAAGTAAAGAAGTTTCCTCACCAAGGTTGGCGTACATCACAAACAGGTTGAAGTACTGCTGTAAGTGCCGACCATGCTCTGACACTTCTCTCCGCAGAAGGTTCAGGACTGCTCTTAGCAACTGGTCACTCAGGCTCAAATTATCATATGCCTAACAAGAGAAACAAGCAGCCATAACTTAACCAGACTGAAATGTTTGCACAGTCTTACGCTAAGCATTGAAAGTCATTATATGTATCATACATCGTTCAACAAAAAATGCAAAAAAAAACTAACGAAGACAGAAATAGCATTCAATCAAGAGAACTTGGGAAAAAAAACCAAACACAAAGATGAGTGAAAGTATGTGTCCACTAATTTTCTGCATTGAACCTTTTTTTTAATGTTTGGTGCTTGTTTCGTAACTAAACATGTAAGCTTCAATGTGGAAACGTTATTGCATCCATGGGTAATTGAAGCCACCATGGAGAAGCATTAGATTCACGTTTGTTACTTCACACACCTCATTTGGGCCAGCTATAAATCTCACTACATTAGCAACTGCAATCAGACAGATTATGTTTGCACACAAGATTTCCAAGTCACACTCAAATGAACCACTCTGGAAAAGGGCTTTTGATAGATATCTTAAGGTGATACCTGACTTGAAGGTCCAGGTGAAGCAAAGGGTAAGGTACAGGGTCCATCTTGCAAAGAAAAATGTGCAATAAATACGATAAGTTTTGCAAATGCGCCTCTAACTTCAGCGCTTGGGCATTCCAAAAGGTATTCAGAGAAGCGATTTGGATAAGCAAAAAGAACGCCATGTGCAAACCAGTAGCGTACATTCTTACTGTGGCGGAGGAGAATACACAATGCATCATACCTAGAAGGAACAGAACAATTATAGCATGATTAATTGATTATATGCCAGGCAGAAGGTTATGAACGTAGAAGAAACCAAAAAATTACATAAAATGTGCAGCTGTATTTAAAACAAAGTACTTTTTCATTAGAAATATAAAAAGCCATATTTTCCAGAAAGTGTTTTCAGAGCTGAATGCTTTGATCGACAACTAAATATATTATAACAGATACCAGACTTTAAAAAAGTTATTATTTACCAATCACTGGCTGGCCCACGGACAACTTTCTTTGTGTGAAATCCTGCGGTAAACAAGAACTTAGCAGCAAGCTGTATACTGATCATTGTTATTTCTTCAGCCTCAGGCATAAGATGGTCTTGTCCTAATGGAGAGAGAAAGTTTTTTTTTTTTTGTTTTTTTTTAATCCATATATAAATTTGGAACAGGAACATAACAGATCCTTATGACTGAGACCACAGAAAATAATAAAACCAGTATAAATCAAATTTTAATATGAATCACATTTGGCAACTTTTTGCAGAAATCAATGATGGCAAGGAAAGGGGGGAAAAAAGCCTCTTAAATTATTATGTGCAATCTATTTAAAGTCCATGTTAACATTAGCTGCCTCTGAAATATTGAACAGACATTAGCGTTGAAGTTGAGAGAACTTTTGCCTGAAGTGGCGTTCCTCTTAATGACTGCAGTTTAGAGCGACAATATATTTTTAGATGTGGTCAATAAGATGTACAAGTTAAAATTTCCATCAGCGTGGGGATGATCTTTGCTGATAACATATCTCTGGCATATTCCATAAAATGGTGTAAATACATGCAAAAAAATATACCCAATGTTTAAACCAGAAATAATAAGTTAAAAGTGCTGTAAACAAAATCGCACATCCCATACAGGGTTAAAATAAAAATTCTAACAGTGATGACCAGAGTCCAGCGACACGCACATAGGAAAAAAACCCAAAAACGGAATATGTCCCCTTCGAGAATATTAATCTGTGTGTCCATACAGATTCTTGCAATGCATCACCACTGATAGTGTAAGTGATCTTCAAATCAATTGAAACTCAGTGGTGTTAGAAAAATGTGTAAACATTTAATGCGATGCAACCACTGTGCATCTTCACACAAACAATGGTGAGGAGGGCCACCAGATAAATGGGAGAGATATCCGATTTATAGTAATAGTTAATACGTCCAAAAATAAAACTAATTTCTGCTTACATGTAGAAACTTGAGCATAAAAGCAGGGGCTGCAATGTCCTAAAGAGTGGCTGAAATCAGCTGTCCTACATATTCAGCAGGCATTCAGTTCTATATTTTCTAACACTGAGTTTCAATTGATTTAAAGTTAACTTGCACTATGGTCACCACTGTTGATGTTCCTTAAAACGATGCATGGTTCAGTGAAAAATCATAATAAAAAAGGAGTGGTCCTATAAAACACTATTTGCCACCTACATTAGTTTGTAGTATTTAATATATGAAGTGATTATTGAGGTTCTGTGAAATAAAGATAAGGCCCTTTAAAGACTACGGCACAAACCTGAGACAATTACAATTGAAGGGGAAAGAAACTATAGAGAATCACTGAAGACAAAAAAATAAAATAAAAATGTATGAATCACTAGTTACCTGGGGGAGGATTTAGGTAGACACTGTTACAGGTTAGTAACTTCTTAATAAATTGGAAATATTCTAAGCTGAATTGCATTCTGTTGTGCATAAACTGCACGTTTTGCTTGCGAACACTTCGCTCAATGGCTGATGGCATCTTGATCTGGTGGGGTTTAGAGGTGATTGCTAGTTCTGTAATATATTTAATCAGTTCATTGTCCTTGTCTAATGTGTCCATACGTTCATAAAAAAGAATGTAGGCGTTCCACCATCTCTTCTGTCGACGATAAGACATTCGCTTCATCATGTGGTCAAATACTTCTCCCATATACTCTCCTCCGAAGCACTGGTTCTTCATTTCCTCATCATCATCCATTTTGCATTCAGTTACATCCCCATCATCAAACTTATACCAACGGTTCTTCTCGCCATCTCCACCGTTCCTTTGGATAATGTATGAATAGTAATGGCCTCCACTAGCCTGGCCACTGTGTACCAGCACTCCCACCAGTCGGTACTTGGTGCTTCCAGCAGGCTCGTTTTCTGTCTGTTCGTTGGGGATGACCTGATTTTCAGGGTTTACATCATCTCCTTCCAACTTGGCAACACCTGCAACTGTGTAGGGCTCCATGTCAAGCTCCCGGGGAAACTCAAAATAATCATTAAATTTGATTGCACATTCCCTTTCCCAGTCATAATCAAAACGCTTCAGCTGGATTGCCAAAACAGGAGGCAGCTTTTTAATGAGTAAACGCTTCACTGTATCAACCTTTAAAAAATAAATAAAAGGTTAGAAATGTTTAAGGATTCAGCAGACACCAAACAAAACTAAAATCAGAGATTTTTTAATATAGGGACCATGTAATTGCGGTGAACACAAAATAGTCAAAACCCCGCAAATAGCCCTCCCTCCTCTTACCAAGTTATCAACTTTGTGTGTGCCTATTTTTTGTTGTTTAGATCATTGATAGACATGTTGAGATAATGATACTCTAGACAGACATCTACAGTGAAACCATGTGGGCAGACTCCAGTTACCTTTTTGTTGCACTTCTCACAATGATACGCATTTGCGCCCTCCAGCAAGTCTCCTTTGACATACTGCTCCATTGAGTCGAGCAGATTTTGGTGGTTCCTAATATCTACATTCAGGGTTGTAAAAGACTCCTCACATTCGTACCTGCAAAACAATGCTGTGCTCAATTAAAGAGGCAGTTTAGTGTGCCTGTCTATAGAAGATTGACTGCTTCAATCAGTGACACGAAAGTGATCCCACGAAAATCAATTGGAGTGCTTTCCTACACATGCAGGCAAGGGACTGAACAGTCCCCTACATGCAGCTTTTCCTGAGCCCGTGCTGGATCTGACCGGAGGTAAGAGAGATCTGTTGGCCGAACAGGGCATCTCCTATAGGGCATTCAGATCAGTGCTGTGGAAAGGGGAAATGCATATGGGGCGATTCTGCAGAACCTTGCCATGAAGTTGCAAAAGGGACAACAAATTAAAGGGGCTTTGGGTCACAAATACATCTAAGATGTATTTAGAACACTTAAAAATTGACAGAGTACGCCCCCCCCCCCAAGGCAAAGCATTTTTACACACAGTTGTCTAGTAATAGTATGCATACCAAAATAGTAGAAAACCTAATTAAAGGGGACTGTAAGATGTTCAAAATATTACATTCAAGTTAACATTGTAATATTCTGGAAAATGTATTTTTTATAAGTAGCAGGATTTTAATCCTTACAGCAAAATGGCAATGTTAATAGAGGATAGACAACAGAAATAGTTTAACAAAAATGGATTTGTTTTAAGACACTTACCGATGTGGGCATCCTTGGCAAATTTTTTGATCGGCAAAGGATCCTCCTAAAACTTTACTTAGCATGGTTGGGTGACCTAGGGCTTTTAAAGCTTCATCTAAACTGTCAACCAGTGAATTGAAAAATTCTAAAGCGTCATGTTGCTCACGAAGATTAACAGGCTCTCCCCAAAGCCTAAAATGACACAAACAAGTCACAGAATTTCTCTATGCCTTTTACGCACTTTAGTGTAAATCCGCAAATCAAAATACACAAGCTGCAATTTAACCCCTTTGTGACAAAGGCTGATTTTACTTTTTGTACCCTTCGTGACAATGGCCGTTTTAACATTTCTGCGCTGCTCGTGTTTAGCTGTAATTTTCTTCTTTCCCGTTTACTGAACCCACACACATTATATATTGTTTTTTTCAGGACAAGAAGGGCTTTCTTTAGATGACATTGTTTTGATTGTATCGTATTATTTACTATTAAAAAAAGTATAAAATATGGTGACAAATTTAGAAAAAAATGACTGTTTCTAACTTTTAGTTGAAAAATCTTTTACTCATCTATAAAAGGTAATAAAAAAACCTGCTAAATAGATTCTACTATTTGTCCTGAGTTTAGAAATACCCAATGTTTTTTTGCTTTTTTCTGCACGTTATGGAGCAATAAGTACAGGTAGCGTTTTGCTATTTCAAAGCCATTTTTTCCAAATCTGGTAATTCTTCCCCCCATGTGCCATTTCGGGTATCTTTGAAGCCGGCCAATGCAATTTACCCCATCAAGTCATATATTTTTGAAAACTAGACAGCCCAGGGTATTCCAAATCCTGGTATTTTAACCCTTTCCAAGCACTTATTCTACCATCAGCCTTTGTCAAACTTTATGGTAGTAATTTTTTTGCATTTGTTTTTTCACACACATTTTACTTTAGGTATAAATAAACAGGTTCTGGTATATGTCACTATCAAAAAACACCCCAATATGTGTTTAGCAACATCTCCTGAGTACAGCGATACCTCACATGAATGATTTTGCCTGGCTGTTTGGGGGCAAAAGGGCCACATTTGGGGCATGCACATTTTTCAATGTTGCACTTTGGCATTTGGGGATCCACTGCCCATGCCCTATTTGGTACATCTTTGAGCCGGGCCATTTCAGTGTGCCCAATAAAGCTATATATTTTTGAAAACTAGACACCCCAGGGTATTTCAAATGCTAGTATTTTAACTCTTTCCATGCACCATATCTACCACCAGTCTTTGTCAAACTTTGTGATAGTCATTTTTTTCCATTTGTTTTGTCACACACATTTTACTTCAGGTATGAATTAAAAAGTTCTCGTATATGTCACTATCACAAAACACCCCAATATGTGTTCAGCAACATCTCCTGAGCGCAGTGATACCCCACATGAATGATTTTGCCTGGCTGTTCGGGGGCAAAAGAGCCACATTTGGGGCATGCACATTTTTCAATGTTGAACTTTGGCATTTGGAGAACCACTGCCCGTGCCCTATTTGGTACATCTTTGAGCCGGGCCATTTCAGTATGCCCAACAAAACCATATATTTTTGAAAACTAGACACCCCAGGGTATTTTAAATGCTGGTATTTTAACTCTTTGCATGCACACATTTTACCACCAGCATTTTTTTAAAGTTTGCAGTAGTATTTTTGTGTGTGTATTTTTCCCACACACACCTACTTTATGTATGAATTTACAGCTCCTGGTATATGCCGCTGTCACACGACACCCCAATATGTGTTCAGCAACATCTCCTGAGTACAGTGATACCCCACATGCATGGGTTTGTCATTTTTGGGGGGAACTAAAAGGCCACATTTGGTACGTGTGCATTTTTCTAATTGGAAATTAGATGTGTGGCCATCCTTCCCCCCGTGTTAATTGGGACCTTGTTGAACCCGGCCAATTCAATTTACCCCATCAAATCATACATTTTTTAAAAGTAGACACCCCATGGGCATTTAATATGCCAGTATTTTAACTCTTTCCATGCGAGAATTGTTTTAAGCTAATATGCTAATTTTAGGACTTGCTCACAAAAATATATTTTTTATATATATATTTTTTTTTTTGCCTTTTTTTTTTATTTTTTTAACATTTTTTTTTCAACTTGAAGGTTCCCCTGATAGTGACATCAGTGGGAAATTATTTTTACATTTTACTGTTTTTTTACTATTTTTTTTTCTAATTATTATTAATTTTATTTTATTTTTAATTTATTTTTTCTAATCACACTGTGATTAGAAAGCTGAGCTCCATTGACTTGCATGGTTGAATGCAGTACCTATATTCAACCTGCAAGTGGAGCCAGAGTTCTCTAGAGGGTCTGGAGACCGTCTAGCGAACTTTTTAGACTTTATTGTTTCTTTATTGAATTTTCCCGGACCGCCGCCATCTTGCAGATGGCGAAGATCACCGGCAGCTGCGGCTGTGACCGCTCTCCGGAGCGGTCACAGCCCATCCAAAGGTAAGTGTTTGGTGTCGCTGGATGCCTCCTGATCGAGGCATTCCAGCGACACCATTTAAGTTGATCGCCTCCTAAACCCTTTTAAAACGGGCGTCCGCCGCCATACAAAGTATGGCGGATGTTGACGCCCCGGGGAGGGGCCAGAGATGGCCCCTTTGTGCCGATAATGGCGTTGCTGAATGCCTCGAGGTCGAGGCATTACAGCAACGCCGTTTCGGTGCAGAAAGCGAAAATAGATCGCTTTCTGCACCCGTTTAATGACGTGCCGGTCCTGGCACGTCATTTGTCGTTATCGACATGAATTTCCGTGACGTGCCCGGACCGGCAATTGTCATCAAGGGGTTAAAGCTAAAATCTATCCATACAGCAGGATAAACACATGTAGGGCTGAAACAACGAATTGATAAAATCGATAATCGTTGTCGACGATTTCCGTTATCGATTAATCGAGTGATCGATTCGTTGTTGGAGCACTCGGCTCCTTTTACTTACCTCCGCGAGCGTTCCCCGCTTCCGCTACACGCTCTGCACTCTCCGCCTTCTTTTAGTTGCGTGACGGATGTGACGCGTTCCGGAGGTAAGTATTCTTTATGTCTGTGCGATTCGCTCTGTGCGAGTGGCTCCGTTCACACAGAGCGATTCGCTCTGTGCGAGTGGCTCCATTCGCACAGAGCGATTCGCGGGGGTGGGGGTGGGGTTTCAGGGGATGCAGGGCAGAGTGGGGGTGGGGTGGGCAGGAGACTGGGTGCAGGGCAGAGTGGGGGTGGGGGTGCAGGGCAGAGTGGGAGACTGGGTGCAGGGCAGAGTGGGGGTGTGGGTGCAGGGTGTGGGGGCAGGGCAGAGTTGGAGACTGGCTGCAGGGGCACAGTGCTGGGTGCACAGTGCAAAGTGCCGGGGGCAAAGTGCCGGGGGCAAAGTGCTGAGTGCCGGGGGCAAAGTGCTGAGTGCCGGGGGCAAAGTGCTGAGTGCCGGGGGCAAAGTGCTGAGTGCCGGGGGCAAAGTGCTGAGTGCAGAGTGCTGGGTGCAAAGTGCAGAGTGCTGGGTGCAAAGTGCAGAGTGCTGGGTGCAAAGTGCAGAGTGCTGGGTGCAAAGTGCAGAGTGCTGGGTGCAAAGTGCAGAGTGCTGGGTGCAAAGTGCAGAGTGCTGGGTGCAAAGTGCAGAGTGCTGGGTGCAAAGTGCAGAGTGCTGGGTGCAAAGTGCAGAGTGCTGGGTGCAAAGTGCAGAGTGCTGGGTGCAAAGTGCAGAGTGCTGGGTGCAAAGTGCAGAGTGCTGGGTGCAAAGTGCTGGGTGCAAAGTGCAGAGTGCTGGGTGCAAAGTGCCAGGGCAAAGTTTCTTGAACAGTAATAGTCCACCTCTTTTCAGAATGTTTGGGGTTATTTTGTTTCATAAATATTGTGTTTGGGTTTTTGTACTTTGAAAATATTGTTTTTTTTATTACATCATAACAAAATAAGAATGTTAATGTAAATTTTAAGTTGTTTTTTTAACATCCAGTTCATTAAATTATTTTAAATAAACAAAAAATTTGCATATTGTTTTTTTTATCCGATTAATCGAAAAAATAATCGGCCAACTAATCGATTATTAAAATAATCGTTAGTTGCAGCCCTAAACACATGTATGGCGCGCATGAGCAAGACATTTCTTGCAAGGAGCCTCTTCATTGTGTAACATTCCGACATTTAAAACTACTCAAAATATATAAAAAAAAAAATAAAAATACTAGCCTTCGAAGGCCATGTTCTCCAATCCCTTCTGGGCTTCTCTACACCACCTGCCATATGGAGCCTTTACCATAAATACATGTCTCATGTCTTTTATGGCTAAGCCACTGCTCCCCCAAATAGTCTTCGAGTATTGCACACACTGAGCTAAGCAGCTGCTTGGGATGCAATTTTACATCGCTTTCTATGTATCGAGGGTAGTAAGAAGGCAGAAGGCGAATCCGGCTCATGCAATTTACTTATTTATATAATCGTGAAACGCCCTCAGCTCCTAATCAGTGCTCACACAGCACATTAGGAGATGGCTGTTTCAGTCATTGAAAACTGAGCAAGGATGACTATCATCACTGGGCAAGTCACGTTATGATATACAATGAAATTAATTGACAAGACATTTCTGGATAAACACAGAACACCAAGTACAGGTAATGTGAAGGTGCTCCTGCACCTAACACGCTAGAGCTCAACATCTTGTTTACGTGAACAGTACTTTAAAGCAGACATTTTAGGATTCCTCTGTTTCAACACACTAAGAACAGCACTTTTAATGTAAATAATGGAACCAGTGCTATACATGGCCGGACTTGGACGATTCATACACCCAATGCAGGATTAATACAGAATTACATAGTTTGAGAATATGTATATACATTAACCACTCCTCCAATAACACTCATTTTTAGTTTTTCATGTCCTATATTTCAGCAAAAAAGACACGAAAACACACCTAAACTGTTTCCAAAACCCTCTTGGAACATAGTACTGCAATCTTGATGCAGCCAAGTGGCCAAAGATGACCTGCAGATGTCTCAGTACACCAATGTTGTACTCTTTCCGGTCTTCGGTTTTACTCAGCGATGGCTTGTCATCATATTGGTGAGGATAACCAAATACGTCATCCCGAGGATCAACATTACTCTGCCAGAAGAATATAGTGATTAAACATGGGTAGTATGAACATGTTGCTGAAAGAAGATTAAACAAAAGGAGCCAACACCTCGTTAGTTGATCCATTAGCATGCTGGGTTTTTTGTTTTGTTTTTAATATTGTACATATTATAAATATTATGAAAATCCCCCCCAAAAAAAACACAAGAAATTGGATGCAAGTTGAAACAAAAGCAAACATTACTTTTAAAAGTAAAACGTGTATTTATGCAGCCCCATCTAATGCACGAGACAAAATTTCCTTTCAAAAGAACATTGAATAAAAAGGAAAAAATCCACATACAGCCTATAGAAACCAATGAAAGCCATCCTAATCTTCTAATAAGACTTTGTCCAAACAACCTCTTTAGAGGTAAACCAAAGTCTACAACAATTTAAAACATATGAAGAATAATATGCAGAAGCAGGTTCAACAATACCCAAATTACCTCATTGTCCTGCTTTTCGTCTCCAGACATGTCATCATCAACATCGCTACCAGTGCCTTCAATAGCAAGAATCCCATTTCGGATGGCAGGGATCATGTACAGCTGCTGTATCACAGAATTCATGTAGCACGTAGCACCGGCATTTTTCAGCCCAACAAACCCTTTGGGAGGTCTTGGTCCCACCGGAGGAAGGTATTCCCATTCTGTTAGTGCTTCACAACCTAAGAAACAGAGGAATGACCAGAGCCTTGGAATAATAAATCAAAACAATTAAAGTAATAAACATTGAGTTGAGAATTCAAAACCATGATATAATCTAGCACTGAAAATTATCAGTGCACTATTTTCTTTAATGTTCTGAATTAGGCTTTTCCAGTTCTAATATGACACGTGGCCTTCAAAAAGGAAATGTGAATTTGCCTTCAAATCCCATAAACCACCACTGAATTTCATTGGTATCAACACATGTAGCTCGATATAAAAGCAAAGAAATCTCATGGTTTTAGTTTTCAATCCAGTATCGCCAGAAATGGCCCTGGGTGGAGTTTTTAAATTGCTATGGTACAGGTTTATTTACAGTATTCTGTAGGTTTCTGTATAGTGTCATGATTAGTTTAAATTAACACAAAATTAGCATAACAATTGCTAACAAGATGTGATACCTGTGTAGTACATGTCATTTAGCGTGTCAATGATCTGTTTCAGATTCCGGACACATCCCACTGCTAATGCCACCAGCAACTCAAATCCGGCATTTATTGTAGCTGGTGAGCTACAGACTGGAATAGCTTGCTCTGCTGGCAGTTCTCCAGATTTCATGTATTGCAAATACACATTGGAAGCAGGAAATATAAAGTCGTCAATCAGTTCCTAAACAAAAGAGAAGAACCCAACACACAAATACATCTTTATCGGTACACAGAAAACATCTTCAAATAGTTCCAAGAAGAAGGATAGATGGTTTGCACAAGGTAGAGTATCATATTTTCCAACAAAATATTCAAAGGAAAGATTGTAGAAGTAATAGTGGAATCTTAAAAGTACACAAAAAGGTGTCCTATAGAATATAGGGATAAATGTTAATTTATATATAAAAAATAAATAAATAATAAAAATAAGTTATTTTGGGATATAAAGGTAATAAAAAAAAAAAAAAAAAAAAAAAAAAAAGTGAAGCTGTACTGCTTTGCATGAGCTGCAGCAGGTTACCTAAGAGCACTCATAAGCGAAACAAACCTTAATAAGGTTAGCCCCTCCTTTCTCGCAGCCGATGTGGTACTTCTTTTCCGGCGTTTGGAATGCCAGCAATTCTTTTGTCACTCCAAGGTGGCCTTCTAGAATGGTCTCCTCGATACCAGTTTCACCCGTTCTCTTCACATCATCCTGAAATCATACAAGAAGAGCTAAGCAGCTGCTTTGGATGACATTTTACATCGCTTTCTCTGTTTCAAGGGTAGTAAGGCGGCAGAAGGCGAATCCGGCTCATGCAATTTACTTATTTATATAATCGTGAAACGCCCTCAGCTCCTAATCAGTGCTCACACAGCACATTAGGAGATGGCTGTTTCAGTCATTGAAAACTGAGCAAGGATGACTATCATCACTGGGCAAGTCACGTTATGATATACAATGCAATTAATTGACAAGACATTTCTGGATAAACACAGAACACCAAGTACAGGTAATGTGAAGGTGCTCCTGCACCTAACACGCTAGAGCTCAATTAACCTCTTGTTTACGTGCTTTAACACGTACCTTCTACTTTAACCAAGGCAGAAATTGTATGATTCCTACTTAAAACAAGTACCAATACGTATACATCGATTTACTTATATGACACTATATACTAATGCATTTAGAGATTTCAGAAGGCCTGATGACTACAGGAACAAAAAAAATCACAAGTGCCATAGTACTGGAACTTCAAACCATTACAATTCAAAAAACACCAGTTTCAGACAACCACATTACTTACTCTTATCCTCTTCAGCCAGTCGATCTCATTGTTAAGCAGAACCTCAGCATTGGGGATGTTAATGTTGCTGTTGTAGGCATAATTCAGTAGGTGTCTCAACAAGGTGAAATAATCTCCTGCATGTTTTGCCCGTTCTCTGGCAGTGCTCTGATATATATAAGAATAAAAATTTGCTTATCCAGCAGTTTATAACCAAGAATATATGTCAACACTATAACACAACTGCCCCTTCAAGAACACCCAAATGCTAAAGAGCATAACATGGCATATCAATCTGGCATCATTAGTAACACGACTACTTATCCAGCAGCCCATAGAAAATGCATATAAAAAAACAGTATAGACTGAGCTCAAGCATCCTTCTATATGTTAATTTGTTTCCATGATTCACTCTAGTTAGACTCTCCTTGGTAACATTGGGCATGAGTCCAATATGATGCACATACAGTATATCAAATGACACTTAATCTTAGCATGCTGTTGACCAAGGGAGCCGGGAAACAAAACGTCTTGAGGTTAAGCCAAGCCATTAAACATACCCTCTATCACATCTGGGTAATCCCCAGTACCATTCCGATCACTAATATTGTAAACTTCCTAGATATTTTAATACATCACATTTTTTTACCCCAAGTACTGTAAACAGCAGAGTAATGAAGAAGATCAATGGCCTGTGTCCCATGCAGCATCTTGTAGCCATGAGGAAAAATTGTTCTTGTGCCATTTGTCGTACAAGCCTGAAAAAAAGGAGACCATTGGGACTGGAAATGGTATCAAGAAAATACTACGGTGAACGATCTAATGATTTAGAACATTATCTTTTCCCATCAACAAGTATTATAAAACTATAATATAGAGTTGTAGTGTAGTAACAAAATATTGCAGCGTCACACATTGGCAAGGCACTGCAAGACCGTATATGCATTATATGAAACCTCCGGAGATCAGCAGGTCACTCGGGTCTTATTAGTATGATCTTTACAGTGCTGTATGCCATCAAAAAGCAGATACCTGTTCACAGTGTTTAATGATTAAAGTCAAGCAAGAAAGACTTGACACTGACAAATTTTATGTTTAAGAAGGCGTTTTACTGGCAGACTATAATTAATCAAACTCACTTGCTCTGACAGTGTAACAGCAAGTCAATGATGAAAGTCTGCCAGGCTTTCTCTTTACTGAGGGTTTCCAGCGCAGTTGGGATTAAAGCAAAACAGAGAGTCATTGCTTCCAGAGCTTCACAGCACACCTGTTCATCTTCTGGGTCAGGCTCATTTCCAGCATTGGTCTAAAAAAGTTTGGATCAAACAGTTAATTTACTTGCATATAATCTGGGGCACTGCTAAATCCCATCTAAACCCATTGTTTTGCAAAAAAGTTGAGATCAAATTCTTTGTTACCATACTTCAGTAACACACGTTTATTTTAGTTAAAAAAAGTTTTTATATAGCATATCTGTTCCTTAACAGTGGATTACAGTTTAAATATGTTTTGCAATAGAAATATGGAATACAAATTTAAATGTGAGCTTTAAAAAGGGAGCAGCGGGCTTTATTAAATTGTAATCTTGCGGGAGCCCCCTTCTCATTCTCTGCCATTGTGCCAGTATTGTTAATTTGTACTGTCCCCCTATTGTAACAGCGCTATAGAATGTGCTGGCACTCTAAGTATAATGCAATGTACCCTAAATGCAATGCACTTCAACATTGTTTTGTTAAGAGAGTAAATTGCCAATTGTTTCAGAGAAACCTATCATTATGGAACAATCACACATTTTTCCTGTTCAGACAACAGTGTGGTTTGGCTCCAAAAAATGTACAACTCTGATGACGTTTAGGTGAAAACAAAATTGTAGGTTTTTAAAGATGTCTTTAAAGGCAAGGAGGTCAACCAAACGCCAAACATTTTCAAGTTTCTATCAAATACAGAATGGAATAATAAACGTATTGAGAAGGGAAACATTTGCTTATCCATTACCTTTTCATAGATTTTACTTATTTCCTCATTGGCAGAGAATACCAACTGAACAGATCCACAGCCAGAGGCCCAGATTATCTTTTGTATTGCTCTAATGACACATATGTCAGGGATGTACTTGGATGCCTAAAACGGAAGACGAGACAAATGTAAAAAAAAACAAAAAACTTTCACCTACGTCACAAAAATACACATCCAGAGTGTTTCTAAAGACAAAAGAAAAAATTACCTCATCAGATATTTGCTGCGCAAGGCGTATTGCTACATTTCTCAGCATACATTCGGATGTTGGGTTTGGGATGTTCTGTAGGGCATTCTGCAGCACCACGGCTTGATCGTGGGTAGCCTACACAAAGAAAAAAGGACAGCAGATGGGCACAATGCGTGTAACAAGCACAAGCAAGCCACCTGTACACATGCTTATATAATTCTTGAATTCAGTTTGCCCTGCTGCTCTTTAAGCACACATGCAAAGGAAAGACTGAGCCAAGTATAATGTGTAGCGGGGGCACTCCAGTCGCCTTACCAACAGAATTCGGCATTATACAGGATCAGCTCAGCTCTTTTTGCCAAAGAAACTTTCCAGAGTTGGCTCAATTTAAAATGAATAGGCCCAACATAAGCAAGTGAGGGAGTTGATACAAGTTAACTTTAATGAATAAGCCCCAATAAAAGAGCAGTGAGAAAAACACGACAGATTTCCAAAAAGCTTAGACAAGATCAACAGTTGTCCTGTATAAAAGTGAAGATCTAGAAGATCATTACATTACAAATGAGAATTAAGCCGACAGAAGCATTTTGTGAAGTTAGGGTATTACAGGGCAGTATTATTTTATATAGCTTCATCAGATTCCGCAGCGCTGTACAAAGGGTAGACATTATTAGTATAATGTGACATGATGACATACAATAACAGGGCGAGCTTATACATGAGGACATACAATAACAGGGCGAGCTTATACATGAGGTATTACACGAATGGGACTAGGAAAGCTCAAGGAATATGGGGGGTGTTAAGGCGTAAGTACGTAGGAGTCCTTAAAAAAAGGTGGGTCTTGAAGGATTTCTTGAAGCACCGAACGCAAGAGGAAAGAAAGATAGGCAGAGGACGTCCTTGAGAAGTCTTGGAAGCGTGTACAAGAGCTAAAAAAAATCAGAGGAGGGGAGAGACCAGTTGGTGTATTTAGAAATGAGTGAGGAGATGTAAATAGGGGAACAACTATGATGCGCTTTGAAAGAGTCAAGATTTTCTAAAGAATCCTGAAGCACACAGACAGCCAGTGAAGACACTGACAGATTTACAATAATTGAGGCGAAAGGTAATGAGGACATGAAAGGCCTTAGTGGCATCTTGTGTTAGAAAGGGACATATGTGAGAAATGTTTTTAAGATGAAGGCGGTGATTTTTGGGTTCTTTTTTTTTTTTGAGACTGACATATTGTTCACTTCCCACATTCAGTTTGAGTAAAGGATGACACCAAGGCGGCGAGCGTAAGGGGATGGAGAGATGATTGCACCATTGATATTGAGAGAAACTGTTAGGGGAATGTTGAGAATGGAATCCAGTTTAAAAGATGCCGAGTAAGGAGTTGAGTCAAGAAACTTAGTTGGGTTTAGACAATTTTTTTCAAGAATGGGTTGTGAGTAAAAATAATGAATAAATCATGTTTTAAGACTATCATAATCCACTGCATTAACACAATTGTATGAAAAGTTTTTATATCAGAAAAGGTTCCCAATCAAATCTACACACTTTCTAGAGTTTTGAAGGATTTTGTTAAAGCATTCTTTATTTGAAAGATTGTTGAGGACACTGGACAACACACTATGATGGAAGCCACGGTGCCCATATTTGATTGCATAGTGTATTTCTTAAAATATTTTTAAAAATAGTGTAATCAGTGTAACTTACTGGCGAGACAGGATTTGTGCCTTCAACGACAGGCTGGCAAGCTTCAGCAACAGCACGGACATGGCCGTAGCCAATCGCTGTAAGCAGCAGTTTGGCGACCTTCAGAGCATTAAGGTAAGCACTCCTCCTTGTTTCCATGTCGGCATTTGGCAAGAAGTTGTTCCGAGTCAACATGCTCAAAACGAGTGGTAATCCACCACTTTTCAAAAAGTTGTACTGGAAACCACTTGCATCCTCACCAAGTGGTGCGTTGGCAGGCATTAACAAAGCATACACTACCTAAAAAAATTCAAAAATAAAAACAAAATAAATAGTACGTTGAAATGTAAAATGTAGCAAAATATATTACTGATGCTATTTGATCACATACATTACCGGTTTACTGGACAAAAAAAAAATCCTGACTACCTTATGAACTTTATGGTAGGCCACACATCTAAGTTTGTACCTACTATGTCTGATTAAGCACTCAAGGATAAAAAGTCTGTATAATTGTTATGGTATGTACATATTGCATTAAAGTGGAAATTGGTGTTAATTAATGCCTTAATATATTTTCATATATTTTCAAGGAGTAACTGTGAAAAACAAAGTATATGTCAATACAGAAATTATTTTTTCAATCACTAACCTCTGTTAAATAGAGAACTTGAGAAGCAGAAGGACCAAAGAAAAGGGAGTCTAACGATGAACTGAGACTGGTTTCACCAAGTTTTGCATGATCTAAACATATTGCTCTGAGTTTTTCGACAATGGTGTTGTCTGGAATAAAAGCAGTGTATTCATCACTTAAGGAGTCAGGTGTAATAAGAAAAACATTGCACATTTTAATTCGACAAAACTTTATGTTTGCCTTTTCAGCTAAAGAGTATACATACAGAACACATGCTTCCCAAAAGTCCTGCCCGTAGAACAGCCCACCTTTAAAGGGCCTCAACACATTTGTATTGTACCATGGTGCTCTAGAGCAGTGAAAAATGTACACAGTTCTGATTGACAAATCAACCAGTAGCTTTCTAGCTATAAAATGGTTAAAAAACGGACAGAGAAAGCAGTGCATCTACTGTATAGGCAGAAAGTATTTTCTCCTGTATTACAACAATGTAAAGTCTTCTGATGGTTTTCTACGGACAACTATTCTTAATAAAACATTGTGAGGACTAGTCTCGAAGACCTTGTAACAACTATTGGGTATTTAACATGTGCTTACCTGGAGGCATCAGCTTCATCAGCACCCGTGCACCATCTCGAAGTGGTGGCATACTTAAGCTACTGCCCAAGTCT
Organism: Spea hammondii; assembly: GCA_029215755.1. Taxonomy (NCBI): domain Eukaryota; kingdom Metazoa; phylum Chordata; class Amphibia; order Anura; family Pelobatidae; genus Spea; species Spea hammondii. The sequence continues at coordinate 114,215,608 of JARDYJ010000002.1, forward strand.
GCAACTTGCCAGAGAAAAGATATATATCTGTGATGCAAGGACATTATCTGCGGGGAAAAAAGACAATATCAGACTTACTAAACACGACTGTTTTGTTACAGCTGTAAGTGTTTAAAGATAATGAATCTACAAACCACTCCAGGCAGGCAACTTTCCACCTCTGGGTTGGGGCCGTCGCTATAGTGATTCCCGTGATTTCCAGGAGAGCCAGTAGAGGAGTCAGAAGAGCTATCAGGGCTTGAAGGCATATTTGAACTTATCTGTGTAAGCTTAGCTGTAATAAGCTGGAAAAGAAAAACACCAAATGGAATAACCATTGAACCACCAATGGGACTGTAGAGCACAGCAAAGTACAAAATTGTCTGAAAAACCACAAACACTTACAGTTTTATCTTTTAGATTTAATTGGCCAATCAATTTTCTGTCCTCAGAGGGATCTACCAGTTCTCCACCAATGAACAGCTCTACTTTTGTATGTGCACTATTGGCTTTAATCCGATTAAGAATGCAACGGCGAACAGAACCTATTGTGTCATTTGTGTGAGACCATATATCCAGATCCTCTACTTGCCGGCCTTGATTTGGAAATCGGACCACCAGTGTTAAGTGTTTGCCACGGAAAGCCCTAAACACATAAAAGAGAGCCATCTGACATATCCATACACACAAGAAAACAAAGATAAATAGAACCTATCTGTATTGAAAACTATGATTGCGTATGTTTATATTGTCTATGGAAGCTGGATTAGTTTTTATCATTTGTATAACTGGCAAACCTTGACATTGGAAGAATTGTCCGCTCCTCGTGGTAGTCACTGTCACATTCATTGATGTATTCCTTCAGGACAGTCAGGACCCGGACCATTCGGATTGCTTCTTGTCTTGCACAATTAATACTGTCTTTGTCTCCATCCAGTACACACAATGTGTCATATGAAGCCTTCAAACGATCAAAGCAAGACTGAATGAAGTCCTCGTGAATCTCCACCTACAAAAGAAACATGACATGAGCATGTGAAACAATTAGTGGAGAATTCTACTAAACATGGCATAAAATGTCATTAATATGTTGACTAAAGATAAGAAATCATTTCACAATGAACACCAACTAATGAGAATTCACTACACATAAAATGCTGGAATAACTTTCTGTACTATGTAAATAAAGTACAGAAAACATAAAAAAGGTACCTATATCACCTGCTTGCCTAGGTGTAAAGGCATACCACTTTTTAACTGTCTCAGTAGTAGTAGTAGTATAGAAGTATGTACAACAAACCACATTTATGAAAGACAAAGTCCTGAACGACTGTCAAACACAAGAAATCATAGTATTAGGTTACCTGGTTGACTTGCAACCTTGGCCCAAGATTGGTGTACATTTCCTTCAGAAGGTCTATTGCTCGAGTTGCAATGTCATCACTGCCTTGAATCACAACCTATCAAAAATATAAGACAGGAAATTAATGTCTGTTGCAAAGTTGACATAGAGTCTAAGCGGTGACCAAGACAATGTACAAATCCTGGTCACTGCTACATATAATTTGAGAAGAGACCTAAGCAGATACATTGGTCTCCATGTTGGTGTAGGGGGAATACTTAAAAGTTAAATTATCCAGAATGAATCAGTTAAAGAGACAGCCTAATGTCCTTGACACTTCAACCATAGAAGAATGTGTATTAAAGTACTCTGTACTACTATTAGCCAGGCTGCAAATTCTGCTATCTTCATACACAAGATCAGTGGCAGGAAAGTGCTCTCATTCATATCAATACGGGTACTTTACGCATGTTCACTGGAGTCTAAAAAGGCATGCAGAATTTGCCAGAGCCAGTGCTGGATCAGATGGGAAGAGATTAGTTCACATGCAGGGAGATGTATCTGGCTGAACGCATCTATTGCAGGGGGTTTGCTGGGGGCACTGCATCCCATTGTTACAGTTACATCCCATTGCCCTAACACAAAAGTATAACCCCTCCTGCCCCTGTTCACAACCCCCAAACCTGTTAAGCCATAAGTATAAAAAATACTACCCTAAAGGGTACTATATGTATGGGATGGATCTGGCTCTCTAGAAAGAAAGAAAAAAAACAAAAAACTAAGGATGTGGGGTATCTCCGTAATCAGGAGATGCAGCTAAACAAGTTTGGCAGGGTTTCTCTGCCATAACACATACCCTGTGCAACAAATCTAAGCAACACAGAAGTGTTGGCGGAAAAAAGTGCAGGAAATAATTTGAGGCCACCTTTGACAATGATTTTTGGCCAAATAGCTGCATGAAGAATGCCCAAATACCCCTAATACGATAGTCTGGGTTGTCTGCGTTACAGAAATATACTTTGGTGGGTATTTTTGATTTGTTTAAAATTAGAGTTGCAATCCCATCATATGTAACGTAAAAATTCTACTAATAATGTACACCTTGTAAGTGCTGGGAATTCCTTGGAGGGGATTTTCCATCACTTTACCTAATTTCGTGAGGATTGAGAGGGGGAACAAATATAAAAAATTTTTTTTCTAATTTTCGCTAGTTTTTACTAAATTTCTCACCCTAAATTTTCAGCTAATCATCTAACTATGGTTTCAAAAGAAAGCTCTCTCTCTCCCCTTGGAAAAAATAAATAAATAAAAAATATATAGTTTACATGGGGTACACTATTCGCAGGAAAAGAGAATAAATCGCTGAACCGACATACCACAAAAATGGCAAGAGGTACCAAAAACTCCTGGGAATGAAGGGGTTAAAGATTCTCTCACGAGTACAAATACTGAATGTTACTTTAAGGGAAAGAAAAAAAAATAGCTGAACTAAAATGCAGTGGAAAGTTATTATAAGTAAACGTATTATAAAACTGGAAGTACATTTGTTACAGGGATAAAAATATAAAAAGACAAAAAGTAGAAGCTTTAACTTCAACATACTCTACTCTAAACAAAGAAAGCTGTTTAAACGAACAAGCTACAGGCTATAGTAGTTTCCAGAGGAAAAATCAAGTTCAAGATAAGTGGGACATGACAGATTCTGAGCAAACAATGTTAATATACGCCAAGACAAAAAGGCAATTTCACATTAAAGTAATCATGAGTTTATCAACTAAAGTAATCTGATGTCTGTGCTGTTTTTAATGTTACTTTAGAATGATGAAAATAATTACACTATACAATGAAGAATAAAACATTAAACTGTGGTGCAAATACTAGAATATTGTAACAAATCTATGAAACATGTAGAGATATACAACCCATGGACCAAAAGAAGAGACAACACTCACCCTCCAGAGGTAATCAAGTCCAATGAGCTCTAGATCATCCATCATGTAAGCACGTCGTTTTGCTACGAGCTTTCCTTCTCGACAGTTCACAGCTTTAAAAAATCGTTCAAAACATTTCATGCCATTCTCTGTTAAGAGGGACGGATCTAGCTGCAAAACATTGTTTTCAAAAAAGTCTTTGTTAATGTCTGGGTCCAAGTCCGGTTCGTCTCCCATGAGTTTGGAGTACCACTTGAAACAGGCCTCACGGTCACAAAGGTAGACTGCGTTTTCAGCCAAACACTTCCATATTTGCTTTGCCTGCGGGGCACAAAGCCAAAGCTGGCCATCTTTTAATAAAAACCTGCATACAAGTACATACAAAACAAGAGAAACATATTTACCAGCAGACTGTGTATGGAGGACTATTAACCTTAAACAGTGGAAAACCATATACCAAAGACATTCAGATATCTAAGCAACGGCACTTAACTATTTAAAACATTTAGTAAATCAGAAAAGCTCTAAATGCCGATTAACACACTGCTACAACAGTCAAAGATGGTAATAAGAAAGGCTGCTATGACTGGCAGAGGCAGCCATCATCGCTGCACAGAAACAAGCATCGTAAATACACAAACTTACACAATGCCTATTTTTAAATAAAAACAGAATCATGGTGACATGGGGGGAAAACACGCGTAGTGGGCATACTGTGCATGCGTGAACCGTCCCATACAAAGAAGCACATCTTCAGTCAGATCTGACCAATACTTTATGCAACATGGATGCGTCCAGCATGTTATATGGGGGGGGGGGGGGGGGGGGGGTGAGACATAAAAATTTCTTATAGCCTTTCATTTATGTTTTAGTGGAATGTTATTAGTGATTAAAGAAATTTAAAGAAACATTTTCTCACTACAGTTGTCATTCAATTTTTGAAGCTTCAGTAATTAAAATTTAACAAAACAGACAAAAATTGTTCATAATGTTAACTACCCTAGATGTGCGGCAAAGCTCATATCTGTAAATGTATTTATCGTGCATAATGCTTCAGTCAGTCTTGTCTTCGGTAAATTTCATATTTTAATGCACTAAAATACTACCTCAGAAAGTTTAGTCGTTCCTGGACTTCCTGAACATGGCTGTATCGACTTCCTGGTCTCACAGTCTGTGGATCATATTCTCCGTGCTCTGCAAGCAAAAAGATAATATTTGGAATATTTTAATGACTAGCAAATATTTTTGACGCTCACTTAATACAAATGTCAGTTTGCAGATTAAATACCTTTCAGGATGCTCCGTTTTTAAATGCACAACTTAAAAATTAGCAATTTTAGGATCTCCAATTCTATCTTTTTTTGGGTGTAAAAAAAAAAACAAAAAACCAAAACACCTTGATTCAAGTATATAGTCTATCCAAGTAGTGATGCCTGTATGCTGTCACAATCATACTTGCTGTGAAGATGACGAGACCTTCTACTTATTACTGCAGAACATCTTTACAACCTCTCGCAACAGTTAGAGAACATGACAGACCACGTCAACAGGTGACATTTCAAGGAAACTTTTTCTGAGGCCATATTTTTTTGTACTAGACTTTTATTGGCCTTGATCTGTAAAAGATCTAGCAGATAGTATACGCAATACATTCTAGGCACATAAGGTAAGACACATGCTTAACCCCTTAAGGACCGGGCTCATTTTTCGTTTTGTACCCTGTGGGACCGAGGCTGTTTTGACACTTTTGTGGTGCTTGTGTTCAGCTGTAATTTTCTCCTCACCCATTTAGTGTACCCACATAAGTTATATATTGTTTTTTTCAGGACAAGATGGGCTTTCTTCAGATACCATTATTTTGATCGTATCATCTTATTTACTATAAAAAAAATTAAAAAAACATGGTGAAAAATTGAAAAAAAACACATTTTATGACTTTTATTTGAAAAATCTTTTACTCACCTAAAAAAGCAAGTAAAAAAACTAGCTAAATAGATTCTACTACTTGTCCTGAGTTTAGAAATACCCAATGTTTTTATGTTTTTTTGCTGTTTTTTGTAAGTTATAGGGCAATAAGTACAAGCAGCGTTTTATGATTTCCAAATCTTTTTTAACAAATCTGCTCAGTCTGCCTCCATCTCCTCTTTGGAACATCTTTGAAGCCGGTTAACTCAATTTAACCCCCTCAAACCATATATTTTTGAAAACTAGACACCCCAGGGTATTCCAAATGCTGTTATTTTAACCCTTTCCATGCACCAATTATACAACTACACTTTGTCAAACTTTGTAATAGTAAATTTTTTTATTTTTTTTTCCACACAAATTGTACTTTAGTTATAGATATACAGGTGCTGGTATATGTCACTGTCAAACAACACCCCAATGTGTGTTCAGGAACATCTCCTGAGTACAGCGATACCCCACATGCATGGGTTTGTCAGATTGTTTGGCTGGTAAAAGGCTACTTTTGGGGCATGCGTAATTCAGGTGGTCATTTGGTCATTGTGCCTCCCTCTCCTCTTTGGAATATCTTTGAAGCCGGTTAACTCAATTTAACCCATTCAAACCATATATTTTTGAAAACTAGACACCCCAGGGTATTCCAAATGCTGTTATTTTAACCCTTTCCATGCACCAATTATAGAACTACACTTTGTCAAACTTTGTAATAGTAATTTTTTTAATTTTTTTTTCACACAAATTGTACTTTAGGTATAGATATACAGGTTCTGGTATATGCCACTGTCAAACACCCCCCCAATGTGTGTTCAGGAACATCTCCTGAGTGCAGTGATACCCGACATGCATGAGTTTGTCGGGTTGTTTCAGATTTAAAATGCCACATTTGGGAAGTGCGCTTTTTTTCTCCATTTTGGTCAGTCTGTACCTATGCCCTATCTTTGAGCTAGGCCACTCCAATTTACCCCATCAGCCATTTTTTTATATATTAGACACCCCTTGGGTATTTGAAGTGCTTTTATTTTAACTCTTTGTTGAGATTTTTGAGAAATTTTAGCACTTGCTCAAAATAATAAACTTTATTTTTTAATTTAATTTTATTTTTTTAATACTTTTTTTATATTTTTTTTTTACACATTTTGCTGGTACTGGATGGTTCATCTAGTGACATCACTGCATAATTATTTTTAAATGTTAGCACATTTTTTTTTATTTTTTTTTTCCATATTTTTTTTTTTTTTGAATATTTTACTAATCACATAGTGATTAGAAAGCTGGGCTCCATTGACTTGCATGGTTGAATGCAGTACCTGTATTCAACCAGCAAGTGGAGCCAGTTCTCTAGAGGGTCTGGAGACCCTCTAGCGAACTTTTTCGTCTCTATTGTTTTATTTCCCGGGCCGCAGCCATCTTGCTTGATGGCGAAGATCACCGGCAGCGGCGGCTGTGACCGCTCTCCGGAGCGGTCACAGCCCACCTAGAGGTAAGTGTTTGGTGTCGCTGGATGCCTCCTGATCGAGGCATTCCAGCGACACCATTTAAGTTTAGGAGGCGATCGTTGATCGCCTCCTAAACGCTTTTAAAACGGGCGTCCGCCGCCATACAATGTATGGCGGCTGTTGACGCCCCGGGGAGGGGCCAGACATGGCCCCCGATGCCGATCTCGGCCTTGCTGAATGCCTCGACATCGAGGCATTGCAGCAAGGCCGTTTAAGCGAAGAAAGTGATCCTTGATCACTTTCTAAGCTTATTTAATTTTTTGACGGTTCAGGACCGTCAAAGGTCATTTAGCGACCTTCTTGTTATGACGGTCCTGAACCGGCAAAGGTCGCGAAGGGGTTAAACTGCATGATCATATAGTAAACAATTGTGATCAATACTGTAGAACTCCTCTAACGAAGGTGCTTAACGTAAGAACAATACAAATGTACGACTGACTCCTGACAACTCGACTGGAAAATTAAAGGCCTAGGAAGAAAAGACATAAGTGGCTTCCTTATCCAAACTGGAAGACTGAACATTGCCCATTGATGTACACTGTGAAGGGGCACTTCCATATCCCGCAAAACAGTTCCAATACCCATACATTACGCAGGACCTTCTCAGCCCTTTTTGTATGATGGGTGCTGGGCTTTCATGCCGCAGTTGAAATTCTCAACTTACTACTTCCTTATTCTAAACTTAAGCTTTAGTGAATAAAGCTTAATTTTTTGGCAAATCTTACTATTCAGAGTACACACACACACAAAACAAAAAAAAACAAACAAAAAAACACACACACACATACCGTCATTCCCAAACCAATAAGCTGGTATAAAGTTTATTGGATTATATATGTGTTTGTATATTTTGACCATAGAGAGTTATAACCCATTCAAAACAAGCACCACTACTCCTCACCATATGTTAATGAGAAATTAGTAGCGGACATTACATTCTCTGAAATATCTCCATATGCCTTGGCCCCAGTCTTACTTTATTTTCAGCAATGTTCATGAGATCTCACACATTCATCAACAGCTTTAACTGATGACAAAACTCAGTATTCAGCACCAGAGTCTTCCCCCCCCCAATCTAAAATAAATAGCACTACTCTCGTATTCTGTGTGGCGAGCCATCTTTCCCTTTATCTCTGAAAATAATTAGCATGTCTAGGACAAAACCAATGAAGAGAAAGGTCATACAAGGACTCTGTTACCTTTGGAGTATTGCCTCATGCTATCCATGTAGGATGAGAGATTTTCTGCCACCAAGGTAACAAGGGCATGATTATGTTGAAGTTGGTTAATTAAATCATGGCGGTAGAAGACATGAGGGCTGCGCTGGGTTTGACTGCAATTAAAATGCAAACAGGTTATTAACTAATAAAATTTCACCTTCAGGCAACCGATAACTTGAGTGCCCCAGGGACAGTATTATGCAGTACATCTTTATGCAAACAAATCTCGCAGAAACCATTCTGGATGTTGCCCACAGATAACATATAAAGTAAATTAAACACCCTGTACAGCAAATGGTGAACCCGTCACCTGGAAAATATTACATAAAGCCAACAGAAAATCTAAATGCTGTGCAAAGCAATATTTCCTTAAATGGTTCAGCATATTTAGATATTTTAATACATTTCATTGCTTGTATTTTGTTAAAGGAAGATAATCTCTTTGCCCTTCGTCCCCTGTTTTTAAATGTGTCAAAGAGCAAGAGCGTTCCAAGCAGCTGGTTGTCAGATGTATTCGAGGGGGACAAGCAGAGATTAAATGGAAAGCAGAATATTTGACAGTAAGAATGCAGGGACAGGCTGCAGAATGCTTGAGCGGGGACGAAGTAAGTGTGATAAAGGATCTGAGATGGACAGAAAGGAAGCATTGGATTGAGATCATCGTGACAGTGTTATCACATGGATTTGTTCCCAAATGTTTGTCTAGTGATTCTTTATAAAACATTCTGTAGATCACCCCATGAACTGGCATGGTAGGCTGTTCAGCAAATCAAACTGGATTCCTGGATTGGACTCTGCCATGAACTTATTCATGTCATTGACAGCTAATGGGGAGAATCTATCGGAAGTGCATGGACATTACACCATCACAAGCAGCCAAGACCGAAAAGCAGAATTCCCTAAAACAGTTTTCCAGGTGTTTCCTTTCATTGTCTGACATGGTCCTGATGTATTCTAGAAAGGCAAAATAAAACCTATGTATTGGCTCTATTTTACAAAGGCATTGGCTTCACTTTACAAAAAGTCCTATAAACCTAATGTCCATAGCTCTTTAACATTATATATAAAATGCCTCCGCACATACTGAACTGTATTAGATGGTGTCAGGTTTCCGGGGGGCACAGCAAATGTTTAGAACATAAATACAATGTTAAACACTACATACACTAGATGATACATATAGCAGAGATCTTTCACATAATGTATTGCTTTTTTTTTTTTTTTTTTTGTGGTAAAATATGAAAAAAAACGGGAACAGACCATTAACTTTGCAGACACTCTTTAGCCGCATGGTTTGCCAACTATCCACAGAATATGGATTTCAAACTGTGCAAAGGTTATGAGAACAGCATGTTCTAGCAGAATAGCTGCTGTTTAATTTACAGTTAAACCAGCTTTATTTTTTCTTCATCTGTAAAAGATTGTCCATAGCCGGCTTGACATTTACGATGAGAAGCAGAAGGAAGGTTCAGTTGTCCGATCGCACAAAATCATTTTATTACAATATCAGTTTATTTACAGATTGCAGAACAAAAAAAACGGTACCTTAAATTTTGAGGTGCTTCTCCAAACAAACTACATATTTCTCGAATTTGTTTAAGTGCAGGAATGACCCATTTTTCATTTGTACGCAGCTCTTCTATAAAGCGATCTATCCACTGAATCTTCTGAGTGTCACGATCCTTCAATGGAAAAGTTACAGTGAGCTCTTTGTTCCCAACGTTATGGGTCTGTATTAAAGAGGAATTAACACTTATTTGTATAAAGTCATACATTATACAGCTCCCTCAGAGTAAAACAAGGCTCACCATAGGCTGAAATGACAAGTTACATTTTAGTCTGCTCCGTACAACATCAGATTCTTACATTTTACCATATTAAGCTAATCCATAGTAATCACCCAATTTTCAACTGGCTGCATAATACACCTGTTAACACAAAGTCCGGTTTAAAGACCTGATGCAGTACAGAGAAGACTTCGGGAGACATGGTTATCAAGTGGCCATGGGAGAGTCCTTGGTTTTCTCAGGAAGAGAAGCTTTATAACATATCACTTAGTCTAAAGTAATAAATTCATATTTTTACCATTAGCATTTTAGTATGAATAGCAGATCGCTGTTAATCAGTTACTTGCATATAACAAAAATACTACATACTACAGGTGTAAACATGATCACACAAAAGGCTAAATTAACACCTTTCACTGCATGCTATTGTGTGATGACTGATGTTTTCATCCTAATACATACCAGCAACCTATAAACAATTAAAATCACTAAAAATCAATTAATCAGTTGCAAGGTTTTGTTCTAAACGGGGGTCAGCTGTATAAGCACTTTAGTTGCCATTTTTAGCCAGTATGCAAATTTAAAGCACCATAATCATCTAATATACCAAAGCTGGTAAGGGTGTTTAAGCACCCAGTCAGCTGTCGGTCACACCTGTTATACAATCTTGTATATACCAACACTTGCCGATGTAATAAAAAGGTACGGCCCAACGCACAAACTGAAATGTATTACACATTATGAAGTCTCCTTGAAAGATTTTTCTGTATGCCGTTACAATAGTAAAAAGAGACAAGATTTTGATCTACCTGTGAACAGCTGTAATCCAGAATTTTAATGTGCGCACTTAAAGCCTGGTCCATGATATCAACCGGAACGTCATCACTGTGTGCCAAGTTCCACAAAAGGTTTAAAACCTTGTGAGCCATCACGCCATCTTTGTCATCTTCTGCTAACCGACGTATCAACTCCAATAGTTTTTCCCTCTGTTTTTTACTTGCGTTTGTCCAACTTGCCTGGAAATTCAGAGGAAAATCATATTAATCTCACAACAAGACTAAACTAGGGTGCGGGTTGGCAGCTGGGCTGATGCGTTTAAAGTATATTCAATTCCATTCTACGGAGCGGTGCTTACAATGGCTTGTACATAAGCCAGGAGAACACTTCCAAAGCCCCTTATTGTACGCACACAGCAGCCTCAGAAAATTTATAAGATATCATATATATAGATGGCAAAGAACGAGAAAAGGCTTTACTTTACCTTGAAACAATCAAACAAGTGGTCTAGTTGTTCAGGGGAAAAGTCCCATGCTAGTTTGGCCAGGAGGTCATGGACATTCTTCACAATGGCTTCATGTTTTCCTGCCTGAAGAACAAAATGACAGGTATCAGAAATGACATGTTTACTAAACAAGTATTTTTTCTCCCATAGGTGTCAAAACTGCACCAGAAAAATATTTTGAAGTTCTGAGCGCAGGTGAAGGAATAATAAAAATGAATACTAAATAAAGCTGTATTAATGAATATAATACTAGTAGATTTACTCATTTAAGTTTTGGATTGGGGTCTACATTTTCAAGTAGCCAGCTTAAACAGAACCAAGGGACAGAGCTGGCATGCAGACAAGAAATGTATCCCGCCAAACATTTGTATTACTTTAAGTAAATCTATTAAAAACATTCAATTTAAGCAGCCATTTATATTTGTACACTTAATTATGGCAAGTAGCTTACAATTCCAAACTCATGTAAACACAGTACACCACAGTTTTCATTACTTTTTTCACTCTGCCCAATCAGCATTTACAAGAGGAAGGAAGCCTTATATATTATATATAAATATAAAAATGCTGACGCCATTAACTTGTCGGTAGCAGAAGTTACAGACTGATGTGTTTGACAGTGACAGTTGGCTTAGCAGGTCACTCATATACAATTCTGCAAGTTTAATAAAAGTAGTAGTTTATTTGAGTGCAGATTAAGTACACATTTACTGGTGTGGGGTGGATTGGAGTAGCTGTATTGTATGTATAAAATTTATAGATACCACTTACATAGACTGCATCAGATATTCTTTTCCTCAATTTATTTTAGGGCAAAACCTCTAGTTTTTGATCAGCACAAAAAATGTGTGACAAAATTAGGCATTTGATTGTACTTACACAGTGTGTTTTTGTTCTTTATTAAATACTGTTTAGTTACAGATTGGAGTTTAGTTGATTGAGACATTTTGCCCATTTAAGCTACTAGCCAAACATCTGGGGAACTTTGTTTCTATAATATTGGGGAAATTCAGTCTTGCTGCAAGGGACTGCATGTGCCCATCATATGCCAGCACCCTACTACTACTACTGCTGTTACTGCTCTTTCATTGCCCTTAATCTGGTGGGACCTTTTTCATTTATTGGCAAACTTCAGTTCTGCTCCAAGGAGCTGCATTTGCCGGTGCCTGCCCAGTGCACTTCTATTGCTGCACCTCCTCCTCACTCACCTTCCTTATTCTGAGGGATCAATTCTTATTTTTTTCTAATATGGATGGATGGATGTGTGTCTGGTGCAGCTCACCTTCCTTCCTCACTCTGAGGGTTGAACATTTTATAGTTTTGGGGGAAATCCAGTGTCCCGTACAGATATGTGCCAGCATCTACCTACTCCCAGTGTCCTGCTAATACTGCTGCGATATCACCTTCATTACCCTGAGGCATTAAAGGCGGTACAGTTTTTCTGAAGAAACCGAGACCCAAATACCATGCTGCTGCTGCCGGCCGCTCTGCAGCGCTGGTGATGCCGTAAGCCAAGCTGAACTGCCGGGAACAACATTTGTCACCCGAAAACTAATGCGGCAAAAATGAAATTTTGGTCTGAACCAGTTTTGCTTGCCGTGCGCAACTCTATTATACACTGTACTTAATGTTGACATTTTTTGGTGCTAAAGTTCACTTTGTTCCCACGAGAGCTCCATATATAAAACTGGACACTTTATCTTATTAATGACCCAAGCATATATAGTATGCAATAGCCTTCAGTTACCAAAACCTAATCAAGATTCAATTACCTGTGCTGCCCAAATGTTGTCCAGATCCTGCAACGTTAGGGCTTTTTCTTTGATAACAAATCTAAGAATCTTCTCTAGTTTTTCTACATATTGAGGCTGATGCAGACTATCCCGTAAAACAATTGAGAGAATGTTGTTCTGTTGTATCCATTCCTATAAATTACAGAAAGAAAAAACAAAATCTTCAGTATTGATATATAAAAAAAAAAATAAAAAAAAAAATCCTTCCTAATTGTTCTAAAGTCTTTAGTCACATTATTCCAAAACAAAGAACTCTACAAATAATGAAAGCTGTACTTACTGCCATTCGTTCGGCAGTGAGCCACTCCTCCTCCTCTGGATTTCCATGTCTATGTGTATAATATGATACACTTGATATCACTTTGTTGACTTCATTAAGTGCATTCATTTTTCCATTGAAGGAAGAAATTTGTAATAACCTGCAACACAAATTTAGTTTTAAAATACAGCGCACATTAAGCATCTACATTTTATCAAGGAACGAAAACATACTCCAGCACCAAAGAGGGTGGTAGCAGGTGGAATTCTCTTATCAAGAGATATTTATTAATTTTAATTTCTAACATTTCTAAAGCAGCACTCAGACCTGTACAAAAATCAGCGACGTAGATACAAGTCCTTCTGGCATAAAGGTGTGCACTTATGTGCCGGTTCCAATGAAATAAAGCTCACAGTACCTAACGAAAGTTGAAATCATAAGGTTTTCAACTCTTATTCTTCTAATTAGTGTTGGTTTCCTCTATGATCATATACTGGCTTGAGGTTTGATTTTGCCATTACATTTTGATTAAATCAGTCTCAGCCTTATGATACTTCAGGTGCTTACATAACTGTCAAGTCTTCAACAACAAAAAAACAGGAGCCCCATTTGGATTACGGCAACTTTAGAGCAGTTAATCTTACCTAAGTATCATTTTAAGCCTAAAAATTTCTAAATTTTTGACAGTTTCTTCTTGCCCTGGAACACGAGAAGCTAGGTTTTTAAGGGATTTTATAATCATGGATAGGGCATCATTTTTGGCTTCGTTCTTTGCTTCTTTTTTCAGCTCATCGTCTGTTAAATTTTCTAGAAATTGTGGAACCATTTCTATAATTGGAAGAAAGTATTTCTTGACTGTGTGAAGAGTTAAAAAATCATAGCATTGTCCAAATGGCCTGAAAAAAAGTAAAAAAACAACAAACTGTAAATAGCTAGATACCTTATATAAGCTATACTCATGTGTTTTTCTAGTTTATCTAATCACATCATTAGTTTATGACATTTTTTATTGTTTTAAAGAGCCATTATATTCCATAACACTGGATAGACAGGACATAGGTAGTATATAACATAATTTGACTTATAGAAACAGGTGAAGAGAGCCCTGCTCAAATCTAGAGGACATAATTGTTAAGTACAAAAATTGGGTAGTTAAAATTAATCAACTGTTAAAAATATATATTTAAAAAAAACCCTTACTTTATGAGTGCTGCAATGATTTGGACATTCAGTGCGGAGCCATTCATGAAGCGATCATGCAGTATCTGGAACCCGTTTAATGTGCCAAATTTATTTATGAGGTCTACTAGCCAACCCTTGAAACAAAGGGGAAAAGACAGGCGTTAAAAGCAAAAGAAACACTTTAGTTCACATTAAACAATCACCCCAAAAAAGAACATACACATTCTTAAATAAGCCATAATATAAAAACAGTAAAGCCAGTGTATAAACTGGATTACTTGTGTGCTCACTTTAAATGTTGCTGTGTAGACACTATCACTTACCATGCCCACAAGAGGCTTAGATTGTGTTCTTGGAAACCATATAGGTGTGAAGCATGGGTTACTTTTTTTGACCAGTTACAAAAGCACCTGCTAAAATTAGTTAAGTGCCAATGCACACCAATATGATAAAATGTAGCAGTCATTTAACTGTCTGGAGAACCCAATCTTTGTATCAAAGATACAAATAAAAAAAGCGGCTGATGTTGCTGTGGGTAATGTTTTTTTAAATTCTCTCCCTTCTCGAGTGACTTCATCCTAATTATGTTTAGACAGAGGGAAATCCAAAAAATTGAATATAGTACTGGCAACAAAGCACTGCACCAATTTAAAATAGAAAATAAATTATATGTTAAACTAGGCTTAGTCCAGCGAAGGACAGCCCTATACCTGGTCTTTTCATGAGGCCCAGTTCATCACCTTCCCTATTGAAACACAGCCTGACTGCAGATAAGGACGACCCAGTTTGCCTATTTTTTTTCTACCTTTAAAAACTTCAAAACCTTATTTGTTCCTTGGTCTTGTCTTATACTAAGTTAATACGCATATGTCTATCCCATGTGTGTTTAAATTCCCTCACTTCCCACTTTTGCTGGAATGGGTACGATATAATGGTGGTCGGGTATAAGTCAATGTCAACATGTGCAATGATCCTGGATAGGCTCACCTTTGGTGAACGTGGATCAGGTGGTCGAGCAAAAAGCTCATCTTCCGCCAACTGGACTCCAGCAGGAACAGTCTCTGACGGACGTGTACCATTGTAGATATGAAATTTACAATGAGGATTTAAGGCCATAGCAAGAAGTTCAAGAAGGGGAAACCAGTCCTGGGAAAGCTTGGCCACACATAGCTCCACAAGGCGATGAGTGTTGTTAATAATACACCTCTACAACAGGAAGAAAAACAGATTGTTTAAACATTATAATCAAATACATAAACATGGTAGAAAAAAGTCCCAAACATTTGAAAGTACGATTTATAGGACCGATTAAAGTACCACAGATTTTTCACATTTTCAACAAAAAAATAGCACCGATATACGAAAGCATAATATACTGAAGTACATATTGCGTATCTTAGAACGAGAGCGAGGTAGGGGGAAAAACCCACAACAAAAAATACTCACATGAATCTCAAACTTCCAGCCACTCACTGCCTCATCAGTGAGAATTTTTGTAAAAGATATTGTTAGCCCATCTCGAAAGAATCGTTGGCATGCCTCACTTTTCACATCAAGGCCTTTATAGGGGGTAAGAGAGCAATATTAGGGTTTAATATTAAGTCGGTTTAAATATCTAATAAATCCCAACATCCTTTCTTGCCTTTTTAATTTGCTTAAACAAGATTTAATGTTTATATTTAACAAGTATCATTGGGGACCTTGAGTTTTTTTTAATGATAATAAAAAGACAGGTAAAACCAGGAGTCGCTCCTTCTGAAGAAGCTCTCAAGCGGCGGAGGCAATAGTCTAAGTCTCCTGTTGGCATATTTCCCTCACAATTAGCTTGTAAGCGGAAACAAAGTATGTCTGAAACACGTGGTGTTTTCAGATGTACTTTATACTTGAAGTACTAATTTATAGTTAAAATGTAGTTTGTACTAGAAGTATTACCTTTTTTACTAAGATCAATAGCAGCTTCTAGAAGGACTTCTAATTCACCTTTAGGCAAAACTGGAACCACCCAGCGAGGCCTAGAACAACAACAACAAACAGAAAATGCATGTTTGACATGCCCCATCAGGCAGTTTCCCAAAATTTCTAAATTGTGTATTATGTAAGACGTCGGGTCATACACATTCATTCTCATGTCACGTAAACTGTAAGATGTGTTAACTTACTGGGTGCAAGTTAATCTTACTAACAGAACAATCAGCATTTGCCAGTCATACAACAATGTACTATTAAAGTTCCTGATAAGTTTATTTGGAACTGGAGCCACAAAACATGACTCTCCTACTATAGTGAATAAAACCAAAAACCTGTTTTGTTTTTACCTGTTGATCATGTCATCCAACTTGGCCAAGTCAGTATGAGGAAAAGCCGGCTCCTCATCTTCAAGCTGAGGTGTGGCGTCCACCTGACCCTGCTCATCTGGAGGGCTAATGGGGGAATTTTCATTGGATGAATCAGGAGAGGAGGTCTATAAAAAAAAAAATAAAAAAAAAAAATATATATATAAAATATAAAATGTATTCAAGGCTCAAACAATGTCTGAATATGTATGTGTAAAATAAAATTAAATCAGCATTTAATAAAAAAAAAAAAACAGATGATTAAGAGTCATGAAATATTAGCAGTACCGGCTAGGCCAAGGACAGAGAATATAAATAAATCATTAAAACAATCTTTTACTGAAAATTGGATACATTTAACACACACAATTATGTGAAAAAAATACATAATCCTTTGCTTTAATAATTTTTTTCTCTTCTCCAATAGACCTTAGAAACACGTTACACTGTTGGCTGCTAATCAATGCCCAATGAAGCCATTTACTTCCCTAGTTTAAGGGGCGTCACAGGTGACACCAACTGCTGCTTTTCTCCAGGCCACATACACATTACATGTCACCTGTAAAATGCAAAATGCAGCATGTGGGATGAATTATCGAGCAATACGAGCAGTATTGACCCATCCCACATACTGCAGGGTAGCACTTTACAAGTCACCAACATCTGAAATGTGCACAAGTTCTGGGGAAAAACGGCAGCAGCTTAGTAGATACCTGTTAGAAGTACACACGTAGACTACATAACCAAAAGTATGAGGACATCTGACCATCACACTTATATGAGCTTATTGGACACTCCATTCTAGACCAAGCTTTGTGCACAGGGTCAGAGTCATGCTGGAACAGGAAGGAGCCTTCCCCAAATTGGGGCCATAGAGTTGTAAGCATACAATTGTCTAAATTATATTGGTATGCTGTAGCATTAACATTACTTTTTACTAAAATTAAAGGGCCACAAACCCTGACAACAGCCTATACTACTAGTCCTCCTTCACCAAATTTTATAGTAGGCACTATGCATTCTGGTAGGTAGCATTCTCGCTAGGGCTGCAACCAACGCTTACTTTAATAATCGATTAGTTGGCCGATTAATGGGATAAAAAAAATGCACTTTTTTTAATTTAAAATAATGTAATAAAAAACGTACAATTTACACTTTCATCTCTATCGCAATGGCCTCTCTCTCTCTATTCACCTTCTTATTTTACCGACATAATAAAAGCTACAAGAACCCAAACACAGTGTTTCTCAAACTTCAAACTAGGTTTTAATACAAAGTTATTAGTAATTAATTCATATGTTAACTATTTTTCATATTTAATGAAAACTATGAGAAAAAAGCCTAGTTTATATTTTCTATTTACCAAACTGCCCCCAGTTATGCACATCTGACCCCCAGCTTGCCACTCTGCCCCCCGATATGCCTTATACCTCCTATATGCCAGAGATTCCACTGTGCCCCCCCGATATGCCTTATACTCCTTATATGCAACTGAGCCCCCTGATATACCTTTTACCCCCAGATATGTCTTATGCCTAATATCGATATGCCTTATACCCCCTATATGCCACTGTGCCCCGATATGGCTTATAACTTCCAATATGCCACTCACCCCCCATTTATGCCTTATACCTCCCTATATGCCACTGTGTACCCCGATATGCCGCTCTGCCCCCCATAGATGCCCTGCACCACCCTGAAATTATACTCCCTGATTCACCACTCTGCCTCCCCCAGATATGCCACTCATATTTAGAAATTACCCCCATAAACCACTCTACCTCCCCTTATACACCACGCTAACTCCCCCAGATATGCCACTCTGAAATTCATTATACCCCCATACACCACTCTGCCCCCCCCACCCTCCCATACACCACTCTGCCTCCCCCCCCACCCTCCCATACACCACTCTGCCTTCTGGATTCTAGTGTTATAATCAGATCTCTGAAGTCTGATTATATAAGGAAAGGAGTTTTTCAGAGCATTTGCTCTGAAAAAAACCTCTTTTTATAAATCGATAAAAATCGATTCGACTAATCGATAATGAAAATCGTTGTCAACGATTTTAATTATCGATTTTATCGATTAGTTGTTTCAGCCCTAGTTCTCGCATTCGCAAAAACCCAGATTTGCGCATTAGACTTCCAGGAAACCCATTTCAAGAAGCTCTTGTTGCTTGTGCCGATGTTGCTTCCAAAGGCAGCTTGGTGGTCTGTAGCGAGTAATGATACAGAGACCAGGTGGGTTTGTCCACATATTGCATATGCATAACAATACTCTGAGCGTGTATTTTTCTAAATGTGAACCACCATTTACATTCTTTAGAAAGCTTTAGTGCCGTTTAATTCCTTGCCAGGCTGCCTCCTACTGAAATCAGGAAGCATACTTCGGTACACTCCCGGCACAGACACACTGTTGGACTCACACCAATATTAATGGGAGTTTGGTTCCGATAGGAGCATAACAGACTATCGCCTGTAAGTAGTTGAACACCAATATTTCGACAGATAGCATTCAGGAGGAGACACATAAGACCAAAGTCTAATGGATTTTTACTGCGTGTAACTTGGAGCATGGACTCTTTACAATTAGAGTTAACAAATGGACTCCAATATGCATTTACATAGAAACGGGACAAATGTGGTCCCTAAAATTGTTTCTTTAATTAGCAAATTAAAGAAACGCACTGGGACCACATTAACACAATAGTGCATGATATCTCTGGTAAAATCTGTGAGTTAGTGCTTAACAGGAAAAAGGCTGTTGCAAAACACACAGACTACACAGTTAGCTACAAGAATGTTTAAATTGTAATCCTTGAAATACTACTATTAAAGATCCCTCTTAAGGTTTAGAAACCTCATACTTTTAAAACCTAAAAAAGTTGGAAAGCTGTATTCGGACAAGATGATAAGTCCTGTTACGTAGAGAGTAAAATAACTGTCACTGTTTCTCTTTAATGCTCAGTTTAAAAGTTTGAAATATTACAGTTGCCTAGAAACAGAGTTCTGTCAGTCATCTGAAGCCTGCCCCTATGCATTACTTTACAGCATGTCTGCCCGCAGCCACTCACCTGCGTGTGAAACAGCAAAGCTGTGATTAAGTAAGGTGTGTGATGAGATTAAGATTTGGTGATGTCAGAAATGGGCAGACTGAACCCTAAAGGCAGACATGATTCAGAGGCCCATCTGAAGTGTTTTCAACAAGTAAAATACAGCAGAATTGTATGTTATTTTAAAAAAAGGAACACATTTGAGAGGCATTCCATATTAGTACATAATACAAAACTGTATGAATGTTGGGAAAATATATCTATGTTGAACAGCACCTTCAAATCTGACCCGTCGATATAGCATTTCTGCCACCTATCATAGCCCCAGTGGACACATATGCACGCATTCATAGACTTGCCAGAACTCTAAACTACAAGAAAATATGCGGAGTGAGTCACGTGAGTCAGGCAGCAGTCTCGAGCACGCCACTGAGGAATGATCTTCACAAAGTCTATGCTGCAGTATGATCTTATACAGTTCTGCCAGTCAGTCTGTTCTTCACAAGTTGTGGAGAGGAGCTTGTTCAAATGGGGCCAAGTTTTTGTGGACTACATATCCCATGGTTCTCAATGTGCCTAAAGGTTCAAGGAGCATCATGGGACTTGTTCCCATGAATGTGCTACTCATTCCTGAGCCACTGAGTATTCAAGATTGTACACAAGTAGTATGGATGAAGTTACTGTACATAGGTGTTATAATGGAAAACAGTATTATTCATGGCCACAGTAGTAATTTTAGCGGTAGTATAATTGAAGGTAGTAGTACTAGTAACAGCATTGTGTTTTGTGTGGTTCAAGTCTTGAAGGGAAAACAGAAGTGTCTAATTTGCCTAGGTACCCACACTCAGAGAATAGGAATCTTGATTAACCTGTAAAATACGGTATTTAAAAGGTACAAAGATCCCATGGTACTCAAGCAGTTCAAGGATCCCACTGAGCACCCACATTGGTAGGGTGTTTAAGGAGGCAACATTACCTGCAACCCTGAGGCACATGGGATGGGGAAGAGGAGGGGGGGGGGGCAAAGTGCATGCTCGCAGCTGAAATTTTTACAGGGTCTTTTCTGACCCCCCATCTAGCTTGCCTGGTTATTAAAGTATATATTTTTTTACTTTTAGGTTATGGAAAAAGAAAATGGGTTAGAGCTCTATGGCACTGCAAGGGTTACAAGTAATGAATGGAATCTTCAAAGAATGACAGAGTGAGTGATTGACAGGTCTGAGCGCTGTCTCTAGCAGGCATGCACAGCCAGCATGGATCTACAGCTTGGATTTACTAGCTTTAAAATACACAATTAGAACTCAGTTTAGGCATTCTTCGTGGCTATCTGATCACAAGGTTTGGCTGTGGGTCTAGCAAAATTGTTCATAACACTTCAATACTTTCAATAATTAAAAGTATTATTAGAGTAATAGTATTAGTGATGGTATTGTTCATGTTACAGTAGTAATATTAGTGGCAGCATTAGTGGTAGTATTTTTTAAGTAGCCGCAGCAGCATTAGTGTTATTTGTAGTAGTAGTAGTAGTAGTATTACTAATACTAAATACTACTAATAATCATAATACTGATTTGAATAGAACCATCACATCCCTCAGGGCTGTGCAAATACTGCTCTGCTATAGCTATTCTAAACCCTGCCTGAAGGCTCTGTCTCAGTTGCCACCAGTTTCTAGGCCCAGAACACATATGCAATATAGAGCACAGTACAGAAGTACTTGTTAGAGATCATTTTAATATATGCCAATTTAACTTTTATAATACAGCAATTACCTAGCATGTACCCAAAATCACAGCTATGTTCATGCTCTTTTACCTTTCCTTTCTTATTTGGAGTATACAGTACAGTATATCCTGTGAATATGATTAGTTTGCACATATTGTTTTGGTAAATTCGAAAGGATTCTTTATCCTTTAAGGCTCTAAAGAAATCAATCATGTGTCAAACTGCAGCATTGGTAGAATATTTTGGTTAATATTTACAGACCGCATTAAAAAGTTAATAGTTACGGGGAGGAGGTTCTTGGTACAGTTACTGTAAGATGGTTGTATAATACAAAAAGAAAAATACCGTATTAAGTCCAGCATGTAGTTGAAGTTGAGACTATTGGGTGATCATAAAAAGATCTAGTTACAGAAACAATCTGTAAGGTAAGATCTATTTATTGTGCTACAAATGGACAAGCTAGGTTTATTGGTTATATGTTTAATGCTAAATCTAGGTCTCAGTCTTGCTACGAAATAACTTCTTAGAATACATAACTTTCTACTTCTGCAGGTTCTAGTGAGGACACACAACGTGTCCAATGCCGATGTTAGAACTCCCAGAACGCCAGCCAGAAGAAGAGGAAGAAGGGTGGGGAGGAGCAGAGGACTTCTTCATAACACACAGGAGAAGATCGGTCCAGTACTCCACTTAGCAACAGAACCAGAACACACCATGAGGCACCTTATGGTTGGCTGACAAGCAGCCTGGGCAATAAACCCACTTGCTCCCTCCCAGCCACAAATATAATTCTGGATACAGGAAAGTCCAATATGTCCAGTATGCCGATCTAGAGTAGGTAGTCACAGGGCACGTGTTATCACCATATTTACATCAGTAGTTAAAGAGCATTGGTTTTTCACCAAGTGTTAGGGTGAAAACTATCTGCTCTGTTCAATAGCATATAAAATATGTATCTGTCTCCATGATATTTTTTTAATTTAATGTTTAATGATTTACCCCACAGATTTTTTAACAAGGTAACTCTACCCCAGCCTGGCCCATAGCCCTCTCCTGTGACAAACTGGTAGCAACGACAGGATGTAGTTTGAAAATCCAGCAAGCACTAGAAATCTGAGCTCAGTGATGAATTAACAAGGCACACAAAGTGCAAAACGGTTCTTCCCTCCCCATTCTTGTTTTTCTTTAGCCGTCACATTTCTGAATATGGAGGCCTATCGCAAACAGACCAGTCCAGAGGCCCTGGAATTGATGTGCCAAGCAAGGGAGATGTCAACTTTTGGCAAAAAAACAACAAACAACTTATTGCCGAGGGTTTTTCTTTTTGTAAACCCTCAGTGTGCCAGAGGTTCAGGGAGTCTGCAGAGACTCTTCTGATTCCATGTCCTCCGATACTGAAAAGCTTAAAGAAACTGTGGGTTATCAGGTGGCCACATGATTCAGGGATGCTGGAGGTGCTTGTGCCTGTGGCACATGAGTGCCTCTATCTGGGTTCGGGCAAAGTTTCGTGGGAAGTAGTGGTGTCTACAGATATTCTTGTCAGTGTTTTGAGGTGCAATGATTTGGGCCAGATGATTGCGTTACAGGAAGTGTTGCCTGCAAACCAGATGGGTTTAAGGATTAAAAGGGAGAAAAGGGGTTATTTGGAATGGGATGGCCACGTGTGTCAAGAGCATAATTAAATGTACTCGGGGGAGGGCTTGATTTAAACCATTGGAGTGCTAGAGGATAAGGAACAGAGAGTGGGGAGAGGTTTTCTCAGCACCTAAGCCCTCTGAATCTGTAAAGTCTAGAGATAAGGGGAGGAAAATTCTCACCTTATTATCTTGTGTGTTCCCCAAGTAGGTAGTGGGCAAAATTATATTTCCACTATAGCGGTGGAAATAATTTATCACAACCCTACTCCATGGGTAGAATAGCAAGTTGCTCACAGTGCACACAGGTTGACTTGTCAGAGGAATAGACAAAAGGACCTTTGATGGTACCTGTATGTTTGTAACATGGGTGATGTGTTTACCCGAGATTCATTAACTAACAAGGAACCATAACAGCAAAATATTGCATATTAAGTATCAAATAATGAGTATGTGATGATAAAGTGTGCTTGATATCATACACACTGAAATACTAGAAGACAGATCTTTAAAAAAAAATCTTCAGGCTGTAAAAAGTAGTAGAAGGAAGGATTCCAGCAAATAGTAAACAACTAATGCCAATTTGTGCACCGAAAAATGCATCTACATGTTTAGGTCAGTTGGAAAAGAAAAAGATATAGGCTGAAAAGCAAAAAATATATACCATATTAATACCAATAGACATACATTAAAAAACTATGAAACCTGTATATATTTTATTCTACGAAAGACAGAGAAAATATTTCCATGCACAAAGTTTCAGTGAGGCTTTCACAGACTTTACATGGAGAAGTAGCAGCAGCAGCAGCATGCCTAAAGGGCAGGATGCGATATTAATACATTTAAAACAAACGCTGAAAGCAATTTGTCGACCTCAACTGAGACAGTTCTGCATTTTGGTACAAGCTTCCAAGACAGCCATAAAGAACATTTTTAGATTAAATACAGTGTTAGCTACTAAGTAATCGGACACATCAAAGAAGGGGATACACCAACTAAACAGAACAAAAAGACATGCATAAACAGAATTGCAAAGTCAAATTTATTTATAATAGAATGGCACTAAGGCACGTGTCTCATGTGTGAAAGTGCAACAGTGGAAGTATAACATGTAAATAGATTAGGACTGTATAAGGAATGTCAAAATAAAAGCACTTGGGGAAAAAAATTGCGTGGTAATTTCATTTAAGATTGTCTACTGGACATCAAGATGCAGAGTATACAATAAACAATCCGGAATATAACACCCATGGGAAAGAATATCTTAAAATTAGTTGTCTTTACATATTATACTTTCACATAAGTGAGACATACATTACTGCTGTTTTCCCATTAATAAAATTAAAAGATTAGGTTTCAGGTTGGCTCAATGACATGACCCATACACCTCACTACAGAATCCTATATGGAAGCAGGGCTATATGCTGGACCTATGATCAGGGGTAAACTGTTTCTTGCACTAGTAAACTACTACACACTAGGAAAACGACCGTCTCAGAAGACCGCACGCATTGTTGCCAAATACTAACCGATTCTGGTGCAGCATTAAAAAGACTTATATTCTACTGGTCGCTACAATGACATTTCTTTACTCATAACCCTTGTTTTTGTTGTTTTTTAAACATCATCTAATGAATGCACAATTATATCATTGCACATGTAAGAATATAGTAGGCCTTGGTTTTGTTTTTCCTGCAGTTTTTTGCTTTCAGCTAGCTTATAACAATCAACAAGTTGGAATATTCCCATAATATAACATCTCTTACAGTGTGCAAGCAGCTGGAGATCGCATACCTGATTCTGTTGGATGGGTGGCTGAGACTGTCCATCTGGAGCCTGGCCCTGGCTTTCATTCCCTCCAACGGGAGAGCCACGGGTCGTGGCTGTCATACTCGACACAGGGCAGATCTTTGCAATTTTGTCTGTTTATGTAGCTGTCGTAAGAGTAGAAATTATAGTCCCCTCAAGAAAGAAGATGAGCCTGCATATGCCTGTCTTACGAAGCTCCACCTCAAACACAGAACGTTTTGCAGAGACCATTGCATTACCTATGAAAACATGAAAAACAATTGTAAACAATTGGATACTCAACACAAGGCACAAATAGCGCCGTACATAATGGGACAATCAAGTACTGCAAGCGTATCAGAAATAGGTGGCGTGCCAAAGGCCACTGACCTAGCCAAGTAGTGATTATCTTTAATTCATAACACATCAACATATTCTATCACTGTACATGTATCAGAACAAAACGAAAAACAATCACGGTATACCAAAATAAAAAATCTCACAAGACACTATTTTCTAGACATTTGATTTTCTTTTCAAGCAGGTCTTCATTGCAAACATGTATTAAAATAGAGATTGGTAAAGTTTTATTTTAGAAGGGCATTCACACCTGTTACCCGTTATATCAAGTTCAGAAAGCAAAAAAAAAAAAAAAAAAAATTGTATATAAAGTATTTAAAACTTTGTGTTTATGAAATAATGCGGTGTCAAACTACTCAGCTCAGGACAGCCTCATTTGCAATGCCTTAAAGTGGGGGTGGAAGAATTTGGCTTGGTTGCAAGAGCCAGTCAAACAAAAAAAAAAACAAAAAAAAAAAAAAACGTAGGAGTGACACTAACCCACACTAATACTACCACACGTAGCAACACATACTAACAGACAGTTTTTTTTGTAGCCTTGGCGCAGGACAGCTCTTCTGCTCCCTCGCAGGCCCCACACACTGGTTGTGTCTGAGCGCCGGTATTGGAAGTTAGAGTATGGGGACTGAGTGAGTATGGGCTGCAGACTGTTAGAAGGGTTTGGCAGCGCGTGCGTTCGAGGCCCTGCTGACAACGCGGGAGCCTCCATTACACCAGTGGTTTCAATGGTGCTAGGGTGGTGCCGGTTCCCCAAAAACACAATAGGTGCCAGGATGGGTTTGTAGAACCTGCCTTAAAGCTCAAAACCCTCCCAGATATTCATCAAAAACAACCAAGTCTTTATTCTGGGAATCCGAGATACCCTTCAAAAAAGGAATGTCTTGTATTTGGTCCAAGCTCTAATCAGCTGTACACTTTGATAAAGGATCTTGGTTGTTCAGGAACGTTAATGATTTTTTTGGATCCGCATTACTTGTGTGGTGTCCTTTCTCCCACCCCCCCCCCCTCATCTACTCTCTTTGGTGCTGTAAGTACCTTACCCCATTTTAAATTAGCAACAAACAGTCCAAGAGACATCCACAGTATTTATATTGCGCTAAAACAGGCAATATCTGCTTTCATTCTAAAAAGGAAACAACTGTAAATGTTCTCAACGTTCGATGTTCTCAGCATCGTCCAGAGATCCTTAGCGGTATACACTGGGTAGTTCCTGGAGACCCACATGGTAACGAGGTTGCAACATCCCAAAAAAAAAAACAGGCACGTGTTACGCTACAAGAGCTTCAAAGTGCTATGATCAAAACTAACGACCTACCTCTCTTATACGTGTCCTGGGGCAGTATTCTAATGTCGCAGTCATGATATGACAATTGTCATGGTAGATACATTACATGTTACAGTTGTAAGCAGATAAGGCTTGTTTTAGGTGTTTATTAAATGTGATTTTTCACCGGCCACCTCAGCATCCTCGTCTGTCTGTTTATGGTGATATCCGTGGGACTCTGGCACTAAGAGTTCATCTACCAAACGGAGACACACTGAGTGGCAGACAACAGAGGGCTTATGCGAGTTAACTATGAAAATATTGAGCATATATATACACCTTTTCCATTTTTCAGCTTTGCTCCTTCAATGTTATTTACATTCCATATACAAAACCCCAGAAGTAGCAACAGATTACGTAAACAATGCAAAACGCGACAGTGCTTCTAGCACCAATTCCACCCCGGAAGGGTGCACTCACTTCTCTGGAGGTTCGCAAGAGAGATGAACATTTCAACTTGCCCATATCACTATGCAATATTACAACCCAAGACCAACCCAAGCTAGCTTCTACTGCAAAAGGGGCCGAGCTGGACTGGCATAATTCATAGCTGAAATCTCATCCATGTTAACTAAAAAACATGCAGTGCCAGTTCCACGCCTTCCTGCCACAAATCCCAGAAGACAAAGATCCTTACTTTTAAACCAAACTGAAATTATACTAAAACACAAGCTATAGAGGATAACTATAATGAATGGAGCAACAGTTCCACTGTTATGAGGAGGAATATTCATACAAACCCCGAGAAGAGAAACAATCATGTCTATTTCTAGGGTTTTTTTCTTGGAAAAGCAGTGAACTCTCACATAGTCTGTATAGCCAGCTAGTGTGAACTCAGCACACGACTAGCACCAATTGATACTTCGCAGAACAAAGGTATCCAACATGAACACTTCCAATGAAAGATGATGCCTAGAGCCATTGCTTGGCAAATGTTAGGTGGTGTTAGGTGGTGACGGTCAACAGGTAGGTGACTGAACTGGTTGTCTGTGATAAGCAGGGTCAAATACCACAGACAGTAGAACAAACCGGTAGTTGTTCCTCGCAAATTGAGAAAAAAAAAAAAAGGGCAGTGAAGTTGACTGTATATTGTTACATCAAAACTGCGATATGTACATTCAAGATGCATCTTGGTATGTTGAATAAAAAGGCAAACTCAAACCCATCATATGCCGAAAACATCCTCCTGCGCATGATATACTCGCGTCCACCGCTGGATCAGTAAGCGCTGCTTGGTCAGCAGTGGCAGGACCACATAGGATGGCAGCTGCTGCAACTTGTGTGTCAGGGAAGTGCTTTTTTTTTCATTTTAGAAGAATACATCAGAAGTAACCACAGAGCACTTACTACACATTATTTTGTACCTTTAACGTAACAAATGGAAAATCCATCAGGGTCAAGAGTCTTGTGTGACTATTTTTATGGTATCCAAAACATACTTTAACGATATATAAGTGTGGCGCTTTGGGTTTTTTGTTAAGGGATACAAATACTATTGTGTTAAGAATTAAAAGGGTTGAAGAGTTTCTTGTGAATCACCAAGGTTGTACAATGTTGCAATATAACCGGCAAACTTGTCAACTATATCAGTTGGGAACGCACGTCAAGTGCGACGTGCAAGTCGTAAAATAAACAGCCTCCTAACGTCCCTGTATATGCCAACCAAAAGGGTGGTGAGGGAGAAGTTATCCGTAACTACCCATTATAATGGGCTAACATTGGCAGGTTTCTACAGAAAGAAGGGCAGAGCTAGCCCTGTATACTTCAATGCGTAAGGATTTAATTATGATTTTTACAGAGCCAGCCCTAGACGCTCACACATAACGTGTATGCGGTTACCATTATTAGTGCAGATCGTGCCACCCGTGTACACTATATACGTACTTGACTAAGTTAAAACACCCGTCACAATTCTTAGTTTTAATACGTGTTACAATCAGGGACCAAGCTCAGTTTAAACATCAGAAAAACTATAAAAACAAATATGAATGAAGCTTTACGCACAGATTTAAAGGAACTTACATTACACACAAGCATTTAAAGAAATATTTTATATATATATATATATATATATATATATATATATATATATATATATATATATATATATATATATATATATATATACACATACACACACACACTCAATGTATGCTGCCAGTGGGTTTTCGCCATTGCTATTAGGGTTAAATCCTTAACGGCCTATTCTAAGTTTTATGGCACACTCTGGGCTCAGGTAAGTGAACACTCCATCATATGCACATGATAGCAGTGTGACCCCTTTACATTTTCCCGTTTCATTCTTTTGGGAGAACATCGATGCCAATAAACCGTACCTTAAAGCAGTTTCTGCTCTTGAAACACACAAACTTGAATTGCTCATAGCCGTGGTGATGCCACATAGCTGATCTACACTGTTAACAAACAGAAGCAGTTGTCTACCTTGCATTTGTTGGCATAACTGGGGGAGCAACAACGCATGAAGCAGTTTAGCTCAAGGAGATAAGCAGAGGACAGGCAGACAGAAATACAATCCTGGGTTTGTCAAAACCCAGGTATTTTATTATACATTGTGAAGAAAAACTGGTTTCTGGACAGACGCCATATATACCAGACAAGGAATTTATGTTTGATCTCCCACAACGACCATAAGGCGATATTAAAAACATCCAAGTTTGAGATTAAAAATACAAAACTATTATGTACACGCACATATATACATACACACACAAAAGTTCAAAAGTTTAACATAATTGCAAAAAGGTTTTCTAATGATCAATAAGCCTTTAAAATTTGAATTAGCCAACAACGTGCCATTAGAACACAGGAGCGATGGCTGCTGATAAAGGGACTGTTTACCTATGAAGATATTCTGTTAAAAGCAGCCGTTTCCAGCTACAATAGGCAGTTACAACATTGACTTCTACACCATTTCTGTATTTCTGATTCACTTCAATGGACTTAATTTGCTTTTCTTTCAAAAACAAGGACATTTTAAGCGTTCAAGTGTTTGAACCATAGAGTACATAGACAAAAACCTGGATTATAAATCCCAAACTATCACTGCAATGTTTCTATTGTGTGCCAAATCTACTGTCAAACATAACCTTACAAAACTGCAGCATTTGGTGAATGCCATTCGGTGCCGCTTCTTCATGCAGCATGTGACATTAAAATTGGAGTGATCCACAAAGAATATACTGTAACTTTTTTGGAAGGTCAGAACTGGTATAGCAATCCGGTCAGGAACATTCATTTTATTGTTTGAAATTTAAAAAAAAAAATGTTCCTGTTTTTCACAGAATACATAGTTAGCATCAACATAAAAGAACCCATTGGCCCATGTAACTCATCCTTTGATGTTTTATTTATTAAATGGATACTCCAGTGGTTTAATGCACATTTCTGAGATGCCACCTTGCAAACACATAGGAGAGTAGGCAGAATTGCTTCCCCCACTCCCAGATCTTTACAATACATATTACAGTCACCACCAGTCAGCTTCTTTGTTCCTATTAAATGATAGTGGGCTCGTCTATTAAACCCTTACAAAACTACTTGAAAGTTATGGTCTGTGGCAAAAGCATTACATTGCCTCCTTTCTTCCACTACATAAAGTTTAACATGTAACATGTGTACATGTAACTGAGTGACCTACCGCATATGCCACTTTACCGCACCGCCTCGACTTGGTCCACCCCCAGACTCCCTGGTGTTTTGCGAGGGGCAGTCGGTGGACGTCTGCACGATGACAATCTCTGTTGTCTGCGTGCATTGCACAGATGTTCACAGGCTGCCAGAGAGGAGGATAGAGGTTCCCTGTAGTACTACGGGGGATCCTCCTCTCTCGCAGCCAGTGAACATCTGCGTGATGTGCTCAGACAACCTCCGCTGCTGCTGGCCGGTACTTCCGCTGGGGAATCTATGGTGGAGCACCGGAAGATCATGTAACGCTGGCGCTCCGTCATAGAAGCCTCGACAGCAGCGGGGTTGTCTGCATTGTGCAGGCGTCCACCGGCTATCTAAGAGTAGGATCCAGGTCCTCTGTAGCGCAGCAGGGCTGAATGAAAGAAAAAAACACCTGCCCCGCGCCCGGAACCGCATGTCCCAGGCATCAGACACAAATTGCACATCCCTGCGCTAAGCCCCGATTATAGGCTGCATCCCCACTTTAAATATATATAAAATATATACCGTAATAGAAATTACCTGAAGTTTTGAAACTTTTATCATAATTAACACCCTCATGTTATTCTGTATCAAGAGAATATAAGCTTTTTGGTTACGGAAGATAAAACAGCATTCCTGATCCTTTAATTCCCTTTAAAACTGAATATAGTAATAGAAATGCTAGAAAATACACAGCAAAGTGTTATTTATTGTATGAATGGGATATTAACAGTCAACCTTTATTTTTATTTTTTTTATTTAGCAGAAAAATAATGATTTAATGCATGATTTGCATGTAATTAAGACTAAAGAAACTTACAAGCTTCCAAATATCTTATAGAAACCAAACACCACTGAGTGGCAGATGATAAAATAAAAAAGGCACCACAGAGGCAGAATGCATCCCAGTTATTACACATCACAAAGAGTTCCAGTGTGAAAGAACAAAAACCAACCAAGATAATTGCTTGGGTGTCAAGCGCCATATATGAGCCCAGGGCGTGACAAACCCAAGGTCACCAAGGCAACTACAAACCACTTCCTGGCGCCCAGGGTTTTACTAGATAAGGGGGTAAAAACTGTCCAGGTCTACCATTGTGAATCCGGCATCCTATACTTTAATGTGGGGGCGGGGTGAAGCGGCTAACGGGGTCACATAACAAAGGCTAGATGACCCACTGGGCCTCACAGCACCCTATTCACAGCTCCCCCACTGGAAAGCATGGATTCAGGATAGCAGAAAATAAGCAGCGGCGTGGCAGGTCTCCATGAGTGAGAGGGGGAAAGGAGGGGACTGGTGTATACTAGTGTCAGAGTGTGTGGTTATAGGTATATTGCCAGAGTCAGAATATCTACTGTATTGTGTTGCCGGATTCAGTGTGTGTGTGTGTGTGTGTGTGTATTTTATATATGTATAGTGTCTGCCAGCGCATGTGCCTTGTTGGATACCGTGTGCATTTGTATAGGAAAATGATAGGCGTTGTGTAGGTTACAGTATGGTATTAGTGCATGTGTGGGTGCGTCAGCATATAGTATTACAGTATATGGTGTTAGCATGTGTGTACATGAGCGTAGGATTTCACAAGTACATGCCCCAATCTATAATGGATGAGGCAGTCCTCTACAGACAGAGCAGATCACTGGCGTTTTCATTTATAGTTCTGTGCATGTATGGTAATTATTAGAGGAAAGATCTTGCTAGCCATTTAGTTTTAGCGTGATTTGACTTCAGGTCTAATCTTTTGTAGCTTTCCGTTAAAAAGCAGTGGGTGCTTCATGTGACTAATATGTAGTATTTATTAGCATCAACATGGTTTATGAATATTGGCACAAATATGGCTTAATATGAAATATATTTGGCAGGTATAATAAAGAGGAATAATGGCTAAACATACAGGTCTGAGTCAAAATGGTGTAAACACCCTTTTGTCATTAATGGGTTAAATGTGGTACCATACAAAGTTGTGGAGAGCTGAAAAGTGTTTTTTGTCATAATGGCCCAATAAATATCCTTTAACGGCACACCAGGAGGTAATATATAAAAATAAACATGATGTGGGGGGGGGGGGGGTGATGAGGGGAGTTGGCTCCTAATTTTTTGGCTGTCCGAAACCAAAATTTTAGACCCTTGTATGAACCTATAATCAGATAGTATGTGTTTGTGAAAGTCTATGCTAACCTCAGCCGATTGGCATTCTGCTGATTTTCCTATGCCGCTTTCCCACCCCTATTTTAGGGTCCTCTTCCACCGAATTTAAAACACTTTTGTAACTTAATGCATCATTGTTCCTGCTGAATACCCTTATCCTCCAATATAAAATTTTTTTGTCTTATTTATAATTTTTCAGGGAATGCGTCAATGTCATTTATGCAAAAGCTTGCACTAATTGTTGACATAGAAAGTGAAAATATGTGGTTCTTAAATCGCATAAAGTATTTTAACCTTTAAAAAATAAAAATTACAGGTCATCTAAGGTTTATGTGATTAAGAACAGCACCTTTAACCAAATGTATTTCTCATGTCCTCCTTCCTCTGTCAACATTAAAGGGAGTAAAATATGGCACACCAGAAGACCAGCACTTTCCAAAGAAAGTTTGGGGTTTATTTTGTGCTAAAGGGATGAGGAGACTTAAAAACATACACAACACCCATCTTCAAAAGGACAAGTCATGCTTCTTCCACAGCTCTCAAACCCCAATTAGGTCCCATCATACCTACTTAAGATGTTACCTATTAATCAGTATATTTAGAAAGACTGACTTATGCAAGTGGACATAGTACATGTTACCGTACGATTTCAGCACTTGCATGTATGTCAACCATAAATATTACAGGTTTTTAAACATACACTTTTTTCATTTAGGAGCAAGACCTGAATGTCAGCTAGCCTTCAGATCTTCAACCTATATATAAGCATTTTGTGGGGCGGTTATACACTATCTTGCTAGCTTTAAGGCTTCTTTTGTAGCAATCTGTGGGTGATATTTCCCCGACCAGCCAAAAATTATTTGGATGGACCTTTCATCCCAATTTAGAATCTTCTCATTTGGAGGGGAACAGCAGACACTAGGTTCACAAACAAAACACACACAAATGCCAAATATGATCGATACACGTATAACATCACGTTCGGCTGACAAATATTACATATAAATTTGTTTGTAAGAATAGTGCCGAGGACATCCTTGCCCGGTGTATCCCGCTTTTCATCCAAAAGCATAAAGTTTAAACAGAAAAAAGGTAAACCACTGAAATCCTTTAAGTATTTTATTGTATTTAGCTTTGGAATAAGCTCCCCACTTGTTCCTTGGCCCAACGATTCTTGCCATTCACAGCTTGAAGCAGCAGAAGGAAAGCAATGCAAGCGTTTTACTCACGTTTCCCAGCCCTCCTGGTGACAGCTGCCAATCCACTGCTGGAGTTGACTGTTGGTAAGTGTAATATATAATCATATATGAGGTGTCCAGCCAGCGTGATAAAAACCATGGCGGAAGGGCGCGTATGGGGGATGCATGATGGGCACCAAGTTATTTGAAGGGACCTCTCAGCTATGTGTTAAAGTGCATATCATGGCTTGAGCATCCCTTTAACATTTTTAGAACACGAAACCTAGGGGTAGGGGGTGTTTCACAAAATGCTCTTTAGAGAGGTCATTTTCACATAGGAATCAAGAAATTTCAAACAGCTTAATATTGATTTGCTGGATCCTGTTCTTCCCTGTAAAAGGTGGTGGTTTTACAGCTCTGGAACTGCCGATGACGACCAACTTACACAAAGGTTAATTTATCTATCCAGAGCACAGCTGCACCAATAGTCTGATTTGCGTCACAGAAGTACTCAGGCAGAGCAAGAACTCCAATAAAAAAAAAAATAAAAATAAAAAATTTGGAACATAATAGAACTACTGCTATTCACCTCACTATAGTGGACAATATAGTGGTCTGAAAGTAATATTTGAAGCATTTTAGCAATGACATCCAAAACAAAACTAGTCTATAAATGCATTAAAGCAGGTGGATCTAGACATCAAAAGCACTTAACAGCAAAGTTTATATGCCAATGGTAATAGCAAGGACCGAAAAATACCGCTAAACTAGACAGCAGAAAATTACTCATGCAGTTACTAGCCCCCCCAAACATTAGTGTTTATTTTCTCTAATAATGTGTATTTTTTTTCCTTCTTCTCACAGGTGTCTGGGTTCTTAGAAATGTGTAAAAACAGGAGCTTGTTTAGCTCAGACTGATATTCTTTAATACCTCGTATTCTACAACTAAATTGTGTGTTTCAGCATAAATAGTTTATTATAAAGAATAGCGGAAAAACTATTCTGGGGGAGTCATGCAAATGCCTATATTCGGGTTATAGTAAGAGCTAATGCGGCATCTTACATTTATACCATAAAATACGTTTTGTTAGGGCTAAGAAGGCTATTAATATTATCTAGAAACCCAGCCAGACATCATCATAAAATCAGTGGAACATGAACAGCATTCTATTTAGAGAGTGTCATAAAATACTACAGGTCACAAAGGGGTTAACAGCAGCTACCATCACCAGAGTTACGCCAGAAACATGGCTGGGTTTGTACAGTAGAATCTGAACGTGAAAGTGCTCTGTGTGCCCTTCTAATGACAAAAAAACATGGGGTTTAAGCCTTAGAGAAACACTGATTTTCCTGCAATTTCCTCTGATAAGAGATTCCAATAAATTACTTTACTTTGGTACTATATATAGTTTTCTGTGTTTAATCACTGTTTTGTATGTATTTTCATATATGCACCGTGACTATTACCAATATTATATTTTATTTATATAACGGCAACAAATTACACTTTCTACAACACCGTATTTGCTCGATTATAAGATGACCACCCCCCCAAACTTCCAATATTAATTTAGGGAAAAAAGAAAATGCCTGAATATAAGACTACCCTATAAAAGAAATGTTTTA
Source organism: Spea hammondii (assembly GCA_029215755.1). Classification (NCBI taxonomy): domain Eukaryota; kingdom Metazoa; phylum Chordata; class Amphibia; order Anura; family Pelobatidae; genus Spea; species Spea hammondii. The sequence goes on from JARDYJ010000002.1 coordinate 114,250,685, forward strand.
CTAGTAAATAGCGATTCACATGTAAACATTTCTCATATATATATATATATATATATATATATATATATATATATATATATATAAAAAAAAGATTGAGAAAAATCACTGACCCCAGTTAGGCACATCTGCAACCCCTGATATGCCTTATACACCCCTATATGCCACTCTTACCCTCCCCCGACTTACCAGGGCATCCCTAGACTCCTCCCCGAGCTTCAGACTCCCTGGTGTCTAGTGGGGCAGCCGGTGGAGGTCTGCACGATGCGCTCAGACAGCCTCCACTGCTGCTGCCAGCACTTCCGCCGGGGCTTCTATGAATGAGCACCGGAAGGTCATGTGATGTCGCGCATCGCATGGACCTCCACCGGTTACCAGAGAGGAGGATCGGGGTCCCCTGCAGTGCTGCGTGGGATCTGAAACTTAGTCTTGTAGTCAGACCTCTATTTGAGGTCTGATTAGAAGACAACCTCAAATATAAAACTATGGTTATTTTTCAGAGCCTTTGCTCTGAACAAAACCTTGTCTTATAATCGAGCAAATACTGTATATTTAGGGGGTATGGCATTTCTCCAGTTTGAGCAGCCCATGGATTACCAAAGTATCCTTAGGTATTTGTAAAATCTTACATAAACTTGTTTATGTGTGTTTTCCCCCTTTCACATTCCAAATGCCCTAATGCCACAGTAGAGTTGATAGATGATAACCCAGCATATGTGCCAATGGCCAACAGGGTCAAAGAGATGAAACCTTGCCATGTCAAAACTTTGCACACTGACCATATTCTGCTCTTTTGGAATAAATGGGCCATGTCAGCACATATGCAAATTACTGGGGCTTGTACTGCTGACATCCTCACCTGTTTCTGTAAGTCAATATGTTACATACTACTTGTTATGTCCCGTCTACCCATTGTACAGCGCTACGGAATTTGATGGTGCTATACAAAATAATCCAGCCCTGCAAGGCACACTAAACAGTATGTAAGCATTTCAGTATTTATGCCCTTTCTAAACTGCACTGTAGTTTTAGTTAGGTGTATTCAAACTGAAGATTTTTAGATCTTTAAGGTAAATAGTAATAAACAGTCCTGAAAACACATACGATTAAGAGGCTCATTCAATGACAAATATAAATGCATGTATCATGTCATACTGGCAGTATGACCCAAAAAGGGAAAAAAAATAGAATTATATACCATATAATTGTAAGAGTAAAAATGCTTAATTTACAGCAAGTAGTATAGGACTCAAATGATTACTCAATCAGTAATCACTGTGTTTGCAGAAATCCAGACAGGAGAATTGAACTGATTTTTAAACCATTTACTTGCACCTTTTTCAAAGTCTTTCAAAACTCAGAATTAATGTGCCAATCTTGGGCAAGTTTCCTAGAGAACAATTAACAGGCTTCTAACCCAACAAGTATGCATAAGCAGCCATGTATGATCAACAGTACCACATCTGCATACAACTAATGTGGGTAGGGAGAGAATCATGGACACACAAAGCCCACCTGCCATAGAAGCAAATTATTATTTTTTAAAAAGCCATTTAAATCGGATGACAAATTTTGCCCAGAAGGGAAGAAAATCCCCGCATGATTTCATTCATAGAGAAATGACTGTGTGCATTCTGGTAAACGCTTTTCTTGCCAAAAGATGTTCACTATTAAAAGCATCTCCAGCACCTTTGCATGTAATACACTCAAGCTCCAAACACCCTTCTCTGTTTAAGATGGAATTACAACCGACTTCTTAAGTGGCAACTTTGCTCTCTTTCCCCTGCAGGTACAGAACGTGATGAGGTACCTTTTCCATGCTCCCAATAAAAGCCTTTTAGGGCCTATATGTTTTTTCCTTTATTTGTACATTTTCCCCAATTTAAACCACCTTTTGCACATTAAAAAAGGTACTGAAAACAAAGCTGCAGATTCCAAATGAGCCCTAAATAATACATATCGATTATAAGATTCCCACGGTAGCTGGTACTTGACATTGTGTATGTTTAGAGAGTTTGTACGCAAATTGCACCCTAAAAACCCTAGCCAAAGTGACGACAGCACCCAATCCCACTGTACATGTGTTTTTAGTACCTGCAACAACTGCTTTACAATTATCGATAATAAATCTCATCACATTACCTAATGTAATCACATGACTCAACACATCATGCACTGAATGTGTATACACACACACACACACACCAACAGTGCCATTAATGCGAGGCCATCAGGAAGACAGTGTCAGGTAATGGGAAATTTCATAGAAAAATGACAGGAAATGTAATTTAAAAAAAAAATAAAAAAAGATATATATATATATATATATATATATATATATATATATATATATATATGCGCACTGGCGCTCCAGTGCATATGGACGTTCTGCAGTCCATGAAAAGTTTTATGTTGCCTGCATCGACAACGGGAACTCACAGAAGCACCAATAAGCTACAAGGATTGTGATATTTGCAGCTTTAGAAAAGCAAAAAGGCTGTGTTTCTCTTACGGCAACATAAGCACTTAACATTACAATTATTTCAACTGCAGACAAGTTTTTTTTGTCAAAACCCCAATAATTTAGACAGGTGCTCCCTCATGTTCACCAGGGCCAATCCCAAAGCGTCAAACCTTTCAGCATTGTTATATATATTTATATATTTATTTATAACTGTATTCTGATTCATAGACAATGGCAAGTGCCAAGATTGAAAATGAACTGCATGCCTAAGGAGCTTGAATCAGAAAATGTGTATTGCCATAATACATAACCCCCCCCCCCGTTTTTGGAAATATTTTATTATATTTGTTTTATGTGATAACACTGAAGAAATGACACTGCGCTACAATGTAAAGTAGTGAGTGTACAGCCTGTAAATGTGCAAAGCCATTAATGTCTAAACCTTGGCAACAAAAGTGAGTACACCCCTAAGTGGAAATGTTCAAATTGGCCCCAGAGTGTCAATAGTTTGTGTGGCCACCATTATTTTCCAGCACTGCCTTAACCCTCTTGGGCATGGAGTTCACCAGAGCTTCACAGGTTGCCACTGAAGTTCTCTTCCACTCCTCCATGACAACACCACCGAGCTGGTGGATGTTACAGACCTTGCGCTCCACCACCTTCCGTTTGAGGATGCCCCACAGATGCTCAATAGGGTTTAGATCTGGAGACATGCTTGGCAAGTCCAGCACCTTTACCCTCAGCTTCTTTAGCAAGGCAGTGGTCGTCTTGGAGATGTGTTTGGGGTCGTTATGTTGGAATACTGCCCTGTGGCCCAGTATCCAAAGGGAGAGGCTCATACTCTGCTTCAGTATGTCACAGTACATGTTGGCATTCATGGTTCGCTCAATGAAATGTAGCTCCCCAGTGTCGACAGCACTCACGCAGTCCCAGACCATGACACTCCCACCACCATGCTTGACTGTATGCAAGACAAACTTGTCTTTGTACTCCTCACCTGGTTGCCACCCCACACTTGACACCATCTGAACCAAATAAGTTTAACTTGGTCTCATCGGACCACAGGACATGGTTCCAGTAATCCATGTCCTTAGTCTGCTTGTCTTCAGCAAACTGTTTGCGGGGTTTCTTGTGCATCATCTTTAGAAGAGGCTTCCTTCTGGGACCCCATGCAGACCAATTTGATGCAGTGTGCGGCGTACAGAGTGACTGCTGAAATGCTGACCCACCACCCCTCCAACCTCTGCATCGATGCTGGCAGCACTCATAGGTCTATTTTCCAAAGACAACCTCTGGATACGACGCTGAGCACATTCAACTTCTTTGGTCGACCATGGCGAGGCCTGTTCTGAGTGGAACCTGTCCTGTGAAACCGCTGTATGGTTTTGCCCACCTTGCTGCAGCTCAGTTTCACTGTCTTGGCAATCTTCTTATAGCCGAGGCCATCTTTATGTAGAGCAACAATTCTTTCTTCAGATCCTCGGAGAGTTCTTTGCCATGAGGTGCCATGCTGAAGTATGAGAGAGTGTGAGCGATAACACCAAATTTAACACACCTTCTCCCCATTCATACCTGAGACCTTGTAACACTAATGAGTCACATGACACCGGGGAGAGGAAATGGCTAATTGGTCCCAATTTAGACATTTCGACTAAGGGGTGTACTCTTTTGTTGCCAAGGTTTAGACATTAATGGCTGCGTGTTGAGTTATTTTGAGGGGACAGCAAATTTATATACTGTTATACAGGCTCTACACGCACTACTTTAAATTGTAGCAGAGTGTCATTTCTTCAAAGTTGTCACATGAAAAGATAATATTTACAAAAATGCGAGGGGTGCCCTAAAGAAGGCACTAGGGTCCCCTCTGTCATATGGCATGTTAGCAGGATCAACAGGCCAGATTATAATGGCACCAGGTTTCATCTGGGCTCAATCTAGCCTCCATCCACAAAGCTCATGCACATGGGATATGGAAAAACTGTCTGACAGGAGTCAGGAAGCAGCCTTTAGGAAAATAAACAAGGGGTGTTTTAGTGAAATACATGCCAAAGAAAGAAGTCATGCTCTAAATATTGTGTGGAATCAACTGACTGGAAAAGTAGGGAAATACCACAACAGTATAGTGGCAACCCTATAAAATAGCAGTATGTCTGATAGAGGCCACAAGGACATTACCAAAATATATAAAAACATCCAAGGATATGGACGCCGTCTTACATCAAGTCATTAATGAATGGCAAGCTTCCAAGCATACACTTACAAACCCATCCTGTCTCACTCGCCGCAGGCTTTCAGGCCCACCATGTATGCAGCGATGAGCTCACCAACTATACCTTACTTGTTTCAATTATTTTGACTTATACAAAATAGATTATTACCTGATGAAAGGAAGTCATACACATAAGAATCAATAGCATTTTTTTGCTTTTAGATGGAGCAGCATAGCCACTACATAATACTAAACATCTTAATAAATGTAAAGAATCGCCAAATTCACATGGTATAAATACAGGTGCACGGATTAATATACATAAAACATGCTCCTGAAATATCGTGTATTCCAGGAGATTTAGATTCAGCTGCAACCTACATTTTATCAATATCACGTATATTGTTTTGTAGAACATTCCAGTTTACACTATTTGACCATTTTCTCTCTCTCATATACACACACATACACATATATATATACATACACACACACACACACAGTAGGGTCTAATTAATTAGTACTTAAGACACACGCCTGGACAGTACGACTGCACACCACTTACGAATACGTCGGCGTCTCATAATTCATGAACTGAATATGAAATAAACCTAACTGGGACTTAAAGCTAATGAGACATTTAAGAAACGGCTTGTTTCTCACACACAATGCGATAAGTTGAAGCGAAGGTTTCTTCACGCACAAGGTCACCTGACATGCCTAATTAAAACATATTTAGAAAAGTGAAATGCAGCAATATGTTAACTGACAGCTTGTATGAACAACATGCCTATTAAACAGCTGTATATAAAATGATATAAAACGTACCTAAGTGGATATATATATAATAATAATAATATGACAGGCTGTTAATAGACATGAATAATCAAACAATGATTTGCAACAGGGATGGGGCAAACGTCATACAAGCTTAACACCAGCAAACAATGTCAAATGTAATGCCTTAAACCCAGGACTGGACCCATTAGAGCTTCTATGGCACTAGGCCCGATGTTGTCTTTACTTACATGTCCAGCGTCTTTCGTCTCTAATTTAAAACTAAAGGTTATATTAAAAGAGTACAGGGGCTGCTCACAGGAACGGTGACAGCGAGCCAATCCGGTTAGATAAACGGAAACGGCCTAAAACAGCAGCACCAACAGGCTGAACAAATCGAGTCCGAGGCCTGTAATTGCAGGCAGGGCCTACATGTCTCGCTTTTTTTTTTTTTTTTTTTCTTCTTTCCCCACCCACCTCAGTAATGGCGTTTGGCAGAAAGCAGAAGAGAAGAGGGAAAGGGGAGGAGAGAGAGGGAGGGAGACGAGAAGAGGAAATGCTGGAGGGCACAAAAAGAGTGGAGGATAGGTATATGTCTGGTGGGGTCAATGGCAGAAGCTCAGCCGATACCCTCACCGTACCCCTTACCCCGACCTCACATAACAAGGACAGGAAGGAGTTAAGAAAAAATAAATACAAGATGGGGGTCTGAGAAAACGAAGGGGGAGGGCAAGATCGGGGCAGCAATGGCTCCTAGAGGAGGAGAGAGGAGGAGGAGGAGTGCTAGATCATCCTCAGTCAGCCCCAGACAGGATGGGGGAGAGTAGAGACGTCAGCCATTTTCATTTACAGTTCGTGTTAGTTAAAAAATATATACCGTATATCTATATATACACGGGGGGAGGGAAAGCAATAAGTAAGGGTGGAGACACGGTACATTTATTACATGCAAAACCCCAGAACAGCTGAGCAATCTGGAATATGAACCCTACGGATACACTGGGGACCACAAGTGTCATATATTCACGTCATCCCTTTCAGTGAATAGGTTGGCCGTGGCGCTATTTTATTGGGGTAATTGGCCCACCTGCAGCCATTCATAATGTTAGGGCAGCTGTTTGGGGGGTAAACGGTGCATTGAATGCATCCCTTTCTGGGCTAATAGCGCACAGGCTCCAAGTCCAAGCAATAAAGCGCAAGCTAACTGGGCACACAGCAAAGCCGAGGGCCTGCACGCCACAGCCGGTACCTGACATCACCTATTTAAATACACAATAGCAAAGGGACGCCGCTGACGGCCATTTACTCACCGCAAACTAGTGAGCCCTCCTCCCTTGCTGGAGACTAAAAAGAGCCGGTTTGCTGTTCATACCAGAGACACCAACAAAAAAAAAAACAAAACTATAGGACGCAAAATAAGTCAACGCATACGGTGTACGCAGCACTGCCAGCAGTAATCCTATATAACCATGACTTGTATAGAGGTGGTTTGAGGCTGAAGGCTATGCGGAGCTGCGCGGTCGGGCGGGCTCGGCTTCCCTGATGTATTTTTTCCCTTTTCTGTCGCTTCCTTTATGTCCTCCCCCTCAACTTCATATGCATTAAAAGTTCTTCGCGTCGCCTCCCGCGCCTCTTTTCTTTCCTCTCCCTTCAGGAAACCGGTCCGGTTAAAGGCTTTCCCTCCCCCCGCCTTCCTGTGGCCTGTCAGTGGCTGTGTCTCTGTGCGCAGGACAGGGTGTCTCGGTTTAATATGTCCTTTTGCCCTTATATACGGGTTTATTGTATCTCTTTCCCGGTCTCGCAGTGTCTCTCTCTTTCTGCCTTTGGCCGGCGATGCGTTTTTCCTGCGTCATGAGCAGTAGCAGCTTCAGCTGGGTACCTCCTCCTCTTCCATCACAAGCAACCACCTCCTCTTCCTCCTCATGGCCGGACATACACACAGGCTGCTGCACTCATACTCCTCAAACTGCTATTAACACCTAAAGCAGATAAAGGGTTCTTCACAGAAAGAATAGTAGTAATATGTAGATTGCGCTACCCACAGAGGTTGTGCTGTAAAAATCAATGAGCTGTCTTAAAGCACAGATGGCATGACTTATTTTTAAATTATAGCAGAACATTAAGACATAGTTTCTTAATCTAGCCATTTTGAAGTCAAGAAGGAATTTTTGCGCCTTTTTTTTTGGCACATTTGTTATATTGTCTTAGTGTGGGTTGTTTTGTGGATCCACATCGAAGATGAACGTGATGGGCTTTGTCTTTTTTCAACCCAAGTTACTGGGTTAGTACGGGCAGGATGGATTTAGTTATTTGTTATTGGAAATTTCTAATGGCAAGCTAAACTAAACATGTCAATGGAATACTAGTTAAGGTTGTCTAACAGTTACCAGTGGGGTAGCTAAACTGATGCAAGTCAATACATCTAAAGTTGGTCTATGTAATCAATAGATATCTGGCAACACGTGAAATAAATATATAAAGAAAGCCTTTGGGATTACATGGTTTTCTACATTAATTGTTCATACGTTGGAATCACTAGTATAGACAAACACAATCTGCTTAAGATAATAACACACAAACAATGATAAGCTTTTGTCTCTTAATTGAACACACCCATTAAGTATTCACGGTGCTGGTGGAAAAAGTAAGTGAATCCTTGGAATTAAAAACTGGTCAAACCTCTTGGGCAAAAAAAAGCACTTCCAGCAGCTGCGGATCAGACCTGTGCAATGTTCAGGAGGGATTTTAGACCATTCTTCCTTACAGATCTGCTTAAGATCAGCCTTATTATTAGGATGCCTGGTATGAACTGCTTTATTGAGATCATTCCATCCCTGTTCAATGTTTTGCATATGGTAGAATCATGAACAGAGATGTTCCAATGATTCCATCATGCCTTCAGCTGTTATGCTAGGTTTTGTTTTTTTCTAGATTGAGCATTCTGCAAGCCATTTTAGTTGCCAATGTAACAGCTCTAAGTCTAAAGAATACATGGCATGGGATCTGAGACCATTCCTACATACAGAATCTCTTCAGATCCTTTATATTTCGAGGTCGATGCTGGTGGACTCACCCCACTGGTTTTATATGGAGTTCAAGTCAGGGGACTGGGATGGTCATGGTAGGACCTTAATTTTCTGGTCATTAAGCCATTTTTGTGTTGAGTTTGATGTCTTTTTTTGGATCATTGCCCTGCTGGAAGATCCAGCCACAGCCCATTTTAAGCTTTCTGGCAGAGGCAGAGTCCATGATGCCATGTATCCTAAAATGTCCAGGTCCTCTGGCAGAAAAGAGCCCCAACACATTAAAGAGCCACCACCAGATTTAACCATGTGTATGAGGTACTTTTCCACATGGCTACCTCTCTGAGTGCACCAAACCCACCTCTGGTGTTAATTGCCAAAAATTGTATTTTGGTTTCATCTGACAGAACCCAATCCCATTTGAAGTTCCAGTAATGTCTGGTAAACTGAAGGCAGTTGAGTTTGTTTTTGGATGAGAGGAGAGAACTTTTTTTCTTGAAACCCTTCCAAACAGCGTGTGGTTAGGAAGGTGACGTTGGATTGTAGTTTGGGAGACTTTCTAACTCCAAGACACAAGTAACTTCTGCAATTCTCCAGCTGTGATCCTTGGAGTTTTTTGGGCCACTTGAACTATCCTCTTTACAGCGCGTTGAGACAATATAGACACACATCCTCTTCCAGGTTTATTTATAAAATTTCCAGTTGACTGAAACTTCTTATTTATTACCCTGGAAATGGGCATTTTCAGTGCTTTTGCCATTTTTTATAGAAACTCCCCAGTTTGTTTAGCTCAGCCTATGTGTTACCTAATATTTATATTATGAGCCCTAATAACTCAACTGTACTAAAATTAAATATCAATGAGAATGTACCTCAATTATATTTTCCTCATATCAATTCATAATTTTACTTGTGTTGTGTTTGTAATTATTTTGATATCCATGAAAACAGAGCATTTATGTATATTTTTATGAAGAAAAATCAAAGCATTCTTTTCTCATTTTTACCAAGGGTGCCAATATTAGGGCACCATATATAATATATATAATGCCACAAGATGCTTCTTTGGGGCCTCCCTTCAGAGGTCTATGTGATACCTATAGTTAGAGTATATGGCCTAGGTGGCTGTATTAAATGGACTGAATACATTTTAGACAATGTGACCTTGTTGATGTTTTTGGGAAAAGAAAATTATTCTGCAAAATGATAAGTGTAATATTGTTTTCCAGATTTCTAAGCTGAAATCACCATTACTCCCCACACTACCATATTATTACCAATTCTTTTTTGTAACAAGATAATGAGGACCAAAGCAATGCCTTTTCCATATAAATGAAGGACTTCCCCCAGAGTGTTTATAAGAGACAAAACTTCCAAACGGCTAAGCTTTCTTTTCCACGCATTAGCATTTGGCTGGCTATGGTGCTGGTAGCACAGATATGCTGCTAGGAGAGAATGCAATAGTAATGCATGAATCTTTGGGGGTTTAATATCTAAACTATTAAATTAACACCTAATAAATGAAATATATAATAGTAGATCTTTCTTGCAAATGGCATAGAGCCTTATTTCATGACTTCCCAAGCAAAAACAATGTTCTTTTAAACGCTCTGGTTCCTCATGTACTATGCTTCATGTGTAAAAGGAAGTGGCAGGAGCACAAGACAGAACAGAAACAGGGTTTAATTAGAAAATATACCAGTATTATATAGGTTCATCATTTGGTATGAATATAATCCTGTGCGACTTCCATTTTCTATACCAGTTTACTGAATACTGACTGTTGACAGCTGCTAATGCACAAAGTATATGGTTTCCACAACTTCCATTTCACTCCTCATATTTACTTTATTATGGCATTAGGTGTACTTGTATAACAGTCCCAGGGTCTAAGCTTAATTAGCTATGACCAAGCCAGCACGGCAATTGCTTGGAAGAGGTACAGTCCTGTGTCACTGGGTTGTGATTATAAGCATACTTCCCAAGTATCCCTTTTCAGTAGGGGAAGGTCGTTCTTTGGAGTCATTTGTCCTCCTTTCTTCCCCTGATGGTCCTCCTTTCTAGGAGCACAGAATATGTCCAGCCCTAGAAGTCAAAATGTGTTTATAAATCAAGTAGGGTATTTATAATGCATTATTCTTCTAAATGCCTTACTCAGTTTCTTAATATCGAATATGGTAAAAAAAAAAGTCTTGGTAAAGCCCTACCCCCTAAAAGCTTGTATTTACATATAATGCAAGTAGATCCTTGACATCAATGGCATTTCTTTTCAAATCCCATAAGTCTAGTATAATAAGGATGTTGTAAAGCTGTTTAAGTATCCCTTATTTGCTTTTTTCCTTAATTAGAATCTAGACATTACTTCTTCTAACATCACCCCATTGTATGTTTCTTTTTAATGTTTGAGGTGTACTTTTTTTTATTGACTATACACATGCAAGGCCTGTATATGCTGTTGATATATGTGTGTGTTCTGTGCTGTGTCACAGTATTCCTTGTATGTGATATGCATGTTTTGTCTTTTGGCATAAGCTCAGTCAAGCCCTGTGTACCCATTGAAGAGCACTGTGCTATTCTGGCCTAGACCAACAGTAGCACTGCTCAATTGCCTGGTTACAAGGAAGTTCTCTGATCTCCCCAACCAGCCCATTTACACTAAGCAAGGCACTGGGCGCCTTTAAGACATCACATGCTACCTGGGTCCTAGGACAGAGCCCAGGGTAAGTGCATTGCTGGCAGGTAGACTCCCACACCTACAAATATTATCACAATAACAAAGTGCCAACGCAATAAAGGAGGAATATACATTTATAAAAAAATTCTCATCTACAAAATATTTCTGATTTTTCTAAACTAAAGATTCTTCATCAGAGTTTTGCTTTTGGTTTTCTATTGCTTTACTTTTTGCAAACCATTGAAAACAATTCTGCATTTAGAAGAGTTTGAAGAATAAGAGTAAGATAGAGGAGGAGAGAAAGAGGGCCCTGGGAGAGAGTTGGTAAGTTGCTGCTTCAGGCTACTAAATCTGAGTATAAAGAGACCCCTGGTTTAGAGGCCCTGTTCCTCGTGTAGGTCGCACCATGGTGTAGCAGAACAATGTCATAAAGCCAAGTTCATACTCCAGCAAAATAAGCAAAACTTTGCAGATAACACAAGGGTGAGTGAGCGTACCCGATCTCTGGTCATATAGCTGGTCCAGTAGAACCAAGCGGAAGTGTATTTTTCAAATTGACTTTTAGAGTTCAAAATAAGCTTTTCCATTTCATGGCATTCTTCTATTTTTGTAAGCCAAACTGCAAGGCCGGAACAATCACTTCTTTTCCAAAACAGCGGAATTAAGGATTTGGCAGTGTTAAAGATATGGTGAATGAGACTTTTTTTTATACTGCTTGGGTAATTTGGTGTGGTATAGGAGCGCTCCTGTTGGGTCATATGTTAAATCCAGGCCTGTGGTGTGCTTAGTGATGCACAGGATAATTGACCAGAACGGGTCGATCTCTTTGCAGTCCCATCAAATGTGTAAGAAGGTGCCAATCTTCTCCCCACATCTCCAGTACTTCTTGTGGGTACTTGGGTACAATTTATGTAACAGGTTTGGAGTGCTGTACCATCGCACCACAAGCTTATATGTCGATTCCTGTATGCGATTGCTTATGGAACAATGGGCCGTGAGATCAAATACTCAGCAGTAATCTTGTGAATAAGCGGTCTACTGGCAACACATGGCAGGCCCAAACCTTGAGTCGTTTTGTGTTTTTTACAGTGTAATTTATTTCAGACAGGGTGGTGAATTCCTTATATCGTGTAATTATTGCTTTTGCAGCCTGTAAGGGACTGGGTCCATACAGGCGACTGTAATGACCCGGAGCATCCAAAGATGGTGTTTAGAGGTTATTGCGCAGTAGCGGAGTTGGACAGGACCTGGTGCAGGGTGACTGCACTCTCCAGGGTGGGCATCTAGGGTTGTGCGGCCGCATACCAGGCCCCTGACATAGCAGCGGATGTTGTCCAGAACAAAACAAAGTGATATCCTGCAGGCACCCTGGAGCAGGCATGAGACATAGCTCTACAGACGAATGTGCAGGATGCTGCAGGCTGGGAGTAGAGAACAGAGTAAAAGGACAGGGTACAAGGAACACAAGGGATGCAATGAGGAGCCGGGATCCTCAGATGCTTCTCCTTTAAGCAAGGACAGGATATCTTAACTGGGACATGGGGAGAAGAGAGGAACCAAAATCCCCAGATGATTCAGGGAAAAGAGGGCAAAGGCACATAAAAGACTGACACACATAAATAGATTTAGTCATATCATATGGCCATAGTATGCTTAGCCCACCACTACGCCAAAGTACTCAAATATTTGGTGTTTCCTAGCGCTAAACCCTGCCTACTGAATCACTAATAAGCTGAAACTAAACAGTAAATCTAAATGCAAAACAGAGAAGGACATACCTTTAGACTGCAGACTGAGACAAACATAACAAATGGGTCGGGCACACCTTATAAAGGAAACAGGAGCTGAAGCTAAGAGCAGAACTGGAATCAAAGAATCAGAAGTAAAGGGCAGAGCATAAGAAAATCCAGCATTGGATTACAGCAAAGGGGGGAACTGTAGCGAGACAGGGGAAACTAGAGAGAAGCAGCTCCGCAGCCTGAATGGATTCTGACACAGCCCTTGTCCAAGTTCCTAATAAGTAGCTCAATAGTTTCTCAGAACAGTCTATATTCTGGCAACCCATCTGGTCTCTGATAATGGGCAAGGTGTTGGTTCTTCTTTCTAATTCCTGTGGAATGAAAGCATTGCCACAATCCAGTTCCTAAAATATTCAGTTTAAATAGAACGCAGAGCTTTGAAATTTCTTTGGGGGATGGGGACTGACAAAGGGGCAGGTATGATTTTAAGATTTTGCACCATTAGCTGTACATTATATGTAGCCTTTTATTTTAGTCAGTGTGTTCACCATTATGGGATTCTTTCTGTGGGGTTCCTAATGAATACAGTCCAATTTGGTAAGAATACATACACTAAGTATATTGAGCTGGGCTGTGAACCATTTTATTGTGCTAGCAGTGGTGTATCACAATGCAATTAGGCTGAGCTTACTCCCTGCTCTAAAACTTGCCAACATGCTATTATTGATTTATGATTCATATTACCATAAAGAAATGTACCACTCCAGGCCTTATGTCATACAAAAATGCACATTGGAATCAATTTTGCGTGGAGTCTGTTGCAGTTTATAGCATGCTAACTTACATTGAAGCCACTTAACGAAGTGTCAACTTAAACCATTTGTGATCCGAATACATTTTTGATTGCATATTTTATACACCCAGATATGAATCAAGGACGAGCACTCTTTCTGAGTTTCACTGCAAGAAATGCAGTAAGATAATTTTTTCTTTTTTTTTAGTTTCTCAACAACTTGTAGAATATGTCCTAGGACAGGAACATTTTGTATAGGGGGATTCTGCAGAAATACCTCAGATGCATTTGCCTCTTTGACCACTCCCCAGCTATTTGTTGTGCAAGAGATGTGTTCGGTTCTCCTTGCTCCTGATATACTTCCCATCAGCCAGGTCCGGTTGCTTGGTTAACTCTGTGAATAATTTAAATGGAAGCCATTTCCTGCCACTGATTACCTGCTTCAAGCAGCCAATCAATGACAAGTATTGGAGGATGATGGAAAAAGGAGGCAGCTGCAGAGTTGCAGCTACTACTTTAGGTAAGTGCTTTTACTTTTGTTTATTTTTTATTTTGTTTGGAAGAATGCAATTTAAAGTACTCATGGAGTACGTAAATGTGCATTCTACCGTGGTGGGCCTGTCAGGGTTGGTAACTTGTCCCTTTAAATTAGTGAGAGATGCCTACAAGTTAAACTATGCATAATATAGGGCCACCTGGGTCTCTCTCATAAGAGAAACCCTCTAGGTAGCCCTTTCACAATGCATAATTATAATTATAATTCATAATTATTTAATTCTATGAATAATTTCACCTACACCCCTTATCTGTCTGCCATGCCACATGTAACTCTTATTTTTGTGATGCTTTCCTTCCGCATACTGTATAAGAGATGTCACACTGCAACTAAGTAAAGAGGGGAGGTCATAGCAATCTCTTCTGCAGCAAATTCCTCCAAAGTTTAGCTGCTTAAAGCAGCTGAGGGAGCCTGCCAATAAACATGACAATGAGCCAATTGCCAAATCCCCTACAAAGTTCAGCTTCTGGGACCCTTAACTGGACCATGGTTCATCTTTATGTGCAGTTGTGTGAAAAAGGATATCAGGATATAGTAACAATCATTTGTTCCTTAGCAGGTCTAAAAATTAGGTAAATACAACCTCAGAAGAACAACAACATGACAAATTACACTGTGTCATGATTTATTTAACAAAAATAAAGCCAAAATGTAGAAGCCATGTGTGAAAAACTAAGTACACCCTTACGACCTCCGTAGGAAATAAGATGCTAAGTAGCAGACAGGTGCTGCTAATCAAATGCCCTTGATTAATTGATCATCAGCAAGTGTGACCATCTCCATGAAAGCCAAACTTATAGCAGTTTGCTGGTCAGGAGCATTCAGGTATGTGTTGACACAATGCCAAGGAGGAAAAAAAATCAGCAATGATCTTAAGAAAAGCAATTGTTGCTGCCCATCAATCTGGGAAGGGTTACAAGGCCATTTCTAAAAATTCAAAGTCCATCATTCCACAGTGAGAAATATTATTCAAAAGTAGAAAACATTCCAAAACACTTTACCCATCTTCCCAGGAGTGGATATCCCAGCAAATTCACCCCAAGGTCAGACTGAGCAATGCTCAGATAAATTGCAAAAAAAAACAAGAGTTACTCTAGCTAGCATGTTTTAAAGTTCATCAGCATTCTAAATCAGCTGTGTGAAACTCACTCCTCAAGGGTTTCCCTAATTAACATATAGTGAAACAATTAGCATTATTCAACCTGTAATACCGTCCTTGGTATTAGTTTTAAATCCCAGAGTGCTTGCTTGAAGGCTAGAGCACCACTCACTAGCTTAAACAGAACACTTAATTTGCCTTGTCAAAATTTTAACATTTTTGTTTCATATATTGTTGACTACTGATCCCTCTAGCCTCTTCTAAAGGGGTACTTCCACCTATGTTTTTCTTTAACATATTTTACATGTCTCCCTAATATGCTCTTTCCATCTACTTTTTCCAGTTTATTCTGCTTTACTAGTCCTTCTCTCTTCATCTTGCTTGTCCTTTGCACTAACTGGTGTTTCACTTCTCCATACAACCACTTTCACTTTTTTTTTTACCAGGTTTCTTCAATACAGTCTTTTCAATTTTTTTTCCATCCAATCCCCACTTTATGTCCATTTCTCTCACACCCACATCTTCTTGTTTCCTGTTTCAATCATTTCTCATTCTTAACAGTCCAATATAGCCTTACTATCGCCAGCTTTATATGTATTGAAAGAGATTGTTTGTGGGGAAGGTGTTTTGCAAGGTTATACACATGTAAGCATTACATTAAAACAAAGAAAACCCTTTAAACTTTTTGTGCTATTTTGTCATGGAGTGCCTTTCTGAAATACGAGAAGAGCTCTTTACTGATTTCCTTATCCTTTATGCTACCTATGTCCCTGCATGGGTGTTCATGTTAAGCCATTTTCTATAACACACATATATGTCATGTAAAGTGCTACCCTGCAGTAGAGTGTAAGCTTGTTTGAGCTGGGCCCGCCTCACCTGTTGTCTCTGTTAGTCAATTTGCTATGTTACATACTACTTGTTATCCCCTGTCTACCCATTGTACAGCACTACGGAATTTGATGGCGCTATATCAAACAATAAATAATAATAATAATAATATGTTGGATATATAACAGTAATTGATGCTGGTCTGTGAGTTTGTACATTCCACATACTACATAGAGCAACAATATTTTTGTGTGCTGGTGAGCAACATGTGAAATGTGTCCTAGAAAATGGCTGAATGTGGCCATCCTAGTGCATACTGACTGCAGGAGGTTTGTTGATATATGGATTACCTGCATATCTGAGGCTACACTTGCTACAGGTGCCTATGCCTTTGTCTTGTTCCTGACCTTTGGACTGTCATTGACCTTGATAGGTGATTGAGCTAAGGTTGCAGAACTAGAGTACATAACGACCCAAAAACGTTATATCATGCAAAAAACTGTTGTTTTTTAATAAAGAAAAAGAAAACGTCACAACATTTTTGAAAACGTATTTTATCACCTTCACATATTGACTGTGTGTGACAATACAGTGAGTCAGTCTTAATCACTCAGTCCGACACTCTGACTAATGAAAGTATGCGGAGGAACAAACTACATTAATATTGCTTTAAAGAATCAACTCAGTTTGGTGTTTGCACAAGGAAAGTCACCCACTTGACAGACAACAATGGCAGCTTCCAAGTTTGCAGCTAAAGGAAGTTTGAAACAAAATGAGATATAAACATGTATTTGTGAATGCTAGCCTACATTCCTTACACAGCACTGTATTTTAAGCTCAAGGAGAAAATATTTTCTTTCATAGGACTTCCCCATAAAAGTGCCCGATATCCCACGTGACCAACCTCTCCGGCAAGTGTTCACTGAGCAAATCCCAAGGGAATGACGTAATTGCTAATCCACATTCTGAATGTACATCAGGCATCCGAGTTTAAGGCCCCATCCCTTCCTCTTGGAATGCTGACGTTGCAGCACTTTCCTGTTATATTTTCCCCAGGGTGATTGCGGTTCTCTCCTTCCCTATTGTAACATTGGGGATTGGTGGTATTTAGAGACACCTAGAGGAGACTTGGGAGAATGTTGTATACGGCTGTGTTCTGGCATATTATATGTGCTTTATAATATGGTATGTGAAGTGATTTTAAAATGTTCATGAGTAACGACTGCCTCACTTACTGTGACCTGTAAGTTTAGTGGACTTTACATCATAGCAGTACTGGCTGCATATGTATATTGATTATGGTTACAGTCAGAATACAAAGTTTTGTCTTTTTAAAATAAGCATTTTAATACAATTATTTCCCCCTTTGGTATTTCTTCTATTTTTGCTTATTTGTTACATGTAAATGTAAGATCATCCAACTAATTTTAAAATAAGGCAAATACAATTTGAGTAAACACAAGATGTACCTTTTAAATGATCATTTTATTTATTTTCAACTTTCTCATGGATCCCATTTTTGCACATTTTGTCCCTTTATTATTGCGGAATCGTGAACAGACCTTAACTGAGACAAGTGAGGCGTGCTGTTCTGTTCATGTTAGTCTGGGTTCTTTTGTGACCTCCTGGATGAGTCATCGATGGGCTCTTGGAGGAATTTTTGTAGGGTGGCAACTCCTGGGAAGGTTCACCACTATTCCAAGTTTTCTCCATTTGTAGATAATAGCTTTCACTGTGGTTCACTGGAGTCCAAGAGCCGTAGAAATGTCTTTGTAACCCTTTCCAGGCTAATAGGTATCAAAGACCTTCTAGCTTACTTTACTTTGCAAGGTATGCTCTATTTAATTAGTTGCTAGATTCAACAGGGCTAGCAGTAAGGTGCGGCTGTGTCTAGTGAAAATCTGGGTGTGTTTTTTTTCCATCTGTACATGAAATCATTTAAAAACTTAATTGTGTGCTTACTCTGGTTATCTGTGTCTAACTCTGGTTATTAAAATTAGTTTGATTATCTAAAATATTTAAGTGTGACAAATATGCAAAAATAGAACAAATCAGAATGGAACAAATACCTTTTGACATCACTGTATTTGCTTAGTAACTGCTTGTTTTTACATATTCTTAATATTCGATTAGAACATTTAGGGGTCAAAATTTTAGAAAGGGAACATTCTTAATGCTGGCAGTGTCCATCCAGTAACATATTTATCTTTGGCATTACCATAGACCTAAGCCATGGCAGGGCAGGGCACTAAATGCCCCCTTTGAGGTTGTTGCCTTTACTGCTGTGCACCTAAACAAAATCAAAAGTCATACTGTGGCTTACCACTTTGTTCTTAAATGGCGCCAATTTCTATAGTCTTAATTTTCATTAATGGCTTGTATACATACATCTAACTAATGGTCTTGAACGCTTTCACCTCTTCACTATTACTGAAGTGGTTTACTTGCTGCTAATTCAAAGGTACACTACTCTTTGCTAATCCTTCTGGACCTTTCTGCCACATTTAAGATGTGTGGACCACCTTGGTCTTATTTAATTCTTTCATAATTTTGTTTCTGTGTTCTTGTTCCTGGGTCTCATCCTCCCTATCTGATCTCAGTGGGGCAAACTTCATCCCTACCCACAAGGTCACTACCTTGGTGTCACCA
The DNA here is from genome assembly GCA_029215755.1 of Spea hammondii. Classification (NCBI taxonomy): domain Eukaryota; kingdom Metazoa; phylum Chordata; class Amphibia; order Anura; family Pelobatidae; genus Spea; species Spea hammondii. Next base: position 114,269,493 of record JARDYJ010000002.1, read on the forward strand.
TTAATTGCTTGTATTAGTCCCCTCCTAATGCAAGATGCCACCAAAGCTCTTGTTCATGCACTCATTATCTCAGGGTGGATGGTGGGTGCTGTTGCTAAGTGACAATCCTTTTCGCTAGAACAAATGATCATGAATTCCTGCAAACTCTGTTTTGTTCTTCTAGAGACTTTCCACCTAAGAACAGCTAGTGGTAGAATGGCACACACCTGGTGGTTGTACTCCTAAAGGCAATCCTCTCCAACAAAATGTCTGAGAGTGGAGACATAGTAAAAGGTCTGCCCTAACAGAAGTGTGGCCCTCTAATGGCTTTTATTAAGGCTTTTATGATTGATGAGTAAACATTCCACATGATTACCCTCTTTCTCTGCCTCATCTAACATTAAGGCTAATGTGTCCATTGAAAATGCTAGCTTGTATTGAATATTGTGGAATGATTGGTCCAGTATATTGGAGGTCACAGAAGAATTGCCCAAAATAAAAATAAGTGTGGGGACTGAAAAAGCCTCCATGTCTGAGACACCCATGTGGGACCTTAGAAGGTCATCATCTTTGACAAAGTGAAACCGAAAGTCTACAGGCCATCTCATTGAGCGGAGCCTTTCAGGGAGACTAATACCGTGCAGGGTAAACTCTGGCCACCTGCCTCTGGTTTATTTTGCCTCTATCCCCTGAAGAATAAGAATGAGAGAAGCTTTCTAACTCCCAGTCACCTAACTCCGTGAGTAGTGGGTGGGTCATCTTAGCAGACTAGCCTTGCTAAAATTAGACCCTAGGGATGGATACCCTCCCGAGACAGATAACCCCCAAAAATGTGCTCATGGGCACATTGGACCCGGGGGATGTATTTTTAATTTTATTTTCTCCTGTCCCCCAGGCAGCAAAAGAGGAGGTATCCTTGACTGGAAAACCTCTCTCCCTTCTCTCATACTTTTTTCCTCTGAAGGAGAGTAGGGAAATCTGACTCTTTTTAAGTGTATTTTTTGTCAGTGGCAGCAGCGGAACAGCTGCCCTTCATGTCACTTCCGAGTTTACTATAACTTTTGTCTAGGCTACCAATACCCTTACGAAAAAATTACTGCAGTTTTTCTGAAGTAATACTGCAGTTTTTTGGACATGAAAAAACTGCAATACTGCACTTTTACTGCAGTATTACTGCACATTTACTGCAGTTGTACTGCATTTGTACTTCACTGTACTGCAGTTGTACTGCAGTTATTTTTGTACGGAAGTACAAATGCAATAAAGCTGCATTACATTGAAGCACAACTGTAGGTTTGCAATATAAAAAAAAAAAGTGCAGTAAAACTGCAGTACAGTGAAGTACAAATGCAGTAAATGTGCAGTAATACTGCAGTAAAAGTGCAGTATTGCCGTTTTTTCATGTCCAAAAAACAGCAGTATTACTTCAGAAAAACTGCAGTAATTTTTCGTAAGGGTAATCTTAAAAAGTAGCAATATCATTTTATTTGGCAACAAAAGAGATGCAGAGTCTCACTTTTTAAATTACAGCAACATGTGGCCCTTAACCTACCCAATATTTATGATTATAACAACCAATTATTGCTTAGCTGTAGACTGGATCCTTGGTGTTCACATGCCCTAAAATAGATCAGCACTTATCTATGGATATTGATTTGATCCCTCACATGTTTTGGCCTGGTGAAAAGCTCTCCAATCCGCTCTTCTCATCATCCTGGAGAGCTTGGAAAATAGTAGGGGCTTGGTTTAAACTCAACAGTCTCCAGAGTCTTACCTTTAATATGAAATCCTAAATTCCAACATGGTAAGGCAGATCGTGTTTTTGGAAATTATATGATCAGGGAGGAAGATTGGTGCATGACTTTCTGAAATAAGGGTTAGGTTGTGGGCTCAAGTTGTCCCAATTACAGGCGAAAGACCAAAAAATTGTTGGCCTATACTGCAAGACTAGATTGGCTTACTTAGCAGTCCCTATGGAATTTCTTCTGACATACAGGGTGGTTTTTGCTTTAGATGCTGAGAGGTTGTTCCCCTATAACTAATTTATTATTTAGGGGTTGATTACACATTAACTGTGTAATTTCCAGAGTGTTTGTGCAGTCATATTGTCTCCGCAACATTTAATTTTCTGTTCAGTGCTTATTTGTTTGACCTCTAAAATGATGTAAGGTCTGCTGATGTTCGTTCATTTTTTTAAAATCACAGATTTGTGTTCAGCAACAACAACAGTGCCCCACTTACATAGATTTTGTATGTTTTAGGGAAGCTACAAGGCCAAAATTGGAAAAAGCATTTCGGTTTTCAAACTTGGAATTTTCCGTGATTGCTTTACAAAACCAGTATATGCTTAGGAACAGCAGGCAACCAAGGGTATTTAACCAAGTAACAAGTAACTACGGTCACCGGGGCACTTTTCATGCAGCCATTTGTCTGCCAAACTTTGGGGTAGCTTTTATTTTTTTTTACACATATTTTGCAATGTATGTGCCCACTCCTCACAATCAACTCTGACAAGGACAGTATCTGGGGTAGCACTTGGGGCAGCATGTAACTTCTTGCTGGCGGCTTGACATATTCAGAAGAAGCAGTATTGCTGAGCTGACCAAAATCAAAATCACAGTTTTTTTGCATATTATTTATTATTATTTTTAGTCCAGGCTACTTAACACCAAACCTTAACAAATTTCTCATTAAATAACTACCCACCCAAATGTAGTAATTGGTCCTAAATGGAGCTGCACCGAGACCTAAGTGTCAGAATGCTGTGATTTATTAGTATGTCCATTGGCTTGAGGTAATTAAATAAACCTTCTGGTTCAGATGAGGAATTCTTAGACATGGCACAGGAGTATACTTAATGATGAACACTGTTAGCCCTGACCACCAGATTTGTCACATAAGTAGATTTAACCCCTTCAGAACAATTGATGTGACAGGCTCATCATGACATAGTAGGGGCCCATGAGTATCTTACTCCACAGTATGGCTTGAATTTTATTGAAAACTTTCAGCATGTCAGTAAAACTTATTTGTGTGACTAGGTTCAGGATGCCCTGTTGTGGAAACAGGGGGAGAGGTTTTAAGCTTACCACTCCACAGTCTGCAACCAGGTCAGTTCAGTTTAAAACCTCTTCATTGTTCACAGCAAACAGCTCTGTATTTTGGACTGTCTGCTGGAAGATTCTTCCAGGATGCTGCAGCACTCCTCTGAGCATTGCTTTCAAGCAGTCCTCTGTTCCTAGGCCTTCTCTAAGTAAGGGCCCTTCTCCTCTGGCATCCAACTCTGAACTCCTCTTCCCAAAAATCCCAATGGCCCCCTTTTTTACCTCATTCCATGTGCTTTACCGTTCACCATCTGCTGGTCACTCCATTAGAACTGCAGGTGAGTCAGTGACACGGCAGCAATCACTAAAATCCCCCTGAGGGGTTACAGTGGTAAGCGCCAATCTCAGACAGCTGTCAGTAGCAAAAGTCCAGACAGAAGACGTGATATAAAGTTTTATTTGATCCAGTTTAAAATACTTAAGTAAATCTATTTAGTAAACGTTACAGTACACCATAGCAATTGGTTGTGTTTCTTTTCAACAGATATTATTGAATAGATAGTCTCATCAATCCATAGTCCACATTTTCTTGAAAATATGTTGCAAAGATGCAAAAAACCTCAATACATTCTACAGAGACAATACTTCAATTTGGTCATTTTCTCACAAGTTTATTAGAAGAAGTAAAAACTGGGTACTATCCGAATTCAGTCACGTCAGAAGGACTGATCCAAGCGCACAGGCTTTATTACAAGGCTAACCATGTATACATACCTGGTGCTCTTTGACCCAAGGTTTTACAGCACCAATATAATCTTTCTACAGCCAGTGTTGGTTCTATCAGAAAAAACATTTATCTAATTTGTCGCTCTTTCTGGTGGCCCAATCTTCATCAGGAGGTTACCACTAATGTACAACTTCACTATAGGATAGTGTAAATCCAAATGAGGCTGGTGGGAACAGTCCTCATCCTCTCACCTATGTAACAATCAACATTAGCAAATGTTCTAAAGTCACCCCTTTGACAAATTTTTGTCGCTTTCGCTGCCTGTCTCTACACCAATACCAGTATTTCTGCTTAGGTTTTCATCACTACTTCCACTGCTTTCTACATTGCTACTGCTGTTTTTTAATCATTCTCCTGAACCACGTCTCTGATCTTCCCACAATACCTCATCTTCAGTGCCATCCAATCAGGGCCGGCCCAAGGCAAAATGCCACCTGGGGCGAATTTTAAAATGCCGCCCCCCCCCTTATCTACCCTTCCTCTCCCTCCGTCCCTGCCGCCCCCCCCCATTATCTACCCTTCCTCCCCCCCCCCCCTTGTACTTACCTTTCAGCAGTCCTGCGGCGAGTCTCCCTGTTCGGTCTCGGTGCCGGCTTGTAATGCTGAGCGCCGGAAATCTTCTGGCACTCAGCATTACAAGCCGGCACCGAGACCGAACAGGGAGACTCGCCGCAGAGGAGAGAGAGAGAGAGAGGGGCGCCGAGCGGGTACTGACAGCTTGGTAAGCGAAAACCACTCGGCGCCCCTTTCTCTCTTTCGCTTTTTTTTAAAAAAAAAAAGGGCTTGGGGCGGCAAAGTGCCGCCCCTTCAAAAGTGCTGCCTGGAGCGGTTGCCCCACTTGGCTCCATTGTCGGGCCGGCCCTGCATTCAATGCATTTGATAGGCAAGATTTTCTTAATCCTTTTATGATTGATTCTAAAGATATTGCCCATGCAGAAATAATCCACTGACACAGCAAAGCCACTGATGGTTTCTTAATTTTGCCACTTGGTGTGAGGGCATGATTTCCAGCCACAAGCCATACTGAATACTAGACTTGGGCACCAGGGGTCTCTTCGTGTTCGTCTTCGTGCTCGTCTTTGGCAAAAAAAACAACTTCGTATTCCGCGAATATTCGCCTGGTCCTGTCTTCTCTTCGGGCGAATATTCGCGGACATTCTTCGTGTTTGGGTTTTCTTCGTTTTCCCCGGTTAAGGGGTTAAAACGGGGTTAAAGCCGCTCTGGCGCCAGGAGTTTAAATGTCCGTATGAGCAACTCTATTGGTCGTCAGCAGGGGGCTCGTCTGCCATTGGTTGATGGCAGACGAGCCCCCTGCTGGCGACCAATAGGGTCGCTCGTTCAGACTGTTAAACTCCTGGTGTCGTAATTGTCCGGCAGATCCCGCTGGTGTCCCTGTTCTATCATTTATTAACTGATAGAACAGGGAGATCAGTGGGATCTGCCGGGTAAGTTGCAGCATTGGGATTTTAAAAGTCTGTACGAGCGACTCTGTTGGTCGCTCGTACAGACTTTTAGGGTCCTGGTGCTGTAACTTACCCGGCACATCCCACTGGTCTCCCTGTTCTATCAGTTAAATGTCCGTACGAGTGACAAATAAAGTCGTTCGTACGGCCATTTAACTGATAGAACAGGGAGACCAGTGGGATGTGCCGGGTAAGTTGCAGCATTGGGGTTTTAAAAGTCTGCACGAGCCACTCTGTTGGTCGCTCGTGCAGACTTTTAAAACCCCAATGCTGCAACTTACCCGGCACATCCCACTGGTCTCCCTCCCTGTTCAATTAATTAAATGTCTGTACGAGCGAACAATTAAGTCGCTCGTACGGACATTTAACTAATTGAACAGGGAGGGAGACCAGTGGCATCGGCAGGGTAAGTTGCAGCATTGAGGTTTTAAAACCCCAATGCTGCAACTTGCCCTGCAGATGCCACTGGTCTTTAACTAATTGAACAGGGAGGGAGACCAGTGGCATCTGCAGGGTAAGTTGCAGCATTGGGGTTTTAAAACCCCAATGCTGCAACTTAACCGGCACATCCCACTGGTCTCCCTCCTTGTTCAATTAATTAAATGTCCGTACGAGCGAACAATAAAGTCGCTCGTACGGACATTTAACTAATTGAACAGGGAGGGAGACCAGTGGCATCGGCAGGGTAAGTTGCAGCATTGAGGTTTTAAAACCCCAATGCTGCAACTTGCCCTGCAGATGCCACTGGTCTTTAACTAATTGAACAGGGAGGGAGACCAGTGGCATCTGCAGGGTAAGTTGCAGCATTGGGGTTTTAAAACCTCAATGCTGCAACTTACCCGGCAGATCCCACTGGTCTCCCTCCCTGTTCAATTAGTTAGGGGTTAACTTTATTTTTTAAAGGGTTAAGGGGCTGTGCAAGTGAGCCTATTGGTCGCTTGCACGGCCCTTTAACCTATGGATTTCCGCTCCCGTTAACCCCTTCGATGCTGTGTTAGATAACGCAGCATCGAAGGGGTTAACGGGAGCGGAAATCCATAGGTTCGCTGGCAGGGGTTACAAAGACCGTGCAAGTGAGCCTATTGGTCACCTGCAGGGTCTTCCCTGTAGGCGACCAATAGGCTCATTCGCACTGCCCTGTAACCCGTGACGGCGAACCTGCGGATTTCCACTTCCGGGAACTGCCGCGAAGACAAGGTAAGTTAGAAGAGGGGGGGGAATAGTAGACGAAGACAATCACGAAGATCTTCATGGTGTGTGTCTTCGTCTTCGCCTACGTTTTACCGCCGCCGTCTTCTCTTCGGCACGAACACGAAAACGCACTCTTCGTGTTCGTTTCCATGTTCGCCCGAAGACGAATGCACAAGTCTACTGAATACTGCTGCCGTAGATTGTCTTTAAATGGTTTGTTGACAACCGCATCAAGCACCTGGAGTTGAGATGTCTACCCCCTGGTATTATGACCAGATCGGATTTCAAGGATGCAATCTTACTTTTTACATCAGGTGTTAAATGTCCCTTAAATGCATTTAATACCAGCATTGCTTTGTTTGCAGGCAGAGCACCAGACCTATTTTTTCCATACAACTGGTAGCCAATAAGTCATAACCTCCCTGCTCATCCATCCCTTTTTCTGGCATCTGACAATTAGGCCTCTTGGAATAATTTTTTGGCATTGTTTTCCTTTTAAGACTTACATAAGGTGTAACAGGTAACATTACTATAATACGTAATTTGTAATTGCTTGTGGTCCTCACAAGAATGGATTTTATCCACGGTTCTACTACTAGGCATGTCAAAGAATACTGGAGTTTCATCAACATTTCCAATTTGGCTCAATGGATAGTTGTGCTTTCTCCTGAGCTCTATGACATACCGCTGGAATACAAGCAGTTTTTCATTGAAGTCAACAGGTAGTCTTTGTGTAAGTATTGTCCTGCGTCTCAGAGTGAGGCCATTTTAGAGCATAAATCTGCTGCACCTTCCAAGGCTTGCTTTAACCCCCCCCCCCGAGATATTTAATGCACTGAAAGTGTCTTCTATTGTATGATTTTTTCAGCGACAGGCATTCCATTTTTTCTTTGCTCTTGAATAAAGGGAAACACTGATGCATCCACCTCACAATGTCTTGCTTAGGCCCTATAAATAATTTCCTTGAAGAAACCAATTTTTTTAGTTTCTTCTGCATCAGCTTCCATCTTCATACATTTTTCTCATCTAGGTCATATTTTCTGGCAGCTTCCCTGTTGCTCATTTCTTCAGCATATTTTAAGACTTTTATCTGAAACGTTTAATCATAACTTCGCCTTTTCCCTTGGCTGGTCGAAGGTAAAATCTCCACATGATCAGCCATATTGGTATTGTGTTAGCTCCTGTACAAAAATTGTACATGATTGATTCATTGTTCTTAAGCGACATGAAAAAGTCTCCTAAGAACAATGAAAACGTTTTTAGCAACCGCTCGGCCCCCTTTGTCTCCTCTGCGCCCTATCGCTGCCCTGACTGCGGTAGTGGGAGCTTGAAGCCTTGGTCGCAGTGCAGAGCTTCACGATGAGCACAGGAATATGACGTCATATCATGACGCTTAGCTGTGAGGGAGAGGGGGTAGATAGTGAGTAGGGGGAGTAAATAATGAGAAGGGTAGTAGAGGGGTAGACAGTGAGTAGGGAGGAGTGGGTAGATAGTGAGAAGGGGAGGAGATTGTGAGAAAGGGGGGTAGTAAGAATGTTGAAAGTGAGAATTAGTAAGATAATGAATGAAGTAATGTGTGGATTAATTGTGTGAATGGGTGAGAGAATTAATGAATTGATGTGTGAATGCATTAATGAGTATGTGTAAATGATTTGTGTGAATGAAAGAGTGAAAGAATAAATGATTGTGTGAATGAGTGAGTGACTGTATAAGTGTTGTGTGTGTATAGATGTATAAGTGATTTGGGGAAAGGCAAAGATGATACAAGCAGGGTGTTTGAGCTTTGGGGACCAAGTGTCAGGGTCCGTACACCAGACCCCGACGCAGTGACACCTGAGTACCCACTACTCGTGGGTACCGGGTCCAGCGCTGCGTCTTCGATTCTCTCTATCTCCTCGGCATCCCGCGTGGGGGCAGCTGGGGGCATGCGCGCCCTCGCTCAACTTTATGCGTCCCCGCTTGGAAAAGGCAGGGAATGCGCTTGGGTGACATCACGCCGGGAGGCGTGTCGTTTCGCAAGCGGCAAGTTTAAAATCGAGCACTTCGCATTGCTCAGTGCTCAGTTATTGTGCTAACCTGTTGCTCCTAGCCTTGTTATATTTACTTACCTGTACCAGACCCAGCTATTCTTTGACTCTGCTCTACCTACCTTGATTCCTGTGTACCAGACCCGGCTATTCCTGGACTGTGCTCTACCTACCTTGATTCCTGTGTACCAGACCTGGCGATTCCTTGGACTCCGCTTTCTCAGTGTCCCTACCGTGTCCCGATTTCCGGCTAGTTCCCGACTCCGCTATGGGGCCTTGCCTACTAAATACCTCGCTCTGGCTCCTGTGTCCTGCATACTGGACTCCGCTGTGTCCATCTACTCCTGGGTTTGTATATCTTATTTAGTTGATCTATACTTGCAGTGCTGTTTCCATGTGTTTATTTGATCTATACCTGCAGTGCTGAGTTTACATGTGATCCCCTGTTGATCTACACCTGCTAAGCTGGGTTTGTGTGTTATTCTGTTGGACTATACCTGCAATGCTATAACGCAAGTGTTTACATTTGTTGTTTATTTGGTCTATACCTGAACTACAGGGAGGAAGAAAAAGAGAGGTGTAGCATAGTGAATGAGGGGACAAAGGGGCTCTGGGGATGATTACGGGGGAGAGGACCTTTCAAAGTCACGGTAGAGTCAGAAGGAGGGAAGACTGCACTGACTCTCACAGTCTTCCCCTAATCTGGAGTGAGTGTGGCAATTTTTTTTTGGTGTGGGAGCGGAGGGAGTGATTACATGCTAGAGTGCGTGGAGGGAGTGCAAAGGAAATAATTGCCTAGGGTCCAATTTTTAAAGGAAAATTGTTTTTGTTACAAAGATTGTTTTTTCCTATATTTAATTATTTATTTATTACAACTTTTGCCCAATCTGTTGATGAAAAAATCCCAACATTTCTTTCAATCTAAAAAGTGTTTGACAGATGGAGTTTAATAATTAAAATAAATTTGTGTCAAAAAGGACATTCATTTTGTAGCTAATTTTAATTGAAGCCAAATCAATTCTTCATTCCTAAAAAAAGACTTGATCTGTTTTTAAAGCAAAGGTTATTTTATTCAGAATGGTAATTTACTTTTATCCAAAAACAGATCAGAATAAGACTGAAAACCATAAGCAGAACAAATTATTAGACGTGCAAATGGGCCAAAAACGATTTTCATTTTCGGACTACAAACTTCATTCCCTGCCCATTAGGTTCGTCCAAAAACTGGGGGCATTTTTAATTCGGGAATTCACTCACTCTCTCTCACTCATTCTTGTTCACTCTCTCTAGATATTTTGCTACCTTCTCTGCCGATCACTTCCGCATCTTGTCTTCTATATTCTCCCTTCTATCTACTCTCTTACATCTTCAATCCGCTATCTTTGTCCGCATCTCCGCATACATAACCTGGCTGGAACTTCCATCAAAATGTCGCTGAATGCCTCGCTATTCCTGGCGCAAAGTGTTTGGTTCCAAAACGTCTGCACAAACCTAACATTGACTGGATGGAGGTGCTTGCTGTGATGTCCTCTCCCTTCTTACCAGATTAAGTATACGTAGAAGCATTATTAAACACTCATCTACAGACACCAGACAAGCCAGAAGGCTTGTTGTTCCCTCGGAAATCTCATGGTGCTGCCACAACCACAAGGGATTCTGGGTAGGCACATGCAAATAAGATCAACAATTATCACCTTTTGCCTGTATATCCACTTTATACATGGATCCCTTGAAAGTAATTGCCCGCTGTACAGGACAGCCATTAGACAAAATTCGGGAATAGGTGCAATAGCCAGTTCATCATTCATGGACAGCTATTTCGTCCTTAATGGGACTCGTCAGCATGAGGTTATGATACTGGCTTAATACTTGAGGCTTGGGGTAACCAAGAAATACCATTACATAAGTTATGGTGGGTAAAGGTGATGGAAAACCCTTCCACTAAAATTTAGGGATATGTAGAAGCATTATTAAACACTCATCTACAGACACCAGACAAGCCAGAAGGCTTGTTTTTACCTCAGAAATCTCATGGTGCTGCCACAACCACAAGGGATTCTGGGTAGGCACATATAAATAAGGTCAACAATTATCACCTCTTGCCTCTATATCCACTTTATACATGGATCCCTTGAAAGAAATTGCCCGCTGTACAGGACAGCCTTTAGACAAAACTCGGGAGAGCTGAACATAGAACCCTGGGAACTGAAAATATACACTAAAACATATAGAAAACCTAAACCAGGAAATTCCCTTACATGCCTCTAGTTGCCACCCAAAGCAAGTTATAAAAAATGGGAGCGTTTCTTCATCGAAGATGTAATTGTACTACAATAAAAATAGAAAGATCTTAGTGAGCGATTAGTTAGAACGGGCTATAGTCCAATTAATATTGCACAGGCCTATGAGTGAGCCTTGAAAAGCGTCAGGAGCAGTCTGCTGCAGGTTAAGGATAAAAAGATAAATCCAGTAACAATCAGTAAGGAATAAAGTAGAGACTATTTTGCAATAGTAAACATTATACGGCGTCACTTACCCATTTTAAACTTGGACAAAGGTCCAACTAAAGTCTTGCCCCCAGTATACAATACACTTCCCGAAGAGCAAGAACCTTACAATCTATTCTCTCTCCCAATCACTTCCTTCATAAGAAAATAAAATTTGTATTTGTCATGTAGACAATTGTAACATTATATAATCTATGCTAAACCAGAAAACACTTGATCTGAAGGAGTATGCTTATTGCTGTACAAAAATGTTATATATGTAATATGGTGTAAACAAAATTTAGGTTAATGTATGTAGGACGTGTATACAGACAAATAAAAATAAGAATATGTAAACATCTAAACAATATTTTTGAATGGTGTTAATACTCCAGCGAGTAATTATTTTCATAAATGCAATGATAGTAATTTAAAATATTTATCTTTAAGTGGTCATAGAAGTCCTAGAGGTGGCAGCACATTTCAGACATGATGCTTTTTGGATTTTGACGCTTGGTTCACACAAATGGCGAGGGATGAACATGGAATATGATTTACATTTTTTTTACTAATATTTTTATTTTTCACTTATTTCACTTTACTGTAGATCTGTTATTTCCCTTTTTTTATATTGCTTTTCATTTTTATTCACATTCATTTTATTATACTTATAATCATTTTTAGTACATTATTCCTGGTATAATGAGACCATATATTTGTGACTTTAATATTTAACTATAAAGCAGAATATGTTAAATACATGCTTCTTAAAGTTTATACGTAACTTTTTAGTTTCAAAATAAATTATTTCCATCAAATATGCTATTAAGACAGAATTAAGAGTTAACCTATGAGCAGATCTATATACTTGATTTAGTATTAAGTTATTATGATTTTAATTGGGGCTAATTGCTATTTAGTATCATCTAGTACATTAAGATAACAATAAAAAAACTAGTCATGTCATATGGATACGATTATTTACATTTATTGAAATAAGTATATAGAAATATTAGTCTTAATATGTCATAATTAAATATTTTTTACGATTTTTTTGTGACTACGTTTAGTACTGTATGAATAAACTATAATTTGTTTAACTATATATTTTATTATGTTTTTCTATACTAGCTCTATTTTTGATTTATTACCTATAGAATTTGAAAAAATCCTTTTTAGGATGTATTTTGTCTGTAGGGAATGGAAATGGATACTGCTAAACCTGCTTTTATGCAATGGGCTATTTCCACTGACTTCAAAGCGATACAAAGGTTCATCAGGTTTGCTAACTACTACTGACGTTTTATTAGAAATGTATCTCAAATCATAGCCCCAGTTACAGCTTTACAGCACCAAGGTCACAAGCGCCACTGCCAGAGAATATATATACCTCTCGCAATATGGCGTCGCCCATTAAAAAATAAACACGTTTTCCAGAGGGTCTCTCCAGACCCTCCTGAGAACTCTGGGATCCCCTGCAGGTTCAATACAAGTACAATGTGATTAGTAAAATATAAAACACAAATAGCTAAAAAAAAAAAGAAAAACTTGGTAACATTTAAAAATAATTATGCACCATCAGGGAAACCATTCAGTTCCAACAAAATGTAAAGGGGGTTAAAAGGCATATCATAGAGCACTCTGCCTACAGAAATGCCTTATGCCCCCCATTTAACACCCCCCCCAAACTTACCGGTGCTTCTGACTCCCTGGTGTGTAGTCGGGGCAGCGGGTAGAGGTGCCGTTAGCAGCGGGGGTTGTCTGCGTCCATCGCGCATACACCCTCCGGCTGTCAGAGAGAATTACCCGCAGCGGTGCAGGGAACCCTTCTCTCTGACAGCCGGGGAAGGTCTGAAAACATGTAGTATTTTTCTGTGTGCAGATTTAAGGTGAAGAGCAAAAACAAGCACCACTGGACAGTATAAATACAGAACAATTCTTGATTCAGCTTCCATGCAATCAAGAAAACAAACAACTGAGACAAAATTTTAAATGGCCACTGAGCATAGAGTTCCTCCACAAGCAGTTCCAGAGTGTCCTTTCTTAAAGTAACATATTGATTATGACATTATGTAAAAATAATTTAAGATTTTTTTTTTGTATAAATCTTTTTTAAATTTAATTTTGATAATGTGTACCTGCTGTTTTCTGCTCTCAATGCTGTATCTTCATTGCTTTTTATGGATATTTATTGTAATTTATATTAGATATTATTTTGTGTGTATGTGCACTTCAAGAGGACAATATAAGTGGATTCCAGGTTGACAGCCATTTAATGTCCCTGAGGAAGTGGTGTTTTTAATCATGAAACAAATTGAATAGAGCTTGTGGTCATTTGTTTAGTGGTTAGAGAGTAATCCGTACACTCCTGATTGTATGCTGAGCCGAATAACGCTTGTATACTTGACATACTATTCCAAAGTGTTGGTCTGTATGTGCATTCTATCTTATTTACTAATAAAGCTGTTGGAAGGTAATAAGCTAGAAGCGTTGTCTCTTCTTATCAGACCCACATGAATGCATACACTGCACTATATAATACGCATATCCACAACAAACTCTTGGGAGTGGACATAAATGCCTGTATCTTGTGCCCGATATGATGTTGCAAACAAAGAAACTTTAAGATGGATAGATAGAACGGTTTGTACTTTTGTTTTTTCCCTGGGATTAACCAAGAAGATTTCTACAAAGTGACTTTTCTTTATAAATTTCATTATTAATTTGGTTATTATTTATTTGTATGATTTGCACTGACATATTTTTATTTTTTTATTTATATTTTATTTTATTAGCGCCTAATAGACAGGTCACATATTGTGATCTCTTTCTTGTCTTAAATAATTTTACATTTATTTATTTTTTTTTAAATCGTGGGAGTTCCTCTTAAAAGATTCATGGATTATATATTAGCTAACCCTAGTTTACCATCTGGATCTGCATTGGCACCAATACCATAAGACTAGCCCTGAACTTGGATCCTTCAGGTATGACCCTTATCTTTGTTTTGTACTGGATGACTACTACTGCTAAGGCATAGTTGTAAATAAGGGTCAATTCCCACGGATTCTGCTTCATCCTTTAATATAGAAACGTGGCTATAAAAACTCAATATTATTAATTGCATTTGTATTTAAAATAATTTATGTACTACTACGGTAATTATGACAAATGCCCTGTACTCTTTTCCAATCACAATGAGCTGGGGGGGTGCGACAGGGATGCCCCCTGTCCCCTCTCTTATTTAATCTAGCCCTCAACCCATTGCTGAGAGTCATACTTAATGCACAGGATATTACGTGTATTACCATAGGTCGACGGCAACTGAAACATTTAGCATTTGCAGATGATCTCCTCCTTTATCTCTCTTATCCCCAGATTGCAATGCCCTTGGTAACTGAAATATTAAAACTATATGGTCAATAATGGGCTTCCGCATTAACCGCGCTAAATCATAGGCCTTATGCCTAGACCCCACTAGACGACCCCCTCACTTACCCAAGATGGGGATTTCTTGGGCCCACAACAGCATCACATATCTAGGTACTCAAATTCGAAAGGACCCAGATCTCCTATATATTAAAAACTATAAGCCTATTATTTGTAACATATTACAGGAATTGAAGGCCTGGGAGAATCTGGGTCTTTCATAGAATTGCGCTGCAAAAATGTCCACCTTTCCTTAACTGCTATATTTATTTCAGGTCTTGCCCTTAATACTTACAAAACCTGATGAAAAAAGGTTATATAAAGCTTTTAGGTATTTTATCTGGAGAGGGAAACGTCCAAAAATGGCCTTTAATGGACTTGGAACACATGAAACAGCATCTAGGACTCAACTTCCCAAACCTCAAGGTTTATAACATGGGGGCACATGGTCTACACAGACACGGATCTGGATCAAGAAATCACTGACCGCTTTGCGGTGCAGGCTATGCTACACACTGATCTCGTCACTCCCAGAGGAGGTTGTATTAAACCCTCTCATCCACAATTAAAGCGTGGAAATTCACAAGATTACCATTGGGACTCCAGTGGCAGTACTCTATCTTTCAACCCATTAGGCACCACCCGGTATTTAAGTGTGGGGAGGTGGGAGAACCCTACAAAACTTGGGAATCACATAGGTCCTCACCATACTACCATTCCTAAATCTTCTGCAAAAAAACAATTATTTTGCTGTCATGCGTTGGGCTGTCTTTGCCCAGTATAAATTTTCCCTGGTTTACATATCTACAAAATCCAAATTTTACAGCAGGCTGCTTAAGGGGCAGAGGTGGCACATACATGCTGATAAAGGGGCAGGGGTGGCACAGGCAGGCTGTTTTAGGGGCAGCTGTGGCACAAGCAGGCTGTTTTAGGTGCAGAGGTCTACCATATCAATGTCTGGCTTAGTGTATAGTGATAGGGGTTATGCTGTACCACCATCAATGTCTGACTCAGTATATAGTGATAGAAGTTATGCTGTATCATATGTGTTCATTAAATGTTATTTATTTAAACGTATTATTTTAAACGTAAATTTATTTATACGTTTATTTTTTTTCAGATTGTATTTCAATATTAACTATTTCTAGAACTATTTTTTAATAATAAATTATGGTTTATATATGTATATATATGTAGGGTATGCAGGGTTTGGAGCGTAGCGCAGTGAGACACCAGATATGTGATAGAGTCAGAACAGGCAATATCAGGAATATCAGCAAGTTTATTCCACAGAATAGAAAAAGGCATAAACTGTACCGTGTAGCAATCCTGAGGTCAAGGGTAGGTGAAGTGTAGCAAAGTCCATTAAGCAAGCCGAGATCAAGGGTAGGAGAGGTATATCAAAGTCCAATAACAAGCCGAGGTCAAAAGTCCAGTAAATCCAGTAAAGAGGTAACAGCATACAGGTTTCAACACAGGTATCAGCAAAACGGGTAGGTAGAGACTTGAACAATCAAGTAATGAGGCCTAGAAGCTGTGGGTTTAAATAGCCCTCTAGAAATCAGCTCCTCCCCTCCTCAGTATGTACAATGGAGTAGTGACTGTCCATCACTACTCGTCCCGCCCCTGACCAGGAGTAATTCATTATTGGAGACGCCGGCCACGCCTCCCCGCCATCACTCCACGTGTGGCGTTTCTCCCGTGCGGCATTCGCTGCACTGGAGTCCGGGGATGCGGCCTACCGTAGGCCGCGACCGCATGGCTCGCGGTCGCGTACAACGGGGCCGCGTGGTGCGCGGACGAAGTCCCGGGCGTCCCGCGACTCCACCATCGGGTGGAGACCTGTGCTGCCGACGGGGGAGTGAGGTAGGACCCTGACAGGACCCCCCCCGTATGCGCGACCTCCGGGGGCGTTCCGGTGATGGTTTGCTAGGGTGTGTCACATGAAACGTGCGCACCTTGGAGGGGGCGTGCACATGTGTAGCAGGTTCCCAAGTACGTTCTTCGGGATTGTATCCTTTCCAGCTCACTAAGTATTCCAGCCTTCCGTACCTTATGCGAGAGTCCAGGATGCTGTCCACCTCGTATTCCTCAGACCCCTGCACTGTGATTGGGGGTGGAGGAGTCTGTGGACTTCTATGATAGGGATCAGGAACCCATCGTTTGAGGAGCGACACATGAAAAGTAGGGTGTATGCGCCAAGTAGCGGGGAGTTCCAGACGGACTGCTGTCGAACCATACACCGCCGTAATGGCAAAGGGACCTAAAAATTTAGGGTTGAGTTTCTTTGCGGGACCCGGGAGTTTAATGTGTGAGGATGAAAGCCACACCTTATCACCCACTTGGTATGTTGGTGTTGGTTTTCTCCTTTTATCTGCGTGTCGTTTGTAGTCCTGTTGTGCCTTCCGAAGATGCCGTTGTAAGGTAAGAAATCCCTGCTGAAGAAGTTGGAGGCGATCCGTGACTGGTGGAACGGTAGAGGAACGAGGTAAGTAAACATGAAACAACGGATCGTAGCCATAGTTGGCTTTGAATGGTGACATCCTGATGGAACTGTGTATTTGATTGTTATAGGCGAATTCTGCCAAAGGCAACATAGGATACCAATTGTCTTGGTGATGGGATATGTAACAACGGAGGTATTGTTCCAGAACTCGATTAACCCTTTCGGTCTGTCCGTTGGTTTGTGGGTGGTAGGCTGAGGACAACAATCGTTGGAGTTGGAGACCGTGGCAAAAGGCGGACCAAAATCTGGACGTAAACTGGACCCCTCTATCGGATAAAATGGAACGAGGAACTCCATGCAGACGAAAAATGTGAGTTATAAACAGATCAGCTGTCTCAGCAGCTGTAGGTAAGTGGCGGACAGGAACAAAATGGGCCATCTTCGTGAGACGATCAACTACAACCATGATGGTGTTGTGTTGGTGTGACGCGGGTAGGTCAACTATAAAGTCCACTGTAATGTCTTCCCATGGCCTAGTAGGTATTGCTAAAGGTTGTAGCAAGCCAGCGGGTCTTGTCGTTGGGTCTTTTGCCCTGGCACAGGTGTCACAGGAACGAACATAAGTGAGGACATCTTGCTTCATCTTGGGCCACCAGAAGGTTCTGTTAAGCAAAGAAAAGGTCTTTAGTACGCCTCCATGACCGGCCAAAGGATGATCATGAGCTGCCTGTAAAACGTCGGCTCTGACCGGCGGAGGAACATAGATCTGGTTGTCCTTGAACAGGAATCCCTTTTCGGAATGCAGAGGGATATTATTAATCCCAGGGGGAAGAGAGCTGCTATGTGTTTGCAGGTCTTGGAAGAGAGTTGTGTGTAGGGAAAGAAAATGGCCTGACGAGAGAATGGTGTCTCCTTCACTTTTGGCCATTTCGCGATCCTCGTATAGGCGTGACAAGGCATCTGCTTTCCCATTGCGAGTACCAGGACGGTAGGTTATATGCAACTGGAATCGGGTGAAGAAGAGTGCCCACCGAGCCTGTCTGGGACACAGTCTTCGCGCTGTACGGAGGTACTCCAAGTTGCGGTGATCTGTAAAAACTGTTATAGGGTGTTGGGCTCCTTCCAGCAAGTGGCGCCACTCCTCCAGGGCCATTTTAATGGCAATTAATTCTCGATCCCCGACCGAATAGTTGCTCTCTGCAGGACTGAGACGTTTAGAGTAGAAGGAGACGGGGTGTAGTGTTTCCTTTTCCCCGTGTCTTTGGGATAGTACCGCACCTACAGCAGTCCCGGAGGCATCTACCTCCACATAATAAGCTTTCTCCGGATCAGGTAATACAAGGATGGGGGCATTAGTGAATCTTTGTTTTAAGAGTTCGAAAGCATGGTGAGCTTGCAGAGTCCAGTGGAACGGTGTTTGTTTTTTGGTCAGTTGAGTTATGGGTTGAATTATCCGTGAAAAACCGTTGATGAATCGTCTGTAAAAGTTGGCAAACCCCACAAACCTTTGGACAGCTTTAACAGAGGTAGGTGTTGGCCATTGTAGAATGGCTTCGATCTTTTTGGGATCCATCTCAATCTGATCAGGGGTGATGATGAATCCAAGATATTCGATCTTGGTCGTCTCGAACGTGCATTTCTCCAGTTTTGCGTAGAGATGGTTCTCTTGTAAACGTGTGAGAACCTGAGCCATATGTTTCCTGTGTTCCAGAAGGGATGATGAATACACGAGTATGTCGTCAAGGTAAATGATAACACATGTATCCAATAAGTCTCTGAATATGTCATGTAGGAAGTGTTGGAACGTGGCTGGGGCGTTACAGAGTCCAAATGGCATGACTCTGTACTCGAAGTGACCGTAACGTGTGCGGAAGGCCGTCTTCCACTCATCACCTTTTCTCATCCGCACAAGGTTATAAGCTCCTAATAAATCAATTTTACTATAAATTTTCGCCCCACGAAGTCTGTCCATTAATTCGGGTATCAGAGGAAGCGGATATTTATTTTTGATGGTTATTTTGTTCAGTTCGCGGTAGTCCACACAGGGTCTCACACCACCATCTTTTTTTCCCACGAAAAAGATACCAGCCCCGGCAGGTGAGGTAGAGTGTCTGATAAACCCCTTGCGTAGGTTATCCTCCACATAGTCTTTTAACACCTTCAGTTCTGGTTCGGACAAAGGGAATATCCTGCCGAATGGGATTGCCGCACCAGGTAACAAGTCTATGGGGCAGTCATATGACCTGTGGGGTGGCAGTTGTTCAGCTTTTTTTTTATCGAATACTTTTGTGAAGGACCGATATGGAGCGGGTATTTCTGGGTTATCGGGGCGTGGGTCGGAAACGGCTGAGAAAATGGTGTGGACAGAATCCAAGCGTAAGGAAGGACGGCAATATTTCATACAAAAGTCTGATGAAAAGGACACCGCACCTGTGGCCCAATTGATGTGGGGGTTGTGGGTGCGAAGCCAGGGTAGTCCCAATATGATAGGGAACATGGGTGATTGTACCAGATTGAAACAAAGGCGTTCTTGATGTCCGGTCCCGACCGTGATGGAGATGGGTTGAGTTTCTTTGGTGACCGGTCCTGATTGAATGGGATTCCCATCCACGAGGCGAATGGTTAATGGTTGCTTCTTGGTTTGCGTAGGGATGTGCAAGGCTTGAGCCAGGGAGATATCCAGGAAGCTTTCACTTGCTCCGGAGTCTATGAAAGCATTATGGTGAATCCTTTTTCCTCCC
The DNA here is from genome assembly GCA_029215755.1 of Spea hammondii. Taxonomy (NCBI): domain Eukaryota; kingdom Metazoa; phylum Chordata; class Amphibia; order Anura; family Pelobatidae; genus Spea; species Spea hammondii. The sequence goes on from JARDYJ010000002.1 coordinate 114,289,086, forward strand.
CACTGTAATGAAACAGGGAGAGACAGGTGAGTGGTCAGCTTTCCTAGGAACACAGAAGATATACAAAGAGATGGAGGCAGGGTCGGCTTACCTCTGGAGGCTAACACTGGACAGGTGTAAGCAGTATGACCCGGACCACCGCAATAGAGGCATAAGTTAGCGCTCCTCCTTCTCTCTTTTTCAGCGGATGTTAAGGGACCACGAGCAAGTCCGATCTGCATGGGTTCCACAGTGTTATCAGGAACCGGAGCGTTGGTGGAGGTAACAGATGGAGTATAACGAGGTGAAGGAACTGTTGCATTAGAGCGTTCTTGGTTTGAGAACAAACAGTAACTCACATGAAGTGATGAAGGTTCTATACTTAGAGCGGTCTCCTGAGAAGCGTTCGGGTAAAGGTACTTGGGGTTCAGGTGCTTGGACGGCCATGGCTTCTACCACAGGAGGGGCGACAGCGGGTAGGGGTGCCGGTGCTTCTGCTGGTGGTCCTGCTTGTAAGGCTCGCACTTCAGCCCTTAATGTCTGTTGGTTCTCTTGCATCCCTTGCACGGTATGAGCCAAGGCAGCTATCTGTTGCGTGAGGGTGAGTATGGCATCAGTGACTCCTGCAAGCTCCATAATGACTTGATTGTTTTGTAGGGTATGCAGGGTTTGGAGCGTAGCGCAGTGAGACACCAGATATGTGATAGAGTCAGAACAGGCAATATCAGGAATATCAGCAAGTTTATTCCACAGAATAGAAAAAGGCATAAACTGTACCGTGTAGCAATCCTGAGGTCAAGGGTAGGTGAAGTGTAGCAAAGTCCATTAAGCAAGCCGAGATCAAGGGTAGGAGAGGTATATCAAAGTCCAATAACAAGCCGAGGTCAAAAGTCCAGTAAATCCAGTAAAGAGGTAACAGCATACAGGTTTCAACACAGGTATCAGCAAAACGGGTAGGTAGAGACTTGAACAATCAAGTAATGAGGCCTAGAAGCTGTGGGTTTAAATAGCCCTCTAGAAATCAGCTCCTCCCCTCCTCAGTATGTACAATGGAGTAGTGACTGTCCATCACTACTCGTCCCGCCCCTGACCAGGAGTAATTCATTATTGGAGACGCCGGCCACGCCTCCCCGCCATCACTCCACGTGTGGCGTTTCTCCCGTGCGGCATTCGCTGCACTGGAGTCCGGGGATGCGGCCTACCGTAGGCCGCAGTAGGCCGCGACCGCGTGGCTCGCGGTCGCGTACAACGGGGCCGCGTGGTGCGCGGACGAAGTCCCGGGCGTCCCGCGACTCCACCATCGGGTGGAGACCTGTGCTGCCGATGGGGGAGTGAGGTAGGACCCTGACAATATATATATAATTATTTTAAAAGAAATATAGGGAAATATACACAATATATATCACAAATACTTGCTAAACATTTATAAATTAACAACATTCTGATATATATTTATTTCCAACAACCTTTTGGGAAGTATGTGACATTCCATTTTAACTATAAAATTTGTACATAAGGACTTGCCCCAGCCCCCAGATTTTACTCACAGGCAGTGTTCCCTCTAAGCTGTGCGCTTGTGCGCGGCACCCCTCCAGAGACGAACAGTAATGTCCGCCGCTAGAGGTGCAGGCTCGGTTAGAGGGAGATCAAGGATCTCCCTCTAACCGTCTTAAAAAAAATCAAGTGAGCGGGAGGTCTGTTAAGGCAGACCTCCAATCCTGCTCCCTTGCGATGCGCGCGGCAACTGATGCTGTGTGTCGGGATTTGATGTCATATCCCGGCGCACAGCACTGAAGCCATGCCCACCGCCTCCACTGCACTGGAAGGAGAGGAACACAGAAGAGGAAGAACGAAGAGGAAGAACGAAGAGGAAGAACGAAGAGGAGGAAAAGTGACAGGTAGGAAAACATTCTGTGAGAGTGAATTAGTAAGTGTGTGAGAGTGATGGGTGTTATGCTGTAGTTTAAACTGAATGTTTGTGAATGAGTGTGTGTGTGTGCTAGCATGGCATAGGGAGGCTGTAATCATATTCCTATCATGCTCAGGTTCCAGCATGTACTGGCTGCCTGAGCATGATAGGAGTGAGATTGCTGTTAGCAATTATATTTTTTTTGTTCGATTTTGGTGTGTTAACCACACCTTTATTAAAAGTAAGTAACACACCAAAATTGGATAGAAAAATTTGATAACAATATTAATATATATATGATTGCTAACAGCAATCCCACTCCTATCATGCCCAAGCAACCAGTACATGCTAGAACCTGGACATGATAGGACTGTGATTGCAGTTATGTTGTACCACCGTCAATGTCTGCCTAAGTAAATAATGATAAGTTATGCTGTACCCCTGTCAATGTTTGCCTAACGATAGAAGCTATGCAGTTTTAAAGAGTGTGTGTGTGGGGGTCCCACGTACAGGATCCGCCAAATACTGTAGGTACGCCCCTGCGCACAACAGTTTTTTCCAATTTTTTTTTTATCCTTTATGCGGCCTGGAGCCTCCGCTCGTGATTCGCTCATAATTTACTTATGCAGTGAGAATTTCACCTTTAAAAAACATTACAGTAAGTAATACTGTTGTGTAACTAATACTACATTATCACACTATAATGTAATGTTATTAACCATGAGCGAGCTAGCTGTACCAAAAATATAGAACAATTTAAATTTAACATTTGCAGAAGCATATTGTGCGCACGAAATTTTGGCTCTGGGAAAATTTTTGTACAAGAGAAATTTTCTGTGCACCCCACCTAAGAAAAATTAGAGGGAACATTGCTCACAGGACAAATAGGATTTAACCATATTTGTGTGTGATTTAACCATAACAGGCTACTTGTACATATCAACAAAAAAAGTACACAAGTACTATCCCTAAGTATAAATCATCAATAAAATAATTAAGATCAAATATTTAAAAATATCAAAAGAACATTCAATTAAATATTAATAAGCACTTGATCATTTAATAAATATTTTATCAAGACTTACAATAATTAGATAAAAAAAATATATTATATATAAATTCATTAAATTTGCCCATACCTCAAATAATGAAAAACAAAATTAAACAAAATAAATTCATACAAAAGTTTGTAAACTTAAAGAATCAATCAAACCTCAGAATAAAAAGGCAACTCATACCGGGAATTTAACCCCTGTGGTTTTATGGTGGCTAGAGTAAAAATCCAATAAACTTCCCGCTGGTGTAATGATTTTATTGTACTGCCACCATGGGGTGAGCGGGACACTTTCTCTATTCCCTGAAAAATAAAATAACACAAATCACCTTCACTACATTGAACAAAGTGTTTGCCAACCGGGGAAGTTTCAACTTTGTGTGCAATGTAAAGTTCCCTAATATGTTGTTTTAACTTCCTAGTGGAGTTAAACATTGAACATTTCTTCAAGTAAAGGCATAGCTTTTATTAGATCAAAAGTAAAAAAACAAACAATAAAAGATGGGAGCAGATAAGGATTGGCAGAAAGCCTGATTCATGTTATCCAAGTAGGCATGATGATTAAGTCGTACTTGGACAAAACACTACAAACCTAATGAAAAAAAACTTGCTTTTAGGGCAATAATACTGTCCCCTTGTCCAATTTGGGACATCATTGAAGTTGCCCACTTCAATTTACCCCCATCAAACCATATATGTTTAAAACTAGACAACCTAGGGAATTTCAAATGCTGGTATTTTAACCCTTTCCATGTACTAATTTTACCATCAACCTTTGTCAAAACTTGTAGTGGTATTTTTGTGTGTGTTTTTTCACAAACATTTGCACCAGTTTATCAGTGGTATTGGTGAGCTTTATCCCTAAATAGTGGACAGAATGTTGCCTCCAACGAAACTCAAATCATTGTTGCAAAAAAGATTTGCAGGGTTTAAATGAATGCTCATGACCTGGGTCTTTCTTAGGGATTTGGTCAGAATTAATGCTCTTCTCAATCCTTAGAAGTACTGGCAAATACTTATCTATCATGCAATACAGTCAAGTCGGCATCTGATTGGCCCCAAAAATATTCTGCGGCATGGCAATGATCCCATACAGCCAGCTATACATATAGCATAAATAAAACATGGAGTCCTGAAAGTTATGGAATTTGCCCCCAACATCATCGGTCTGTCTGGGACTACATGAAGAGAGAAAAGCAATTGGGGCTGCCATAATACACAGAATATGTTTGAAACAACCATGAATCTGCCAAGTTTCTTAAAAAAACTGTGTGTAAGTGTGCCTGTTTAGCATGCTAAGGGTGGTCAGCAAATATTGATTTGATTTAGAATATTTTATTGTTCGCGCAGGAGGTGGTACATAAAAATATGCAATTTAATAAGATTACCCCTATAATTTTCATTGATTATGCCCGGTATAGGCAGCTCAGGTGATATGTTGCTTAATGGTGTGCACACCTGGTTTTATAAGTCTGTGTCCCAAAGCTGCCTTTTGACCTGACGCTAATAGAAACAGTGAAAAAAATCTGCTAGCGCCGCCTTACTTTTCAAACACTCTACATTTTCTTTATAACCCATATTATATAAGCGCAATGTAGAATAATACGTATAACTACACGTTTTCAGTTTCATGACTCTATAAAGAGCTGCCGGAAGAACTTGCATATAGCTGGGGCATATGTGTGATCCAGTTCTTAATCCATCCAATCCTTAACCCCGCTTTAAGATTTTGGTGATAGTCCTTCTGATGCATAATATGATATATAGTTCTAGTAGCAAGTGGGATGTGAGAGGTCTGTCTAAGCATCCTGTCAAGAGAGCTATTCCAGTTTTAAACTGGAAACTTGCATGTAGACAAAGATTGGGACTGATACGCTCAGATATTTTTTGTTTACAAAAAGGGGTCCAAAGTGAAAAACACCCGGGGAGTGCCAAGCAACATATGGTTGTGAGGCCTGTCCATTGTGAAAGAGGGGGTTACCCAGTCTTAGTCTGATCATTTTCCAGGCCTTAATTGCAGAAATTGCAGGGTGAGAAATATATATGTATTGCATTTGGTGTTAACAGATACAAGAAAAGCTGCAGAGTAAATTGGACATTAGCTTGATACACTAGGAATCTTTACAATTGTTTACAAATCATACATGACCAAGAATCAACCATGTTTTATGCATTGATTTATTTCAAGTAAAAAATTTCATTTTTGACACAAGTAACACCGAACACATTGAATTGACTTAAGCACAACTCATGATTATAAACTAAACTGGTAATGCAATAAATGTTTCTTATTTGGTCCTAAATTTATATCTATAGGAGGTAATGAGGCAGATTGATTTAAGTATTTGTTTGCATGGTACTCTGTATTTACTTCCTCAGAAACCAAATAAAAGAAGCTGTGAATTATATAGACATTTGTTAAAATTTGAAGCATGTGGCCATTTCTTTCATCTCCCATGTTTTCTTTATTTGTCCAATGTCATATCTTATAAAGCTCTGCTATGGATTTTTGTTGCAATTCTCTAAGATAAATCTGATTAATCCACAGACTCTAATTGTCCATTTATAGACAAGCTGTAAACTAAAAGTTTGTGAAGGTAATACTTTGTGGAAATATATCAACTAATGTATTATTGGTGGGACTCCATGGGACCATCATGACAACAGTGGTTTTAAAGTAACATTGCCTTCAACAGAGCTCAGGCAAGTGATCCATAACCAAAACACAATGGTATATGAATAGTATAACTGGGCAAGCTTGGCTTTAGCCCAACGCCTGACTCGCCTCGGCTTGGCAAAGCATAGAGGAGTCTATATCCAATCGATGGTATTATGAACTCCATTATACCTACTAAGCTGAAACTAATGAGTAATTGTGTCAAGCACATATAAACTTAGGTGATCCATGTGCCTTTATCCACAAAGTTGCAATGTTCTAAGCCACATCTTCTCATGAAAATACAATAAGCACTTTCTCATATGTTGGTGACTAATTGTACATCATCGGTGCAGGACATAGTTTAAATGAGAGATAAAAGCATTGTAGAGACAGGTCCATTCCTAGGCCAAATGGCTCCGTGCAGTGGCGCCGAGCGGTTGCTCGTGAAGTTTTCAGCAACCACTCGGCACCCCTCACTCTCCGTGACTCCGGCGTTTCATGCTGAGCACCGAAATATGATGTCATATTCCGGCGCTCAGCTGTGAAGCGTGCACCGCGGCAGAGGGAGAAGACTGATGCCTTCCGCTCCCACCGCAGGACTCAACAAGGTAAGTAAGGATAATGAGAAGTAGGGAGAGGGGAAGGCAGTGAGAAGGGGCAGGGGGGGAGGCAGTGAGAAGGGGCAGAGGTGGTAGATAGTGAGAAAGGGGAGTTTTGTGACAAGATTTTTTTCTTTTCCTTTTTTGGGATGGGGGCGCCACAGGAGAAGTCCGCACAGGGTGCCACACTTAAGGCCGGCTCTGCATGTTCCCACTCTCTTTTTTTCACCAAGCTATATGTATTGACATTGTTTCTCTATAGTTTTAACTAGCAAACCATTTATCATTGTAGTAGCCCTTCTCTGTATTCTCTCTATTTCCGCTAGATATGAGGTCTACAGAATTGTACCCAGCACTTCAGGTACCGTCTGAAAGTGCTATGCAACGTGGCGTCCTGCTTGCTTTTTCTGTTGACAAGTAATAGGTCGAAAATCTTTGTATTATCCTCCGAGTGTCCCTCTGAACAGGTAGAGCTGCAATAGACTTTTCCCTGTGGGAAGCCAAGTCAATTTTAGTATTTTCTATAGTTAGATATAGGTGATTGTCTTACATTTTATCTAGGGAAAACTATATTTTTTCATCACAAATTAAGCTACTCATAGCTTCCTATGCATCTCAATAAATAATGGTGAAATTATATAAGTTTTTTCCCCTATTATTTGTCTAACTATGCCTAACCAAACAATTAAAGCACCGTAAAAGCAAAATATGTTCTTGAAAGCACCCAACCTTCTTAGTAAATGTATCCAAATTTACACAGTGCTTAATACAATACGTATATTCAAGACAATAATTGACGGAATAAGAAAAAACGATACATTAGGTGAGGGGGCCCTGCTCGCAAGCTTACAATCTTGAGGGATATGAATCAATGTAATACATGTAGGTTTCAAATGATAGAAAAAGGGGTTCAATTCCATGACTATGCTAAAGAAACAAAATAGAAAATACATATTTCCAAAAGTATGCCAGTTTTGCAGTTCTGCTGCATCCTCTTTTGAATGTTACAACTCCCATCATCCTAATTATTCTAGATGAAGTTGATGGGAATTGAAGTCCACAAAAGTTAATCAGCGATTATATATTTATTTATAAATCAATAAAAAAATGTGTTTAAGGAAATTTATGTCAGGATACGTTTTTTTTAAATTAAGTTTTAGGTTGGAGTAAGGGTTATAGGAGGGACCTGTAATGTCGCAGTTACTGATTCCTGCTGGCCAGGTAATCTCACAATAGTGTTCAGTTTTACTTTTTCTCATCACTTGTCATGGAAGCAAGGCAGGGATCGGATTTTCATTCTACATTTTTTCTTTTTATAGATGGAGACCTTGAGAATCAGTCTTTGACGTAAGGCTTTCCTCTTTAACAGAAGTCTTGTGCGCGGAACAGGAGCTGATTAGCACTACACTACCATGATCTTGAATAGAGGGGGTAACGTGCCATCATGTATTAGATACATGGTTGGAAACCTAAGTCTACACAAATGCCATCCATATGTGGCTGGTACTGAAAGGGTTAAGAAGAACAGTCCCTTAAATACCTCTGCCTCTCCTTTCTACCCTGATGTCTCTCTTTCCTAGGAGCTCAGAATGTTTGGTGGGTATGGGTATATCATAATGAAGCCCTAAAGGTCACAATGATTTGTAAAGGAAGTGCAGAAAAGGTATTTATAAGCAGTATCACAGTGTTTAGTTATCTTTTTATTGGGCCAATATAGAAAATGATTTAAAGTTACAGAAGTTTTCCCAGAAGTCTCTTTTCTAGATGAAAGTACCACTGCAACCCTGCTTTCTTGGTCACTGCATGTGTGATCAGACACACACAAGGGGGTCATCTCTGCTACTCTGCCCAATGCTTCCTACATCTTTGACACCACAGGAAGGGAATGCTCGTCAAGCATTTAAACACTTTGAATCTGTCAGCTGATAGCCTGCAATGTTGGCTCTTGCTGACAGATGAGAGACCACACTGTCAGACAGCCTTCTCACTATGATTCTGGGTGCAATCACCACTGCAACACTTATTTTAACCCATGATGTACCAGACACATTACTGGTCCTATGGGATGTCCTTTTTGTGATGTACACTGGCCACAAAGGGGTTAAGTTATCACAAAAGCAGTGTTTTTTTTTTAATTTAGATTCGTTTTTATATGTCTATTGTTCCTGGATGTGTTATTTCACATTTTATCTTGGTTTGTTGCACTGAAATCTAGTAGAAATTAAATGTAGTCATGTATTTGTGGGTATTGTTTAACACTAGAAACGTACACAGTTCTGTACCAGTCTGCTGTTTCTGTCTTGTTTTGTATAATAATAATAATAAAATAGGCTAACGACAATGTGAGTGTCAGGTAAGCTGTGGCTTGTCATAATGACCATCATACCTACATCAGCTTGTTCAACATCCCATTTCAAAACCATAGGCATTAATATGGAGTTGCACCCCCCTTTCTTGGCAGCTATAGCAGCCTTCACTTTTCTGGGAAGGCTTTGGAGTGTATCTGTGGGATTTGTACCCATTCAGCCAAAAGAGGATTTGTGAAGTCAGGCACTGATATTAAACTGGAGTTCCAATTCATCCCAAAGGTGTTTGGGCAGGCCACTCAAGTTCTTCAATGTTAAACCATGTCTTTATGGTCCTTATTTGTGCAATGGGGAATAGTCATGCCCTTCCCAAACAGGCCCCACAAAGTTGGAAGCATACAATGGTCTAAAACGTCTTTGTATGACATTGAGGGTGCTACAACATAACTCCCACGAATATATACTGAGCCTGATGGTGTACATTACTATATACATTGTGGCAGGATGGCCCAATTAAAACAAGAAACTCCAAACACCAGCAGAATAAAAGCAAAATGTGGTTTATTGCATCTTGCTGTAAGGTCCACAGTGTTGCACATACATAAACAAACCAAAACAAAACCAAATCCTACTCCATCTTGGAGACTAACTATACAAGATTCTTATCTCACTAACTAACCGGCCAGCTAATCCAATCCCAGTCATCAAAGTAATAGCAGCACAACAGTTTGTTCAGACCATACCTTTTTTTTTATAAAGTCTGAGGGCCTCTGGCTTGACTGCCTCTCTCCCTGTTTCTCAGACAACTAATGCCTCTAACGGCCACCCTTTAAACACCTCAGTGCAGGTTAATTGGATCCAGCCACTTGACTTCCAGCAATTAACCCCCTCATGCTGGGAATATTGAGCGTTCCAACCTGCCACTGATATAAACAGACTCCGTTACCTTGCCACAACATATAGTACATAACTCCCATAAACATATTTACTGAGTCTGACAGTGCTATACTCCAATTGTGGCAAGTCATGTGTGGTGCAATTTGGGTACTAGGCAAGGCCTGTGGGTGCAATAAGGATGCTGGGCAGGTCCTCTGGATGCAACCTGGGTGCCAGGCTTGACCTTTGATCTGTGGCTGCCATTTAGGGTTTCCATGCATTATTTATTTGACCTGTACCTTCAATGCTGAGTTTGCATGTGGTTTTTCAGTTGCTCTATACCTGCAATGCTGTGTTTCCATTTGTTATTTATTTACTCTATACCTGCAAATACAGGGTTTCCATGTCTTATTCAGTTGATCTATACCTGCATACCTATCAGGGCCGGTGTGCAACCTGTGCGGCCGCACAGGGCGCCGTGGGAGCAGGGGCCCCTGCCCGGGTGTCGGGAGTTGAAACATCGTTTTTATTTTTTTAACTTTATTTAATGTAGAGGAGAAACAGGGGCACTGAGCAGTCGCTCATGAATTTTTTAGCAACCGCTCGGCGCCCCTCACTCTCATACGCGAGACATCTATCTCCGCCGCGGTGCCGGCGTTTCCTGCTGGGCGCCGGAATATGACGTCATATTTCGGCGCTCAGCAGGGTAGATAGTGAGAAGGGGAGTGGGGGTAGATACTGAGAAGGGGCAGGGGAGGGGGGGTAGATAGTGAGAAGGGGAGGAGGGTAGATAGTGAGAAGGGGAGGAGGGTAGATAGTGAGAAGGGGCAGAGGGGGGAGGCAGTGAGAAGGGGCAGAGGGGGGGAGGCAGTGAGAAAGGGGCAGAGGGGGAAGACAGTGAGAAGGGGCAGAAGGGATAGATAGTGATAAAGGGGGAGAGGGGCTACATAGTGAGAGGGGATAGATAATGAGAAGTAGGGGAGGGGTAGATAGTGAGAAAAGGTAGAGGGGGTACATATTGAGAAGTGGGGAAGGGGGAACATAGTGAGAAAGGGGGGAAGGCAGTGAGACGGGGGAATGGGGGTACATTGTGAGAAGGGGCAAATAAGAAGGGGGGTAGATGGGGAAGATAGTGAGAAGTGGGGGTACATGGTTTGCCGACAAAGCTGTCTTACACTGGGCTGTTTGGGGACAAAGTTGGCTCAGGCTGGGCTGTAATATGTGTATAATCTGGTTAGGTTCTAAGTGGGCAATGTGGACACCAGGGCTGGCTTTGGGGTGTGCAACCTGTGATCTATGCTGTAATTTAGGGGGTTATCTATACCTTTAATGCTGAGTTTATATGTGAATTCCAATTGATTTATACCTGCAAAGCTGGGTGTGTGTTATTCTGTCGATCTGTATCTGGTACTCTGTTTCCATACATTATTATTGTATACCTACAAATAGAGGGTTTGTATGTCTGATTCTGTTTATTTGATCTAACCTTCAATGCTGAGTTAACATGTGATTTTCAGTCTCCCCCTAATCTGCAGCTGGCGTGGTATCGGAGGGCATGATTGCATGCTAGAGAGCGCGGATCAGGGCCCAAGGAAATGCTTTCTGGGGTCCATTTTTTTCAATATTTTAAAAAAAAAATTTGTTACAGCAGATTAGCTGTTTTGTTTAATGAAAGCTATTTGTTTGTTACAAGATTTTTTTCCTTTCTTTTTGGGGGGATGGGGGGGCAGAGGCGTAGTCTGCACAGGGCGGCAGAACACCTAAGGCCAGCTTTGATACCTATACCTTCCGAAAGTTATTTGATATATACCCGAAATACTTAAGGGATTAGTAGAGCTGTAGCACAGCCAAGGAGGGGGTGATGACAATTTTATTATGACCATAATGGAGGCTCTGCCAAATTTACTTTTTAAAAAATGAACGTTTATAGTTGCACAATTATTCTCAAAAAAGAGCATGATCAAACAAAATAATAACTACGTTTGCACTTATATTTGCAGAAGCATTCAGTGCATACATTTTTATAACAGGAAAAACATGCCACAAGTACTAAAAATTAAAGGGAACACTGGATGTCAGGTGTCTGATTTTGAACGTGACAAACTAGTGTTTTGTAACCGCATCCAATTCACACGATAGCATTACGCTGCTTAGAACTGTCTAATATTTTGGAGCTCGCCTTTCGTAACAAGCATTTATTTGATACTCTATTTTTGGCACCCCTCTGGGTAACACTTCTATACTTTTATTTTCCAATACAGGGATATCTAATGCGGGAATCCCGCACTCGACAATCTCCGTCACGAGAGCTGGAGCCTGTGACACAAAATTGAACCGCCAGACAGAGGCACGAACACGCATGCGCATTCCCCGCTCGTCTCAGTAGCTTCTCTTCCGGCCGAGCCCCCGCCCGGCTCCTCAATCCCTTCCGGTGCGTGAAGGAGGAGGCCACTGGTAGGGTTTCGGATTCACACGGAGCGTGAGTCCGAACCGGAACCTGAGTTCCCAAGCTTGGGCAATGGTGTCTGTGGAGTAGTTAGATGTCCGGTGATGTGTATATATGTCTATGTTATTGTGAGGCATATGGCTTCGGGCGCCTTTTGACCCATTTTGTTTCGTGACGGGGTGTAATAATTACCCATTACCTTGTACTCAAGTACTCGTCGAGAATCGCAGTTAGAAATCCGTTTCGATTTGTGGATAAACATGCCTCCCGTGCAGCTGGAGAACAGTCAGCTGGTAGTGGCTGGGGGTCCAACTTCTGCCCCACAGGCGCCTCCCTCGGGGGCAGTGGTGGCTACAACGTCCCCCAGTCATGGCTACCGACTAAGCACACTCATAGACTTCTTGCTTCAGAGGACCTATCAGGAGATCAACGTCCTGGCGGATCTGTGAGTACATAGAGTTGTAGGGTGGGGGGGTTCGTTTTATATCACTTTGGTGCCGATCTGATGAATCAATAGCTGTCCCTAACCTCCTGATCTCTTAAATATGACCCATCATTAAGCTTCTCTGTATGGATACAGAGCCCTGGAACACTGACATACCATTAACACACACACACACAATATGTATAGATAGATACACACACAAATATCTGGCACTCATTGTCAGTAACACTTGAGATGTGTGGCTATATGTACATCTCCAATGTCTTATTGTTTTTGAAATCTAACATATGTCATCGGTTCTGTGTTTTCTTCCCATACCCGCAGAATGTTCATTTTGAAATATTTTGTCACTGACACTTCTTTAATACAAACTTGTTGAAGAACATCACGCATTATAAAAAAAAAAAGTGTGTGTGATTTGGCATCATTTTGCATCTATTTGACTAAATATGTGTTCGGAGTAAGAGTGTGTTTTGGCATACAAAGTTAAAATAGCTCACTATGGTAAAATTCAGTTTTTACCGTGTTTCATAATTGCGAATATCACTTCCTAGCAGGCAATCGCTCTTGCCAATGTCTGTTCCTCTGAAATATTGATCTAAAATATAAAACCGGTGCTCATACAGGATAGAGTCTCGCGATATTGAAGTATTCTATTCTATTCTATACTTATTTCACATTTGCATAAACATAAGTATTTTACCTTTTGATATCTAAGCTAATACTGTTCAAAAATGAACAGCTGTTAGGTCCAGTGTTCTGACATCTCGTATATTGCATGCATGTAAACTAATCACAAAAAGCCTTATGAGCTATTTTTCAAGTAGCACAGTGCGGATTTTTTTAAAATATTTCTTACGCCCCGTGCGATTAGCTCTCATGAAATGCGCTTTTTTCTTTTATGTTCATATTAACTTTGTTCTTTTGTGTCCCTATAGGCTTCCGAGAAAGACTGACATGGAAAGGTGAATTCATTTCTATAAGATTTTCATGCGTTTTTAAAATTCCTTACTGTTCATTCACCCGCTGGATGGTAAAAGGCCATCGCTTTTGACTTTTGATGAGGGGGTGTTGTGTGTTGGACGCATCTACTATACTGAGCTAGGAAATTATTATTCTATTTAGTTCTATAGCACCAACAATTTACTCAGCTCTTGTAAAAATGCATATAGTCAAGGAGAAAAAATAAAGTCCTTCATTTGTATACTAATGAGGATTTCTGACTGCATAATGCTTTATATAATTGGCATGTGGGCTTATGTATAATTATGACTGGATGGGCAGGATCATTCTAGTTAGCCATAATATGTTAATGCTGTGTAAACGATATGTACGACATAGTAGAATGTTACGCTAACAGCTACGTGTACCAAACAGTCACCCTGTTTTGTGCCCTCGGTTGCTATTTAGTATGCAAGGCATTTGGGTGTTGGAGTTTTTACTTTTGTTAGTTCGAGTCTTAATATAGTTCTAAGTTCCTCGTATCTTTGTGATTAATTTAAGGCTTCTTCAACAAATGATCAGTAAGCCATTGCAAGGTATAACATGTTCTTATGTTTTGTTTGGTTTTAGGAAGATTGAAATTGTGCAGTTTGCCAGCCGGACTCGTCAGCTTTTTGTGCGGTTACTAGCACTGGTGAAATGGGCAAATAATGCAGGCAAAGTAGAGAAGTGTGCGGTAAGTTCTGTTTGAGAATGTGTTTTGCAATGCATCTGTTGAAGAGATCACTTGTATCAAAATGCTTGTTTACGTGACTGCAGTTTAAATTTTTCAAGTATTGAAGCCCCCCCCAAAAAAAAATCTTGTGCCCCGAGTTTTCTGTTAAGCCATCCCCATTTTCTCATCTTGGCACCTCAGGCTGTCTAGTAAGTTACCGTACTAGTGGTATGAAGGGGTTCCAATAGCGTTATTGAAACCAACTACTAAAGTTAAATATATTATATATATATATATATATATATATACTCACTGAAACAGCGTGCTTAAGACTACTGATTTTTCAGAGAGCAATGATAACATTAATGATCTGTTTTTAGCTCTTGAACATTTGGAATTACAATGTCAAGCTTGGTAAATGGTGGTCTAGAAAAGTTTTAGTAGGTGGCCCAGTTTCAAACACCTCCAAAGTCAGCTGTTGACAGCATGCAAATGCAAAATTTGGTTGTTGTAACTGGGATCATCCAAGGGAATGACATAGTAGTGACTTTCCAGCTATTCATGTACGGCACAGGTTAGTGGTGCGCATTGAATTATTTATAATGGGATGCTATTTCTCAGCAAACCTGACTTCTGTTCTTCTTTTGCAGATGATATCAAGCTTCCTAGATCAGCAAACCATATTATTTGTGGACACCGCTGATCGCCTTGCATCCTTAGCCCGAGATGCCCTGGTGCATGCTCGTTTGCCCAGTTTTGCTATTCCTTATGCCATTGACGTGCTAACAACAGGGTCTTACCCGCGGCTGCCAACATGTATTAGGGTACCCCTTGTTTTCTTTCTATTTTTTTTTTTCCTTTTCGTTACGTAGGTCATAGGGGTAATATTGCTTCAATACAGCGCAATAGGTCACAGATGATGTTTATATTTTATTTCACATGAGTAATATAATGACATATCTGTAGTATGCTATCATCTCATAAATATACGCCCAACATGCACATACAAAAGAAGAAAATGCTTTCAAGAAATATTTTGTGGTATTACTTTGCTGTGCAATATATCTGGGTTGACAAAGTATTCAGTGTACAGAGTTGTAATTACATTGTAAATTTGTTAAACTTAAATAGAGGTTCCTGTCAATATGCTTGTTGCTTGTGACCATTTATGTTGTTGTGGTCTTTTCCATTCCTGTGAAGATCTACTCCAAGCTTACTGTTAGGCTACCTAAATTTTAATAACATGACTTATAACAGCGTTCCAAATAATTACAGCACAATACATTTCAAGGCAGTTCCGATTTAATAAATTTGGTGTGGGTTGTAATTTTGTTTACATGGGGAAAGCTATGAAATCATTACTATTTTTTCCTTGTTCCCTGTGTATGTCAGTATTTCACTTAAGTCTGTCTATGTTTTTATGTATACAGCTGTTATTTTTCTCTTACTGTTATATGAATTCCTTACTTCAGGTAAATAAACTTACATTTTTTTTTAAATATCTCTTCCTTACAGGATAAAATAATCCCCCCAGATCCTATAACAAAAACAGAGAAGCAAACAACTCTTCATCAGCTGAATCAGATCCTCCGACATCGACTTGTAACTACAGACCTCCCTCCGCAGCTGGCAAATCTCACAGTTGGTAAGTATTCATAAGTAAATGTTGTGTTGTATGTTTAAATATTGCTTTTCTTTTAAAATTACAAATTGTAGTCCCTGTGAAACACGCGGAGGTGCAGGGAATGATAGGTTGGTGATGCGGACGCCAGGGAAGCAGAGTTGTTTAGCTGAAAGAATGCAATAATAAGTGAAGAGGCACAGTTTCTTAAAATGCTTATTCCAAAGCAGCAGAGAAAGAGACAAAGTTTAGGATTAACTTTTTCTATATGCAAATCGGAGAATTGCTAAACCTTACTACAGGAAATTCAGGGACCCCGAGGAACACTCCTTTTGGTCATTATATTCTTTTCAGAAAGAAATGACTATCATTGCTTTTTCTCAACACAGCCAATGGCAGGGTAAAATTTCGTGTCGAGGGGGAATTTGAAGCAACCCTTACTGTAATGGGAGATGATCCTGACATTCCTTGGCGCCTTCTGAAATTGGAAATACTGGTGGAAGATAAAGAAACTGGAGGTAAATCTGACGTGATAACTCAACCATCCATTTCAGGCTAAAATTGTTGGTTGCATTTACTTTTGAGGGCTCCCTAGATCTGACGTAGGGCAGCATCATCACTGCCTACTATTGATAGTGTTCAAAAGTTTTGCATACTGTTTGGAGAACTTTTTGGGATCACTCACTGTACCTTATTCCTTTTTTTGTTTTGAGTTCCCAAGCCTGACATATGTAGACACATTGTAGATATTCTTTAAATGGTCAGCGTCCTGAGCACAGTATTGTATGGCGCCTGCTAATGTACCAGGCTAGGCCTTAGTGTTTCCATACTCACGTTCTGTCAGTGATGTTACATGTGAGGACAACCAGTTCCCTACTTATGCACGATTTATGCAGCTGAGATCTTTCTGGCTCCCGGCCAAACAGGTCAGTGAATTGGCTGCTTGCTGATAATGTGCAATAGTGAACCATAGAATAATTCTTTCTAAAACGAATGTATTTTAATATATATTTTTCAGATGGTCGTGCATTGGTCCACAGCATGCAGATCAACTTTATCCATCAGTTGATTCAGTCGAGACTATTTTCAGATGAAAAACCACTTCAAGACATGTACAACTGCTTGCGTATCCTTTCAGTACTGTGAGAGTATATTTCCATGTACCTTTAAACTGATAACCTAGTAGCTTATTAAGATAGCTAGGGTCTGGAGTGAAACCTTGTTGTAAAGCTGGTACGCAAAACGTTAAATCTAACATTACTTGCTGCTTTTACATTTTCACGGTCAATTTTTTAGCCTAAATAAAATACACAGGAGATAGAGAAATGTAATTGTTTTTGGCCCATATCTCTACATTCAAAGCTAACTTGACGTTTTTCCTGTGATTTCTTTTTTGCGCAATACAAAAAAAATATCCTTAACGTTGTTTCTGCAAAGACTCCTTCTGCCTGTCCCTTCAGCTGGAAGTCCTCCATTCACAAACTTTAATGCTGATACGAGAACGTTGGGGCGATCTTGTACAGGTGGAGCGTTACTATGCAGGAAAATGCCTCACTCTTACAGTTTGGAAGTAAGTTATTTTTTTTTGTGTGTGTGTGTGTTTTTGTAACTTGTAAAGTGTACAATTAATATCTAATTCCTTGGGAAGGTTTACTAGCTAAGTCAGCTGTGAGCTTTTGTGAGGCACGATGTTGCTACTTTTTTTTTTTTAACTTTGAATATTTGTGAATCTTGAGGTCCTAATTTTTTGAACTTCTTGAATAAAAGGGGTTTTCCAAGAACAATCATTGAAAGGAGTAGTCGTATGGGGAAAAAAGTATTTTCTCCTTGAGCATAAAATACAGTACTGTATAACGTAATGTAGGTTAGCATTGCCGAAAATCTGGTTGTACCTTATTTTGTTCCTATAAACTTCCTTTATCTGCAGACCTGTGGGCTGCCATTGTCAGTCGTGATATTTGGTGGCTTTCTCTGCACAATCGCCACACTGAGCTCATTCTTTATTCATTCATATACTTAATTAGTCAGGCAGTGTGCTGAGCAGTCAGCGTGCTTGGAGATTGTACTAAGGTAACAGAGCTAGAACACACAAATGAGTCATGCAGCTGCCTGAAAACAATATGAAAAATACTGAACTGTACATTTTTAATATAATACTAGCAAAAATGGGGGTAGTTCCCTTTAAGGTTATATATTTATATTTACCTGCAATTATTTGAGCCAAATGAAGTTGTTGAGTTTTAGACCATCAAAAAGCTAGCATCTGTGTTATTGACGTTAACTTACATTTGTCAAATTCTTGTAAAGGCAAAATATCTGAACTCTTCCTTCTCCTTACAGCCAACAGGTACTGGGAAGGAAAACGGGAACTGCATCTGTTCACAAGGTCACCATAAAGATTGACGAGAATGATGGTTCAAAACCTCTGCAAATTTCCCATGAACCTCCTCTTCCAGCCTGTGATTCTAAGTTAATGGAAAGAGCTATGCGGGTAAACAGCCAACAATTCATACACGGCACAGATAAATGTTCCAACACTGCATTATAGGCAGTTGAATTTTCCGATTTTGAGTGTTCTGTTTCTTGTTTTAAAGATTGACCATTTGTCGATAGAGAAACTGCTAATAGACAGTGTACATGCACGGTCGCATCAGAAGCTGCAGGAATTAAAAGCCATCATGAAGAGTTTCAATACAAAGGATAACTGTACGTACTTGAACTAAACTTTTTGGCATTACTTTTCAAATCTCCTTATTTCTTCAAAATGTGGTTAACAACTCTATATTATAATAGTCTAAATGCTTAATGGATTGTACCATTTAAGGCCTTTTTATGTTATGCGTGTAGACAGAAAGCAAATAAGTACTAGTATAATGTACAATAAATAGTTAGGTTGACATAAAACAACCATCAGATCTTACTTGCCGTAGCACTTTGTCCCGATCCGCTATACTGTAAAACTGCATTTGGTGGAAAATAGTCTTTTGGCTTGCCTTCATTACCTTATATTACAGTTTCATATACATATTGTGGAACCGTTTTTATTTCAATGTTTTCTTATTGTTTGTCCTTAGCTTTCATCGAAACAGCCCTTCCAACGCTGGTCATTCCCATCTTAGAGCCCTGTGGCCGTTCCGAGTGTCTTCATGTTTTTGTAGATCTTCATTCTGGAATGTTTCAGCTCATGTTGTATGGATTTGGTAAGAGTTGTGTGGTACTGTTCATCATTGTGGTTGTATATGTTATATGAATACTGATGTTAATTATGACTAATTGTAATTCTTTATATACATGCCTTATGTACAGACCTAGTCAGTGTGCACTGATTGAGTCTAAATGATACTCTGATAACTAGCAAAAATAACTAGCTATTTCTTAGAATAAAGCATAAGACCTTTTTTTCCAGACCAGTCCACATTGGAGGATATAGAAAAATCTATCAATGATGATATGAAAAGAATAATTCCTTGGCTTCAGCAACTCAAGTAGGTTCAGCTTTTTCTCTCTCCCTGTTTCTTAAGTTATAATTGATATCGGTAAAGTATTGCACTTAATACATTTGTAAGCCTTTATGTAAGGCTAAGCTTTCTCCAGTATATATTTGATAGAAACAGTAGTAGACACCACCGGTGACAGTATTTAAAATACATTTTGTGTAGTGTTGCAGAAACTGCAATATATTGAAACATCCAAAATTTGATTTGATGACTCATGGCAATGCTCAATTTCCAGAGACGCTACATAAATAGAAACGTGTCCTTATTTTGGGAATATGTAAAGTCTTCTGACTGCCCAGTTTGAGCAGTGTCATCTAAAAATCCCTTTACAATCCCTGACACATTGGTTAGCTGAAACTACCATTCCTGTGTTTTGTTGCAAAGCATGCTTGATACCCTGTGTTTTTCTTTTCACTTCAAGATTTTGGCTTGGACAACAGCGGTGTAAGCATTCGGTAAAGCATCTTCCCACAGTGTGCTCTGAGACTTTGCATCTAACAAACTACCCAACCCACCCTGTTAATAATCTCTCTAGGCACAAGCTGTTTATCAAGCTGACCCGTCTTCCACAGTATTATATAGTAAGTGATCGACTCCCATTCCACTCATTTCTATGTATATTTTGTGGATTAACAGATGTTTCCCTAATCTAGTTAAATATAAAATAAAATTAATTTTTTTGCCATTGATTATGCGAAAGTGACGGTTTTGGGAACTGTGTCATGAAAGTGCAACGTACAGTTACTCTAGTATGTCTGTATTTAAGTATGAATGGTCTTAATCTGCTTAATACCAAATATTACCAAGTATTACTAAATGGCATTCCATTTTTCTTGCAGGTAGTTGAAATGTTTGAGGTTGCTGGCAACCCCACAGAATTGGAGTATGCCTACCATTTCTTGTCTGTTGGTCATCAAGATGGAGAAGAGAATCCACCCACTGCTCTTGTGCTCCAGAAGTTCAAACCAAATGTTGAGGAGCTAGCTGTAGATGGCACATGCCGCAAGCAAGCTAAACCAGGCTCTAAGCGCAAGGTAAGCGTACAATCCAAGATTAATAGTTGTGTTTTGTACTGGGATCTGTTTTTCACTTCATTACCTGCTGGGCATGATGGTGCACGGTTTCATATGTAATAATACACCACTAGAACACAATTTGAATTTATGAAAACACCAACATTTCAAAAAGTCTGAATTGTTTGTCTACATTGGACAGTTGGATGCTACAAAGTGTGGCTTGTGGCTGTCCTGTAGTTTAGGAATAATGTTGTAGTCCCTTTAATGATTGCGACATTCATTTGTGTTCATGCTATGCACCTATATGACAACTTGAAAGTGCCCGGTTAAATGTACACTTGTACAATCTGATTGTGTCAAACAAGTTCATTATAAGGAATAAAGGCAAGTTCATATTTTTTCTTATTCCAAGCTAAAATATAAGAAGTTTTTATTTATTTATTTATTTTTATTTTTAAAAGAAAGTGAATTCTTTTTTTTTTTTTTTTTTTTTTTTTTTTTTTTATCTTATTATTTTGATTTCCAGCTTTCTGGTGAGCAGGGTTCTTCTGAATGTAAGAAGCCAAAACGAACAGGGGAGATGTGTGCCTTCAATAAAGTACTTGCTCATTTTGTGGCTATGTGTGACTCCAACATGCCTTTCATCGGCCTTAGGATGGAGGTGAGCTGGAATATGTAGGGCTAAAGAAAAATAAAGCCCAAAATTGTTGGTATTTTAAGTTTGTCGTTTGTGTGCTAGTCATTCATCTTTGACTTCTCATTGTATCAGGAAAACTTTAGTTGGCATTTTTTTGAAAGGGATAGTTTAAAATCTCATATGTCTTCAATAACAAAGAATGCAGATTAAAGCACTTTGTACGTACGTTTGCATTCTTTAACGGTTACGTGATTTTATTTGAAATATACTTTTAGAGGAAGCTGCAGCCAATCATCCCCACTTCGATCTGCTATTTGCAACAGTTTTGGGTACTTAAAGTAGCCAGTCGCTTGTAGGAAAGTGCTTGAGATCAGTAGATCAGTGGATGTTCTGTACTAGACCTCATGGAAATGTCACAAAACACAGTGATGAAGCTGGCCTGCTACTGTGTGACATGCTTTTCACAGAAAGCATTATGTGGAAGCTATGGAGCTCGGGGAGTGGGGAGACAATACAGAGGAACTGGCGGGAATCTGCTGAATCCTTCCATCTGTTTGCAATGTAAAAAAGTTAATTTGAAGGTGGCATTCAGTATGAGTATATACAATGGCTGGACTGCCTCTTTAAAATGTTTTATCCAAATCCTATATTGTAAGTCTTGTATTGTACACTTTAACAGTGCGACAGATCTTAACTTCCTTTTTCCATGATTTGCTTGAAAACCCTTTTTTCTGCAGTGTTTGAGTAAATGCTGCAGAGTTTCTTAAAATGTTGTAGTATAGTATGTACTAATTTGTATAAATATTCAAGTTTGAATATTTTAAATGAGTGGGCCCCTCCCAACTTTTTTTTCTGTAACTCTTAATTGTTATATGATGTACTATTTATGTGCTGTATATTAATAAATATACGTATTCCCACTTTTTTTCTTAGCTATCCAACATGGAGATTCCACATCAAGGTGTTCAGATAGAAGGGGATGGTTTCAGTCACGCCATTAGAATACTAAGGTACCAGCAGGTTTTTTTTTTTATTTATTGTTTTTTTTTTTTAACTATTTGGCTATGTTTTTTTGTGTTGGGTTTGGCTCGACGTTCTATAACTTTTATACATTCCACATTTTGCTTTTAGTCTCGGTTAGACTCATCCTTTAGATTTCATTGTGGATTTTTTTAATTGTATGTCCTTTTCTAGGGTTCCTCCATGTAAAGGAACAAGTGAAGAAACTCAGAAGGCGCTGGAACAGTCGCTACTTGATTGCACATTCCGACTCCAAGGCAGGAATAACCGTACTTGGGTGGCAGAGTTGGTATTTGCGAACTGTCCTCTCAACAGTGCCACATCCAGGGAACAAGGTATTGCAACAGGGGGCATGTTGCATTCTTGGGTTCTTTCTCATTTTTCCGTTTCACACACTGTGCAAATAATCTTTTGGCTATTCGTTTTCACAGGCCCCACACGGCACGTCTACCTGACGTATGAAAACCCACTTTCGGAGCCAGTTGGTGGCCGAAAGGTGGTCGAGATGTTCCTGAATGACTGGAATAGTATTGCTCGATTGTATGAATGTGTATTGGAATTTTCCCGTTGTTTACAAGGTACCTTATTTACAAATTTTGTTTAAGGCTGGGCTTCGGTCTGCAATCTATTTATTTACCTTTTTTTGTTCCTCAAGATATACCACCTCATCTAAATCTCTTCTCTGAGGTTCGTTTGTACAACTATCGAAAACTTATCCTGTGCTACGGCCCAACAAAGGGAAGCTCAGTAAGTAAAATGTAAAAGCCGTGTTGAATGAAAACATTTGTATTGTAAAATAGCCATAACAAGCAAGGAGTGTTGTATAATCATATTATGATTTCAAAAGAAAGCTCTACTTGACCTGAAAAAAAATAAATATATATATATATAATTTGTAGGGGTGCACTAAATGAGTTAGTGGGAAATTGAACAAAGTAAAACCTTGCAAAAACACGAAAATTGCTATGGTGGTTTTTTTTTTTGAAAACATTGTAAAATCACCCTGGTCCTTAAGGGGTTAAATAACTGATAGCACCATGTCTACATAGATGTACATAATTCTCCTACATGCCATTACTACAGAAACACTGTAGGAGCCGGCTCGCAAGACAGTTATGACGTTTTCTCTCACTCTGCCACAGACTCTCTCGTTTATAAATTATCCAAAGCGAGTAGCGCACCTCTGGCCTGCTCGTAGTTCTCAGGTCTATGCTGATAGGGTACAGGATATGCTGGAAAGTACATCAACGTACACTGTGCTGCCATGTCATTTCATTATCTGGGATCTGCATTTTCCTTGCTTTTAACTCGGTTTGTGGGCATTCCTAAATGTGTCTGTATAGGTGTCACAAATAAAACCGTGCTCTATTTTGACAACAAGCATCTTGACTTGATTGATCCGTTTCAACAAACTTTCTCAACATTAATATATTTAGCATTTAGTAGAATGAATGAAAAACAATTAACCTTTTCGGCTGAAATGAATAACATTGCTATTCATGTAACAAGAAACCAGTTCTCATTATGTTTTTGATTTGTAAAGGGACACTCCAGCCATTATATATATATATAAAACTAATGAATATGATCGCTCAGAGGTCCCTTTTAAATGTACATTGGCTCTTTTGCAAATGCATGGAGGAATTCTGCAGATCGCCCCATAAGCCTTTGCTCCTTATACCACGTGAAAACACAGGGTGAACGCTGCTGGCAGGGGTCTGTTCTCACCCCTAAGTGCATACATGGCAAGTGCTCCAATTGATTTCAATGGAAGTGCTTTCTTGACACTGACAGCTTCAGCGGCAATATTATGCATATTAAAAAGTGCTCACAAAAACTATAAAATACATCCTTATTTTGGCGTCCCTCTTAATTGTGTTTTTTTGTTTTTTTTTTATGAAAGTTGTGTACCTATTCTCTGCTCTAACATGTATGTGTGTTTGTTTTTTTTTAATTTGTAGATAAGCATACAGTGGAACTCTGTCCACCATAAATTTCATATCTCACTTGGAACCACTGGCCCTAATTCCGGTTGTAGTAATTGTCACAATATCATTCTTCACCAGCTGCAGGAAATGTTCAACAAAGTTCCAAACGTAGTCCAGTTATTACAGGTATTACTACAGCTAACAATTCTTAACTTTAATACTGTAGACTTTTAATGTAAATATCTTAGTTTATTCGAAGGGATTCAAGCCTTTGAAGAAATACCTTCGGTTTTTTGTTTTACCACCACTTTCTTTGGCATTTTTATTTATTTAACTTATGGGCATTAATTGGATGGGTATATTGTCAGAAATGTTAACAGGAGCTATTTTTTTCCATTTAATCTTAGGTATTATTTGATACACAAGCTCCTCTAAATGCAATTAACAAGCTTCCAACGGTGCCAATGCTGGGACTCACGCAACGAATAAACACGGCCTACCAGTGCTTTTCAATTCTCCCTCAGTCCCCCACACATATTCGACTGGCCTTCAGGAACATGTATTGCATTGACATTTACTGCAAAAGTCGGGGAGTGGTAGCAATACGTGATGGTGCCTACAGTCTCTTTGACAACAGCAAAATAGTTGAAGGATTTTATCCGGCGCCCGGACTTAAGGTGTGAATTGTTTGTAGTAAAGTGATTAAAGTGACCAAGCCTACCCATTTCTTCACCGAAGCTGATATGTCCCTTCCTGGAGTCACCAAAGGTTGCAACTTTGCAGAAGCTATAGAAAATATAGAATTTGCTGCCAGATAAGAACTATGCAGGCCATAAAGGACATTCAAAAGGCATTGAGTATTTTGATAAATGGGTTGGCTGATTCAGTTAGGGTTTAAGCGAAATTTATGGAGTCTACATAGTTAGAAATAACTTAAAAATGTAATACTATTCTTTTTCATTGGATACCATGGTTCATTTAACTGATACTTTTTCACTAGAAATTTGCCATGCCTGTGTTTGATATTTACACAATTTTTCTCTGTCTACAGACTTTCCTGAATATGTTTGTAGACAGCAATCAGGATGCAAGGAGGCGATCGGTCAACGAGGATGATAATCCGCCGTCCCCGATAGGTGGTGATATGATGGATTCGCTA
Organism: Spea hammondii; assembly: GCA_029215755.1. Lineage (NCBI taxonomy): Eukaryota > Metazoa > Chordata > Amphibia > Anura > Pelobatidae > Spea > Spea hammondii. The sequence continues at coordinate 114,313,894 of JARDYJ010000002.1, forward strand.
ATATCCCAGTTACAACCACAAGCACAGCAAACACCACAGGTATGTCTACAGCACACATTTGCCTCCACACAATCAGGTGCCGTGATGTATGCATTTAGTGAAATGCAAAGTAGTTTAATATTAAGCCATAGAGGCAGAAAAGCAATTAAGCAATGAAGTTTTAAAAATCAATGAATTGCAGATGTTGAGGACACTCTTTAAATCCGTTGCTGTTTAAAAGAGGCCGTCATGGAGAATTAGATGAGCCAGGCAATACTGTATTTCTGAAGCTCTATGTAGCAGTATTAGTAGTAGCAAATCTTAATTTAGACAAAAAAAAAGTCTGTATTAAGTGGGTGAATTAAGATTACAAAAATGCTGTTTGTTTAAATGTGTAGGTACATAATACAAAACTGTACCACTCCTGCCTTTTCCCAAAAATTGATGGTTACTCAGTACTCTAAATTATAAAGGATGCATATGGTCAGGAACGACATCAATAAAGGCTTGTTCATAAAAGAGAAATTCCCATTTGTACAATACATAGTTATGTTACCTGATACGTGTGAGTGTTCTGGAGATTATCATTCATTGCATGTGCTCAAACCTAAGGGCATGGTTATTATTTGAATATACTTTTTTGTTAATTTTAGTAGTTTAATATTTATTACCATTTACATTTTGTTTTTATTTTAAGCAGTTTGCAAAGCAGGCTGGTACATCGGGCGCATATCCTCTTACTTCACCACCCTCCTCCTACCACAATGCAGTTACTCCTTCTCCATCTATGATGCACTCACAGTCACCTGGTAAGATTTAATTTTTCCCTTTTTTTTTAATGTACATGGTCTGTCCAATTCACTGCTTGCACGGAAAAACAACTAGTAGAGGAAGTCACACTGTCTAGAGCATAACTTTGGTGCTAATGCAAAAACGCTTTGAGCGCCTTTAGATGCTGAAAAAATGGATATAATATTTGTCAGAAGAACTTTAGAGACTGCAACTTTTTTTTTAAATACATATAATAATTATTATTATTTCTATTACACTTTATATTCTGACCCCTTCTTCTTTCCTTTAAAAATATTGATTTTCCTATATGATTTCCATTCTGTTTATTGGATTTTAGCAGCAGCCTCGAGTGGTTACGTAGAACCACATTTGTAGCTCTTTAAGGCTCTCTTGCAAATGCTTGTTGACCAAAAGGAAGATATTTCTGAGAATGTATGTTAATGTTTCACAGAAGGCTTCCCAGGTTAGAAAGTAAATCTTAATTTCTGTACATGTTTAGCGCGGTACAATTGTTTCCCATTGCCTTTATGGATCTTTATGCTGTAATTTTGTTTGTCAGGAAATCTGCAAAGTTCTCCAAGTGGTGCACTCAGAGCACCTTCACCCGCTTCCTTTGGTCCCACCCCATCACCTTCCTCCCTTGGAATTACAATGGTCCCCAACTCAAATTTTGCAAGCCCCCATGGTGAGTGTGTTTTTGGAACATTTAAATGTGCAAGATTCTTTTATCCTGTTGTCATACTGATTCAGACAAAAAACACTTCGAACTGTGGTGTGCCCTGCCCTAGATGTAAGCAGGAATTTTATACTGTATAATAAAAAAAAACCATGCTCACATTCAAGTGGATAGCGGGGATCACAAGCAGAAAATGCAGCGAGGTAACACAATGTGTTACAGTACAGAGTACTGATGACAAGCTACCAGTTGTGTAAAGCTCTCTGACTTCTATAACCAAATTTTGGAGAACAAAGTCTGAACTCTATTGTATTTGTTTTGGTGGGAACACATTGAGTTCCTTTATACTAAAAATGTTGGGTTGTCACCCCCCCTCCCCTCAAAATTTGACATACATGACATGCAGGTAAGTATATTGTATATGTCAAGTTATAACAGTGGAAAGCGTTACTGACTGCTGAACAAGACACACATTAACACAACCTATTGGCATTTTTTACCGTCGGTCAACCTATTGGCTATTTAAAAAGTGTTTATTACGTTTCCAAGTTGCCCTTTTAGTCTAAGATCCACAAATTTACGTATATGAATATCAGTGTCCTGAGAAAATTGAGTCTCCCGGAACTTTTATTTTTCTTGTTCCATAATACATGCACATATATATTGTGTAATAAGTATAAAATGTATGTTCCCATCACCCACTCTCCCCGCTTTCAGAAGCTTACTGGAGGTGATTATACCAAAAGTAACAAACAGAGAAACTTGTTTTATGGAGTTCGTTTTTATGGTTTGCTGACTTTTATCATTACTATGAAGTAAAGTATAAGCTTCCATTCTAATGTCAGGTGATTATGTGCATTAAATGTTTTTAATAAAAGTGGAAATTGAGGCAGGCTTCATGACAGTTCACTGTGTTCTCAAAACATCCTTCATTGCCCACAAAGGAGAGAGATTTGTTGTAGTCTTACCGTACTTCATGACGTCATCAGCTTATTCTCCCATGGAAAGATTGTTTATTGACATTAGTGATGATGTCATAAAAAAAAATCTCGTCTTGCAACTTGCACAGGTACATTAGACCCTAGTTCTCCGTACACCATGATGTCACCCAGCCAGCGTGCAGGGAATTGGCCAGGGTCTCCTCAAGTATCTGGTCCTTCTCCAGCAACTCGTATGACTGGGATGTCACCAGCAAATCCATCTCTTCACTCTCCTATCCCTGATGTGTCTCACTCCCCACGGGCCGGAACAAGTATGTTGTAGTTCCCATCATACACTTTAATTAAAAATCACCAGTTATTTTATTTCCTTTAATCTCTATTCTGGTCTGTAAACTGGTTTTAAATGCATATAGTATTTTGGTCCAAAAATTTAAACTATTAATAATCAAATGTCAAATTTAATTAAATTTAAATAACCAGACAATTGTTAAATTCACACCATTTATCCTTAAAAACGATGATACTATTGTTTGACAAATCAAATAAAGCTCAAGGTGTATTGAAGCCCCTTTGGATGCTTTAACAAACCCTGGCCCTTAATTCTTACTACAGAAAAGTTTATTGCATACATCTGCACTATACAACATTGGTGTCTGAAGGTACCAATCTTCATATATAAAGCCAGGCACACAAATAATAAAAACTAATTATGGCCAACATGAAATTCACAAAATCAAAATATGAGCTTCCTTATATATATATGTACGCAAACAAGGCTGAGAAGTTCGCTAAGTAAGAATGAAATAATAAACATGCTCTCTGTTGGGATCTCCTCAATTGAACCGTCATGGATCAATATGAATGAGGCATTGCTAAATCCACCTGTGTACCACGTGTGCTGCTGACAAACACCTGTGCAAATGTGTGTTTTGTTTAATCATGTAATTTGGTTAAAGCCGAATGGAAACAAAATATCAATTTTTTTATTTGGTGAGTGTCATTCAAGTTATTAAATGGCAAACCCTTTTAGTTCTTTAGAAATACTTCCTACTCTAGCGTTACAAGTAATACTAAATGTGTTTTGTTTTTTTTTTATCTCCTGTTTTTACAGGTTCTCAGTCAATGCCAACAAATATGCCTCCCCCTCGAAAGCTACCTCAGCGCTCATGGGCTGCATCCATCCCGACAATCCTTACCCACAGTGCCTTGCACGTACTCCTATTGCCTTCTCCTACTCCAGGACTATCGCCTGCTCTGGCAGGCAGCTACCTATGTTCTCCTCTGGAAAGGTTCCTAGGATCAGTTAACATGAGAAGGCATCTCCAGAGGATAATCCAGCAAGAAACGGTATGCACGTTATACCTTTTGATAACCTAAAATTACACAACTTCATAATACTTTTTTGCTTGAGATTCTGCATGGTTTTCCTAATATATAATTGTAGAAAATCAGTTATTTCATGTTTATTGTTTTCTTTCTTCAGCTGCAGCTTATAAATTCCAATGAGCCAGGAGTCATAATGTTCAAGACCGATGTCCTTAAGTGTCGGGTGGCTCTTAATCCCTCTACAAACCAGACATTGCAGTTGAAAGTTACACCAGAGAATGCCGGACAGTGGAAGCCAGAAGAGCTGCAAGTTCTGGAGAAATTCTTTGAAACCAGGGTATGCTAACATCTGCTAAATTGAGATCTCCTTCAAGTTTAGTTCATCCTTATCAGATATCAATTTAATGGTATTAGATTTCTGTTCCGAGCCATTTCCATAATGTTGTCTCCTTCCTCTTCCTTGACAGGGAGATCTGTAATGGTAGTTCTTCTGCCTCATCTAATGGACCTTTTTTATTCTCTTCATACTGTTCAATGATTATTCTGGTTTCATTAAGGCCATTAAACATTTTTCTTTTATAGGTTGCAGGTCCACCTTTCAAAGCAAATACCCTCATTGCTTTCACAAAGCTGTTGGGTGCTCCAACACACATCCTAAGAGACTGTGTTCACATCATGAAGCTAGAACTGGTGAGTCTAACAATATAATACAGCGGGAGCTATATTCTACAATCCAATAGACCTGAAGAAATTAGCCTACTGCTTGTCCAAGGAAATATCTGCCATCAAATTCTGGTTATGTGTAACACAGCAGTCTCCAGTATAATACATTAGTTGTTGGGCTGGGTTATGACAAGGTTGTAACATGTAGTTCTGCTGCCAGCTACAGGATCCCACTACCTGAAGCTTAACATCTCAAAGACTGAGCTCAGGTTAGCCCGTCCCTGTTTCCTCTGTCCACAGGCCCTGGTATCGCCATCACTGTTGAGAATTCCTTACTCTTCCCAACAAGCCAGATTAGCTAGTTTGATGTTACACTTTGATATCCCCATTACCCCATATATAAAGCCACTCACAAAATCCTGCCACCCACCCTTTCAAATTTGTCTTTTTTTCTCCCCCAAGAGACTACTTAAATAGTTATCTCTTCCCTTGTGCATTCTGACTGGATCATTGTGACTCCCTCCAGGCCGGTCTACCCCTCTCCTGTGTTTTACAGCTCCAACCCATTTTGGACTCCTACCAGCTACTCACCTGCTGCTCTTATGTGCCAGTCCTTACAGGAGCAGCCTTTGATTCTAAGGATAAACTGCTTTCTCAAAATAAGCCACTTTTTTTTTTTTTTAGTGGTATGTGTGGGATAGCCATCAGGGTATCTTGGATAAAAGGCCCATAACCAAGTAAATTTTGACATGCACAACCCTTCTTGTAGGAAAGGCTCTGGGGCTGTCCCTTGTGATTCTTAATAAAGTACATGTGGATGCAGTGTTTATTCTTAAGTCAGTTGTAGAAGGAAAATGAATGATTTTCTTTTTTCCTACTGTCTAAATACAGTTCCCAGATCAAACAAATCAGCTGAAATGGAATGTGCAGTTCTGCTTGACCATCCCTCCCAGCGCACCACCGATTGCTCCCCCAGGGACTCCTGCCGTTGTGCTTAAATCTAAAATGCTGTTTTTTGTAAGTACACTACATTTTTTTACACTTAAATTTATACAACATTCATCAGTTGTTTCCCTAATACAAATAGCACAGATTGTTGTCATTTTTGTCCAAGTAGTTAATAGTTTGAAATGGGAGGAATATGCAACATAATATTGTCTTGGGTTTTTTTCCTCCCCATAGCTTCAACTAACTCAGAAAACATCAGTACCTACTGAGGCTGTTAGTATTATTGTTCCCATTATCTATGATATGGCATCTGGGACAACCCAGCAGGCTGACATTCCGCGTCAGCAGAACTCTTCAGGGACAGCTCCATTAATGGTCAGCAACATTCTGAAAAGATTTGCGGAGATGAATCCACCACGCCCAGGTAAATCCTTTAAGAATGACTTAACGTGTATCTTAGTGCTTCCATTTGTGGCTTTATAGTTGAAGGTATGGGGTTTAAAACTGTATAATTTGGGAATTGTATTCTCCTGCAGTAATATTTACTATTTTTTTCCCACTACCTTTCTGCTGTGCTTAAAACTGGTCATATCAACCAAATGTTGAATATTACCACTTTTTATCATTATTTCAGAAGTAATGTTTAGGTAGTGATTCTACTATAAGAAATGGGATGTAATAGAATGTCTCGCAATCGAAATGTAAAACAAATTAATCAAAAATAATCGTTCTGCTTATTGTCCTAGATTCTGTTGTATAGACTTCTCTCTCAAACCAATACTGCCAATTGATATGCGTGCGGAATAATCCGCTCTGCGTTGTGTATTAATGATAAATGTAATACCCTTGTTTCCTCCTCCAAGAACTAACATATAACCGTATCCCCTTTTCCAGATAATATATATGTCTAGTTCTACTAAGGTTTTCTACCTGATATTACAATAAAACAGCCAACCCAAGATTCTTACCAGAGAGAGAGCTTTAATTAGAATCTGCCCAGATTAATGTTACAGCAAAGACAGAACCAGAGTAACAGTGATATACAGATGACAATCATTCTTACCAATCACAAACATCCCATCTATCTAATATCTAAAAGAGTTAATTAAACTTAAGTTATTGTAAAATTTGTTACAGCTGTTTACATTTTAGCAATGGGGACATTTTGGCAATATGTTGTGAAATCCATTTAACTCTTTGCTTTTTTTTTTTTTTTTCTTTTCTCTTCCCGTGTCTTACAGGTGAATGTACGATTTTTGCCGCTGTACGGGATTTGATGGCCAATCTTACACTGCCTCCTGGTGGACGGCCGTGATTACTATTTTGCAATTTGCATGACTTTTTTTTTTTTTCATCTGTAAATATGAACTTGACAAAGGACAATTTGCCATTGGGATATTTTTTTGTCTATAAGAACAATGATGTGTAAACTTGGCAGATATTTTCAGAGATGCACTTCTTTCACCAGAAAATATATATAATTGATCAAAAAGGAAACATTTTTGTATAGCGTGTTTTACTATACCACATTTCAAGCAGAGTTGAGGACTTATAAATATCTGCTTACCAAGAACAGATTTGATATTCTGTTTTATACTGAAAAGATTATGAATATGCCAAACTGTCTTTATGTAAATGTGCTTTTCTTTAATGTAACAGATATTCTTTTGATTTTTTAAGAATGATTTGTCATTTTGAATACTGTAAAACTGTGACAAACATTATTTATAATGAAACTGTATTTTAATATGACTGCTTTAAATCCTAACATGAAAAGGATCTAGGCATGTTGTAAACATGTCCTAAAAAGCAATATTTAATAAACTAGAAGAAATGAAATCTTTTTATGTTTTTCACAGTATTAGTTTGTCCCTGGACAAATGTTGCCAGTGGGTTAAAGATGCACACATATCTCGATATTTAAATTCAAGATCACTTTTTAAAAAATAATAGTAATAGAAAAAACAAAAAAACATACTTAAGCCAATATAGAATGGCAAATAGGGAGGTTTGTTATTTAATATACAAGCAGGACAGAGTAGAAATGTTCCCTCTTCTTGCTTAAAAACCTTTACCTGCCTTGCATTAGGTTTAGTGGGTTTATAGGGTTAAAGGGTTTACCCTAATCTGCATGGAGACTTATAGCGCAATGACATTGAAACACTGCAAATGGCCTCTTTGGCTGTGTTTTTCCCCCTTATTGTATTACCGCTTTTCCTATGTATTAAATGTAAAAATGGAGCCACCAGAGCTTCCTCCTGACCACAAGGGATCACATTTTACTTTGCAAGGTTAGATCTGAGTTCAAGGTTAATTCTGTTGGTACAACGCAACGGAATATGAAGGCGCTATATATAACAATGAATAATAATCTACTGTCCCTACAGGTAGGAAGTACTTTGTTTTATTTAATACAGATAAGGAAGTCTATTCATGAAAGCGGCTGTTTCTATGAGAGCTATGGGTTTAGCTCCATTAATTCACTTTCAATTTAGTAAATTAACTTCAATGGCAGCGCATTACTTTGTAGTTCAGAGGTCTGAGCATCTTTTAAACCAGGGATGATCAGCTTGTCTTTTGGGTAAATCTATAGCCAATTGATTCCTTTCGGCACATGCGTGTGAAGGTTCCCTTACAATACAGCCAGGAAAGGTGAGAGTTCTAGGGTTCTAAGGGGCCTAGCCCAAACCCAGAAAGACATCCCAGACCATTCAAACTTTACAGTACATAACGATCTCCTGGCATTGGCCAAACCCAGATTGCTCCTTCAGGCTTCCACTTTTCCAGAGTCCCAGTGGCAGTGTTCTTTACACCACGGGTCCCCAACCACCGGGCCGCGGATCGGTACCGGTCCGTGGCCTATAAGCCACCGGGCCGCTGCTGTCGGCACTTCCGCCAGGGCTTCTATGAAGGAGCGGCGGTGTTGCATGACCTTCCGGTGCTCCACCATAGAAGCCCCGGCAGCAGTGGGGGTTGTCTGAGCGCATCGCACAGGCTTCCCCTGACTGCCAGAGATGGGGATCCCCCTGCAGGGAACCTTTATCCTCCTCTCTGGCAGCTGGGGAAGGTCTGCGTGATGCGCGCATATAACTTCCGCTGGTGCCGGCACTTCCACCGGGGCTTCTATGACGTTTCTCTGGCATAGAAGCCCTGGCTGATGTGGCGAGCAGCAGAGGTTGTATATGCGCATCGCGCAGACGTACATCGGCTGCCCCCACTAGGCACCCAGGAGTCTGGGGGTGCATTGGTATGTCGGGGGAGGGTCAGAGTGGGGCATAAAGCATATCTGGGGGGCAGTGTTGCACAATTTTATGTGCTTTTTATGGATGGAAAGACAAACAGGGAAGTTGCAAATATATTTCATGATATTTTAAATTTAATTATAATAGAAGTAAAATGCACAATAAATTCACTTGAATCAAACCCACTTGAATGAAACCCAAAGCACCCCGCCCACGGTCCGTGGAAAAATTGTCTTGCACAAAACCGGTCCCTGGTGCCAGAGGTTGGGGACTGCTGCTTTACACCGCTCCAGCTGACAGAATTGTGCATAGCGATCTTCGGTTTGCGTGCAGCTGCTCTGTGATGAAACCCAATTTCATGAAGCTCTGCAGACACAGTGCCTGTGCTGATGTTTCTTCCAGAGGCAGCTTGGAACTCTGTAGTGATTGATGCACTAACTTACTTGTGGCAAAGGTTCCTTCCAATGACTGTGTCACCGAGCTCTTCAGTACGATCCATTCTACTGCCAATGTGTCTATGGACATGGCTGCCTGTGTGCTTGACTTTATACACCTGTTCACAATGGGTGTCACAGAATGGATTCCTTTCTATTCCATGTGACTGATCATTTATAATACTCCCAATTGGGTGCCTTTGGTACTGGTATGTTATGGGTGATATTCCTGCTTGAATGTTGGTGACTCAGTTATGTGTACTTTTTTAAAATAATGGCAAGTCGAGGGTTTAGTGCCGGTTAACATCTTTGGCGAGTCACTAAATAGAATCATGATGGGCTATTAAAGGGTTAATGTTTCAAGAGTCTCAGGCCCAGCTTTTTAACGAATTCTCCCGCCTCGACTGAAATCTGCAGGGGCTCAAAATCTTCTTGATGCTCCTCAAAAGTACCATGAGGGGGGGGGCCCATAAGGTGCCATGACGCACCATCGCCTTCCCCCATTAAAAAGCTTGAACCTTCTGGGATCTAGGTACGGTATGGCATTTTCAGCAACAGATACATCAGGCATCCATCACCGTGCCCGTAAGCTTACAATCAAGCCTTAACTGCACTTTAAAACACATTTAAAAACTAATTTTCTACACGTTATTGAGATATACAGGGCTTTAACCCCATAACCAGAAAACACTCCTGGGAAGGAGAGACAGAAGGATTTGGGTCACAAAAGGGGACTTGTTCCTCATAAAAAAAGTAGAAAAGGAGGAATTTGAGTAAGAAAGACACTTGTCAGGTATGATAATGGATAACTCCCTAATGTCCACGGAGTGGCAGCAGGCATGCTCAGGGTGCAGCGCTCGCTGGGTGGAGCCTGCACCGGAATTACTTACGGTTTCTGTTTCATTGTAACCGAATCTCAGGGAGTCTTAAAGAAGAAGGCCTCATCATGGCAATGCGATGCCTACTGAGCAGGCTGAACTGCAAGGAGTATAAGAACTGGATTAAAGCCGGTTACTGTCTGAGTCTCCTGAAAAGCTCCCTGCAGACTTTCATTGAATCCGAAATGAAGAGCTTTCACCAGAGGCTTTGCAGGGAGATCCCACAAGGGCTGCCCCGGACCAGGTGTCAATGCAGAGCCAGGGGGAAGCAGGTAGGAGCCGAGACACCTCGGATTTTAACCATTTGCTGTCAATGGCAAAAACAGCTTGAAGGGTGATACACAACACCCCTTCTTAAGGAACCTTTCACGTTGCTAAAGAGGGACAATTTTTGAGAAGGGGTGACCTATGTTACTAAGGGATTAAGAAGAAAAAAAACTTTTGTATATTCCATTTAATTTTTTTTAAAAAGAACATTTCCCACTCCTGTATTTAATATGTCATTGAGGAACGCAGGACAGTGGACATATGTATCAAACATATCAATCAAACATGCTGAACTTCTGGAAGAGGGACAGTTGGCAGGTATATTGACATTCAGGCTTAGCAACCCAGATCTCCTGTCCCTATTATCTGTATGTCCTTATGATCAGGTGCTCAGAATCTGTAGCATGAACTTTACATCTGATATGTCAATATGAGTTGTTTTGTCTGCAATATTTATTAATATTATTATATAACCATGTGTTAATATTTATTAGTAATTATTTATTGTTATTATTAACAATGTATTTTATTTATATAGCCCCAACGATTTACGCAGCACCTCTTGCAATGGACACATTTAACAAAACTAGAATTGACAGACTAAGACATACATTAGGTAAAGAGGGAATTGCTCGCAAGCTTACAATCTTTATGTGCTTGTTTAAAATGCAAAAAAAGAGAAATGTAAAATTAAATACATCAAATAATTTCTTCTACGTTACTGATTTCATTTGTTGAGGAGAAGAGATCAGCGTTACCAACATAAATCAAATAATATGCTATCCTTTACACATACCTTAGATTTTTATAATAATACTACTACTACTAATAATAATAAGAAATTAGAGGGTATAATGGTATAAATATTGGATTAAATTTTACATTAATTTTGGCGACATTATTTTATGTTAAAAATACTTTCTTAACATCACATTGCCAAAAATATAAAATTGCAATAATATTTTGTATCATCTGATGGAATAATAACATAGAATAGACTCATTGTATTATAGAGTCTGATTTAATATGTATGTATAGTTATTATTTTTATGTTTTCCTCCTTCTAGTTTAATCCTGCCTGTCCGGTATGTGTAGAGTGGAAAAAGATAATTCTAAAACATCATACCAACAAAAATGGTGAAATACACTGGGGCAACTGTAAGCCGTCATTGTGGCCGACAAACTACTGGGAAGTTGCCAAGGTAACAATGTACACTAACTACGTGGTTGGTTGACACAAGCCTCTTTGTTATTATTTTATTTGTGATTATTTCCTCTGGTTTCATCAGTAGTACAGATCTTTTGACATCAGGACAAGTTGGACATTAAACCTGTAAAGACGCAGGCTTTTTTACTTTACATTATTCCCTCCTAATGTCTACTCACACAAACCATATTTTTCACATAAGAAATCATTCTTATTTATAGATGCTATTATTTAGTTTGGGGGAAAAGAAACAAAGAAAAAAGTTACATTCATTTAGCCATGTTGTAGTAGTGTGTCCTGCTTCCTCCATGGGTTAAGGAGGCGCTATACAGTAATGTAGGTTAATGTTGACAAAACTGGTTTTATCTATTTTTTCCCCCATAAATCTCCTTTATCTTCAGACCTGGGGGTTACCATTGTTGTCAGTCACGTGGCAACTTTCCCTGGCAAAAACGCCACCGCAGTCACAGTGTCCTGGTGGGGGTTAAGATTGAGCCATTCCATCGTTATTTAGGCAGTAGGATGAGGAATCAGAGTGTCTAGTAGATTGGGATGAGATAACGGAGCACACAAAAGGCTAAAATGCAGCTGCTTTTAAACATTATATTATAAAGTAAAACTAGAAACCAGCACAATATTTTTGAAAATATATTTTTAATCGGATACTAGTAAGAAAAATGGTGGAAGTTCCTATTTAAGAATAAATGAGAACGCAGAAAGCAGTTGTGCTGAGTTACACCAAGTTGACAGAATTCTGAGTGGGCACTGCTGAGTCTATCTATGTTTATTGATCACAGCAAAAAAGGTACAGACATGAGTCGTGTACACTCAAAGCAGGACACACTTGCATGGACAGACAGCGGTAAACAGGTTCTTGAATGACACATCACACATTTATGCATATAGTTTATTAACCAAATCAAATTACATGCATACATTAAATAGTTAAAAAAGGATAACATTGTCTATGCTGTCATTCCTTCAAAAGACATTCAAAGCCTTGTAGTGCTTCACATTGCAAGAATGGCTCCTGGGCTGATTACCAGGCACCGCACAGTGGTCTGTGGCAGAGGCGCTTCTATTACCAAAAGGGGCTGACCTTTATGCCCATGTACCAGGTCTAAGTATATGCTAGAATGTGGCGGGGTATTCTGGCATATTATTTAACTTTCTGCTTTGTTTTATAAAAAAAAAAAACCAAAAAACTGAAAAACAGCATTGACCCATTCTCTAACACTTAACCCTTAAAACCAATATGCTTTAGTTATACTTTCAACCCCTTTGTATCCCAACACACACACACTATTGACTCCACAACTTTGGCTAAATAATTACATGTGTAGATATGTAATCTTCGTTCTGTACAGGTGAGATATTGTTCCATATGTATTGAATACAGTTCAGTTATATTGTTGTGTTATTGTAGGTATATATGCCACGTGGACACGCAGACACGACAGGACCACAACTGTGTGATGCAGCTGCACTCCTCAATTTGATAAATGCCTGTGATCGCTTTAGAGAATTCAACCAATCCAAAGTTAGAGAGGTAATTACATTCAAAGGTTGTTGCTTTGGAACATTGAGGGCTTTATTAGCCTTTACTTTTCTTTTTCTTTTTTTTAAAGCCCTGAGGTCAGTGGCTACGTAGCGAAGAAAACAAGTGACTGTGCCAACGTGCCATAAGGCTGCTGTGAACACCAGGCCCCCTTCTTCATTTTCTTCTGGGGTCGCCTTTTATTTTCATTAATGCACCTCCAACATTCCTACATCAACTTTTTGATTACTATTATTATTATTATTATTATTATTATTATTATTAAACACTAGTCTACACCAACCAGACAAGCCAGAAGACTTTTTTTCCCCTCAGAAATCTTGCAGTGCTGCAACAACTGCAAGAGATTCTGGGTAGGCGCATGCAAATAAGGTTAACAATGATCACCTTTTGCCTCTATATCCATTTTCTACATGGACCCCCTTGAGCAAATGTACGCTGTAATTAAACAAAGCCTGGGACAGAGGTGCAGAAGCCAGATCACCACTCGTGGCTTTTGACATTGCACTACAATGATATTGTGACAAGCCCTAAGTATTGACCTCTGCAGGTGCATCCCTTCCTAGCTCCTATAATACGTTTTTTTGATTCTGCACAGATTTTGCACATCTCCAATTTAACCAGATACCAGTGGTAACCTACATTTACAACTGTTACTCATTACTGTGTGAGCGAAACAAGTGGTACTTGGCACTAAAAACAGTATTTTTGTTGTCCTATTTCAACCAAATCAGAGATGCAGGGTAAAAAATCTCTGGCGACTTGTGAATACAGTGTCAACCACATTTCATATATAGTCCTGTTTTAGATCAGGAAATCAAGGCTGTGTGGCCAGCTAAATCAATAAATTAAAAAGATCCAAAAAAAACCTAGATACATAGGAGTTGGATTTAGTATTGAGGTCAAAGTTGGAAGCAGACAGTGCCAGCATTTAAGCACAATCATTTGCCCGTCTGTTAGAAATCAGCCTTTTGGAGGACTGAAACCTATATAAGTCCTTCATCCACAGGATAGCCTTATGCCTATACCAGTGTGCTTTCCAGGTCGGCCATGGAAGGAAAAATCTCTTCTGATTACCAGGAATTAAAAATAAAACATGAATATTACATGATGTCATTATCACAATTATAAGATATATCTGCTTGTTGCTTGTAGAATTACAATTACCAAACATACCGTGAGTCATTTAATTGACCCGTCGTGTAAAAAACCTTTTTGTGCCGCAATGGATAGGATGGATGAAGTTTGTATAGAGATTACTTTAATGCTTTTAATCACAGACCTTGTTAAATAACAACTCATAGATTTGCACTCTGTTTCCTGTGTGCCCTTTTGTAGACTTTAGAAGCAGAAATTTTATTTTTCCAGAAATAACCGATATCAACCCATAAAGCCCACAGTTTTATTTTTCTGCACATTGTTTGCTTGGTCAAGTAATTAACACTCTGCCACTCCTTAACGTCTTAGGTTATAAAGTGTCGGAATGAATTAATGCACTCATCAGACATGAATGTTTCTTCAAACTGGCTGAAAGACTTTGGGCAAAGACTACAGAATTTGATATTTGAGTTCAGACATGTACCTGGGATCCATGATGAGGGTAAAAGAATCCAAGAGGTAAGATATGTTATATATACGGGGTCACGATGCACCAGTGTTGCAGACATGCTTCGATATAGATATGCCCCTCTGCCCCTGATATACCACTCTGCTCCCAGATATGCCACTCTTTATAACCCCTGATATGCTTTATGCCCCCTAGAAGTGCCACTCCCCCCCAATTTACCAATGCACCTCCAGACTCCCAGGTGTCTAGAGGGGTCGGCTGGTGGACGTCTGCCCGATGCGTGCAGATAACCTCCGCTGCCAGCACTTCCGCCGGGGCTTCTATGACAGAGAAGCACTGGCTGAAGTCCCAGAAGCGGAGGTTGTCTACGCCCATCGCTGCAGACATTACCAGTTGCCGGAGAGGAGGATACAGGTCCCCTGCAGCGCTGCGGGGGATCCGGATCCTAACCCTGCTGTTTACCCGCAGCAGGCATAAATGAAAGAAAAAATCATGCAAACTGTGCATCCCTGCGCTAAACCCCGAATATAGGCTGCATCCCCACTTTAAAAGTGGGGGGGGGGAGTGCGGCCTATATTCGGGCCAATACGGTATTTGCTTCATTATAAGACAAGGGTTTTATAATCAAGGTCGTCTTATAACCAGACCTCAAATACAGGTCTGACTATGAGACTAAGATCCAGATCCCCGCAGCCCTCCTGTCTGGTAACAGGAGGTTTTGATAGGTAGTACTTTTTCTAAAATTATATCTGTATAATTAAAACCAGTACAGTGTTCTAGAGTAAACAGTTTGATTTAGTTAGATGAAATGTTAGTTGTTTTTGGTCTCCAAAAGCGGTGTCCCTGCAACCACAACAAAGCTTTTTAACTGATGATGTACCAGGTACCCCATGCGTCCTCTAGGGCCATCTTTTCATGACATACTGTGTACATGATTGGCCTGGAAGGGGTTAAACAAATGCTCAAAATTGGCCTCTTAAGTTATTATTTTTAAAGTAACCTTTATTTTTTATTCTGCTTCAAATATAACTTAGGTGTTGAAATCAGACTGGCTTGTTGAAGATTTTGGTTACGAAGTTGACGGACTAGTTATGGAAAGCACACAAACCCATAAAGAAATACCAATGTTAATAATGTATGAAACCGAACAGCAACTGATACAAGAGCTGCTCAAAGAAATATATTTACGGATTGAAGAACAGGTTGAAGAGCAAGAGTCATTGTCTGAAAAGGTACATAGCAAAATCTTATTTTCTAGCCTAAGAGAGGAATTATTGTGAGTGTGTATTCACATATTTCATAATACTTTACCATTTAGGACTTTGACTCTGTCCAGAAGGTGAAAACTTTTCTATCTGAACATGTAGATCTCCAGTCTCATTTACAAGCAACCTTGGAGAAGCTGGACATTTTGCAAAGAACACATGTTAGTTTGGAAGGAGAAGGTGAGTGTTTATGTGACGGATCTATGTAGGCATATCAGGAATTTTTTATTTCTATAGCGCTTAGAATATACTTAGCACTTTACAGTTTACAGCATATTTAAGGGCAGGTACAATAACTGCAATTATATAAACAGCATATTAGTCATAAAAAAGCATTATGAGCAGAGTACAATAAAGGATAGATATACAGTAGATCCTGTTTATTCATGAACTAATTATTTGTGAATTTGTTTATTCACAAGGATGTGTAACTTCAAAATCTCTATTCGCAAAGCGATCACGGTTATTTGCAGACATATACATTACTGCATGCACCTCACCAGCTGACACTGCTGTTAGTCTGAGCACATGAATATGACATAATTTCCCTCAGACAGAACCAGCGTGTGATCATTTGCGAGGGATCATGAGAGCTGGTGACTGAGAGGGAGAGCTTGTGACTTCCCCTTCCAGAACAAAGAAAAGTGGAGGCACAAAAAAATGTTGTGTATACATGTGTGTGTATCATACTGTGTGTGTGTGTATCATACTGTGTGAGTACCTTATGTTATTGACTGTGTTAGTATATTTGTCAGTGGTACAAAAAGACATAAAAGGAATACCCAGCGACTACCAAAAGACTATCTAAGGCATAAATATTTGGAATTCCGTCACACTAAATGGCCATATATATATCGCAAAGCCTGCCACTATGTTCAAGTACCCCAAGTTTGGCATGACCTATATAATTTTTCATGGCTATATTGCTTACCAAGGAGTCGAATCGGAATTTATTTGTCATTATTATTCTAACAGCAACTCGGGAATCTGAATGTGTGTGCCATTTATGATTAGGTTGTGAGCTCCCCTTTTTGTATATACACTCACTGGCCACCTTATTAGGTACACCTTGCTAATACCGGGAACTGCCTTCATTCTTAGTGGCATACTTTCTACAAGGTGATGGATACATTCAGGAGAGATTTTGGTCCATGTGGACATGATGGCATCACGCAGTTGCTGCATATTTGTCGGCTGCACATCCATGATGCGAATCTCCCGTTCCACCACATCCCAAAGGTGCTCTATTGGATTAAGGTCTGGTGACTGTGGAAGCCATTGGAGTACAGAGAACTCGTTGTCATGTTTTAGAAACCAGTTTGAGATGATGCGAGCTTTGTGACATGGTGCATTATCCTGCTGGAAGAAGATGGGTACACTGTGGTCATAAAGGGATGGACATGGTCAGCAACAATACTCAGGTAGGCCATTGTGTTTAAATGATGCTCAATTGGGGCCCAAAATGTTCCCCACACCATAACACCACCACCATGTTATTTCATGTTGTTTACACCAAAGTCTGACCCTGCCATCTGAATGTCTCACCTGGAATCGAGACTCATTAGACCAGGTAACGTTCTTCCAGTCTTCCATTATCCGATTTTTTTTTGTAGTCTCAATTCTTGGCTGACAGGATTGGCACCCAGTGTGGTCTTCTGCTGCTGTAGCCCATCTGCTTCAAGGTTCGATGTGTTGTGCGTTCGGAGATGGTATTCTGCATACCATGGTTGTAACAAGTGGTTATTTGAGTTACTGTTGCCTTTCTGTCATCTCGAGCCAGTAAGCCCATTCTCCTCTGACCTCTGACATCAACAAGGGATTTTAGTCCACACAACCCCCGCTCGCTGGATATTTTCACTTTTTCGGACTATTCTGTGTAAACCCTAGAGATGGTTGTGCATGAAAATTCCAGCAGATCACCAGTTTCTGAAATACTCAGACCAGCCCATCTGGCACCAACAACCATTGGTCACTTAAATCCCCTTTGTTCCCCATTCTGATGACTTCTTGACCATGTCTACATGCCTAAGTGCGTTGCACTGCTGCCATGTGATTGGCTGATTAGCTATTTCTATTAACAAGCAATTGAAAAGGGATACCTAATAAAGTGGCCAGTGAGTGTATTTGTTAGTGTGTGTATGTAAGCATGTGAGTATTTGTAAGAAATATATAATATGTATATGTGTGTGTATATGTATCTATATAATATAACGTGTCTTTAAACAGAAAAACACAAGGTTATTTAATGATCAATTGACAAAAATGTCGAGATCAGGGCTCCATTTCCTTGTATTGCTGATCGCAGTACCTGAATAGTGGCAGTTGTGTGCAGCAATAACTTTCGAGCAAGTTTGAGTCATTTACCCAAGTGAATTAGTTAGAATTCAGACTGGGAACAAATGACAAATCTTTGATAGTAATAAAAGGAAACGATTAAAAAAGCTATAGATATTATTAGTTTTTATTGTTATTTGTTTATTGACTTTAATGTATATCGCGGATGGCGTCCGGTCTTACGTCAGAGTCTGACTATGAGACAGTATCCACATTTGCTCCAACCAATAACTGGTTATAGAAATAAATCTAAAAATGTTCCTTTTTTTAGAGACAAATTGTGAGGTATAAAATCTATACGCAGAAGAACACAGAATCAGGGGATCTACACAGAAGTCAATAAACAACAATAAAGCTGTTCATACGTAAGGATAAGGATCAGAAAAAAGAAATGCTCTCGGAATTTTGCCACATGGAGATCATGTGTTTCTTTAGCAAGAGCAGCTTCTATAGGGAATGTCAGCCAGAATTACAGTAGACTACTGCATCACGAAGAAACATAATCACTCCAGCATCGCCCCTTCCAGCTAGACTTCAGACCAAACGGGAAGGTGCTGTCCTCCGCTGGTTTCAGACACCATGTTTACAGAACGGAGGCTACAGAGATATTGGGGCATACTTGTAGAAGACAGAAGGGGTTTAGCCCCTTCAGGACCGGCGTTTGCGTACTGCGTCTTCCCTTTTTTTTTAAAGTATTTTTTAATTCCATGCTCGTGATTCGCTGGGGACACCCAGAGGTCAGTAGCAGCCGCCCCTCGCGATCCCAGCGTTCATAGCGACGCTGGATCGCGCATCATCGATGACGTACCTGGTACGTCCCGGTCTGGCGGTGACCTATGACCAGGACGTACCAGGTATGTCCCGGTCTTGAAGGGGTTAAGAGTTGTAGAGAAGGTTACAAAGCGGTACTTTTGTGGGGATTAACGTTTCAGAATCTGTGGCACTTTGAAAATTGAGGTCCACAAGCAACATCTAAATCAACCTAAATAACCAGGAGCAGATATGCTAAGAAGAATGGGCCCAATCACTCTGACACTGCATGCAAAACTAGTAGTATACAGACTACATATTTTAGATTATTTTTGTAATGTTTAATTTTTTTTTTTTAAATTATGTTAACTTACAATGATTGATTTTGACTTTGTGTTTAAAATAAAATATTATACAGAATAAAATGTAACTGCAACATTTGTAATTTATTGAAATTAGAGAAATGGTAAAGTGAGGTTATCCACTCAGGAAGGATAAAAGTTGTTATTCAGCTTAAGGTCTTGTTCTCTTGCACATTAGTATTAAGAATATGCATTGATCGTACTGATTTTTATGTGTTTTGGTAATATCAAAAATAAATACTATTAGATGAATAGTGCATTCTTTGGGTACCTAAATCAAGGTTTAGTGAATAGATGCATAGCATTTGGTACCTTTAATGCTGATTTGCAACCAAAGGGAGTATGACTTTATAGCAAAGTGGGCCCATTCCTAAGAATAAAAGTGTTATCCCTAGGGTGATATAAAACAGGCAACTTTACTCCAGCTGCCTATTTGGACTGGGAAATCTGGGAAATAGGGTTGAGCATGTGAGCAAACAAGGTGGGAAGGGCATGCCGGCATAAAGGGCTAGAAAGAGATCGAACAAACTGTGAGGATACGAATGGGAAGAGGGAGATGACAAATGGCAAGAATGAGAATGAAGAGAAGTAGGCTTACAATAGTAAAAATTAGCATAGAGAAGCTGCGCAGGAAAAGGTAACCGAAATAGACAACTGGGTAAGAATGGAGAGGAAAGGGGAACTAAAAGTTGAAATAGATAAAAGAACAAGAAACAGCAATGTACACGTTGCCCTAAAGAGCACAGATTAAAGAACAAGAGGTTGGAATAAAGCAGTCACAGGCTGAATGAGGATTGAGGCAGGCGACAAGTTACATAGGACTCATAATGGAAATCTTGCCTACATCCTAAGCAGTCAGCCTTTACCACTGGATAAGGTAGACCACAATTTCTTTTAGGTAAGATGAAAACTTCATTATCCATTTTTCACACTTATATTTTTCTTTTACTTAGGTTGCCCATAACTAAGGAAAATTTGTGCAGAAGAAAGAAGACATTATACTGCGTAACCTTTTAAATAAAAGTTTAATGCCAATACCGGGAAGCATTACATGTGGACAAGGTTTTTATACAATGGGACTTGGAACTCATTGATGGTTACTTTAAATCTCTTAAAAAAATATAAAGTGGATATTGCATACATTTTTACAGCTAATCAGATTAACTTTTTGTACATAAAACATTTACTTATTTCCTATGTCTAAATTATACTATTCCCCCAACAGAGCATTTAATTTTTTTTTCTGAACAAATATTGTATAATTATAATGCATTTTCAGTTGCTGACACATATATAGGTTGCCCCCTTTTCTGTGCCTTTTGCAATATGTTGTATTAAAAAAACACTTTGTCTTTGTTAAATCTGTTACATAGTTCTTGTTACTCCATGGACCCCGAGAAAAAATATCCATGTTTCAATTTACCTTACTTTTCATGAAACTTAAAATGAAAACTCACTGGTCCATTTCATAAGCCTTAAAGTAATATGCAGTTAAAGACATTGTACCACTTACTCTGCTGAATTTGAACACTTTTATAAGTAAATATCTAATTAGAAATAATTATTTAACCAGGTTAAAGATTTGCCTCATCCAAGCTCTTCTCACACCAGGAGCTCATCGACATTGGCCCTGTATAATGTATAGCGAAGTCAAGGAGCTGAAACGCAACTCTCCTGTAAAGTTTCCCTTTATTAAATGAACCCCAGCAGTAATTCTAAAGGCCAATAAACATGCCCATATACTTATGGAGTGTATCTCTAAGCAGAATTTCAATCTACATGTGCATGTCACTAACATCAATGAGAATCAGCAGGAAATAACCACAACAAATAAGTCACAGCTTTGGTAGGCAAATCATTTACTAGAATATGGTCCAGCTTTGCAAATCTGTCTCATAATGGTGATTGTAGGCTCTTTAAAGGGTAAAACATACAAGAGGAGTGTATACACATTACATTGGTACCAATGGATTAACAATACTAATCTACTAGGCAAATTAATATTGGTTAAGTTTAGCAATATATAAATACACCATAAATTTTCCATTCCATTTTAATAGTTACAAACTAAAACATTTACAGCCATGTACAACGAACAACACGGTCTGGTAGAGTCTGCAAAGAATAGCACAGAATACCATCAGAACTGGAAAATTAATTGAAAGTCTGTCATGTTCACATCCGGCACGCACAATAAATATATACTTCAATTCCGACATCCTAGTGAAGATTTTCAAACATTTATTTTATGTCCTGAAAAAAGAGGCATCAATACACAATACATGGTCTTGTTGTGGGACATCTATGCATTTAACTAAAGCTGGATTACCATTACGACATTCGAGGAATAATGATGCTGATGGATAGGCTTTACAGAAAAATAAAGGTAACTTAATCAAAACTTGTTTTTAAAAATAGTTTTACCAAGTACTTAGAAGGGTTTTTTTTTTTTTGTTTGTTTTTAAACAGTGCAATTTACCACACAAAGCATAGTATGAAGGAAAAAAAGTTTGTGGTGCTCTGCTCCCTATTTCTGAATAAATATTGTATAATGCATTTTCAGTTGCTCCAGTGTTGAGAGAAATGGTAACTAGTAACACCATACTAAAAGGTAATTCCCTATCCCAGGTCTATAAAGCCTATTCACCAGCTTGAAATGAGGCTTTATGGAACTACATGTAAATATCCATAACCACTGGGTGATTACTGATTTCTGGCATGAGCAGAGCATTCAGGGAGAACAGTTAACTAGCACAATTCAAAGAAAAATGGCAAGTGTACAGTCAAGGACACCTCATTTAAAACAAAGAATTCATTTGGAAATGCCATTATTTCATCAAATATACATGGAAACGTGAAAGTTAGTCCATTCGGATCTTCTGGTTGGTCATCCTGTAAATGATGCTATCGTAGCCAGGATCCATATTCCAAAGGTTGTAGGAGATAGCGATGACAGCTAAGGCAAGTCCAATCATCATCCACAGGATAATGTTGAAAACAACTGCGTAGTTAAAGTTGTATTCGTAGGCGAGGTTATAGGGACTGCCAGGGTTGCTCTAGAGTATGAAAAAGAAGTTTGTTAAAACAGGAAATCAGCCATTGCTTTTATTATAATGCAACTCAAAATGTAATAAACAATATATTCTCTACCCTGCGAGAAGGAGCTTTACAATTTGGGTGTAAGGTTATACTTGTTCTAGCCTCCTGGGAGTGCTCACATACAGCATTTGCATCCTGGAGATATTGGATAATACCTAACCAGAACATCAGCTACAGCCTTGCCATTTCTTTCCTCTGCCCTCACTCTATTTCCATTACCCCTTCTAAGTACATATCACTACTGTTACACCGGCTTAACTGAAGAACCATTTTCTAGATGGGGTGCAGTGTTGGACAGTGCATCCCCTTTTGCACAACTCAGATCTTTTTCATACAAGAGACAGAGACTTATTTCGATTTTATTCTCTTTGTATTTTTATTTTGGAATATTCTATGTACCAAAGAGGGGGGGGGGTGCCTTTGTTTAAAATAAATTGAACAAATATATGCTTTATGCTACTTACAATTGCTTGAGATGCCAAAATAGAGCGGCTTTTCCTGACAAGGGGTGTCTCAAATGATTCGACAGTCACAATGTCAACAATCGCATTACCGCCATAAATACTGTACATGTCATCTGCAAACTGCAAAACACAGTGTTAGCATGCAAGTCCAGGCACAATGATCATACTGGTGACGTTCATTAAGAAATTATACACAACGCGTGGTCTACAGAGGTCCTTGATTTAAAAATCCCTGGTGCCTAGAGAACTAAAGTTTTAATGTTTAAACACAGATTATTCAATATTTCAGTTGATGATGTTTTGGGAAATCAGTGGTGTCTGTATACTCAACTATTGACAGTTTATTAAAGTAAGGCAAGGGCACTGAACCAATAAATTGTTGGGTAGGGTTCTCAATATTAGAAATATACACACACATTATAAAAACATTTACATCAATCTTATATGTTACAGAAGTTAAGTCATATTATATATGAAACTGATCATTTTAGATGTGTGTTTATGTACACATCTATGATGTTCCACAAATTGGAAGAATAAATGCATTCCTTTTATGGTACCTTCTGCAGGACGTCAGAAAGGATCTGAGCTGCATCTTTAAACTTCACGGAATCTTCTCCATAACGTTTTTTGATCTCCTCCAGGCCAGTCAGTTCCAGAGAATAAATATCAGGGGCATTATCCTTGGCTAGATGCTTGTGCCGAGACAGCTATACAAATAGGGACAGTAGGATTATTTTTATCAGATCATTGACGCATCTAGATGTTTCTTTCCAGGCTACTGGACAATTTCAGGGCTTGGTACATGCATGCATAATATAAAGTAAAATCACACTCTTAGAATATATTGTTTTACATATAAAGTATGGCATCTGGTTAGTATAAATGTTTGTGATGTGGTTTTCAGCACGGCTCTTGGGCATCAATACCTTATAGAGCATTTAAAAATAAAGAAATGTGCCAATATATTTATACTGAATTCAGCTCCACATCACTACAGTAACCAATGTTAACAGCTTTAATAAATCTACCAATCTTGTACTATAGCATACCTGCCAACAGTCCCAAGTTTCCTGGGACAGTCCCCCCTTTTTTTGGTATCCTGTCCCATCAACTCCTAAAAACGAGCTCCAAAATACCTAGTATCTGTACCCTGCCCCCTTTATCCCGGGATCCAGGAGGGAAATTTTGGTGAGTATGCTATAGGTAAATACATCACATCACTAAAACTTTGCTAGTTCAAGCATCTATAACGTTTTGTCTATACTGGATCTAAGATGAGCCAAGGATTGATTATGGTTTGAATCTTTACAGCAGGGGGAAAAAAACAAAAAAACGGACAGACCTAACAAGCAAAATGGATCTTCTGTCAAAATTCATTATTTTTGTGTTCTATCTTGTAAACGGCCAATAAGCAGTTGAGATGTAGGAGTTTCGCAATGTAGAAATTTATGTACGAGGTCATTAATGCAAAAGACAACAAACATAAGGAGACCAAACAGACAAACTTTATACTTTTGAAAGGTAAGCAAATAATTTTTATAGCTTAAACCTACATACTTTACATTTAATTATAGAGCTAGCTGCTTTTGTAGTGTGAAATTAATTAGACTATAAAGGGAGGTGCAGATTAAAACACATTTAGAAGTAAAAAAAGATAAATCCCAAAAACATATACTTATATTTAACTTACCAAAGCAGGGATATCTTGTAGTACTTGCAGTTCAGAAAGAAACAGCCTATCAGTCTACAGAAAAAAAGAAAGAATGTGCATTGGTACAAATATGATGACTGCTTTTAGAATGGATTATACTGAATTGTGCCATGCATATGATCTCCCTTCTTCATAAGGAGAGTTTAATCAATAATCCATTGTGCATGCTTAGGTTGTGTCTGCTCACAACTATTTTAATGGGGAAACATAACTAAAACACAGTAAAACTAAACATTTAAATGTTGATTCTCAAATGTGAAAGAATCTAGGTATTGATTAACCTCAGTTCAAAAAAAATATATATATATGAGAAAGAGAGAGACGAAAGGAGAGACTTACCTCATCATTTTTGTACAAAGAACTGGGTGGTAGGGATGAGAGAATGGAGTTGTCCTGTTCCAAGCGGCTCCTTAGCTGTCTTAAAGTCACTGAAAGATCCTCAAATACGGTATTGGCCTTACCAACCATGTATACTCTCTAGAGTAACATAAATACACAAGTTTTAGTACACTTTTATACTGAAATAATATAGTTTACTTACAATATTTATATGTACAATATTTGTATATTTGTAAGGGTGTGGGGGCATAAATGCACAAAGGGGGGCAATTCACAAGGTTTGGGGGGGACACAATCAATAGTAATGGGGGCCTGGCTGGGGCATCAATACACAAGGGGCAAAAATATAAAAGGGGCAGTTATTGACAAAGCAGAGTAGAAAAGAATTTTTTTATGTGTCGGTGTGGCAGAGCTTGTCCTGGTCTGTGTTTGGGTGTCGGTGTGGCAGAGCCTGTCCTCGTGTGCGTATGTTTGGGTGTCGGTGTGGCAGAGCATGCCCTGGTGTGTGTATGTTTGGGTGTCGGTGTGGCAGAGCATGCCCTGGTGTGTGTATGTTTGGGTGTCGGTGTGGCAGAGCATGCCCTGGTGTGTGTGGGGGTCGGTGTGGCAGAACCTGTCCTGGTGTGTGTGTGTTTGGTTGTCTGTTTCCTGGCACTTTACTTACTGCAGGAATAAATAGAACTATTTAATTTTTACTTATACAGAGATAAAATGCCCTCCTGAACGTGTAGTCACTTCAGAGGACAAAACTTTCTTGACCCAAAAATCAGTGGGAGGAAAAGTATAGGTTTTGTGTTATTTACTCTGTTTCAATCTGCATATTTTATTAAAAAGGATTAGTAGCAGTAAATTGTGGCTTCAGGCGCCCCGTGTATGATGACATAAGATTCTATCTTGTATAGATAGAACGGATGTAATCTTTATCCAGGACACACGAATGCCGATGAGTTAAGATTCTGTCTATTTTATTTTTTCCATAAAATGGCCACCAAAATCCTCAGCACCAGGCCCGTCAGTGTGCGTCAGCCAGCTTAAATCCAGCTTGCACCCACAGTGTGCTTTAGCCTTCTGCAGTTTTATTTGGCTAAATATGTTTTAAATGGTTTGTGGACTGCCTTTGTTTTACTGTTTAAGTAAATTAGTATTGATAGATCAAAAGGTCATATTTTCTCTCAGTGAAAAATGAGTGCGGCCCACGCACACACACATTTCTGATGATGGACACCCCTGTAATATAGGATGACCTTCAACGTAAATAGCTTACTTTAACGAAGCCAAGTCATATTAACAAATCGCCAACCCTGAACCAAGGCAGGTATCCTATTAAGTCCAGGATGTTACAATATCTAGCAAAATTCTTACTTCTTCTATGGGAGCAAGTTGTAGGACAACAGGCATTTCTTCAGAGAACAGCAAATGGATGGAATTCACAACGCTGTCAACACTGTAAGGCACAGCCTGGAGGGGAAAAGGAGAAAAAACTATCCAATACAGAATTTCTACAATCAATGTATGGTTCTCAGCTGTAAGACCTAAACACTGAAGGATCACCAAGTTAAAATATGAAGAAATGAAAAGGAAAATTGGTGTGGAACTTGATGTAGAAGGTAAAGCAGGCAATATACCAAAGTGTCTGGAAAAGCAAACAGTGTGCTGGTTGTATAGCTAGAGATATTTACAGATGCCACCTAGAGTATTGTGTACATTTCTGGAGAGCCCATTTCTAGAAGCATATAGACATTCTAGAGAGTTTAGAAGAAGAGCTTCTAAGATGCATGGTTTGTAGGATAAAAAATGATCAGCAAAGACTAAGGGATCTCACTTATGTATAACTTAGAAAAGTGAGATTGGGGATGTAATACAAACATTTAAATAGGTTGCAGCAGGGAAAATGGACAGACTACATGTATTGAGTGGATCTTATTTGCCCATTGTTTCATAACAGGACTTCCCAAATTTCTTAACAAGAACAGCATCATGGTTCCAAAGAATGTATTCTTGTCTGTACAGAGTTTTTATTGATTCAGTTGAGCATGGTTTTTATTTTAAATATAAAAAGAAAAAGCTACTAACCGCTCGTTTAGGTGGCTACTGTTTAAGTCTACCAGACTTCCATATTTTTACCATTCTTATAGTAAAGATTTCATAAAATATATTTTTTAACATGTATGTATTATGGGTAAAATGTCTTTGTTGGCAACTGTCTTTCGCATCAAGCTGTGAAAACATAATCCAGTTTATGCTGGATTAATAATTAGACATCCGTCATCAGGATAAAGGTCAAAATACCCACATTTTCTACAGGATAAGACATTCCATTTCCGGTTAGCGGCAATTTATCCACACCGGTTACTGTCACCAGGACTGTGGCACGTGGACGCTGAAAAAGGTTGCCAACTCCTAAACCAGGCCAAGAGAGATCCTATTGAAAAAAACATAGGAAATATGTATTATTTACTAAACAATTAACAATCCTATCCACAAAATAACGCAAAAGACAATTTGGTGTGAGTAATGCACTAACTGTGCATAACTAACAAACAACTCTTGCACATCCCTATAGCCTGGAAGGGCCAGTTAGCAGTTTTCTTGTGAAACCTGGTAAACTATCTTCTAATTCATTTAAGAACTGGGCATGCTGGCAATAGAAGACTCACCTCCTCAACAGAAAACCCCATTGACAAAGCAATCACATCTGGAATGCGTTCTCCTGGAAGTGGCCAATCACCCTTTTGAAATATCTGGCTCTGCGGTGACTTAAGTACAGTAAAGTCAGCCGATGAAACTGAACAAAAAAACAAAATAAAAATTAGACAGTTATTGAAAAGCCACAACCCTATTATATATAATGAAAAGACACATAATACTGTAAAAACCATCCCAGATCCATTATCTCCCAATTTGTTAGTTCTAGTGCCCTCTTCTTTTTAACAAGTAGAACAACGCTTGACAATAATAAAATAAAAAAAACATCAGTTTTATCTCACATGTTATAACTGCTAGTCTTCTGTGAACACAGCACTCATTCATTAGAGTAAGACCGCAGGCTTTCATAACTGACGTTGGAGAGAACGACTCACTGCTTGAGTATTACAATTCTGCCTTAATGCTTGAGAACCAAGAAAAAATTGCTTTCTAGATCAATACAATGTTTATATGTACAGTAAGTAGTTAACATTTCAATTGCTGTGGCTAATATTTGGGGGTGGAAAACAATGGTGGAATACTCTTGCTGATACACGCTAAGCAACCTGTTTAACGAGAAACCACTGTTTCTACAAACAGCAGAGACAGCTGTTAACAGTAAACAGTGAGATTTACAGTCAACGTGATTATTTGCACTACATTACTGATGTTTTTAATGACTGCACCAGCTCCAAAAAGGACACTAGGCTGGTTGCCCATCACTAAAAAAACTAGCTAGCTATCAAGATATAGCTGTAAAGTTACGTAGCAAAAAATAATGCAATATGATTTAATGTGCTTTATTACATAGGCTGTGTGAACAACACGAGCTATGTTGCCCTGGATTTTATAATTTTAAGGATGACATGTTGCGTCTCGTACTACTTTACATTGATCCCTATGGCTGTAGTTGTATACATACAAGTTCTACTTATGTATTTTCCAAAAAAAAAGAAAAAAAAAGAAAATGCCCCAAGTAGTGGCAAAAAGACCTTGTTATTGCCTTAACCATTATTTTTGATTGGTTCTAAAATTAAAACCAGAAATATAATTTGAAGTAGCACTTCAAAGGGATAATAAATAAGTAAGCAGACTACATTCTAACAGACGGGACAAGACAAATCCAGATACTGTTGTGAGCAGGTGGCTCTTTCTGGATCTCCCTGGGACTAGTAGAAATAAACACAAGATACAACAGACCTAACCTAGATAGGAGGTGCCCTTGAAAAGCCAAAACTCAAAGTGTACTGTAAACAATGCATTGTATGTGTACACACCGCCTAAACGTAAATAACATAACACTGCTGGTGTGTGAGCAATAGGCTCTTAAAATCTAATCTGGAAATTTCAGATGTAAAAATGAATTTAGAAAAAACTGGAGTTATATTAGAGCTACATAACTAGAAAACAAAGCATTGGTATTTCTAAGATTGTAAGTTTGCTTTAAAAATAAATATTAAGTTACGTCTTAGATGTCCTAATCAAATACAAAATACAATATGCTGAAAAAAAATGGATCACAAGGAGTTCGATAAGCCTATCTACAAAAGAATACAGGAATATGCACCCATTATTATTATTAAAATAAAGAAGATACTATTGTAATCACAGCTCTGAGCACCAGATACAATAATACATAATTATGTATTATACATAACTTTTTATGAAAAGAAGAATACTTGGCGCTGCGGGTTGCCAGTAGCATTTGACAATACCCAGCAGCTCTAGGAAATAGGAACGAAAACCTGCATGATTAAAACAGATCCACCCCTATCAAGATGTATCAGTCCTAAACAGCAGAAATTAAACTTTACCTGAATCATGTATAACAACTACCTAGGTCATGTGATTCATGCAGAAGCAGTCACGTGACCACCGACTCACCCCAGCAGATAAACCATTCTAAATAACCATGTCACATTAAGCAGGGAAACGTTAACAGTGTTCACATCCCTTCAAGATACAGTAATATCTTTCATGCTTGAGAAAAAGGATTGTGCAAACGTTACTTATACGTCTGTTAAACCTTCTACAACCAAATGAAAATAACTTAAGGAACGGCCTTTCGCATGCAATTATTAACAGATAGATCTGCATTAATAAAATTACACTACTGTCCAAAAGTTTGGGGTCACTTGGCTCTTTTCATGGAAATCATTTCAAAAGAGTTTTCTAATTTTCTAATTAGCCTTTTAAATTTGGATTAGCGAACACAAAGTGCCACTGGAACACAGGAGTGATAAAGGGCCTCTTTACGTCTATGAAGATATTTCATTAAAAATCAGCTATTTCCAGCTACAATAGTAATCTACAACGTTAACACTGTATTTATCATCCATTTCCTGTTATTTTAATGGACAAAATGTCAATTCTGTCAAAAACAAGGACATTTCTGAGTGACCCCAAACTACTGCATACGTTTACAGGGAAATCTGACACGGAAAGTGACGGCACTTGAGAAGTGGTCATCAGAAAAAGAATAGCATTGACATATTTCCAATATTTATATATATTCAATATTTATTTTCCGACTTTAAACAATGATATTACAAACTTATTGTAATGTTGAATATGGCCCGAGCTGTATAAATACCTGTTTTAGAGAATAGCTTTTTTTTATTTGGTACTAGGGTTTTGAACTATAAAATGTTACATTTAAAAGAAGAAATTTTCTTTATTTTATGAACATTTCATTTTAATTAACTACTTAAGACTACTTGCTGACACCACAGCAATCCAAAATCTCTGAGGATCTCACCAGACATGATGAAAATGAAGTATTCCGGACCTTGGGAAACAGACCTTCCCATCACAATTTTTTAAGAAAAAAACAATGAAAAAATTCTGTAGAACAGCATTTCTCAGACTATGGAGCAGGCACCTGAGGCAGTCCTTCAGGTGAAGCCAAGGGGTTAATTGGACACAGTAAGCATTAGATGCCCAGTGCATTGCACCCACACCATGTTCTGTATCTGAACCTCCTTGATCACCTTCAACAGGAAAAGAAGACCTGTATGTGTGCCAGCATCAGGCCAAACTGTAATCACCAAGGCACATCTAGAGAACAAAAATGATCAGGCCTTTCATGTGTTTCCATACCAGGAATGATTTCATCACAAAGTAGTGACTTCCACATTTCTTTAAAACACCATGTATATACTGCCTAGTATATACTGGCAGCACTGGTAGTATCAAAGAGAACATTCTGCCCTACTGCCCACAGAGTCGACTGCAACCTGTGCTATACCATAATTACATATATACACACACACACACATATATATATATATAGATATATATATATAGCTAGATCCATGATACAGAGGTACTAGACTAGTAATATATATATATATATATATATATATATATATATATATATATACTGTGATAGTTTCACCGCTGATGCAGGTATAGACCAGCATTTAAACAAAAGCATTACCTGCTATGATCGCAGACAGGCCCAGCATGAAGGACAGCATCGCTCCGGTGAATGTGATCGCACAAATACCCGCACTGACTGTAAATATCTAGATGAATAAAATCTGCATCTCCAGACTGACCGATGCAGAAGGAGAAGCAGAGGGGTCTTCCTGGAGTGCGTGACAGACAGCAACATCAGCCAATGAGAGCGCGCCCCGGCATATTACCCAAGACATTTTCAATCACGTGAACGTGTAGCATGCCTGTCACATGATTACCCCCCCCTCCCCTAGAAAGGCGGGTCGGGGAGGTGTGATTGAGGAAATGGTCGGGAGAGGGAGGAAGCAAAATGGATGCGTTATGCGCTTTGCAACATTTAAAATAGTGAAGGAGATTTACTTTTCTGTTATAGGGTGTTTGTCTAACTGAATGATGTATTTAGAAGAATGTGTTCTTTTTAACAGTTGTTAATGTTTCGGTGTAGAACCCAGTTGGCAAACTAATATGGGTTAGGTTGAATGGGTGTGTGATTACTGGGCTGTATTACTTATAATGCCCTCTTACGTTTTCACTATTAAATGAATTTGAAAAATAAAATAGCTGTGCATGTAATCTGAGGGGTGCAAGTTTCTAATAGTTTTAAGGTAAATATGGGTTCATCAGGAGGCCTCCCTGAGCATGTTGCAGTTTGTAAACCTGCAATGACTGCATTGCCGGATACGCTAAAATATTGCTTGTGACTGCAGATGACGCTGGCTAATTGCTCGCCAGGCTATTCAAATCAGCCAATGTACAGGGCATGGTGATTGTGCACATTGCAGTATTACTGGGTGCTGCCGTTTCACTTTCTTTCTTGTTTTTTTTCTGGACTTAGTTTGCAACCACAGGATAAAAGTGATCTTGCCTAAACCTTTAGAATTGTGTTTGGGCATCTGTGTTTATTCGGTGAGGCCTTGCTTTGCTGGTTCCCGTTAATTTCTTACGTTACCCTTACGAAAAATCATCCTTTGAATCACAACTGGAGAAGGAATGATGACCCTTCACCCCAAATGCAACTAAATTGCCACGTGATTTTGGTCAAATTTGATATAGTAGAATCCAGTATGGCCGAAAACCTGGCGTATCACCAAGCTGGACTTAATAGAAAACCTTAACACCAAGTGTTTAAAGGATCCAAAAACCCTTGAATTATTCAAAATTCGTTACACAATAATACACAAATACGACTCGGAAGAAGTTACCAGTTTTATAATTTACTTTATAGCACAGGCAGGCAACTCTGTGAACTCTTCATATATGCTTCCTAAGCTAACCTATTGTTTAGTGACCATATCCCATTATAGGTTGGATCATTTAATTGTAAAAACACAATTCAGTTAGCATAAATTAGTGCAATTTGACATCCCTATTCCCCCCTCCATCATTGAAACATTTAGGTACTCTAGGTATTAAAATTTTCTTTCTTGTGGGGGGTATGGGGAAACATAAGGTTTGAGTGGGACCAGGGTCAGTTGTACCGGGTTACTGAGGGTGTGGGAAGAAGGGCTGCCCAACTTCCTTCTAGGCAACTGGTAGTGCCTTGGAAATATCGTGCTGAATTGCTACGAATCGTTCACGATATTCCCTTAGCTGGACATCTGGGATTACGGCGGACATTGCTTCTGCCCGGGTCTTTCTGGGGATGTGCGACAGTACTGTCGGACTTGCGAGGTCTGTTAGAGGGTCTAAAGTAAAGGGGATTGGGTGGTTGGGACGGTGGTCTCTCCCACATAACCCCGATGAACCTACAAAGTTACATGGGAACGTTTAGCCCTCAGGTACCCTATTTAAACTTTTTCCTTCCCAACCATTTAACTTTGCAGGCCAGCCTGCTATGGGACAGCCTTTCTAATACCCCCAACAAACGGTGGGTAGCATGGGTTACCAGTTAGCTTACATGCCTGACCAATCCAACCCTCCATCATCCAGCCTGCCACTCGGCTGCCGTCCTATTCTTCAACTGTACCTGCTCAGGTGATAATTAATGCTGTTCCTCTTTCCCAACAGAACCAGGCACCAGCTGGGCAGACAGACATCTACCCCGGCACAAGCAGAGGCAAATGCCCTTTGGCAGTGGAAGGCCATGACTGTGCAGCAAGGGACAGCAATGCCGGAGCAGCAGAAAGCTCACAACCATCCCAGACCGTTCCAGGGGATGGTCGTCTTGTCCAAGCTGGCGACAGTCTGGCTGAATCTGTTTGCGGATTCAAGATTTCAACGTGTACGCTAGTGTATACATAAAACACAAGCTGCAAGAGTGTTATCAAATATGCCGACGTGATAGAACTGTACACATCGTACGGGGAGGGTTATTTGGCACGAGTATGATAGGGAATTCGGAAAAAAGAAAGATCAAAATCCCTAAGCTTTGGGCATAAAGACATTGATGTGTGGACAAGGGTCGTGTCTCTTAGAAAAGGGCTGAACCCAGAAGGTGGCTAACTGTCTGTTGGGCTTATAACGAAACAAAATGTAGTAAAGGTTTCAATTGTAAATAGAAGCACAAATGCTGTACGTGCATTAGAGTGCCTAAGAAAAAAACACGAGCTAAGGATTCCTTTCTGGCCCAACCTGGTAAAAGCTCAAACCCCAATAGTAATAGGCAAACTCAGATAGAAAGATACCTGTTTTTTTATTGAATGGTTTTAAGTTTGGTTTTAAAATTCCTGTTACGAGATGTTGTGATGCATGGAACGGGCCTTAGAAACCTGAAGTCAGCTTACGAATACCCAGATATAGTCCTGGAGAAGGTAGACAAAGAGCGGGCTTTAGGCAGGATAGCGGGTCCTTTCGATAGTACTTTCATTCCAGATTTATGTATTTCGCGTCTAGGTGTGGTACCGAAGAAGGGGGCAGGAAAGTTCAGGGTAATTCAACACCTATCCTACCCAGAAGGTAGTTCAGTCACTGACTCCCTAGACAAGGAGGTATACAGGGTGCATTACCAGTCATTTGACAATGCCCTAGAGATCATCAGGGACATAGGACCAGGGGCCTTAACAGCCAAAGTTGACATCAAATCGGCGTTCAGGTTACTACCATTGTACCCAGACAGTTTTAAGTATACGGGTTGTTATTTTCAAGGGAAGTTTTATGTCAATAAATGTCTACCCCATATTGTGCACTTTTTTTGAGTCGTTTAGCATCTTCCTACATTGGATGCTACAGCAAAAGTAAAGCTTGTCATCTATAGCACATTACCATGATGTTTTTTTGGTTATGGGCTCTCCAGGGGCCCATGACTGGTTTACTGGGTGAGTTAGGGGTTTCTGTAGCATCTAAGAAAACTGCATTTCCCTTCAACAGATTGTCTTTCCTGGGAGTCGACATAGGCATGGTGCAAAAAGAATGCAGGCTACCAACAAAGTAGAGAAGGCCAGGCGGCTAGTTGCCCAAGCATTGAAAAAAAACAAAATCTCGCTCTGGGAGCTACAGTCCCTGCTAGGTGTGCTAAATTTTGCCTGTAAGGTAATTCCTATGGGAAGGATCTTTAATCGGAGACAGGAAAGTTAAATGGCAGGGATTGCAAAGAGCTTTTTTATGAATAAGATTAACTAGTAACTTAAGCAAAACCTGGTGGTATGGGACCAGTTTCTGTCTAATTTTAATGGAGTAAGGTTGTGGGTGGATAAAGAGGAGTCAAGTCCAGATTTACAATTGTTAACAAACGTAGCGGGTTCAGTAGGCTTTGGAGCATTCCTGGCGGGTGAGTGGTGCGCTGAGAAATGGCCAACCGAATGGCACATCAGGTGCTTACAAACAATTTGACATTCATTGAACTGTTCCCCATCGTAGTAGCTTTGGAAACTTGGTGGACCAGTCTGGCCAACAAGTCTGTAGTATTTTGGACAGATAATCTGAGTATTGTATACACAATAATAGCTGTCAACATCTATTCCAGTCACCAGGCTTATGAGGCACTTGGTCTTATTAGGCATGAAGCACAATATTTGTTTTACAGCTAAACATATGCCACTATTGCTGATGCCTTGTCAAGGGATGATCTAAGTAGATTCTTTAAAGCCGCCGCAAGGGATTTAACTTTCCTTTAGCAGTGGGCAATAGTTGATTAGAGCAGCTCATCGAAGGGGTGCTATCTAAAAAATCCTGGCAGACCTACATACACAAATGGAATAGATGGGTAGACATTGCGCGAGGTGCAGCACAGTCAAATATTGCGAAGATTGCTGCAATATATTGACTATATGAATGGTTTCAAGAGCCAGAGCGGAATTAGCCTTAGTTGCTATATCATTTTTTAGCAAGGTAAAGAGTATTGTAGACCTTACTAAAAAATTCATAGTTGAGAAAATTATGAAGGGTTTGGGGAGAGCACAAAAAGCAACGCCTGACAAGACAGCCAATTGACACAGAGTGCAAGGCACTGTTAGTTGTAGCATTGCAAATAGGTGTGCCTAAACGAATATGAAAATGCTCTAT
The DNA here is from genome assembly GCA_029215755.1 of Spea hammondii. NCBI lineage: Eukaryota > Metazoa > Chordata > Amphibia > Anura > Pelobatidae > Spea > Spea hammondii. Next base: position 114,349,283 of record JARDYJ010000002.1, read on the forward strand.
TCACTACATCTTTCTCACTTGCTTTCCATGGAGCCTTTGGGATAGGTGAATTTGTAGCACCATCCGTAAAATATATACAAGTATCCGACTCCTCTGTGAGATGCTGCATACATAGGTCTAAAACCAACCAAGAAGGGCAAGGCAGATGGCTGGCAATACATGTGTCAGCAGGTTCAGGATGCCCAGTACAGACAATTAAGGCCTTTTTAAAAGTGCGGCCAAGAGGGGGAGACTTGCTTCTACTACATAGCAGCAGCTTCCCCCTTACAATATTCCAATGCAAGGCAGTCCTAAACAAAGCTCTAGCAGAGGCAATTTGGGACCCGTTTGTTAAGAATAGGCGCAGCGACACCACCAGCCGTGGAAGGTAGGTCTGCAGAATTCATATAAGGATTGGGCAGATGATGTTCCACCGCTAACTTGAGATACATAAGACCCATAAGGTAACAATTGGCTGGCTAGCTATGTTGTTGTTACTCTTTTGTTAAAATAACCTTTACTCTTTTGTCAAGTCTTTCCAAAGAAAGAAGTCCTAATCATCGGACACTCATTTATTCACTGGGCCAACATGAGGGCAGTAGTCAGACCTTATAGGTGCCACCTGGGGATGCCACGGGAGCACATGAATATTCACTGGCTCGGGAGGAGAGGAATGATATTGAAGGAGCTTCCGCGCGCTGGATTGGTCTTAAGTTTACAATGTAAGGCCAAGAAGCTACTGCTGAGGTGGCCTGATACTACACTGTTCTGGTCAGACATTATCCCCAGAAAGGTGTGGCAAGGATTCTACCCCATATAGTCAATAGAAAGAGGGTTAGCAGAGCAATGAGATTGTGTACTCCAGTGGTGGATTCCATTTGCCTCACCCTGACATACACTTTAGTTGCAGTGGCCTTAAAAGGCAGGATGTGTTGCATTTATCTGACATAGGCCTAGATTTACTGTATTTGCCCGAATATAGGCCGCACTCCCACCCCCTTTAAGTCTTTAAAGTGGGGGTGTGGCCTATATTGGGGGTCTAGCGCGGGAATGCGCAATTCAAATTGCCCAACACCCGGGACAGTTCCGGGGGCGCCGGGCAGGCAGCAGGGTTAGGAAAAAAAATTCCCTCACATCGGTAAGTCTGGAGGGGGGGCAGAGTGGCAGCATATCTTGGGAGGGGATAGAGTGGCAGCATATCTCGGGGGGCACATCTTGGGGACAAAGTGGCAGCATATTTCGGGGGGGGCAGAGTGGCAGCATATCTGTTCCAGTAAGTTTTTTTTTTTATTATTTTTTATTTAAAAAAGCACCTAACTTTTAGGGTGCGGCCTATATTCGGGTGCGGCCTATAATCGAGCCAATACGGTATTTAACAACGACTTACAGAATTTTATGGAGTTGTGGCAGAAGTCAATGGCGGCAAGAGGGGTTAATGTTTAGACTTGGTGGTGGAAATGTGGCCTTCCCTCCTCCCAAGGTTGCCAGCAAACACCCTATATGGTTTGTTTCTCAGGACTGAATGGGGCTTTTGCCAGAGGCGCGCCAGGGTGCGAATGAGGAGGGCCATTCTGATAATGCCCCGTTGATTCTCTGCTATAGCAGCTGGGTGGGGGTGGTCCAGCTCACTATCTGTTTATCGGGGAGGGGTGTACGGCTAGTTGAGCTCCTAGCCTGCTCCTTAGACCCACGTGTCATACCCGTTGCAGGTTGATCTGGATGCTGACTGAATGCTGACTTTTTTTTTATGTGTGTAATAAATAAAGAGACTTTATTTGCCACAGCTCTTGGTGTCTCATAGTGTTTATTGTTTCAAAATTAAGAACCATGCAAGGTTACATTGTGGGGCATATGCACCTTAAAGCGGAACTGACCCAGCAGTTGTGGAAGCTATATGGGATTAAACACATATGCAGCTCCACGTACCACACATAGACCAGAGGGCTCTGCGAACGGTTTAACGGCACCCTGATGCAATGTCTCTGGAAGTTTCTTGTCACCCATAAAGACTGGGAACGCCACTGGCCCCACCTCCTCTTAGTCTATTGAGAAGTTTCCCCCTTTGAATTACTCTATGGGAGGTGGGTGAGGGGGCCCTTAGATCTGCTGAACATCGGGAGGGAGCCCTAGCTACAGTGGACCTTTTCATGGTAGCTTATGTGTTTGGGTTCTGAGGCAGGTTCCAGAAGTTAACGGATCTGGTGTGAGCTAACCTCCAAAATGCTCAATTTAGGCAGAAGAGGTGGTATGACTGGTCAGCTAGGGATTGTGTCTTTCAGGTAAGACAGAAGGGGCTGGCTCTTAAACCAGTCAAGCAAAGCAAACTGCAGGCAGCTTGGCAGGGGCCCTACTAAGTAGTAGAACAGCTCTGTGACACCATCTACATAGTGGCCCGCTGTTTGGATGAAAGGATCCGCAGAACCCTTCATGTGAACATGCCGAAACCCTGCTTAGAGAGGAAATAAACTGTAGCCGCGGTGGGAGACTGGGAGAGTCTTCCCTTACCGACACTGCCTGGGGAGGCAAGGTCCGAGGAAGGGATAGCAGGAGTCAGGATTAGTGAATAACTTGACCATCAGTCTCAGGAACAGGTCCAGAAGGTGCTTCGTGAGCACCAGGCAATGTTCTCTTCTCTCCCTGTCTAAACCTCTGTAACTGTGCACAGGGTAGATATGCAGGGACAAGCTGTTTTGGATATACAGTAAACCATGCACAGTAAACTCTAAACCAGTGCTATTGCAAAATCTAAGAACAGAAAAATAAATCTTAACATATGAGAGTAGTCCTTGTGAAATATCTAATTACAGTATTATTCCCTTGCTGAAAAACAGACAATGTACAAAAAAGAAAAGGGAACCAAGCACAGATCCATAGACTACACGTAAAGATAAGGGGAAATGCTGTTAGTGAGGTTAAAGAATACGATACAGAGAAATAACATTGCAAAAAGTAGGGTACAAACTATAAGTGAGCAAGACCACCAATGTCAAGAGTGTAGAACCTGGAGCAGAAGACTATGTTCAAGAATGTCAACAATTGTTCAACTTGTTCTTGACTGCACTTTTATCTGTCCATTCTGGAGCCCTTGATGAAGTGTAAACTTGTCTTGGTGTTGGCTCGACTTACTGTAGCCATAATGAAGAATTTCTTTGTGCAGAACCATAACTTGATGCTTTAACGGTTTAGTAAGTAGGATCCCCTTGAGCAGTATAGGTGAAAGAGCAGCTGCAGTGAGATGGATAACTGGAGCTGAATCACTGGATAAAAGCTGAATTCAGAACGTAGCCAGGTCAGAACCAAAATATAACTTTTCTGAAGCCAAATTTCAAAACCGTAGACAGGATCAGGACAACCTGAGTCAAAAACTGAATAAACGATCAATGCAATGCAGGAAAGATACATGAGTGTTACACCAACCAAGAGTAACAATAATCGGAAAATCCTGTGTTAATAGTGGCAGTCAGGGCTGAAAACGAGGCTTCTCCGGGTCATATGGGGCCAGCCAGGGGTCAATGAAGCCATATCTGTCTGCCACTTGTGTACACGAGCCGTGGTGCGCTGACATAATCACTCACTGCCGCGAGAGTAGACACGCAGCCTACCACGTTGCTGGACAGCACAACAAGGTAGCGGGTTTGCACAGAAGACCCAGCAGAATGTGACAGATATTTCCTGTTTTAATTTATTCAGTCTTCATTCCCAGATTTTGTAGACTGCATCAACACTACCAAAAACAGACTTAAACATCTCAATGAAGTTTGCAGAGATTCTGAAGGGCAGCAGGTTACAAGGTAGGTTCCAATACCTAAATTGGTCTCAGACTTCCCACAGTTCACCTTCTTACCTGCTGCTTTGATAAAGACTAGACATGTGAGGGCTTCTGGATGAGTAATAATGTTGTCTGAGCTAAAAACAAACAAGAAATTGGTCAGTTTTCCAGCTATTAGCCAACACCAGGCTTTACATTTTGACAGTCATTGTCCTTGTGAATGAGGTGCAGGTGGTATGCCTCTAGGAGCAGGATCAAGGAAATCCATTTTTGGACTCACCTTTACTCTTACAGAGAACACTTAGATTCCAAAAAGGAGAATTTAGGAAATCTTAAGATTAGTTTAACAGAAGATAAACAGTGTCTTACTCTTTTTGACAAGAAGATCCAGTCTTACCCCATCACAAGGGGAAGCACTTGAACATTTGGCATCTTGAAGCACAAGGTTCTGAGCTCCTAGGGAAATATCTGGCAAGCAGACATGGCACTTTTGGTTTTTTTAAGCTTCCCTTTTTGGTTTTTCTTCACCACCTCTGGCTTCTTGACTATAAATTGGTATTTTTTTTTATGCCAGCCAAGACCCGGTGGACTTCTTTATGGGTTACCCTCGCAAGTAACACATTTTTGTGCCCATGAGCTCATTTTTTTCTTGGACTTTTTATTTTTAGTAAATAAGATCTGGCCCTCCTGCTGGTGTTCTGGTAGGGAATAGGTTGAATCCTGAAAGGAGACTGGAGACTTAAGAACTTAAGGTCCAATGTAGCTTGTCCTTGATTGTACACACTGCTTCAACCCCTTAAGGACAGAGCTGTTTTTTTTATCTTTTGTACCTTTTGTGACTGGCTGATTTAAAATTTCTGCAGTGCTCACGTTTAGCTGTAATTGTCTTTTTTCTCATTTAGTGACCTCACACAAGTTATGTATTGTTTTTTTCAGGACAAGAAGGGCTTTCTTTAGATACCATTTTGATTGTATCATCTAATTTACTATATATATATATATATATATATATATATATATATATAAAACATTTTGGTGAAACATTGAAAAAAACACACCTTTCCTTTTATTTGAAAAATATTTTACTCATTTGCAAAAACTAAAACAAACCCGCTAAATAGATTCTATTTGACATGAGAATAGAAATAAGTTATAGGGCAATAAGTATAATAGCATATTGCTATTTCAAAACTATTTTTTCCAGTCATTCTGCCCTCATATGCCACTACGGACATGTTTGAAGCCGGCAAAACTATACATTTTTGCCCATCAAACTATACACTTTTGAAAACTATACACCACAGGAAATGTCATATGCTGGTAATTCTACTACCAACCTATGACAAACTTTGTGGTGGTCATTGCCTATTTGTATTTAAATAAATGGTGAGTATAAATTTGCACAATGAAGATTATATGCAAAATCATGACTAAAGACAATTTAATGCATTTCTTATAAATCAATTAAATATTTCCTCCATGTGCCACGTGTATTTTATAATTCACGTTCTCACTTTAGAAAGTGAATATCAATAGAAATTTTTAATTAGCTACATATCGCAGAATGTCCTGCTCAATACATTGGCACGGTAAAGTATCCTGTAATTGATCGATTCTGCTCTGTCAGCGCATAGTAATGGACCTAATAGGAATTTTATTGCCTTTAATTTGCACCCAGGCATTTCAGTGACAGTACAAATAGTGATTAAAATGAAAAATGACACACAATTCAGAATCTATGGTTGAATTTTCTGTTTCAACGAATTCCCGTTGCATGAAAATAAAAACCAATCAGGCAAAGCTGAATTGGGAACTGACAACCGAACAGAAGCTGATGAGCCAAAAGAAAGATGCTGAGCCTACTAAGATTACTCTGTTAAAACAAAGAGCAGCATTTACTAGGTTATCAATATATGTTGCCAATCTCTATCTCAAAAAAATCACCGGTTTAATCTATAAGAGTTTTTAAGGCATTACGTCCTTAAGGTCTCCAGTCATTCTTCATACCTTACCTGGAGATTGGCAATTCTGAGTAGGTGATTACACTGATCAGCCATAACATTATGACCACTGACAGGTGAAGTGAATAACACTCATAATCTTGTTATCATGGCACCTGCCAGTGTGTGGCATATATTAGGCAGCAAGTGAACATTTCGTTCTCAAAGTTAGAAGCAGGAAAAATGGGCAAGCGTAAGGATCAGAGCGACTTTGATAAGGGCCAAATTGAGGTGGATAGACAACTGGGTCAGAGCATCTCCAAAACTGCAGCACTTGTGGTGTGTTCCCGGTCTGCAGTGGTCAGTATCTATCAAAAGTCCTAGGAAGGCAAAGCGGTGAACCAGCGACAGGGTCATGGGCAGTCAATGCTTATTGATGCACGTGGGGAGGTGAAGGCTGTTCCGTGTGGTCAAATCCAACAGACTAGCTACTGTAGCTCAGATTGCTGAAAAAGTTAATGCTGGTTCTGATCGAAAGGTGTCAAAACACACAGTGCATCACAGTTTGTTGCATATGGGGCTGCATAGCCACAGACCAGTCAGAGTGCCCATGCTGACCCCTGTCCACTGCTGAAAGTGCCTACAAAGGGGGACCTACACAATTTTAGGCAGGTGGTCATAATGTTATGGCTGATCGGTGTATGTGAAAAGTTGCTGAACTGATCCGGGAAGAGTAGAGCACTACTTAGCTGGACATAAAGTCGATCACACTTAGTAATATGCACAATATTTGCTTTTTCACTTAAAGCCACCCACAGTGGCTTTATGAATAATGTTATTGTCTCAAAGGACGTCCTTTGTACCGCTTGTATCCCTTTGATATGAGAAACTTGAGTTCCAAAACTGTGATTACATTGTATGATACACAGTGACCAATAATTAGAAGTATTTTGCTGGAAATCGATTAAAGCACAGACATCCTAATTTAGTGGAGTGGATCATACTTTGTGCATATTGCCACCATGATATGCTGCAGCATCTTCATTTTCATTTAAATCCTCATAGCAGGGGCGTACCTAGAGTATTTGGCACCTGGGGCGGATCCTGTATGTGGCACCCCCCCACTTTAAAACTGCATGGCTTCTACCGTTATATACCGGCGCAGACACTGAAGGTGGTACAGCATAACACTTACTGTTATCATTATATACTGAGGCAGACATTGACGGTGGTACAGCATAACACTTATCACTATATACTGAGGCAGAAATTGACGGTGGTACAGCATAACACCTATCACTATATACTGAGGCAGACATTGACGGTTGTACAGCATAACACCTACCACTATATACTGAGGCAGACAATGACGGTGGTACAACATAACACCTATCACTATATACTGAGGCACACATTGACGGTGGTACAGCGTAATCCCTATCACTATACATTGAGCCAGACATTGACAATAGTGCAGCATAACTCCTATCACTATATACTAAGCCAAACATTGATGTGGTGTAGGCCTACCACTTCATTAGTAGTAGGGATGCACCGAAACGAATTCTGGACTGAAACCGAAAATGCAGCATTTACCTGGCCGAAACTGAATATGGGCCATTTTATTTCAAGTAAGTAACACACCAAAATAGGACAAAACAATTAAATAACAATATTAATATATATATATATATATATATATATATATATATATATATATATATATATGATTGTTAACAGCAATCACATTTCTATCATGCCCAGGCATACCCAGATTCCAGGATGTACTCGCAGACTTGGCATGATAGGAGTATGATTGCCCTATCTACCCCTTCTCACTCCCTTCTCCCTATCTACCCCCTATCCCCCCGTCTCACTCCCTTCTCCCTATCTACCCCCTCCTAACTATCTACCCTCTCCCACTTTGAAGTTCACTTACCTTTCAGGAGTCCTGCGGTGGGGGTGCAAGGCCTCTGTCTCCCAGCTCTGCCACTGTATGGAACAGTATAGAGTGATGGGAGTTATGATGTACTAGAGCATAATTATATAATGAAAAATACATTGGAAATGGTACAGCATAACACCCATCACTCTCACACACTTACCAATCCGCACATATACCAATCCACACACATACCAATCCACACACACACCAATCCACACATACCAATCCACACATATACCAATCCACACATATACCAATCCACATATATACCAATCCACACATACCAATCCACACATATACCAATCCACACACATACCAACCCACACGCATACCAATCCACACACATACCAATCCAGACATATACTAATCCACACATACCAATCCACATATATACCAATCTACACATATACTAATCCACACACATACACCAATCCACACATACACCAATCCACACATACACCAATCCACACATATACCAATCCACACATATCCATCCACACATATACTAATCCACACATATACTAATCCACACATACCAATCCACACATACCAATCCACACACATACCAATCAACTCTCACTCACTGAATGCTTTCCTACCTTTCCTCTTTTCTCCTTACAGCTTCTTTTCCTCCTCTTCGCTCCTCTTCTTCAGTTCTTCTGTCTTCTTCCGGGTCAGAGGGCACGGACGGCAAATCCCGGCGCATAGCAGCTGTTGCCGCGCGGATCGCAAGGGAGCGATATCGGAGGTCTTTAACAGACCTCCGGCTCCCTTGAGTGGTTTTAAGCCGGGTTCAAGGGTTGAACCCGGCTTAAAATCACTCAAGGGAGCCGGAGGTCTGCTAAAGACCTCCGATACCGCTCCCTTGCGAGCCTGCTCCTCCAGCGGCGGACATTGCTGTCCGTCTCCAGAGGGGTGCCGGCAAGTTGGCACCCCCCTGATGAGCGGCACCCGGTGCGGACCGCCCCCCGCTTGGTACGCTACTACTGCCTCATAGTGCTCTTCGTTCTCCCTTCTTGTCCGGTAAAGTATTTAGAAGGGCATGTCTAAATAGCATCTAGCTGCCATGTAAACCTGTCTGATCCTACATCCAAAAGGATAATCCAAAAGCATAATCCAACATCAAATAATTGATCTGAAAAACCAGAAGATGGGTTCAGTAATAATGAAAATGGCACCAGAGAGGTTCATCATTGTAGGCAATCAATAGCCAGTTTTGAGCAGGTGGCCATAGCGTGTGATAGTTTGGTTCACATGCTCTCCTTTTGAGCAGGAATGGGCATTAAGTGAAGCAGCACCCTCTTTCAATTTTTTAGGAATGTGATTTATTAGTAAAGTTTGCTCGCTATAAATATGTTTTTCTGTTCTTTGTGTTGTCACTGCTGGGTACGCAATTTAATATAAGATGTTGGGAAGTCCAGGCGTGTTTAGTGGCTATGAATTATCAGGGTCTTTATGTGCCCACAGTCATTTGCCAGTGGCTGACATAATGTTTGAAACTAAGTAAGCTATTTCATGTTGGCAGAGGCTGGTTTAGTAAAATGTTTTGTAAATAAAAGTGTGACAAATTCTCCAAGCTGTGGTTGGTCTTCTATTAGAAGAGGGTTGGCTCAGATGAGTATACCTCCTGGGTTTTATGTTTATCACACGTTAGGGGAATGTCAGTCATGTTCCTTTACTGTGGTCTGCTGTGATGCTAAATCAGAAAACATTAGGGTAATTTTAAGTTATAATAAGTTATAAGTTATAATTTACCTTTGATGATGACATTAAATACTGTAAATAAGGTAAATTAAATAAAATAGGTAAATTTAATAAATACATGATTCTAAAATATAGATAACAAGTCTCTATATGGTGGTTTACAATATTTGCATGATATTTGTAAGATATTAACTGCGTTACAGATGGTGTTTTGTGTACAAAAACCTGAGACTTTTTCAGCATTTTCCTTAACCATGATTCTCCTTTTTAATTTTTCATTCACCCACACAAATGATGTAGTGTTTTTTTACGACAGATTTCTTTTGATGCCATTTTAGTTGTATAGTGCAACATTCAGTATGAATTATAACATTTTATTAAAAACTATTGAAACATTTTGAAAAATATTTATTTTTCATGGTATTTTTTTTTACTATGAAAATGGTCCTCTAACCAGTTCAGTTGATCAAAATACCACAAAATATATTAACATGCATATGTTTTTAATATTTTTTGGAAGTTAGATGGCACAAAATGGAACATACCCATTCGCGTTTCGATGTATGAAATTTTGTGATTTTGTTGATGGCAGCTCCCGAGAACAGCCTCATGTGCGAGGCAGTCCCCTGCACAGGGAACCGCCGTAACTGGGGGTCCAACCTACTGTTGGATAACTTTTTTTAAACTTTTTTTCCCCTTTTCTTTATTGAGGCGGCTGAACTTTCTTCATGACATTCCATGCTGTCATGTACCACTTTTGGAATGTCTTAAAAAATTATTGAAATTTTTTTTTTGTTTTTATTTCCTTTTTTTGCCACTCTGCCCCAGTTATGCACATCTGCCCCCCCAAAATGCCTTATACCTTCTATATGCCACTCTGCCTCCCTTATAAGCCCCTCTGCCCCAGATATGCCTTTCAACCTCCTATTTGCCACTCTGCCCCCCAGATATGCCTTATAAACCCATATATACCACTCTGCCTGTCTGACATGGATTTTAACCCCCTATTTGATACTCCCCTCCAGATATGCCTTATACACCCCTATATGCCACTCTGCCTCCCTAATATGCATTTTAACCTCCTATATTCCACTCTGACTCCAGAAAACCATTTAACCCCCCAGTGCCATTAATACACAAGGGGGGCAGCTGGGGCCATCACATAAATCAATACCAAAGGGAGGGGCAGGCTGGGGGTATAAATATACATAGGGCTGGCGGGGGGTGATACACAAGGGGGGGAAACACAAATGACATAAGCAGTGTGGAAAATTTAAAAAAATAAAGTATTGTTAGCTTAGCCAGTCCGGATGTGTGTGTCGGTGTGCCAGAGTCTATCCTGGTGTGTGTGTTTAGGCGTTGGTGTGGCAGAGCCTGTCCAGGTGTGTGTGTTAGTGCATCGGTGTGGCAGAGCCTGTCCTGGTTTGTGTGTGTGGAGGCGTCGGTGTGGCAGAGCCTGTCCTGGTATGTGTGTGTTTGGGGGTAAGTGTGGCAGAGCCTGTCCTGGTGTGTGTGTCAGTGTGGCAAAGCCTGTCTTGGTGTGCGTGTGGTTGGGTGTCGGTGTGGAAAAGCCTGTCCTGGCGCGTGTTTTTGGGGGTCGGTGTGGCAGAGCCTGTTCTGGTGGGTGTATTTGGTTATCTGTTGACTGGAACTTTGCTTACTGAAGGAATAAATTGAATTATTTAATTTTTACTTCATCCAGAGATAAAAACGCCCTTCTGAATTTGTAGTCACTTCAGAGGACAAAACTTTCTAGGCCCAGAAATCAGTGAGAGGAAAGGTAAAGGTATTGTGTTATTTACTCTATTTCAATCTGCATTATTAAAAAGGATTAGTGGCACTAAATTGTGGCTTCAGGCGTTAACACACATTACAAATATACATTAATACAAAAATTGTAGGAGGCCAGAGGGAGAGGGGATCAGGACATGCATAAAGAATGTGCAAGTAGGTAAATACCAAACTTTGGCCAAAAAATAAACAATGTCACCAAAATGCATATTCTGTACATATACAGGAAAACATGCATAATTATATAAAATATGAATTAAGAAACGTGCTTGCGGATCTGGCATGGTCCAAATGCGTTTGAATACCTTTTCTATCTTGCAAAAGGTTAGCTTGAGACGGTAGTAAGCAGGCTGGTATGGTGAAAAGAAGCTTTTCGAGCTTGCAAGAGCTTGGCTTATCAATATGTTATACAGTGCTACGGAATATGATGGCACTATATAAAATAATAATAATAATAATGTTGTTTTTTCTGAGGGAGAAGTTTTACTACTAGATTGGCTCATCACCCTTCACCAGAGCTTTGAACAAGCTCATGTAATAAGGGCACGTACAATGCTGTTGAAATGTATTTTCCTTGTAACGGGTTCACAGAGCAAGCTGTAGTCACTCCCAGAGATCACCAAGATGTATCCTCCTGTTGTCCCCGAAATCACTTCCAGCACCAGTCAGCATGCACCCCTTGGAACCCCGCCATGGGTACCCAATAAGCAGGCACACTACCTTCAATTGAGTACAGCAAGAATGAACATTTTATTGCGTCCATCGCGCATACACCTTCCGGCTTCCGGTGCGGGGAACTCTCCTCTCTGACAGCTGGTCTGCGCGATGGACGCACCTCTCCTCCTTCCAGCTGCAGCAGAAGTTGCCTATGCGAATCGCGTAGACGTCTACCCCGACTACACACCAGGGTGTCATAAGCACCAGTAAGTTTGGGGGGGGGAGTGTTAAATGGGGGGCATAATACAGGAAGATCCAGGTCTCCTGCAGCACTGCGGGGGATCTGAATCTTAGTCTCATAGTCAGACCTCTATTTGAGGTCTGATTATAATACGAGGGGTATTTTTCAGAGCATTTGCTCTGAAAAAAACCTTGTCTTATAATCAAGCAAATACGGTACATTACACAAACTTAACAAGACTTAACTAGAACAATTTAAAAATTAACTAGCTTAAGGTGGAGGGAAACAATGACTATGAAAGGGGCCTCCCATGGTGTGATTGGATAGTCTTTGTACATTTCAACCTGCAATTTTACAAGTGACCCCCAACACTTCCCCTACAAGAGGAACCATGGCCCAAATGCCCAGGCTGAATGTGGGCAAGTGCCCATGAGACTGCAATTCTCAGGGGGGGGTCTGGCCCAGCAATGTAGCTTCACATATCTCCCCTTTAAAAACAAGACAGAACTGGGTCCAGACCCCAACTGGGTCTGCAACCAGTTCATTTGGGGACCACAGCTCCGTCGCTCCTAGAGTTGTGGATGCAGGGGAGCTGGCAAGAGGCGCCTGTCACACTAACCAGTACTGGGGTGTACTTGGAGACTTGGGAGTTCCATCACACACTCTGTCACGATCCCCTTCTTGATTTTTGCATATTTGTCACACTTAAATGTTTCAGCTCATCAAACGTATTATTTTTTTTTAGACAAATATAACACGAGGAAACACAAAATGCAGTTTTTAAATGATGTATACTGCTAGCCCTGTTGAACAATACTTGATGAAACCATTATTTCTGCTCTCTACCAGAAAATCTTGAAGGAGAATGTCCAGCCATTAGTTTGTGACGTATAGCTCAAGTTATGCAGCAGGATTATGATCCAAAAGCAAGTCCACCTTTGAATGGCTAAAAAGAAACAAAAGTAAGGTTTTGAGGTGACCTAGTCAAAGTCCTGACTTGAATACAATGGAGCTGCTCTGGCATGACCTTAAAAAAGGAGTTCATGTTCGAAAACCCTCCAACGTGACTGAATTAGACAATTCTGCCAAGAAGAGTGGTCCAAAATTTCTCCACAGCGATGTAAAAGACTGATTGCCAGTTATTGCAAACATTTGTTTGCAGCTCTTGTCACCAAGGTTGGCACAACCAGTTAGTTGTAAGGGCAATTGCTTTTTCACATGAGTGATAAAGGTTTTGATTAACTTTTTACCTTCAATAAATGAAATGGTCATTTAACCCCTTCGTGACAATGGCTGATTTTATTTTTTGTAGTCTTCGTGACAATGGCTGTTTTAACATTTCCGCAGTGCTCGTGTTTAGCTGTAATTTTCTTCTTTCCCATTTACTAAACCCACACAAGTTATATATTGGTTTTTTTTAGGAAAAGAAGGGCTTTCTTTAGATACAATTTTGATTGTATCATAACAATTTACTATAAAAAAAAGTATAAACTATGGTGAAAATGTTTTATTTGAAAAATCTTTTACTCATCTATAAAATCTAATGAAAAACCTGCCTAGATGTTTTATGGTTTTTTTTTTGCTTTTTTCTGCATGTTATGGGGCAATAAGTATAAGTAACCTTTTGCTATTTCAAAACAATTTTCCCTGCCTTTGTCAAAGTTTGCAGTAGTATTTTTTGTGCATATTTTTCCCACACACGTTGTACTTTAGGTATAACTTTATAGCTCCTGGTATATGCCACTGTCACCAACACCCCAATATGTGTTCAGCAACATCTACCTAGTACAGTGATACCCCCATTGCCTGGCTGTTTGGGGGCAAAAGGGCCACATTTGGGGCATGCACTTTTTTCAATGTTGAATTTTGGGATCCACTGCCCATGGCCTATTTTGCGCCAGGCCAATTCGGTGTGCCCTATAAAACCATATATTTCTTAAAACTAGACACCCCAGGGTATTTCAAATGCTGGTATTTTAACTATTTGCATGCACATATTTTACTACCAGCCTTTGTCAAGGTTTGCAGTAGTATTTTTTGTGTGTATTCTTCTCACACGTTGTACACCCCATGCGCATTTAACATGACAGTATTTTAACTCATTTCATGCAAGATCCTTTTTTTAGATGTGATTAGAAAGCTGGGCTCCGTTGACTTGCATGGATGAATGCAGTATTCAACTTGCAAGGGGAGCCAGAGTTCTCAGGAGGGTCTGGAGAGACCCTCTGGGAAACCTTTTCAAAGTCTTTATTTTGTTTACAGGACACGTCGCCATCTTGCGAGTGGCAAAATCACTCACAGTGGCTGTTGTGACCGCTCTCCGGAGCAGTCACAGCGCGTCCTGGGGTGGATGTTCGGTGTTGCTGAATGCCTCGCTATGGACATCATTGAAGTTTAGGAGGCGTCTTTTAAAATGGGGGTTTGAGGCCATAGAGTGTATGGCGGATGTTGACGCCCCGGGGAGGGGCCCCTTGATGCCGATCTCAGTCTTGCTAAATGCCTTAACATCAAGGCATTACAGCAACACCGTTTGGTGCCGTGACGGTCCTGGCACATCAATTGTCACTAACTGGATGTTAGTGCGTGACTTGCCCAGACCGTCAATTGTCATTAAGGGCTTTAAAGATGTAGTTTTTATTTACTCATCACCTTTGTCTTGTGTTACAATTAGTTGGCTGATCTGAAACATTTAAATGTGACAAACAAAAATCAGGAAGGGGCAAATACTTTTTAATTGCACTGTAGCATTACATTAAGATACCCGCATAGTTTCAATATATATAGGAATTGCTTTTTGCTAATAGGAAACAGCAAGTTATGTATAAAGGATTCAAATTTCAGACAAAATAACCTCTGTTTCATAGCTCATTAAATATATCCACACCTATTGGAAGTGCAGTATCACTCGCATGCAATAAACTAAATGCCTGGATTCACATATAGATGTTTTGGTACAGTTAGCCAATATATGCAGTTATAAGATTACTACGGTTTTATTTAGATTATTTAGACACTTTAACACGGAATGAACCATATTTAGATTTGGTACAGTTTGAATGCTCTCCTCTGAAAAAAATGATATTAAAACTCAACACTTTAGCTTGTACACAAATAGAACTAGTACAGAAAGCTGCTAAAAGATGATAAATTGGAAACTAAAACTAACTAATTATATATTTCAATTAGATGCTTGCACATCACAGAAATTACTTTAATTAAATAAATACAGTCTTTTTTTAAATTCATCCTTCCCCCAGTGTTAATTGGGACATTGTTGAACTTGGCCATTTCAATTTACCCTATAAAATCATCCCTTTTTTAAAAGTACACACCTCATGCGCATTTAACATAACTCATTCCATGCGATCTACAGGATGAGGTAGTGCTCTTCGGTCATCATCTTCATACATTAATCAAATCATGAAGATAGGTGCTGCGGTGATCCAAATAGTGGAGGCCACAGTGGAGCCAAGTCCCTAATCTTCATCTTCTGGAGCATGCACTCCCCGAAAGAATATGCATTCCCTTCCTTCCCACCCAGACAGAAGCCGTGGGTGGGCCGGATCTTCTAGGATCTCCCCAAGAGGAGATCCACTGAAGTTTTCACATCCTCCTGTACATGAAGAACTTCTTAGGGGAAGTGGGGGCCAGAAGGCACATACCACTCCCCCCCACCAATACTGGACTGAGTCTTTGGGGGCTTAGCTTCACTGTGGCTTCAGGGGACTCAATGGTGCTTAACTCACTACCGAAACATGAAATCAGTCGTGCTCTAAATCCGAAAGTGTCAGCGCGATAAAAGTGCCAGTAAACGTATCACAAGATAAAACAATTCACCCTCCACCACCAGCTAATGGCCGGGGCAATTTAAAAGTGGGTATGAAAAAAAAGTGCATCATGAGGGGATCCAAGGTGAATACAATGTGCTTACCAACCTGTGCAAAGTGAAAAAAGTGTGCCCCCCCACACACACACATCACATATATATATATTGTGAGCTGGGATCAGGTAACCACACAGTCTTAAGGTTTGAAATACCACATAAGGCTAAATTATTTTTAGAATTGTAGTCCTTTTTATTAAAAGGTCTGTAAACAAACATAAATAAAACAAACAAAAAGAAAAGCCTTGCTCTCTGAGCACTTACTTACAAACAGCAACTAACTATCGTTGGACGGCTATCCCGCTACCAACAAAAAAACATTTAGCACAGACCTTTTCGTTTAGGAACCGTTCAGCAGATTTGTTAGGAGAAAATGCAGTCTCACTCACTGCTTGTATGTTTCTCACCTGAATAACTCACAGGGCTCCTTTTTGTAGCAGCCCCCTGCTGCTCATTGGTAACAGGTGAGTAACAATCTGAGAGAACTAGAACTCCTGGACTGGCTGCATCACCTGCTGCAAGTAAACTGTGGAGTGGAGCACTGGCCCTCCCTTCTCTCCAAATGCTCCACCCCAGGGACCCAAACATAACTACAACATTACCATTATTTTGTTTGTAACAAACCATTCTCCCTGGGGTTATCAAATACACTGCACTGCAGTATTTTCTGAGAAATATATATATGTTATCCACCACCATGCCTGGTTCACTGTCACAATATATATTTGATTACTGGCTGAGCCTCATGGGAATTGCTGAGCCTCATGGGAAGTGCAGAAATGGAAAATCCCATGATTCTCAGCCAGCCAGGTGTCTGAGCATCATTGGAAGAGTAGTCCACAGCAGCAGAGATTTTTTTAAATTAAAAAAGGCTAATGTTAGACTCCCTCCCTGGACCCTTACACACACCTGCCCATAAACACACATATACATATACACTGCCCTTACACACACCTGCCCATAAACACACGTATACACATACACTGCCTTTACACACACACATACACTGCCCTTGCACACACATATATACACATTCACTGTCCTTACACACACACATATACACGTACCCTGCCCTTACACACACACATATACACATACACACACAGGGCCGGTCCGACAATGGAGCCGAGTGGGGCAACTGCACCAGGCGGCACTTTTGAAGGAGCAGCACTTTGCCGCCCCAAGCCTTTTTTTTAAAAAAAGCGGACGAGAGAGGGGCGCCAAGTGGTTTTCGCTTACTAAGTTGTCAGTACCCGCTCGGCGCCCCTCTCTCTCTCTCCTCTGCGAGCCCTCTAGCTCGGTCTCGGTGCTGGCTTGTAATGCTGAGCGCCGGAAGATGACGTCATTTCTGGCGCTCAGCATTACAAGCCTGCACCGAGACCGAGCAGGGAGACTCGCCGCAGGACTGCTGAAAGGTAAGTACAAGGGGGGGAGAGGAAGGGTAGATAATGGGGGGCGGCAGGGAGGGAGAGGAAGGGTAGATAATGGGGGGGCGGCATTTTAAACTTGGGACGGGCCTGTACACACATATACACGTACACTGCCCTTAGACACACACCTATACGTATACACTGCCCTTACACACATACATGTACACTGCCCTTACACACACATACATGTACCCTGCCCTTACACACACACATACACACATACATGTACATTGCCCTTACATACACATACATGTGCACTGCCCTTACACACACATACATGTACACTGTCCTTACACACATACATACATGTACACTGCCCTTACACGCACACATATACATGTACACTGCCCTTACACACACATATACACATACACTGCCTTTACACACCAGCTAACAAATACCTATACTGCTCTTACACACCGGCCCATACACACACACAAGCTTACATACACATACACTGCCCTTACACCCCTTTCTCCCCAACTCTTACCTTCCACCATCCACCATCATTCATCCTTCTGCCTCCATCCTGTATCCTGTGGTGGGTGCGCAAGGTCTGTGACTTCAGACTTCGCTTTACTACGCCTCATCACTACGCACCGGCTATTGCTGCCGAGTGCAGGGATGACGTCATATCCCCGCGCTTGGCATTGTTTGCTGGCGCATAGTGATTAGGGAGCAGTAAAGCGAGGTCTGAAGTGACAGACCTCGCGCTCCCTAATGTTGAAATGACTAGAGGGCGATTGTGATCTCCCAGCTAGTCTGCAGGCTGCAGCTGTTGATCGGGCGTTTGTGCGCCCCACCGCAGCTGCACCTGAGGTGAATACGGATCTCGCCTCACCCTTCCTCTGCCCCTGCAAAGCTGGACAGGAGAAGAGATAGGCGGGACAGAGACCCAAAATCAGGACTGTCCCGCGTAAATAGGGACAGTTGGGGGGCATGCCACAGTGCAATCACTGGCCCACACAGCTCATCTCAGGCAGCCATACAGCTTATACAGTTGATGCCTGGACAGAAGAAGCACCAGACCAAAAGGTCATATGATTAACCAATCTGTCTCCTGCAGTGTCAAACAAAGTTGATTTACGGTTAACCAATTTGCTCCATATAAAGGCATACATGCATACATACAAAAAATGTAAGGCTTTTGCACATGTATGATGTTGAATTATCAATTATTTCTGCCACTGGGGGAGCAAAATGGATATTGTGACCCATTACCCTTATCTAACCCTCGCCTTGTACTATGTGCTTTTTGTTTTTACATGAAACTTGGAATTTAATTCATTATATTATGCATGGATCAAAATTAGATAAAAATATTTTATATTGACATGTCTGGAGCATTTTTGTACTCCCTTTTAGTCAGATCCTTATTAGTGGGGAAAAGGTGCAAGTGAGTGGATCCCATCTGTGCTCTAAATTGTCATCTGGCAGAATACAGGCTGAACAAACGTTGGGCATAAGGAAACATAAAGATTACAAATTGCACATGTATGCCACTAGATGTCACTGATGTACAATTAATTATGCTGGAATAAGTCAAGCATGACAATGTGTGGTTAGTTGGCAAAGATGAAATTGGAACGTAGTCATTAATCTTTCTAGTTAGCAAGTGGGAAATGATAAAATGTGTCAAATTGATCTGAGAGGAGATCTTGTATTTTCTGCGGAAATCTTAAATATAGAGAAGCTCTCTGACCTCTGGGGGGCACTGTGCTACCAAGAATAGCAAATTCCAAATGAATTAAATTCCGCTATATTTAAATATCATCCTCCTGAGTGATTTCGGTACAGAATTTCTAATTTGCTGATGCCTGTCTCTTATTTATTTATTTATTTTAGTTGGCCGGTGTTCATAAATGATCGTCAATTTTATTTCCAACTAGTTTCAGCAACTGGAGAAGACTGAGACTGCGTCATATGTGGCGTTGTGATGAATAGCCAAATAATTAGATTGCAATTAGGGGGTAAGGGATTTGTTGTGCATGGAAAATGAATCATACAGTGTTATGAATTGTAAATTGTTGTGGGAAAATATCCTTAACGGATTTTTTTTCATGTACAGAACAAAACTAGAATAAATGCTTAGTAACTGTAAATCTACTTTTCTGTATGTATGTGTGTATGTAAATATATATCTATATATATATATATATATATATATACACTGTATTTGCTCGATTATAAGACGACCCTGATTATAAGACGACCCCCCAAAATCTCAATATTAATTTAGGAAAAAAAGAAAAAGCCTGAATATAAGACGACCCTATAGGAAAAAAGTTTTACCAGTAAATGTTAATTCATGTAAACTATTACATTTTTTAATAAAAGCTATGATTGAGAAAAATATTTTTTTGTTTTTATTTCCTTGTATTTTCCAACCTGCCCCCCAGTTACGCACATCTGCCCCCAGGCTTGCCACTCCAATATGGCACTGTGGCCCATGATATGCCTTTTAACCCTCTATATGCCACTGTGCCCCATGATATGCCTTTTAACCCCCTATGTGCCACTCTGCCTCCAGAAATGCCTTATACCCCTATATGCCACTCTGGCATTTAGGGGGTTAAAAGGCATATTATGGGGCAGAGTGGCATATAGGGAGGTATAAGGCATTTCAGGAGGCAGAGTGGTGTTCAGGGGGTTAAAAGGCATTTCATAGAGCCTCCAGAAATGCCCTATGCCCCCATTTAACACTCCCCCCCCCACACACACACACTTACCGGTGCTTCCAATTTCCTGCTGTATACCGGGGCAGCAGTCTTCCTTCTGTCTCCCCCCCATTTAACACTCCCCCACCCCCCACACACTTACCGGTGCTTCCAATTTCCTGCTGTATACTGGGGCAGCAGTCTTCCTTACGCTGCAGCCGGAAGGAGGTGTGGCTAGCAGCGGGGGTTGTCTGCGTCCATCGCACAGATCTTCCCCGGCTGTCAGAGATCAGAGTTCCCGGCACCGGCGCGAGGAACTCTGATCTCTGACAGTCGGGGAAGGTCTGCGCGATGGACGCAGACAACCCCCGCTGCTAGCCACACCTCCATCCGGCTGCAGCGGAAGTTGTCTACGCTGATCGCGTGGATGTCAAGCCGCTGCCCCGGTATACAGCAGGAAATTGGAAGCACCGGTAAGTGTGTGTGGGGTGGGGTGGGAGGGAGACAGAAGGATCCAGGTCCCCTGCAGCGGTGCAGGGGATCTGGATCTTAGTCTCATAGTCAGACCTCTATTTGAGGTCTGATTATAAGATGACCCCGATTAGAAGACTAGGGGTATTTTTCAGAGCATTTGCTCTGAAAAAAACCTCGTCTTATAATCGAGAAAATACGGTATATATAATCTTACAATGTAGACAAAAATGTAAATTGTAAAATGTAAAAATGTAAAAAGGAGAAAATTGCCTGGGAGTGGGGCGTGCCAAAACACTGCTACCGTGATACAGCGTTTTCTGGCAGCAATCCAGAGAAGCAGCGCTTCTCCCGGAGTTTCCAGCGAAGCCTGGAGAGTTCCCAATAATGGGTAACGGGAAGCAGCTTATATCCTCTAGAGACTATAGAAATAGATCTTTCCAAAAAATAGCTGAAATTGACTTGTTCTATTGAAAACAACAATTTATATGCTATATTTTAAAAAAAGCTTTATGAAATTAAAGCACTATTACACACTCTACAACTAATTTTACTCATATTCATAGACTAAATCTGTACAGATGAAGATGGCTATTGGTTGAATATTATATATAATTTATTTTAATTACATCGTATTTATTCATAATTTCACTGTAATGGAAAAAAATTATATCTTCTATTAGTGAAGTGGTCAGTTAAGTGGTTAAACTCATCAAATACCCTGCAACTTTATCCTTTAACTACTATCCCTACAAAAATACTAAGAAGTCTTCTGCTGATTCTGACAGTCTGTCTGTATTTCAAGACGCAAAATTTGCTGTGAGGAGCAATAGCGCTTTAACACTGTGAATGTGCTAGGAAATCTCCTCTGCTTGTTTCTCATTGGCTGCACAAAGTGTTCTGTTTTATACACCGACGTGCAAATGCCTGACCAGTTTTTTGGATGTAGACTGCACAATTTCATAGCACATATGGACTAAAGTCGGAATTAATTGGGGTCTTGTATTGGCTTGCAGACACCTACATTACATTACATTTATTTATAAAGCGCCGGCAGATTCCACAGGGCTGTTACAGTCAGTAGAACAATTTCAGGGGTAACAGCAGGAGATGAGGGGTTCAAATGAAATATGCAATATTCATACCGGGTGGAAGACAAGGGTAACAGCAGGAGATGAGGGGTTCAAATGAAATATGGGATATTCATACTGGGTGGAAAACAGGGGTAAAAGCAGGAGATGAGGGGTTCAAATGAAATATGGGATATTCATACTGGGTGGAAAACAGGGGTAAAAGCAGGAGATGAGGGGTTCAAATTAAATATGGGATATTTATACCGGGTGGAAAACAGGCACACTAAAGTTCCTCGTTATTCCCAATGTCCACCCTCTCAGCTACCCTCCTTAACTGCATCCCTATTATCTTCCCCACATACTTCGATGTAAGGCAGTTGCCTCTTTTGACTTTCTTAAATACAGCTATGTTATTTTGTGACGGATACAAGTAGGTATCACACAACTGCATACAAGGTGTGGTTGACAAAGGACAAATAATTTCTATGAATGATTGAGTAGGGTAGGTTTTACATTCTGTGTTTGACAGGTCAAGTGAATTACCCTGATAATCTTGTTATCATGGCACCTGTCAGTGGGTAGGATATATAATAGGCAGCAAGTGAACATTTTGTCCTTAAAGTTGATAATGTTAGGAGAAGGAAAAATGGACTAGTGTAAAGATCTGAGCGACTTTGACAAGGGCCAAATTGTGATGGCTAGACGACTGGATCATAGCATCTCCAAAACTGCAGCTCTTGTGGGGTGTTCCCTGTGTACAGTTGTCAGCACCTTTCAAAAGTGGTCCAAGGAAGAAAAAGCGATAAACCGGCGACAGGTTCATGGGCAGCCAAGGCTTATTGATGCACATGGGGGGCAAATGCAGGACTGTGTGGTCAAGTCCAACAGATTAGCTACTGTAGCTCAAATTGCTGAAAAAGTTAATGCTGGTTCCGATAGAAAGATGTCAGAACATACTGTGCAAAGCAGTCTGTTACCTATGGGGCTGTGCATCTGCAGACCAGTCAGGGTGCTTACAATGGGCATGTGAACTTAAAAACTGGTCTGGTGGCCTGGTGCGTGTGTGTCACTTACCTGGAGAATACATGGCACCAGGATGCATCCACGGAGAGTTATATGGGTTACGGGTTGTGTTATGGATGATCACTGTATTTTCCTCACTTTTACATCTTAATGAATCTGGTAGGATTTGAAAGGAAGGTATTCCAATTTTAAAAGATGTTCTCAAAACCTATAAGCTCTAACAATTGCCTTGGGTCAACATACATAGATACATACCTGGTCTGTTCTAATTATGACCAGTGCCTGGGAGTATTTTTATTTGAAGTTTCACAAATTGCCAGCTAGGTAACATTCCTGAATAAGGCTACAGGGGACATCTAGCATGTGTATTTATTCAGTCGGAATCGCCTGTAGATACCAAAATAGACACCAAATTCGGGTGCCCTTATGTTTAAGATAGCCAATTTTCATGTTATGTTCACTCTTTGACACAGCTCTTGAGTGTCAAAGGGTTCTTACCTAAGACCCACAGATCTTCCACATTGTTACCAACTTTCCAATGTCCCATGGGACATCTCCTGCCCCTTTTATCACACGCACAGTGCCTGATTCTGACATTGTGTATGGTAGACTGTTGGCAGTCGCATTAAACAGGGCATTTGGTGGGATAGCAGCCTATAAGCCTGGTTTTTGGGATTGTCTTGTTAAATTTGGGAGAGCTGGTAGCTATGTCCCACTTGAGACAGCTATTGGCAGTTAATTGCCCTACTATTTTCAACAGGCATAATCAGGTAAGTATTATGCATGCAGGCATGAAGTATACCCACCATGCATAACACCTATTCAAATAAGCTGCCTAAATCACTGTTAAATGTGCAAAAAAATTATAATAAAATCACAATACCTAGAGGGAGAACTGCAGTTTATTTTTGTCATTGTTAATAATTAATATGATTTGGAATCTTGGCGTTTCATTATAATAATTTTACAGTAAACTGTTATTTCTTTAATATGTGCTCATTTCTTTTTTTTCAAGTGATTGGTATGTCAGTTGAAGGTAGACAACATGTAAGATAAACGTGGTTCCTGCTCACATCAAATCCTTTTGATTGTGTTCAATGGGACAATAGCAATTTATCCTTCCCTCATCAGTACATATTTTTTTTAGCTCATATAAAAAGTAACTCTACTGCAATGTTTAAAAGGTTGGTTTTATTACCATACCGAGCCAAACACCAGAATCACATTTTACACAACCACCATAGAAATAAGTAGTTGTGTTCATTTTTAGATATTTGGTTCTGAATACATATCATCCTATAAACTGTAATACGTTTAGTCCGAACCTGATGCAGGCAACAGAAGACAGGCAAGCCAGTGAGGGACAGTATTTTTTGGCACACATAGGGTTGCCACCCAGTCAGTATTTTACCGGCACACCGGTAATCAACGGTTTAAAACCAGTGCCAGCATCAGTAAAATACTGGCTATGTAAAAGATGGTATTTTTTTGTGCAGTGCCAAGATAGGTCAGGCAGGCTTATAGCATTTTATGCAGTTTTCCCAGAAAACGTGGTTAAGGTTTAAAGTGGGTCCAATAAATATAACAGGTGCTGCGTGTTCAGTATTAGCAAATACAGTAAAGGCTTTATTACATTAAGTAAAAGTACAAATCTCACGGGTTCTGTGGACCTTAAGCTTTTTCTGCTTGAAGGCTGTTTCACATATTCACCACTCCCTCAGTAAAGTAAGTCTTCCTTATGTTAAGTAGAATATAAAAATCTGGGGGGAGCATAATTAATATGCAATGGACAATTTAAGATTTCCGTGGCTGTAAGAATTACTTCTATAGACAAGCAAGTGTCGTATTATAATTTAGGCCAGCTTCTATCGCAGGCACTGAGTACACTATTACAGAGTTCCCCTTCTGCTGTACTTTTTTTCTGCAACACCACACTTTGTCACACACTGACACCCCCCTCCTCCTCTCTCCTTACTCCCTTCTCCCACCTATCCTGTCCGCATGGTCTCTGCTTCTGCAAAGATAGATCAGAGGAGACCAGAAAATGGCTGGAGAAGGTAAGTGAACAGGTGGGAGGGCAGATACAAGGCAGGCGGAGAGTGCAGGGGGCACAGATTGGACTGGGACAGAGAGAGGCATTTTTTGTGCGATAAATTTAGCTTCCGAAATAAAAAAAGCCTCCGTCTCCCAAAGCTCAGAAAACTGTTTTTGTTGTACAAAAATGGAATGGGCCAAAAATGAATGAAAAGTTAGTCCAAAATGATTTTGAGCCCCGTGCATAAGTCTAATAAATAATATACGCCTGGGTATGTAATCTCATTAGTTACTGTGTCCCAGAATGGCAGAAATAAAATAGCTTGTGTTCCCTGACTCCTCTAGGATGTCTGTGCCCCCAAACAGCTTGTCTAAGCCATCACAGAAGCTTGTGCTAGTTATGGGGCCCCTATAGGCTAACACCCCCCCCCAAAAAAAAATAGGATATATATTCAGTGGCCATGTTATTGTTAACATAAATGAATACGCTAAAACATTTCTCATATTGCATATGAAACACCGGCTAGGTGAAATCTCTTTTAGCAAACGTTTCATAATATTGTCAAATTTAACATTTACACTCCTCTACTGAGATGTCTAATATCTATGTACTGGGTTACAGAACCATTGCACTCAGTATAGATTCTATACATTTAATGTTTGTGCATATTGTCATGTTCTATTACTGCAATTTAATGCTTCACAAAGTCACTCAGTGACTCGGTACAGAGGGTAGTGAAAATGAGAGTTATCAAACGAACAGAAATCATGGGAATGAAACATTCATTTCTCGCATGCTACTACACTGAATCACAAATCACAGATGGGTAGGGAGTTAATTGAGTCAGCATGGTGCAGCGCTCCCCCCTCCAATTATATTTTAAGAACCCGGTTACAGACTCTGCATACTGGCAGAACAACTTTTCAAAGACAAAGAAAATCTATATATCAGTGTTCAAAGTGTCTTAAAAGGAAATAGTATTATGCCAGGTTTCAAAGAATTTATATTATTCTCTTTCATTAAAAGGCTACATTTCTTGCTGCTACAATTATTTTAAATTGTAGTTGCACATTTCGTTAACCCTGCAAAATTGCATTACAGGTTCTGTCTGTCCCAGCTAAAACGGGAGTTTGCTGTATGTTGTATATTTTTTAATGTAAATGGTTATTTTTTGGTTAAGGAAAGTGAAAGGTGGCATTATACATTTGAACAGAACATACCCTAGTTGAACCAATATCTATGTGAGTTCAACATGTACCTGTATATCCTGCTCTGTCAATAACACCTCCTCTATTACCTGCTAATAATATCAATGTATGTCGCAGGTCTAGACTGAGCGTCTGGCACAGCCGACAAATGCCCCGCGGGCCACCAGCCGATAACACACCTTACTTACTCTTACTGTCAATCCAGACCCAGGTCGGATCCTGCAATCTGAGCCCACAGGCCGGATACATATGGCTGCACCATGCAAATGAAAAAAACAATGTGTGGTCGTGCATATCTTTTTTTCCTCTTATATGTCATTAAGCTGATGTCGGCCCTGGGTCTTCTTCACCAGTCTGGCCCTGGTAAGTAATAATCAAGTACATTCTCAGGTGTATTCAGGGACTGTGAGACACTTTTTCTCGGTAGACATCATTTCCATCATTAAGATGACAAACTACTAAAATGGGATTTTAAAAAAGTCTCCTGTCTCCTGGTCCCACTGTGTAAAATACTGATCCCATGCTTTAGGTTGTGTACATGGTGTGTCTAGGGGTGTTTTCGTGCTTGACAGAACCTTTATCTTGTAGCCTGTCTTCACTTTGTTTCAGATGGTTTAAATTTTCTTTTGGTATACCTGTCTAGGGATTCAATAGCTTTTTTTGGTTCAGCTCCAAAAGCCTCAGCGTCTACATAGTTCAAGATTTCTGAGCTCGTCAGACTGGATGCTGCTTGCAGCCTTCCTTTGAGTTTCTGACTCGTACAGTATGCTATTAGTGTATTCCCTTTTGTCCTTATTGCAGCCAATGTTAGGCAGCACGTGCATGTGGCAGCGTGTCTTGCTGGTGCGCTGAAAGCCTGCTTTTCCCAGCGCAGACTGCAAAGTTCAGGCACAGCAGGGGAACATATAATTAAACAGAGCCAGACTGTTCAGTGGGCAGTCAGTCACGGATATTTAATTAGCCAGGGCTGGCGGCTGGTTTGTTTCTTGGCTGTGATTTGAAAATCAACAACTCGCAGGTTCCATAGGTTTGATGTACGTCACAAATACATCACATTTAAGAACACACATACTTGCTGATATGTTATCCAAGAAATATGTAGCTAACGGACATCCAGGAAGGCAAATTACTTCGTTTTGTACAAAAGGTTCTGTACGCAGCTGTCAGGAATCTAATGGGGTTAATGCCTGATACCAGCGGTCAGACGGTATCTGCTAAATCCGCCGCACTGCATTTCTGTTTAGGCAAAGTTGCCACATGCCGACGGGTTACACCAAGCCTCAGCAAAAGCACCCACACTTTAAAAAACATGAGCACCACAAATGTGTTGTGCGTTCTACAGAATACCGTATCAAAGTACAGGAAGAATTGTTCAAGACTAATGTTGTCTATGTTAATATATGTTATTTTAAGAGAATATGTGATTATATGTCAGACACCACTAGGTGTCTGTGTTCAGTTCGGAGAAGGAGCCCAATATGCAGGACGACCAAAGGGATAGGGACGCAAAAACAGGTGTAGTTCAGACTCACTTTACTAGGTAAAAGTCCAGGGTCTGGATCAAGCACAGGTACAGGTGACGGTACAGGCGCAGGCACAGGTGCAGGTGACGGTACAGGCACAGGTATAGGCGCAGGCACAGGTAAAGGCGTAGGCACAGGTAAAGGCGTAGGCACAGGTAAAGGCACAGGCACAGGTGCAGGTATAGGCACAGGTATAGGCGCAGGCACAGGTAAAGGCACAGGCACAGGTGCAGGTATAGGCACAGGCAACGGTACTGGTGCAGGCACAGGCACGGTAGCACTACAGGTGCAGGTACAGGTATGGTTAACGATACCGGTTCAGGCACAGGCACAGGTTCAGGCACAGGTTCAGGCACAGGTTCAGGCACAGGTTCAAAATAGGGCAAGGAGCACAGCACATGGGACGCTATGTAACATACAGAGCGTCTCAGAATATCTGAGCACTGCTGAGAGGGTGCTTGGGGCTTTTATAGGGATCACAGGTGTGCTGTATGACGTCACGCCTGTAGATCCCGCCCTAGTACCGCCCTCTATGTGAACTCTAGAGGGAGACGGCGCTGGAAGCGCCGCCCCTCTAGCAACAGCCTCCTCGGCATCACCTCCCACCTTCTCCTGCACACAGACGGCAGAAGGAGGTGGTACCGGGGCGGCATGAAGAAGCGCCGCCCCTCCCTTGGCACCCGACGCCGCTCCGTCGCCATCTTCCCCAGCTCCCCACGTGGATGTGGGGAGTGAAGAAGCAGCCGACCGAGACGACGCCGGCACCAGGGATCCGGGAGAAAGCCGGCGCCGACCCTGCGTGCCGGTACGTACGTGACATTATAAGTACTAAGGACAGCCAACCAAAACCAAAATGTGAGCAAAAATATGACCCAGTCATGGTGTAAATGTTGCTCTCTTGACAACGTCCTGAGGTAGGGAAGTTCTGACAGGACTCTGTGGTAGGAGAGTCCCAAAATTCCAGAATAAATTCTTTTTTTTACTATAGAATATACCCATTGATCTGGAATATGAGCAGCTCTGGTGTCTGAGAAGATGATGATCAATCCGGTTTTGATTATACTTCTACTGAAGAAGCCAAGTCGGCGAAACACGTTTGGAAGGATCTATTTGGACTATTCTATATTCCACAATATTTCCACATACACGCTTCATGCACTTTGGTTGCACGGACTAAATGTGAGTGCATTTTTTACTGGTGAAATGAATTCTTTACCCAGATATTGCACTATTTTAGTTTATTTTTTAGATTCAACACGAAGATTATTAAAGATATTATTACATTCTACTTGGATGGGTCTGAATCATCTATTCCACTTGTGAGTGCAACACTTCACCTACACATAAAATTGATCTTACACTCTACACTATATTGTTTTTGTTTTTTTCCCTTATATGTATCTGCGCCCCATAATTTTTTGGTTGGGTTCAATGTATCAAGCAACATGGTGGAAATGTATGGTTATTAAAGATGCACCTGGCTGGAAAGGTTTAAATGTTTAATAGTGGTGGTTAAACCAGTGTTCAAACTAGCAGTTAATATTATAATGTTTAATTATACCTTTTTGTATTCCATAAATTAAGTTGCGACCTTTCCACTATGCCAATATGTCATGCTTGTTTATTTGGGGGGCAAATTTAACACTGTCTGTTAAATGGTTCAAAATCCCACCACTACATCTGATTTACCTGAGAATGGAAAATTATTACCTTTAGTGATAGAGGCTAAGGAGTGAAAATGCACTTGTAAAATTGCCAGTGAAAGTAATCGGTGTAAAATGTCCTCAAATTTTGACTTTGTGGGTTGAATATAAGCTAAATCTTCTATATGTAAAATAACTATTAAAAAGATTCTCCTTAAGTAAGGAACTGATTTGAAGCAAACTCATGGCTTTTCGTAACTCAGCATTATTCCTGCTATGCCTCTAAAAGCACATGGAAAAAAGGGAGAGTCTCTCGGGAGAATGATGATTTACGTGAATTAGGTTACAGCTAGCAGAGCTGAGATATTTGGCCCATCTGCAGGAGATACATCAGTGCATGTAGAAAGGACATATGGAAGAACATATTAGACAAAATCAATGAGCTGGCTCGTTGCCCCATAGACATTTGTGGGTTGGTTTCCCAATTGTGACAGAATTTGCATACTTGCCAACCGTTCGGGCTTTCTAATGTCTTAAATTAATTTTGTGCAACAAAATAATTTAGAGATGAGAAAATAAAACATAGATAGGAAACACCTATAAAACCGAGATAAACAAATATTTTAGGGACTATTTTAAAGTCATTATGACTTATAAAATAAGTGCAAAATGTGTCATAACATTCAGTGAATGAGATCAGAGTAATTGTAATTGGCTCAGCAGAGAGAATGGCAGATGCAGAGATAAGTCCTGAGGTGTGGCTGGGGGTGATGCCCTGGGTGAGGACTAGGACCTATAGTTTTAAGTGCATGCCACACACATACTTATCCCCACTTCCACAGATAGATAGTCATACCCCATCACCAAGCCACTTCTCCAGTAGGGGGAGAGCTTGCTATTTGGTGCTTGGTTCCATTAGCTGGTGCAGCTACAAGGGTCGACCCCCTGTTCCTGTCTTCTCATAACAATTCAGAATAGTTTATAAAGGGCCCTTTCCGACCTGGACCGCTCAGCTCCAGGTCGGAGGGGCCTTTCTAAACTATTTTGAACTGGCACAGGGAGACAGGAACTTATCGGGGTCACTTTACTTCACGTGACCCCGCAATGAAACTGAGGTACAGTGTGCGAGCAGCCGGATAGCAAGCTGCAGGAGAGGTGTGAGGTAAGCAGGGTCAGGGGGTTGTTTGTTTATATATATATGTATGTATGAATGTAAGCATGGTTGTGTCATTGTGTGTAATTGTGTATGTGTGTGAGTATGGATGTATAATTGTGTGTGTGAGAATGGATGTGTAATTGTGTGTGTGAGCATGGATGTGTACTTGTGTGTGTGAGCATGGATGCATAATTATATGTGTGTGAGCATAGATGTGTATTGTGTGTCTATGTGTACGTATGTATGTGTAGGTGTTTGTGTGTGAGCATGCAGAGATAGAGTGTGTTAGAATGAATGTGTACGTGTGTGTTAGCGAGATTGAGTAAGTGTGTGTTATTTGTGTGTGTTTACATATGTGTGCCAGAGTATATGTTGGAGGGGGGCAAGGGGGCAAAGAAGGCATAGACAAGTTGTTTGGGTTCAGTGATGGCATAGACCAGCAGTTGGGGACCCCAAGGCAATTTTCACACCAGGCCCCTATGGTTTCTAGTTACCTATAACAAAGCCTAATCAAATGACTTGGTAACATCATAGCGATAACCACAATACAACTTAAGTTATTGCACAGAGCCCCTAGTGGAATGTCCCTGACAGATTCCACAGAAAGCAAGACTGCTTTCCTAAATGCGTAAGTCTTTCAGGGACAGTCCTGATTTTCAAGCACTGTCCTGCTCGTGGGCTAGTTGGGATTATTTCAAATTGGGAAGGTCCTCTCTGACCCGCCCATGTAGCAGTAAAATCAGTGGAGGTCTGTGCTGTTGCAGCACAATTAATAAGCAATACATTTTTAAGTATGATATAAACATGCAAGCTATATAGCTTCATCTAACATTATGGGACAAACATACTGGATTTATGCAGCAGCACGCATGGCAGCCTAAGGTTATGTTCCATAAATATTAACATATAGTTAATTATGCACCATTGATGAAATGGATCATGATGACCACTAAGTTCAATAGGTTTTATAGTTTTTTTATTATATGATAATATTATATCCAAGGGCTGAATCGGGCATATCAGGGGGGCACAGTGGCATATTTTGGGGGGCAGATGAGCATATCTGGGGGGCATATCAAGGGCACAGTGATATATAGGGGGTTATAAGGCATATTTCGGGGGCACAGTGGCATATAGGGAGTATAAGGCATATCAGGGGGCACAGTGGCATATCAGGGGGGCACAGTGGCATATTTTGGGGCAGAGGGGCATATGTGGGGGTATAAGGCATATCTGGGGTATAAGGCATATCAGAGGGCACTATGGCATATGGGGGATTTAAGGCATATCTGGGGGGCAGACTGGCATATCTGGGGATATAAGGCATATCTGGGGCAGAGTGGCATATCAGAGGGTATAAGACATATCGGGGGTATAAGGCATATCAGGGGGTATAAGGCATATCTGGGGGTATAAGGTATATCTGGGGAGGATGGAGTGGCATATCTGGGGGTATAAGGCATATAGGGTATATAAGGCATGTGTGGGCAGGGCAGAGTGGCATATCTGGGGGTATAAGGCATATGTGGGGAGGGCAGAGTGGCATATCTGGGGGTATGTGGCATATCTGGGGTTATGTGGCATATCTGGGGCTATATGGCATATCTGGGAGGCAGTGTGGCATATCTGGAGAGGGTGGGGTGGCATATCCGGGAGTATAAGGCATATTTGGGAGGCAGTGTGGCAAGCCTGGGCTCAAATGTGCATAACGGGGGGGGGGGCAGGTTGGAAAATAAAAACAAGAAATGCATTTTTCTAAAAGTTTTTTTATTCTGCTGTTTGTTTTTAACATCCTGTTTGTTCATTAAAATATTTAAAATAAATGAAGCATTTACATTTATTTTTTTTATCTGATTAATCGATTATTAAAAAAAATTATTGGCCAACTAATCGTTTATAAAAATAATCATTGGTTGCAGCCCTACACTGTAATGGAGCCTACACTTTTTACTGTTTAGTGTAGACCAGGCAGACATTAAATGTGAATATGCTTTCTAGCATATGGTTAGGAGTTACCCTTGAATATAATGGGGTCTTATAGGCCCAATGTAGATAGCCCATTTTTAAATTAAAGCAAATAATACAAGTTCTACTAACACAAAAATACTTTTTTTAAAGCATTCCTCAATGTTAATGTTACAGAATCTCGATAGCCCTGAAGATGTTTGAAGTCCCATTTGACATTTATTTCAGCTAGTGAAGCTCCATTTGGGAGACTCAAGCATATTAGCTACAAGTTTAACTTTAAACAGCAAACATTACATAGCATCCCTATGTGACATCTATAATATCATTGCAGGAAAAGTAATTTTACACAAAGTGCACATTCATTCTAGAGCCTCAAGTAAAAAAATGGTTAAATTGTTTCTGAGAGGATTTTAACCTTTTATAATAGCGATAATTTCCTCCAACCAAAGTTAAACAGTGAGCTTTTAATGCCTCTGCAAAGTCAAAATCCCACAGATTTAAACATTGTCTTTAACTCTTGTTTCATAAAATTATGCTTAGAACAGAAACTTTTTTTATTAATTTGATGAAAAACTATCTTTTTAAATTAAAACAAAACACATTTTTTATTGAAAATTGTTGAACCCTGTATAGCTTAGAGATTAACGCTTAAAAAGCATTGATCGTTAGCGTTTATTGGTAAATTGAAATGCATTAATGGTATGCAGAGGGGTATTTCAGCTGATTATAGCGGTAATTTCTGTCAGTGTACAATCTGCATTACAGCCAACAGCTGTGACCTGTTCATGCACCAGAAATCACTGGGCAGCTGCTAAGGGAAAAAGAGGTGTTGTGCTCTGGAGAGGCACGTAGTCTATCCGAATCACAAGGAAATGCTGTCACAAGGTTACTTTGCTGCCAGCAACAGATACCGTTTCACATGCTAACTGAAACAAGAGTTTTAACAGTAAGGTCTAATTGTATTGACAGTGACATGTGAATAACATGGACATATTTCCATCAAACTAACGCGGGTGTATGTAATTGAAACACGTATGCATGTGTTTCTATTTTGATATAAAGTTGTATTGAATCATACTTTCTGACTGTCCTTCTTAAAGAGAATCAGCCCCTTGTTGGTACCCAAATCTGTCTGTCCCTATTTCTTCCCCCAATGCCACTTGTTTCTGGAAGGTCAGAATGTTTGCCGAATATCTGTGCATCATTGTGATCTATATTATCTACTTACTTATTATACCGCATTCACATTTCACCTGGCTGTCCAATGAGTAAACAAGACATAAAAAGTTGTGTATTGAAACTAATATGTTTCAGCAGGAATAAGCTGTTTTTTCCAACCATCTTATCAGCTGACAGTATGCTGCCTCATTAGATTTTCTTCTACACTGATAACCGGTAATATGGTAGCAGGCAGCAATTTTAGGCTGCCTGCTCCATGGACGAACTGATAAGATGTTACTTTTATCTTGTTTATTTTACTTTTTATTAGAAGGATTTAACATAGGACAATACAAAGCCAGATGTCTTGTTAGAAAAAATAAGAGCCCATGCCCTAGTCAGTGTTCTGACTGTGGTCTATCACAGAAAGCCATGGGATTTGTACCTGCAACCTTTCTCACAACATTAGAGGTCAAGTCGGATATATTGCATCACTGGAAATATACAGGGGTATCCTTTCTGTCCTCTTCTGTGATGTTTGGCCAGTTTTCCTCAGAAAGGCTAAGATCTGTCATCCGCTTGAGAAAGACACTACTTGTTGTGCCAACTATTAAAGCTTTGATCTTTTCTTGCATGTAGGGATAGGAGAGGATTATGGTGGGGAAGCTTTTAACCTACTGGCAGGCGCTTTATATAACTAGTTCTGCACTAATAGAGGAACCGCAACAAAATATTATATATTTTTATTAAACTACCTTAACATGTAAAGGCATTTCACAAAAAACAAGTAAATAAGCTTAAACTGAAAGGAGAACATATTGCAGCTTGATTAGGAAACCACATTATTTTAGTTTTTGTTCTTGGAGTGTTTGGGTCTGATTTTTATCATTAACAGCATGACCGAAGACTATAATTATGTAATGCACATGCGTACAAAGAATCTTAAATCATACGTGTGTACGAACATCAGCTTCACATATCTTGAGTAGTCTTTATCCAGATGAAAATTGTATTCTGTATAGTTAGTTCCCTCATTTTCTAGATATTTGTGAAATTGAATCAAGCACAATCTATCAGGTGTAACATGTCGTAGCTAGACAGCAGGATTTCTAAATATTATGTGGAAGCTCAACATAATGTTTTTACTAAGATGTGTGGTATGGTGGTGTCCCTGTGTGACTGTTGCCATAGATAGGGAGCTGATATTATGTCAGCATAAACCTCCCGGCTCTCTCCCAATACTAAAAGAAGGATTGCAAGAGGTACAGCTGTATGGACCCTGAGACTACATACCTTGCCATAGTGGCACTCCTGAAACTTAATATCAATGAGGCACTCTTTTCAGCTGAGGCAGGGCTGAGGTTGCAGCCGTAGGGACTGTAAGACAACATACTTCATTGTAACGGCCCTGAGACTACATACCTTGCCATTTACCATGGGCTTACATACCTGATACCTGTGAGAATTATTGTCACGTGTGAAAGATGACAGTATCGTTGAGTAAGAAAGAGTCTCACACAGCTCTGTTAGCTGGAGTTCCTTGCTCTTACGCTATGCATATAGATACCCAATATTACTGAGTCCACCTACTGTTCGGCTTTGGCAGAACTGCCGTTGTGATGATCCAGTGGAAAATAACCTTTACTCAGGTCAAACAGGACTCACACAGAATATTGAAACATCACATCAGATGTTATAAGCCACATTTATAAGCTACATCCAGGTTTCAAGTGGCAGCTTGGGAGACAACGGGAGCTCCTAGTTTTGGCAGAGTTTCATAAACCTAAAAAAGTAATATGTTGCTTTTAAGATGGAGATAGGAATAGCGGAGAATAAGAAAAACGATGAGTACCATGAGGGAGGACATAAATTACTGGAGTCTATATTTATGTGGCAACTGCTGGGCTTCCTGAGGAGATACGCTCAACATATATTACCATGTTAGTAAATATCGTAATACTTAATCCCTTCAGTCCCAGGGGTTTTTGGTACCTCAAAACTCGGAGCAATTTTGCCATTTTTGCAGTATGTCGGTTCAGCGATTATTCTCTTTTCCTGCGAATAGTGTACCCATGTAAACTATATATTGTTTCTTCAAGGAGAGATAGAGCTTTCTTTTGATACCATAGTTAGATGATTAGCTGAAAATATAGGATGAGAAATTTAGTAAAAACTAGCAAAAATTAGAAAAACCATATTTTTTTATATATTTTCCCTCTGAATCCTCACAAAATTAGGTAAAGTGATGGAAAATCCCCCCCCCCCAAGTTTATCAATTCAGATGTCCTGATTTCATAAATACCTAATTTATATAGATTTTCCATACTTTTCCAGCACATAGGGAGCATACTATAAGGTGTACATTATTCGTACAATTTTTACGGGTTTGGGGGTTGTGAACAGGGGCAGGAGGGTTATACTTTTTAGATGTTGTGTTAGAGCAATGGGATGTAAGGTTTTTTTCTTTTTTTCATTATTATTATTATTATCTTTTTTAATATTTTTTTAATTTTTTTGTATTTTTTTTTTTTTAAATCCGCTGTTATCAGTGCAATCAGTCAAAGGGAATGCCCGATTGCGCGGAAGCTGTTACATGAGATCGGGCTTCTGCTGACAGGAGGGGGGAGTCCAGGCTGTCAAACAAAGGTCAGGACTTGCCGGTAATGCCATAGGGGTTTCTTTAGATGTGTTTTGTGGATGTACCGGTAAATCCATAGGGATAGACTGAAGGGGTTAAATAGAGTCTGCTGATGTCACTCTATTCTAGGAGTTCAGAATTCTTCCTGGGTATGAGTGTATCACAGTGCACTATTGCCTTAACTTCTGAAATCAGATATATAGAGAAACAGTATAAAATGTGTTTTAAATTAGTGTTAAATTGTGTTAATAAAAATCACTGTGCTTTCTGTATATGCCATAGTCAGTTATATAAACAGTTATCAATAGATTATAACTGAGCAGTGACATAAAGAACCTAAACAAGTACAGCTCTCTTCCCACTCGCTACCTGTCATGAAACCCTCAAGCATCATGAAAGGTAAACAAGACAATGATATAATGTCTGAATTGTGACGTAAGGAATATGGCATCATATCCCATCTCTTAAGCACACATGGCATTGGGCAGAAATGAAATATGGAGGCTGTGTTGAGTGGCTTGTTTGGGAAATCTGTGATCTCCATTTTAACCAGCCAATTGAGCAGTGGTGTTACATGGAGTCTGAGGCCAGATCACCTTAGGCTAGAATACACCACATGATGCCTGCTTCTTTAGAAAGGAAATAGCTGTTGATATACCACATTAACCCAAATTTATTTTAAATATAATATTCCCCCCCAAATATACTCAGCAATGTTCTAGAAGTGCAGTTAAGCGGACCACCTATGTCAGTTTCCCTTTGATAGTTATGAAATATTGAATTACCGGTATTACTCACTGGACTCATTTGGGTATATAGCTGAAAACCTAAAAATAAACCAAATATAAGCCACTTTTATAAAGCCATCTGTGCTTTTTATGTATCTATCGTGGCATGCATACAGTACATATGTTGAAGTCATGGAATAGCAAGCACCTACCTTGATACCATGCAATACCTTAGCACATAAACTATGCGTTATAAAGGGTCAACAGAAGAAACATGCTGGGATTATCCCTTCATAATGCACAATTAATACGGTGAGATAAAAAAGGTCATCCTTCTGCAAATTACTGTTTCATGTAAAGGTGAGAAAGACAAACATTTTAGAAGCAGAACAAACCTCAGCTTTGCTTGTCCATTAAATAAAACAGTAGTTTATCCATGTAACTGAAACAAGAGTTATATTTCACAGCTTCTGGGTTGGTACCCTGACCTTCATCTCTGGCTCCATCTTCCTGGTGGTGAGTTTTCTGGATGTATCAAATATAAAAAAGGCAAAAACCTCATAAAATGGTCAAAAACCAGCCATAATGTTGTTAAGAACAAACCCGAAGTAGCCACAAAACATGCAAATGGAAATTAATAATGAAGTAATTGCCTAGTGGGTATTTATACTGGCATTTCACAAATAATTTAATAGTCATATTTTTATTATCAATCCGTCTTTTGTACAAAATTGAAACTTTTTTTCTTTAAATTGTTTTATTTTGAATGGAGCTGCAATTTTACTTATTGTTCCCAAAGATGAAAAATCTGGTAATGTTATAAAGTCTACCTACCAGACTGATACTGAAATATCTCATACAGTAACCTTGTGTTCCTAATACCTATTCTCTCTGAGTAAATATACCTTGGTTTTGAATTTTATTATAAGATTTTTTTTTTATTCAAGCTTTCAAATTTTTCCTGCTGTCAATTATTTCAATGATTTCATATTTCTGTTTGCTTTTCCTTCCTTTTTCATTAATGTATTTGTTTCCTTCTCTAATCCTTTTTATTGAGCAAATAAAAAATACCATACCAGCCGCAAACCTTATCACAAAGACTGAAAATGGTAAAAGAACGCTTTCTTGGCGATGGTGCAAATGTTTCTGTTATATACGGAGAGACAAAAAATAATAATATAGGTTTCAAAATGTTACTTGTTAGTGCTGAATAACAGGGGTACTTTTGACAACCTTACAAACCAAGAAGTTTAAAGATATAAATACATTGCATGATGCTTCAGACCATAAGACACATTAGCTCTCAAATGTTCTAGAGTCCCTTATTGGTCACCCAATATCTTAATGGTGGACTATAGGAGAAAGTGTTGCAATAAAACTGGAAACACTACCAGGGCGCAGCATGATAAATAAGGCTATAATAGTCCAGCAGTATGGTATCTTGCATTTTATCAATATGTATTTTTACTGCTTTTTTTGGACAATATGTGTTTTTATTGCCAATATATGCAACACATTCCTGCTTTACTGCCATTAGTGCATCACATTTAAGGGCAAAAGTGTAAAACCTTTACAGTTCATAAAAGGCAGAGCGTGAACATTCTTCCAATCAGTAAAACTTGCCATTCTAATATATATTCCAAGGATATTATTTGCTGAGCCTAGCTGTATCAAAGAATGTATTATTTACGGCAAAGCTTTGAAATGCATTTGAATTTGACACTTCTAGATGAAAGTACCATATGCCTTTGGTACATTAAGCCCATGATATGGATTTCTAGAAGCTGAGATCTCTTGTAGTCTGGACTAGCTCTGGGGTATTATGTCAGAAACTGGCACTCCCCTCAAAGTCTCTACTAATGACTCCACTTAAGGAATACACATAAAGGTAGTGTTGTGTGATTGGAATCATTTGGAAAAAAATACCCATATAACAGCCCTAAAGCTTTATGATATAAGTAAGATGTAGAAAGTCCCTAATTTGGAAAAGCACGGTACAATTAGGTGACCATGTTACCAGTTTTATGTAGTACACATATAATTGTCACATGGTTCTGGCCAGCTCGTGCAGCTGCATGCCCTGTACTGTGTGGGGTATTAATTGGATACTCATTCCTCATATGCATACCCATGTCATATGTCTGTTAAATATATTACATTCAGTGTATTAAGGAAAGCATCTATTTTTTTCACCGAGCATTCATCCATTTTCTTTAGGAATCACTTGTAAGTAAGTTTAATTGTTGTATGCATAAGGGCCTTTAGAAAAAAAAACACATCTAATCAAATAGACTCTCCAGCCATCATATGCACTTTAATTTTCCTGGTTGGACCACCATTCTCCCTCTTCTGGGAAGTGGCTTTGAGTGGAGGCAGGGGATCTCCCAAACTGGTCGACAATCCCCACTTACTGCAAAATTGAGACAGTAGAGCAGCTATGTGGGACAGTGCCAAAATATCAGGACTGTTTCACAAACAGGAACACCCGGGAGGTATGGCAATTTGTGTTGAAATGAACTCGTACAAAATATGAGTTCAAAATGTAGTGTGTTGAGTTCCCGATTTGTATTTTTTCTATTCATTTTTAAAAAATGCATATAGTTTATAACCTTGTAAACTATGAAAAGACCCCAGATGCTTATCATATGTCGTTATTTGTCATCCGTTAAATATTGGTCCTGCAAGACCTGCCCTCATATCCACAGCATGTGAAATGAGACATTAAGACTGTAGTTTAGTGAATAGCAGGCAGGTATCAACATCACAAAGGTATTGCCTTGATTACTGCACCAGGGTCATAGCCATAAGAAACAGGGCAAAGGTTGGGGATGCAAAGAAATTGAGCTATCCTCTAAGATTCTTCCCAATTTTTATCTCAAGTGCAAACTGTTTTCAACTATGAAAAGCTCAAGGGCATTTGGCAGGAATATCCTATAAAATAAAATCAAAGAAATAAAAATGTGATTACACTTTCTTCCAGAGGTGTTAGTAAGAATATAATCCAGACTCTACAAGTTCCTGTACTGGAAAAAAAAACCTCAACAGGCTTATAACAGTTACTGTAGCGTATCTTTAGAGAACACAGCCTGTCAGGGTAATGGCAGAAAGACGGAAGGTCATAACCTTGGAGGTCTATGATCAGAGCAATACTAAGTAAGAAAAATTTGGTCTGGACACTTTGAGCAGTGTATTAGTGGAAAATTTTGATGTGTGAAATATACAAAAAAAAAACATGAGTGAAATGTAAGATCCAAAAACACATGTGTGCAGTCTAGATAATTCTACTTTTTGGCACATTTGCCTTAGAATTTGCTTGAAAACTCACAGATTTAGAGTGACCTCAAGAGTTCAAAGAGATAACCAAATGCTAGAGCTCTTGTTTGTAGTTTTGTGTCGGTACACGTTAATATTGGTTATCGGTTTCGGAACTTATATTTTTCCTATATGGACATAAATAATATTGCTTAATTTGTTAAGCAAATATTGACATTGCAAAAATGTCAAAATATATGCAATCTCATTTTCCTCTAATACTCTAATGTAGTATTTCTTAAAACATGTCTTACCCTTCTCATAAGGAAAGGGTGTCAGACCACAAACATTTTCTTTTCACACTAAATCCCTGATTATTTCCAAAGCTCTTTAACTGTGTTCTTTTAAGCCTCTTTTGGTTTTTCTTGTGATTACTGCCTTAAGTTTTCTATTGAGGTGGCAACATTTTATCTTAAAGGCTTAACTTTGGTAATGTTTTAATATATGTTTAAAAATAACAGCATTTTAATGGTTCTAGGATTATTGCTTATGCAGTCAATTAAAGCAGACCTTCCCCTGAATTGCACAAGGAGTCATGTATAACATAATGCACATTTTTATTTGTACTATAATTGTTTTATGTTAAATGTCGTAACATTTCAAAATAAGCAATGCACGTCACATAGCCATGTTATCATATAATCTGTAACTTCACATGTGGATCTGAAAAAAATACCTATTTTATTTAATGATAGTATTTACCTTATTATAGTAGGTATGACATGATATTCTGTATTGTTTTCATGTAGCAGAATAAAGGAAATTACACTGAGCTATTTGCATTTCACAACAATGCAGTGGTAACAAATTTACCAACTCTTACGATTGTTATGAAATTATTTTAGTCTACACGTTATCAATTTGCCTGTAATTATGATACAAATGGTATATCTGACTTCCAAAATTAAATTAAAGTGAATACGGGCATGGACTTACTTATTTGTTGATCTGATGACCTGGTGAGCCTTTGCACAATGTCATTGCATAAATGATCAATTTGGACACAAGATCTGCCAAAACCAGATGCATCATTAAGTAGATGTAGAACAAGAGGTTAAGTAGAAGTGTGGCATCACTGACATATAGATTGTAAGCTCGTTTGAGCAGGGCCCTCCTCACCTGTTGTCTCTGTAAGTCAGTTTGTTATGTTACATAATACTTGTTATGTCCTGTCTACACATTGTACACGGCACTATATAAGGCAATAAATAATACTAATAATAATAATATAGAAGTATAGAATTTGTCAGCAGATAAGAACCAGTTGACCAACATTGTCTCCCTCTTTTCTACCTTATTTGGTCCTTGGTCTTATGCAATAAACCCCAGTGTTGTTTGTTGTTTGATGGCAGCAGTGGATGTTTCAAATGAACGATTTGGTTCAGGGCATCCAGACATTGAAAATCACCAATTGTTCTAAAACATTACTCTCCAGCACCTCATTTTTTTTAATATATTAATTTAAAGACTTGTGAGAAGAACTACAGAGCCACAACCCCCTGTCTCCTGACCAGATAATAACTATGACCACAGTTATGTCAAGATTAAAGAGAAAGTACAGGTGTGTATGTCTGTCTATGATTATGGGGAGGTTAACATATTGATGTCTTGTTTGTCAAGAAAGGAGCAAGTCTATGCCACATTTGTAATCATTCTTCTTTGTCATTTGTGCATATGGCGTCATATGCATCTGAGTAGGTTTTATGCTTATCTTTTCGGAGAGAGTGTCGTTATGTGGAGCTGTATGTTGCGTAGTGTCTCTTAAGAACTCGGTATTTTCTTAAGGAGGGCATCATCCTTTGAATGTCAGAGTTCTGTAACATACAATTGTTTTACCTTTGCAATAGGTGATACTATTTCTGGGAATAAAGAGGTTAATGTTTGTGAAGTGCATGCCTCTTCCCGGGCTGTGAAATATTGGATTTTGGCTTTATGTGCTTCTGACAAGAGACAGATTAATCAGTGTTTCACTTCTCACAGGAAAGAACAAGGAACATTCATTTGATTGTGCATCAGAAGCTGTATAGGAAAAAGTGTGCTTTCCAATGAAGTATGATTCTAGCCATTAATCAATCTTAGCACCCTCATAAGCACCTTTGTTGGGGGTGGGTATCACAGTGCTCTACAGCCCTGAAGGTTGCAATAATATGTACACAAACGTGTTTATATGTCCCGTGTCCCATTTAATGGCAGTCTCTTAACAGGACCATGAAAAGTCCTGGACAGGGTTGTCCACCACCATGTATGTAACTAAGGCAGCTGTGAAGCGTATTGACCCGGTGGGTGGGCAGGCCCTGGTGCTTGCGCTGCACATTCATACATCCCACGGGCAACCACTTTTGCGTGAGGTGGATACAATCTTACTTTAAGCCCTCTCTTCCTTACTTTGGTAAGTAAAAAATGTTTATGCTGATAATAAATTGTATCATAAGAATTAGAAATTTTATGTTCCAAAACTAACATTTCAACATATTGAATATTTGTGTAAGCATAACAGGTCTGGGGAGAGTTCTGGTTTTCATTAACTCTATGAACACTGGGGAGCACATTTGCACACACCCAACACACTATCATCTAGTTGCTGGGATCACAACTGAACTTAGCAGTGTCCTATTGTGTTTTCAGTATGCCTGCATTTTGAATCTCCCAGCAAATGTGGGTGAATAATTCAGCTACACTGAACACTACAGTAAATAGGTCTTTTTTATTTATTTTAATTTCTAGAAGTAGGCTAAAAATAAATAGGTGCATGCTGCATAGTTATTGTGCATTCTTCCAAGAATCATTTGCTCCACAAATACATCTATTTTTTGGAGTATTTAATTTAATTATTTAATTTTAGAAGTAGCTGGAGTGAAAAGCTCAAAAGACCAGACAACAGACCAAAGCAAGGCCAGAAATGTAATGAAATAAAGAAAAGTAAAGAAGAAAACAATGTAAATGGAATTGCATTTCTCTAATAAGATAATACATATTGTACAAGTATATGTCAATATACCAGAATAGGAGAGGAAGAATGCCTTCAATTAAATACATAGAATGAATGGAAGTCCTAGCAAGTGAGTCTCTGGGGATATTTATTGAAGGGCAAACAGGGCATCATTTGTAATAGTGTGTGTTTGGGGGGGTGGTCACCGAAGCATTTAAAATTAAAACAATTATCCATTATATAATACCATAGCAGATCAAGGGAACCTTTTAAACATGTGTAACCCGAGACCCATTATTATGTGGGGATTTAACCTTCATATTATAAATGTACAGTACACTTCATGAACTTGAGACTCAGTTGGGTCAAAAATGGAATAGTCAATTAAGTAAGCCCTTACAGGCTAGCACTCTCAAAAGAACTTGCATATTTAGTTACATGCATGTTGTGAGGGCAAGTAAATTGAATAACACCCACCCCTGCAATATGTGTAACGTCCAACCCCATGGAGCCCAAAGAGTGCAACATTTGGGGCAAAATCTTTATCTTACCTTTTAATGGTCCATCCAGAGATGATTCTGTGATACCCTCAATGGGCCCATTCATGTCACTGGAGGATGCAATGCATCCTCCAAACACTTGGAGTTGCTTGTGCACGGGGGTTTATATACAAGCTTACACTCAACAGGATTCTTGCACAAGCAAACTATGCCTATGCAGTCTAGTAGATGCAAGTGTCCGACAGTAAAGAAAAAGGGTACTTGGACTTTTTACCCAGACTGCCCATTTTTTTTTGTTTGGTGTTTTAATTTGCCTGTGTCTTTAATGTATACCCTCACAATTGTTCTTAAGATATCTGGCTAGGCCTATAATTTACAGTACAATATTTTCAATCACCTGTTGAACACGGTTGAATTACCAGTTTCTAAGGATATATTTTTATAATTGCAATTTTTTTTAGATTTTTTGCTTTCTTCTTATCCAGTTCCCTGAAACATTTAGTTATCTTTTGTTGTTCTGGGCTATTCATATTTTATTCATATAAAGCATCCAAAGGTTCAGGACCAA
Source organism: Spea hammondii (assembly GCA_029215755.1). Lineage (NCBI taxonomy): Eukaryota > Metazoa > Chordata > Amphibia > Anura > Pelobatidae > Spea > Spea hammondii. The sequence goes on from JARDYJ010000002.1 coordinate 114,393,212, forward strand.
ACATTCATAAAATCTCCACGATTGATGGAATGGAATGGCTAGCCTTAGATATTGAAGAAACAGGTAATTATGGTTTTCTGGCACTTGCAGTATATTTAGCCAGTAGCCTACCTAAAGGGAGGGGGTGGTCCACAGCATACCCCACCCAGTTTCTTCACACAGCAGTATGCTTCAGGCCCGCAGGCTGTTTCAGGGGCAGAGGTGGCACAGGCAGACTGTTTCAGGCATGGTGCTAAAGGGGCACAGGTGGCACAAGCAGGCTGTTTTAGGGGAAAAGCCCTACCAAGTCAACTTTACTTAAACTGTATTTTTTTTTTTTATTTAAAAGTTAATTTATTTTTTCAGATTTCAATTTTTTCCCAGTTGACATACAATTTACAAATTTGTGAAATAAATATTCTTGCGAACAATAATTTTTTTGTGGGGGGTGCCACATAAATGATACACCCAAGGGTGCCAAATACTCTAGGTATGCCCCTGTATTTAGCTGTTTTTTAATACAACAGGTACCATTGGTGGTCCTCAGAGTTACATAGTGTTAGGTTCTGGCTGCTGATATCCAATGCATGCTATGGTCCAGTGCATGCTGAAGAGCACATAGGAAATGCCTTTATTGGAGAGGAGGGCAGCTAAAGATTAGCTCTGCTGGTATGAAAAATGCCTTCTCTTGCACGTATATATATATGTATTCATTCTTTTCTGGACTCTTTCTGTGTGAAAAACAAGTGTCAACAAGGCTTGTTTGTGAAATCTGTGTCTTTTGGGAATTCAGAAAGCTTAATGTTAACCATGTTGTTTCCAGTAGATTTCTAACACATTAAAGTGCATGGTATTCCAGGTCCTAGCTTGCAGCAGAAAGCTTAACGAGCCTTGATCACTGCAATACACGTGGAGTCCCTTCTGAATTTTATGCTCAATTTGCTGTGGTTCTCAAAGGAAAACAAAGCGTGCAAACTTATTATACTCGCAGGAAAGCTTCTTATGAAACCGTGTCGCACCTTTGCTATTAAAACAGATGATTTTCTTGTATATTACTTCGTTCCCTAGAGATTTTCAGTATTGTCCACGAATATTGAGATGCAAATCGCCTGTTTAATATTACAACTAGACAATGTCCTACTATAATGCTTAACTGTTTTGTAACTGTTGCTTTAACGACATTTAAAATGCATTCCATGACCGTGATGGACATTTAGATAATTTTTGGAATGCCAACCATTGTAGATTACAACTTCTATTGCTCAGCAAGGCGGTGCCAGAGATTGCATATCCATACTTGGGATCTCCAGGTGAAGCGCTTCTCCGGGTCAACACCCGAATCCTCCGGATCTCGGGGTCTTGACACGCCCCGCTCCCTGCCCATTTTTCCTTTAAATATGTGTGTTTCCCGTGATGTCAGCGGGAACGCTTACTGACATCAGTGGAAATGCCCCCGACGTCAGCACGACCGCCCAAGGTTTTTTCAGAGCAAATTATTTATATAATTGAGATCGTCTTCTAATCAGACCTCAAATAAAGGTCTGACTATGGAACTAAGATCCAGATCCCCCGCAGCGCTGCAAGGGACCTGGATCCTCCTGTCTGGTAACCTCGGCGAAAGTGCCGGCAGCAGCGGAGGTTGTCTACGCGCATGGCCCATACCTTCCCTGACTGCCAGAGAGGAGAATTCCCTGCAGCGCTGCAGATAATTCTCTTCTCTAGCAGCCGGTAAACGTCCACTCGATGGATGCAGACAACCTCCGCTACTGCTGGCACTTCCGCCGGGGCTTCTATGAAGGAGAATCGGTGTCACATGACCTTCCGGTGCTCAGTAATAGAAACACCGGCGGAACTCCACCGGCTGCCCCCACCAGACACCAGGGAGTCAGAAGCAGTGGAGTATTATATGGGGGCATAAGGCTATTTCTGGCAGAGTGCCCCATGATATGCCTTTTAACCCCCTATATGCCACTCTGCCTCCAGAAATGCCCTTTAACCCCCTATATGCCACTCTGCCTCCAGAAATCCCTTATACCCCCTATATGCCACTATGTCCCAAGAAAATACTGGAACAAAGGCATTGTCTCGTGCTATCCAGAAATCATTCTATTAGGATGCCAGTTGCTCCTATTTAACTTTAAGAAACACACCTTAATGTCGATACATTAGGCCAGTTTCAGATATTAATGTCTTTCATTTGATGCTCAAGTAACTTATGATCATAAACAAGTCTAATGTTAATGGTGTTTTTTCACCTCTTCCTCATCTATATGCAGTATATACACAACCCTGTCTGGAACCTCTGTCTCCCTTCCTTGTATACCGTCACAAAAGCAAATGCAGTTAGCAGTCCGTTCCTAGATTACAATGTTTGAGGCACGAGAAATTGCTCCAGAGATCATTCAGGCCCCTTAGGGAGATGACAGGAGGAAATTAATCTTCTACTGCTAATCTGCTTTGTACCGCAGGATCAAAAAGGGGCGTCAAGGAGGCTTCTGTTACCAGGGAGCCTGCAGCAGCGCAGCGAAAACATTCAACAAGAAAGGATAAAAACATAAAAAGCTAAATGCATTCACTTACTGTATTCTGTATCAACCAGCTTGCAGAAGCTGTGCCTGTGCGTTTTAACCCACTCAGTGACAAAAGAGTATGCAAAGCATTATATATGTATTTGGCTCTGGAAAGGTTTAAACCTTGTGTCATGCTAAGATCAGATTTATATTTTGAATCAAATTTCCAGGAAATTCAAAATGACAACAAAAGTTGAATTTTGGGGAGGCTAAAAGATGAATGAATGTAGGCTTCTTTAAATTATGATAATACACAGTTTTTTTAAATCCTGCAAAAAATACTATTAAATAACTATAGTAAGTGGCTTACATTCATAACGAAGGAGAAAAAAAGGTTGTGAAATCTTTGTGATTGATGTGTAAAGTGCAATGGCTGTTTCCTAAACAAGATAATAGGTGTGTGCTCTTAAAAAGTTCCTGGCTCTGAATGAGTCAAATCTGACCGCGGTGCTAGAACCGATGGATTTGCAAAGTAGAGCGACGCAGGCAGTATAAACCAGCTGTAGCCTGAATCTGAAATCACGTCTGCAACAAAAAAATCAAAGCTTGGATGGTTATTTTTATATGTATGTTTATATGCATGGCGTTAGAGTCAGTGTATGTGCATACATATATCTATTGAGTCAGTGTCTGATCATTTTGAGAGTAAGGGAGATGGGCACACTGCAAGGTGCAAGTTGTGGCATAAGGTAGTAAGCCGTAATAAGGTGTTAGGACATATCACCAGTTCCGAAATGAACAAACACCCACGTACACAGTATGCATTTCTTTCACTGATGGCACACTGGTGGCTTCTCAATTATTTTTGGGGACAGTACCACTATAGCTGATTTTTTCTACTTCATGTCAAGGTTATCGATGAGCAGCAAACACCAGCTCACAATTTGGCCGCTCTTAGGAAGATGATTGGATCACAGATGGGCACAGCAGTAGAAATGGAAGTGTTGGTCACTGACGAGGCTGCAAACATGGTGAAAGCAGTTACAAATGTATACTACACCTGGTAAAGGCAGCTATTCCAATTGACAGGCTGTATAGGCTGTTGAAAACTGAATGAAAAGTGGTGTAAGATTTCCAGGCATATAACCGCAGTATAAAGGCAAGCCATCAGCTGAGGGAGGAGCAGGAGAAGGAATGTCTACCTCACCATTGTCCATGCCAGGACACCCACTGGAACTCCACCTTCGACATAATAAAGAAGATCCTAGAGCAGGAGTGGGCATGTAATGACTTCTGAGCAGAACATTACGGTGTCCATCCCATTAGGCAGAGGGGAATGGGCACTATTGAGGCAGGTGTTGGCATCCTTAAGCCATTCAGGCATGTAGCTGAGAAATTAAGCCAGTGTACTGCCACTCTGGAACAGGTCACCCCCCTAGTTACCTACCTGAAACAAAAAATACTTGACTTTCTGAAACAAAATGAGGTCTTTCTGGGCGATTGCACATGAAGGTTGATCAGAACACTGATAGATGAGCTAACAGAACCAATGTGACCCATCAGAGTAAACACGAGCACCGCAAAAGTGTTAAAACAGCCTTGGTTCCAAAGGGTACATAAAGTAAAAAACGGCTTGGTCCTTAAGGGGTAAATATTATTATTTATGGTAAATAAAATGATTATTTTATTTGATTTATATAGTGCTGTCATATTACGCAGTGCTGTCCAGTGATAAATCAAAACAATTAATTAGGGAAAGCAGCAGAAAGTTGGAAAATTATAATGATTCTTATATTCCGCAAATCTTACTATAGACTCAGATACATTAGGAATCTGAACAAAATTCATTCATGTACATGGATTGTAGGTAAGATTTTTTGTTCAAAAGAAATAAACCTCCTGTGTATATTTGATATAATTTTGAAGTACATGATATTTCAATATATTTAAAAGAATAAATCACAAAAGCAATTTTTTTTTATTAAAGATTCCCTCCGAGATTGTTGTCTGTGGTTCCAATGTGCTCTCTATGGACCCTGGAGGGTAGCCTGCGGCTACTTTACCTCATGTATATCAATGTTATGCTAAATATGTCTACTCGATATTATTCTTTAGATGGCATTTTATGTATGGTGGATTTTTCTGCTAACATTGGCATGTATTTCTATATGAAAAGAGGGGCATCCTGTTTCAAAGTAACTCTTTGTTTAATGCCCTGTTCTTTCAGTTCTGGCTAGAAATGACCATCAGTTATGTTGATTTGATCCGGCACACAAAGTGGATTTTCTTTTCTTTCAGGTGTAGGTACAAGTAGGTATAAAGAAGGTTCCTCTGAAAGCTTTCCGGACCTTTCACAGGGTTCGTTTCTGAATGTTACAAGTGTCTTGGTTGGGGTTAGATGCCATCATCCTCAAGGTCAGATAGGAAGGACCTAAAGAAATTATGTCATCTGTGCGATGGACATTGATCGTTCTGGTTAAGAAATAGCTTGTAATGTCCATTTGGGATTATTGCTGCTCACCCACAAGTAAACCAAGGACACTTCAGAAGAATAAATCTCTGAATTAATTTAATAATGGCTGAAAGGAAAGGGAAGGTACAGAGTATCCTTTAAGTAGAGAATGTTTGGTGCTCTCCCTCAACCAAACTTTTGGACAATGAGGGTGACGCCTTTATTGACTGTAAGAAATAATATTTCATAACAAGAACATGGATCTATGTATAAACCAACATGGGGTACATTTTCCTAAAGCACTAAAAGTCTTATATTTAAACCTAGGGCGCATACGAACTATGAGCATGATTTGCACTTTCTTTTCTCTTTCAATTTACACACTTCCTATGATTTTGTCTCACGTTATTGTGACTTTTAGTGCTGTAGAACACTCATACCTAGCAAACATTCAGAGCTCCTACAAAAAAGGATATCAGGGGAGAGAGAACAGGGACAGAGAGAGATTTGGGTCACTTGGGTGGTATGCCTTTTGATGCACAATGGTTCTTTCCGACTACTTAACTCCAGAGACAACCAAAAAGGTCTAAATTATTGTCTTCTTTATTTATTATTTATTTTACTTTATTAAGAAAACATCCCCATTTTTGATAAAAATATATATATTTGTTTAATTTCCTTTAAAGATTCAGTGTGAACAAAAATGAAACGCTCTATGAGAAGCACTCTTGCATCCCATTGGCAGCAAACCCACGCCCTCTTTGTACCCATAGTAATTTATAAGCATGGAAGAATTATTGCTCTCATAAACAGGCTGCAAAGACACTCTTCTAGAGATCTGGGACACATGACTCAAGTGCCTTGACAGTGGCTTTTTACCGTGAACATACTTATCTCTGATTCACTGTTTAAAGCCATACTTTATTTTACTTTAGTTAATAGATTCAGTCATATCCATACAACCATAATACCTAATCCAAATTAACAAATCCTTACAAATGTAGTTCTTGAAAAGCAATAATATGAGCATGTCACCTTTCAAGAGCTAAAAAGGGTTAAGCTGTGTATAAACATCTTCGTGACCAATAATGAACCGGGTATATCGTAAAAAAGATGTCACTAGAGGATTAATGATATACCTAGTACATCATGGGTTAAAAATGGTCTCATGTCGAGGAGACCGCCGTGTCCCCCACTGATTCTGATACTGACCACTTCTACAGCCAATCACATGCATGGAAACAGTTAAATGACAATAGTAGTGCTTGTACTGCCTTTGTCTCTGTTCTCTGCCTTTTTCCATCTCACTGTAATCATGAGCTGGAAAGAAACAGAGGTATTAAAAAGATCTACTTGTTTCCAAAAAAAATAATATAAATTGTGTGGGTACACTTAATGAGAAAGAGATAAATAATGGCGAAAGAAAAATGCCCTGGACCTGCAGCATAAAATAGCCCTGGTCCTTAAGGGGTTAAAGAATCTTCATAACCTTTTTGAAGATTAAAGTTTTTAGAATTTTAATATAAATCTAAAAATTAAAGAATAATAATACTATCATTGGAATAAAAATGTTAAGAAATTATAAATGACATGCAATAAAAGAAATAAAGAAGGCCCATTGGAATTTTATGACATCATATCCCACAGAACTAATCAGAAACTAGCCAGGCATACAACACACTCAGGTTTGCTAGAAGGAAGACGCTAAAAAAAATAAAGGTTTTTAAAAAACGGAATTACATGCATTTAGTTTTGATTCTATAAAAAAAATTAACAAATTCCACAAAATTAACCCCTTAAGGACCACACTGTTTTTTCTTTTTGTACCCTTCTGGACCAAGGCTGTGCTTGGCTATAATTTTCTTCTCTCTCATTTAGTGAACCGGCACAAGTTATATAGTGTTTTTTTTAGAACAAGAAGGGCTTTCTTATTATTTTGATCGTATAATATAATTTCCTAAAAAAAAAAAAAAATAGGTGAAAAATCTACTAAATAGGTTCTACGAGTTGTCCTAAGTTATAGGGCCATAAATACAAGTAGCATTTTGCTATTTCAAAACCATTTTTTTTAAATCTGGTAATCCTGTCCCCAGATCTACTGTATTTCATAAAATTATGCTAAAGAACAAAGTTCTTCACCAAAGGATTTTGGGTAATACAGTATGCATTTGGGCATACTTATTGAATTGATTTGAGATATCATTCACAGATCCATTATAATGATTCATGTTGAATGGGACTGCTTTTATACCACAGCATGGGTTAGAACTGAGTGACCAGCAAAACAATTCAGACAGCATGTGATCCTTCAGCTGACTGGATTTGCTTGTATTCACATGCCAAACACATACAGTTTGATCATGAAATTATTATACTGTGAAGAACACAATAAAGATACTAAAAGGGAATGGTACAAGCAGAAGCATGTTCAGACTTAAACCTAGTCAAGAGGGGAGGCAGTCTACCGGCAGGTGCCATTAGCAAAGGAGTAAAGATCTATGATTCTCTGACATAGATCAACATCACGTCTCCCCCATACTGCTGCACAGTACGTTGTATTATACCTGTCAACAGTCCTGAATTTCTCGGGACAGTCCCTTTTTGGTCCTGTCCTGACATAAAAATACTGTATAGGCACAGTGCACTTCACGGTGCACAGGCAGCATTGCATTTTTATCTGTGTATGTCTAAGACACACAAATATCTTGATTTTTCCAAAGCATTTGATAAGGTGCCACATAAAAGGCTGGTACATAAAATGAGAATGCTTGGGCTGGGGGAGAATGTGTGTATGTGGGTAAGTAACTGGCTCAGTGATAGGAAACAGAGGGTGGTTATTAATGGTACATACTCTAAGTGGGTGACTGTTGCTAGTGGGGTACCACAGGGTTCAGTTTTGGGTCCTATTCTTTTTAATATATTTATTAATGACCTTGTAGAGGGATTGTATAGTAAAGTATCAATCTTTGCAGACGATACTAAGCTCTGTAACGTGGTTAACACAATAGAGGACAGTGCACGGTTACAAATGGATCTGCATAGGTTGGAGGCTTGGGCTGGGATGTGGCAGATGAGGTTCAACACAGATAAATGTAAGGTTATGCACATGGGGAACAAAAATCCAGGCTGGGAATATGTATTAAATGGGAAAACACTGGGGACGACTGACATGGAAAAGGACTTAGGAGTTTTAGTTAACAGTAAATTTACCTGTAGTGACCACTGACCAGTGTCAGGCAGCTGCTGCTAAGGCAAAAAAAATCATGGGGTGCATCAAAAGGGGCATAGATGCCCACGACAAGGAAATAATTCTACCACTGTACAAGTCACTAGTCAGACCACACATGGAATACTGTGTACAGTACTGGGCACCAGTGTACAAGAAAGATATAGTGGAGCTGGAGAGGGTTCAAAGACAGGCAACCAGAGTAATAAGGGGAATGGGAGGACTACAGTACCCAGAAAGATTATCAGAATTGGGGTTATTTAGTTTGGAAAAAAGATGGCTTAGGGGGGACTTAATAACTATGTATAAATATATAAGGGGGCAGTACAGAGATCACTCCCAGGACCTATTTATACCCAGGACTGTATCTATAACAAGGGGACATCCTCTACGGCTGGAGGAAAGAAGGTTTCTACACCAGCACAGACGGGGGTTCTTTACAGTAAGAGCGGTGAGATTATGGAACTCTCTGCCAGAGGAAGTGGTGATGGTAAACTCAATAAAAGAGTTCAAAAGGAGCCTGGACGTGTTTCTTGAAAGCAATAATATTACAAGTTATGGATATTAGATTAATAGGGATAGAACGTTGATCCAGGGATTTATTCTGATTGCCATATTTGGAGTCGGGAAGGAATATTCCCCCTGGTATGGGGCAATTGGCATCTGCTTCATAGGGGTTTTTTGCCTTCCTCTGGATCAACACAGTAGGGACACAATATGTATATAGGTTGAACTTGATGGACTTTGGTCTTTTTTCAACCTTATGAACTATGTTACTATGTTATGAACTATGTTACTATGCTTGTGAATGTGCATTTGAATGGTTACCACCCTCTAGAACCCTAACTATTAGCTAAATGCTATACATTCAAACTTTGATTCCATGGTAATGATATAACAATACTTGTAATGGGTGGCTGAAGGAAAGGCCTGTAGCATGTGGGCTTAGGAGTCCTAAAAGTTATGCATAGTCACCATTTATGAACCTTCATCTCCCTTATGATGGGCCAATCCCTGTGACCTGCTGCAAAAAAGGGCTTAGCTGGCCCTGCACATTTAAATCAGTGAGATCTCTAAAAACCCCTTATGGTGGGGTGTTTTTAAAAAAAAATAACATTTAGTTCTGTTTTAATGTTTCTGTTAAATTCCTAGTTTAGTTTTCGTTAAAAAAATGGTTATTGCATTCTAATAGCTGGAGAATACATAGAGCATTCAGCACAAAGAAAAAATATTTGCCCCAACATACCAGTTGGACTATTGTTAATTCTCATTTCTTTAAAGGTGCTGTTCCATTTGCTTTGTTGCATTGAAACACTTTTGTAACTAAATGTATAAAACCTACACTTCTTGTATAATGTTGCGGGGAACACTTGTTGTGTGATACAAAAAAGGCATTGATAGGCTGTAAACACTTCTTAAAAGTTGCTTAAATGAAATAAAAGGACAGATCTGCTAGGGTTTATTTCCTAGGAATTAATATTTTTTTGATTGGTGATCCTTAGGACGTATGTGTGACTGACAGCTGAATATGTGCAGCTGCACACTACGAATATGCCACAGAAGCAATGCACAATATCAGACAAGAACGTTAGTGTAAGTATTTAGAGACATGTATGGTACACTGTTTTAAATGATACATTTCAAGTAAAAGGTTTACAAGTATTAGTTAAAAGTAACTAGGTACAAAAGTGATTTTTTAAAAACTTTTCTGGCCTGGTTATAAACTTAGCCCAGATCTAGATTTTGGTTCTAAAATGTGCAGTTTTACTTAATATTGTATGCCTGGTGTGGGGTCTGATGGGTCTGGATTACAGTCACTAATATAATGCGACACAATGTGAACTCTAATATCCATCCCTCGGGACCCTATAATGCCTCTGTGGTGGGGTGGTAGACAGGAGGTGTACTGGGAGACATCCAAGGAGGAACAACTTTGTGGATACAGGGCAATGGAATTGAAGTGACAATGAGTCGGCTAATGCCTAACTACAGGTGTGCTCTGTGAAGCAGGCTGGTAAGTAGGGTTATACGATGAGGAGCCGACAACATGATATGGATGCAGCCTGCTTCTGTGCTCTTTGTGACTGACTCCTGCAGAGAAGAGCATTGGCAGGCAAATTAAGAAGAGGATTTTCTTAAACTGTTAAGGGAACAATTGTGCAAACCTATCTTAATGTTTGCCTAATTGTGTTATTTAGGGACACTGCAACCATCATAGGCACTTTAATTTTCATGTCCATTTTGCAAATGCATGGAGGGATTCAGCAGAGTCCCCTGTATGCATTTGCCCCTTTCTACGCTAAACCGCCTGTAGGATATGTGTTCAGCTGTACACATCTTCATGAACATGATTTAATTACCACCAGTCAGTTCCAGCGCTGGCTCGATAAACCCTATGCACAGGTGACTGTGTGTAGAAGGTCATCCTATTAATTTCAGTGGGGCACTTTCCTGCCACTGATTGCTTTAATCAGTGGCAAGAAATGTTGGGCCATGGAGGAGGAGGGCTGCAACCTCTAGGTCAGTGCTTTATTTTTTTATTTTATTTTCATTATGGAAGAATGCATATTAACATAGTTTAACATGCATTCTTCTATAGTGGGCTGTCCCACTAGAAACACTAATCTGTCCCTTTAAGAGGTAAAATGTTAAATCATTGTGATTCTTTTCACATACTAACCTATTAACCAGTTGTTTAACTAATGCACAAAGGAAAATGCAAGTATTCTGAAATTGTATTAATTGTAATTGTAAATACTTCTTGTATTAAGTAATTTAATAGCAAATATAAAATTAAATTGTTAATGATTAATCACTGTTTCCACTAAGGTGCATACTTGAGAATGCTTGTTCTAGGCTGCTGTGTATATGACCACAGCGGACTTCAGAACTAGAATAAACTGGTGACTGCTAAGCCAATTTCTTTTAGTTCACGTGAATGTAACCTGTCTGCCAGTTGTAATGGTAATGATTCTTTGTCCCTGGTCGTTTTACAGATATTAGTTTAAAATACCAGACGGAATAATGTTGGCAGATATCATTGAAACAGTTAATACATTCTTAGTTTAAAAAATATATATAATTATACTAACAAATAACAACTCTTCAAAATGTTGAATACCAACTAATAAGTCACTTTAACATTTTGTATTAACTATTAGATGAAAAGTTGGGTTAATGTAAAATTTTATCTGAAAGTGTTCCACACTGGGGGGGGAAATATTGAATAATATATAAGAATTGGGTCATTGTTTAAAGTACTTTGTCTTGCCAAATTCACTGGCTCTTGCTTTAAGTACATGTGTAGATCATCCTAACTTATCTGGCAATCTTTAAACCATAGCTGTGAATGATTTTCCCTAATGGAATATTTTCCAAACGAAAGGTATTACCCTGCTGGGAAAAAAATACAGCATAATGGCTCTATTTTAACGTTTGGATGGAAAATGTCTGGACACTTGACTATTTTAAGGATTAACTGGAGGAAATAGTTCATGATTGCTCAAAGACGAAAAAGCCTTTCTTCTCTGAGTGCCCATGAGTTCAATTTTAAAAATGCCGTATTTTGACTTTTTTCTGTATACTGATTTAGGTAAAAAAGCCCACCAAATATTTTGTAATATTTCCTAAAATGAATTAAAAGCTACATATATTAATCAATTTGTAAATAATCAATAGGTAAATAATCAATAGGTAAAATATGTTAGATGTATACTTCAATATAATTACAATACATATTATGCCATTTTTTATTGAGCTTTGTTTGGCATTTTTAAAACATAAGTTCAATATAAAGTTATAATAGCTGCTCCTCAATAGTTGCCAACAGTCCTGACTTAGTTGGGACAGTCCTAAGAGCAGGAAACAATCTCCTTGCCACTGCTACTTGCTACAAAAAGGTTAGTAACATTTTATAATGTAGACACATACAAGGGAACTCTTCAGGTTATTTAACCAAGAGCTACCCTTTCTGCTCCATATGGGAGCCCCAATGGAGTCAAAAACGGTATGGAAGAAAGTAAATAGGCATTAACACTACTTCTCAATTGAGGGAATAATGCATTGTCCTCGAGGAACTGTAATTATCTGTGTAACAAGGACCTGGCACTGTAAACCAACTTTGCCTACTCTATTCTTAGCATCATTTAATTTGCTTGTGATTTTTTCAATTAATATATACTTTTTAGAGCATTGTCTTATATATTATATGTTAGTCATAATTTATGTATATTGTAAGTTATATATGGTAAGTTAGTTCCACTTACCTGTTTGTAACCTATTTGTCAATTGTTCATTATAATTATTTTAAAAGATTTAATAAAGAATAATTTAAAAAAAATAAAATATATATATATATATTTAGGAATATTTGGTTTAAAACTCAAGCTCAGATGCTTTCCAGATGACCTCTCCATTCTCCTTACTCTGCCTTTCTAATGCTGCCAGAACAAGTAGACTTCCTCCAAATAAGAAATAATCCTGTAAATCCAGAAAATAGAAGTTAAGATCACTGCTCCCATTGGTATACACATAAGGAGGAATTAGTATGCATGTATGGCCTACTTCAAACAAAACACCATTTCATTTTTTACATAGTACTAAGTCTTTCCATGAACCAGTCATAAACCCGACAAACCGCACCTCATAACATATAAAATGTTGGGTCTATTCACTAATAAATTGAATTGTTAACTTGACTGACCAGACTAAACTTTAGTTGCATGCCCATGCAATCTAACATTTCCAAAACAACTCATATATTCACTAATATACAAGTATATCCCATGAGGCTAATAGGGGTGGACATTGGCCAAAATGGAAAATCTTTAGGAAATGAGTGGTATTTAAGTGAATGTGTGTGTATAAGGGTTTTGATGCATGGGACTTTAAGTATAAATGCTTCATGCAAGATCTGCCAAAAATTACTGTATATCATATAATGAAAAAATTTAAGCTATTTGGGCTCAAATCACAAACATGGAAAAGGAAAAAACACATTTGTTATATTGTGTGTACATGACAAATTTGCTGACAGTGACTTTAATTATTTAAGTATTTACATGATTTAAATCTATTTGGCATTGGTAGCCTTTTTCCAGGGTCACGCTGTCTGCAGCTGGCTCCTTTATATCCAACTCTGATCATCCCAATTAGTGCCTTTCTGGAAAAAACTGTTAAATGGTAAATTTTGTAGAGTAATTTAGAAATTCTCTGGGTATGCTGAGTGCTCCCTGTTTCATCAACCTCTGCCTAGCATTCTGTACCTTGGTCTAATAGTAAATGTCAGGTGTCTAGTAGGATGGATCTCATTCATGGATCTCCCACACCATGCTTCATATAAATAATACATACTCATGAAGATATACCATAAATCACATGCTTACAAACTAACCATTTCTCACTGGTGCAGCTGATGTCAAAGACTAGGACACTGTGATATAGAGTTCCACAAAATGTTAGAACTTGGCCTGTATCCAGAGTCCTTCTCTCTCATCACCCTAACCCGCATCCAGACAGAACATATGTTTCTGCTTTTCCTGTCCGTGCATCTGTTTAAACAGCAGGAATGCCTTCTTGAAAGTGTGAGGTTAAAGGAGGGGGAATTATTCAGTCCAGCTCAGTCACGATAACTGGACCTGACATGTCTTAGAATCTTGAAGCCATTTTAACAATGAAAATCTGTGTATCAAGGCAAAACTTTCTGATTCAAAACAATTTATATCTTCAAATATTTTGATATGTTTATTTACTACTATTATGTGTCCTGGTTCTATTAACTTTGACCAATTTACTAGAAAACGCACAAGAACCTTACCATACTGGTGTATGTCTGGGTCTTAATCACCCACAAGGACACACTTACTAATAAAAGCCTATGTGCAAAATGACTTAATTAGAAAAATAAGACTTCATTAACATTACTATAAGGAATTAGTTAAGTGTGGCGCTTGTGCAGATTATATAACTGCCTATAATGTGACCCCTCATATCTGCATATACACATCACAAAACCCTGGTGCTTAATGAAGAGTCATGTGCAATTCCCACATGGCAACACTTACTGATTGCAGGGAGCACTAGAGTTGCTGGTTGGCTGACACAAGTGTTTTAATTACTTTTTTTAAGCTTTTTTCACTTTTACAGTAGGCTTTCATATAATTATTTTATTTGAAGCAACCAAGCATTGGCAGGAAAGCTCCCCCATCTAAATAAATAACATTTTTAACGCATTCGCACTAGAGTTTGAACAGCATTCCAACAGCCAGCGCTGGAGCTAACTGGACGTAAGCATATCACATGCATAGAGTTGTTTTGAGCCAACCTACATGGGACGGTGAAGGGGCAAATGCATAAGGCTGGGTTATGCTGACCCCCCCCCCATGCAATTGTAAAAGGGACACCATGAAAATTATCCCACAATTATCATATGGACTTTAATGGAGCTACCCTTTAAATCTGTGATGTTAAACCTTCACAATGTATAGGTAAAGTTTCAGAGAAGAAATGTGTCAACTTTTAGATATGGTTTAGTGAATGAACTAGAAGGAGAAGAGAATATGGCTTCTGTAAAATAGCTTTCCTCCAATGTTAAATGTACAAGGTTATGACCTATCTCTTGAAAAAAATATCTTTAATATTCAAGTGATTTAATTTGCGGTCACACTGCTTGCTGGCCAAATTTTTTTATGAACTTGGAGAACATCACATTAAGATATTTGAGAAAGAATTTCCTTGATCAATAAATACAGATCCTTGGGTTATAGGCTATGAGATTAAAGCTTTTTTTATTGCCAAATGGCCAGCTGTCAAAACACTCATCTCTCTGGCCTCAAAACTATTTCTATTTTTTGGTAAAGGGAAAGCCAGGTTAACAATCATGTTCATTTTAGAGACAACCTGGAAAATTTTGTTTTTTAAATACAATAATGCCCTCACACCATGGGATATCTGTAAAGAAGTAGGGGAGCTGGGTATATTCGACACTGAGTGACCAGTCAAAATGGGATAACCTGGTACCTTTTATTTTTGAAAATCAATCTTGGTAAAGGATTCCACATATCCTGACAGATTTATGACTACAGCAACAAATCAATATTCTGTATATTATTGATGTAGAACATAATTACTGAGTCAATTCGACCCATCGACCCTGTACCAATCTGGCTGTAGACTCAAATAGCAGTTCCAGTGACACTGATAATGGCTATTATCCATAAAATATCTTGCATGTTTTGTTGTGTATTCACTATACTATAAGTTAACAAGTGAATTTAAAGTATATCCAAAGTTGCCATTCCCAAACAACGGTGTGCAATCCATGGCAAAGTCACAGTCATAGCTGTTAGAAGCATCAATTGCCCACAACTTAGCAAATTATTCTTAAACTGACCGAAACCACTACGAAACAATGTTCGGACACAAAATTTACCAAAACCCACTTGTTTTGTTTCCACTTCTTAACCAAATTTGTCTGGCATGTTCTTACATTTCTGCACGTAAGTACCATCCCAGAGGGAGAGACCTGAGCAGTATTATAAGGACTCTCATAGTAATAAAAAGCTACAGGTTTTGATGGACATTCCACTAAAGAACATCACAATGACAAAGGATTTCCACCAGCCTCATCACTGACATTTCATTCTGCGGACACTGCCTATTCTTGGACCTCTCCACCGCTTCTCCCTGCCCTGGGACAACATGCCTAAATTTGAAGGATAAAACCATCAGTTGCCCACAATTTATTTTTCCCAGTTGTGTAAATCTATGACTGACAAGAACTTTGTGACATTTTTTATTTTGCCTCAGTGAATTTCCAGGTGTCCCTGAACAGCAAAACAAAATCAGATGCTTCCGCGGCAAATTGAGGTTGCCATCGGCAGACCTTATGTTGCAATTCAAGGTTCCACTATTAAAATTTAATGCACTCAAAAAATCTGCTCTGACAAAAAAATACATCAAAGTGGTGTGCATTTATCCTTTAGTAAGGAAAAAAGGTGAAACCTTTTAGTCAATCATTGATTTTATTGCTGGATGTGTCCAAAATAACATAAACCGCAATTGGGTTCAATTAGGTGAAAATGAATTTTATTTATTTATTTAGTGAGAACCCGACTTCTAATAGTATTGGTATTTTTATGTATTTATATTCAATTTCACGAGATCATTTAATAGACTAGAACAACTACTAAAATTGTCACCAAGCAAACTTTTATGATGTATTTTTCATACCATACGCCGTAACTTCTTTCTTAGCCAAAACTCTGATCCGATAACTTTTGTCTTATCTTTGCAGACATCCCAGCTGTCAGATACCTGGCTCCCAGAAGACTATTATACCATTAGATTTAAATTTTTACACTTGGTTTGAACCATCAGAATGTAAATTTAAAGTGCACTTGAAGTGCAAAACGCAACTTGGTCATAGTACATTATTATCTCTACATAGTAGTGACCATACTGATATTTCTTTAGATAAAAGTTTTTTGTTTACCTTCCTCTGGAGCCAGTATATTGGGGTGGATTCCTATTATATAGGTAATATGATAAACCGGGAAGAAGGTTTATGAGGGGACGAGGAAAGACCAGTAGGGGCCGAATAAGATGTCTGATTTGGCCAAGATAGGTTTGAGATATGTCCATTGCTTTAAGACATGATACCTTCAACTATTGTTTTGTATTGTTTTAATGGTTACTTAAGAGAAGTCTATTCATAGAGCTGGGATAAAGGTAAAAAAATATAATAATTGTGAATTTAAGACAGGGACACAACCATACTTGGGAACTTGACAGGGCTGACCCCGGGATCTTTCCCACTCTGGCCCTTAGGGGAAGTGGAAGAGCCAAGTTAGGGAGACAGACTTAAGGCATGAAACTCGGCAGGAAGTGGGTGAAGCAAGGGCAGGGAGGACACACAGCCACAGAGAGTGTGAGTAACAGTGAGTGAGAGTTAAAAAAAAAAAAAAAGAACAAAATTCACACAAAAATGTTTTGCTTAGCTGTTGTTTGTTTTGTTGGGGTCTTGTTACGTACCTGGCTGCCGGTTCCTCCGGGTCCGCGGATCTTCAGCCGCTGCAGAGAGGAGGGAGACCGCCGGCTTCACCGCAGCGGCATCAGCTGCCACGGAGGAGGGGGAGACCCCCCACCTTGCCGCAGCAGCCTCTACCGCCACGGAGAAGGGGGAGACCCCCCGCCTTACCACAACAGCCACAGCCGCGGAGGAGAGGAAGACCTCCCTCCTCCGCAAGACAGCTTCTGCCGCCGCGAGGACGGGGAAGACCCCGCAGCTCCACACGGCGGCCGCCGTCTACTGGAACCCGGTCCGGACCTGCCGCGTGTACTCGTTCTTCATGCCACCTAGTGGCGCCAGCCGGTACTACCGGTCTTTTTAAGAATTTGAGACCTCGCCAATCCCAAGATGGCCGCGGACCGGAAGTGACGTAACGGCTTTTTGAAATTATGGCGGGAGAACACTAATTGATGTCTGGACTTCCTCTTCCTATTTAAGAGCCTCAGTAACCTTTCAGCTTTGCCTTCTGATGGTTGTACCTATCTTGCATAGTGTCCTCTCAGTACCCGTTCCTGTTGATTTCCCGTTACCGACCTGGCTTGTTCCTGTTACCGATTTCCTGGCATTTGACTCTGGCTTTCCTCTCGACGATTCTGACCTCTGGCTTCCTGACCTCGGCTTACCCTGCAACGATCCTGACTTCTGGCTTCCTGACCTTGGCTTGCTCATTGGCTATTCTATACTGGACTTTGGTGTTCTGTCTATTGGACTTGCACACGCTGTTCTACCTGATTACAGGTTCTACCATACGCTGTGCGTGACAGGTCTATCCTCTTTTTTGAGCATTTTTACCAATTGATAATTTTGGCAAAACATGAATCCAAATGCACCAGACTACTGATTATAGATACTTTATTCTCCAAGGTAGAAGGGGAATACCATGCACTCACAATTCCCTTCCTGGTGGGTAAGGACTAGGCAAAGGCTTGGCCCTGCTCACTCCCAGTTGCTATGTGGAGCAAAACGGAGACAGTATAAGGTTATTGAGCCAGCCTGGAAAGTTCCCATGTATGACCGTGTATAGCCCCAGATCATTTGTTAAGTCTTTATAAATTAAAATAAATTATTACATGAATTAAATATTTTTTGAGCGTAATTATATATGGGCACAGATGTCAAAAACTGAGGTGTGAAGAAAAAAAAATGTAATATAGTAATTTGAAATAGGTGATTAACTTCTTTCTGTAATTTGTTTAAGTCATCTTCAGTAGTTCTTACTTTAACTACTGTTTATATGTCTTATGTTTTATGTGATAATGTTAAACAAAAAAACATTTATTTTGGTAATCACTATCAACATTGTTTTTATTCTATTCGGAATATATACAGTATATAATGTTGACATTTAATGGCAACTTGCATAGGTCAGTGTCTATGTGATGTAGAATCTAAATATGTCAGGGGAAAAATAGGCTCAAAACCCTATTTCAATCTTAGTGCAGCAAGACTATATAAAATTATAACAATAACTAATTTCTCAAAGTATTGATGAAGGAGTAAAAGTACTATGTATGTCTAATATAGCTCGTAACATGTTTGCTGGTACGTTAAGTTACCATCTGCTATTGTTATTCACGTATTTTGGGCTTAAATTCTTTATAAGATATAGTGACCAGACATCCACGGTTTCCGGACTAATTATGTCCTTGGATGCAGGGCCGAATTAATGTTCACTTCCGCAGGGGCCGCTGCTTCCCTCTGTGTGCGAACAACTTCTCTTGTACCGCCCAGGGGAAGCAGGAACCCAGCAGAGTCGCATCAATTTACGTCACATCACATGACCCTCCTCCTGAGGAGGTCTGGGAGCGGCACCAAGAGATCTGCAGTTCAGGTAAGGGGGTGGGGGACGGATTATGAACAAGTATGCATGATTGAGGGAATGAATACCTATGAATGAGGGGATGAGTATCTGAGACTGAATGAGTGTCTGTGAATGAGTGAATTAATTAGTTAATTAATGAGTATCTGTAAATGAATATATGAATAAGTGAATTAATGTTTGTGAATGAGTAAATTAATAAATATGTGTGTGATAACATGGATGTGTAAGTGTGTAAGCATGGCACAGGGAGGCTGTGTAAGGCTAGGGGTTGGGGGGCAAAGATGACAGGTCCTGTGCATGCAATCTGGGTGCCAGGGCTGACATAATACTAAGGGGGGGGGCAATATGCAAGGGTGTGGGAGCATTAATTAACATGGGGGTGCTGGCTTGAGACAGCACATAAAGGGGGAGCTGGGTGGTGGGATAAATAGCAATGTGGGGCTAGCTGGGGGCAATACACAAGGGTGTAGGGTCATCAGGGTGACAAAATCGGCCATGTTTTCCAGAACACAGAACTTTTAGATATTGCTGACCAGCCCTGTCCTGGTTTGTGTGTGTTGGGTGTCGGTGTGGCAGAGCCTGTCCTGGTGTGTGTGTTTGGGTGTCGGTATGGCACCCACACCTGACACCTAGGTCCAGAAATCAGTGAGAGGAAAAGTAAAGGTTTTGTGTTTTTTACTTTATTGCAATCTGCATATTTTATTAAAAAGGATTAGCACTAAATTGTGGCTTCAGGCGTCCCGTGTATGATGACTTTTTTTAGTGTACTGATGTAATATAGGACAGAATCGCATAAAATTCTGTCCTATATTATATGCCTAGCACTGATGTACACATGGAATCCGAGGAGTTAAGATTCTGTCCAGGCCCATGATGCTTTTAATCCGGCCCTGCCCAAAAGATTCTAAGACGTGCTTTTTTTTTTTTATCTCAATGGACAAAATGTGAGAAATAACGTATATATCATAAATCGTTTCATAAACATATACCAAATATACTGCATTTATAGTTTGGATTTCATTTAAAAAATCTGGTCACCTTATGGTAAATTTTCTTTTTACTTTCAAAAATTGAACTTCTACTGGGTAGGTGCTCTCATTATGTTAGGAATAGATAGGACTGAAATAAAGATTACTAGGACATGATTAGTTAAAAGTTTGTGGACCCAGCGACAAGTCAGATTTGGGTGTTAATGTTTCCCCTTTTTAAGCCACAATTGACAATCATTTCACTGTAGGTTTTTTTGCCTTCTGGATTCACAGCAGGGTTGGAATTAATCTAAATGTACTGCAAAACATTAACAATATTACAACCCTAGCTGTAATGTATGATTCCACATTCTAATTAACTGCTTAACCCTTCTTTACTACTAAGTTTACTTGTACTCCAAAACCTGGGGCCCTTTTTTTGCACTTTGTTTGTTCAACCATGATTCTCCTTTTTAATCTTTCGTGTAGCCTCACAAATGATATACTATAATATTATATATATTCAAGGTCGCCTTACAATCATACCTTAAATAGAGGTCTGACAACAAGACTAAGATCCAGATCCCCCTGCGAGCAGACAGCCTCCGCTTCTGCCGAGGCTTCTATGATGGTGCGCTGGTGTGACATGACCTTCCGGTGCTCTACCATAGTCCCGCGGAAATACGGGCCAGCAGCAGAGAGGAGGATCGCCCGCAGCAGGAGACCTGGATCCTCCTCTCTGGCAGCCAGTGCGCACAGACAACTTCCACTGCTGCTACCCGACACTTCCGCTGGGGCTTCTATGAAGGAGCACTGGCGTGACCTTCCGGTGCTCAGTCATAGAAGCCCTGAAGGAAATCCGGGTACCAGCGGAGGTTGTCTGTGCGCATCGCGCAGACGTCCACCGGCTGCCCCCAATTGATAGCAGGGAGTCTGGAGCACGGGGGACAAGTCTCGTTTGGCATCGGTAAGTCGGGGGGGGCATATAGGGGGGGTATAAAGCATATCAGGGGGGCAAAAAACTACTTTTAATTTTTTTCCATCCCCCATATTCCCAATTTTTTAAAGAGTTTTTTTAAGTTGTTTTTACATTTTCCTCCCTACCTACCAACAAACTAAATTCTACAAAATGCACTGTATAAACTATTATGTGTTTTGGGCACACTTTTCATTTTGCAAAGGCATAGAGTGTCATGATGTTTTTAAGGGGTTAAAGGGATCCCCGAGCCATTTTGTGTGCTTCGAAGCATATTATAGCTGTGTGGTCCCTGTATATTATAATATCATGCATTTTGAAAATGCAGAATCCCCCTAAATGCCTTTCCCCCGTTCCTCATCCCCCAGCTAAATGCCCTGAAGGAGATTCATTCTCATTGCTCATGATATACTCACATCTAGTCAGCTCAAGCTCTTTCAATTGGAGCACTTTCCTAGCTATTTTCTTTAAGCAGACAATCAGTGGCAAGAAATGTGTGATTGCATGGCAGCAAATTCTGCGTTAGGTAAAAAAAAATTTTGTTTGTTTTGAGAGAATGTAGATTAGACTTCCGAAAACAAGGAGAGACGCCAACGAGAGAAACAAAAATGAAGCAAAAATTTACGTTTGCGTTTTGTTGGTTTTTTTTACCTTCGCTCTTTGTCACACTCACCTCATGCTCCCTCACACAACTGGAAAGAAGTCTTACACCAGACCAGAATAGTGTAGATGGATCTGAGGAGAAAGAGAAGCAGATCTGCACCTCTCTACCTTTGCAAATCCCCCTGCATTATTCTGGCCTCTTGGAGCACTTCCACAAAAAGCGCAGAGCCATGGTGTGCCCATGCACGGACAGCCTCTCCCTCATTTTTCCAATCAGGAGAGAGGGTGTGCATGGATGCTTCACCCTTTTGCCAAAGCACTCTGTGAGGCCTGGCTACAGCAGTGGACAGCAGGAGAAGCAGACCAAGAAGGAATACAGAAGATGTAAAGTACAAGAAGAGGCAAGACAAGAAGCAGAGCTGTGAGACAGGGATACGGAAATGGAGACAGGGACACAGAAGCAGTTGGGCAATATAGTAGGGAGACATTGAGAGGGAGAGAAAGAGAATGAGAGTGAATGAGAGTGAGTGACAACAAGTTTAGTTTCAGAATTGAAAATGCCCTTCAAATTTCATCGGAATAATCAACCGAAAATTTGTTGTTAACAAATGGACGGAAAATGCAACCAAAAATGTGTTTGAATAAGTTTTACTCCATTTGCACAAGTATAATGCATATTAAAGTACTTGCATAGTACTTTAATATGTGTTCTTCTATAGTAGAGGTGTCAGGGACGTTAGACTGTCCCTTTAAGTCATTTCAGTAGAACAGCAGCTGAATGAAATAACATCTTCTGTTGTCGCTGCTTCAGAGCAGATAAAACAGATTAGCACTTCGCCTTCAAAACAGAAACCTTTGTGAATATTTTATCACAGAGGTTCTGGCATGGTGGGGGAATTATGTATGGGGAATTGACCATGACACTTTGCAAATTGAGTTAGAGGGCAATGATCAGAAGGTGGCAATTGGAAACCAGAGATGAAGGTGGGGGATTATTTACTACAGTTTGCATTTTAATTCAAATTTAATAGGCTACATGTTGCTATTGATTGCACAGCATATTTACATTTCTTCCTTGCATGTGCAATTCATTTAAAAGTATAAAAAATTATTATAATTGTAGATTGTGGCATAATGAAAAAAAAGATGCAAAACATATTTTGCAGAGTGATATAGTTATGTCATTAAAATGTGCAGGAGGACCCACAAGAGCCTTATTTTACCTGGTATCATTGTGGTGGTTCCCTTCAGTTGTGAATTAAGAAATGAAGTCTACTTTATGATTGACATGCATACCTGGGGGCTTTCGAAATGAGCTCAGCTTGAGAATCTTCTGATATTAATGTTTTAATGGCCTATCAGAAAGATTGAAACCAAATGGTTCTAATTATATTTATAAAAAGCCATTATTTGTCAGTAAGATATTATTAACTAAAATGACAGTAAACTTTTTATTAAGAAAAGGCATTATTAAGCAAACCTTACTTAATATTCAAAGCAAGGTTTTGCACAAGGTCATTCTTATAAGACATTATAAAATCCCTGTCATACTGTGCAGTCAGATCTTCCCTGTCGACTGAGGATCCCACAGCATCTTTTGGACACAGGGCCAATGACTTTGTTGATCATCAATGGAGCCAGTTTAGGTTTCCTATTACAGGTGGCTCCCTTTGGATGGCAACTATACCCCCAGGTCATTCTTCAATTACACCCACAAGACCTTGCAAGAAACTTGTGAGTTAAGGAATCCATGCGTTTGACAACCATTTCAGCCAAAGTCTCAAATGACAGACTTACATGCTTATCCACTGGCTTGTTTTGGCATTAAGGATCAACCAATTTCCAGTCAACTACAGCCTGTCAGCATTAAGGCTGAACTTAACCCAGCTCAACACTAGATTTACAATATCAAACCCGACAGCACTTTAACTCATTGGTCAAACATATTTGTTCTTCAAAAAAAACCATACATCTTAAAAATTGTACTTTTCACATTAATGCTAAGTATTGTATTGCCTCTTACTAATTAATGAACCTCCGTCATCCCATGCATTGCACGGGAGAAATATTACTTATGGCCATTTGATCCAGTGAAAAGCCCTCATCACACCATCTGATAAAAACATTTGCTCCTTATATTCTGTGTTGTTAATGCATGATTTTGGCTCAAGACTGTCAATAGCCCGCTGAACTGCTGGTGTTTGTTTCCTAAACATGGTCTAGTCAGCAAACTGACAAAAGCCTGGCAGGGATTGCAACCTACAGATTTTTTTTCAGCAGACGAACAGAGAATTATTATTTTTGTATCTCAAGGCGACATCATACATATGTGTCATTTTCACAATTTAGGACGCAAGGCCTCTTTTAGAAATTACCTTATTAACATAGAATCACACAATTGTGAATCACACAGTAAGTGTATTACTGAGCATGCTACATTGTGGTAGAAAACTATGTGTATGTAGTTAAGGGGTAGAATTGAGCCACACTAACCACATTCTGTTTTACATCCCAGTAGGTTTCCCGACACATACAGTTTAACTAACATGAAGCATACAGGCTAGTAGGTGCATCCCTGCAGAATATAGTATGTACATGCTTACAGAGTGAATTAATTGATTCTTTAGGGCAGTCTCGTACGTGTGGTTATTTAAGCAAATGTCCTCTAGAAAGGACAAAGATGGGGACTCCATGGGTGAATGATGTCAGGCCCATACACTCTAGCCACCAAATAATACAAGTGTACCTCACATCTTAAAGACAAAATCATGGGTGCGTTACTAATATAAATTATTATTATCTTTTATTTATATAGCGCCAACAATTTACGCAGCTCTTAATACAATACATATATTCAAGGGGTATGACAAGACGAGAATTGACAGACTTAGACAAACCGATACATTAGGTGGAGAGAGCTCTGCTCGCAAGCTTACAATCTTGAGGGAATTGGGTGGCACAGAGAAAGGGTGAAAGGTAGTGTGGTGGTTGTATAAATGACAAGGAAGTTCTAGCAGCTAAGATGGTGCGGCTTCTCTGAAGAAGTGGGTTTTGAGAGGTTTCTTGAATGTTGAGAGGGAGGGTGAATGCTGAAGGTTCTGAGCAGGTGTTGGGTAGAAATAATAAGAATGACAAAAAAGACAGAACTAGTTTAGATTTTAAGGACAAATGCCTTCCTATTCCTTCATTTTATTTTGTATTGATCATGTGGAAAGAAAAAATTAGAAACTAGCAGCACGCTTCTGTGTATCAGGTGCTGAGTCTGTTTGAAAGACACCCCCCCTTGGTAGTGACCTGCACTTGTGACCTCGGTGGAGCTGGTTCTCCTCCCACATCATCATAAAGCGTGAGTAATTCAACAGCTGTGTGGAATCTTGCATTGCTGTTTCCCTGGCAGAGCTGGTTTGCTGGAAAAAACTTCACTTTGCCAGTAGGGATTTCTGGAACATATAAATCACATACTGTATTTGTTCAGGTGCCTCCAACTAGGACACTGACCTTAAATATTGTGAAAAACTATTCTACTGTAAAGTATTAGAATAGGACATTTATTTAACTTTTATGTTCTGTGGGTGAATTTTCCACAGTGCACTGAGCCAAAGGGCTCAGTTCTCTGTGTAACAGGGTGGGTTGCGGAGGGGCTCATGGACCAGGGAATTTGGGATTTCTACATTCCTTTGGATTCATTATGGCGGATTATCGCATGGGTAAAGTACCCAGAATTATGTGGTCACAGGGCCAGGCTGCAGGGAATACCATCCGGACCTAGCTACCTCCAAAATGTATCCCTCACATGGAACTCCGACCCCTGGCAGCCTAGTTTCTAAACTATTTTGAACTGGTATGGGGAGACAGAAGCGTATCGGGGTCACGTGACCCCGCACAGTGTGCACAAGCAGCCAGAGGGAAAGCTGCAGGAGCGGTGAGAGGTAAGCGGGGGCGGGCAGGATGTATATATGTATTGTGGCAAGGTAACGGAGTCTGTCTATATCAGTGGCAGGTTGGAGCGCTCTATATTCCCAGCATGAGGGGGTTAATTGCTGGAAGTCAGCAGGTGGATCCAATTAACCTGCACTGAGATGTTTAAAGGGCGGTCGTTAGTTGTCTGAAAACATTGGAGAGAGGCAGTTAAGCCAGAGGCCCTAAGACTTTATGAAAAGGTACAGTCCAAACGTGTGTTGTGCTGTAACTACTTTATGACTGGGACTGGATAAGATGGCCAGTTGGTTAGGGAGAGAGAATCATTTTGTATAGGTAGTCTCCATTTGTTTTGTTTATTTACACTGTGAAGCGCAACACTGTGGACCTTAAAGAAAGCTAAAATAAACCACATTTTGCTTTTATTCTGCTGGTGTTTGGAGTTTCTTGTTTGTAACCGGATCATCCTGCCACAGTATGTACAGTATATGTGTTTGCACTTGGGTGTGTTTGATCATGGATGTGTACTTTGCGTGTATGTGTGAGCCCATGCAAGTGTGTGTGTGGGCATGGATGTGCACTTGTGTGTGAGCATAGATGTGCACTTGTGTGTGTTTGAGTATGGATGTGTACTTGTGTGTGTGTTTGAGCATTAATGTGTTCTTGTGTGTGTGTTTGTACATGGATGTGTACTTGTGTGTGTGTTTGAGCATTAATGTGTACTTGTGGGTGTGTGTGTGTATGTGTGAGCATAGATGTGTATTTGTGTGTTTGTATGAGCATGGATGTGTAATTGTGTAAGTGGGGTGAGATGGAGTGTGTGTTAGTGAGTATGAGTAAGCATGTGTAATTTGTGTAAGTGTGTTTACATATATTGTATTTTGGAAGGGGGCAAGGGGCAAAGAAGGCACATACCAGTTCTGTGGGGGCAATGATGGAACAGACCAGCTGTTGAAGTTGGGGGGCCCAGGGCAATTTTTCAGGGCCCAGTGGTTTCTAGTTACGCCCCTGCCCATGGGCCTAGCAATTGGCAGTCATACCCAGAGCTTTTCCTGGGGAGCTCCCAAGTTATTAAAGATTAATTCAAGTACTAACGTGGCTCAAGGTAAGGATTTATAATATAGTTGCTACAAGGCTCAAAGGTCATGGACTGTCCCCACCTGCCAGAAAAAGATTTGGAATATGTAATAACTCCATGCAAAGATTGGGTGTTAAAATTTGATTGTAGAACATTATTCACATTTTAGAGGATATTCAGACAACTGATTAAATGTTACAAATGCCCCATGGACTTTCAAAAGTCTTGTCAAGGACAAGTTAAAAAACTATTAACAGCCCTCAAAATATACTAAAGCAATTAATATTTGGGAGTCCCTTACTGATTAATATTTGTATTGAGTGCCATGGTCATCTGGGTTCGTGTAGAAATGTAAATGTGTCATTTACAAAAAGATGTGTGACATTAAAACATTATATTTGGTTAAAGTAGAATGCGGCTCAAGACCCTCCACCTTATCTTCAAAGTTCCGGATATATCATGGCTTAACACATGAAAGCAGATACACCACTCTGAAAGTTTTGTGTGAAATGGGCGCGTTATACGGCATCTCTAGATCCATCATAGGTACCATACTAAATGCCATAAAGTCTGAAATGTAACATAGGATTTCATATGAATCACAGAGTGTTCATTTGTATCAGGACATGAAAAAATTTCTCCATCCCACAATATCAAAAAATATGGCAAAATACAGTTACACTCTTATTTTAAGTAAAGTTCGATTTCAAAAGTAAAAATACATGAGTTGGACCAAAATCTCCAAGTTGCATACCCATGAAGGCCAACGTGACCGAACACTTGAGAGTCAACTGCTTTATAATTGAGGTGAAAGAAAAACATCCACGTTTCTAGTGACCTACAGTTTAGATTTCACTAAATTGGAGCACATTTTTGGAAGTGACATCATTGATGCAATGAGATATATCAAGCCTCTTAGTTTGCAATGAGGACACCTTGTCTGGATGGGTTAGGGTTCTTGCAAACAGCAACAACCTATGTTGAGAATAACAGATAGTCTTGCTGTAAAGATGGTAAGGATTCGCTCACATTTGGTCTGGGAGCCAGGAGAAAGGTGTAGAACAGTAGTATAGGGTGCAAAGGGGTTAAGCAAGAGGTGAAGTCAAACAATAGTTCAATGGCTGGGGCAGGCAGTTAAAATTCAGGATTTAGTAGAAATCCAATAATTCAGACGGCGGTTAACAGATACATATAGCCGCTGAATAACTCTTGGCAAGTAGAACTCAGCTCTGGATAGCAGTGCTCAGATGTTTATATAGATGTATATTTGGGTGGCAAGCCAAGTGCCTCACCACTAACACACATGCACACAGACTTTAACACAGACATCTACGTACCTCTTGCGGAGCCTGATCCTGTGGTCCAGTCAACTTGCACGCGTTGCATTACATATCTTTGTTGATCCCAGCAATGCGAGTGGGTTGGTTCCGAATTTCATAAACAGGGCTGCAGGCCAGCTGGATGGGCAGCTGTGTAGCCTTCAAGCACATAAATGGACCTGACACTTGCCTTGTACACATTCTTGGGAGTTTGCTCCCATGGTGGATACAAACAGCTGTGAGGGATAATTAAAAAGGTTGAACACATTTAATGATTGGACACAAAGGTCAAGTATGTCAAAGACATTCCACGTGTAAAGCTAACTAACCATATCAAAAATGTATTCTGCATTGATGGAACAATGACATTTTTCAACGTATTGAAAATAACATTTTGTCAGGGCTGTTTAGTCATTCTTGCACACCCACAGGAAAACTGCCTTGTGGAACGAGATTGAAAGTGCGCTGCTTTCAGAAGGGGTGTACAATGAGTGGCATGTGCCATTATAGAACATAGCCAGACACATTTGCCAGTTGAAAATGTTGTTTTTTACCTTACTTATACTTATTTCCTAAGTCAAGTCTGACAAGTATGACACACAGTTTTAAGAGGCCCCCTCTTATCTTTGGGATTTGTGGGCGACCTTCTTTGTGGAACACTAATGTGTTTTTTTTGGTGCTACCATGTCCTTCATCTTCCATAGAAGGCTGAATTAGTCCAGCAATGTGCATGTGTGTACTTTAGGTGAAAACAGACTTTCAGTCTCGACACTGCTGCAGCTGAAGAGGAAGTTATTTATTAATATGGGAGTACAGAGTGGTCCTTCAATAGAAGCTCTGAGGTTATGAAGGCAGTTGTGAGTGGCACAGCAGAAGGCACAAATAGAACTTAATTTATAAAGCTATTAAAAATATATTTCTTCATGATGATTCATTATGAGTTGTAATACCTTTTATGGACCAACAAATGTTCTTTATAGATGCAATACACATCTTTAGAGTTGTAAAGCTTTGTAGAATGTTCATTTTGTGTATTAACTCTCAGTCTCCTGTCCAACATCACTGGCACTACAGAAAGGCAGAATGTTTTTCGTGAACATGAAATATTAGAACCCAGGTTATCTGTAAATATTTTCTTATGTTTACATTTTTTTTATGTTTAGTTAAGGAAACGATGTGTTTCTAAATTTCTTAAATATAACCAAAAAAAGCCCTTGAAGCCTCCTGCAAACACCCTTAATCGCACTCTTTTTTTCAGCCTTACAAGTATTAATAACTCTCACAACAATCAGGCAACTAACAGTTACACAATTAAACAACTCTCATTTCTCACTCACACAACTCACAGTGTTCACCCACACACAACCACACACTACTTAACAATCAGAGCACTCACACAAGAATGAAAAGCACTCGCAGATATGCACTCACCCAAGAACTCATGGTGCTCACAGGCATGTACTAACACTGACAGGTACTAACAACACTGACAGGCACTTACACAATGCACAACACAAACATGTTACAATTCATATTGTTCACAGACACATAACATCATTCACAGACAGTGCCATGGTTCACAGCATACACACAAGAATACAGCTCTCAACACTCACACACAAGTATTCACACAAATGACAACACCGACAGACAAGAACACAACTCACATCACTCCGACATAAATTGTAACACTCAGATACTACCATAACTCCTTCTACTACTACACTCATAGTCACACAACCCACAGCAGTCACAGAGAAGACACATACAAGAACACAACTTAAAACACACAGGCTGGCACACATTCAATTTACATACACTCACCAAAACATATAACATTGCTCTTACATACGAACTAACAACACACACAGACAGGCACTCATAGAACTGACACCAATGTTGCCTTCTGCTCTTCACAGTCCAATATAATACGGGTGCCCTGATTCCTGACGGTAAACGGAGGTATCTGTGATTCACTCTTACACACAGCACATGGGCTGCCCAGAGGTCAGTCACCTCCAGATACTTAAGCCAGACACGCAGGATTGCAGGGCAGCCGCTCCACCAACCTAGGTCTGTGCACCCCAGAGTTAATTGCAGAAGAGTTAAGGCAAACAATGCACAGATTCATTAACCCACAAGTTGCAAATGCAAGTACGAGCAGTTTTTATCACAATGGGTGACATGCAAGTCAACCCCCATTTGCCCCGCATTGATACATTAAATATAAAATATCCTTGATGTGAAGATGAGGAGTGAGCACTAGGGTGATGATTGTTGGATGTGAAAGGTAAATGAGAAACAATCTGTTTTGTTTTACACAGGTTACATCCTTTAAATGCCATGGGGATGGACAGCGATCTCCTTCCTGGTACCCGAAGGGTGCATTGGTGAGACTTCATGCCCTCCTACAGGTGTGTTTTGGAGGAAGGGGGTAGGTAGAGCACTTTTTAAATTTTAATTAATATTATTTATCTCCTTAAATTCATGTAACCACCTCCATCCAATTGTACAGAGGATTGGGGGGGGGGTAAGGCATGTGTCTCTCCAAAGAATACATCGCACTTTAATCTCCATCCCAATGGACTGGGGATAAGGGGGGGGGTTAGAGCATGTGTCTCTCCAAAGAATACATCGCACTTTAATCTCCATCCCAATGGACTGGGGATAAGGGGGGGGGGGGTTAGAGCATGTGTCTCTCCAAAGAATACATCGCACTTTAATCTCCATCCCAATGGACTGGGGATGGGGTGGAGGGACAAACTGTAAGTGGACTGTATGTCCATGAAGGTATATTTGCCCTTTTAAGCCCCCATCCCACTCTGCATGTGGTGGAGTGCATGGAGGACATGATGTGGCTGTTCCTTCCACTGGTTCAATGTATTACATAATAATAAATGAATATATTGTGTGTGCGGATTGTGGTAGTCAACTTAGACTTTTGGGTCCTATTGTTTATGTGTATATATACTGATATACAGTTACAAAAAACATAATTATTTTTAAAGGTTAAGCATGAATTGGCTAGGATATGTAGCTTTTATATTAGCGAATGTACATTTTCTTTTAGACTTTACGCAAGAAAAGTTTTCGGTGGACAAATCTTCATATTCTATGAATATTCGTTGGTACCCGTGTTCTTTTCGGACATATATTCGTATTCATTCTTCGTATTTGTTTTTTTCTTAGTTTTCTGCCAGTTGCCATGGAAATGCTGTGAAACGGTGATGAAATCAATAAATGAACATGTAGAACACGTTGAATAGGGAATTTTACATACCTACAATGGCATACTTACCTTACACCCCGATTTTGACGAGACAGGACTGGGAAAAAAAAACAGGGCTGTCCCAGGAAATTCGGGACTGTTGGCAGGTATGCGGATGGAAGAAAGAGAGTCAAAAACTCAAAATAAGCTTAGACAGAGTTACAGGGTTAA
Source organism: Spea hammondii (assembly GCA_029215755.1). Lineage (NCBI taxonomy): Eukaryota > Metazoa > Chordata > Amphibia > Anura > Pelobatidae > Spea > Spea hammondii. Next base: position 114,424,569 of record JARDYJ010000002.1, read on the forward strand.
TGTAAGGTTAAGGATAGTAGTAGTGCACTGGTTTGGTTAAAAATCTATTATTAATGTATTATCTAATTTTAAATTTAATAGGTGTTATTAAAAATAAGGGCTTAAGTTCCTATTGTATTATTGAAGGTTTTTTTTATTTATTTATTCTATTTAAATACCCACATTTGGATACCTAAAAAAACAGGTCAGTCCCGGAGAATTCGGGATTGTTGGCAGGTATGTGGATGGAAGAAAGTGGGTCAAACCCTCAAAATTAGCTTAGGCCTATAGAGTCATAGGATTAATATTTAATTTTACATTTAATAGGTGTCATTAAATACATGATGTCACAAGAATGAGCTGACAAACAAAGATCAGCTCACTCAGGGCCCCAGGGCGAGAATCTGTTAAGGGCCCCCCACCCCCAGCCCAATCTACCCCCCTCTCACACCATCTATCCCCTCTCACACATCTACCCTCCCTTCTCACTATCAACCCTCTCCTTACTCCCCCATTCTCACTATCTACCCTCTCCCTACCCCCCTTTGTAGGTCACTTACCGTGCAGTCCTGTGGTGGGGGCACGAGGCCTCTGTCTCGCTGCTCTGCTGCGGTGCGCGCGGCTTCACGATTCAGGTGAATCGCCGGCACCCGAGACAGACTCCTCACGCTCCCACTGCTGCCGTCGGGGTAGCGCTGAGGCAGGCGGCAGCAGGGAGCAGTGGAGACAGAAGGATGCTGTGCGGTTGCTGAAAACGACCGCTCGGCACCCCTTGGGCCCCCCTGACTGGCAGAACTCACGGGCCCGGTCACAGTCGCGACCCTTGCGACCCCGGTAGTTCCGCCACTGAGCTCACTCAATCAATGTTCCTCCTCTTCTTTGAAGAAATGTCCGGTGTGGCAGTAAAACAAAGGCCAACACGAAGAAACAAAGATTCTTCATGTTATGCGTTTTCGACTTTGTGTATGTTTATCCGGCGCCATATTCGTTTGGAACAATGAAAACGCAACTTTCGTGTTCGTTTCCATGTTCTCCCGATGACGAATGCACAAGTCAAGTTAGCCGTTAACTTCTGTGACCACTCAATTTCATCGTAAATAGTACCAGGAGTGTTAAACAAATCTGACATCTGATATCAAAAATTTGCATATTACCTGAACTTGGGCAATTGGTTTTTCCCCCGCCATGATCTACACCCAAAGTCCTGCTGACTTCAATTTAAAATCCACTATGACAGTAGGTAGCACTAAGCCTGCTAGGAATTCATCATTTACCAAAGCTTATCGATATAGTCCAAAGGTAAAAAAGTAATATTGTTTACTAGCCAAGGAATAGAAAGGAAGGAACTTACCATATAAAAAAAAGTCAATTAGACTGTCAGCGGCCGATATAAAACAAAGAAAACTTGCAAAATCACGATCCTATTGGCTATGTTTTAAAAAAGTAGAAATACATTGTCTCATAATAAAAGACAAAAAAAACAAACTATATAAATATAAATAGCTGAATAACCAATAAAATAGCAGAAAGGTTGGTTCATTGAAAGCTAAGGTTGATTAATAAATCAGGGATGTTGGGAGACTGCAAGTCAGTGTGAAATCCACAAATATGGAGCTAGTTATCGGCTAATTTTAATCCAAGTCAGGGTCATGAAAGAAGGAACTGTGTCTGAATAATTTAGCTGCCCTAAAGACATTTTTAAACCACCGCTCCCTGTTTACTTTCACACAGAAGGAAAGATGAAAAATTGTCTCACTGTTGCATACCGAGTGCTCGACTAACCGTGGTGGTACTGGTTAGAGAGTGGACACAGTTCTTCACATATATTAAAATGAAGAACAGGTGCAACCTGTTGACAATTCTAGACCCAGTTGAAACTCAACTGAGTGAAGCCGTCATTAAAACATTTCCCCTGTATGCAGTGTTCAACGTATCAACGTTTCTGCTTCCCAATATATCCTGCAGAAGTATCTTCAAAGAAATTAATTTCTTTCAAATCCCAATTTTGGTGACGAGTGTGCTATGGACATTCCTTCCAGCCACTATATATATATATATATATATATATATATATATATATATATAAATTGAGCATATGTCTGGAAAAAAACTCTAAAATAGAAGTCTCTTAGTAACGGCAACATGGATAAAGAAGCCTTTCCATGTCAAAATCACACAAAGACAAGATGAGGATTTCAATGCAGATTTAAGTAGACGGATTGCTGCCTAAGATGATGATAACCCTAAATGAGTAGGCGGTAACTATGCTTCTAATCGAGATAGTGTCAGATATATGTATTAATGTTAGCAGTAATTTAGGGTCTAGTGTGAATTGTAATAAAAGCTGTACATATTTCCCTGCTGACCAGTGCCTCTTAACACCTTCCACCCTTGTATAAGTGTATATCTTTACTGAGGTCACTATGCATTCTCGTCCATGTGTCCTCTTCTTGACTAGACTGCTAGTCCCTGTCAGAAATTCAGAGACGGAGGAACAAGCTGTCCTCAGATCAAACACATGACACTGACCAGCTGGAGCTATGACATTTCCTGCAGATTCAGGTCATTTCAAAAGTACATCTGTGATTTTGAGGCTGTACAATGTTTGCTGATTTTTTTATATAAATGTTTGGTTATTTCAATGCTTTATTTAACCATTTGTTTTCTACAGGTGAGCAAAGTTGCACCCCCCACTATTTTCAAGAACAAATTGCTTGATACCATAACATCAGCTTTAAACGTTTGATGCAAAGTTTGATTACACTTTTCATTTCTATTTGTTGGATAGTTGATCAAATGTATTTTGACAATTACCATTTCATAGGGGGCCATGTGCCTGAAAGTTTTTTCTCATTCCATTTCCTTCTTTAAAGACATGGTTGTGTTTGCTAATCCACTACTTTGTTATGCGGGCTGGCATAACCATATGCTGGAATTTGCCCTTTGCGCCAGTATGGCCTGTCCAGGCCTGGTGGGAAGTGGAGACCAACATCTATAGTTTTGCTCAGGGTCCCATTATCATTTAATAGGATTTATACACTTTTGTATGTGTGCAAGCTATTCTTTTTTTCTCTGATATAGTTCTGATCCTCTACTTTGCAAACTCTTGATTTATGTAATGTGAAAATACTAGAAAAACATACAATGTTTACCACTAATATGGTATAGCAAGAATAAATAAAATTATAATGTAGGATAAAGTGAAGCTCACCATGACAGCCTTTTAAAACTGCTCATTATTTTAAACAACTGTATCTTTAAAGCAAGCCTCATGTAGGTCATTGGATAAGTGCAGTGGTGTATCCAAATGTTGCTGGAGAAACGAAAAACAATTTGTGTAATACTTCTTACATTCTTCTTGTTCACTTGCTCCGTGGCAAGGAGAATTTTCGTCTGCACTAAGAGGAGGGTAACTTCATTTGTCCAATCAGCTCACCCCTGTCACATCTTGCGGAGGGCTTGTCCAATGGCTGTTCTGCATCTTTCAAAGAAAAAAAAAGCAGACTAGTAATGAATAGAGCCTATATAAGAGCAGAGCTGGCAAAGGATCCGTTCCTTTCACTGTAGCTGCTTTATGTGACACTGCTATGCTGCATCTGAGCATTTTACAGAATTAGATTCGTCTGTTGGAAGACTTGGTGAGCCTTGGAATGCCCGTTCTCACAGTGTCTAAGATTCTCTAAAGTTTTGATTTAATTAAGATCACTAATTAATTAAATTATTAATCTAATTAAGATCATTTAACCAGTCCACTACTATGCTAAATCTTAACCCTCTTGACCCTCTTTCTTCCATCCATTGGTCTCAGATTCCCTATTGAACTTCTTCTACGCATTTATTTCTTGTTTCCATGGCAATGAGACAAATTGGATTTTGGAAAACGGATGAATTCCATGGAATATGAAGACGGATGAATTTCTTTGAATGCAAATTCAATTTTCACCAGATACCATCTTGGATAAATTAATCTGATAGTTTTGGAAGCGTAATGCCGTTTTGCTTGTAGAAGGTTGTGTTGGTATCCTATGTATTATTTAAAGGGTTATATTTAATTAAACTAGTTTTCTTTAAAATATTGCTGGAAAAATATTCTAGGTTTTTTCATTAAACTGAACATACCAGTTGATTGACTAGCCTCAATAAATCATACAAACTCAAGGGTACAGCACTACACCGGCTTTCATATGCAACAAATACCTGGGATAGTCTATAATTGAAGGAAAAAGGAGACTAAAAGATAAAGGAAAAACACTGTGCAGGTATTTTCACCAAATAATGAGTGTATATGGGTTTGCAGAAAATGGACTAAATCCAAATCTCAAATTCCCTAATGCCAACACGTACCGTATTTGCTCGATTATAAGACGAGGTTTTTTTCAGAGCAAATGCTCTGAAAAATACCCCTCGTCTTCTAATCGGGGTCGTCTTCTAATCAGACCTCAAATAGAGGTCTGATTATGAGACCAAGATCCAGATCCCCCGCACCGCTGCAGGGGACCTGGATCCTCCTGTCTCCCACCCCACACACACCCCACACACACTTACCGGTGCTTCCTGCTGTATTGCCGGGGCAGCGGGTTGACGTCTAAGCGATTCGCGTAGACAACGTCCGCTGCAGCCGGAAGGAGGTGTGGCTAGCAGCAGGGGTTGTCTGCGTCCGTCGCGGATACCTTCCCCGACTGTCAGAGATCAGGGGAACTCTGATCTCTGACAGCCGGGGAAGGTATCCGCGACGGACGCAGACAAACCCCCGCTGCCAACTCCACCTCCTTCCGGCTGCAGTGGAAGGAGACGTCAACCCGCTGCCCCGGCAATACAGCAGGAAATTGGAAGCCCGGTAAGTGTGTGTGTGTGTGTGTGTGTGTGTGTGTGTGTGTGTGTTAAATGGGGGCATAGGGCATTTCTGGAATGCCTTATACCCCTATATGCCACTCTGGCACTTAGGGGGTTAAAATGCATATTATGGGGCAGAGTGGCATATAGGGAGGTATAAGGCATTTCAGGAGGCATAGTGGCATTAAGGGGGCATTTAATAGAGCACTCTGCCTCCTGAAATGCCTTATACCTCCCTATATGCCACTCTGCCCCATAATATACCTTTTAACCCCCTAAATGCCAGAGTGGCATATAGGGGTATAAGGCATTTCTGGAGGCAGAGTGCTCTATACAATGCCTTTTAACTCCCTTAATGCCACTCTGCCTCCTGGAATGCCTTATACCTCCCTATATGCCACTCTGCCCCATAATATGCATTTTAACCCCCTAAATGCCAGAATGGGAAATAGGGGTATAAGGCATTTCTGGAGGCAGAGTGGCACATAGGAGGTCAAAAGGCATACCATGGGGCACAGTGGCATATAGAGGGTTAAAAGGCATATCATGGGCCACAGTGCCATATTGGTGTGGCAAGCCTTGGGGCAGATGTGCGTAACTGGGGGACAGGTTGGAAAATACAAGGAAATAAAAACAAAAAAAAATATTTTTCTCAATCATAGCTTTTATTTAAAAAAAATAGTTTACATGAATTAACATTTACTGGTAAAACTTTTTTTCCTTTAGGGTCGTCTTATATTCAGGCTTTTTCTTTTTTTCCTAAGTTAATATTCAGATTTTGGGGGGTCGTCTTATAATCAGGGTCGTCTTATAATCGAGCAAATACGGTATTATTTAGACACAGCATACTGTATACTTGACTGCAAGAGAGTTACGTTGATGTACGTTGCATGCAAGTTGGAACTCAATTTCAAATCATAAATTACACCTCATATCCTAAGGGGTGTGTGAGCAGGAACAACCTGGGGATGAAACTTGGTTCTGATACTTTAATGTCAATAGCCAATAAAGGAGATGCATGCAGCCACACAGTAAAGGACAGAATGACTGGCAATTAAGGTACACGGGGGCAACACCAGCCCACCAGGTATTTGCCATGATTTCTCGATGGTCAGTCTGTGCCTAGATGTAAGGTGTCAGCTTCCCAAGAGCCAGGATCTACATATACAAATTAAAAAACAAAAATGAAAGGTGAATTTAAAAGAAAGAAAAAATATGCGGGTTCCATAGAAACCCTCATAAACAAGGAAGGGGCTGATAATTAAACCTCTGGGGGTATAGAGCCCACCTATTTCAACCCATGCCCACCCCATTAGGATAGGGGTTTAGATGAACGTAAGCTAAAAATATTTCATCTTAAAAAAAATAATCTTATAATGCATATGCTGCAGAGGGTTCCATGCCTCTCCAGAAAAGGCACAAAACTGGTACAATGAAAATGCAAATCAGAACAGAAATGAGAAAGAAAGAAGCCCCTGATAAAGGTAGTAGAAGTTTTTATATGAGAATATGTCTTTGAATAAGTATATGTGAGCACTAATTTTTATAAACAAGTAAGGGTAAGTACTTGTATACACATTATTTTCTGTAATGTGTGGTTTTCCCCCACATAGCTTCTCCATTTTGGCTTTATTTTTTAATAAATCGTGACACAGTGTAATATGTCATGTGTTGTTGTTCATCTAATTTTTAGACCTGCTATGTCATGATATGTAGAACCATATAATTCAAAGAGGGTCTACTTTATTTTTCAACTTATCATACATCTTTAATTGTTTAATACTGTTTTAAGACTTTCAAACTCTCCAGGAGTGCATAGGCTTCTCTTGTACCTTTACCTTGTGTCTCGTTATCTCTGTCCTTGGGAGCCTGTTAAAGGAAATTGACAGAGATAATAGAGCCATTAAGTTCCATCACCTTTAATCAACTCCTGTTTCTCAGTGTTCTCAGTTCCCAATCCTGGTATCTCCTTGATAACACAGTATTTTGTCTTAGATTGTTTTTCATTGGGCACCTTTACTTTCTGTGTATTGGCAAGTACTCAGCGGACTACTATACCGATTGCTGCAGCCGGTGAAGGATGAATATATATAGTTAGTATTATATATTATGTTCTATATGGTGTATTCCAGAATGTATAAAAAAATGGGAGCGATTTAGTAAGTCGCATTGTTTTGCTCATAGTAAATAACACGGTCCTAGGAGCAGCTCCATGTCTATAAGATGAAGGGCCTCATGTACATACATGGGATCTCCCCATGTAGGTTACCTGGAGTTCTCCTTATACTAGTGTAGCAACTTGAAAAGTGAGGGTTAACCATGCATAGGGACAGGGCTAGCCCCAGACAGCCTTTAGTGGGGAGACAGTAGGAACAAAGTGGGCAGTGGATAGGTGGGGAGTGGGCATGGTAAAAGGCTACTCCCCTCCCTAGAGAATTAAAAACCGACCTGGAGATCTAAGCAAGCAGAGTCAAACTCAAAAGTTTATTGCTACAAACACAGAAATCTCTTCCTTAGCTCCCTGTAGTATAGCAGAGACCTACACTTTCCTATTATTATCTCTATATGGGTGTGTCAGGACTCGGGTGATCAGGTCGGGTAGGAGCCCATGCGCAGGGGATACTTGGGGTTCAGTCCGTAACCCACAGTGCATGATTATGCAAACAAAGACACCACAAGCAGAAATCCAGGTAATGCAGTGTATTTTATGTATAACAGGACCAGCAAATAAGGGTAATACAGTCTAAGCAAGAAACCGGACGTATGGCAAAATAAATACCGGTAATAAGTCTTTTGGCAGGGAGCCCGCTTGGAAGGGCACGAAAGGCACACAGCCCGCTTGGAAGGGTACGGAAGGCACACAGCCCGCTTGGAAGGGTACGAAAGGCACACAGCCCGCTTGGAAGGACACAAAGCAGGGAGTCCACTTGGAAGGACACAAAGCAGGGAGTCCACTTGGAAGGACACAAAGCAGGGAGTCCACTTGGAAGGACACAAAGCAGGGAGTCCACTTGGAAGGACACAAAGCAGGGAGTCCACTTGGAAGGACACAAAGCAGGGAGTCCACTTGGAAGGACACAAAGCAGGGAGTCCACTTGGAAGGACACAAAGCAGGGAGTCCACTTGGAAGGACACAAAGCAGGGAGTCCACTTGATCAGGACACAAAGCAGGGAACCAGGAACAGTACAGGTGCAGAGCCACAGCAGGAAGGTCCTTAGACTTCAATACAAAGGCCCTGACTGAAGGGCAGGGCAGGTTCATAAAGGCAGGGTAATCCAGGTAACAAGGCCCAGCTGGATGTAGACTAGGGCTCAAACAAAGGTAACAAGGCACACCTGAGTTCTGAGTGCTCCAGAGGGCGGAGGGTGGCCACTAGTGGTAGCAGATTTAAATGCCACAGGTATAAAAAAGCCATGGTTCAGGCATCGAAAAAGTGGTTCCTGACAGGGTGAAATGCTGGCAGTAGGAGAAATGTGTGCTGGTGGATGCACAAACCTTCCCTCTGCTATAATAAAGAGTAGGAACAGGGGTACATTCATTCATGGTTTTTTAGGCCTGACCGTAGTGAAAGCTATACTTGTGCACAAAGGCCCAAAATCACTTGACAAATCTTTCATCTTGTTTTCACTAATTCGTTTTCAGGCAACAAATTTAGGATGAAATTCAGGAGCTTTTTTTTTAATACAGAGGATGAAATTTGGGGCCAAAAACATGCCTGCCTCTCTCTCTCTCTGTGTGTCCCCCAGTCATGTCCGTGCCTCTGCACCCTTCCCCTGCCTTGTTTCCCCCCCAACTCACTTACCTTCTCCAGCCGTTTTTCTTATCTCCACTGATTTCTTGGCAGATGCAGACACCATGCTGACAGGGAGCGAGAAGGAGGGGGGTCAGTATGTGAAAAGGTGTCCTGCTGCGAAAAAACCACAGGGAAAGGGGTGGGGTGTCTAGTGCACACACACAGTGCCTGTAATAGAAGCTGCTTTAAAGTAAAATATAATGCTTGTCTAGAGAGGTAAAATGCACAACTTTCCTTACAGACACTGAAGTGGTTAATTGTCATTTGCATATTAATTATGGCCCTCTTGACATTTTTACTTGTATTTAATTTAATAAATGTTTTACTTAATGTACAGAAGACTTACTGTAATAAAAGGGTGATGGATATGTGGAACAGCCTCCCAACAGAAGACCCTTGAGGTCCATAGGACCCCTGGGATCTTTATTTTTCTTTTGCTCACTTTTGCACCTCTTTTCTGGTGCTTTTCTTGAGGTTTGAAGATATTATTTAATTTTAGAGTGCAGATTTTTTTCAGTATAGATATCTCTGGATTCAATGGCTAAGTACAGATTTTTCTTTTTTTTGCTGTGGGTAACCTGTTGCAACCTGTCCTTGATTGTTTCCTGTGAAATTTTGCATTTGCTAATATTTAATAAGCAGTATTAGATTGCTAGATTGAGTGGACTTGAGTGAATGCTTAACACATGTACTCACTTTGAACCCTAACCACATATTCTGGGAATGCTGCCAAAAATGCTAATCATAGCTTGTTTAAGTCTGTATGATCCCAGATAAAGCAACATTTTGTAATTACTGGCAACCGTCCCAGAAAATGTGATAGGGAGAGATGACTCATCTATCGCTCACAAACGAATTAACGAATTTAACAAAATGTTTGCAATTTTTGGAAATTAAGAAAAATGTATAAAAAATTTTCATAAAAAAGTTCTTACGAATCCGAAGGCACAAGTTTAGTGGAAACGACCTTTAAGACCTTGGACTGTGATTTCTGTCTCAAAGTACGAAGAAAGATGGCACGGCTAAAAAGACCGATGTGTATCTATCCCTATTAATAATGCATTGCATTTCAAACAGCACACTTGATATGATAGGTGGCCGACCAGAAGTCAGATACAGCATGTCTTAATTTTAAATATAGCTACTATTAGAACAGCAGGTTTTGGGCTCAATGACCCATCTAGAAGATTAAATAAAGACAGCACACTAAAACCAAACTCACCATTACACAATGCAACGTCCAGGGCACAAATCTAAACAACAATAGTTAATGATCACTAATTGGTTTAGCAAGATTCTATCATACTCCCAGCAAGCTGTGTGCTCATTCCATGTCTAAACCAATGTGCACTCGACAAAATGAAATATATTCTCTTTAATACGAAGCAATCTTTTTAACAGGAATTGCACAGATCAGTTTTTGCTGTAAGTACCTGATTAACCTGCTTATATGGTAGCATATCTGACTTAGCTCTGACCTAGCTATGCCAGAAAAAAACAATTACTCTTACTCTGCATCCTCCCTTATTGTTAATACTACATATAGGTCTAATTTGAATATATATTTTTTATTTTAGAGATGCTTAGTGAAAATGTATACTTCACTATTGGGAAAAAAAACCACACAATACAGCGATGAAGAAATGAAATAGTTAAAACATATCCAAATCCTATATGCCAATTCTTCACTATATTTTTATTAAATAAAATTTTTACTGATTAATTAAATTAGGAATAAAAGCCCATTCTGTTGAGAAGATTAAATAAGGAGGTGTGTAATGTCCAAAAGACAAAATGAAGACTGGAATTAAGGCAGCAGGGGCCCACAAGGTGAGATTAGGTAATGTAACATGCACGTTGTTTTCCATCCAGAAAGAACAGTATTTGGAACCCAATTTGAATTGCCTTGCCACCTGCACTTATTCTTTGGGGTTAAGAAACCGGATCTATTGCCTGCATCCTCTCGTTGAACTCTGCCTGGATACACAAGAGCAAGGCTACGGTAACCAAGAGCCGATGAGCCAGCCTCAGCAAATGGATTTAATATTCACTTCCCCTTATCCGTGAAGCAGTATTTCATGGTAAGGGCAAGCCGGCTCCCACGTCTCTAGAAATCAAGCGCACTGTAGTGTCAGAAAATGTTGAATGTCTATGAATACTTCTAACCTCCAAACTACTGAGAAACAACAGATCTTCAGCTATTGTTCCACTACAATTCCCATTATGCAAAATTCACCTTTGGCTTGCGGAGCTTTCTGGTAGCTACCTTGTTGCTAAGTGCGGAAATAGTTCAAATTATCACCCTGACTTTCAAGCTGAACTTTTTGTGTAATTCACCTTGAGAGACAGAGTTTGCGGTGTACTCAATACAGCATTATTTATCTTTCAGCCTAGTACTCAATAACATTTCTTATTTTTTTGCATCAGATATAAAGGTGTAAGATGAACATCCGTCGTATAGAGATTGGCTTTGTGCACCTTCACGCTCCTGCTGGGACTGTGTGAAGGACAGCACACATTAGAGCAGGCAGCATTTCTCTTAAGGTCGCTGATAATGAGAAAAAGTAAATGTCACTCATTCAGAAGGATTTTCCAGCATTGTCCCTGGATTTCTTCTTGCTTCCGTTTTCTTTTTTTTGTCCAGTCTTCAATAGCCGCCATCTCTATTCTAGCGTTCAGCAGAACGACCTGCTGGGTAGAATGATAGAATGTTGTATGCCAGTACAGATATACTACTGTTCAAAAGTTTAGCTGTTTTCATGGAAGACAAGGACATTTCTAGCTGTAACATAATTACAAAGGGGTTTTCTAATGATCAATTAGCCTCTTTATTGGATTATGGAGCACAACATGCCAATGGATCACACAGGAGTGATGGTTACTGATAAAGGACCTCTGTAAGCCTATGAAGATATTTCATAAAAAATCAACCGTTTCCAACTACAATAGTCATTTACAACATTAACAACATCTATGCTGTATCCATTTCAGTTATTTTAATTCACAACATTTTCTCTCCTTTCAAAAACAGGGACATTTCTAAGTGACTGCAAACTTTTAAAAGGTGATATACATATGGAATGGTGTGTGTAAAAGAGAATAGAGATAAACTGCACGCAAATACCTAGCTCAATAACTACTAAAAGTTTGAACTCACCGCTTCAAAGTATTATTAATTTGCATTTCTTAATGTATACTTCTAACAAAGTTATTTCCTTGGTGCACCAATGTACAAGTACTATAGATTTTCCAGGGCAGATTGTAACAAAAATGCCAAATAAGTAGAGTAGATTGTAAGCTCACAAGAGCAGAGCCCTCTTCTCCTTTGTAGCGGTTTGTTATTGTGTGTGAGTAAATGTAATGTAAGTATATATGTTAGCGTGTGTGTACATGGAGCACCAAGATCTCTACATTAGCACGTCTCAAATAATCTCTCTATTCAAAGAGGATGCTGTTAGTCAGGATCTCTACAACCAGCACAGAACACTGCAGCCCCAAAAGGACAGGACAATCCTTGAGACAATCCACTGCGTTACTTAACAAAATGATATTAACATTTTAGGAAGCTGTCAAAGGCATAATGGAAATGACGTTTATGTAGAAGGTGAACCTGGCATGGATGAAACCGGGTGTCAGCCAATGAATAAGAAACATACAACTCCTGACATATACATTGCTTTCTATACTGCATGTACAAATTATAATATATAAACATTAACTGTCAAGATGTTTGCAGCTTTTTCTTTTAACAAGTCGGTTTATCAGCTCGTGGGAAGCGTTTTCAATCTGCTCTGAGCTTCCTGACCTCTTTGTGAGTATTTTCTAGTAGGAAGCCACCGCAAGAAGACAAATACATAGCAGTTTCCTCTGCATCCTGTTATTCAATATATTCTATCAGTATATTAATATATGGGTATCGTCATCTCAGCTATAGTCCTCCCTCGATACAATATCCATGAGGTGAATATTCATTTTTCATTGTTTCCCTATACGTTTTAAACATAGAAGCATGCTTGTAAAAATGTATGATACGATGCATTTGCATTTTATTTCCAGCGCAAGCATAAATGTTATTTTAAGTTAATTAAAAGTAGAATAATTACTACAATACATGAATCCTAAATTGAAGATCAGAGATATTTAAGATATATTCATGACACCCTAGGTGATTGTATCTATGATATATACCGCCTTATTATTTTAATGGTTGTGGTCATTGTTAATGATGACTAATTATGTTAATTTAATATATGTGTAATTTATGTGTGTGCTGTTTAAAGCCATAAGGCTTCTTGTTATTCCCTCTATAACACTCCCTAAACGTTGAGGAGGCTGGTGGCCAATAAGGCCGCCTACTTACCCATACTGTCGCAACAGCAGCAGATCGGCTCATGTAGTGTGCAGCCACCGGCTAGACATGCATGGCTGCACTCTACAAGATTATAACAATGTAGTGGCTGCAGGAATTTATTGGCAGCTGCTGGCCTTAAAGTGCCAGGGCCACATTATCACCCCCATTTTAAAAAAAAAGTATTGGCCCAGTGGTTCTTCATGCCTACACTTGGATTAGGTTTCAGAAAACAAGAAAAAAAATGAAATTATGTCAAGCCTGACTTTTACATGGCAATATAATATATAAATGAGGGTATGTTCCTGACCTAAGGCAATATTATTATAAAAATTGCATAATAATTTATTAAACTGTATTGACAGGCTGTCTGATCAGCACATAGTAAGATCAGCATAAGAACAGGGTTTTTCTCCCTCTTCCAAAAATAAAAAAGGAACAAAAGAAATTAAAATAAAATAATCAATCAATAAACCTTATGCACCTCTGTGATGTCACCATGGTATCGTCAAATGTAGCCTCTAGTTACAAGGAATATTCTTCAGGTTAATACAGACCCCAAGAAGATAATTTACACTGCTCTCGTCATTTTGAAAAAAAAGAAAAATAAAAAAAAATAATAACCAACTGAAGAAGAAAATACAAAAAGGAAAAAATAACTGTAAGAAAGTTCCCAAACACCTTGTACCCCTACAACTAGAAATGCAAGATAAAAAAAAAAAAAACATTTGTCCCTTAACCCAAAAGTAGTAATATTCTAATATGTAAGGGAGAAACGCATGTAAGTCAATAATGTACTATGAGGACGTTGTGTAACATAAAACCATAGTCATGCTCCATCAGTCTTGTCAGGACCATGGACAGGGCTCTGGAGGTTCAGGATTGTTGTTTTGCTGGGTAACATTACATTACATTTATTTTTATAGCACCAGATGATTCCCATAGTGCTGGTATAATTGGGTATTGAAAACATTTAACAAAGATAATTGACAATAACTTCAACACACATTAATACATCCTGGTACAGAAAGAGATGAGGGTCCTGCTCTTGCGAGTACAGTCTATACGACCACTTATGTTTTAAAGTGAAAAGTGAAGAGTAATAAAGGTGCTGTATGTGAATGTCAAAATTGCATGGACATATCTGAGGCACAAGGGTGATCATATTCTGCATTACTTGCTACAAAGTGAGCTATAGTTTATAATAGGTGGCATGCTATTACCGATTTGGTCTTGGGAAAAGAAAGATGTTAATAGGAAAAATGCAGTGATACTATATACCTATCTACACACACAACTATATATACATATTATTGCTGTTATGTTTTTAATATATGGCTTAAAACCCTCTAACAACATAAAATCTGAAGAGTTGAGTAGTGCCACGTAGGCATACAGTGTAGGTCTCGGGATGAAAAGCAGCTCTGACACATTAAGACTGGATACGCACAGCTGCATGCTATGTTCTTACCCTCTTACAGCAAGTGGCCACTTGTGTCCAGATTGACACTGAAGGACCCGACAGTGAAGGTAAGCGAAGGATTGAAGGACCTGACAAGTAAAGGTAAGTGGGTGCCGCTGCCCCACTGGATATTTGCCCAGTTTGGCAGCCAGTCTGGGCCTAAATGATCATTTGATTACTTGCCGTCTCCTAAGGGCAACAGCTAGCATGACAAGAGCATGCATTCACACACTCCCAATAAATTTGCTATTGTGACTTATTTTAGCAATAACCCTAGCAGATAACAAGTCACCAAAAGAGATGAATATCATTTCACATAGGAAAAAAAATCTGCATATTTCAATATAATTAAAAATAGAATGTAATAACTTTAGGAAATGTGATTAACTGTTCATTTAAGGTCAGTGTTTTGCTTCAACTAGCATTCCAAAAGGGTTCCCAATAGCCTAGTCCTTCACTTCCAGGGAGCTGCAACGGGAATAATATATCTTTTTCCATTCATTAAATTGTGATATATTAAAATATAAAGACAGTTTAATTGAGAAAATAGATTAAATACATTTCAAGAAGTTGTTTATTAACATTAAATATATTAATCATACCTCCCAATAGTCCCAATTTTCAGGCACCCTCCCGCATAGCTGTCTCATTTTTGTGTGCAGTGGGGGAACATGGGCCAGTTGAGGAGATCCTCGACTGGCCCAAGAGCTGTAAAATCAATGAAGGTCTTTGCTATTACAGCAACAACCTTCATGGCAGCTTCAATGTAGCCTCCTGGCAATGGTCTGAAGCTGAGTTTAGCGAGGTATGGCAAAATATATACAATAAAAGAGATCGTCACCAATTCAATGAATTAGAGTGAAAAGAAAGTATAAAGTGAAATAATATATAGGTGATAATAAGGAAAATCTCCTACACGTTCTGCAGCTCCCAAACGAAAAAACACTCCTCATAAATGTTCAAAACAAGATAAACTTCACGACATAGGGGTGCAAGTACATGTGGAGAAAACAAAAACAACAATAAGAGTGCAGTAAAAAATCTACACTTAATAGTGTAGGTGTGCAGTGCACTCACAAGTGTTGCAGTATGGGAAGCTCATCAAAAGAGACCAAAGGGCTGGAAATCTTACAGTCTGGAAATGTTTGTACATGGGTAAGGAAACTATATCTCCAACCATACCCAGTTTGTTGCTACCCCCCCAAACTGTAAATAGTTAAATAGGGCATCTAAAGATGGCGAGTAATTAACCTTTTAGTTAATACACCCAATACCATCTTGTGAAGTCACCAGTAAATACTCCTATATTACTACAGTTGAATTCTAGCTTTTCCTTTTTCCCCTAAACAGGTAGACTGCTGTTAGCTACTTAGAAAGGCAAGCACATTACAGTGTCTGCCCAAATGTTAGCTCCCGAGCTGGTCGTTAATACAATTTATTTTCTCCCAACTCTTAGCCGCAAATATTTTGTAAGCGGTTAAGAAGAGAATTCTGAATTAAATCATAAAAAGTTGTATTTATATTAAAATGATGGGTAATGGGAGTGGATATATCTGTCAGTTATACTCCAATATATGGATTGTGCCACTTGGTTTTCCATTCTATCCCATCATAATCTCTCCTTCTCTCTCACTCTATTTCATCTTCTTCCATCTAATTTGCTCTCCCTTGCCCCTTTTAATTATAAATAATGGGTATGACCATGTTGGATCCATAAGCTTATTGTGGATACCTAATTTTTTGTGTACCTTTAGCAATCTAATGATCAGACTTGACAAGTGCGTGAACAGTTACAAAAGGTAAGGTAGAGTATTTCTGTCAAAAGGTTAATAGATATAAAGAACGGGACAACAGAGCTTAAGCTCTGTGTCCACAACGCTCTCTGTAAAAAACGTACGTCACAAGGTTAACTATGCATTTTGAAGGCCCAACCCCGTAGAGCGTCTCATTAAGGAAGACACGAGATATGACATAGTGTATGAAATGGGATTTTTCCTTTTACTGTTATTCTCCCCCAACTCATTGTTTAGCCACAAAATAGTTTTGCTAATTCCTCCTTTGTCCCCAAGGAGAGGCTAAAGGGGCGTAAATGTGTCTTAAGGACTAAAAGATCACATGCCCATCCCTTTATTCTCCATCGGTTATGACACTGTCTCTATTTTCATATCTGTCTTTACTTCCTTATGTCCCATTGCCTGAAAATGTCTATGTATACTGTCCCATTTGTATTCATTTGGTCCATGAGAGGCAAATCTAGCTATGTAGGAGTGTGGCTAGATGGAAGAGGGAGGCAAATGTTTGGTGGAATCATTCAGAAATTGATTGGGGAGTAAGCACCACATCCCCTACCCAGAGATCAAAAAGCACCACATTAGAGGTCTCAACCACCTCTGCAGCTGGAATCATCATGTGCCGTGTACAGCATGCTATGGAGGCAGTACACGCTAGGCACAGCACTCCATTATGTAAGTGGGATCACAGATCTCCCCTGTCGATAGCCTACTGAGGAGCAGCATACGAGAGAGCTTGACCACCCATTAAAGTGATTTGCCCCACTTGTGCTCTGGACGTACTTCTGTCTTGACCAGAATTCACAGCTGTGATGCCTGGCAGCCAGCTTCCTAATTTCTTTGTTTTACTAGCATTCTTAATCTTTTCTACCTTCATCTCAAGGCTGTTCACTCATACTTGCACCATCTGACAATACTTGTCCCACCTGTAATATCTTAATTTAACTGGGAGAAATGTTTGTCACTGGGACTCTGGACTTGTTATAAGTGATACACAATTATTAGTAGGATGCACGCAGTCACTGAAGTAAATTCACATTATGGGTCTCTGTTCAGATCAAAGTTATTCTATACTTCAAAAGTTAACACTTGTTTTATATGCATTATTTTTTTCTATTAGCTTAACAATACAATTAATATGTGATTATAGGGTCCTTGCACTGAATAATTGATTCAGAATTGTAAGAATTCAGTATTTAAGTGTAGCTAACCCTTTTCCTATTTAGTTGTCCATGTCCATTCAAGGAGTAAAACAAGTTTTCCAGGAGGAACGATCCTCCATACATGTGTTCAAACAGTAAAGAGAGGAAAAACTGTAATGTGGAGTAAATACGGAAAGACACAAATTCCAAAGGGATCATCAGGCTCCGCAATGAAGAGGTTAAATTGACTACTCATTTTGGATAAGTGCCCAGTTACGAATGGTACCTTTTCCTGGAGGAACTCTTCACAGCTCTGCAGCTGCCCTATTGTGGTTGCCAAGACGGTTGGCATCTCTCCCGGCAGGCATACCACTGTGCATTCTGGGAGAGTTCCAACACTCCAGACATAGCGACAGACATAGCTGTGTATATGCTATTTTCCCTGAATTCTGACTAGTATCTAGCAGCATGATGGAAACATTGTAATGTTTGTTTGTTGTGCTAACTATAATTGTGGGTGGAAATTATATAAGCGCTTGGGGATACACAGGATCTTTGACGTGGTTAGAATAACGATAAGGTAAAGGTGTGTCTTTTTTTTTTGTACAGTTGGGAGAATCGTTAAAGGTGGTTCACCCCTCAGTTCCTAAAAAAGCAATTACACCCCACTCACACATTGATATATAATTTTATAATAGGGGGAGTTGGTGTGTTAATTATAGGGACACTCCAGCCATCATATGCACTTTAATTGGCATGATGTCCCTTTTGCAAATGCTTGGGAGACTCCAGCTAGTCCCCTGCAGGAGAGGCATTCAGTCTCACACACCTTCGTGCACACGATGTACTCCCCACTAGCTATGAGCTGGGATCTATTCACACACCCATGTGCATGCACAGAAATCCCTCCCATTTGGTTTATTGACAAGAATCATTAGACCATGGAGAAGGGCAGCTGCACCTACTACACCAGGTAAGTGAATGAATATTAAAGTACTCAAAAGTAGGAAAAGTCCTACTGTGCCCCTAACACTTATGTCACACTCTCCTAGAGTAGTCGGTGCGGAGATGGATTGCAGATCTGGATGTCACTGTGTGCTTCATTGGATTAGGATCTCCTGGTAACTTTCATGCTCGTGCTGTTTGTATGCTTTGTACAGCCAAGGCACCCATATGCACATGTGGCTCCCCTGTCATCCCAGCCGCAGTGATAAGCTGTGAGGGGATGCAGTTTGCAGGAGGGAACAACAGCCAAAGTTTCCACACAAATTTTACTGGACTCTAATATGAAAGCGTGTGGCTAGAAAAATATATTTGTCAAAACCAGTGGGCCACAGAGCGGTACCGGTCTGTGGCCTATAAGGAACTGGGCCGTACGATAGGGTGACCACATGTCCGGGAATCAGTGGCTTCAAACGCCGTCCTTTGTTTTTTTTTCAATACAGAGGATGGGAGCCGAGTTTTCAGCAACCGCTCGGCACCCCTCAGTCTCTTCCGCGAGGCCTCTAGTTCGGTCGCGGTGCCGGCATTTCATGCCGAGTGCCAGAATATGACATCATATTCCAGCGCTCAGCAATGAAGCAGCGCACGCCACGGCAGAGCAGAGAAAGAGAGGCCCCTCACTCCCACCGTAGGATGGAAAGTGAACTTCAAAGGGGGAGAGGGGGTAGATAGTGAGAAGGGGAGGATAGGGGGTAGATAGTGAGAAAGGGGGTATAGATAGTGAGAAGGGGTAGTAAGAATACTGAAATAAATAAAGAGTGAGAATGAGTGAGAGAATGAAAGTATTATAAATAATAATAAATATATTAATAATAATAATAGATAGATAATAAATATATTAATGACAATAATAATGGAAAAATTGTCTTCCACAAAACCGATCCCTCGTGCCAAAAAGGTTGGACACCGCTGGTCAAAACCATGTCTATTTGCTGTAAATTAAGGTAAGTGATTTACAATATATAATACTATTGGTTTAGTAAGACAAATATATACGATTCCTCTTCCGCCAGCGGAGCCAAGAGGTGGATGCCGATTCCCATCATCTTCAACAATTCTTCATTTGAAGAGTCAGCTGATGACAGTACTGTCAAACAGCAGGTATATGCATCTTGTGGGTGTGAATCACATGTGTAGGGCCAGTAGATTAAAGGTTCAGCATGATAGGAGTGGTAGTCCATGCCATCTGGACTGTCTAAATGTCGGAGAGCAGGCCAGAGGGATCTCTGAATCCGGTTAATGATGTTACAACGAAAACCACAAACAAATCTGAAAATCTGATTTTATAAGCTTGATATTTTTTTATATCTGCAACCATATATGAAATATCCTATAAGCCATATTTCATGATAAACAGAGAGGCATGCATCTTACATCTCCCTTTAAAAGCATATAGAGATCGAGAATGTAATCAAGCTTTTCTGTTAGATTCTCCGTGTGAAGCTGCATTTTCCCGAAATACCACTGCTCGACTTCCAAGAAATTGAATTAACAGCAATCTCCTCCTTTCATTCATCGCACACAATCCTAATGTTCTGCCTTAAAGCTCAGCTCTGATCTCAGATCTCTGCCTGCTTTGTTAATTCTTCCATACCCTAGCTGCAAGCAACCCCAACAGGATAGTCTAAAGTTCTCCCTGTCTGAGAATATGTGAATTAGTCTACTTAACATTATCTAGGGAAGGGATTGGCTTTTTTTAAAATGAGATACTGTGATGCGGGACCTATGACTTGATTGGGTCCGAAATGCAGGTTTTGGTTAACAGCTCACTCCATGCCAATAACCAGCTTGTCTTGTTGTAAACTCATTCCTAGTGCACTAGAACAATGTTTCTCAAAATAAGGTATAACCCTTGGGGTACTCTTGATAGGTCCTGGTGTTAAAACCTGTTTCATTGTAGAAGTTAATGGTATTTCATAGGAAAGAGTACATCTTACATTGCACATTGGAGGTACTTGGAGAACTGCATTGGTGACCTGTTACATTAGCAGGAAACGATTTTCTACATTTCACATATATGTGAAACCATACTTTTAAAATGAACACAAAGAGGAAACCAAGGTGGCACATTACATTGATAGGAATGGGATATCAGGATTGCCATATTTCAAAGAATATTTCAGCTGCTTGTGATTTTCTTGGTACTTCACAATGTTAAAGAACTGGCCTTTCTTGTGTTCTTCATCCGATTAGCACAGATTGCTGACAAAAGAGAACCTCGCCGGGAGCTGAAACACATCAGGTCTGTATGGGAGTTTTCTGTAGTTTGTGTGTACAAAGCCAAGGAAACTTTACCACGCTATCATGGGTCACTGCAGCATCAGAATAACAAAAACCTTGAACTCTTGCCACGGCAAACTATTGGATCTCCTTCAAAGAGCTCAAAGAGACCACTCAAAACCAATTGATTTCCACTACAGGATAAAACAATGTTATTTACTTTTTTTTTTTTTTAGATCAGATGATTAGGTGGTTGCTACTTTCCCGAAAGCTTAAAAGAAGTTGGGAAGTTAAAAAAGCATACCTTTGAACAAAAATTGAAACAAACTGCAAGTTCACAAAATAGATTAGGGGAGGTGTCAAACAGGAACAAGCTTGACAAGGTCATAAGAGGCACTAAATGATAAGCGGGTTGAGCTATATTTTATTGGATCTAGATTAAAGCTGGGCCTTCCTTCAAGGGTGGTACATCTTATGTGGAGGATAGTCTGGAAACCACATGGACATTGAAAGCTTTCATCTTGGTCCAGCAAACTCAAATACAAAAGCAACATTCATCTAAAACAATAAAGTCAATGGAGAGAGCAAACTAACTAACTAGGAATGGGCATGCATTCACTCAAAAATTCAGAGATATTCAAGGAAAAGGCAACCACTGGTATCTTCTGCTGGGCTTGACTCCAAAACTTCCAAAGTTGGGGTTTGCATTTTATTTGATGTAGACATGAATTCCCTTGATGCCCAGCTAAAATAGTGATTTGTGACAGACCAGATGGAGTGTTAAAGGTTGAATTGTATCGGACTATTGCCTTGGTGGACAGATTTGCTGGTAGTAAAAAATCTAATGATGAAATTAATAAAAGTATATTATAAAGTTGTACCAAGTTAGTTTTAGAGATACAAAGAGCAAATTTGGTAAAGATGATACTCTTGTTGGCTAACTGTAGTATAATTGGTTGCAAGCTTTTGACTATCCAGGTCTCTTGTTCAGGGACATTATACCCTGGAACAAGTAAAAAAAAAATCTGCCATCGTAATTTATATTTTTAGATTTTTGTAAGCACTAGAACATAATAGTGATGCGGAAACTCCTCTAACCTCTTATATTTAGGCAGATAGCACGTACATATAATAAGCTTGTGAATTCAAAAGCAATGGACGCACAGGCAGATGTATTATATAAACATAGCTACCAACAGTCCCAAATCTGGGGCAGCATCGTGGTGTTACTCATGAAGGACATGCAGTGATGTCCCTCACATAAAATGGCATTGTGACATCAAAATTACGTTAATGAAGTTGGGTGGTAAGATATCATATATGGGTTGACGTGAGGGGGGTCTAAATGTAGTTTGTGTATGCAGTTCAAGTTCCTACTTAGGGTTCCATGTTATGCATAGGGCTCCCATCATGCAGTGGTGTAAATATATATATATATATATATATATATTCAAGTGTGAGAAACATCAAAATGTACTGCATTTCATTAGAAAAAAAGTGAACTTATGTATTGCATTTTGCAGCCCATGCCCATTGGTTATATAAGAGAATGAACCCTTAAAAAATGTAGCTTGAGGCCTCATGGAATCTTGAGACTCACTGGATAGACCTAATCCTTCCTCTGGGTGTCACAATCATTTGTCTTCCAAATCCAGAATAGAAAATTGTCATGAGCAGGGCCAGCGACACTAGGCATATTAGGAAAAACAAATTTCATAGCGTGAAGTCATTCATGCCTTTGGAGAATTCGCAATGAGTCTTATGTGTAGATGTCCAGGGACTTGGTGGGTTATTATGTTACAAAATAAATGCTGGAAATGAAAACAAAAGGAGACTAAATACCCTTTGAAAAGGAAAAATATTTAGAGCGGTTATTTGTCGGTTCACCGTCCTAATACAAACTCATATCACACCTCAGATGGTTATGGTTAAAAGCTGGGCTGAGATAGTACTGACTTACGGGCTACGCACGTATCAAAGCTTCACTCTATAAAATGTATAAACTATATGCAAACGTTAGCTTACTTTACCTAAATGAAACAACCTGAAGTAAAACATGAGAGCTGCTTGTAAGCATTGTTGCCTGTTAGCCATGCTAATTATAAACTTCTATATTTGGAATAGTCAACATAAATTTCTATTTATGGATTTGTTTTTCTACACTTATTTTCAGATATATCTGCATTGGAAATAAGTGTTTTCTGTAAGTAATAGTGACTCATATTGTCTGCCCCGTGTGTTTAAATGCCAGGATATGCAAATAGCATCTAACGGGTTCACATCAAAACGAAAACAAAAACGAGCGAGAAAATAGGAGAAAAAAAGAGGTAAGCAGAAAAAGCCTTTGATCCCCATCATGTTTTAGTTATTGGCTGTAAGATAAGACTGAACCTTCCAGTATAATTGCTCCAGGTCCCAAAGCTCCTTAATCTGACCTTGATAGCACTTCAGCTTCAACCATCGCATCTTCCACCCCGATATATATCTATGTGCTATGAATGGCGTAACAGAGGCCACCACAGCGCCGTGCATGGCGATGGGATACAACGTTATTTTCCGATGCTCAGACATCGTCTGAGGATTGTGAGAGCCAAAAAGCTAATTTTCTCCTGAGCCTACAAAGGTAGGTGTATGTGAGTGTTAGTATGCTACAGTGTAGGTATATTAGTATGTTAGTGTGGTTTAGTATGTCACGGTGTGTGTGTAAGCATGTTAGTATATTACTGTGATTGTCTATAAGTATATTGTTTGTTACGCAACAGTCTGCTAATTATTGTTCTGTATTTAATTTAATAAACAAAACAATTGAGGATTGGGTTTTCCTTTATCATTCTTACACAATATTTATAGCATTAAATATTCTGTGTAGGTAGCAGAATCAATACTTAACTTTAACCTTGATTACCTTAAAAATATCTTACACATAAAATATCAGTTTTAGTGTGTGCAGCCTGACCACCATTGAGAGATTAATATGCAGCCCCATATGTAAATTTACCACTCAGTAGATAATAAGTATTTGGCATGTGGTACTTATTAGGGCAGGGTCAGTCTAAACAATATATATATACATTTGGGCACGCTGATGTTAAAACATATTAACCTAACGTTACAATGTAAGCATTAAGCAGCAAGTGTCTTTAACCTTCTTCTTGTAAAAGCATTCTAGAGCAATTTTCAAAAATACTTATGTTCTTCGGCTGTATAGAACAAGAAAGTCGGCATTTTTGAAAACAGGACTTATAAACACCTGCTAAATAAGAGCTGGGGTCTCGCATGGCACATATTCTGAAAGCAATCATTCCAAACACATGCTGTAGATGGCGCCATGATATAAGGAGCTCTAGTGACTGCCAAGGACACCACTTATGCACGCTAAAACCTGCATTCAAGGTTGAATACTTCATTTGCTATGCTGGAAATGTTTTATACTAGCTCAGTTTTTGTGTGTATTTTTCAACTGAAATTAGATGTAAAAATCTTGCTCAATTATTATATATCACTGATGCTAATAATGCATTAAAAACACGTGTGTCATTATTTTTGACTAATATAGCTATATCCATTTTCCTTTACTACTTTTATTATAAAGGCAGTATATGTCTTGAACATTTGTAATTTAAACGAGCTAACAAAAGAACTAGTGAATTGAAAACAAAACCACTTTTTTGTAGCAGCTTTGCCCCCCCCCCCCTTTTTTTTTATCACAGAGCGGTTGTAACTGTACGTGATTCGAGCAGCGTGTCTTTTTTGGTCTCGGACTTCTTGTCTGGTGAGAAATTGCAGAATGAAGCAGGGAAGATCTATGCCAGTTTGATACGCTTTTTCATTCACAACCACAAACCACAGCGAATTGCAATTTCAGTATGTTTTCGTTTTTTTTGTTGCCAAGTGTACGAGATCGGATTTAAGGTGGAAAACAATTCTGGAAAAACAAAAAGTCAGAAGTTTTATTATTCTTGTCAAGTCTCCTTAATCCTTTTCGCAATGTTAATTATGATCCCATCAGTCAGATATCAAACATATAAAAGTCACAACAGAAACAATACATTGGCGGAGTCACTCCAAAAATGTTTCTTTATACAACGGAGTTTTCTTCTTTGTGTCTTACAGATGGCAGGCAGATCTAGCATGGATCGTAATATAGTGCAAGTGTCAATATTATATTGGTAATGCATTCCTACCACCTGGCCAACGTTTCCATACACAGTCCCTAGCATTTCTGTAAGCTCCTATCCACGCATTCTTGGTGTCCTGAGTAAAAAGGACAGTAAAACCCCAGAAATAAGGATCATTAAGCACTTATTTTTAAGAGTATAAGTGATTCAAATCTTTTAGCAGTAGTCCTAAGTCTGGGCTTACATTTTTTACATTAAAACGTATGTTAAGTATTTATTTACTGGGTACTGTACCTTTAAGCAACTCCAATACTGCAGTCTTTGGAAAAGCAAAAGTCTAGTTTAGTGCAAACACCAAGATCATGGAGAATCATTCATTATCCATGTTTTTCCCTTTAATCTGTGCACCCCGTACTTTGCATAAAGCAATTCTTAGATTACAGGTAATTTGCTCTGAAATCCATGGGAAGGCTTTGTGCGCATGCGCATTAGACCTCCCTAAACACCAGCACAGGATAGCAACGGGCCAAACACGTCTCCTCAAGCTACGACGGCAGGCTTGGAGGCAAACGCGTACGGATTCTACAGAATCTTTCCATACATTCTCAAGGGAGGAAAAATGATTATTTATGGATCGCTCTGCCATAGTTCGTGTGTAACACAAAGGCTTATTACTGCATCAGGATAAAAATGGCTCTTGTTAGATGAAACATACAATGTTCGTATTGCCCATGGGGGTAACACATTGTAACGTGTTCATATGTTTTGTGTATGTGTAGCGCACACGTGCATTGCTAGAGTTTTGGGGACCCAAGTAAAAAAGTAAAAAAAGGGTTTAAACCTTAAAAAATTTACATTTACAACATAATACCTAATACCATAAATTCGACTTAAATAAAAATACAATATAATCTTATGAGGTACCTGCATATACCAATGTGGGCCTTACATGGCTATCTAGTCTGTTAATAAACTTAGTACTCATACAGTTAAATACTAAATACTGTGCAGCTGGACCCTATATAATTCTACATATATATTATATATATATACGGTATATATATATATATAATATAAGCGGAGACGTGCTCCCTGTGATACACGCATTTTCTTTACGGCCGTATCACGCAGACAGCGCAGAGGAGCCGCTCAGCCCGCCAGGCATCTCTATAAACCTCTAGTCGCTTAGCTGCCGCTTCCCCCGTCTGCCTTATATCCGTGCCTAATAGCTGTGCAACCTCCTGTCTCCGCCTCCTTTTTAACCCGTGCAGTGCCTGCGCCGTGCCTCCGGCGTTCTGCTCGCTAGGGGGCTGCGGGCCCCGCGGCGGTGCAGGGGTTAAGCGGAACGTGTCGGCGCTGCCGCCTGGCAGTGATGATGGATGGTGCCTGGCGGGGGTGATTTGCTGCTGATCGCACATTATCACTGGCAGGTCGGACTGGCTGCTGATAGACGGCTCTAGCGGAGGCTCCTTAACACGGCCGGCCAGCCAGCTCGGTGTGCTGCGAACCTCCCAGGGATAAGCAGTCTGCCTGCTATTTACTGTTATACGGAGCATACGGATCGGCACCTCAGCGATCAGAACAATCATTCACACGCTAGAACAGTTTAAAGACAGATACAGATAGAGCAACCGATAAAGCGATGCCGTGATATTAAAGTAATATATATATATATATATATACCATTACATAAGTTATGGTGGGTGATGGAAACACTTCCACTTAAATTTAAGGGGTAGTAGAAGTATTATTAAACACTCATCTACAGACACCAGACAAGCTAGAAGGCTTGTTTTTCCCTCAGAAATCTCATGAAGCATCATGAGATTTCTGAGGGAAAAACAAGCCTTCTAGCTTGTCTGGTGTCTGTAGATGAATGTTTAATAATACTTCTACTACACATTTAAATATATATATATATACACGCACCTAAATAATATATACCGGTACATCATCTAGGTTAGCAGGACCCAGAAATAAACCTAAGTATATTTTTATGGCGCAAGAAACATATATATATATATATATATACATATACACACGAACACATACATAACTAATATACTAGTATATATTTACACACACACACACATATATATATATATATAATTCACTTGCACACATATGCATACAAATATATATACATATACACACACAATTATATTTTTCATGAACTAGTATGTGGACACCTGGCCATCATTCCTATATGAGCTATTCTAAAACCATGGGCATTATTATGGAGCTGGATCCTCTTTGCAGCAATAGCACTCTTCTGAGAAGTCTTTTGGCCTTTTGTCTGTGGGATTTGTGCCCATTCAGCCTAAACAGCACTTGTGAGGCCAGGCATTGGTGTTTGACAAGAAGGCTTGGCTCGCAGCTGGCGTTCCAATTCATCCCAAAGGTGTTCAATGGGGTTAAGTTCAGGCCTTTCCGGTCTACAGCGCATGGACACAGTCATGCTGGAACAGGAAGGGGACTTAGCCAAATTGGTGCCACATAGTTGGACGCATACAACTATCTAAACTGTCTTAACGTTACCCTTCATTGAAACTAAGGGGCCTAAGCCCTGAAAAGCAGCCTCGGACTATTATCCTGCCTCCACTAAACTTTACAGCACGTCATTGGCATCCAATGACTGTGCCATGTTTAAAGTCACTGAGCTCTTTATTATGACCCATTCTAATGCCAATGTTTGTCTTGTTTTTATACACCTATTAGCTATATGTGTGACTGAAACATCTAAACTCAATAATTAGGAGTGGCGACCACATATTTTTGGTCATATAGTGTATAATATATAAGATTTTTCAAGAAATGTGCCCTCCATAATTACTGAAACCAAAGCTTCAGTCCCACTTAAGCAACTTTAACCATTTTCTTGTACTATATGGGCAGTATTGTACTAAATGGGCAGTATTTGGCTTCTTAGGGATCACTGTGCTTCTTTGTAGGGATTACTTGCTTACAGCGTGCAGGCAGTGCCTCACCGCCTAACGTGTTTGCCTTTGAGATGTTGCTCCCACATGCCCAAGCGTAGGGGTACGTGCACTCATCCTTTCACGCCAGTGATTTATCTTTTCCGAATACAGATGAATAGTTTTCAAATATTGCTGACCTGGGAAATGTGAAATGTATAACCTCAAGGAAGGGAATCAGGTATTTGCTTATACATGCTGCAATCTGCGGGGCAGCGCTTTACAGGTACTGATCTGCAACATGTAAAAATGATATGTGGCATGGAAAACATGGCCAATGTGGTCGCCAATGCGTAAATATTGTGTAGTAACCCCAAATACTCCGGGCAAAAACTAAGCACTTCTTGGTAATGCTGCTTGTGGCGATCTGGCAGGATCTACACCTAATTCTCTTTCGTTTCTTTGTCCACAATCACACCCATCCATTTAGTTTCTGCTTCGGGGGGTGTACCTATATACCCAAATACTGTACATTCTGACACCAAATAAGGGTTAAACCGGTCCGAGCGCTTCGGCGTCTTTTGCAATTAATACGTGCAGAGGCAGCACTAATTAGATGAGGCAATAGAGGTCTATTTTAGTGCACAGAGGAAGGAGCTTGGGCAATATCGTCTTCCTGATGAAGACTTGTTGCTAGAGTCCTTGATGAAAATTTGCCAACAAGCTATATAGCCAGCAAAAAATATTGCTCTAGATTCAACAATATGAAAAATGTCTATATCTGAAAATCTTCTGTTCTAGTGTGTTTACCGATAAACATTAAGACATATCGATTCCAATCTACTAAAAAGTAAGTAGTTTGCAGATAGATTTCATTGTGTTTTTAAATGATTTACCAACATTGATTTAAATTAGGTTTTTTTAAAAAATCAGGTGCGTATTTCACTAGATTTTCGAAGCATAATTCAGCTAGGGGGTGCCAGAGACCCAGTAGCAGGTATATTTTTGAGCATTTGGGTTTAATAATTCTTTGCAAATTCTCAAAAATTGATTGTTTTAATTAAATCCTTTTTTTTTTCTGAGACTGCAGCTCGCAGGACACACATCTCCCGTGTTCATCAGATACTAATAGGGATTGAGCTTCGCTGAAATGTTTTGCGATGTGACCCTCCGATCTGACGAAAATGATTTTTTTTTCATAGTAGCAAGTAATACATTGGTGTGAGAGTTTAAAATGTGAGCTAACAAATTAAATATTACCCCTGGCTAACAAGAGGTAAATAAAAGTGCCATTCAGTTGCTAGCAGTTCCCCATTAGCCAGTTCCTCATAGATACCCCTCATTTTGTATCCTGTGCCAATTCTGTGCTTAATATACACAAATGTAGTGGGGTGTTCTTGGTGAGAAGAGACTAATATCCCTGAGTTTTGGGAAATTCCCCAAATAAAGGAGATTGGTACTCAAATGATATTACAAACTGGGTATTCACTAAGCTTGTAGGAGAGTTCATCATATAGCTGCATTGTGAAGGACTAACCCCAGTGGGCTTCTACTACAGTAAGGGTCGAGCTACCCCTTTCATAAAGAATAGTGATCATTTGAAGGTGAACATCCAGCTCTCCTGTTAACCCCCAGTTTAATGAAGATGCTAATCGGACGGACATGGACAAACCAATGCATGGCATACAAATATCTTTCGTCTTAAAGTTTGGAGACCCCTGGATCTACGCTGTGAAGTTTGGGGTTGGAATGTGGAGTTACAAGTAGGAATTATCAATTTATCATTGCTAATAGAGTATGGCTTAGATCATTGCTGAGTACATGAAGTCCCATCTCTTATTGTTGGACTAGAACTCCCATGACATTCAACCAGCCTAAGATGAGGAGTTGCTCGTGCTCTGCTATGACTTATACTTTATTAGAAAGCAGCCTCTATAGCCCAATATAGGCCTTGTACCTCTCATGCACTCGCAATAGCTTTATAAATCAGCCATACCTAATGTATCGGTTTGTCTTAGTGTCAATATTAGCTTTGTAATACTCATTGAATATATGTATTGTATAGAGCTGAGTAAACATAAATATATAGATATAAAAATAATGATAAGTAGTGTCTGCTTTATACAGAGATTCTGATTTATATCGTAATGGAACAAGATATAACTTTTTTTTACTGTTTAAATATGGTATACTGATATTTAATAGACTGGATTTTATTTTAAATATCATTATCATTGGTCATTTGATATAAGCCAACATACTCTACAATGCTGTATAACTGGATAAGTGTTACGTTAAGTGTGAATTCTTGCGCGAGCTAAAACAAAGGTCATTAGGAACTAATTTGATCCTTTTCTGTCTCCTTTTACTTCCTTTCTTTGGGCTTATTTTCTCGGTTGCATGTAATTTAAGACCAATTCTGTTTTCTCCGTTATTAATGAAGAAGGCTCAAAGCTTAGTGTTAGGCTAGGTTTCCACTTGGTTTTTTTTAGCTAAAAACGCCCATAAAAACGCCAATAGCGCCACCTGGCGTTTTTTTAGTGAAAAAACGCAGCAGCCAGATGTTAGCTGTTCTTCAATAGGAAATCGCAGAATGCCATATCCACTTGGCGTTTTTTTGTTTGGCGTTTTTTCAGTCCTCTTTGGCGTTTTTCTGCTTTGTTGGGCTCTGTGGCAGTTTTTCAAAATCGCAGCATGTTGACACTCTGGCGTTTTTTGCAAGGAAATCTTGGCGTTTTTCTCCAATAGAAGTCTATGGGAGAGAAAAAACGCCATGAAAAAGCCATGTGGGTTTATTGCCTTGGCGTTTTTTATGGCGTTTTTTCCACAGTTACAATGCAGAGGATGGACCCAGTATCTGTGTGTCCTACGAGAAATAGGCTGGAAACAAACAGTTTCACACAAAACAAAGTTCATATTGAATTCTACACCATTTGGAACAAACATGCCATTACAAACAAACATACGCGACGCATCAACTGGATCCTGCGTGCCAAAAGCAACAGCAAACAATTTGCACCATCATTTGGGGCCAATCTTCCTAGAGGAGCAGACATTCGGAATAAAGCACGCCTTACAGACCACAGAAAAGTGACAAAAGGGTCCGCCGGGGCGTTTAAGTAGAACTCTACCAAGTAAATGACATCGGGGCAGATACTTGCCATTTATCCTAATCCCTTTTAGCTGGGTGAAACTTCTAACTTGTAAAGGCTGGAAAAACTGCCTAAGGTCAACAAAAGCAATTTCCACAGAAAGGCTAAAACGCCAGAAAAAACTCCAGAAAAAAACGCCAAAACGCAGGAAAATGCAGTGGCAGTTTTCTTGGCGTTTTTCATCAAGAAAAAAAACACAGGACAAAAACCCAAGTGGAAACCTAGCCTTAGTGTGGTAATCCATCGGTAGTTCTCCGTCCAGCTAATTAGACATTCCAATGGCACACTTTCTGTGTGTTTAAATTTAAAAATAAGGTTATAATTTACGCTAGCCCAGATACATTATTATGACAGGATTCATTATTCCAGTTTCCTTTTTTTAATATGTAAAAATAAGTATAGAATGCCCAAAATCAGCCACTAAAGTAGGTCTGGAGGCTCCTATGATTAAATTGAAAAGACATTGAAAAAAATTAATTAATAGAATAATCCAGATTTATTTACAAGATCACATACGATTTAAAGGGGATTTATTCCCAAATCCTGTGTTATACAGGTCAGTTATGGTGTTTACTGATTAAAATAATTATATATATATATATATATATATAATTGATAGTGAAATAATCCTATATATGGTACATACAAAATGTACCATATATAGGATTATTTCACAATTACTATGTTGCCCCTATTATAAAGTTGCTGATTGCTTGTTGGTTCAGGCAGTAGGGTGAATATAAGGAAGACAAAAAAATGCATCATGTTGGGCGTTATTGCCATTTTCTATAAATCTACACAAGCATTCCAGTTAAAGGAAGATCTTATCACACTAACGTCTCCACATAGGATCAAAGGGTTAATTTCCCCCATAAAAGTCATGCAGCCATGTATTGGGCCCATTGCACATTGACATGCTGGCTCAGCCGTTGTCTGCATCTGAGGCTTGTTAATGCCCCGATGAGCGTAAAAAAATGGATGGCTACCTAATTAGCTTATGGGCGCAATGGAACCGCAAACTAATTACCAAGCAGTCACAAAGGATCAGCAGGGATTTCTTTCCATCTGCTCAGAGCGTGTCTTAACCAGGCACAATGGCTCAGCTAAAACCTGTCCCTCAACCCAACTCCCAGCCACAATAAAAATCTGCTGATTCCTGTCTCCACTATAAACACACAGACACTTCTAGAATAGGAGCCAGAATGATGTCTTCAAAGTGAACCTGACAATTATTAAAGGAATATTTTTAGAGAGACACGTTATAAGCAACAGTATAATGGCATGGGCTCCCATCATTTCATTCTTCTGAGGGTATTTAATCAAGCAAATTTACCCCTCTCACAACTTTCATACAATGAAATATTACTATACGGGAAGGGTAGCCAGCAACAGGCTTGTGGAGGGCATTTAGCTAAATATCCCTATAGGCACCAGAGGTTTCCACAAGTTATGCCAAGGACGCCGGTGGTTTTTATGGATACTACTAAATCCATATGTTACAAAGATAAAATGTATTTCAATGCAAAGGACTTTATGCTGCTCAAACCTTTAAAACGTGGGTAATTCTTCCCACTGAATCATCTTATTGTCACTGACCATCCAGACTGGCCATACGAGCCACCTTAGGTTAGGAGACAGTTCAATAATGTTCAATAATTAACTTAGTACCAAGTAAAATACATGGTAATGGGTTTGCCTTTACATTGAAGAAAACGATTTAGTGCAACCTACCAACCTAAGATTCAAATCTTTATTTTTTTGTTTTTTTATGGCTCAAAGGGTTAAAACTTGCACCATCTGTTATAGTGAGTGCCTCTATAATATTCGTCTCTTAATATCTGATATCATTCATGTCGGCTATATTACATCTGCTACAGCAATCATCTGTAATTAATCGTAAATTAGTGCTTTTAACCTATGAATGGTTTTGGATGCATTTTACTTAAACTCATCGGCAGGTAGGCTGGACATTGAATGTTAGCATCGTACAACCAATGGATCATTTGGGGGTTGGGTTATATATAAAAATGTAATTCTGGGAGAATTTTGATAAATAAACAGTTTTACCACCATGGCATCCAAATGAATAATCCAGTCATTGATCCCCAATCTGTCATAACTAATCTTGTAAACACTGTCCATTCCTTTGCCCAAGTGGACATTATAGCCCTATCTGCTGAAACATTTTAAGAACATGTTGCCCAGCCATTCTCTGTATTAAATGTACATTATACCAACTGTCACTTCACTTCCTGAGATGGGTTAATACAAAATACCCACAATTATGATGAGGGGCATCATTGTCATTGCTTGAAGATTGTGTTCACCTCTTGGCTCACACCTACAGAGATATTTGCATGAGGCACTCACCTAGGGTCTATTCACTAAACAGTGATTTAACGTCATTAGCATGCATTATGCAGAAGCAGCCCAGTCCTTCTTACATTAGAAATGCACGGGAGTTGGCCCTTTATAATGCATAGTTAATGACATTCTTCATCTTATTGCAACTCATCCGCAGCTGGCAATTTACCGAATTAACCCATTTGCTGAGGAGAACCGTAAGCTTGTACAAAGGTCACCACAATGTATGACAGATGAGGCTCTATATTTATTTCATTAAAAAGGCCCACCGACTATACAATGTAGAATCACTGGGGTTAACGTTTTATCTTTTCAAACAGCATGAAATGTAAGGTTGCAAAAGACTCCATCTTCACTTTGGTCAGCGACAGGTGATTCAGGCAGCAGGAAGGCCTGGCAAACGTACATTCGCTGATGCAGATCTGAAAATGGATTATGTTTTTCATTAAATTAAGTGAGGCCCAGGTGCATAAAGTTAAGGTAAACAAAAAAAGGACCAAGCATGCACAGAGCTAATGAAAGGAGGACTTTAACACTGGTATAATCCTCAGAGCCCCGGCTTCCTAGACAAAACACTAGACAAGAGATACTAATTAATAATAGCAGGCTAATTGCAAACAGCAGTCGCCGTGTAGGAGAGTTTCCATTTATCATGAACGATTGTCCATGTAGACGTTTTTCAAATGAGATTCCGAAAAAGAACCAAACTGTAATTTTCAGTAATGTGGCTTACTCGCTGATTAAAGTCCCATCTATACTGCCTGATCCCTGAAAACATACCAGGGGACTCCATGGGTGAATAAGCAAATCTCAGGGTCACACAGTCTGGTGCTGACTCCTTCATATTATATTCTTTAATGCTATACTTCTCTATACTCCCTGTTGGGAGCCAAATCCCTTTGCCTCCTTGATGTCCCTCGTTTCCAGGAGCTCATACTTGGCTGTTGGTGTATCGCAGTCTTCTAAAGCTCTAAAAGACACAGTTACCTGCATAGAAAATGTGTTTATAAATTAAATTGTGTCAATAAAATACATTAATCTTGCCAAGTACGTGACATGTGGCTTGTAAGTAATGGTCTATATGGGGGCCATTATTAGAACCCTTTTGTTGGCACTGGTAACCTTTTTATTTGGTATGGGCTATCAAAACATGAATATTTAAAGTGTCCAGCCAGATCATTTGAAAATCTCCTAGGTATGGTTGTAAAACTCATGTAAAGAATATAATACATGAAGAAGCCAACAAAGTCAAAGAAACTGTGATCCCCCAAGTGGCCCAAACCCCACAGCAACCACTTTATTTTCTTCAGTGCCCGGAACCACCTCTGGTTATTGGCAGAAGATGGCATTGAACAGCTGCAGTAGAGTTGGCCAGCTCTAGAACTCTTGTTTTTATGAGAGAGAAGTGGGAGGGAAACCAGCTGTGGGTCTGTGGAGAACAGCAGGGTCTGTCTGAGTGTAGTAAAAAGGATGCCTTAGCCGCTTTGCAGCTAACATCAAGCTATCACATCTGCACACGCCTGGATCGATGAAAAGAACGTATAATATTTGTCAGCTGCGGACCTTTCGCCTTTCATTCCCTGCAAAAGATAGACTAAAGAGGAAGTGGAGTGCGTGTGTTTAATGGGAGGGGGAGCGATATTGAAGGCCAGGGGCATTTCCTGCTGTACCCAGATGGAACTAAGAGCCAGCGAGAGGAGGAGATGATATGTGATGCACTGAAGGAACCAGTAGCGTAGAGTGTTGGCTTTATTCACTACTAAGGACCATCAAACTCCAGTAAACCAATGGTAATGAATTATTGGCTGACTGAGCATCATAGGAGTTGTCCACAGAAGCTGGTTTGCCAGAGGTTGCCTATCGCTTGCTGTTCAGCGTTGCGAGGAACACTTTATTATACTTAAAATGTAATAAATCTGGATTTCAAATGGGTTTTGTGATTCCGTGTGCTAATCTCAGTCTTCAAATTTATATCCCAGATGCTTCCCGCATATCCTAAAAAATAAGTACATTTAGGCTAATTGGGTTTAGAGGAGCAGGTGTCAATATGGGTAAATTTTTCCCAGAGGGACCTAGGATTGCAGTAGGCTTATGACATCCTTTATAAGAATCCCATCCAGGATCTTCCTCAATTGCACGTGCAATATCTATTTAAGTATTTGGTTTATAGTAACTTAATACCAACCTCACCTATGCCTCACATAGAATGACTTACATTTCCATTAATTATTCTGTCCCACTGGTATGCAAGGGAAATACATAAAAACAAGGAGAGTGGAAAACAAAACTGGAGATAGAACAAATAATAAAAGCTGACACCGTGGGAGTGAGATAAGAAGATGAAACGTAGAGGAATACTTACTGAAATAATTAGAATTCTTCCAAGGCAGTTAGAATTCCTGCCATTTGAGTTTGTCTTAGTGGGTATCATATATATATATATATATATATATACACCGGTATATATATATATATATATATATTTGAGATTAATGTATCCTAAACCATGCGCAAACATTCAATGGTTCGGTTCGATGTTATGTCTCTTGAATTTAGGAGAACTTGTAGAACAGGCAGTCAGACATGGAAGAAGAGGACCATCACACTGTTCATAGCTAGCAGTATCAATGGCTATTTTAGGTACATTGCTAAGGGTAGCTGAACTCTTGAATCTACTGGGGGAAGGTAAAGAGCAGGAATACGGGAGAATACATGGCAAGGATACATTTATATATAGAGAGAGAGTGAGAGAGAGCAATTATTTTTTCGACGCTGCAATCGCTATAGTAACCAATGCACAGCTGATTGCACCAATTTAAAGGGAACTGCTCTTAATACATACATAGCTATCAATATGTGTTTGAAAGATGTGAATGAATCACGTGCATTAAGGCTGTATGACGTACATATGTGTATTGTGTTTGTGTGGAGCTTGTATAGATACACATTCATACTAACACACTCATGCTAACACACCTGTATGCATGGTCCGTCTCAAACATTTTCATCTTAACCTCTCTTGTAATACACCCCATCTCTGTCTAGATTCTAGGCTCGTTTGCACTACTTGTTATGTCCTGTTTACCTATTGTACGGCACTGCAGAACATGATAGCACTATATAAATCAAGGGATAATAATATTAATGGGGTGTATGTCTAACACACATAAACCATACGCCTGGATTTTGATCACTTGTCTTTTTTTTTTTTTGCTATTTTCAGGAAGTCATACCTTCATAGGGTTAATTGGTACTTAAAATACTATAGGAAGCCATGGCAAAGAATCGTTGACCCACATCTGAAAATAGTTATCTTCTTATTGGCCAAGGAACATCAAAAGAAACCCAAGGCTAAGAGCATAAGCATTTGCATTGAAAAGGGTTAATCCTTTTCCATTCTCAGCACAAAGTGGGACGTGACTGCTTCAATATTAAAAAAGTGGGACTTTTTTTTTCTTAAAGACTGCTGCCAAATCATGAACAGAATAAAAAAAGCACTGCAATCTATTTTAATTATAATCTGATTATTACACAAGACGTTGATGCTCAGAGGTGGTTATGGAATATAAATTATATCCATAACGTCAGAGTGCAGGCTTTTTTTATTGTAGACTAAATATTTGCCTTTTTTATAAAGAGTAGTTTTTTATACTATGTTATTTTTCATATTCTCCTCATATGTTCATATTTGTCCCAATATTTGTCTCTTAAAAACCTCATTCAGAAATACGGTAACTCTGTCTTTTACTTAAGATTCTATTAAAAGTGTTCATAGCCAACTTATTTCAGTACTGCCTTGTAATAAGCATGATGTATAACCGAGTCACCAATTGCTTTGTATTAGCCTATATATCCCACATGCTACAGGGCAGCACTGAACATGTGCTGGTCAGAAATATGTGAAAATTATATGTGTCCTGGAACGAAATGGCCAATGTAGTCACTCTAGTTCTTGCCCTGAAAAGCTGACAGTATGGTGATAAGGCTCCAGAATCACTTTTCATATTAACCCCAATTATAATTCTACCGGGACCCAGTACTTGAACCACGCTCTGGGATTTAATAATGAAATAAGCCAGTTTTTGGTTTCTACGATGGTGAAATCAGAAAAAATGTCAAAGTAATAACTGCAAATAAACTACCATATAAAAAACGTATTGGTAAATGCCCCTCTTCTTCATGGCGTTCCTTATCTTTCCAAAAAATACTAGGGAAATCATTTGTTTCACAATTCTTCTTTCTGGTCTTATTAGACAAACAAACACATGGGTAAGCGGCTCGATTTTCCAAAGGAATGGGTAAAAAGGTTGCCAATTGCACATTCATTCCTGCTGCTCTTGCCTCATGTCATTCGGCCATCCCCATTGATACTAAAACACAACTGATATGCTCAGCTGCTTGTAAAATCAGAACCTTTCGCCCTGTTGTAAAATGGCTGCCATCTCTACTCGGCTAACCTAATTGATAAGAGGCCTGTAAAATCAAGTGCTCATTTTATGATTATTCTTTATTTGACAGAACAGAAAATTAAAGGGGTTAGCGCGCGTTAAACTAGTCCAGTGGAAACGTACTAAAATATTTGAACCCCAGCAACAAGTCTTCTAATTACAGAAGAACTAATGATTTGTGCGCGCGCTGGGGAGTAAATTGTGGCCTTTCATGCAAAGCACACTAGATACTGATGACAGTATTTGGTGCTGTATGGTTTGGCTGCTGAAATGCATTAGCAGTTTAGTCAAGCACGCTACTTTTCATATTTTTCTTTTTTGTAACTCTCTGGCCTCTGGCACTGGAAGAATTTTCGTGCTTTGTGGTTTAATATTTCCCATAAGAACAGAATAATTCAGTTTTAACTTGGAACCACATTCTTCTGTCGAGCTATTCACTTTCACCATCGGCCTTCCTGGCGCCAGAGAGGTTAATGCAATCATAACTTTCTGCCGTTTCACCACACGGCCTAACAAAATGTTAATTCCCCTATCTCCTGTGTGTGTGTGTGTGTGTATGCGCGTCTGTCGCAAGCTCCTTCTAAGAGCATTACGGCATGCTGTTTATTGCTCGTTATAAGCACCGCCTGACAATGCTTCTTGTAGGCCTCGTATTACGTTGTCGATGGATCCTTAAACCCACTGCTAAAGCAGCGTGTGTTTTATGCACCCAGCTCACGTTGTACAGCAGTCGTCCTACACATTCGTTCTCAGCAGAATGTGACTGCTACCATAATGAAATATCGCGCAGATGCCCCCACTTGTCCATTCTGTGGGGTTTTCCTCCATTGACCGGACTTGTAATGTTTCCTTTAATTTAGTGAGTTGCCCTCAAGATACTGTCAGATGGTATCAATGTGCCGTTCAGTAGATATTAAGTCATCTGTTCCATTTGCAGGAAAACCAATTTATATAAAC
Organism: Spea hammondii; assembly: GCA_029215755.1. Classification (NCBI taxonomy): domain Eukaryota; kingdom Metazoa; phylum Chordata; class Amphibia; order Anura; family Pelobatidae; genus Spea; species Spea hammondii. Next base: position 114,463,093 of record JARDYJ010000002.1, read on the forward strand.
TTCTTATTTGTTTTCCCCAAAAACCAAAAAGTCAAATTTATCCTACAGTCCTTTTTCTGACCATTACTTCTAATACATTAAAATGTATAATTCAGAGAGGGGCTCCTTCAGCTTTCAAGGGTTACTAGCTTGGGTCAAGACACCATTGTGACAAAGGGTAACAATAAGAAATTTAATTTGTGGACTACATGGATATTTGTGGATCATGTATGACAAACAAAATGGACGCTGTACGTGGGAAATTAGCTGGAGCCTGAAAAGGAGAAGAATCTCATCGACTTTCCATGGAGAGGCACCCTTCATACTGCGTTCGTAATGTAAAATTTGTCGTCTCGTCTCAACCTGCACAGCGGTAAACTCACTCCTCTGATTCCCAGAATGGAACTAAACCATTGTTAAAACACATCCCTTGAGCACTTAGCTTTCCTATGCTGTTTTTCTGTAGAAGAGTTCAAGAGAACTCCTGAATAGATTACTTCTGAAAGAAAGCATTTCTGTCGAATTTGCAATTTAACTGTGGGTAGCAAATTTCCACTTTTGAGTTTGCCAACCAATGATTCACGCATCTCAAGTCATTGGAGGCAACATAAACCAAGTGAAATCAATCACCTGTCACTAGCCTTTTCTATGGAGCTCTTGTATGAAAGTACTTAACCTCGTGGAGTCGGCATTATCAGCCTGTAAACATTAACCCCTCATTGTTAAATGTTTTACGTGGCCAGTATTTGGGGGGAGGGGACATCCTAAGTCTAAGTTTTTAAGCAAATTTGTAAACATCAGTTGGAAATTGCCATTCATTTATGCTTCCTTTTATTTGGCTTGTTTCAATTTGGACAGAAACACAAAAAGAACATAAAACTGTCATGTTTTACAAAAATGTGCAATTTAAATAAAATTGTATAAATTTTATTTAAATATTAGGGTTCCAGCAAATGTGCATGAAACAAGTCACATTAACACAATCATTAAAAAAAATCCTAATTTGAATTTTTTGACCCTGGTAGCACTGATTAAATGTTTATAGAGAAGCAAGATTATTTGGTGAGACAATGTCCTGAATTTTTTTAATTTTTTTTTACAAATTTGCTAATAAACCACACCGTTTTTGTTTGTTTTCTTTCTATTATGGCGCAGAATTTTTTTTCTGGTGCTAATTAATTTATAGACAGAGAAAAATTGATTTTGTCACGGTTGAATTATTGTTGGCGGAAATATTTTTGCCAGACTGAGAAATACAGGGATTAGACACTGTTTACTCAAGGCTAAATAGACAATTGGTGCAGTATGTAATCACTGTGCAGAATTACTTAAGGACTGCATTTGAAAATCTACCTATATTCACACAAGATGTGGACATTTTTGAAATTGGAATCTTGGAGAATTGTATTATCAATGACATCTGACTTGCACCATTTACAGAACCTTAAGAAATCCCCCAGCCTAAAGCTAGACCTTCTATAATCCAATAGAGTAATTTAAGCAGCGAATTGGTTAAATGCTAAAATAATTTAATAAACTCGTGGTAATTTTGAAAATGTACACAATAATAATAATGTTGTTTTATTCATTCTGGTCATGATGTATATGAAAAAAATGTTCTGAAATTATCGCTTTGAGTATTTAATACATTTACTCCAAATATGAAGCTTGACTCGAGTTCAATGCCAAATTGTCACTTTTTCATTGACCTTTTTTCTTTTTCTCCCATCCCTAGGATATCGTGAATTCTCCAGTAGTTTGGCGTCTTGGAAGTCAGTGGGGAACTTTTTTCCAGAAGCATGTTTTACTCTCCTAAAGTTTGGGTCACATTATTAGTAGGAATGGCCCAAGTAAGAATTTCTGAAAGTCCCTCTTTTTGGCTCAGGCTGTCCATCTGACAAACGCCGATTCGATGCCCTGTCCTCTTTCCTCCTCAAAGTCACTCTTTTGTACAAGCTCAGAAAGTTTGGGGAGTATGAGTGTGCCACAGTACACTGTATCACTAAGAAAAGAAAAATTAGTTTGGAAATTACGTTACATAAATACGTTGTTATCATTATAAATGTTTTCGTTGCCCACTAGTTCACATAAGTTCCTAAAAAAAGTTTTGTAAAGACCCATCTCTAACTACGCTCTTTAAACCCGTCCATCTGACCCATTTCAGATGTTGGGTGGTTTGACATATATATACGTGTTTAAGGGATAGATTATACTATCTATAATTAGGTTTCACACTTTATCCATGGTGGGATTAACAAAGCTAAGTGTCCTCGTGTTTAGGGTTTAAGACAATATGAGGGGGCCTCAAGAGCTTACAGTCTAAAGAAAAATAACCACTGCATCGTATCTGAATTTCACAGAGGCCAACTGGAGTCCTGCTCTAGTTAGATAAATATGTGTAGGGTGCGGACTGGCCATAGCACTGTATATATAGCTGAGCCTTATACACCATCGAATGGAGCTCAAACTGCCAGCGGCCGCTCTCAATTGTCCTGTGCTCACAAGCAGCTGTGACAAGTTAAAAGCCATTTGATTTATTAGGAATAAGCGATAATAAAGTGAGGCACTCGATGGCGGCAAAATCCCCCAGTGGCTTGCATCTGAAACCTGGCTGAATTATATATTTTCTCTTCATATTTTAGACACGATAGGGAAATGCGCACAAAGTAGCAGAGCACAGGAGGAAATCATTTGTGTGTTTCAAGGGAAAAGCATTCATCTTACTGCGTCTTGCCTTGTTTTTCTCACAAGGTAAATTGGCAGTTAATCCCTTCCCTGCGAGGAAGATTCTCTGAGCGCAGAACATTTAAGCGATGTACTTTGCGACATGCTGAGGGGGTCATTTTGTGGGTGTGTGTCTATTTATAAATATCTGTACGCTTGCACATCTTTACATATATATAAATATATATATATATATATACAGTATATATATTGTATATAAATATATATACTCTATATATATATATATATATATATATATAGTATAGTTAGATACTCTCTTTATAGATAGATAATATTTATCACTAAGTATTATCCAACATTGAAAGCAGCTGGACACTTGTTATTACAAGTGTAGTTAGTGATGTGGCCATGGGACAGGGCTTTACCAAAACTTTGTGTGCAGATTTTCAACCTATTGGTATCTATTTATGTAGAATGTATTTTAGTTATGCAAATTTTCTGGATTTTTATACACATCATCGGGATGGTTATGGCTGTAGAATACACTAATCATACACTGCAAACATTTGGAGCGCCTGAAAAAAGAGGGACATGATTTATGGATCCTGAAGAGGGAATTCCCCTCCGACATAGAAAAGTATGTATGTATATATATATATATATTTGAAACAAAAGAAGAAATGAAACAGAATAATCCAGATCTGATTTACATTGGATGTGCCTCTAGGCATAGACACAGTAGGGGTCATCAAGCTTTCAAATAGAAGTGGACAAGTTTACAGAATTACTGGGTCAGACTCCTGTCCATCTATGGTGTCATAAGGATTGTTCATATGTAGACACCAGATCACTTGTCTGCTCTAGTTGTTTTTAGTGTTCATTTATTTTTTTCCCCATATAATCAACTTGTTTAATTTCCTGGTTCTCTTTGCATCTTTTACATCTCTGCAATGCATCTTGTTCCATTGGTGTCCGCTTTATCTGCCTTGTGTGAATTTTTGTTTTGTATTTTTGTTTTCTTGTCTGACCCTGACTTTTCTGTACATCCTCAACATCTCGCTTACACTTCAATAAACTCATATCTGAAGCAGTGTTGGTAGTTTATCCTTGTCCAGTCAACGCTGAGATCACAAATGATGCCCAAGGTCATCTTAGAAGCTAGCTGTACTGTCTGAAATAGAGCGTAAAGTTTTGTTATTTCTATACTACTATATAAAATATATATCTGAAGGACATCTTTCTTTTCAGGACAGTGAATGCAAAATATGATATTATTGCTATAAGAGTTAGTTTATAATACACTTCCTTACCACATATTTATGGTTTTTTTTTTAAAATCGTTATTGGCGCAAAAAATACCAGTCTATAAGTAAAGATAAAATTTCTAAAAGAGCTAACCGTTCTTCTTACTAGACAAACTATTGGCCTTAATAAAGCACCATTAAAGCACCATTGATAAATAATATTAAAGCACCATTGATAAATAAGCCCCTTGACTCCCTCATGACATTTCATGCTATCATCAAATCTGGGCTTTACAGCCCACCGCGACAGCATGAAACGTAATGGACCAGCACCAATAAGCGTCCCAGCGCTCCCCGGTTCCTGGTGCAAGAGATCTGTAGTGTCCATTCTAGATCTCTGTGATCACCAGTCACAGCAACCATGTGTGGTGACTGCTCCCCGGCCCACATGCATTAGGTTATAAAATACCCTTGGACACAAAGAGTTAAAAGAAAACACTGCATTGTTTTTTATGTGCATTATAGGTTTGTCCACCTGTAGACTGTATGGGTTTTATATATAAAGAAAAAAACAGTCTTAAAGAACAAATACTAAAGATTCAGGCCATTGTCGGTGATGCAATCCCAGTATCTCTTGTTGGAGCGACCATTTTTCTGTGGAAGACAGTTGGATGACACAACTGCACAAAAGTATCAAAGAGTTAACAGGCGGCCTTGCTTATGAATAATGTTTTCTTTTTTTTTGTTTTGTGTTTTTCAGTCATAAATTCCTAAATTGCATAAAACCTGCTTAGCCCCACACTTATCTTAATTGAGCAACGTTATATATTAGTGTGATTCTTACCTTGGCAGAAAGCGTGGCCCATTAAATATTTTGACAGTAAAATCCAACACCAATATTCATTACCAGGTACCTCGAAACTTTTACTATTTGGTTGTGGTCCAGTTCTAACAATTGTTTATCTTTCTAATTGACAAAAAGTTAGCGTCTCGCACAGACATTTCACGGGATCCATCGGTCCGTATTACAGATGAACAGTGCTAGTGGAACCCTATTAAGGAACTCTAGCATCCAGGATGCCTCATTGAACAAAAGAATAATGGACTGTTTATATTTGTAAAAATGTGGGCTAGTTACTCTTGCTGCGAAAACATGAGATTGCAGATCTGAAAAGGTCACTGACCCGGGGTTGTTTCTCTAATGAGACCAATGGGCAACTGGGCTGTAGGCATAGTACAAAATCAGAGCCTCCCATTCCTGCACTATTACAAAGCCGGAATACAATGCTACCCTGCCCTTGGTTTACTGAAGTGAATTGGTAAGCAACCCTGGTTAAAATTGAGCATTTAATACAGATTCCTGGCAAATGTGTATTTTTTCCCTAGATTTTCCACCAGAATTAGTTATTTGGGCTAACGCATACAATTAAAAAATATTGAAACCAGAGGAAAATCACATATACATGTTTCTTTGTGAGTACAAAAAATATAGTTGTGTTTAGGGTACAAAATCCTTCTGGAGATTAACGCTCTAGAGCAGGGGTGGGCAATTAATTTTCCCATGGGGCCACATGAGAAATTGGAATGGTTTTAGAGGGCCAGACCTCTACAAACTACAAACTCCGAAGCCTTGTCCATTTTGTTAACTTATGTGCTGTTTAATAAAGTTATTCAAGCCTACGTCATTGGTAGAGGTGCTTGAATAAGTAAGGCCTGAATAACTATTAGCACAGCACAGAAGTGAACAAAATGAACAAGGCTTCGGAGTGCATACCGTATTTTTCGCTCTATAAGACGCACCTGCTGATAAGACGCACCTAGATTTTAGAGGAGAAAAAAAAGGAAAAAATATTTTGAGCTAAAAAATGGGCTAAAATATTTATTACAATAACTGAATAAGCTATGAACACAGTAAGACACACGCAGTAAGACACACACAGACACAGTAAGACACACACAGACACAGTAAGACACACACAGACACAGTGAGACACACACAGACACAGTAAGACACACACAGACACAGTGAGACACACACAGACACAGTAAGACACACACAGACACAGTAAGACACACACAGACACAGTAAGACACACACAGACACAGTGAGACACACACAGACACAGTAAGACACACACAGACACAGTAAGACACACACAGACACAGTGAGACACACACAGACACAGTAAGACACACACAGACACAGTGAGACACACACAGACACAGTAAGATACACACACACAGTAAGACACACACACACAAACACAGTAAGACACACACACACAGTAAGACCTCCCTCCCTAACCCCCCTTCTCAGTATCTCCCCTCTAACTCCCTAACCCCCCCTTCTCAGTATCTCCCCTCTAACTCCCTAACCCCCCCTTCTCAGGATCTCCCCCCCCGCCCCGGTCACTTACCTTAAACTCCTGTGTTGGAAGCGTGAGGCGTTTGTCTCGGGTGCCGGCGCTTCACTGCTGATCGCCGGCGTCTGACGTCATATGCCGGCGCCCAGCGTAAAGCGCCGGCACCCGAGACAAACGCTTCCAACACAGGAGTTTAAGGTAAGTGACCGGGGCGGGGGGGGACACCGGACTCATTGGTGAGTCACCAGGACACTCTTTGCGGGCCGGTCCGAGCTATTCAGCGGGCCGGATGTGGCCCGCGGGCCGTGCTTTGCCCAGGTCTGCTCTAGAGAATAACCAGGACATTGCTGGTGGTCAAAAGGATTTCAACCAAAATATGTGACCGCTATGGATTTACATCTGACATACATAAGACTTATAAGAATCATCAGAGAGATTAGTATATAATGTGATAATAATAGGAGGGGGGGATATCTAGAAACAATTACATGCTTCTTTTGGTAAACCGGAAAATTGTACAGAATTTACTCTTTCATCTTATGTCAAGAGCTTGAAATGTGTTTAAGGTTCCTTTTTGATAGTATCCTATTTTTTTTTTTAAATGAATGATAAGGAACCATGCAATACATGGCAAATATTATAATACGATCCTGCACAGATCTGGACAGTACAACAAAGGAGACCGTTTGGGGCTTATACATTAAACGTATGTACACATGAGTTGGATATTCCTCTTCCCTGGTGAGCTCTGTATAACTAAATCAGAGAGACAGAAGGCAGTGGATAAATGCGGATAATCAGCGTCTGTTTCAAGAGTTGTAGAGTTGGTGCCAATGTTACTAGATGATATTTAAATGTATATCTTACAGCAAATGATAGGATCATCTGCAGGAATATACCCAGTACAGCTCTATGCAAGAATCTCTCGGCTCTCTATTGATTAGGTACACAGCTGGCCATTCTAATGAGAACAAATGGGATGTTCCAACGACACGGGGGTGAAGGGAGTATCTGATGAATGGCTTTGTGTCTGTATGAATGCGTTATTTAATGAACAGAATATATATGGATTAAAGCTCATTGAATAACTATGAACCGTAGCATGATCTGTTATTGGAAGCTGAAAATTAGTAGCCTGGCTGTGGATCATAGGTGAAATAAATGAACATACATTAATCTTAATTTTATTAGGGGTGTAAACAAAATATTTGTTTAAAGGGGAGCCATACACACAAAATGAAGTGGGGTTTTTTTTTTTTTTTTACAATTAAGAAGCCTTGTTCTGTGATTGGCTGATCTGAATTTCTAAGCCTATAGCCTGACAACTTATGGTAGGTAAATCTTAGAATCCAACACACTGAAGGGTTGAACAAGATAAAATATCTGGGGTTTAATAACTAACAAAATCATTAGCTGAAGGGTCGGGCTGGTGCTTTAAGGCCAGTGGCCATCTGATGATGCTCTACCGTTTATTTGCCCAGTGTGCCAGGTGGCCAATGAAGGCCAACCCTTTTCTTTTGGGTCTGCATATCTGTCACTTGGAGGGAAGGAGCTCTTCTTTCTAGTTGGGGGAGCTATGAGTCTGACCCTTAGCCACCGAAGACGGCAAAGGTTGCATGAATTGGGTCACAGGTGGTACTTTGTGGCCAGTTGGTCTGGACTTAGGGACTTGGGCACAGCAACACCTTCAAACCCTTGTAGCAAACGTGTTGCCCAAAATCATTTTAATCAAAACAATTGAGAACTAGTAATTTTCAAACATCAGTTCTGTTTCTTTTCTTCATTTTCTTTTATTTTCCATTTTCTTTCCCTCTGTACGCAGAGTACTTTGTGTTTCCTTTCACGGACATAATTATACCTCTTTGGCTGCACCTCAACATCCCGTGACTTTCGACATGCACTTTTTTATGAGGTTAACCCCTTGCAAGCGAAGAGACACAAAGCTTTACAATGAGCCGCACATTTCTCTGGGACTCAAAGGGTCACCACTGCTAAATCAAACAATTATGCGAGAAGTAGGATGAATGAAAGGCAGCTGTGCGATCCCTACAGATGTTTCCATTTGAGCCCGGTCATTTGTTCTGAAATGTCTGGCTTGCAACCACTGGCAGACGGGTTAAGGTTGTTAAAAGAGTGACAAAATCCCTCAGCTGTACAAAATACATCAAAAATAAATTACCCATGAGTGTGGTTGCATGTCTTACAGAGGGCCCCAAACCCGCTTAGCCACGGACAGGGTCTCTGGAATGTCCCCGTGGACCAGTAGCTAAGCTCACAAGATGTTTATCCATAATCTAGAGCAGTGAGACTTGCTTAGGTATTGGAAAGCAGTAGGAATGTTCACAGTTAGGCGGCACGGGATCGCTCTACATGCCAATTGCGTTAAAGACTTTACATTTCATACACTGCTGTCACTGTTCTATTTACAATCAGCTATTGTTTATTTCCTGCTGGTGGCTGCTCTAGCAATGCAGAGTCATCAACTAAATTCAGTACGAGGGTAGAAGAGCTAAATGCCAGAACATTCATAGCCCACTGATTCTCACTGCTGGCACGTGCGACTGATCATACTACAGAATTCTCCAGCCACAAGACTGGATCTAGAGTGTTCCAAAATAGTTATTGGACACATTCTGGAGTTTCAATATGAGGCTATTAAATGTGCAATCTGGACCTGAATAACAAAGGGTTTTTAAGATACACCGCTAATGTAAGTGTATCACAATGAAATAAAGCAAATAAAATAGTGATGATGTTGATTTGTTGTCAGAATTCAAACTATGGCTAACATGGAATGGCTTGGATTAAACAATTGCCTTATCGGGGCTGTTATGGGGTACTTATGTCAGATTATCATCTAGGGCAAAATAATGGCAAAGTGCATTTCAAGCAGGTACCAGCACTAGATTAAGGCTATTTATTACAAAACACAAACAAAAACTTGTAGCCTTTTATATTTCCACCCAAACAAACTAACACCATACACTTACACATACATACATACATACACACACCCACACTCTGTCTCACTCACTTTCTTCTTCTCATGCTCACACAGCTCTCTCTCTCTCTTTATGCCTCTTACCTCCTGCGGAGCCCAATCTTCTCTGCTGCTCTCACTCTCTGCGCTGATGCCCTACAACTGCAGAGGTCATGTAACATGTGTTACATGACCCCGCTGGGCACCTTAGTTACTGGTCGCCTGCAATCTACCCAGGGCACCCACCTTAGAGCGCTCTTGGCACAATCCTAAACATCTCTCTTTTCCCAGGGTCTTTCATCACGTCTACAGAAAACATGTAAAGTTTTCCATGTAGAATGTTGATGTCTTCCATATTGCTGTTACTGTTTAGTCTTTAATTGTTGGTGATACCATCCAGAAAAGCGTTATTGCAATGAACTTAAATGACGTCAATTAAACTATCCATAGGTTTGTATAGTTAACCACAGTTAAAATATGGTTCTTTTACATTCATGATAACTTTTGTTCAACGTGTATCTCTCCCCTGCAGAAATAATTTTATCTGTGACCTGTTTGCATGCAGCTGTCTATCTCTTTTATCCTTTTATCTGTTTTTCTTTCACTTCCTGTTAAAAGCCTAACACATGGAATTTACACATTTTACAAACACAAAACCATCAAACTAATATTCTTATCTGGCTTTACACCCAGTGCAAGTGGGTCAGAAAGTATCCTTATCGGGACTGTTTTCAGGATGTAATGTAATGCATTATAGCAAATACAAAGATACAAACTTCTAAGATGTCAACTTCGAACATCATTAGGGACCCCAAGTATATATTATAGGGACTCTATTATTTTCACCAGCCTACTGGCAAGGTATCAAATGGGTGGTTGATAAGATACCAAATACTCCTGGATGATTTGCCCCCCATTATCAAGGGACTGCACATGGGGATAAAACTATAAACAGACCACAACAAATCACTAGAAAAGGGTGTCTAATTATTTTGACATATAGTTGCACTCCATCCCTATTTTCATGTTAATTTTAATGCATATTAGGGTGCATTTTGAATTCTTTGGCTATTGGAGCTAAAAGATAGTCTTCTGTCTCTTAACTCCTCCCCTGGCTTTCTCTACTGAAAGCCAAGCTTAGGTATGCTTCCTACACATTTGGAGTAGCACTATCATACTGGTCGATGGTAGTACCAGCAGCCAATCACAATTAATATGCCAGCTAAACACTGAGGTTTAACCCTTTCACACCCCTGAAGAAATACCAGTATATCCTTAAAAGCTGTGCCAAGATGCCCATTAGGACGAACAGGGGGAGAGTTAAATAAAATAGAAGTTTATTATTCTAATTCAGATAACTAAAGAATGCCACAGCGATGTACAAAATGCATTGGAGTCCATACCATACGGATTCCAATAATAATAATAAAAATACTTGAAACTATTTTGTGTACAAAACTGTCTGTGTAACCCAGAAATAGTAAAATAAAAAGTGAATACAGTATATGCATATAAGTGTGTTTGTATTTTGATGCAAATATTTAGTAAACCTTACATTTAAAGCCGATTTTTGGGGGGCCCATATTAATCAGGGTGAAACGGAACAATTTTTGAGCAGAGTGTAACATTTTTCAGCAATCACCAAAATTGTTCCATTGGGTTTCTCATGTTATTGCTCCAACAAATTTAGACGTGCATCCCAGAAAAGCTTTGCATTTTTTCTTAGTAAGAAGATCTTAAAGTGTAATGATTTAATATCAACCTAGTCAGCATCACACTAGTGTGCTAAACACAATTTTAAAGGAACGTCATATAAAAGGGACTAAGCCATTTCACTTAACAGCTATACATTTTACCACTAGCTGGATTAAACACTAGGCAACTGAGTTCAGGGTGTCCGGCATCATAATAAATGTGGTGCCGAATGGAGATCTTGGGTCATGATGACTAATCTTATAATCTACAATATTAGAGGGCAGAAGCAAACATACTGGGCACCAAGCGTGCAAATTACCTACTACTTCATGTAGAAATTACTATTCAAATAAAAGATATTTAACAGATATTTTTATATTTTTTATTCTGTGGGTTATTTCAGAAAGGACATTGCCAGTTTTAGAGGTATAGCAAAAAAAAAAGAGTCTTGAGGACAATGGTGCATTAGAACAGGTCATACCTGGGAGATTTATTAATGAGCTGACCTTGAGACACTTATTAACTATTAAGTCTACTGTAAATATTCTATTGTGTAGTGGCAACCAAATGAGTGGTTTTACAAAAATAATAGTAGCATCCATAGTTAAAGAAACAGTCTAGTTGAGAAGTTGTGTTGTAAGGTTGTGGTCCACTTCGAACTGGCAGAAGTAGCTTATGACGGTCCAACAGAACTCTAATGATGTTTAATGGTGTAAGCCCTAATTCTTGTATGAATATAGAAATACCCCTGCCGGGGGCAAAAAGGATTCTGCAGCATGTATTGTGCTTGTGAGTGAACTTGCTGGCTCTTTTCCAAAAATTAAAGTGAACTCTGTTAATTGCATATTCTTGTATGACATATCTTTTGAGAGATTTTATGATCGCTTTATGCTTCCCAGGTAAAATTGAAGCCACATCAAGACCATTCTAGTAGTCCTTTTAAACATGATAACTGCTTTGGCTGCTGCTGCTGATGGCACTTAGGGCAGGTGCTGTATATAGACGGAGGGGAGCAGTAGCCATATAACGGGGACTCAACGCACTATTGGGTAATCAGGCTCCCCAGTGCTATACTTGCGTAACAGATTGGTTGCAGAGATCAGTGATCTCTATTCTTAATTGGCCAGAAACACTATGGAGGTCTGTGCTTAGCTAACTCAGCCTCCATAGAATGCAGTGTCGATGCCACATATACTTAAGAGACATAGGATAGGAATCTGATGTCATTTTTGTCCGCAGAGAGGATGGATGGGAGCTAAGCTCTGGGTAGTAGCTAGTATGCTGCCCTGGGTCAGGCCTAGAGCAGCTCCCAGTCTAAATCACCCCATCGCTAGGACATTACCCAAGTAATTCATCTTTTCTGAAGCAAATCATGGAGTCCTAGGTCTTTGGAGAAGTGTACACACAAAATTTTATCCTACCCATTACATCCATTGAATAGATTTATTGGATAAATATAGATCGATGGAATATTATTTCTTAATAAAGTATCATTATACAAAGACACAATATTCTTGCTGAGAAGCTTGAAACATTCTAGTGAATATTCTAGAAGAATGAGTGACATTGTGATGAGATGCAGGAAGGTAGAATTATGTATCAACACATCATTTACAAACAGGTTCTCAAAGCAAGGTCTGTTGCTGGCATTTAAACTGTGTGCTCAGGGATCTGATATAGTGCATCACAAGTACATGCGCCGATGTATAATTATTTCATTTGGATGTGCAAGTTTCTTGCAAGTATTTTCATTTTTTAGCAAAAAAGTGGTTCGGCTCTGAGCGTTAAATTAATAATTTTATAAAAGTTAGTATCAACTTTCTCATATTGCTATATAAAAGCGGAGTTACTAATCCATTTCTGTTGTTGGATGACTGATTTGCTACTGCGTTGGTGAGGAAACTATTTACTAATATTTTTCAAAGGTTTCATGAGCTTCTCATACGCTTTGATGCTCCACTTCCATTATGATATATAGTTAAATATGTAAGCCCTAACCTGTGGGCAATACTACCTTATCCTAGAATATACCTAACCATACCACCCTTTTAATTACAGATTTTTATTAAAGGTGAGTTAATGGTTTTATGATACCTTTGTGCTCTAGGTGTGGCCGCTTACGCTCTTATGAGCCTGCACATTATTGCATTTGACCTTGAGGACAGTATATAATCATCAAGCATATTACTAATGCTTGGGGAGCTGAACAGTCTTTATGTCATTGAACATGATTTTACCCTGTGGATAAATGTTTACCTGCATGATGTCATTCATTTCCTTGTCACATAGGTTAACATGGTAACAAGCAGCCACATTAAGCTGCCTGCTGCATGGACTGAGTTCAGGGATCACATGTTTAGTTTCCTTTTTTCTTTTGCTGGAGAAGCTCTTGGTCAGCAGCATTTTTTTTCTCTGCAGATTAAAATCTTCTCACTCAATTGTAAACACAAGGCTTTTCTCTTTAATGGAACTCTACTTTTACAGTTAAATACGCGAGACTTCTACTGAGATGGGGAAGGTGGGTCGGTTCAGGAGCCCTACAGAATAGATTTTCTCTGACTCTTTATGACAAAAGGACAGAAAGGGGAGCATAATGTCTCACCATCTATGAGATATGTGGTTACATATGAGAAGTGTTGCTTCTCTGGATGACACAACATCGGCAGGTCTGCCCACCGACATCAGCGGGACCTCCTACCTGCGTCCCACAAGGGAGGGCTCCGGGTAGCCAGAGAGTTCCAGGAATGCATATTGGTGTATCCCCCACATACCTAACTTGAATGATTATGCATTGTTTTCAAGGTAGGGGCATGTTTTTTATGTTTTTAACATTGGGGTGAAGAGGGGATGGATTTTTGTTTTAAATATTGGGGACCTTGATAGATGCAGATTAGGGAATCTTGATACATAGAGAGGGAAAAATGTTATGACATTGCTGATGGGCTCCTGTTTAGTATAATCTCTTTCGTCTCCCCACCTCTTTCAAAATATTTATAACCCACGTCTGCTTTTTACTGTACACTATGCCAAGTTTCATCTACGTGTTGTACAACTCTACAGATTCTGCTGGCCCTTTACATAGTGGAGGATTGGGGATTGCCTGGACCTCCCCTTTGTGATGTTTATGGAGCCAGGTGGTCCACCCTGGGGAAAGATGAATCAGAGAGGCAGCTAAGCGTGCACAGCCTGGGCTTGTTTCTCAATCCATTCATTCAGTGGAGCGAGTGAAAAGCTGCTGATCGCTGCCATTGTGACTCACAGGCGATATGGGAACCGGAGCCTCCGCTGGCTGCCAACAGATAAATAGATCCTGACAGCTCTCCTGCGTGCGTACATCACATCGCAACACACACAGGTCTGAGCTGGCTTCTTTTCCTGTGTGAGATCCCTGTCTCTCCCAAACAACACCCCGCATCCTCCCCATCTATTTAATCTGGCAGCGCTGATCAGGCAAAATAAACTGCCTTGAGGGAGAGCTGTGGGTTTCTTTTCATATCTGGTAGTGCGCGTTATTTATTTAACCATTTCCTTTTCACCTAAAGAAAAACTTATAGCAAATACTCCATGACTGGTGCTATACCTTCCTCCAGTCTGTGAAATGGTGGTACCCATTGTGCACATGTCATCAAGTCCTTTCAGTTGCAAAACTTGGGAAAAAGTGCAGTATCTGTGATCCAATCTTTCAGAGTTTAGTGAGATTGAGCAGAGAGATCTGTGCTTCTGATCTTGCGTGTGATCTGGTTTTCTCATGTTCTGCTCCCTCACATGCAGAGCATAATGCTGCTAGGGTGCAATATTATGTCCCCTTGCCACCAACTTCACAGGTTAGAGAACCCCAAAGCAGTGACAGACCACCTCATTTATGCATTCATACTCAAGCCGCTTTACTTTTTTGGACATCCTAAAACCAGTACGTACTTCGGTATTTTCCTAGTCCACTGTTCTCAGTGTCTGGCAGGGGGAGCTGGAGGTCTGTGTCTTCTTTTAGAGATCTCCCTGCCTTTCTTCTGTTTAGGCTGCTCATGTTGTCTGGGTAAAACCAGCACGATAATTTTATATTACCATAATTTTGCAAAAAAAAAAAACAACCAATCGACTCCAGAGATGCCTTACGTGCCCAAGTAAGTGATTACTCTAGATTTTGCTTGAGATTAATTTTTGCTTAGGACCCCTAAGAGCCTAAAATAGGTAACATTGATATCCCTACTCAGAATAACCGATCACCGCTATTAATGACCAACTGGTATTCATGGAGCGACAGCAGGGGTAAAAGAAAGCAATGACAAGGTATCCCTGTGCCATCATCACCACCCAAAAAAGAAAATAAAAATGGGGCCCCTGGCACTGAGGTGGGCAAACCTTAATATTTTTTTTTTATGGAGAGTTATTTTCAAGCTGATAAATAGTCCCAGAGTGAGTTTTTACTTCAAGTGTTCACCTCTAAGAGAATCTACCCTATTTTTTGTATTTGAGAAATAGCTATAAAGAGACATAATAGTCTTTCTCAGGCCCGGATTGCTGCAATTTCCTACAACGTGTTCACTCGCACGTTGCATGGAGCGGTGATTTGTCAATCTTGCAGTGTCTCAGCGGATACTAAAGTGATTTAAAGGAAAGGAAAGAAAATTGGAGCATTAAACTAACATAAAAATAGCCCCTATTGTAAAGATGCAATCTCGTTGCAGCAATGCTCTGCAAATCTGCCTAAATCTAAGCCCGGAGCAACCAGCCGTGAAAGCGTTAGCTGATAATTCTTACGGCTCATATGCACGTGTGCATCTCAGCCGTAAACAGCTTTGCATCAGACCCACGGCCATTGATGTGGCTTCCAGGCACGCTGACTGCGCAGCAGGAGACATGGAATCCTGTGATTGGCCAAACTAAGTTCACTTGTGAGGCAAGGATGAATGTATAGCAGATGTTTACTGTTCTATACACTAAATAACCCAAGGTA
Organism: Spea hammondii; assembly: GCA_029215755.1. Taxonomy (NCBI): domain Eukaryota; kingdom Metazoa; phylum Chordata; class Amphibia; order Anura; family Pelobatidae; genus Spea; species Spea hammondii. Next base: position 114,478,993 of record JARDYJ010000002.1, read on the forward strand.
ATTGTATTTACAGATTACAACAACACTGTGTACGTATTACAAACACACTTTACATGAACCATAGGAGCAGTTATTTTAACCAGGCGATCTCAGGATGTAAATGCAATCTCAGAATCCCATCAAATTACCGCTCCCATAGTGTTATGTTGCTGATTAGTGTTGAATAGTTTGCCAACCTTTTAGGAAAGGGGGATGATTGGGATGATAACTTTAGGACAGGAAATTAAATGGATAATACCAGCTATATCAGCAGCTGTCAGAGATTTCAGCTTCTTTTATGTGAACTTCTAAGCTGAATACATACACAACAGTAACACCAATATAAAAAATATGTAAAAGGAACAGTTCCCATTTAAGCACAAACCATGAATAAATTCCTAAATTATTGTGATGTTATATTGAAGACCAAGTAAGTGGGAACCTCTTTGCATACTCGGGAACTTCCCAGGGCAGGCTACTTGGAGCTTTACCTCTTCCGGAGTCATTTAGCTCGGGGTCAGGGCTATATGTACATGGGAGCAGGGCTATCCCTAGAATGTCTTCAGTAAGTGGAAAGGAGCAGGGAGTGGACTGAACATGGTTGGTGAGTGGCAGTCGCCACACTCCAGTCCCCTGCCCAGAAAAAGAAGAAAATAACCAGAGGCTCTGGGTCTAATCCAGAGAATTCCAAGGTATGTCTCTTAGATTGGAAAGTCTAGAAGGCTCATTTAAATTGGGGACACCAAAATGTTTCATGTAGGATTACAATGGTTTAAAGCATACAATTATTTGTCCGATGTAAAATTATCCATCTTGGCACCATGTCTTTAGGGCTAACTTTAATGGAGAGCAAAATTGTCAGCTGCCCTGAGTGAGTGAGTATGTATTTATGTATGTATTTGTGTATGTGCTTGTTAGCTTGAATGTGTATGTGTAGCAAGAGTCTGTAAGTGTGTGTGTGTTAGGGTGTGTATTAGTGTGCTAGGGTGTGCATGAGTATGTGTAAGTGTTTGTGTGTTAGCTTGAGTATGTATGTGTGTTAGCTTGAGTGTGTAAATGATAGGTGTTTGTAACTTTGTGCCAGTGCATATGTTAGTTACCTGACCGTTGCAGCCACTTGGCTTCATCTGCCCCCCCAAGCCAGGAGCTCTCTGTATCTGCATACCAGCTGACATTGCAGAGTGCCCGGACATGATATCATATCCCGGACCCCCACATCAGGAAGTGCCAAGAAGAATGGCTATTAAAGATTAGCCTGCTTTCCTTAGGGAGATAAGAAAATGGGAAGGTTTGATGGAATAACTGCTTCTTCTCTGCTGTATTTCTTTTTCATTCCTATATATCTTTTTTTTTTTTTAATTAGGCTCCTGCTGTCGGTCAGGCATTTTAAAAATAAGCATTTTCATAACACGTGTTCAACGGGCCCTTAGGTTATTTTTCTGTAACTTGCTCAGGCCTTTTTTGTAGAAGGAATTACATTTTCCTTGCAAAGTCAGCACTAATAATGTAAAAATAGCAAATGGGAAGTTGCAGGCATTTTCACAATTCAGTGAGTCAAAAAAAAACAAAAAACCTTGCGTTAGTAACAAATTGGAGCTGTAGAGAATATTTCTCTCAGTACGCCTCTCCTTGGTGCTGGAGATGCATTGGGTAGCATTAAAAGTCCATTAAGTGCTGATTGTAGGAAGGAATTAAATAGAAATTTGAAGTCATTTCAGAATCTCAGCGAGTTTACAAGGCACGTGGTAAGAAGCTCATTGCGTGCAATAGGCATGTTCCCCTGTCTTGCTTTAAACCTCCAGCGTTGATTATTGATTGCACAAGATCCTGCTAGACTTAAGGTGGAACGATGCTGCAAATGTTGGAATAACACTTAATTAAAATGGCACATAAACAGTTAATTTACTTTTGAGATATGTATATAAAAAAAATAAAAATAAGTCACCTATGTCAATAGGGTCATTTCTGAAAAGAATCCTGCTCTGAATCCAAACTGTGCAAAGCTTACATTGCACTTTAACAATTTTACGATAATATCATAACATGCGGTAGGTCACTTTTTGATTTTGCCTGGTACTTTGTACATAGCTTTGAGGATAGAACACCATGGGATCGCACATACATACTAAACTCTCTCTGACCTAGCAGGTTGAGTGAAATGAGATCTTGTCAAAGGACATGCAATGCTGCACAATACTTTGGATTTATATATTTAACTTGCAATCAAAGATTTACATGGTGTACACAGGCTCTGTCATCAAAACCAACCATACTAAAAGAAGTTGGTGGGTGCCATAGGATGGACTTGCAATTCCATTTAGCTAATAGATGTTAGTATCTGTAGGGACAGCATTCTCATTAATTAATTTTATTTATTCATATAATGCCAGCAGATTCCATAGCGCTGTTACAATAAAGGAGGTAGAATATTTTAATATCACAAACTGGTACAAAAGGAGAAGAGGGCACTGCTCTTTCAAGCTTACAATCTAGTTGGTGGTTGAGGGGAGGTGAAACAGAGAGGATTTCCTTGGAAGGGGATGAGTTTGTTGAGTCAGGATGACCTGTTGAGGTTCTTGTTCGTTCTTGATTAGTATGCTAGCTGAGAGGGCTAGGAAGAAGGGATGTACTCTTCTCTAAAAAATGGGTTTTGAATGTCTTGTAGGTAGGAGAAAGTCTGTCGTAACAGGAATTCCAGAGAAGGGGTGCAGCACAGGTGAAATCCTGGATGTGGGAGCGGGAAGTGGTAATGACAGTAGAAGAGAGCCACAGGTCATTAGAGGAACGAAGAGAGCGGTTAGGGGTATATTTGGATAGAAGGGCACAAATATAGGTGGTGTCGAGTTGTTAAGGGCTCTGGAGGTCAGAAGTTTGAATTTGATTCTGGAGGGTATGGGGAGCCAATGGAGCGCTTGGTTCCGTGGAGCAGCAGATGAGGAACGGTGACATTCTGTGAATCGTTGTTACCCCAAAGCATCTCGTATAAGGAATGATACGCTACCATTTACACTAATTATACTTATTAGTTGTCCTGTACTGCTGTCACTGATATCAGAATGCATGCCCCAAAACTATACACAGAATTTCAAAACGTGCTAAAAGGGGTCTGCCTAGAACGATATTTGTTAAATGAAGCCAATGGTTAATCTAGACCATATAGTGACGACATTATGCTCAATGGTTGGGAGACTACGTGGTCCTTTCTAATATGTCCCACACAATGGGTTTATGTACTAAATCGGGGGTTTGCAAGAAAGTGTGCAGTAGAATTGTGGTTGGGCTAACCCCAGAAAGCTCCTCTTAGGCTATGGTTTAACTAGTGAGGTGTCTGTTAATAAACTATACCAGGCCTGCTATGTTCTAATTAGAGGAGACTAGATCGTCAAAACGGTTCTTTACTATAATCACTATCCATGTATCAAAGTCCAGGCACCCTGGGGTTGGCCCTTCCTGTCCTCTCATGCAAACCCCCAGTTTACTGAATAAACTGGGGTTTTGCATGAGAGGACAGGAAGGGTACTGGTCTTAGTGTTACTTCTGTATGTTTAGGGGTAGGTGTACCTATAGCCTAATTATGTAACGTGAGATATACTTAAAAAATATAGGTATATAAGCATAACCCTTATTCAAACAACACACTCAAGGTTATCTGTTTTGATTAGTTTTACTATAAATTGCTTATTCATTTTTCTTTGCTTGTTTTTAGATGATAATTACAACTGCAAACATTGCAGACAAAGATAGGGACCCTCGAAAATGTATACTTTTCTGTGCCATAACTGTCATCATGTGCAGTCAGACTTGAGGATCTGAGAATAGGGACATGGTTGTTTCTGAATGTTGATACCTTTAAGCATTTTTTTGATGCGTAGAAAATAGCTGCAGATTTAAATATTTTTAAGTCAGTTTATTAGAAATTTATGTAAGAGAAAATGCATGTTTAACAGTAGCGGGTACTGGTCAAGTGTATGAATGCAAAACTCAATTTCCTATTACATTTCCAATAGTTTCAATTTAGCAGCTCTTGCAAAGCTTTGCCTGATATATTTCTTTATTACAAGTTACGGCGGGGCAAGCCGATGAGGGATTGCACTTGCTTGGCAGCGAGTGGCGGAGCCGTATCGGAATCAGAACCCGCTATAAATATTCTCCCCCTCCACCAAACAGTCCTCGCAGCATCCATCTGGTCTGCAGGGGACCCGTCTGTCTCCCAAGAGGAACGTAGCGTAGGATCCAGCCGGACTCCCTGTTTTCTCACCCACCTCTGTTATTCCGTTGTGGCAGATCATTGTGATATTCCACAAAACATTGGGACATTTTCAAATCCTTTATTCCCAGAAAATGATTTGCTTTCACTGGGGGGGGGTTGGGAATCTTCAGGTTGAATTTTACTCTTTCAATAGAAGGGTGAACAATGCACCCCCTCTTCCAACCCAAATATTAATTGTTAGTGGGAAGTTAATCTGAACACGTCCCGTTGCACGCTTATTAAAAGTGCCTGCTGTATACGTATAAAAGAAATGCAGCAAGATTCCATCGCACTCCCTACGTGTAGAATGGATTTCGTTCATATAAATAAAAAAATTACCAAAAATACAAAATTAAGGCCATGTATTATGTGTTATAGTAAATACGCATATAAGTAATGCTGTCTGCATGCATATTCCACTGGTTGCTATGGTGATTGCACTGCTTTCCTTACATTGCACCACAGCTGCTCTAAGTGATATTACACGCATTATCCCAATTTGTCTGCACTCATCAAGTATATGGAGCACACGCCACCCTTCCATGCCAATCTAATTGGAGGCTTTCCCTAAGGGACTTAGCAAAGGGCCCAAGAAACAGCAAAGCAACTGCAAACATTTATATCATTTGGGTAAAAGCTCTCCAACCCATTAGTCTGGTGTGCATCACTACCACGGGGGATTGTTTCAATGCTCTGGTTACTGCGCATGGGGACAGTGCAGCTATCACATTATCGCATTCCATTTACAAGCTCTATATAGGGAAGATGTGACACATTTATTTATCATGTCCCCACCGCCCCCCCCAACCCCTCTTCCCTCCCTGACTGTGGCCTGTGCATGCTAATGTATGTTATGTATGGCCTGGAGTCACAGCGGCTCCCAAATGGAGAAGCAGAGACATGAATGAAAAGGGGAAAACGTGGTTTGTTATCAACCTCTTGACAGTGCCGGCTCCAGCTGGTCAGCCGCGCTTCAGATCAGGACGGGGATGGTTTTCTTAAGGAGGACTGCAAGCTGCTTTACTGGAATTGAGAATTTGTGATGCGTTTTTGTGCATTCCGTTTAATGATGCCCCAAAGAGGACTGGGATTTACACCCCTTCCGTAGCGCATGTAACTTCCAAAGAATTATCCCGGTAAGAATTTTAAAACACCGGTAAACATTGGCATACCTCAAAATTTTTCCTCTTTAGAAGAGACAGTCAATGTTTGGGAACCATATCCATGTCTCTTTTCTCACCCCTGATGCCCCCACTTTTAAAGAATGTTTTACAGCCCTTAAAGTCACAATAATAAATGAAAAACCTGAAATCAGTACGATTTAAATTATGTAAATGAAATACTTGCTTTTTTACTGTTACTAAATTACATTAATAACAATCAATAAGTTATGATGTCACAAAAATACTGCCCCCCCAGGACCCTAAGATATAATAAATATTTTACACCCTTTTAAAACACATACATCAGTCTTATATACTTGTTTATCGGACATTTTACTAAATAGCAGTGAATAATAAAGCGGGGGAAGGGAAAAAAGAGAAGTTAGTGATCATGGAGTAAAACAGAGGTAGGTAAACTTTTCATCACGGTTAACTTATCCCGTGGACCTGCTTTTGCTTCTCTCTTCTCTCCGTATATAGCTATAACATTGCCAATTCCAGATCTTGTCTGCTGTCCACCTCATCTCCCATGTGCTTTTCAAACGATTTTCCACTGCTATTGAAGAGCTCGGCTGCCTTTAAATGAATGACTTTGATGTCACCACCAGCGCTGAGAAGCGGGCCTCGGGGAATATCAAATGTTACTCTGCGTGTCCATGACATCTCCTGTCCACATCAGCTGGCGGTTGTCCCGCTGCACTTTCTCCGGTCTGATGTAAGTCTTTATGATGTTACCACCAGGAAATTTTCCTAACAACCTGAAATCAAATGACTAGAGCACAGCTGCTTCGCGCATGCTATGGCAACACTTGCATATAGTGCACCCATCACGCTGGTAGTGAGTGACCAACGGTGTTCCCTTGTGGATTGGCAGTGGTACCCGACAGCTCGATGTTATTGTATAGTCACAAAGAGACAGACGTGGAGTGGAAGGAACGGAGCAGTTTCCCAGGGGACTGAGCATCGTGCCTCGGAGCTATCATCATTTTTTGAGCAGCTGATGAGCTGCTGCGCAGTTTCATTATTTTTTTTTTAATGCGCTTGAATAAAGGAATCTCAGCTAAAGCCACAATCATAAAAGCAAATTGAGCTGAGAACTGGCAACTTACGCCAACGAATGCTGCCGGATGCATGAAATCTTTTAGCGTTCTGCACTTTTTCAGCCCAACGTGCATCTCATTTGGTTCGTACAAACCCAGAGATTTCAAACCAAAAAGGACAGTTTCGGAAAGGTGTCCTTCATCCTTCATTTGAGTGTTAGAATACTACTGTATGTGGACGAGATTCTCATCCTTTAAGAAAAATGATAAAAAGATAATAATAATACACTTTGTTTGTCATATGCCCTATGTGCTGCATTTTAATGCAGTCTTCCAAGACTCTTACTGGCCCATTGAGCAAGGGGACTGCTGCTCTCCTGGACCTGCCTTCCTATACTCCTAGGCCAGCATACGTCACTGCAGACAAGAGTCTTTTACTTGACGTTTGCTCTTATAAAATAACTGCTCTCTCCTTTACACTGTCCTCAGCCTTCTTCTCACAGAGGAAAGGGGTCAGCAATACCTAGTGATAAGTATGACTGATGACCAGCATGAGAGCAAAGAAAAAGAGATTATTACCAGTCTGGATGCAGAACTCCCTGCTCATCTCTGAGAGATCACATGGAGTAGAGGACCACTGGATGATGGGATAGCAGGCCTTTCAGGAGTTAGGGACCATGCACCACACTTTGAGATCCATGTTGCTGTGCTACTAAGGTTCCAAATGTACTATGTCTTAGTGAGAAATAAACAGGAGAATATAAAGTATTTTTCACTTAACTATTTCATCTTTCTAATCTGTATTGTAGCATATTCTGTCATTCTTATAATTTTATTTTTTGTTATATGCTTGTGCATGGGCAAATCCTATCCGATTAGGTTTGTATATCACAGAATTATTTCCTTATTGACAGTCAAGAGTCTGTGGGAAATGCCCGTAGAGGGCAGCAGTGGATGAGTCCTGAGATGGGTTAGGTGCTCTGTCCGGGCCGAGGTATTGTTATAGCACTGCCTAATCAAGAATGGTTTGTGCTGAGCAGCAGCAATACCGATGGATTAGGATTATAGATATATAGTTATCATACCATGCTAAGAGAGTACTTGACTCTTTGGGACCCTCTGGCCCTCTTTGTTCTCTTGAAGACTGATTTTTTTAGAGGGTCGGACTGTTTGCCGGGTTTGAGCTAGCGAAAAAAACAAGTAGTAGCAGAGCAATAATGTTAACAGTCCCCAGATTAGAATGCTTTGTCAAAGGAGATCCGTTTTATGACGGATAAAAATTTGGAAGCCATCTACAGAGAAAAACAAATATGATAACAAAGACGATGTATGAGTTCATTCACTATATTTATACACACTATATAGTGAATGTATATATATAATACACTTTCTCCCTTACGGACGCAAAGAGAAAGATACATATGTTAAAAGTTAAAGGCACGCAATGCACAAGGGAGAGAGCCAAAAGATAAGTGTTTTCAGTAAGGAACAGAAATGTGGAGAAGTAACAAAGAGAAAATGTGCATCAGAATGATCTGTGACCATACACCCTACCATCCAATGCTGGACAAATTATCTAGTCATAAATATTTAATAAGAAGTCTGAAACTCCTGAGCAGGCAGGCAGATTGCATTATTCAGCCATGAAGGTGGTTATGCAATAGCATAATATTCAGCATCAATTTTTATTTATTTTCTGGAGATCACTCATTTGTTATAACTTTGATCCCTGCTTCAGTTCTCCAAAATGAAGAAAATAACCATCTCTAAGTTTAAAACCAGGCTGCTACAGAACCCTGGGTAAACTTTTTAAGAATTGGTGACAAGGCTTGGCCGTCTAATTCTTTTAGATTACAAGATTTGATCTAGGAGAACTCCAGGAGAAGTGCCGGTTCTCCGGGTCAACAACCGAATCCTCCAGGTTATGCTTATTTCTCCTTTAAATCGGGGTGTTTCCTGAGATGTCAGTGGGAACGCCCCTGATGTCAGCTGGCAGTGGGCAATCCTGGCTGCGTTCCTCAAGGGTAGGCTCTGGGTAGACCACAAGTTCCCAGGTATGCATGTAACACCATATACACCTACTGGCCACTTTATTAGGTACACTTTGCTAGTACCGAGTTGGACCCCTTTTTGCCTTCAGAACTGCCTTCATTCTTTATGGCATACTTTCTACAAGATGCTGGAAACATTCCTAAGAGATTTTGGTCCATATGGACATGATGGCCAGATTTCTCGGCATATCCCATAGGTGCTCTATTGGATTGAGATCTGGTAACTGTGGAGGCCATTGGAGTACAGAGAACTCATTGTCATGTTCAAGAAACCAGTTTGAGATGATGTGAGCTTTGTGACATGGTGCATTATCGTGCTGGAAGTAGCCATCAGAAGATGGGTACACTGTGGTGATAAAGGGATGGACATGGTCAGCAACAATACTCAGGTAGGCTGTCACATTTAAACAATTGGTACTAATGGGCCCAAAGAAAGTGTCCCCCACATCATTACACCACCACCAGCACCGATATTTTCGGGAAAATTTTTGTAAACCCTAGAGATGGTTGTGCGTGAAAATCCCAGTAGATCAGCAGTTTCTGAAATACTCAGACCAGTCCATCTGGCACCAACAACCATGCCACGTTCAAAGTCAGTTGAATCCCCTTTCTTCAACCATTCTGATGGTCGGTTTGAACTTCAGTTGTCTTGACCACGTCTACATGCCTGAATCCATTGAGTTGCTGCCATTTGATTGGCTGATTAGCGATTTGTGTTAACAAGCAATTGAACAGGTGTACCTTATAAAGTGGCAAGCGAGTGTGGATATATTTCTGACAAGTACCATATTTGAACAGGTTAAAGATCTCCTGGCCTCTGGAACGCTGCCACAAGTCATGAGATTCCTAGATACTCCATTAACATCTAAGGACACTCAACTCAGTAGAGTCTAGCTACGCATATATATATATATGTATATATATATATGCACGCGTGTGTCCATATACATATATATACATATAAAACAATATATGCTGTCCCACCTGGGTTTCGTGTCTGCAGTTTACTAGGAGGCAGCACATTGCAATAAGCTGATATAGGAGGAATAGAAAAGTGGGAGGCAATTAGGCAGCTCTTGAGGGAAAGCAACCTTAGGTTATCAGTCATTCCGAGTGAGTCATTATGTAGGACCTTCTGGGTGTACTTAGCATATTCAGGTACATCAGTCTGAGGGATGGTTGGGGATTTGTCTGCCACAAGGAAAACAAAGGCTGCAAAAGAAAAAGTCAAGGCAGGGGAGAGCTTTCCTAAGTACATGGTGAGAAATGCAGCGCTATCTCTGCCGCCATAGCTGTCGTTTGCTCCCAGGCACATTCTGTAGCGCGGGAAGTGCTACTTGGCAAAGCGTCAATGTGTTGTGTGCTCAGGGGGATTTCGGTCATGGGGTTACAATTGTCTCTCTCTCTGCCCGCCTTTCATTCGCTAAAAGGTGATTTCCTTTTTTCGTCCGTTGAAAACGAATCTGATGAATTGCTAATGATGCCTAGCGGAACCTGTTTATCAGACAGCGCTATATATATATATAAATGATGAAAGCAGGCCTATCACACAAACCAATCAGAGGACCCGGAGACATGTTCAAGGGCTGCAGCACATCACAGACAAATTGTAATTCTCAGCAATCCCTCCTTGTCAAGTGAATGTTAAAAATAATTACAATCTCTCTTAATGAGATTGGGGAAGAAATGGATGGAGCGAGAACTAATTAGCGTATTCAAAAATATATTGAAAAAAAACGTACATTTAAGAGTATAGCTGTGCAAAATAAAATCATGTTAACTTGTATTTGGATAACTGTATATATTTAATATGTATATAAAATAGAGTCATTTGTAATTCTTGCTTGTAATTCTCATGATCATAACCTATATTAAACGGCTACAATATTTTACATGCTAACTGGGATTAGAAAACGGCGTAGATCAGTTTTAAAATAGAGCGGTGTTCATGTATACGTGTTGGCGTGTCTGTAAATTCAGTGCTACATTAAAAATCAAGTGCATTTAATGTTATTTTGTGTATATGTCAAGGGAACTAATGGCATCCTATAACAAATAAAAAATGCTATATAGTGATTTGCACCCAGAGCACTATCCGGATATTAGCTGTATAGGGGAGATTTAAGCGCGTGCTACGTATTGCTCTCAGGCAGACCATATGGCGATGGCGAGAGACGCTTCTCCAAGTCTCCAGACACGAATACGGAGGTCCGTACGGCTTAAACCTTTCTCATTTAATGAGAGCACCTGGAACAAGCCTGCCTGCTATCGTCTTTCATGTCTCCAAACGTTCAATATGGTTATGCAGCTTTGCCCTTAGAAAGACAGATCGGTTCCTGTGGGTGATCGCAATGTGTGAAATGATTCTTTTTTGCCTTAACAATCGAGCATCCTATAGCTTAGGCTATTTATGCATTCCTCGCTCGCTTCTCTCTCATGCGGTTTATTATAGGCAGCGCTGGGAAGCGTTATAAGATTTCCGCACATAGCGGTGGCACATTTGCTGCCGGTGAATGGGGGAATCGATTCCTTTGTTTTATACATATATAGGAAATTTAGTTTTAGGGAATTAATAAGAAATTAAACAGTGCAGTTTCATTCAATGGTAACCGTAAAATCCCATTATGATAAAAAAAAAGGAGTGAGCGTTTGAGAAGGATGAAGATTACGGTTCCAATTTCATCCAGATTCTATAATAAGTGTTTCCTATACGTTCGTTGAACCATTCAGGTGGCTTTTCCAATCATTTCAAAGTTTGCAAGTCTCATTCTGTAAGAAGTTGAAAAGGGTAGTTTTGTTCTGCGATTCCCATTTACACATTTTCTGTCACTGAAAGGGTTAACATCGTTATTTGCCATGCAGTTTGAATTTGAGCTGTCTAAATGGCCCTTTGCCAATTTCAATCACTGGGCTAATAATTTAGCCATACGTTCTGGGTAGATAGAGCCAACGAAGGCTCTGGACTGGCAGCAAAGGAGTTAATGCATTCAGCGCGTGCTAATATTTGCAATCCGGATGAGCGCTGCGTGTATCGATTGACTTGTGTCGGAGGGTTGCGATCGTTGACAGGGTGGTCCTGAGAGGATGTCTGTGGGGGCTGCTGATGCATGCAAAGAAATTGACAAGTCTGAAGTCTAGAGGGGAAATGACATGTGTAAGCGGGTTAATGTGCTCGAAAAAAAGAGGGAGGCTTTGTCACAGGAGGCAGAGATGATAGACATGTAGCTGATGTGGTCTTTCGCTGTATGTGCTCGCGAGTCGCTCCGACTGCCCATAATCAAGCGCCCGAGGCGATTAGTAACTGGTAATGAGAATCCCCTCTCTCCCCTCCTTCTCGTGTCTGCTACTTCCACATTACAAGGCTGCCAGGAATCGCAGCTTCCTATTTTCTCTGATCACCTATTTTGTAATGAGTCCGCACGATGTTTGTAGCACAAGCCCCGAAAGCTGCTGTGGCTTCAAACTCCCATCATGCTCATCCAGCTGTCTCCCAATTTATTTGCAGCATGTTCTGGGTGGCACTGGGTCCCACAGTCTAATTGAAATCACCAAGGCATGAAAGTCGGTTGCCTGGGCTTCATAGTTGTTATAGTCCATACAGCAACTGCCCCAGGTCTACCAAATGATTGATATTAAAAGCTTGTTAGTGTGCTCTTTGTGTGATCTGGTTCTCATTCGGATTGCAAATACCTAGCACAAAATGAGATTTTCAGGGGCAAGCTGCCGTCTTGTTCAGGTTCTGCTTTGCACTCAATATTTGACGCTGCATGGTATTGCACACCTTGCTAAAAATAAATCGCTTCCTCCCCAGACTAAAGCGTTTCCCTGTGATTGTCTATTCTACTTCCCTATTCATTTTTTTTTTAACTTCTAGAATGCTTGTGGTAGGGGTTTTCTCCAAAAGCTTCATTTATCAAGGATTTCACTGGATTATCACTTTAAAACAGCCTCTTCTGGTTCAGAGAATGAAAGCTTAAGAACCTCTAGAGGACTTTATTGTGGTCACATTTCTCCTAACATGGAAGGTACATAAGTGGAGCAGACTTCCAGCAGAAGTGGTAAAAGGTTAAACATACTTAGGATAGGCACAGGGCTATCCTGACCTTAAGACAAGACCAAGTGATGTTTTACAGAAGGGAAATTCAAACTAGATGTGTCAAATGGTTGATACGTACTGTCATATTGTCATATGCTTTTATAGCACACTGGCTTAAGAATCTCTAGAGCTAGTGTTTTGCAACTTCTCAGCTGTTGGCGGACTATACCTCCGACAAGCTAGCATGGGAGTTCTAGTCCAGTGAATGAAATCATTTGAGGCATCTCACTTTTGCAGTGTGGTAGGGAATTGTGGACGATCTATGCTTACATTGAAAGTGCTTTAATATTTAATCAGTGTTCATAATTAATGAAATTAGAAATCACAATAAATAGTGCTGAACAAAAAGTCCTAAAACGAGTTATATATAAAAGGCTAAGGATAAACGTGTCTGCGCAAGAATGATTCCACCACTAGATGGCAGTGTTGCCGGGCATAGCCAGATCTCTCTCCACAAACACGCAGACATCATAGACTATGATGCAATAATTCTTATTACAATATAGGTTCACAGTTCCCATTTCCAAGAACCTACCAGCTTCCAAAAAACCTCCAAAACATAACACCTCTCACAAAGGAATCCTGTGATAACCATACTGATAATTTGGATACAAATGTCACAAGATTGAGTAGAACTTTGTATTTTGAGACATTTTCTACAGGATCTATAAACTTGGTGACAATTCTATTATATTTTCTGAAAGTATGGATTAGTGTTACAGATTTTGGTGAATGGAGCCGAAGCTACTGAATGCGGTGCGTATACGGAAATAAGAGAGAATTTGTTAAGGTCCTGTCCCAAAAGACTTAGGGCTACGGGGAGGATATACTCCCTACTGAAATGTAAGCTTGTGTCAAGAAAAGTTTTGGATTTCCTACATCCACTGCATGTTTCTCAGAATTTCAACCTTTTTTTGCAGGCAAAGTGAATGACATTTACCAATTTGGCAAAGGGGGAGCCATATTCTCCCAGGCATTTGAGGGGTTAACCCTCCATATTGCCCTGCCAGCTGGCTTCCTGGAGTGTCTGTTATCTGCATTAACCACGCCCCTCGTGGCCTCATCTGCATATATTTAGAGGCTAAGCGTTACATCGGTTGTGAGATGACGTGTGAGAAATGACGAGAGGCTTAATTGTACTTGACAAATGCGAGGAGAATTTCATGCTGATTACATGACTTTGCCCCCTTTTTTTTTTCCCCGTCAGATGATCAGCATCTCCGTATGTCCCCAGCTTGTTGTAAAAATTTGACGTGCTGTGAAGCCTTATCGGAATATCAATTTATCCCTTTCAGGATTCACACAATTGCAGATTATTGAACCACATGCCACTTGCGACGGCTCCGTTTTTTTTCTCTGTAATTTAAATGACATTTCAGCAGCTCGTGCACCCACGTGACGGCAAAGCCATGGATAATGTGGAAATTGTACCACAATGTGGCTCTTAAGGGGTGAAGGGTTAAGTCTGGTTAATGAGGGCCTGGTATGGCCGCACAATGGTCTTCTTTATAATCTTTTTTTCTTCACCAAGTGACTGATTCTTTCTGTTCCGAGACCCGCATTTCATATGGAGCAATAGTATCTTTGTCTAATGCTCTCTGCCAATTGGAATAAAGACAGGCGTATTATATTTAACCTAAATTCATAAAAGTGGTAGGTGCGCTGCAGCCTAGCAACATATATGAAATTTATAACGGTCGTCATACAGCAGTCCCCATATAACAGCTTACTTAATTATTTTATTGGCAATTTTCGTAATCATCCTAAAGATTCCATTTTTTTTTTACTGGAAGTTGTATTTTGTTATTTTTTATTCAACTTGTTTATGTACTTTTTGTAAATTATATATATAATTTATTTTCGTTTATTTCATTTTTTTACTAGGACATCTCAGTGCCACGTAGGATCTTAAGGATACTCTTTTTGAAGACCATAACGGTGTGGAATATTCATAAAACATATCACAAAACTATTATGTGAAAGAGAAGTCACATGTCTAAAGAATAAAGAAATAAAGAAACCCATGCTTCTCGGTTGTCATGGGAAACAGCTGGCGTGGTCCAGACCATACATCCAAGGTCCCGATGAAAGGCACATATCTGGAGCCTGATCATTAGCATCCCCGGAGCATTAGCGATAAATCACACAATTTATCTCCGTTCGAAAACTATTAACCCTAAAAGGGCCAGAAGTGCACGTAGCAAATGAGATGGCAGAGTGTCTCACAATCCTCCAGCAATCAAAGGGTTAAGAAACATCAGACTTTATTCTGCAAGGAATCCAACATTTGTTGCATTCCTGTTCCATACAAATAACCCTTCTTATCCCAAATAATTAATATCTGTTATTTTACGTTGGGTGTAGCATTCAATGTTTCAGGTACTGCCTTTAAAAGCTTTTTACCTTGTACTTCGACTACTGAGTTATTTAATAGGACAGTTTACATGTGCGTAGTGCCTTGCAGGATATGCCAAATGGTATTTAAACATTGGAAACTCAGCATGTGATGAGGGAAAATGAAGTATAACATTGTTTGAAAGCATTCCATACTTTGAATGCTAATGGAGTTCTTGATGCTTGGCACTCATACAGTTAATTAATCCTCTGAGAGAATTAAAGCGTTCTGTTTATAAACCTCTTAAGCCAATATGGATGTCGCTATGGCGTGTACACAAGGACACAAGGTATGCCACTTTTAATTCCTGCAGCATGCCTGCCAACAGGCAGGTCCCAGACACCCAAGAATGAAATTGGGAAAGCAGAAGTGCAGTCCTGAATCCCACTGGGCTAAAATCCCGCTATTCGGGACAGAGGTAGAGCCTAGCGGGATAGAGTAGCAAAAATCAGGACTGTTCCATGCAAAGTGGGACAGTGGGGAGGCATGCTTATTGTAGCTATCTATCACGGAGGGTCAAGCATTTCCACCCTTATCCAAAAACTGCAGGAAAGAGACGCTTTGAGTCCTATGAAAATTGCTGAAACAATCTACCTAGAGATTCTATAGCTCTTTGCATCACATCTGTCATAACATTCACATTACGTGACACGATGGCCTTCCGACGTAAGCAATGTTTTAGGAAAAGCGAACAGAAGTGGCCATTTTCTGTCAGTTTTCACGTTTCTGCTTTTCCTGTGGTATTTCCATCGGGGTGGAATTCTGATCTTCCATCCAACCCTACTAGACGTGTAATTGAGTAAAGCACTTAGAAGGATAATGAATTTTATTTACACAATTTAATTTATAAACATATTTTATGCCGTTAATATACATGTCCATTTGACAATAGTGATCCACTTATACTCCAAAGAGTGTGAGATTCTAGAGGATGGGACAGAAACACAATAGACATAGATGTATCGTAAACACAATAGACATTCCATTGTTGGCTATGATTGCTTCACGATTCCATCTTCCCAGCAGAGTTAAACATAATGCCTAGGAATCTGGCCATTCCGTCTTACTAGCCTCCTCTGTATATGAAGGTTTATATCAATGTTTAATTAACAACGTCGTATGGAGCAACTCAGAATTCAGGTCTACCTGCAAGCTGGGTCGAGGCAGCCCTTATCTATTTGGACCTAAGTAGCCGTGTCTCGTTTCCGTTTATATTATGGAACAAATGAATGGAATGAAAGCCAACCATATAATAAGAAACACTCATCAGAACTTACAGCTTTTAGTAGGTGGGAAGTTGGTTTGATCAAACACCGCTGCCCTTGGCCAGGAAGAAAGTGGCAATGAGCCTCAGGGATGTTGGGCTTCACCCAGAGACACTGCGTCCAACTCTGATAGTTTCAGTAATATTCTTTTCCAAGGTTTACAGATATAAACATCATTATGTGCTAGTTTTGTGAGTATTCATTTGGAATAGAATGTTAATACAATGTGCAAAAATACTTTAGCTTCCTATGAACAAAGAAAGCTTTTGAGGATCACAGATGCAGAATGCTTTACATACCCAGCACAGTATGCAACCAAGCTGGCCTGAAAATAACCCTGTTGTGAGTATTTTCATCTCAGGTATTTACTAAGGACCAACTGAACTGCTACATGTCGTAACTCAGGCACCTTGGTCCGTGCTCCGCAGTTGAGTCTCCGTTGAATTACTGTGATTTCATTGAATGACTCTAATTACGATAATTATTTTTCACAGGCACAAGTTCATTATACGTTTATCTTCTCTGTGGCTTCCCCCAACCCCAAAAAATTGCTATAGAGAGTTGAAGGGGTTCAGTATTTTTGTTTCACATGACTGTTAACCATCTGCAAACAGCAGGAGTCTCTTCTGTAAGCTGCGGGATCATCTTCCCTGCCTACAAACAGTTAATCTTCACGTTCCAGCTCCGTACCCCAGGCAAGAAAGAGCGTCCGCCACAGCATATTAAATACAATTGCTATAGAGAACGTTTTTTATTAGATATGGTATTATCACTCCCTACCGGTTTTCTTTCTTACACTCTTCTTATTTATAAAGATTCCCTGATTAGCACATAACATGGAACAATGAGCAGGTCCATAACCAAATTACCAATTAGAAGCTGCTTGTACAACAGACGGTATTTTCAGATGACTTGTTCCAGGGCTAAAACCTACAAATATATCGTAGGACCCTCTTTGGGACCCGAATCCATCTGTTGCTCTTTCCTCCCTTTTTTTTTTAGAATAAGAGGCCATACTCTAAAACTGGAGGGTCGGAGGTTTAGATATAATGCAGGGAAATTTTACTTTACTAAACAGTAGTAGATACATGGAACGGTTTTTCATCAGAAGCGGCAGAGGCTAATATAGTGAGGGATAGGCATACGGCTATCCTGAATCTAACATAAGACCAAGGACTGATTAGGATCTCTACATCGGGGAAAATGGGCAGACTAGATTGTCCAAATGGTTCTTATCTGCCCACAAAAGCTATGATTCTATGTCCATCTTTTGCGGGAGCTTAAAGTGTATGTATACATCACAGGGCTCTACAACCCTAAAATCCACATTAATAAAAAGAAATTGTGTTTAGAAAATGAGTGTAAATGAAATACAGTATTCTCCTTCTAACAGTAACCATCAATAGGTGACATAGTTACTCAAAAGCCATAGAGTCATTTTGAATTGACAAGCAAAATGTCTTGGTATTCTGAAGGGGACATACCAAGACATTTTGGACAATGGTGTTCTTCCAACTTTGTGTGAACAGTTTGGGGAAGGCACTTTTCTATTCCAGCATGACTGTGCCCAGGTTGGGTGAGTTTAGCATGGAAAAAAAATTATCAGAGCCCTGACCTAAACCCCATCGAACACGTTTGGGATGAACTGGAACGGAGATTGCAAGCCAGACCTTCTCATCCACCCTCAGTGCCTGACCTCACAAATGCTCTACTGGATGAATGAATGAAACTTCCCACAGAAACCCTCCAAAATCTTATGGAAAGCCTCCCCAGAAGAGTGGAAGCTGATATAGCTGCAAAGGGGGGGGGGGGGGGTGGCAATTACATATTAATGTCTATGTATTTAGAATACAATCTCATGAAAGTCCCTGTTGGTGTAATGGTCAGGTGTCCCAATACTTTTGTCCATATAGTGTATTTGTAGCGTGTATTGTTTTTTGTTTGTTTCTTACTATTGTAAGCCTTTCTGAAAGGTGTTGCTCCACAAATCATTAATTGCCCTATCTACTGTGTTAAGCAAATAGACCTTAGCAGATCCGTCATTAAGTCTTTCGTGTGGTGTTTTAATCACATAAAAACAACACATACTTTTAGGATGATTTCTTTTAGTTTCTCTGTCCCAGTGTTTGCTTTTGCGTCACCAAAATATATGAATGAGGCAAAACTTGACTTGATTAAATAATTATTTCTTAGAAAGGTCTGGGCATTCAGCATTACTAGGAATTGTGTTTCTAATTCTGCACATAGCAAAAAAGGATTCAATTGAATAGTAGGTGGAACAACACTTCATTACAACATTCCCTAACTTTATTATTGTAATATTTTTTATTTTTTTTTTAAAACATGACATTATTTTATTCGGTTCACTTCCTAGTTCTATGTTTAATGTTAACTATGTGAGGTATATAAAGCCCACTTCTCGTCTCATTACTTGGGGTATTTTGTAGCCATTGTGTGATCTAAGTACAGTAATTATTGCCTTCATCATAAACCTTGTGATGAGTGTTTCATTCAATTTAACTTTGAAATATAGTTGAGGTTTAAGATTTCAGCATGGCGCACGGATGCTCAGCTCAGTACAAAAGAATCCCCCTGCCTTCATACTCAATCATATTTCATGTGCCGTGCACTATATATGTGGCTTCATCCAGAGGCATACCACACGGCATGTTCACTATAATAGTGCAGATACTCATCATTATTTCATGGTAGTATGTATTCATTATCATTAGAGCAGTGTGATCATTAGCAGTGCACAAATACTTACGATCATACTGTGCAACATGTTTGTTGTACATATGTATTTATGATCACTAAACACCACATACACAAGACTGAAGCCATATCAAAGAGAACTGGGCTGTCTACGAGGCATACAGGCCAAATGGCCCATGGGCTATTGGTCCTGAACTTGCTTTTTTTAACTGCTCAAGTCTTGTAATCATGTAATATGTGGTCTAATATAGTTTTAGCAGACATTTGGCTCAGATTGTTAGGGTTACAGAGTCCCTAACTTTTAAAAGAACTGGTTACTCCTCTACAAATCTAAATCCAGAAGCAGTGAATGATTGTCTATGATCAGATTATACACGTCTGGTGACCCATAGAAAGCATCAAGCTTATGCATTGCGAAAATAATTGATCAAAAGAAGTCAAGGTTGTTTTAAAAGCATTTAATAAATGTCTTCTGTCGTCATGAACTAGTAGCTCAGAACAACTGTTTTTGTTTAAAGCAAACATCAGACATGGCCAGTATGTTTTTTCGCACAGACAAAATATTAATATTAGTGTTAAACAGGTTTGTCTGTCATAGAAAAACACTTTTTTTGCCATAACAAAAAACACTTTTTTCATGCCTGAGAACTCTCTGGGTTTGACACAGAGTCTCTAGGTAAAGTGCGGCTTCCCGTGGTCTCAGGGTCACTTTTCTTATTCTCTGGGCAGGAGAAGGGGTGCTTGGACACGCCCACTCCCTGTACACCTTTCCTCCTACTCAAGACTTGGGTAGTCCCACCCCACAAATGACTAGCTCCACCTATAAAGCTAGTTAGCCCCACCCCTTGCAAAACCACACACCCATAAGAGGGAGAGTTCTGGGTAGCCTGCAGTAGGAAGTTCCAGATAAGGATTCCATAAAGCCAAGGATTACCAATTTAGCGCTGTCAGTTTAGGTTCAACCTTCCATTCATGTGGAAGTAGATGTTAAGTACCAAGGATCAAATGAGTGATTCTATTCTACTCTAGGATCAACTCCCACAATGCACTGGTGACAAATGAATCCCCCTACATAAATAAATACCATTTAGCATTGTCTGTTTCCTTAATGTAACAGTCCTGTAGCTTGGATGGCCTACACACTTCAAAAAAATTGACTACTAATGCTGAAAATAAATTATGCATTTACAGTATAAATGTTTTGTTTTTTTAACGTACCTCCAACTTCTCATAGGATAGGACAGTCCCAACAACGGAAGTTATGTCCCAGCTGATGGCTACCGTATTTTGCAGATTATTAGGACTCTTGGTAATGATAATACTCCATGCTCAAACTAGGTAATATGCACGTGCAAAAGCAGATGAGCTAGGCACACCATGGATGGACTAAGCTAGAATGCCACAACAGTATTGGGGTAAATGAGTTCATAAAATCTCTCCGCTCCACCTCTTGGAAAACCTTCTCAGTCTTTTGTGGGTATGTTTTTTTCACGTGAAGAAAAATTCTAAGGCGCTTGAGCAAGATCAAAGAAGGTCTCCATAGACGGGCTCACTACAGATAACATAATCATGTGACAAAAGCTGCACTGTGTTTTTTATATTCGCCGTAAATTTGTGACTATGGTTAAAATGTTTGCCCAGAGCTAACATTATCTCATTAGAAACCCTGCAGCCGAGTGTAAGGGCAGGAGAGGAGAAACAGCTTATATTTACTAAACAGCCAAAATGTTGATTCACCAAAAGCAGATACGTATCTGACGCACAGGCAAATCATGCACCTTTATATGCATTTCTTCTTAGACACTGAGCTGCCACAAAAACAACACAACCACAATTGTCATTTTTGGTTTTCTCAGTAAAAAAAAAAATACAAAATTGTGTTTTGTGAATTTTTTTTTATCTCTAGTATGACAGAACCATTTGTTCCAGTATAGAAAACTAAACACATTCTCTCCGGTCCTTCAGGACAAAATATATTGGTGATAACGTCACATACTTCACATGCCACTCGCGTAATGCCACCATTGCGTCTACATTGCACATGCTCAATGCCCTTTCCGCCTGTCGGCAAATTGGTTATAACAGCCAGCCATTGGGGCAGAAATCCTATTTGGGTGTCAGTAGGGATCAGTGTGATACTCCCTATAAGCGTTTGCTTTCATCCTAAGAATAATTGTAAATACGCTGATACAGGCACATGCACTACCCGGCAAACAAATGGATCATTTTTAGGTAATGTTGACAAGAGCTCATGAATCATTCTTAGTCTTCTGTGAATAGGGTCGTTTTTTATAATATTAATATTTCAAGTGCCTGGGGACCAGCAAAACATTCTCTGCGGTGCTTTACAAAGGGGGGCACACACGTTACGCTATTAAGAAAATCAAGCTGTCGATTGCGCTCCCTGAAGATTTGAGCTTTATTTACATTGTAAAAGGAGAAGGTGTGATTTTAGCTTTCCTTTCAACAACAGAAGTTTAAGGCCACTCCATCACTGAGCCGGAAAGTCCTCCATTTATGTTTTTTTTATATAAAAATACTCAGCACGTAGGCGACCGTATGAACATTTTAAATTCATTCTTCTCTTAACAAACAATTTCCTTCGTGTTCTGCAGGGACATCAATGAGCTATAAATTATACGTCTTCTTTTTTTTTTCAGGTGGTAATTGTGCCATATTAGTTATATACCATTAGAATAGATGCTGCTGAATATTTATTTGCCCTGGGGGGTAATTATTCCTTTGCAGTGCCATATTATCATATTCACATGCCAACATTATTACAGTTCTGTTGGGTTATTACCAGATTGTGCCTATCCCATATAAAATAAGAATTTGAGACTCCACTCCACTTAACGGTAACCTTTACTCAAGCAAAGACATCTTGTAATATTCAATTTTGAGGAATGCTTGGAAAAAAACACTATGGAAAATATTTTTTTTAATTATTGGATTATTTTTCTGCCCATGATATTTCGAAAATGTATATACCAAAAAGGATTTTTCAGGGGGTGCGCCATTGGATCATACTGCACCATACAGCTGGATGTTAACTAAATGGTGTGTCTATTTTTGGAATTGTACCATTTTTGTTGTTTTTGGATGACTATGGTTTTCATTTACTGAAATAAGGAATTCATTTGAAAACTCAACACATCTTTCATGTTCAGCCAATAGAAAGCTAGTAGAAGTCACATGACGATAATTAAAAGCAAATAAGAATGACCCTGCGCACGATGATATTCACTATATGGACAAAAGTATTGGGATACCTGATCATTACACCAACAGGGACTGTATTTTATTCTAAATACATAGACATTAATATGTAGTTGGTCCCACTCTTTGCAGCTGTAGCAGCTTCCACTCTTCTAGGAAGGCTTTCCACAAGATTTTGGAGTGTTTCTGTGGGAATTGTTGCCCATTCACCCAATAAGACCATTTGTGAGGTCAGACTGATGTTGGACGAGAAGGCCTGGCTCGCAATTCTTGGCACAGACAACAGTGACATTTGGTCAATATACACTTTGGGTCATAATTTTCTACTACTTTAAGTGGACAATGAAGAGGATTGTGGTAAGCGGTATAGGGGCTACGCCCAAAGCTTAGATGTATCTTTCTGATCTATTGAACATCTGAGCTCTAGAAACGAGGGCTATCGGGAGGAAAAGGGGGCATCAAATTAAGAATGCTGCTGCATTTGTCTTAGTTTTACATTTTCCACGCTAGGCCTTCATTTTGATAAAACCATGGATAACAACTTTGATAAAAGGAGAAACCTCACACATTTGGAGATCTGGAAGGTACCTGTGTGAAATTGCAAACAACTGGGGGAAGGTTTCTTTAATATCACAAAACACGTTTGCAGGGAGGAGAAAGTGCTCTCTGGTGCCTAATTCAATACCCATCACAGACAGCACTAGAGGAAATTGGAGCTGACACCCATTCTATTCTGTGCCACTGTGCAGAACACAGCAACTGTGCTTTCCCAACTCGTACGGTAATTAAAGCTATAAATGTATTTCTCATTCTGCATGCAGTGCCCTGTATTTGCCTTGCTGAAGACTAGAACGATCCACACAGTATTCACAGGAAAAAGCTGAAATCTCCGAAATACTGACGGCTCCTGGATCTTGGAACACTGAATGAGCACATGCATGTTCCTGAACATATCTGCATTTCCAGCATAATGTATGAAATATAAGAATCCAAACGTAAACGGAAAAGATATACACCATCATTCAAAGGTTTAGGGTCACTTAGAAATGTCCTTGTGTTCTATGAAGACAGCTAGCTGAGCTTACATAATGGCAAAAGGGTTTTCTTTCTCTAATGATCAATTAGCCCTTTAAAATGATAAACTTGGATTAGCGAACACCAAGTGCCATTGGAACGCAGGAGTGATGTTTGCTGGGTGTCTGTACGCCAATGAAGATATTCAATTAAAAATCAGGCGCTTCCAGCTACAATTATGGACAAAATTAGCTTTACTTTTAAAAACAAGGACATTGCTAAGTGGTCTTTTGAACAGTAATGTAAATAACATTAATGTAAATATGCAAAACATTTCACTTAGAAACAATGACAAACGCCTACATTAAATACCACGGTATACACGATACAAGGTTTTTCCACATCATGCCAACTTTGTTAGTAAATGGCACGAACTTCCCATGGTATGACCAATTCTTGTCTGCTCGGCCAGCAAAGCTTCCTTGAGTGCACTAGTGGTATCTGTGCATGGCTGGGTTTCTAGAGTATAAATTCTGCCTTGGTTAAAATGTCCTCTGAATACCTCCCATCAGACAAGTGATGGTTACCCATATTTGTACTGAATGCTTGGTGCAGTATATATTTATTACAGAATGCTATATTACAATATTTTAGTAAAGTTAATTCATGCCGTCGAGTACAGTAATGGAAAATAAATGTATAACACAGAAAGGCTGGCACCCCACGAACCCCTCAATGTTTCATTAGCATCCCACTACCTTTCTCAAGGGTTGGATCTTTTTTGAAAATTACTTGTTTAGGTGTATTATAGGAAGACTAACATGATGTATTCCTTGGCATGCTTTGCTTTGATTTTTACTGGGCATGTGTCATTTTGTTGGTTATTTTCAATACAATAGACTGCTTCCTGGGGTTGGAATATCTGTACATAACATATATTCCAACAAATGAATCTGACTTGATTGAGCTTTTTACCCCCCCATCTATGCCCTTTCTCATTAAAGATAATTATTTGGGCGGACAAACCAGCCATGTTTTTGTTTTCCCCCATGTTTTGGAGAGCATACATTTTTGCCCAAAATACAGCCTTTATGTATTTTTCGATTATTAAAATTTTCAGTTGTCTCCCACAAATATGTCCTGCATACTGCCGCCGGTCACTGGACTGAAGTGTGAGAATAGCTTGTTAAATCATCTACAATACGAATAGGCTGTAATTACCAAAGCAAATGGACTGTATAAAGGGTCCTTGCTTTATATCACAGACTAGAACTAGAATGACCAATGACACTGTGTGTATAGTGTGTAGGGAGAACGTTCCGGGACATTCAAATTTGCCCTGTCACGTAGACTTGGGTTCCGTGCTTAGACACCTCCCAAAATTTGAGGTGCCTAGAATGAGGAACCTTCCTCGGTTAGAGGTGGGAAGGGGCACGGTCAGGACTGGGCAGGGAACGGTTAGAGGTAGGGCTGAGGGCAATCAGGAACGTGCAATTATCTTACTACCTCGTGATACATTGATACAGAATGCTGGAATATGATCGAGGAGGCAACATGGGAGGCGGAAAAGCTAGGACCTCAATCAGTTCCACTGTGATGTCCCTGAACTTCAGCTGTTGGGACAGCAGAACAGGGCCCACTTATAGGACAGTTGAGAAGTATAGACAAAATATTGATGTACTTTATAAAAGTACTGTTTCTAAAAGTAAACGGATTGTACGTCAAAGGAAATGGCTTTTCAACCTTGCATGACCCTCATGATAATCCGCACTGGAAAGAATGAAGAAATAATGACACATGATATTTATTTATTTTTTTATATACTTGTACAATTATATTCAGAAAAAGCACTGGCATCAAAAGTATTTTGAGACCTATTTATAAAGTGCAATTCAGGAGTAAGTCTGAGCAATTGCCATAGCAACCACTGGAATATCTCTGTTGATTAACCCATATTGCATTACAGCGCAAGAATTCCTCTTGATAAATATGTCTCTAAAACAGACAGTTTTAGTTTCTATGTTTTCTCCTTGAAGCGACATGGCATTCAGACAATTTTTCAACTGTGTGTAGATGTTTACACAAAGCTAAGAGTCATTTTAA
Organism: Spea hammondii; assembly: GCA_029215755.1. NCBI lineage: Eukaryota > Metazoa > Chordata > Amphibia > Anura > Pelobatidae > Spea > Spea hammondii. The sequence goes on from JARDYJ010000002.1 coordinate 114,504,282, forward strand.
TAAATTGAAATAGGGGACCAACTTGATGCTGTGATCAATACGGTCACTCGCCCCTGTAATCTGTTGCCAAAAGCTGTGTCAATTAGCCAGATGGACTGATTTTTTGTTTTCATGCAGATCAAATGTGAATATTTACCAAAGGCTGCAAGCTTTACCCACTGGCTATATTTTAATGGGTTAGCCCTTTTCCTTTCTACATACTGTTCCCTTGTAATTTCAAACAGAGCTGGAAGATGAAAAGTTTGCGCGTGTGCACGGTGCTTAATGTTGTGGCTCCCCTGTCATCTCTTACCGTAACCACTGTTATAAAGTCACACCTCCCCGTCATCCTCCCCGTCATCCTGTTTTATGTTAAAGCGATAACTGGATAAATTAAATGTGTTTCTGATCTAAGTCTCCGGGGGGCTTTCTGATTGGAAGAAAAAATATTCTGACCATTGGATGAAAGTAAAATGTTCGTTCGTTCGGGGGAGCTTATGATTCAGTTTTTAACCCTTCGAACGCGGCAGAAAACGACTACTGACTGGTCCCTTGGTTACATTGTATAGCAGGCAAGGCTGGGTTTCATATATAAAATGTCCTTCCCTGCAGATGTAGATTAAATATGCACATCTCAGCAAATTTCTAAATGGAGTGCCCAGGGAATAATTAAATGATTATAATTTCCCCTGCCCTCAACCTTTTTCTGCGGGCACCAAAGAGTGTGGTTTGTAATTGACGGTAATGCGCAAGCAATTGAGAATCATTACCATTTACTTAGATTTAAGATTCCGGCACAACAATAAAGTTGGTGCATTGTACTGTGTTTACAACACTGTCAACATCAGTGTCAGTCATGGCCAGTATCTTGACGTGAGACCTCCGTGCAGCTGATTCTTTTGTGCGTGAGAATGTTTAGGCATCTAAAACTCACTTGCAATGCAATGTTTCTGTTGGTTTTAGTGTGGATCTTGCTTTCAAGTTATTCTTGGTACCATGTCTGGGAGCTTTCAGGGTTTGACCCTGACTCTCAGGGTTTTTTCTTCAATCTCAGGGTCTCAGGGTGAATGGGCAAACTCTTAGTGTCACGGTGACCCTCTAACGCTGAGGACACATGGGGGTCATGATGGATTCATGGGGAGACTCCTAGCCTGCCTGCCCAGTCCCCTCTTATGACTAAGTCACCCTGTGCTTATTGGGGGCATAGGGTGACCGGAAAACCTAGTCTGGTCTGCCCTAACCGGACTTCCATTGACTAGCCAGCTGTGGGGGCTCTATATGTCCGGAAACGCTTCATGTGCCTGACAGAGACCTAGCCGCAAATCCATGGAACTGTGTGGCAGATGGGAACTGCGGCAATGCCAGCTGACATTTGCAACTGAGCCGATATGGACGTCTGTTGTCCTACTACGCCGCTTTTTTGGGGTTATACTGTGCTCGTGGCGGGTCACAATCAGAGGTGGTCAAGGAGAGGGAGCTCCAGGGAAACCTGGTTTTATTACCAATCCTTAGAACTGGGGTTTACCCAGCCGCGGCACTAGAACTCTGGCCCGGTTACCGTACAGACTATTCCCGGGAACGTTCCCAGCACAGGGTCCCTACAACGGATCAAGTCGCTTTTTGGAACTTACTCTGAAATCTACATCGGTACCCCGGGATTGCTGCCGCTCCCTCAGGATCACCCCAAAAAAGCTCTTTACCGGGTGTGCATTGTTGGCCATAGAACTGTATAGAGGTGCCAGGCAGCCCGGTAGTTGATGGGATTATATTCTTTATCTGATTATGTTTGTGTATAAATCCCAATGTTGTTTTCAATAAACATAGTTCTTTTTGCACCCTACACTAAGTCTTATCTAGTGCTTGAGTGATTACAAAGGGTTAATCCCTTGCGCAATTAAGCTTTCAGCGGCAAGTAAGATATTTAAGGCAGAGCTACTCAGTCTCCATCACACAGTGTGCTGTCTCCTTCCTATTCTAGACTGCTGAGATCATACATAAGACTCCCAACTGGTGCCTTTCAACCAGTGTCCTATGGTTCATATCCTTGCTTGAATGTGGGAGATTCAATTGAGTGTAATTTTAAGTAAGTCAGTGTTTCCATGAGGACCGTTATTAGAGAGATTTTGGAGAGTCACTATGTAGAATCTTTACGATTGTCTATTAAATGGTTAGTATTTCAAGAGTCTCAGGGTCAGTTCCTTTAGAAAGTTCCCAGGTACCAGATCCCAGTTGACTTAACAACGCAATCTGTAGCATCCAAGTTGTTGGGAGATTCTAGTCAAGATCACTGCCACAAAGCTTTATTTGCGCCACTGACTAGTTGTTGCAACCTTTTTAGTTACATAAAACAGTGGTTGTGGAGTGTAACCTTAGAAAAAGGAAAGTGACCCAGAGACTCAGGGATACAGTGCTTCACCTGGAGACTCTGGGTTAAACCCAGAGATTTCCCTGGTGAGGCAGTCAGTCTTTGTGGGTGAGTGTGCCCTGGAATTGTTGTGCTGCCAGAGAACACGTTTATGTAGATGTAAAATAAAACCTCCTACCTTGGCTTAAATATGCTCTCTAATGTCAGACTTTAAGGTCGTTACACTTTAAACCAGCTCTACTGAAAACCTGTTAATGCCTTCTGGGACAGGAGAGTCCACCGGAAGCTTTGTTTTCTATCTTGGCTGCTAACATAATACATAATACATAGAAGGTGCTACATTTTGTAACTACATTCTGGACATGGCAGGCGGTAATGTATCAAGTATACATAAAGTGTGCTTAATACATTGAATATTTTTCTTTCTGTCTGCTAGCATTAGGTTCAAATGCAAAAAAAATCCTACCGTTGTGTTCTTTTTCATTCTACACTTGGCATGGCTCTATTTTGGCTGATTATTGAATAAAACACAGAAAAGCTAGAGAAATCCCAGTTTAATATATTGAAGTGCACACTCCTCCAGCATGCAGATGCTCCGCTAATTTATGTAACACGTTCGCTCTTGACTCCTGGACATTGTAAAGCCAGGTTTGGATCGCCTTATATTTTTTATGTACAGCACGTGAAAAAAAATGCTTTTACCCTTAGATGTTTGATGAACCGTAGGCATGAACACCACTCAATGAAAAAATGACTTTGTAGTGTGTTTCTTTATGAGAGGGACCCTGCACTTCGGGGATGTACTCTGTGTCTATTCTAGTTATTGGGGTGCCATTAGTCAGAGCTGGATTACTGATAATGTGCCTCCTCAAATCATCCCACTATGCACAGCTGATGCCCAAACTTTGGGATATAGCAGCCCTATGGAGTCTTAACCACTGTAGCCCTTCTCTAATAGTGGTGAATGGGTTTTGAAATGGTTAACTACCGTATTTGCTCGATTATAAGACAAGGTTTTTTTCAGAGCAAATGCTCTGAAAAATACCCCTCGACTTCTAATCGGGGTCGTCTTATAATCAGACCTCAAAGAGGTCTGACTATGAGACTAAGATCCAGATCCCCCGCACCGCTGCAGGGGACCTGGATCCTTCTGTCTCCCCCCCCATTTAACACTCCCCCCCCCACCCCACACACACTTACCGGTGCTTCCAATTTCCTGCTGTATTGCCAGGGCAGCGGGTTGACGTCTACACGATCCGCGTAGACAACTTACGCTGCAGCCGGAAATAGGTGTGGCTAGCAGCGGGGGTTGTCTGCGTCCATCGCGCAGACCTTCCCCGACTGTCAGAGATCAGAGTTCCCCGTACCGGTGCCGGTGCCGCACTGGTGGGGGAACGCTGATCTCTGACAGCCGGGGAAGGTCTGCGCGATGGACGCAGACAAACCCCCGCTGCCAACTCCACCTCCTTCCGGCTGCAGCGAACCCCATCGGTGTTAAATGGGGGCATAGGGCATTTCTGGAGGCAGAGTGCTCTGTGAAATGCCTTTTAACTCCCTTAACACCACTCTGCCTCCTGAAATGCCTTATACTTCCCTATATGCCACTCTGCCCCATAATATGCCTTTTAACCCCCTAAATGCCAGAATGGGATATAGGGGTATAAGGCATTTCTGGAGGCAGAGTGGCACATAGGGGGTTAAAAGGCATATCATGGGACACAGTGGCATATAGAGGGTTAAAAGGCATATCATGGGCCACAGTGCCATATTGGAGTGGCAAGCCTGGGGGCAGATTGGAAAATACAAGGAAATAAAAACAAAAAAATATTTTTCTCAATCATAGCTTTTATTAAAAAATGTAATAGTTTACATGAATTAACATTTACTGGTAAAACTTTTTTCCTATAGGGTCATCTTATATTCAGGCTTATTCTTTTCTTCCTAAATTAATATTCAGATTTGGGGGGGTCGTCGTATAATCAGGGTCGTCTTATAATCGAGCAAATACGGTATTTGGAATTATGGGAAGACTACAATCTCTGTGGTTGAGGGTGTTTCATCTTGGCATATTTAGAATGGCATGAAGTTGGAAGGTAGCTGACCTGCAAGTGAGGCTACAAGTCAAAATGTTATCATTACCTTTTGTATAATGAAAGTGTTGCTGTTAATTGTATTAGCACATATTCTTTTCCCAATTTACCTCTATTGTGGATTCTGAATAACTTAATTAGGCTGTTGTTTACTCAGGTCCATCCAGGAGGGGGATTTCTGTGGGTGCAACTGATGCGTCAATAAATTACCAGAGCATAAAGTATATGGAGGAACCTGGTTCACTTGGCAAAATTAATTAGCTGATGTTGGTTTAAGTCCAACACCAAGTTTATTCCAGCCCATTGAGACAGAGGGGTTAGGAACATGAGCCAGAGCCAAGTGGCTAACTACCTCCTCCCCTTCCATCTACCTGTCTCTTTTTTTCCTCTCAAAATGTTCAATTCAACAAATAATTAGTAATTGTGCAGTAAACAATTGCAGAATTGTCATGTTTAAGTTAACTTCTTTTCACTACAAAAATTAGCAAAAAATGTTATTTAGCCAGCAATGCCCAAACATTTGCACACAACTATACCCCATCCACAAACGTATTGTTTGCACACATACTCCCAATGCATTCTGATGCCCTGATTCAGAACTGAATCCTGCCGTGACCGGTCTGTGCCACTGGCACGACAACTGGTTGAACCAGCTAGTGTGCCAGATCATAGAAGTCTGAGCGGCTCTTCTTTACAATGACTCATATAGCGCCACATATGTTATAGCTATATCATGGTTATCTCTGTACATGGGCCCTTACGGAAGTATAAATTTAGGTGGCACTTAGTGTTTTATTTAGTTTATGCCTTATTCCAAGGATAGTCATCTGCCGGTGCTAATACAACCCAGAGCTACCATTCACTAACAAATGATCCACACTCCTCTATCAGTGATGCTAATGAACTACGGGTCCTAATGCTCACCGAGAAGCGGTGCCATCAGTTATTCACAGTATCAAAAGCAACGCTGATCTGAATGGAGTGTCACAAATTGAAATCAGAATAATTGCCTTAAATGTGGCATATGCATATAAATAGTATTTTCATCCAGAAGGTTCACATGGCACTCGGTCGTGTTTATTAAACTCAGTTTAAATAAATCCACGGGGTTCCTTAATAACTCTATACATAAGGAAAGTCCAAAATACCAAAGGGGAGAAGGCGTTTTATCCAACTCCAGGTGACATTTCAGACCAAGTTATTTGAATTATGTATTATTATCTGTTCAAATTCAGTTTGGATCAAAAGACTGCTTTTGGACGTGTCCACATTGGCATGACTGGGACGTTTGACCTGGAGTTTCTGGGTAAAGCACCAAGACTTCAGGTCAATTTCTTCACTCTCAGGACAAGGAAGCAGACCAGGTTCCACGCTTTCCCCACCAACTGTTGTCCACCACCCACTCCCCATCCAATAAAGTCTAACTGGGGACAGACCTGCCCTTACAAGTAGAGGCGTGAGTGACTGGATATATGTTTCTGCACTATATCCACGGGCATCAACTCCGAAAACGTTGCAAAATGTAGAAAAATCACAAGCTATTCACAAATACTCATGCAAGAAGGAAAGCCACAAAACAGTTATAAGGAGGCATGTGATAAGCATAGCGAGACCCTCAGAACATGAAAAGATTAGCCTTTTTTAAGATACTGCTCCTACTGGGGCATCACCTTTAAATAGAGCGGCAAGGAAACAATTGCAGAATAGTCAGCTTGCGTAAATTTGGGTTGAAGGTCTACTATTTTCAGGAAATTGGTAAATATCCAACCTCCTGAAATTAAGAATAGAAGACGAGCTGTGGTGATTGCAGTTACAATTACAATTGCTACATTTCAGCTGACAAACAGCATTTCACAAAAGCAGCCAAGTGTGCAGTAATAAATGCCTCTGCAGACTGTACTATGCAGTGCAGAGTAGCGTATATTTAACAAATCATTATGAATCTTATTGTTGAAATCTTCTATAAGACATCCAGCATTTCTTATGGTTATCTATGAAATAGCATATATATATAACAATATGAAAAGGGGGCCCATCTCAAACACACTGATTAGCTCAATCAAGACTTTTAGACCAAAGTAAAGCTTTGTTTATCATTTTTTGCTAAGATATTGACTAGAGCAATGTGAGGATGATATTTTTGCCTTTTTGACCCTTTAATTCCCATTGCGCTAGAATTATGTTACCATATCTGCCAAATGTCCGCATTTTCAGGCGTCCACCTGCTCAGCCCGGGGCATCCCAAGGCAGGTGCAAGACATCCAGGTACCCAGGTGCACATAATGCATTTTATGTGACCCTGCATTAATAACAGCAGTTCGCACAGAGAGTACAAGCTGCGCTATAGATAGAGGCTCCGCTAGCGAGGTAAGAGGGAACATTTTGTGAACTGGACTGTAGATGGGAAGGGGAGGGGAAGATGAGAGGTGACAGAAAGAAAGAGGCAGAATGGCAGAGGCGAGAGAGAGAGAGGGTGTGAAAGAGTGAATATATGTATGTATGTATATGTACATGTAAGTTAGGGTTAGAGTAGTTAGAGTTATTGGCTCTTGGGAGATGGAGAGAAAGGGAGGAAGAGAGTGTGTGTGTGTATGCGTAAGTGTATGGTATTAGCGTGAGTATGTTAGTGTATGGTATTAGAGTGAGTTTGTGTGTTAGTATGTTTGGTTGAATTTTACAGGATGTACCGAGAAAATACTGTAACCAGCTGCCCCGGCCCTCGGCTCACTGCTGTGCATAGCTGTCCCTTTTTCAGGCAAGTGGGATCACAGCCCAGGGAGCTCTAAGGTCAATGGAGGTCTGTGCTGTTGTCCTCCTGCCCTTCAGGCCAGCACGCCTCTGGGGATGACAGCGATCAAAGTGGGAAAACTCTGCATATGGAATGTTTTAAAATATGAGCTTCCACTGGCGCATATCACTGTCTACGTTCCAAAACAGGAAATGTGAGCTAGCATGTGATGTTGCATCGGCTTTTACAGTACAAGGACTGGAGCTTAAGAGGACAAACTGGAACCTAAATAGCTCTTCCTACGGAGTAAGGAAGGAGAAAGGAGTTAAGCACAAAGAAAGAGTTAAACAGTTTTTGCCACTTCATGCCACCTAATGCAATTCTTCAGAGGTGAAATAGTTCCTAATGTTTCAATCAAATAGATCTGAAACAATTACACTGATTGAAAAACAAAAAGAACATGCTGTATACAATTTTGATAAATACATTTAATTAGGCTGAAAGCTGTGTGGGTGAACTGTCTGCTTTAAACCTCCAAAGGTAGCGGAGCTTAAAACCTGCTTTGCATACCAAATTGTACACCACCGTCAATGCATGGATGTATCGGCTAATGCCACAGTTATTACCCAACCCATCTGTCCACCACCCTGGCGTGGTGACAGTTAATAGCTACTCTGTGGGCCAAATATATTTTATTTCCGAGGCGGTCCTTTTTTACTGATGCGCTGCACATGCCGTTTTTTTTTATAATGCAGGAAGGCTTCCTCTGTAATTAAAAGTATTCGTACTTTATTCCTTCCAGGCACCTGCTACACTCAATGGGTTAATGAGGTGTTTTTTTTTCCCTCTCTTGCATTTAAGCACAGATTCTTTAATCTAATTTTAATGGCCTTTCCCCAGCAAGCGCTACTAATTTCTAATGGAGACTGGGAGATGGAGCACGTAACTGCTCGTTCTTTCTAAAGCAGCGTCCTGCGTCTTTATTTTATTTATTTTTTTGCCTATGTAGCTGGGCGAGATTAAAATGCCGCTATCTCATAAAGAAACGGCTCCCACCGTGGCTCAGGGGAAATGGAAAACACGATAAAACTGACACAAGTGAGGAAAGTCTTCTATCAGCATCCACACTTGGCAAAAATACCATTAATCCGGAATGATTTCCCATTCCGTGAAGAAAAGAGAGATTACACAGACAAAGCACTCGCAACAGCACTGTGTACAAGTACAGTGACTTAACCCTTTTGGAGCTGGGAACGAGCAACGTATTTCGAATCCCTCTATACCTATTTTACAGCACTGTGGAATATGACGGTGCAATATAAATCAAATAATAATAATAATCTCTCAAGGGGGTTCAAATATGAAACATAATGAGAAATTGTCAATGTTTTTAAGGTTTGGAAGTCTGAGGTGTAATTCTAAGTTAGAGAAAGGTAGTAGATAATATGAATAGACTTCCAGTGGAAGTAACAAACATAGTAATGCAATTCAAGAAAGTTTTGGATAAGCATAAAGGCAGTCAATTGCAGAGTATCGCAAGGCAACTACTTGGGAGCTGTAATGCGGGTCTGTGCTTAAACAGCCCCGACATCCATTGGTTTTACAGCTTCGCTGGCCAGTCAGGGGACATTAAAGGATCTCCTCAACTGGCTTATGATCCTCACTGCCCATAAAAGCAGGAAAGTGGGGCAGCTACGCAAGATGGATAGGAGGTATGCATTCATTGTACATCCTTTCTAATTTTGCTTTATTTAAGTTAACTTTGCTGTCTTTCATAGCATAGCTTCAAATGCTGATAAACATCCCAATTTAACATTCTGGGCTTGAGTCTAGGAGATGATTACAAGGGTTGTTGATGTCCCACCTCCCTTGACTCCGTGTGCGATGCTTCTCCACCATACCCACATTGGGATCTCCACATATAAGCTGTCTCTTGTCATGCCCCATCAAGGCTGCGGAGCTGTATATCTCTGGTTTCCCCTGTTTCGCTACAGTTTAGCTACAATCCATTCCTGGATTTCCTTATGCTCTGTCCTGAACTTCTGATTCTTAGATTCCAGTCCTGCTCTTAGCTTCAACTTCTATTCCTTTTATAAGGTGTGCCCCACCCATTATGTTTCTCTCAGTCTGCAGGTATGTCTTTCTCTGATATGTGTTTAGATTCATTGTTTAGTTTGTTTATTAGTAATTCAGTAGGCAGGGTTTAGTGTTAGGACCCACCGATATATTGGAGTACTTTGGCGTAGTGGCTTTGGGAAGTGTGGTTACCATGCATCTGGTCCCGTTACTCCATCTGTATGGACCCTGTTTGTGACATCTCTTGCCATACACCTTCTCAATGCAGTGAAGTTGAGAAAAGTACTGGAAAAGTACTAAGGTCCCCACTATAAGCGATCGGTTAAATAGAGTGGAGGAGACAAGAGAGTTGGTGGAGCAGGCTGCGGATCAATATGGAAAATACGTGGCAACTTGGTTGGTTTGGACTCCTTAGATATGATTATCTTATATTATGGGTTGTTAAATCTCGTAACTGGGCAATATGTACAATATCTAGACTGTATACCATCTATATGAGGCCTGAATTTACTTGTACCTACGTCCCGTCATTTTACTTCCATATCCCTTTTCCTACCCTATTTTACTGACAAAATCAATAAAATTCAATTTACTAAAAAAAAATCTAAATTTATGAAACATCCCTTGAGTACAGTAATACCTTGTGTGTATTTCCTGCTTATTAAAGGTCTCAAACTCTACACACAATACCATTTTCTCTTTTTAAATTTCACCATTGGAAAAGTGTTATTTAGCACTTTCTTTGCCCTTCTCCATCTCACAGAGGAGAGAGGCAGACATGAATACTGACAAAGGCCTTCAATTTGTCAGCTGCCAGTTGTCACGCGTGTGATTCTCTCTACGAGCGATCACATGCGCAGAAGTAACGGTTATTGACTGCTGCTGGTCTGCAAAGGTTCCCAGACAGTCGGCTTCAGCCTTCTCCAGCACCATTGGCGTCACTTGGTATTAAGCACTTGTATTATGTGACATACATACATCACAAATGGGTTCCCGTGAGTGCTTGGGGTTAAGTCCAGGCTGTTACTGAGATCTCAATCTCATACTCTATACAGAAACGGCAGAATTTATTTTTGGCCTGGAACATTGTTCCAACCACTGGATTCCCACTCTGTAGTATCTTCTGATGTCTCAAACATAACAGAACATCACTTTAATAAAGAAGACTTCAGTCGCAGGATGAGGTTCATAACTATACCAAATATTCCTGGATCTTTGGTTCATTGTCAAGATTAACAAGACTTCTTCCAAGTTTGTGGGACAAGTGAGAGGTGACGGCCTTTCTGACAAATTATGAAAATGCTGAGGCCAATTTTCATTCCTGCCAAGTAAAGAGAATTTGAATACTTGGTTAGCTTCAGATTATTGCGGTATTTGTTAGAATATTATTGTGCGGAGTATACTGTTAAGCAAAAAAAATCTGCTACTACTACTTCTGGTAAAGCATCTGCTTGGAGAAAGACTTGAATGGTGCATCTGGATCTTCACTGGTTGTTAGAAGCCCCAATCTGAGTTAAGTTTGTACAGTTTTGTTACTTTATACAATCCAGCTTGTCCCTTTGGGGTGGGGGTGGCAATAGGAGTAATTGCCCTCCGGACTGCTTTGATTGAACCCTTTGATTTTTTTTCCTTGAAGTTCCACATAGAGCCACCAGTGTCTGTAAAGTAACGAGGCCTTTACACCTCAACTGAATCCATTCTGTGCTCGTTTTTTAGGCAGTGGTGCACTGGTGCTCACTCATAGAAGCCCCAGGGGAAGTCCTGGGTAGCGGCAGTGGTTGTGTGCACGCTTGTTGTCAACCAGCTGCCACCACTTGACACCAGGGAGTCTGAAGCATGGGGGACAAGTCTAGGGATGCATCGGTAAATAGGGGGGAGGGGGGCATATAGGGGAGTATAAGGCATATGGGGGGGTTGGCAAAAAGGAGAAATAAGGCAAATCTGGTGGGGCAGAGTGGTAAATAGGGGGGTATGAGGCATATCAGGGAGGCGGAGTGGCAAAAAGGGGGTATAAGGCATATCTGAGGGGCAGAGTGGCATATAGCGGGCTAAGTGGCATATAGAGAGTATAAGGCATACCGGGGGGGCAGAGTGGCATAGCAGGGAGACAGAGTGGCATATAGGGGAATATAAGGCATATCTGGAGGGCAGAGTAGCAAGCCGTGGGGCAGATAAGAGGCATAACTGGGGGGGTAGGTTGGCAAATAAAGACAAAAAATGCATTTTTCTCAATCATAGTTTTTATTTAAATATCAATAAATAGTTTACATGTGAATATATTTTTAATAACAAAATGTTTTTCCTATAGGGTAGTCTTATATTCAGGCTTTTTCTTTTCTTCTAAATTAATATTTAAATTTTGGGGGTTTGTCTTATAATCAGGGTCATCTCATAATCGAGCAAATACGGTAATAGCTGGTACTCTTTGGGTTTAACCTGGCATCTTCAGGTGAAGCCCTTGTTCACTAGGTCTCCTTGGTCAGTTTCTGGGCAGAGAATTTTCCCTTGTAGCCTGTCCAGTTATTGCTCCCACCCATACCCATTGCTAGCCCCACTCCTAAGTGAAGTCACACGGTCAGAAAAGAGAGAGCTTTGAGTTCCTGATCCTGAGAAGAATCTTAATATGGTTTTCCAGACAAATGGGAATTATTGATTTGAAGCTTTTTATAACAATGAATGTATATACAGTGTGTACATTCTGCATTGATTTCATTGAGCAGCTCACATGTCAAAAATAATTGCAATTTTTAGCTAAGAAGCTAAAAATGTGTCAGGGGAAGCTCAAGATTTTTAGGAGCTCTAGGCAAAAAAAATATGGGACTCTCTCTAACACAAATTTAATTACATGTAAACATATATATGTTACTTGTTTGTTTAATGGAGTCTTTAGTTGAAGTTGATAATTTATCAAAATTTAATCTAAAGAAAAGACCTCTAAGGTCCCAAAGCTGTTACCTTATATTTGGTCAATGTAGAAAAGGATGTATCAACTACTTCAATTGAAGGCTCAATTTTTCATGAATAGTTATGTAAAATGTTACAATTTGGGGAAGCTTCACAACTTACCTTAGGACTTTGGATGCCTGGAAAAAACCTTGGGATTGGCTCCCCAATTTGCTTTTTTTTTTTTTTTAAAAAGGGGCATAATAATACATCCCTTGGTATTTTGCATCACCAGGGAAAGTCAAAGCATGGTAGACCAGGTTGTCCACCTCCCCACATCAGTAGTAACAGACATCAGAGAGCTGTATCATTGTAAGGTATTGCAATCCCTGAATGGATGCTCTGACACAACACAAGGGATCCCTTCACATGAACCTGGAACCCGTAGGGTCTGTACAGACCAGGTTTAAAATAATAATAATTTATATTTATTATATTTTCAGGGACAAATAATACCAGGGCAGGAGTAGTCCCCTGGTCACTCTACTAGTAGTTAGTATAGTTTAGCATTAGGATGCCTGAGACCTCAGAAGACAATAGTCTCAAGTTAGACATCTACTTATTGAATTGCAAACACCGACACAGTGATCCCTGTGATTATACGTTACTGGTGATCAACAAAATACCCATTAATGTAAAATTTTGAAATACACATATAAAACTTGTTCATTGTACTCTAAACTTACATTGTGCTTCTATGATGCCCAGATTGCTGGAGACCATGTCACTGCTCAGCTATATATTTTTTTAGATACCCTTGAAACGTCCAGACACTGTGTGTTTTTTGATGTGTAGTCTTTTAATTTAAATAATAGCCTAGCCTGCTCCCCAGGGCAAATCTCCAGTTACTCTCCCTTGGCCCTCAGTGTGTTGGGGAAGGGAGGGCTCCTCCAGTTGCAGAATAATCATTGTAAGAGGCCTGGATGTAGTCCAATGTGGGCCGAGACTCGTGCAGGTCACTGTGAGACTCTTGTCAAGGAGTGAGGCCGTCTGCCTGTCTATTTGCGCAGCGCAGACTCTAACCTGTCTGCCCTTTCCTCATTCATACCTTCACTTCTCCTATTCTCCAGTCTTAACAGAGAGCTGGGTAGCTGCCGCAGAAGGGAACATGAGTGACAGCATCTGTCTGTATCACAACAGACTGGACTCGATATGTTCCTCAGCCCCGTATACGTCAATGACTCCGCATCTGGGAATACACAATAAATGCATTTAAATACCATTCTTTGGAGCAAGGTCTCGCAGGCAGAAAAAAGAGAAAGCTTCATTCAAGAGCTATTGTCACCTATGGAACGTTCCATCAATCATTAGAGCATAACAAAAAGTATTAGAAAAATAACTATCTACATTTTGTTTTAGCATCTATTTTCAGACCTGATATTTAAGATATCTTTAAGCAATTTCAGCATAATTGACATGAAGCCCATTTCACATGGCCTGCTGTTGATTTCCATGCCTGTCTGTGGGGCTGTCCACCCATCTGTATTTGATGCAGTATTTCAGGTTCCCAAATCAGGGCACCTGTGTTGGGGTTGTGACAAACGATGGGGGACCTCGTCGGACCCAAGAGGGGATATAGTCCAGACCAACTGCCACCATACCTGAAGAGCTACACGGGATAGCCTAGATAGTGCCTGAAAATTGGGACTTGGGAGGCATGCATCTGTCTGTCTATTGTAAATTTATCTATGTTAGTTTGTTATATATCATTTGCATGTATAGATTGTAGGACTCAAAGACCAGAAAGTCTTTGTAATATTCCTGTAAAGAATATGGGGTATATCTGCAATAGCACTGTTCTGGTGAGTGTTTCACACGTTCATTTTTTTTTCTCCTTCGCACTTCCTCACACACTTGCCACAATATGGTGAGAATGGATTAATCCATTCGGTGCCCGGGAAAGCGTGTAAAATACTCGTGCAACTGGAGATCTACGGACTGAATGTGTCTCGTAGGGGATTAAATCCTTCCCACAATATTGTCTGTGAGTTAGAGCAGGCAGGAGGGAGAATGAGACAAGCCACAAAGGTATTCCCTCGAGCCAACTTCACAGTGCTGAGCGGGCATCAAGTCACTACGTGCACCGGGAGCACAGAAAGAGAAATGTGACAAGAACCCAGTGACACCTCCTACAAACGGTATGGGGTTCGACGTCACAAAGGCAAGTGAAACATGGTGAGCCTAAACAAACATATAGGGAAGATCTATAGGTAAGCGTGAAATAAATCCCCAAAAACTGCTTGGTAGTTGTTACTGCAACCATATAAACAAAGTAACTAGAAAAGTGAGGACTGTGAAAATGTAAAATGTTTAAAACTCTTGAGAATTTTTGATTTTACACAGTTAGAGCAGACAAAAGGCTCTATTCAGTGACCGGTCTAAACCCTAATTGGTGTTAACGATGGTGGAAAATTCATGGTCCATGATTCAACTCCTGGACTAAACTCCAAATACCAATTGCAGATTAGAGATTGAGGCCGGTAAATAAATAAATGTAAACAAGTAGAAAAATTCTATTGAGTAATTTAACTGTTTGTGCAGAGTATTAGCACAATTTAAATGGATATGTTTTTTGTAAGTACACTTAACACCATAAAATCACTGTCTAGAAACCACAATACACATCTAAGGAAACGTATTAGCTGTACGAAGCTGAAATAAACACCATTTAGAGAGGCAAAAGCATAACAGTGACAATTTAACCCTTTTCAATAACAGCACACGGAGTGTTTAGATAAAAAATAGAATACGACACTACTTCTGCACTAAATTACATGCCACCAAAAAAGAAGATTCATACACTTATTACCAAACCACAGTAACTTTCATATGGATAGAAATGATTAATTCTAAAATTACAATATATTTATTTGACAGGGATAATAAATAAGCACCATTAACAGATTGATCTGATCAGTAGCCATCTCCCCATGAGCACTAGTCTTGCATGTTTCATTGTATACGCAAGACTTCCGGGAACGCAGAAAACTTCAAGTTTACAGGGAAACACCGAGGCTTCTTCTGTAGAGAAGATAATGCTGCTGATCAGTAACAGACCAATTGGCAACTTCTCCTACTGTAAAAAGTAAAATGGTCCATGGAGCAAGCGGCCTGATTTATAAAATGCACCTTAAATTAGGTATTCATAAATAGCTTAACGTGTGCTGAAAAAAATAGGTTTCCCTAGGTAAAGTGTGAGCTGTTTCCGGATAAATCTAACTTAAGCAAAACTACTGAAATTGGCCCAGCCTCTCATGGGCAAGAATGTGTCCCAACCCCAAGCATTTAAAGGGTTAACCATGTAAATCTGTCTCATCCACATTTTTGCTGGAGTTGTCATGTGAAGTTTTTATGTTTTTTTGTGTTATTAAACCTAGAACCATAGACATTTAATATGGGGGGGGGTATCTGTAAATATTAAATGATGTGCATTGGAAGATATTTAAATATATTGGGGTAAACCTACACTCTCACAACAGTTTCAATTTTTGAGTAAATCTTTGAAGGAGAAAAAAATAATCTGTTTTATATTTAAATATATTTTGCCCCTGTCCTTTACATAGCATATAGGAAGAAGAGAGAAAAAGTGTAACACACATGAATATTAACAATATTTCCATACTGCCAGCATGAAAAAGCAGAAGAGGGAGGGGGGGAGACATCACCATGTTTCCATGTCGGCGAAGCAGACGGATCTGCCGTGGTCTTTTTTTTTTTTAACAGCGGAAAACATGCGATTAGCAGCCAGACAGGCGGCCAACCCTATGAACAAAGGCCAGCTCACTGGTTTTCAATATAATCCTTAACAATCCTCCACCCTCATTACATAAAAGCCATAGAATGCCTCAGATTTCAGCTGTTTGAAATATTCTCCAATTTAGCCCAATGCCTGGGGACTGGGCTGGACCAGCGAAGACTAGGGTATGCTTGAGTGGACTGCTTAAACTTCTAAAAAAACAAATGTTCTTTTTTTTTTGTGTATATGTGTTAGAGGTAGGGCAAGTACGAAGTGTAGTCCGAATACTCCTGAAAAGGTATAATGAAGGTGCTGGTGTGATACTCAGCAGGCAGTTATCAAACAATAAGAGACCACTTTGGATGTTGACTTTGTTGACCTTGTAGTAGCTGACTTTGACCTTCATTCTCTTTATCAGTCTATGTAAAAGACGACAACCATTGTTTGGAAGGGGTATTCCCTGAGGGTATCTTCCTCCTCCTTGCCCTACCAATTCACTATAATTGTTTTAAATCCCATAAATCAAGATTAATCGGGAATGGACGTCAAGTTTTAATCATATATTTTACAGCAAACTAAATGATTTTATAAAATAGGGTTTAGATCTCCCTTGTAACAGCCCAATTATACTATGGAGGCTCTGCCTAGTGCTAAGTTGGTTCAGCCTCCATCCACACTGTTCATCCTTAAAAGTGAGAGTGCTGGGATATGACAGGATATGACATCATAACGCGGTACTCAACAAAAAAGTGGTAGCACAGAGGTAAGCTGTGACAAGTGCAACCCCAAGACAAAATGCAACACTTCCTATTATCAGGAGTCATATGAATTTTCTTATGCATAATAATTCTTCCTCTTTTGTAATTCATTCTGTTTGGTGGGCATTTTTCTTGCATCCATTGCAAGAATTCAGCTCCATAAGTCTGATCCCTGGGGGGGGGGAAATGTTCTCTTACTTTTAAACCAAATATCTTGAATACGGTTGCACTGGTTTCAAACTAAAAAGTACAGGCAATATCTAATACATTATCTTGGTTACACTTAAGTATTTGAAGTACCTCACCTTTCCAAAACCTATATTTACAGCTGTATATATATATATATATATATATATATATATCCATGATTATTCCTCCTATTGGTATCTATTTGTATGAGTGAGAGGGAGGAAAAAAGAGAGAACTTTCTTATTTTATTCAGATTTTATTACAGAGAATACCAGCTAACGGCAATATTATATGCAAGTACAAAAAGGAGCGTACAAAAGGAGTTCTCGCAGTGTCTCCACAAATAACAGTACATTTTAAATAATATTCATACCCATATTGTACCGATTACCTGAGAGCAAGAAAAGAGGGGAAAATAAAGAAAGGATGGAAAGAGGTAAATGTAGAATAAAGTATTAATATTTGGTTAAGCAATGGTGGTGAGCATGTCGTAATTGCAGCTGATGTAGCAGCTATTCAGAACCGATGGTCCATCAGGATGATTCTAATCTCCCACTAGCAGAAAATCTGACCAATAGAACCACTTCAGATCGTTCTTCTATCCCATAGCCCTGGCAGACATAATACAATCTTCCATTGTTTTAAAAAAAATCACCCTTTGCAGAACGCAGGGATACTGGAATAGTTCCAGTGCAAGGGAATGATTGACTTTGCAGCATTTAGTAAATGGGTAGTTAGGGTTTTCTTATATGTTCTGAGGAGAACGTGCGTGTGATGCAAGAGGGCTGCCTCAGGTAAGATGCAAGAGGGCTGCCTCAGGTAAGATGCAAGAGGGCTGACAGGTAATGTGGGTCTTCATCTGTCCGATAGACAGAGGGCAAGACTACAATATATTGATGTAACTGCCCATATCTCCATCACCCTTTGGACACCTGATGCAAGAAACAATTGAGTTCAGCAAGAACATTATACCACCTCGAGAGGAGCCCTTTTATTTAGCTTCATATTGTTCCCTGGTGCATCTTTTTCCACGCCTTAGAGGAAAAATGAGAAAGCACTTAAGCACAGGAAATTGATGAAATAATGCTAGTTGTGCCACATGCAGCCACAGATCTCACCTTCCCAAAAGTAGTCTTTCCAAGTACATCTTCAAAAGAAATTACGCTGATTGACAAACATAAAGCACAAGGTACACGTAGCTTCATAAATGAAGTCGTATGCTAAAGCCATGACTTGTTTCCTGTCACATGTGAGCTTAAATATTATTTTGCTGTAATGGTTATATGGTTCTAAGCCTCGGCAACCACCATTTGTTCACTCTTGTACCTAGTTCAAGAACCTTCTGATATGTCCGTGGTTGGGAAGAAGCAAATACATTATATGAAATGTTAAATATATGTCTAGACGTTCACTGGGGGTACACGGCTTTTAATGTCTGATTAATAAATATTGATCATGCTCTAGAGGGAATTGTGTACGGTTTATAACATATTCAGCTTTATGTGCATAGGAATGTTAAAATGTAACCAGGAATTGTGTCTTTTTTATGAAATTAGAATGCATTAACCTAAAGATAGCACATTTAGGTCAGTTTTCAATGCATCCTAACACAATGCATGGAATATACCCCATACCTATTGTTTGTATGTTCAGTATGGCATGCATTTGCGTAGCTTCCTCCCACTCCTTCATAAGCATCAAACTGAATGAATTGAAGATGGAACTAACAAAAAATGTACTCTCCAACAGATTTAGTATAGTAGTATAGTATAGTAGGTTGAAAAAAGACTTCAGTCCATCAAGGTCAACCTTTCACACATACCCACTTTCTAAAGTTCTAAAGTTGATCCAAAAGAAGGCAAAAAAGCCTTCTTGGGGCAATTACCAATTATGCCACAACAGGGAAAAAAATCCTTCTTGATTCCATAGTGACAGTCAGATTACCCCCTGGATCAACTTGCTAATACTACTTTCCTTTTAACAGTTCTGGCCCTTTATGTTATGCTTAACCAGAAAAGCATCCAGACCTTTCTTAAAAATATCCAGAGTTAGATAATATAACATCCTTAGGCAGAGAGTTCCATATTCTTATTGTTCTTACTGTGAAGAACCCCTTCCTATGCTGATGCTGAAATCTCCTTTCCTCACATCTCAGCTGATGACCCCATGTCTTTTGTAGAGACCTCTTGGTGAATAGATCACTAGAAAGCTGTTTATACTGACCTTGTATGTATTTGTACAGTGTGATTAGATCCCCTCTTAGACGTCTCTGTTCAAGTGAAAACAAGTTCACTTTTTCTAGTCTTTCTTCATAACTAAAATTCTCCATTCCTTTAATGAACTTTGTGGCCCGCCTCTGCACTCAAACGGGTTGTGAAAAGAAGTAGCTTCCAAGGCTGTAACATACACAAGAGGTAAGAGGCAAGAGGTACCTCCTACAGGGAGTTGCATGCCCCTTCACCTCCTTGAGCTTCTGAAAGTGATGTGACACCACCATGGGACAGAACTTGCTGCCCTACTACTAGATGTTCTTCACTCAGAACCTTTTGTAATCCTAGTCTTCTCTTCGCACTTGGACCCAGTGTAGACATGATTTCCAAACCTTTCCACTGCTACAGTAATGCAAATATTTATATTCTATGATCTCAAGACTGGCAATTGACCACTTAGTTGTGATTATTTCTACTGTTTCATTTACAATCATTATTCTATGCTGCCTGCACCAGATCCTGTACAGATGTGCACTGCTCTGCCCCAGGTGTCTGTAACATTTTTAGACTTCAGTGACGTAGATTGTAGCATTTAGATAATATGCACAATAATGGGAAACTGTTTAACCAAAGTAATTGTTAACTTTTTGGTTATATATGTATATAACATAAGTAAGGTATTATATATATATATATATATATATATATATATATATATAGTCATATAATAAAAAAAAAAAGGTTTTAATTTTAAAGAGACTTGCTTAAGATTGTAATCTGGGTAAACCCAGCTGTAAAGCTCTCTTTAAAACAGTGTATTCCTAGTCATGTAGACAAGACAGTCCACAAACACCATCTGTAAGATGCGTCTCATCAAAGCAGCAAATACAGCGCATGTCTCGCCTACACACTCTCCTCTCTTTCCTCCACTCATTTGTTGTGTGAGTTCTGTTATTAGTACAGCTTGTGTGTTTGCTGTTATGATGATGAAAACCAGATCATAACTAAATTGAATAATACCTATGATTTTTAACAAAACTTCTTTAAAAATCCAATTACAAAAGCGCTATACCAATTGTGTGCTATATACCTATAGCCCAAAATGGGGATAACCCGTAACTAACAAAATAACAACCAAAGGGAAAAAAGAATATATTAGCTAAAACATAACCTTTAAAGAATAAATAAGTTAATAATATAATAAACCCCCAATGGATGGTGAGATGTCACAGAGACACATAAAAAAGAATCATGTATGTGGCTAGATTCATTAGTGACAATTTAAACCTTTTGTTATAAATAATGCAAAATAGCTCTATATTGCCGTTTTTTCCCTCTTACTGGCTGATGCTGTGAACTGTTCCTCTATTAGCTAGTCCCGATGAGCCCGCTAATTGACCATTGGTAGAATTTATATGCCCTGCACATGCATGTAATCAACCATTCAGATTGGTCTATGGATGCACTACATGGACAAAAGTATTGGGACACCTGACCATTACACCAACAAGGACATTTATGACATTGCATTCTGAATACACAGACATTACTATGTAGTCGGTCCACCCTTGGCAGCTATAACAGCTTCCACTCTTCTGGGAAGGCTTTCCATAAGATTTTGGAGGGTTTCTTTTGGAATTTTTGCCCATTCATCCAGTAGAGCATTTGTGAGAACAGGTACGGATGTTGGACAAGAAGACATGGCTCTCAATCTCTGTCCCAGTTCATCCCAAAGGTGTTCAATGAGATTGAAGTCAGGGCTGTGTGCGGACCAGTCAAGTACTTCCACACCAAACTCATCCAACCATGTCCTTATCGGCCTTGCTTTGTGCACTGGGGCAGTCATGATGAAATAGAAAAGGGCCTTCTCCAAACTGTTCCCACAACGTTGGAAACATAGAATTGTCCAAAATGTCTTAGTTACATTACATTACAGTAACATTACTCTTTATTGCAACTAACAGGCCCAAAACCCTGAAAAACAGCCCCAGATAATTATCCTTCCTCCACCAAAGTTTGCAGTAGGCACTAGACATTGCAGTAGGCATTACTTTACACCATTCCAGATGATATTTGATATTGCGCGTAGTGATCTTCGGCTTGTGTGCAGCTGCTCAGCCATGGAAAACCATTTCATGAAGCTCAGGATGTACAGTGCTTGTGCTGATGTTGCTTCCAGAGTTAGTTTGGAACTTTGTACTGAGTGATGCTACAGAGAGCAGATAATTTTCTTCTCCCTACGTTCTTCAGCACTCAGCAGCCCTTCTCTGTCATTGTGCGTGGTCTACCACTTTGTGGGTCAACTGTTGTTACTCGTAGACACTTCCACTTCACAATAGTAGCACTTACAGTGGAGCGGGGCAGATCTAGCAAGGCAGAAATTTCACCAACTGACTTGTGGCAAATGTGACATTCTATGACAGTGCCATGTTCTTCACTGCTGATGTCTGTCCATGGAGGTGGCTGCGTATGTGCTTCATTTTATACACCTGTTAGCAACGCGGGTGGCTGAAATACCTAACTTCAATAATTAGGAGGGGTGTACCAATGCTTTTATCTATATAGTGTATCACCTCTTACTGTGACATTTAATAGTTCATCATAAGCGTGGTGATCTTTTACCCCTGACGAAGCCGTCCAGGCGAAACGTTCATCAGGTGCTATGCATGTTGCTCTATCATGCTCCTTTCCATGCTTATTGATTGATCCACTTACTTTCTACCCGACTAAGGTGGTTGTCATTCATAAGGCCGTTCACAACTCTGCGTTTGAGCGTGAGTTTATGTCCAGTATTAGCTATTTTCAGTTTTCTGATATACATCTTAGCAGCACAGTTGATAGTACATTTGCCTTTGAGGCATTAGGTATTTATACCAGCACACTTGTGTGATTATATGGGAAGCAGCCAGAATATGCTTTTTAATTGGTTTTTATTTTCTGTGACTTATAACAATAAGTTTAAATAGTCACTAATGCATCTAGCAACATGCATGATTCTTTTCTAAGTGTGCCTGTGACATCTCACCATCCATTGGGGATTTATTATACATGGATATTCTTTTAACTTATTTATTCATTAAAGGATATGTTTTAGCTATTATATTCTTTTCTTCCCCCTTTGGTTATTATTTTCTTAGTAAGGGTTATCCCAATGTTGGGCTATAGGTATATCGCACACCTTTCTAATTGGATTTTATAGAAGTTTTGTTAAAAATCATAGGTGGTACTTCATTTAGTTATGAAAATATCTCAATATACTGGCTAGGATAAAGGGAAAAAAACTCTTTCACTGCAGGACACCCCTATATATTATTAGAATATATCCAAAAATGCTGATGTACTGGAAATGTGCATGCATTATTTATATTAATTATATTTTGACTTTCACTTCTTTTCCTCCTCCCAAAGGCTGCTTCAAACGAAAGCAGGAAGTGTACTCATGTATACTTCCTGCACATGCAAAGTCAATGGGAGGAGCATACACCGATTGGCTGCAACTACTCCCAATGATTTCAATAGCAGAGCTAAAATGCATTTGTGGAAGGTTCCTGTTTTCAGCAGAGGCAGGGAAGGAGGCAAACAGAAGCCTCATTATCTAACGCCAAAAAAATAAAGAATGCATGGACCGATTTGCATGTAGTCAAATACAAAAGGGTTTCTAACATTCATTATACAAAAAATGGAGGGCTGCAGTGTCGCTTTAGTATGCCACAATTCTTAAAGAATAACTGAATGCTTTTGGAGAAGCAAACGTTTTGTGTTTTTTATAACCTCCCTTGCATTTGAGAAGTTCCACTAAGACCAACAAAGGGAAACTTAAACATGAGATATAGCAATAAGGTCAATGTGCAAGCCCAGAAGAACAGTCACAAAAAGTAGGTACACAGACATCCATAGAGAGCACAATTTATATTAATCAATGCTGTCCATCATACACTTTCCTACACCAAAGTTGATTGAGATTGAATAGAACGTGTGAAGGATATAGGGGATTATGTATGAAAATGGATTCCGGTGCAAAGTGGTCTTATTACCACAACAACCAGTTGCTGCTAATTGCACTTTTCAATTGGTAGCTATGGTGATAAGACCACTTTTAAAGCATGGCATCAGAATTACTATTTATACATAACATTTTTATAAACTGACATATGAAATGAAATGTTTCATTTCCACTTCCACTTCTTCTATACGTTACTTGTATGGGCTCCTGTATATGCTATCCCAGCTCATTGCTGGCAATTTAGAACTTTGAACCAGAAATGTGCTGCATAAACATGGATTGTTGTGACCGATATAAGGACATCATTGGGTCAAACATTAAACACCTTTTCAGGAGTCCATTGACATCCACTCATGATAAAAATAGTAAAATGCGCAACACAGACAGACTCTTTCGGCGGTAGCGCCTGCAGAAGCCAACAAGCTTACAAGTGGGTGAGAACAACCAGTTTTCCCTCACTACACGTGATGTTTCATGGAACATCACATCTGTCATAATGGCACAAACTTGTGTTAAATAGATTGGCAGGAACTGGAGATTCAGAGATGGCCAAATATTTTCTGTCCAAGCCCCGAGCACACGTACTGGGTACCAAGGAGACTAATGGACATTTGAGGTCCTTGATCCCTTAGCAGCAATGTTTGATTATTTATTCCGCGCAAATAACGCCCCATATTGTAGAGTCTGCTGGCGTTTAGAGGAGTGCCTGGAGGAGGGGTAATGTTCACATTATAACTTGCTGTATCAATATAAAACCTCTCTGTTCTTCATTTTTTTTTACCTTTTAGTAATAAGCAGAAACTCTGCCAGGGCTGAGCTGGTGTAATCATCCTTGGCTAACAATCTGCATCAATTTGTTAGCAGGCTCCCTGCTCTCGGTAAATAGCAAGATAAAACGGTTATCTGCAATCATTCTGTGCTTCCTTTCATTGGATGCGGTGCTGTAAAAAATAGATACAGTACAACACAAGAAAGATAGGCAGACACAAAGATAGATAGATAGATAGATAGATAGATAGATAGATAGATAGATAGATAGATAGATAGATAGATAAACCAGGCCTGGACTGACCATCTGGCAATTGGGAAATGTCTGGTGCACTAGAGGCCAATGACTCTCAAGCACTTACTTTTACTGCGCTTCAGTGAGCGGCTATTGGCCGGATACACATGTAAGATCATAGTGTGTGGCCACATGTATGTCACTTAACGCCCACTTACCTTAAACTGCAAGGGTAGAGTTAATTTCAGAATTATCACATGGAGCCTGGACACCAGCATGCAGAGGGTCCACATACTATATGGTTTGGCCTAGGCTCTTCTGTGCATCTTAATATTCCTTTTAGGACTGTTGATAGCTATGCCTCGTACTATTCATTGAAACTTACTTAGCAATGGAGAGCGGGATATGAGGGATATCTCTGGGTATATGGAGCTGAGCCCAATGGGACTATCCACCGTTACACCAATGCTTAAGCCTGCGCTTGTTCAAATATTTAACCTTTTAACCGCAAATCACAGACCAATTATGACGGCTATTAGCAAAATAAAACTGAAATGTTCCAAATTAACAGAATTTCCGATCTTTGTATAACGACATGTTCTTAGAATCTCTTGTATATATTATTATTTTAGCCTTTTTATTCTGTGTGTATTCTTTCCCCTTCTCTCCTTTAGGAAATCACAGTGTATTCCTTTACAATATGTTGCTGAGCCTCAGCAGGAAATGTGCTAATCGATTTTATTTCTCCCCCGTCCGATATTTTTTCCATCCTTCACATGCCTCACTTTTAATCACTTTTCCTGGCGTCTCCCGGCTTTGCCGCTGTAATCACCTTTCCGATGTAATGAATGCAGCGCCTGCCCTGAAGCGCACACTACCGGGATACGTATTTTTTATTTGTTTCAAAGTTATTTTGTTGTTAATTATCTTTAACAAAAATTGTGTTTTAGCAGCTGCCCTTTTTCCTTTTTTTTCTGCGCTCGCTCGTGGTTTGAGCACAAGTAGAATCTGCCTGTCTTCTTTAACCTTCCTCCCACACAAACAAGCATTCTCTCTGAGAAATGTATTTGGGGGCCAGCTTCTGAGAAGACAGAAGCAGCGGAAAACAAGACAAAGACGGCAGCGAAGCTGATGCTTGCTCTTCACAGAAACCCTCTTACACAGAAAGTTCACTGGCCTCATTTATCCTTCGCAGAAGATCAGCAAGCAAATGCTACTGGCAGATCCACCTGATTGTGTCTGTGAGCGTGTTCGCTGGAAAACCCTTGTGGTGAGCATGTTTATCCGATGCCAGTGTCTGCAACCTCTTCATTTCCAGACATTGGCTTATCAAACTCCTCCAGATGTTGTGTGCAATCAGGAAAATAGGGAAATACATAATAGCGTGTGTAGAATGCTATACATACGTGTGTATACATGTATCATAGTATCCATGGGACTGGTAGTGTGACCTTCTAGAAATCTTAGATTAGTTTCACAGTGTGGGTTATCTGCCAAAGAACCCTTGAGACCCGTATCTTTCTCTACTTTCTAGGCGCTCACTTGGTTTTAGTGTTCTAGAATATACAATAGTTTTTAAACATGTTTAAGTTCAGGTGATTATGGTTTAGCTTTGAAATTCATACAGATTATGCCAAAATAAGAGCTGCTACCTGTTGCTCTGGTGGGAGTTCTCCAAGGTTAAATCTCATAGTTTCCTAGAGCTATCTGCTGCAGATAAGTCTCCTGCAGGTGTCAAGAAAACTATTCATCATGCAGCAATAATGTATTGTTGACCTAGGCCTGAGGCGTGGTGGCAGTCCCACCGATGCCAATATCCTGCTGCTCAATGGGCAGGTTAAAAGAAGATCAGCTTAGAACACCTTCCACAGACTGCATCAGAATGTTTCATGTTCCAGATATGGAGCACCAGGATGTGTTGTCATAACCTGGTGCTCCGTGTCTTAAAGGCACAGCATGTGGCGCAGACACTGATGAGGAGAGCCCAGTTGGGGACGCTGCTCTAGGTAATGATTGTGATCTTGGATAGGGTACAGACCTAAACAATGGTGTCTTATCTCTCTTGAAAATGTGGACCGCATGATTCTCACACTAGACTGGACCAGACTTTCAGCATACCAGGCTGAAGAACCATAGATAGCCTTGACCCTGATCAAAGACATGATCCACTAAATCAAGGATGCATGGGCTAGGCGATATGTTCTGTATTTATGTTAACCTTGATAGTTTCTGCACAATGCTGGTGAACTATGGAAAGACTGACCACTTCCCTATTCTGATTGGGCTCAGACAAGGATGTCCTCTCTCACCAGTTCTTTTCTTTTGTTGTATGGAACTCTTCACTGAAAGTAACGGATAGAGTCCAAAGATTAGACAACAGCACCATACACTTACTCAATCTGTAGCTCTAGCATAAAAACATAGCGTGCAGCCACGCATATCCAGCCGTCCGCCGTGCTTACCGGGCTCCTTCATCGCCAGTCTGGCAAATTTGCACGTGTCCACTCTGGGCAATATTGTGTTAGTTTCCATGGTAATATGCTAATGGTACACGCAGCTTTTATGGTGGGATACACAATAGAGATTAAAGGAAAATATGTATGACACAAATGTTTTTACATTAACTGTGGTTTATTCGCTAAATTGTGATTAGTAGCAAGCTGAAATGCGTCTCCTGTCCTTGGGATGATAAAGGGCAAACTGTGGTAAGGCTCACCAGTAAAAACGGTCAGACCAGGAGAGTGATTAGAAAATGCTGGTTCTGCCACAGGCTGCCACCAGTCTCAGAGGTGGTCTTTTAAACTAATTACCTCTGAAACAATAACACCAACTAACAAAAAAACATACGCTATTGGTATTTTCAAAAGACAAAACTATCTCTAAAGCAATTACCCTGACAAACAAAAAAACACAAGCTATATGTAGTTTCAATAAATTCAATTACTTTATTATACAGAAAAGCTGACCTATCCATGACCGTCAGATCAATGCTCCCCCCGAGTGTTCACCCCAGCACTGAAAATGTTAAACCTCTGCCCTTTATTTATAAGTGTAACAGAAACGTTAAGGTCTGCGCTTGTAGACGGCTGCTTTAATTGTTTATTTCTTAAACAATTCATTGCGGAATAACATAAACAACCATACCATAATACTCTAATTGTTAAAGGATCATAAAATGGAAAATGTCAGTCACAGAAAACAATGAATATTTCATTTTCTGAGACGCAAAGTACTTTTAAAGGCACAGTTACGCTGGGACTCCATACTGGCTGCGACGGCATTAGTGATGTCAATGTCATTGTAGCCACCGGGAATCATGGGATTAAAAGCCTGGCATTCGGCCAAGCTTTCATCAACAGTTAGCAAAGACAAACACCAATAGGGTGGAAAAGCTCTTTCAATACTAGGAACAACATCGCGTTTCAGTCTTTCACGTAGGATTGCCACCCAGTTGGTATATTACTGGCAAACCAGTAAAAGAAATGGCATGTCCAATGTTTAAGTAGCCGGTTACCCCTAGCCTAGTGCCCTAGAGTGATGGTTAAGCTCTCTCTGGATAAATTAACCAAGTGCCAAATATTTTAGGGAGCATTCACTCCTTGACTGGGTCCATTTTGTCTGCAATTATATGCAGTATAATGTATGTTGTGGGTGTGCAATGTGTTTTGGGCCAATATATATATATGAACAAAAGATGTGTTGCGCATTAAATATAAGAAAAAAATAAAATGAAATACAGAATAAAAAATACTTATCGCCACTGACGTCATGTTATTGTTAATCTGTTTCAAAATGTGATCTTATCAAGGCGCATATAAAAACGAAAACTATAACACAATAACAAATGTGTGACTCCGTACATTTGGAATGTTGATATAACCAAGGGATGACCCCCGTCTGGAAGTTCATTCACGTATTAAAGAGCCTATAAGTCCCAGCTCTTTTATATGTGAGTGGGGCTGAGGCAAACACCGGCACAGAGAAAGCTCAAATCAAATCCCCGCAGGATCATGACCTTCTCAACATAGGCAGAGCCACACGCAAGTCATATAACACGCTCATTTTATTGTTTTTTTAAAGTAAACTGCATTGTATAGGGGCCAATAAATCACTTGTTATATTTTTTACACTATGTCCGGTTTCCCTTTTCATTTCTCCTCATTAGCTGTATTTCATACTCTATTCCCATTATTTCCTGACGTAGAAAGCCGGTTCTCAAGACCAATGGGAAATATACCAAGCACCTTGCATACCTTACCTTATATATTTATAGGCTCTTTTATATGCAAGTGAATTTCCGGGGGGGGGGGGGGTCATCTCTTGGTTATATTACCATTCAAAAGTCACAGAGTCACATATTTTTTTTTGTTATATATTTTTTTTTATGCATGTTAATCTCATTTCGAAACAGACTACCAACAACAAGAAGTTTGTAGTGATAAGTATTTTTTATTTTGTATTTCATTTTATTTATTTTATATTTTGTTGAATATTTTTGTCATTTTGAGTGGTTGAAAAGTATACCATTGCGTCACTTTTTAGGGAAGGCGCCTATATGACTTATTTGTCACATATTTTTTATAATATACTATTGGGTCTAATGGCTGGGCTTGTCGAGAAGCGAAATGTTGAACTCCCACACCTAGATGTTGGGGGGGGGGGTGTAAAAATGCAAAAAGTTGCACAATCACACTGTGAAAAGTGTCATGTATGAAGTTATTATATTTGATTTGTTAAAAATAAAAAACAAACCACAACAAAATAGTTTGACACATGACGTAATCGCAACAGATCCACGGCAAACTTTATACATAAATGGTGGCAGTTCTCTTTATATACATTATTGCGCAATGTATCTCCTAAGCATACTTCCAAACCATCATGTTTTCTGTGGGATAGTAACACATTTCCGTCATTGTCCCACTGTCCTGGACTCTTGGCACCATGGCTTGCTGATCCTCTGATCTACCCGGACCAGTCCATGGAGCCGCAACATCCATAGATGTTTGTACTGCCCCCGGCTCTGTCTCTGCCACCGACAATGCCCTTTCTGCCTCCTGCTCAGCCCCCTCGCTGCCTCTAGTAACACATCTTTTAAATCTCCCCTATAATAATAAAGAAATATTCATTATGAGTGAATTCCCTTACGATTAACTCTATAAATCCCAGAGGGATCTGGAGTGAATCCTGTACATACTCCCTCACCCATTCATAGGCTGAACCCTGCTGTTCAATGCAGCTCACCCCTGTGGCTCTCAGACGGTTAAAGTATCAGTCTGATCAGCCTACTCGCTTACTCACTAATGGAAACAAACAACTTCTGTTGAGTCTTTCAGCACTGGCACCAAAGGGAGCATGCAAATCCTTTAACAAGCAGCAAATATTTTACTTTTGTCGTTACATTTAAACTGGGGTTTAGCCAAAAAAGCAGCCAGAAAGTGTACTTTGTGCTGATGAAGAGCTGATTGAGCGTGGTCACACAATGGCAAACGTCTCTGGCCTGTTACCAGTTCTCCGGGACTCTGCAGCTCAGGATTATAGTAACAGAGTCCAAATCGGTGTTTACTTTTCTAACCACCCGAAACTCTGAAGTGATCATTAACCCTTGGCTGCCCAACCTTGCTGTTTAAAACTCAAATCTTTTTCCACCAAGCAGAGATATTTATACATAAGGTTTGCCAGCATCACTATCAATCCTTTTTCTTTGCCGAACGAAGGACTAAGTTGTAAGTAGGAAGGTTCATGGATAGGACCTGACTGGCCCTATGGCACACTGGGCAAGTGCCTGATGAGCCACCGGCTGTGAGCCTTCCATACTCACCCGTAGTGTGTGCAGCCACCAGCTGGATATGCCCGGCCGCACACTGCGCGAGCATAAAGATAATATGCGGCTGTGCCTACTTACACAAATGTCCTTTTCGCATTGTCATCCCCAGTCCAGTCCAGTTCATGGGAGAGCTGCCACCTTCTCACCCAGAGAGCAATCAAACACACACTCACTAACGGTGTCACATAATCACTCTATCACACACACTAACCTTGCTTGTCACTGTGCGAGGTGCCATTCTATTACCGTGGTATCTCAAAACATTGCATTATGTGTCTTCACTTAGCTCCTGCCTCCTCCTACGTTGGACTGCCTCTGTTTGGGATTGAATTTGGACTGGTAAGTATAGATAGGGGCCATAGGAACTAAAGGACATATTTAATTAAAGGGACATAATTGTCCCCAGTTTGTTTTTTTTAACATACATTGGAGTAAATTTTTATGCATTAATTCATATGGGGGCTGGAATGACTAGGCAGACCTGGTAACTTAGGGCCAGGGACAGCCAGATGACAAATGTGCGGCCACTGGCTGGATATGTAGTCACGCATTCTGTTTGTATACATATGTAGTGTGTGTCTGTGCATATTTGTTGTTATTCGACTTTTGTGTCATTCTCCTCCTACACCTAACCAAACAGAAGGTGTGCAAGAATGCTTCCTGTGCATCCGCATGAATAGCAGCCAGTCACACGTATGCCAGCTGAACGCTCAGAGCTCATTAATTTAAATGGGAGCGCTACAGTGAATTAAAGCACATTTCCTACTTCGGAAGACGCAGACTGGAGGAAGCGGAAAAGAAGACAAAAGCACAAAGCTAGACTCGGAGTTTTTATTTAACATGCTAGAGAGTGTAATCAATGTTTGTGGAAAGTGCCTTTTTTAAAGGAACAGTAGCCCTAGTTTCATGTAAAAGGTAATTTGGTATCCATTTTTACTGCATGACTGCTTCTACTGAGAGCACATGCTCTGTATCACTCATACTCCAAATCAATGGCATGAGTGTTCATTGATCATACATCACTGAATTGGCCAAAACTACTCCCATTGATTACAATGAGAACGCTACAGAGTGTTCTTAAATATGCTTCCTGCTTTCAAGGTTTGCGCAACTCTTTTGCGATTCAGTGGTTCATCTCCCATTTTAAGTCACAGAACAATTCTTGCAGAAAATTAATACATGTTTTTAACAACATTTTAGGACCAAAAAAGTAATATCATCGTCATCATCATCATCAATGACCATCTCTTATGGCCCGAGCAGCATACACCTGTAACGTGAATACATTTAGTTACGGTTCTTATTGTATTCTGGGAACTGTGCCAACATTAATGTTGATACAATTAGTAATCACATTATTTTTACATTATTTTGGGCACAGTGCCAAAACAAAGAAGCCTACACATTCCTGTATGGATATCAGCATGGCTTAATCAGAACATACAGCGATATTGTAAAGCACTGTATACCGTTCCGTGTAAAAGAGTTAACATGAGTTTTATAGACCTAACTCCCACATTTTCCACAAAGATCCATTATGAGGAAATGAGGATTAAAAAGAATAACGGAAATCTCGAAATGCAGCACAAACCACCTATTATTCAAAGCGGCCATAGCATTTGATACTTGTAGGTGTGGCCCCTGGAGGAGTTTGGCATAAGCCTGCACATGCATAGCGTTGGTTAATTATGCGGCACGTGCACAATAACGGCTGTTCCCGGCTTATTTCTCAAGTGTCCGGGAAGAACTCAATAGGAAGGTACTTGGGTTCATAACTTTCCTGCTGATCTTGGGAGACCTGGTTATGGTGACTGGTACCCTACTTATATTGCATAATCACCCCAAGCCAAAGGGCAGTAATACTCAAATATGTTTGCATGGATCAGTGAAGTTAAATGTCTCTAAGCAACCACACATCCAAAGCCCCCCATTACTACCCAATACCACCATCTCAGTACCCCAACCTCATTCACAGCACCCCTTGTTTACTAGACTGCCCCTAGACAGACACTAGACTAAGCCAGCCTGGAGATGCCCACCTACCCCAGCCCATCGGGCACCATAAACTACACAGGTTCACTACATTTTATTTTTGGCAATTCACGTACCGTTCTAGTAATCCCTTTTATTTCCTCTGCATTTCTGTATACCTTGCTAAAAGCTAAAAAAAAAAATCAATACAATATATAGTTATAAAACTACAACACAATCAGCAATACACATTCGTATTAAAATATTACCGCATAAAAAACATCAATACTGTGTGCAAAAGGAGCATAAAAAGGTGAACAAAATGCTGCAAAGGTGTCACTTTGTGGACAGATATATATATATATATATATATATATATATATATATATATACCATAAAGGTGCAGAGGCCAATAGAAAACTGAGTGGCTCTCAATAAAACTGTAAATTCAGCAGAGTTGGGGGAACAGCAGCTTTAAAGATACACATCTTTACGGTACGCACTTTAATGGATATGATATCTGAGTGTCACCTGGTTATTTTAGCCTTTCATCCAAATGAATAGAGAGAATCCCCAGAATCATGTATACATTTGGTCTTTTCTCAGCAATACACATCTGCGCCGTCACTCATCTCCAGTTGACTCCAGCGTTGGCTTCTGGTGGGCTGGTCTAATGAGACCCCCTAGGTGCATGGCAGAAATGCCAGTGATTGATTTATTGCTTTCAGCGGTAAGTACCTTAATATGCATTCATTCCTTAATAAAGAAAACAATACCTTCTGAAAATGCCCTCTCCCCGTTCCACAATGGACCCCAGTTTTGACTTCTAAAAGCAGCCAGTCATGGGCAGGAAAGCTGTCCCTTTCAAATCAATGAGATCACTTTCTACAGATGAGCATGCAGACCAGTGCAGGAGATGGCTGGCGGTGAGCATCTAGTACAACACATTGTTAAGCAGGAGATGCCTCAATCTGGGGCGGGAAGGAGAGCAATTGCATTGATGGGATGATGAATTGCATGTAAACCCTCGCCCATTAATCTAAAGGTAACACTCAGCCATCACATGCATTGAAGTGCATATGAGGATTGGAGTAATGAGATGCAGCATTGGAAACATTGGGTCTGATTCAATGGCTTGTTTAATTTCTACACTGGATACAAAAAAAAAAGTGAAATTGAAAAAAAGAAAAGGCTGTCTGTTGACCGTCCCTTTGACGGTCCCAAAATCTGGCAAGAAAGTGAAATCAACGGGAGTGGTTTCTGCACTCTGGCGAGTTTTAATTAAGTTCTTCTATGTAGTTAATTTTAGTCAGATTCAGTTACATTTACCTTACTATTTCACGCAAATGCTACCTACCCATGATCTGCATGACCTAGCAGCCTGCTGGAGCTCAGAAGACTGCAGGGATGAGGTTGCACACAAATTTGTGACACTGAGTAATTTTAAGCGCTATTTCTTCTTTGTGTAATCACCAAAGTACAGAAATACGGAAGATGAAAATGGCGCCCGACGTCCCATACAGAAGTTGCATATTGTCAAAAAGGCCACAAAATGCATTAATTGAGTTAAGATCTACCGTACCTACTAATTTCTAGACCGTTTTTTTTGATCATCTAGAAAATGTGACTAAATTACATTATTTTAATACGCGTTTTGTTTCTACGGGCCCCGCTGAATCCCTTAATTGCAGAATACTTAGCGGTCGTTGTCTAGATCCTACTCCTGATAATTTTATTTTAGCCAGGTCACTGACTGACTCGCAAACCATGCAGTTTTCACCAAGTACTGGTTCCAAAACTATGTTCTAAGAGAAGGAATATATTCTGTTCTTATTTTAAAACAAACAAAAAAAAACCCATTTGATTTGATTAACCCCTTAAAAACAACCACGTGTTCAAAAGCAGGGGTGAATGTTAGAACAACAAGGAGATTAAGACAGGAACTAAAATTAAGAAACTTTATTCAAAATCTACAAAAACTAGAAGGCATTTAGCATGCGTTTTTTAACCTCTTACCTGCCAGAAAGGCAGAAACAAGTTATTGTAAGTTTTGCATTTCAGTACTATCGAGATAATATAAATTAAGAATTAATTTACCTTTAATCATCTCTCACGCCTCCATATATAACATTTTCTTTTCCTCTGCAATTTTAATATTTTGGTCCCAAGGTTTCCTCTTCCCACACGTGTCTAGGTAACCACAAAGGCCTCTTTATTTTATCAACACTTTCAAAAGGTATTGCATAAAACAGAAAGTCTAAAGCTGATAATTGCGATGAGATTAAAAACTTTTCTTTTACTTCCCTGCTTCTTATAGTCTATTTGGGGAGTGTAAAAAAAAAACCTGGTATATATTTACAAAAATACTGCAACCTCCCTTGTACAAATGCAAATATTTAGCAAGTTCCAGTAGCACTGGAGCCCGAAACCTCGCACTGGCATTTCAGGAGCTGTTCATAAAACACATAGAAGGGCTGCGCAGATCCGTGCTAATTTTCAGCAGGGTCAGGACAGGTTGGTGACCCAGTTTAGGTTCGTTGCGGTAATAGTTGGAGGCATCAAAGTCTTTCCACGCGAACAATTAAAATGACATCAGTGATGTCATCCACACCCTGTTCAATAACAAAGAGGGATCACAGTGGGATGACCTGCTAAATGAACTCACAACAGCGTTGGTAATTCCGGTATATACCTATGGTTATGGCAAATGCCCTAATTTTTCTACTTGACTGTACCGTGTGTATGTGGTACCCATATTCCAGCATAGATTTAGGTATTTTAAGGAAGGCTTAGAAATACAGTATTCAAACCCTAATCTACACAGCATGGCTGCCGGTGATGACAAGACAATGGTGCCTGTGTAAGGGGTACTCTTACGATCTGCATTTTTTTGTCTGGAGAGGAGAAGTATGTAAGGACGGTTTGTGAAAGTCTTTAATTTAAAAAAGTACACCAGCCTTGGCCGTAGACTTTTTAGTAGCAGAGTCTGGTTTCAATCACTGTGACATTCAGACATTCACTCTGGCACCAAAACACCAGTAAGCTTCTCAAGACTGATATTCTCTGTACAACGCGGAATTTAGCATGCAGGGATTCTTTTGTCTTGATTGTTTTGTGTACCCCTGGAGAGATGAAAAGATACTTGATAACATTTTTATTATTGTTATTCTAACATGAAAATAAGCTATTTTGCTATGAATAATGTGAAAATAATTTAACCTTCATTAGATTTAAAGAGGCTCGCTTTTCAATGCTGTAAATGATCTTTATGAACCAGGTTCTTGATGGAGATTGGACCAAGCACTACCCAGAAGTATGCCCAGTGTTAGGTGGGATAAATGTATTATGAGCAGCATGGCCATAACTTTTATTGGGCCAACGTAGCAGCTACCCCAGTTACTGCAAGGTAGGAGGCACACTCAAGCTGCCCTTCCAGAAGACATACGGGGCCAATCCTACCCCATTCCGCCCCCAGTCATAGTGGCTACAGATAACATTGCTAATAACCAGCATTTATTGGAACTCTCTGTTCAGATTCTCACGGTCATACAGCTGGTATCTTCATATTCGTCTCAGCATCCCAATACATACCTTTCTCAATGTAGGACATGTTGGTTGGTGAAAAATGCCCTAGTGCCCCCCAAATTCACAGAGCAACATGTCCCACATTGCTCAAAATGCCATAATATGTTGCTTTCAATTTACAAATAAAATGTAAACAAGTCATTAGCCAATGGAGATTACCAAGGGGTCCCACTGGATCACTTCTCTATGTCTTACTTACCAAAATTGGGATGACGTTACTCTATTTTCTGTATTTTTATTTTTTTTTGATACATAACCACAGTTTCTTAGACCGTGATAGACACCGGAATAGCCAAAATACTCTTGCTGCCCTTGGCCATAATCATTTACATTGTCTGGTTAGAGCCAAACCCACCTGTATTTCCTACACATTCACAGCTTAGTGTTATTGACTATAAAGAAAACATTTTGTAGCATAATTGTGACTTTAAAGTGGTACAATCCATCTAATGAGAGACTTCCTGGTGGTAATGCGAGCTGCATACAAAAGTATTGGAAATGCTACCAGACAAGCCAATAGAAAGACTTCGTCTCCTGTGGCAGCTCAAAAAAATAGCTTTTTATTATTATCTTAATAATCGCAAAACCAGCAAAATCCAGAAAAAAATATTTCCCTAAAAAAAAAAAAAAATCTGTATTATTTCTGTAGCTGGGAACTTGAACTGAATGCAAATTCCACAAAAACATCTGAGTTATAGAAATGCCATTACATTTATTTATATAGCAGATTCCATAGAGCTGTGACACTGAAATATTTAACAATTTAAAATTGACAATAACTTTAGCACACGTTACGATATCCCGGTACAGAGAAGAGGACCCCGCTCTTCCAGGCTTACAATCTAAAACGGCGTGATTGTGTCTTAACGTTCACAGGTTTACCTTTTGTTGAGACCGTCGCTTTCCAGAAAATGTTGTCACAATACTATTTATACATTAGCACAATCTCCCTTTTCCTCATTTTTGTATTTTTTTTTATAAATCAGCCCCATTCTTTCAGTTGCTATGGTGATATTTCCACTTTGCTCCAGGAATGCAGAAATGTATAGACATACCTGGAAAGTCTGCAAACGAGCTGACCCTGACACCCCGTCAAAGATTAACTCGTTAGTAGTCCGCTACTCAGAAAGTAACGTTATTGTCAATGTAACCAAGCGGCGGTATCAACTGTGATTGGGATGTCCAGGTATCATTAAACCAGAACAGAGTATAAAGCCTTCAGCTCCAGATCTCCGACGCTGGTGTAAAACCCCTGAGTGATCCCACCTCTAGGTATAGACATTGGTGACCACTACAACTGTAGTAACAATTGCCATTAAAATTATTGGCACAAGTGGTTTTGAACGATCACTTGAGCCAACAATTTTAGTGCCACCATCTTTCAGCAGGTTACAAACCTGGCTTCATTACCAAGGGTACAACTAACAGGAGCAGAATGACAGCTTTATCTTACAAAGTAGTTTAATATGCATTCTTTCTTCATGAGGCTGCAACACTAAACTGCCCCCTTAATTCTGAGGCCAAAAATATTATGAGAAGCATATGGCAGGATTAAAATATCTGCCACTCACATATATGTGTTTGTGTGACAGGAAAATGCTGGGTGTGACAGTGCCTCATAACAACTTCCACTCAAAGCCAATGACACTTACAAGGCCACTTTAATAATGTAGTGTGCGACTGGTTGTTGGACACACGTGGCTGCAAGCTACACATTAACTCCTAGTCTGAAGTGTGGCATGTGGCTGCGTGCATCCAGCAGATGGCCACAGAGCAATGATCTATGGGCCTGTGACCTTAAAGTGCCAGGGTCGATTTTACAACCCAGACCAGTGCGTAAAAGGCTTTAAATGCTTTAATCTCTAGAGTGTACATTTTCAAACTATATTTTTTTATACTTTATGTAAAGTTAACATTATTATACGACATGTAACTGTGTCGAACTGGGGGTGTCTAAGCAGCACTGGCACTTTAAGGCCAGCAGCCACCAAATAACATATACGTGCGATCACTGGATCGGTGCTCTTGCCATGTGTGGCTGCGCGTTTCCAGTTGGTGGCAGCACACTGCCGGATCTGATTTGCCGCTTTAGCAGCACTATCCGTATGTATTCAGCCCTATTGGCCACTGGCCCACCAGGCATTTTCCATGCGATATGTAAAGCATATAAATAAAGTACAATTCTCTGCATCCACTAAATTTTGCCAGACAGCAACCCTCCTGGCTCCCGACTCAAATAAGGCCAAGGGAATAGTTAATCCACTTTTACACTGAGATACAGCTGTAGATAACGCCTCACGTAGTTGCACATTAACCTCTTATACCACCACCTTCTAGATGAAAGCTCATCTGAGCAGGACCCTCGTGTGATGCGCTACTTGTTAGTTCCTGTTCATCACTGTACGCCACTACAGAATATGATGGTGCTATATTAATTAATTAATAAAAATAATAACAGATTAAAGGGCACGGGTGGTTAAACCCTTTTGCAGACAACAGCGATGAAATAGCTTTCTAAGAAGTGATTACTTCCAACACACATACACGATGATTGTGACAGTGTCACCGGAAAGGCTAAAACAATTCCCCTCTTCCGCCCCGGATTATTTGGCCTGTCACTTGTTTTCACAAGTTCATTGTGTGCTTCCACTCTGTTTGGTCGTGGTGAATAGAGGATCTTCCCGCATGCAGCACTAATAATGCCAGTGTCCTTGCCAGAACAAAACTCAGCGTAGTTGCCTCCACCCAAACAAATCTATTCCTCCTGCAGCTGTGTCTGGTTTGTGTGCTGCCCTGGAGCATTTACGTTTTATGCCCAGAGGTTTATATCTAACAAATTGCCATAAAGAAATGCCAGGTGTGAGGCCGCCGAATCGGCAGCGATTGAGAACAAAAGACAGGAACTTCCATGTGGTTAAGAGCCTCCTGGCTTCAGCCCTACAATGCAAGGCATAGGTTACTAGGGACGGGCACATTTATCACACAGTATAACGGTTCGGTTATTCATTTATATCGTTCTCGCACCAAAAAAATAAAGTAAAAGCACCGGAACTCATATTGCTGTTTGGTAAAAAAATACCCATAAGAAATTTACCCATAAACCCAACAGCGCAAACAATATCACAGGGAGAATCGGGAGCTTTTCACAAGAAGCGGAAATGTGCCTATTACAAAAAAAGAGTCCCCATCAACATTAATTTAATATTAATACATCCTTAATTATTACTATATATCCATAAAGGAAGCAATATACAAACCTATAAACCGTATAATCCTAAAAATTACAGATTCTGCCGCAGGAGCAAAGTTCTAATAATTCAATCTAATAATTCCAATTTTATAACAATACGTAATAAGGGTTAATGTCATCATAATGCTATCTAGTCAC
Source organism: Spea hammondii (assembly GCA_029215755.1). Lineage (NCBI taxonomy): Eukaryota > Metazoa > Chordata > Amphibia > Anura > Pelobatidae > Spea > Spea hammondii. The sequence goes on from JARDYJ010000002.1 coordinate 114,543,133, forward strand.
AAACTTCAAATGCCAAAAATGCCTAAAAAAAAAAAAGACAATATATGTAAATCAATAATAAATTAAATTAAAAGTAAAATGACTGATTTATTTATATATATATAGCAATGTGGCAAATGTAAACTGCCTTCAATATTTTTAATGGAATAAATAATAATATTAATTATTTTTATTTTCTTTGAGAGGTTGCACCCAAACATCGTAGATGTTTAAAATGACCAACCAACCAGTTTCCCTAACCCTGTATCACAGTGCGATGTCATATACCAAGCTCTGCTGCTGTAGGCATGATGTCACGTTCCTTCGCTTTGTTGTCATCACGCATCTAAAATGTTATTGACAAGTGATGTTAGTGTGATAAAGCGGTGACAATTTTCCTACTCATATAATACAGTGTAGTATTTATTAGTATAATAATATATAACACCTCCATCTACATATATCAGAAGAGCATCATGCAGCCCTCCATACGGTGGTAGGTCTATAAGCCGCACATACAGTATTCTTAGCTATTGTCTTAATCTCGATCTGATCTCCTTTGAAGTTAGCGCAGTTGCCTTTTAGCAGCTCCCACGCAAGAAATTTAACCTCATCAACGGAGCATTTCTTGGTTTCGTGTTTCAAACCATACACACACGTTTCACTTCTGCTTTGAAGGAGAAGACACATTGAGAAGTGCGGGCTGGATGTGATCACAATCTTAGCGCAACGCTGCTATTTGCATTTAAAACGCATCCGGTTGATAGATCTTCTCGAATCTACCTCCTCCTAACGTTTGCTCCACCACCAACTGTACCGTTAAAAAAAAAATGATAATAATAATAGAGTTTATCTAATAAACACCGTTTTATTGAGCACGCTTTCCTGAGGCACATAAAACATGTTTTAGATTCCTTTCCAAGTGTATCACAGCTGAAAGCATTTAGAGAGGTAAGGATGAAATTAGAGAAGTGAAGCGGGAACCAAAGGACTGTAACATATACCACGCTGTGGAGTAGCCTGGTCTGCGTACAAGGATATCCAGTGCTTAAAGGGACACGTCAGCCATCATATGCACCGTAATGCATAGGGTATCCGAGAGGTCATGGATGTCTTCAGAGGGGGCAACCGGGGTGGACAGATGGGAGGCAAGGAGGAATATTCCCCCATAGCTGCCATCGCTTCCTCCTTTTTATTTCTTATATTCCTCCATGCCTTCCATCCCCCCCTTTATGTCCTGTATTCCTCCATGGAATATATCTTGTTTATGCACTAAATGCAGATTCTACATGTTTTTTTATATAATTCAGTTAGTGCCTTGATGTGTGTATGAATAATGTGGTGCATTCAATAGTGTTATCATAAAAACATTAGAAATTGCAGCGCTCAAATCAGACAATGGCAGCCTCATCCCTCTATTACGCCTTTGCATCGAGTTTCTCAACCCTTTGCATGCTTGCACTTTATGTGATAATGACTATATCCCTCCCCTTCATGACATGGTTAGAAAAGGGGTCAGGTATGATGAAATTAAAACGATGCCCCCCCCCCTGAAAAAAAGCCTGTGGACACCCATCGAGAGATCACTTTAAATTTGTATTGTCCCTTTTACAAATGCATGAGGGATTCTACAGACCCTTCTACATTTGCCCCTTCCTCCAACCTCGGCTATTCTCCACGCCAAACACATCTCCTTCACAATACTTACCTCCAGAACTGGCTTTCCAAGTGCTGAAGAAAAGTCTCTGTTGAGATCCCCATGCGCACTGGGGTCTGCTTTATCTTAACACAATAGATCTCCAGCTGCTTGCAACTAGAACTCTCATGATTATACCTGGGAACTCCTAAATGAGGCGACACTGATCCTCTGCCATATAACAGAAAGACTCGGGCTCCCTGCAACTCCCCTACTCAATGGGCATGATCTCCGCAGACGGCCCATTTAGCACCATGGCGGACCATCCTCCATAGTTTCCTTCCACGTTTCCTTATGCTGGGATATGACATCATAGACTGAAGCCCCGGAGAAAGGACAGCGATGTGGAGGAGGTGGCAGGTGTTGCTGCCCAGGGTTAGGCGTAGATGGTAAATAATACATCACTGATTCTCAGGTCAGTGTTCATACAAAGATGGCAATGCTCTATTCATGTGCCCAGTACTGAAACTTAATCTCTGCATACGGATGGGTAAAAAAGCTGAATATGGTTCATTTGGAAGTTAAAATAACAATGTATATGTATTTATATATATATATATATTTACTTATTTACTCACAGAGTCCATTGCACACCATTCCAAATATTCCAAGCCCGGTGCTAGTAACCAGCAGTTTCCATGTAAAACACTTTCAAAAAGATGGTCAGCACTCCAGGTCTTTAAATAGACAATTTAATTTTATTCAAAGTCAAGTCGACGTTTCAGTCATTACTGACTTTCATCAGGACATATATATATATAGTTTGATAGATGAGTTTATGTTAAAAACATATGTTTTTATGGCTCTTTGACTCTGTGTCCATAGATAACAATATGCGGTGCTATTGTTATTGTGCCTAAAATGAACAAAGACACATTTAAAGGACTCCATGAAAAGAAACCTGCAACATTTAGTAAGTAAACAGCGCATTCCTGCACTTCCACTTGAGACAGTATTGTGTCCATCTGACACGACCCCTCCCCCACCTCCTGTTTACCACTCGCAAGCTTGTTAAACACTCCTTCCCAGAGCCATAAAAACATTATTGAGGAAGCCTGGGTGCAGGTCATTAAAGGGGAATTCCCACCCTGGTTTCTGTATTATATTTTAAGAAGCGTATCTAGAAATGTGATTTGCTGTAAAGCCAGCCATATTGTCATTGTGAAGAAGGTGGGTTTCGTTGAGTCATTGCACGTCGACAGTGGACCACTGGGGTTTCCAGTCTTCATCTTCTGGAGCCACTTTCCTTAAGAGACACATGGCTCCCTCCTTCTCTCCCCTGCCAAAAGACCTGCAGGAGGACCAGATCTTCACGGTCCTTTCCAAGGAGAGGAACCACCTAAGTCTTTAAGGGAAGACGGCAGCCAACAGCCAGACCACCTAACTCACCAAAAACCTAGTCTTTGCGATACCGACTCCAATGTGGCATTTCCAGTGTGTGCAGAAGTGGAAAATACTCCAGGCTGTGTAACACTCGTGCATAAAGTGCAAAGGAGGCTCTGGGGTGTAAACACAATCACATTGAGTGCTCCAAAGTACCTCGCAAAAAGCACCACAGTGATGGCCGCTTGGATGGACCATCATAGCACAGGATCATTTGTAGGCAAGTATTCACATGAAACATATAAATGAACCATGGACTTACCACGTGTGTGGGGTTGTTGTTTTTTTTAGCAAATATTACATAGGTTTTCTTCACAGCCCTAGGATAATCTAAAAGTATGGTGGCAGCACACTGAAGGACCTCGGATGCTCTATTGAAAACATCTCCTGCGACCCAAGTATTTTATTTATACACACCTTGTGTTTATACGATTATAATAAATGCAAGGTGTCAATCACACACCATAAGAATAACAATTACTGCTAATTATAATAATACCATTGATAGAGATATAGACATACTTGGTGACGTGTTCCAAGCTTTAGATCCAGAATGCTGACCCTCTTTGAACAGCGCCTACATTTTGTGTTGTACCGTTATCCTTAAATCATAGCTGAAAACAAATCTTAGGTTGCTTTCTAACAGTTAAGAAATACAAGGACTATTGGAGTATTCATAGATAAATGTCGGATCTATTCTTGTGATTTGGGCTACAGGAGGGCTTCTCTTGCAGGCTTAACTGGCCCTGCATAATGCATAGTTCAATCAGTAAGCTAATTTTCAAGAACCAGAAACTTATTTACCCGGGGGGGGGGGGGGGGCTGCTCCTCTCACCCAGCCACCATCCTACTGTGAGGGGAAGTTTACAACAACCATAAAATCTTTGTCTACAATCCACATGACCCATGTAAAGCAATTTACTAGCCCTGCGCATGTGCAGAGGAAAAAAATAACGCAGAAAGTTTAACGCTAATTAGACGTTACGTAGACTTATTTATTTCCACATTTCCTATTACGTCCGTGTAGTTGGCTCCTTGCCCAGGCAGATATTTTCCTTTTTGTAGCATAAATTAAAATTTGTAATGATTTTAGAACTTAAATATATTGATTCAGGAATATTGTTAGCTGCAAAAGGCATATATTCATGTAACACACAGGTTAAACGACACGAAAAAAACACACTGGCAAACATAAAAGTACTCACAATAATCACTGTCCCACACGTATTGTATTGAGCTTCTGCCGTGGCAACAACCTGTGCTTGCTCTATACCTTGACAAACACCCTTGAGCATCGAAACATCAGCAAATCATATTTATGGCTTTTATTTTTCTGTACATCAGCGGGTACTTTGTTTTTTTGTCTTACCTTCTGAGGAATTTACAGGGATCCTTCCATCTGCATCTCAACGTTTTTTTCTTTTCTCTTTTTCTAACAGATATTGTCAGGAGTAAGGTCCATAATAACGGCTGTTTGCACTGGCCCGGGCGAACGTCGATTCAAGTTTTCCTTTGATCTTATCAGGTTCGCAGTGCTTTCAGCGTGGAAGGACTGCACGCCACACCGCGATTACGTTATACGCCTGCTGAGTGTGTACGTGCATGTCAGCGGTTAGGGATTGTTCTTTGGGCTTGTGCCCTAGGAAGTGAATTGCTCACCTGGGAGTATGAGTGGCGCGCAATCAATCTTTTCAACATGAGTCTGGGTTTTCGACGGCTCTTTGAATCAAACCCATGGTGTCCGAGTTTCCCAGAGAAGGTGACCTCGGACTATCGACGCAGCATCACAGGGCGAACGTGGGACCCGCTGGCATCTGACAGTCATGGCTCAGTTTCTCAGACATGGTGGTTCCAAACTATGAGTCCTTGAGGGTCACAAATGCAGCAGGAACGCAGGATAATACATGCATACAAAAATTCTGGCAAGCTTACAGCCCCTGAAGGCCAAACTTGACAAGTTAGCTTCAGACAGACGTTCAAGGGAACGATGAACGCACATTATACAGGGAAATAAGACAATCCAGATTATGGGGCTGGATAGTTTCCATCTGCCTTTATTTAAATTTTTTGATGCCTTCAAAAATCTTTGCAAATATTTCACCGGTCACTCGAACCCTGTACCTATATATGCATGCCTATTTATATTCCCAGCTCTCAGACTAGTGAAGGCACTTATGCTGCCAGAATACTCTCGCCACGCTATATGTAATGTGTGTTTAAATATACGTACCCATAAACACAGTCCATTATCTGCATTAGCTAGAGACGCCTGGCCGCTGGAGGTAGTCATTTACTCGCAATCTCTCTCGCGATATATATATTATATATATAGATATATATATTTATATATTATATATATGTGCGTGTGTGTGTGAGGGGGAGAGGATTGGAACGTTGTGTTGGTTTGTGACTAATAATGAAATATTTACTTGCATATAGGGATTGCTGTAGTTTGTAGTTTCACCATTTGTGTGAATTTTCCAAGTTCACGTAAAAAAAAAATGTAAACGCTACGATTCTACAGAATCATTTTTCATTTTAGTGCATGAAAAGCGAGGGTGCATTGTGAGAACTCGGCACCATAAAATAAGGGTTTGTGAGAATGTCTCGCCATCAGCGTTCCTTTATCTACCTGAGATGGCACAGATCTTACTACGCCACGTACCCAGGGACTGTCACACACTCTATCGCTGGCATAGCTAGCCGACCTTGATGATAGGAGGTGGGTAATCTATGCCATTGTAAGCTCCCTCCTAGGTGGTGAACGCCATACCCGCTATGTAGCGTGGTGCAGATACAAAAAAACAAAACACAAATAGCCCCAAAGTGATTAATGTTCCTAATTTTCTAGGTTATTCTGGAAATCCCATGTGCTAAAGTGAGCGAGTAAACAATATGTAGGATGCAAAAAACAAACATCTATAAAACATACACATCAGCCTATATAAAACTAACAGTCTCTCCACAAGAGTGCCGCTCTGTATATAAAGCTAGAAGTCTCCCCATTAGGCTGTCGCTCTGTATATAGGGCTCATGGCCTGTATATAAATCTCGCGGTCTCTCCATAAGGCTGCCGCTCTGTAGATAGGGCTCATAGCCTGTATATCAAGCTTGCGGTCTCTCCATAAGGCTGCCGCTCTGTAGATAGGGCTCACAGCCTGTATATAAAGCTCGCGGTCTCTCCATAAGGCTGCCGCTCTGTAGATAGGGCTCACAGCCTGTATATAAAGCTCGCGGTCTCTCCATAAGGCTGCCGCTCTGTAGATAGGGCTCATAGCCTGTATATAAAGCTCGCGGTCTCTCCATAAGGCTGCCGCTCTGTAGATAGGGCTCACAGCCTGTATATAAAGCTCGCGGTCTCTCCATAAGGCTGCCGCTCTGTAGATAGGGCTCACAGCCTGTATATAAAGCTCGCGGTCTCTCCATAAGGCTGCCGCTCTGTAGATAGGGCTCATAGCCTGTATATAAAGCTCGCGGTCTCTCCATAAGGCTGCCGCTCTGTATATAGGGCTCACAGCCTGTATATAAAGCTCGCGGTCTCTCCATAAGGCTGCCGCTCTGTATATAAGGCACGGTGCGGCTGCCTGGCCGGGAGCCGTGTGTGTCTCTCCGGGCTCCTGCGCGATCAGGACGGATAGAGCCTGAGATCTGACAGCTCGGCAGCTTTATGGTAATTGCGGTTATCCGGCCTTCTGGGCAGAGAGGGCTGCCTGGGCTAACTGCCTGGCTGGGGAGACACTTTCACCTCCGCCCGCAGAAACAGACTCGCGTGGAACGAGACAGATAGCACCACGGCCACACGCACATGAGGCTGAGAGTGGGGAGGGAAAGCAGGAGGGAATCAGAGTCGTTGAGAGGGAGAGACACCAACCACAAGCCTTACAGACTGAGCCAAAGGGACGGGCCACCCGGACTTCATAGTGGGGCAGCCCTCTACCTCTAGATCCCACACTGCGTGGGGCTCATCTCCCGGTAACTCCGTACTGGAGACGTGGATTGCAGCGAGGGGAGGAGTGGGGTGTGAGTTAGGCAGATACCGAGACACGGGCTGGGAGGGCTGGATTTTGTTGCTTCCCTCGCTGAACAGGAGATTAAACAATAACAGGAAGAAAGCAGTACCGGGGGACTAAAGGCAGCCAGGCAGGGCACCGACAGGGCAAGGGGGAGCGGGGGTATAAGGGTAAGTGACAGGTGAGGGTGGTAACTAGGAGAGGGGAAGTTGGGACTCTTGGTAGGAGTCAGTGAGGCTACTGTTGGCCCTGCAGGGCTCTGAAGGTAGGAAAGAGTAGTGAGGGATATATATATATATATATATGAGTTTGGAGGCACACAGGGCGCTGTCACAATAGCCCCCCTAGGGAGAGTACATCCTCACACCTGCATTCCCAGCCTCCTAGACAGGAGAGGGCTGCGGGGACCCGGCGGCACAGGGATTTACTGAGCCACCTCCATCAAACTTACTGAGCTTTTCCAGTTCCCGGTCACACTCGGAAAGTTGCGGAGCGCCGGTCCCTGGAGGATCTCGGGACCCCGGTGTCAGGTGAGAAGACATCTCCGACAGACGCTGTCGTTTGCTGTATTGATTTATGTATTCATTCACTGGGCATGTGGCCACGGTGTCTGCCCTAACAACCCTTTATGCCCCGTCCGTCCAAACTTTGAGTGGGATCATGTATAGAATATAAAGCTCACGGGGATATATGAAGCTGATGGGATCTCCAAGCTACGGTACGGAGAGTGTCTGCAGTAAACAAGGAAGCCGCAGAGAATGGGTGTTTAACTGTTAAGTGTCTACCCAGTAGTGCCGGCACTTTTAAAGTACGCAGGAGGGGGGTGGGTGGAGGAAGCCCCCACCCCTTATCTGCTTTAGCCGGGTAGATAAGGGTATAAGAGCTCCAGCGCTGTGGAGATGCGGTAATCGAAGCGTTGTCGTGGCTGTTGGTGCTGCCCTGTGACTTGAGTTAACCATTTGAGTGCCATAAAATGTGAGCAGTGCAAAAAACTGATTGTGAAGGGGTTAATGACTAGTTACCGATTACATTCCCATGAATGTCTCGGGGCTAACACTGAATGGGTCTGATTGCGGAGCTGCGAGTCCCATGTCGGGCTCTTTCGGGGCGTAACGGTTGATTACGGCATTGCAGTCATAGAAAGGGTTAACAAGAGAACATCCTGTGACATTTCATCCTAATAATCCTCCAATTGAAGTGTGATGTATCCAGATGAATTTAACCCTTTTGGAGCGGGTCATTTATTGCACACTCCCCCGGCATAGAAAAGGTCGATAATGTGTATGGTTATGCGGGTCATCTGTGTTCTTGTACGGGTGCTGCGGGTCTGATCGCGCTCGGTCCTGCTATGCGTGATCAGCCACGGATCGTGTTCCGCACGGATGTGCTATAAAGTGCTCGGGGTTAATGAGAACGTCGCTGATTCAAAGGGAAAGCACTGATTACCCAGATGAGGGCTGATTACTTTATGGTCACGGAAGTGAAATGTGATCCTGAGTGGGTGTTCGGGGTACTTATTACCAAATAACTGCCTTACAGCCTGTAAACCAGACGGTCTGGAGTTAGGCTGCAGCGGTCATTGTTTAATAACACGTTACTTTGTATGTATATCGTATGGTTTGTAATTATCATACTCGCTGATCGAGCCACCTCGCTAAGATCGTGTTCTGGTTCCGTGCAGTATAAACCGATCAGTGTATAATCACGGCTGTGGCACGTGTACCTGCCGTCGGGTCAGGCCGCTCTGCTTGCAGTGAATCGCGAATGGTTCGCTAAACTCGCCTGGTGCCAGAGATAATCCGGGAATGCGGTATCCACTTTTCCTGCGGATCGCATTCTTCCTGATGGACTGCAACGGGTGTCTCGGCCACCCGTGGATTGACATGTATTAGTTAACCCTTTCCTGTGTATGGCATGTTTTTTTCCTTTCTGATACTTACCCCATGACCTCATCGCAGCAGCAGGGAAAGCGGAGGTAATGTAAACTGCTGCGGTCTGCTACTCCCACAAAGCTCAGCCGGGCCATTAATTTTAGCATCAAGCAAAGGAATCGTAATCCACAGCAGCTGCCTCTACCACGTTGGCATGAGTGCCAGGCGGGTACTAAATCGGGCAGGTCTGCCCCTAAAGGTCCCGTGGGCTCTCCGGGCATCTATACCTTTAGATATACATTTAATCGCGGTTTTATGTGGGGGCCGGGACCCCCCTCGCCCAAGGTTATACCCGATTCTGCGTTCCCATCCAAACCGACGTGTTTGTAAAGGCGGCGAATTCTAAGCAAGTAACGCAAAGCCGTCTGAATGACACATTCGGTACGAACGCCCTAAAAATATCCCTCATGCAAAGCATTTCAAACCCGGCCTGCGGATCCTAGCAATCAGCCTGTAATTTCCTCTGATATTTCCACGCGCTCGGAGCTCTAATGAAATAATGATGCTTATCCCTTCAATGGTTCCGTGAAAGCCCTGAAATGAGGTGTTAAGGGCTTCATCGGGGTTAATAGGCTGCCACCCCCTTCCCCTCTTTATATGTATGGGGACCCCCGTTAAAAGGAGGGGGTAACGGAAGGCAGCGTGCCGTGTCCCCTGTGCCTGCGTGGGCAATCCTCGGCCTGTAAGCCCGTGGGATGCGTGTCGAGTCGCTGTCACGAATAGGTGGCTGAGAGTTAATTAGGAAGTATTCTCCGGATCAATGACTCGCACAGCCCATTAGCTATTCTGCTGCCTAATTGCAGGATTGCGCTGCTATCTCCACACCGCGTCCCTGCAATCAGCGATCTCTCAGCGGCAGCTGGGGATTAGGCGGGAAGGCAGCTCGCAGGCCACCTCTGGGGGGGGGGGGGGGAGAGGATTAGCAGGCGTTTAACCCATTCAGCGCCGGAGAGAATCCAGAAACGGGTCTTATCCGCTTTGGGGGAGGGGGGTGCCTGTGATATTTTTGGCAGGAGTGGGACGTAGACACAAAGTCAAGGCTTTATTATAATGCATTGCAAGAATTTTTTATTTTTTCGACAATCTCATATTCCCAACCCGCTGCCGGCGGCGGCTCCATTCTATTATTACCCGGTAAAATGCTTATCGCAGGATCGTTCGGTAAATGAACAAATTAGCCGGCCGTTCTATTTTAGTCATCCCATTAGCAGCTTCAGTCAGAAATTGCAGTGTCTGCCGGTCAAGTCTTGCGTGCATCGCAGCCGACACGCACGGGGCCCGTTTCCAACATACACCAGATCAAAAGAAAGTAAATAACGCCTGTTGCCAGAATTATTAAATTAATTCCAGCCAATGACATCACGTTCAGGTCGCAATCTAAATGAAATCCCTGTATATGAGACCCGATGGGACGGTTATACTCTGCCTGCGTAGGGTCGTTCATGAAGTGACATCACAGGACTCGGGTCAGAAAGAGCGAGCGACAAAGGGTTACTATTGAGAGGTGATTTTGGCTACATTTGACGCACGCACTACATCCACACGCTTACACGTTCCCATCACTTCGTGGCAGGTGGTGGGTGTTTTCCGGTGCTTGGGAGTGTCACGCTGTCTTGAGAATGAACTAGTGCATTTAATTTGGCCTTGCGAGGGTTAACTTTCACGCGTCGATATTCATGTGGTGCTGCAGCACGTGCGGCTTGAATGGATTTCTAACACGCGACAATGGCTGCGATCACGTGTTCCACGCATCTAAGCCTGCGCTGAGTAGGTCTTAAATGGCCGCCAGAAATGTAACTTTTTAGCCAATGCCCTTTTTGGTTTCTAGAGCTACTGGCGGGAGGGAAATTATATCACGCGTTAGTACTAGTGATAGTTTGTGACGGTATTGGAAGGTGACACTTTGCCACCGTTGTTAGCGATGTATGTCGGGTCCCAGACAGCAATCTGTGTGTAGTAGGGGTTGTGGTGGATTCTCGGCCCTTCCTTCCAGTCCCTGCTTTACTTCCCGCAGGTACGTTTCTTATGATCTGCTAACATGCGGAGTACACATCAATAAATAAACAACTCTCATAATGCAGGATACTAATCAACCGCAGTGAGCGCTGGCCAGGCTCTCGGGTCACCAGTGGGTGTCACGGTATTGTCAGCGTGCCACTCGGTCACGGGACAGCCTGGCCCAGGTAAGAGAAGCGGGACAATGGCTGCGATTCTCAGAGGAATCCTATAGGCCAGGGCATGGCTTCAAGCTAATTCAACCCGTCTTTCCGCTGATTATATTGTGCTTTGCTTCAAGGCTCAAGCCACTCAAAGGCGTTCTCTATGCGGATTACAACTCCCACTATTAAAACGAACTTCTAGGACTCGGAAGCTGCAGTGCCAGGGTTTGCCTAGATTCACAACCCGTTGACTAATTGATGGGAGTTGTAGCCATCTGCATCCCCACAGACACTTTCAACATTAAGCGTGGCTTCTGGATTTATAGATCTGGCTTCTGACTTTTTGGACCATCATCTATTGATCTCTATGGACGTTATAGCTTCTAAATTCATAGTTGCTTGGTGGCCAAAAGTGATGGGAATTGTAGTCTTCCACAGCACGTGGCTCGGCCGCAGTCCCAATGAAACCCGATCGTGTTCTTTCTCCCGGCAGAGGAGCGAGATATGGGAACATGGAGCTCCCACGTGGGTGGCAGGGAGAGGTTACCTGCTCGCCGTGGGGTTATCTGTGGGTTTGCGCTAGGGACAGATAAGCCAAGCCCGAGCTCTGGGACGGGAGAGGGAGCGGGGTACGGGCCGGCTGGCTCCCATTCCACATTCCTGCGCTGTTTGTTTTGATAATAGCCCCGGTTTGCGTGCGCTCGCTTTCCGTCTGCCTTCATTTATTTGGAGAGGGAGCTGAGACATTAACCCTGTCACTGCCTGACGGTATGAAACCCCACAGGGCCCCTCGCAGGACTGATTGTCAGGGGTTATCATAGCGCGCAGTGTACGTGTCCCACTCAAGGCTTCTGTTCCGTATTTCATTTTCAGTCCCGAGGCGCCGAACCCCCACATCTGTATGCGCTAAAAACACTAAAGGACAGTGACTGGAAAGAATATGGATATTCTGTAACAATTCTGTTAATATTGGAGATTAGTAGAAGGCGAAGTAAAACTTAAGTGAAGTTTAGAATGTTAACCACGAAACAAAAAATAAGGTGCTTTCTTTTTTCTGCTTCACGCCGTATGAAGCGGTTTTAGCTCTCCCGGTGCATTTGCTGCCGGTGCCTAAGGCGCTCTGTGGGTAGCAGCTTTCCAGCTCGGAACAGGTTAACTCTGAGGGGGTCCGTTAGGGGATGAATGAAGGGCGGCTTGTGCTGGCGTCTCTCGGAGATCGCGCTGGCTTCATTCCTCTTTGTCTGCGCGTTTGGCTCCGGGGCTCTGGCTCTATTGAACAGATCGCGGCAGGATTCATAATAGCTCGCTGCTGCGCACACACAGAACCACCGAATTATTGCACCGTGTATATACGTGTGTGTACATTATATGTCTGTCTCTGTGTATAGATATGTGTGTGTATGTATATATATATATATATTACACATACTCTGTACCCAGCAAAAAATTCTGATTAAGAGCCCGTTTTTTTCTCTGTAGCCACCATATTCATATATATGGTAGCCTGTGGCCAGTAATGTTGCAGCATTGCTTATGCGCACACAGCTGATAAAAACACGAACCCACACAATCGCACACAACACACAATCAGTCCCCGCGGTGTACACAAGCTCCGGCTGTCACGGCACGCCATTCACACACCCACACCGTCACGCTGCTGCCTCGCTGTTGTTAGTTTTCAGACCTGCTGGAAATAACGCCCTTTAACCTAACCGGTGTCCGACACGGTTGTGATGTGGCATAACAGGGTGTCACAGTCCTTTCCGGCAGGTTAGGAACTCCCATCATTCGGCGTCTTGTTTCTATAGACTTTCCGTGATTTTTGGGGGCGTATGTTCCCACCTACGTGTTGCTGATCTCCAACTCTTATCACTATCAGCCAGCCCCTGCTTGGATGCACTCCTCGCCACTTTAGCAAGCCTCTTGCAGCTCCCATCACCCTCAACCTGAACACAAGTGAAAGGTGCAGCAAAACAGCTGGGGCCCATAGTTGTTAAGCTCTATAAAGGCGCACAGGGTTAATGAGAGAGACTTCTTGACACTAAGTGAGGCCTCTCAGCATTGTCTGTTCATAGCCACGTGGTCCTGTCAATTGGACCAGTGCTACATTATATCCAATGTGTTATCTATATATATATATATATATGAGTGTGTATTCACGTTCATGCACACACTGAGTTGCCCCCAGGCTCGCTCTAAATACCCCCCAAGTGCATCTTCCGGTATGACTGATTGGGATGCGCTTTAATAAGACGGCCGTGTCTGGCTGCATTCTATGTATGTAGACGTTCTGCGTGGACATGCACTGATTCGCAGACGTGACGTCGAGCTGGCCGGGATGAGTGATGGGATTAGTACATTCCGTGGCACAGATTGGCCTCTCTCTCTCCTCTCCCCGACAGCCCCAGCTCCACACACTGATTTCTGGGCAATTACGCGGAGCCCGCGCAGAATGATTTGTGGAGCGGCCGGAGCCGTTCCATCAGCACAGATCCGCTCCTCAGTTATACACGGAGAAGCTCTCACCGCACACGCACGCCACACACTAATACACGGAAGCACACGCGTGGCCCTGGCTGCAAAGGTTTATTGAGGTTCATATATGTGCATATGGAGTGCGAGTTTCTGCCACCCCAAATTACTGTGGACTCCCACTCCCAAAATGCTCAGCCATCGGAAAGAGCAGAGGAAGCAAACGTCTTACATTCATCACATTCGCTTGTAAAGAGCATTAAATGTGGCATATCCATGGACTTCTGTCACCAAAAAAGATGGTGTTAATGCCTTTTACTAGAGAATAATGTCTAGAAATACTCAACGGGCTCACACGTAGACACGCGTGGGCCGCTCGCCAAAATGCCAGACTCTCAGCTAGCATTCCATCCACAGAATTCCACAATAAGTATGATAGACAGTGTGCGCCACGATGTACTAAAAAGACATGCAAACCATAAGGGGTGCAATATCTGTGTGTATGCATGAATGTGTGTGTATGTTTGTATTTATGTATCTATATATATATATATATATGTGTGTGTGTATATGTATTTCTATGTATGTATCTCTGTGTGAATGTATGCATCTCTGTGTGTATATGTATTTCTATATATATGTATCTCTGTGTGTATATGTATCTCTGTATGTATGTATGTGTGTATCTATCTATATATGTGTGTGTGTGTATATCTCTCCGTGTGTATATGTATTTCTATATATGTATGTGTATATCTCTCTGTGTATTTCTGTATATGTATCTCTGTATGTATCTCTCTATATGTGTATGTATGCATCTCTCTGTATGTATCCATCCATCATCTGTATCTCTATCCATCCTTCCCACGGCTGAATGAATAATGTATGACGCCCGCTCTCATTTCCACGCCTGAGTCTCTCTCATACAGATCCAGAAGGATTAGTAATTATCCCTTCGTGGAAACTGTTTCCTACCCCGTGCGTGTCTCACATGAGATCGCCGGGCTGAGGGCTCTTGACAATAATACATGTCTGCAGCCCTGCTTCCTTCCTTCCCTAAATTGGGGTGGGGGGGGGTGCAGCTGTGACCTCACTCGTGGATTATCTCGTGAAGCTCCAGCGAGGTAGAAACACCAGCTAGAGAGCCCTAGGAGCTAACGATCTGGGATTAACCCTGCGCCTGCTGGGCCATTTAAATAGCGGCCCCCTTGCTGCAGACTAATGAGTTCGGGAGGCCGGTGATTAGACGCGCGGCAGAGTCCGCGAGGAGCTCATCCTGACAGCATGAAATAGAATTTGTGATCTGGAAGACAGTTTCCAGGATAATCTCATTACGCTCCGCAGACTCCCGGTGTTATTCTGTGGAAGGCGGACAATGATCAATTTACATTGACCCGGGGCCGCTCGGAGCTTTTAGATGGTAATTGCCACATTGATTTGCATTGCAAAAGGAAATGGGGGGGCTGTGGAGAGGGGGGGGGGCTGCTAAAATGAAAGACGGAAGCCAAACCGAACCAGATAGAAACAGATCGTCTCGGAAGGATCGGGCTTCTCACATCATAGAAATGTCACTTAACCCCCCGCTGCCCGGCTGGGGTCCACATACATGTTACATGTTAGCGCAGAGACACATTGCTGCAAAATACATTCTCCCTTATAGCGCATTATATAGGCCCCTTTAAGCACTGACGTCATAGTTTCTAACTTGGCACGATAATGTGGGTGCTTTTTTTTATCCCACTTGGATCATTTCAGCATTGTCCTGACACGTGGGGGGGTCACTGCATTTAGGATCCATGATGTGTTAATAATAAAAAATGCATAATGGGTTGTTTATGCACATTAAGAGCCACCCCCCCCCCATGGTGTGAGGTTATATACAAACCATACTGCCCGGGGGGGGGTGATAAATTAACACACTACCCCCCCCTCTTATTGTAAATAAGGAAATAATTGCTCCAAGAAGGTGGCCAAGCGGGGCAGACACTGCAGTTACTGGGGACTCCAATGCCCATCATCCATAGATAGATATAATGTACCGGAGCACATCTCAGTGGGCTGTGGAGGGGACCGGGGCGCCGGAGGGAGGGGAGTCCGCACACGAGCTATAAACCCCATGTGTGGAGATTAAAACGGGACCCCGGGGCTCGTATGTTTGTTCGCGGCGGAGACTGATGCCTTTTATCGGAATTTTTTACGGCTCTTGCCACGAGTGATCGCGCAAACATTGCGGTGCCCCCGCGCTGTCTGGGGTTACGAATGCTGTTTCCGAATAAATGTTCGTGTTTTTTAGGAGTTTCCCGTTTTACTGACAGTAAGCCGGCTTCCTGGTAATTGTCACCAGTGCCTTAACCCTTTAGATGCATTCTGCTTGGCTTCTGAAGGGTTAAGCGCTAGAGAATGTTATTACTTCCGTTGCTCTGTTGTGTCTAGGTTTGGGCATCTCTGTATGCTGGCTGGATGTGATGGGAGTTGTCTGGGGCAGTGGAGGGTGCGGTAGATGTGCTCTGGCGCGGCGCAGTGCGATCCTCCGTACCAAATGGCGAATCGCGAATTTATCCACAGCCATTAACCCTTCTTATTCCAGGTAGAGTTTAGCAAACCAGGGGATTGCCAGGAGTGCCGGGATTGATGGGTGTTGGGGCCACAGGCTAACGGGTGCCACGGAATAACAAGCACGTATTACTTTCCGCCCCACGCATCGCCAGTGGGCCCCAACACCCGGTATTCACGTACAGCTTGTTTTGTGTTTCCAGGCTGCGCTGTCGCCTGTGAGCGGACATCGTGGAGATAAGAGCCGCCCGCTAACACTGAGCTGGGGGCCCATCATAATCACCGGTCCGCTAAACGGGAGAGGGGGGGCAATTAATATTAGACGCCCCCTGCGTGTCTGTGTGTACAGTGTATTCACATGCGTGTACCATATCATGTATTACGGATGGCTCTGCGGGATACCCCCCCCGGAGGCACATTACTGCCGTATAGCGGTGGCGAGCCTGGGGATTGAGGCAGGCGAGGCGCTCGGATCGGGAGATCAGGTTTCGTGCTGAGCGCCCGCAAGAGAAGCCGACGTTTGATTGAAGTTCCACTTGGCGGTGAGCTCCCGGGGGACGGCTGCCTTGAAATAGTCGAGCTCTCCCCGCTCGCTCCCCCCTCCCTCCCGCTCGCTCCCCCTGGAAGCCTTTGTGCGGTGCGCGGCACGGATCGCTGAGCCCTCACAGGAATGCGCCGCTGTCTGCGCTGACAGGGTTTTGTTAGTTCTCCCCAGGCAACCGGAATTATAGCTCCACAACAGCACGCGCTAACCCTTTGGCTGCCGGAAGGACAGGCTTGGCAGGACTCTTAGCAACTGCAGACATAGGGATGCCTGATGACAGCTCTGGGGCAAAGTGATAAGTGGTGCAGTCGCCATGGAAGCTGCCCGCTTAGCACTTTATTGTCAAAATAAAGATCCATGTATGGCAATTACCTATTGTCACGCTGCCTGGTGTTATCTACTCCTGCACTGAAAGGGTTACGGCAGTGCCACATGTGAAGTCCCCAGCGTGTCGGAGGCCAGGCCTGGGAGAGGTGGCTGCCGCTCACACACTCGTGTACACAATTCACTCTTACCCAGGGATCCTACACATGCACTACGGAATGACTCCGGCCGGCGCAATAAATATATTGTACTTCGCCCATAAATATACAGGCTTTGCACACATGTCGGTTTTACACGCCTGTCATTGGCACGGTGCCGGCCGTCTGCGGGCTCCTGACGCACACGGGGAGCCACGGCTATGGAAACTTTCAACTGGCAAACTGGATGCAACTTCTGTCTTAAAAATGCCTCATTAGTCGCTCCCGCTTTACGTTAATAGCCCTTACAGTGGGCCGGGGCAGAGGGGAGACATTTCATGAACTCACTTGTGGCAGATGTGGCATCCAATGACCGTGCCATGTTTAAAGCCACCGAGCCCTTCGGTACGAGCCATTCTACTGCCAATGTGTCCATGGAGATGGCTGCCTGTGTGCTTGACTTTATACACCTGTACACCACAATTTGTGCTACTGAAACACCTAAACTCAGTCATTAGAAGGGGAGTCCATGTGCTTCTGGTCGTATAGTGTGTGTGTGTGTGTGTATATGTATGTGTATATATATATATATATATATATGTGTATATATATATATATAATCTCCAATGATAAAGCAGGATGTGTGTCTGCTTATACCGTAACATTAAGACGATCATACTCCGAATCCGCAACAGTTTCACCAGACGCCTAAACCATGAAACTGCAGGAGAATAGTTATTTTAGCAAGTTTTGAATGGATTTTGTATGGTTGTAAATTACATTATACCTACCAAATTTATTCCGGATCCCTTTTATCAAGGAATGTGCCCAGATCTCTCCGTTTTCTGCCAGGCCAGTGTCTAATAAGGGCCGTCGATCATAGTTCTGTTTACGCTCTCCTTGCATATTTTTCGGACCTTTAAAAAAATGTACATTTGGTTTGTAAAGAAAAAGGTTTCAGTGTCCTGGATGTTTTATTAATGGTATGTGTGTTCATATAAATATATATATATATATATACATACACATACAGTGACGGGGGGGGCGATTCTCTCAATCAACCCCCCAGTGTCCAACAGCACAACGGGCCGGTCACGTGAGAGATCTTTGATCTCCCCAACTGGCCTGTTTACGCTATGGAGGCTGTGCCGGCTCAGCACAGCCTTCATTCTTTAATACACGTCGACATTTCTATTATGTCACCCCTATGCCTCCTCTATTGCAAACGATGTGTCCCGATGTTCTCTGGCGGCAGTAAAAGTGTTCAAATCTGCCTAGGCAAATCCATCCAGTCACTGCGGGTCCTATTGTAATTAAAATGAAGGCAAAGGGCAGGCACTGAACACATTGTGGAGCCTAGAAGCCCAGCGGCGTAGGCTGGATGGGATATAAACGCAGAGAGCTGCTGATAAGACCAAATCCAGCGCTGTCACGGCTATAATGGAAGTGTGCGCCGCATCTCGATTGCTTCCTATGTATCATGTCTTCTGCCAACTCACCCCCCGTGACACCGTAGTGTGACATCCAGACAGCGTCACCGCGATCCTCACCACAAATGTGATGGATAGCTTCTTACCAGAGAGGATCGTATCAGCTAATATAACAATAAAGAAAGAGACATTCATGGAAAGCAAAGACATGCATATATATCATGAGAGGGGAATACAAAAGCAACAGTAACATTAAAAAACATGAGACTTACTGTTACAGAATGAGGAGAGGGCCTTGCTTTTGTGAGTTTACAATCTATTAGGAGGATTAAGATATACATCCATGCCAGGGCTGGCACTTTAAGGCCAGCAGCCGCCTGACGCCGTACGTGCGGGAGAGTGCGTGGCACTGCTGGCCAGCGGCCAAGCAGGCATTTGTCCGGTGTGCCAGATGGCCTGTCTGAGCCTGATACATGCGTGCGTATAGAGGCATAAACATGTTACAATCAACACTGCGGGTTTGGGGCAAGAAAAGCCAATAACCAGTTAAAAAAAAATGCTATAAGAAAGCATACAAAATATTTCAACAACAGTCGTAACTTGTTTAAAATACGCACGCAACACCACCCTCATTCAACGATTAAGCCGCTTCCGATGTTATTAATGTTTAAATACAAAATATGTACAGTCCTCGAGGTTAGGCCTGGGAACATGAATTTTAGAACAGATATGTGAAAAGAAGCAGATGAACTGCATAATTGCACCCAATATAAAGAAAAAAAGGTAGAAGATTCGGGCATTTAGGTTTAGTAAGATAAATTTGCCCTGTGCTAAAGAAGAAGAGTTTTAAAGGGATTTAACCCCTTGTGTTCCTAGTGAGCTATCCAGCAGCCGAGCAGTTAATGGGCATTTGGAGTTCTTCGCATTCATCTCGCCCCCTCCCTTGTTGTTTTGCTGAGGGACGGAGGTGGGAGGGAGAAGGTATTTTCTTAAATCCACAAAACCCTAGCCTGGAATGGCTCTTTAATTAAAATCCATTTAAGGACTGATTAGCCGTGTAATTTGCCCTAATACTGACGATTATGGAAATGTTCAACCTGACACAGATTCGTAAAAAAAAAAAAAGAAGCTATCATTCCAAGCTGCAGGACAAGAGGGCTATCAAGTTCAAGGGCGCGATAGATTCAATAAGGGGAGCGAGGCTTGCTAGCGAACGGCTCCCGCGGTGACGGGCTCGTCGGCCGCGAGGGAAAGTGGGGAGAAATGCCATTATTTCCCCATCGTGCCCCAGAACATTCTTACCTTTATTGGATTACACCTTGAATGAGATTTGTTAAATTGTATACCGCTGAGACGGCCAACAAATAGTCATCGAGTTTTACCATACGTTAGTAACACCGAATTAGCCTCGTACTGGATTCTATGCCATGGGCCGTTATTACCAGCCATATCCGCAAAAATCTTATTAACGGAGTTTATTTTTAATTAGCCAGCGGTAGGAAGCACTGATTTGTTTTTTAGTAAGGAATGAATGGATGATGATAGCGGTTCTGATCCCCATCCCCCCCTCCGACCGTTAGTATGCGTCTGTGCGTTAGGAGTCTCATGGGGTTTCACCCATGTGTTATGACTGGGAGTCGTTGAAATCCTTCCACTGTTATTAACGTCTCCACAATCTAGAGCTGGAAGTGATGATGGGAAGACAGGAAAAGAAAGGCTTACAGTGTCAGTGACTGACACAGACTGACACGTCCATCTTTTTCCACGGGGCAAAGAAGGCAGTTGTCCAGGGTCCAAACAACCTCAGGGGCCCACAGCTACCCGTTATACCAAGTCACTTTCACAAGGAGATAAAAGCAAGAATTAAAAAAAGACATAATACCGTATTCATTTGGGGAGTCATATGGATTTAAAAATACGTCTGGTCTGTTACATAGGAGGGCCCCCAGTAAAATGTTAGCTTGGGCCACATCAGTCCTAAATACAGCACCATGTGGTTTTGGTTGTGTTATCAGAAGAAGAGGCGTCGGTTTCTAGCGTTGGATTTTTATGTACCATGGTTTAAACAGAAAACTTCTGTGACGATGGCTACTAGTCCTGCCAATGGCACACTGTGTGGCACTTCACTTGATTAGAAGAAAGTTGGCATAAGGAAGCTGCTGTGGCAGGTGGGCAAAAGGGGGGGGGCACTTGTTAGTTAAGGTCACCAGCTGCAACTCAAGCACCAGGGGCAGACACAAGGCGGGCGCTGTTGCGGGGCTGGCCTCTCACTGTGGATTGTTAGCCCGGATTTGACTGTGCGGTAGATAGAGAATGTGAAGCGTGTTTACAGCCCTTATAAATAATGTGACAGCTGTTAGATTGTGGGCAGCCCTCACCAATCTCCTGCACTCGCACAAAGCTCTGATTATGGGAGACGCGCAAGCAGAAGTTACAAGAGCCTGGCAGGAGATACAGGCGGCCCCGACTGTGGAACCACACCGACCTCGGAATCAATGTGGTGTTTTATCCTGTGCACCCCATTATGGAAATGAATGTGCTAGAGTATGACCAACGTGTTGACGCTTGGTAGAGCAGGTGCCCCGGAGGACAATTACGTAGTCATTGTAATTGAATGTTTGGTCATTTGTTCTTTTGTATTTTTGTATTTCACTTGCACTGCTGGATAAGAGTAACTGGCAAAAGCAGTTCGAAAACAATTAAAAAGCCACCAGATTCCGCTTCTCAACTGGCTTGTCCTTGCTTTACTAAACGGTTAACGTCCAGACTGCTCTACTATATAATAAAAGTGACGTGGATGTGTGAATGGAAGTTACTTATATTGACTTACAATACTCAGTATTAAAAAGGAGCAAATTAATATTATATATACCAGTGGCTCTTTACCTGTAGACTTGGGACTCTGGGATAGCCAAAAGTTCCTAAGATTTATTTATTATGTTTATACACCATCAGCATCGGAGAGTTCTTGAAGTTATAAATTGGTACCACTTACTCCAAAAGGTTTATAATTATATATATACATATATATAATATATATATAGATATATAATATATATATAGATATATATATATATATAGATATATATATATATATATAGATATATATATGTAACTTTTTGAGAGTAAAAAGCTCATTTGTCTAAGAACAGTCTGCTGTGTTTTACCGATGCTTCCAGTAGGTCTAAGTCTCAATGAAAGTGATAAATTGTTTGCCGGTTGTGTCACCCGGTTTGTCTATGTTGTACTTCTACGTAAACAGCACAGAAACATGTGGTTAGTTGGTGGGATGAATGGGTTGTTCAGTGGTAATGTTGCTGCCTTTTAAAACATATGTTTTCCAGCTGGTCACACCAGAGGAGTTTTGAAAAGGGATGACCTGGAAGCCCTTGAAAATATGAACTCCTAAAAGAGATGTTGCAGAGATGCTGTATTGTCAGACCTCATGGATTCCCTAATGTACAAAGACTTCCCATAAATCTATATCTGAACGAATTACCTGTGTTCTGACAGGCATTTCCGCTGTGGCAGCAATCTTCCGTTGTCATAAGATGAAGTAATACAGAAATATATATCTATAAAGACTTACCTGACCTTGAAGCTGCAGTCCTGCTGCTGCAGCTGCCCTCTTCCTCCGTGGTCCATTACTTGCCTTTGTGCTCTAGTGTCCCAGGCAGTCTGATGATTGGCTAATCAGTGGCAGGAAAGAGCTCACTCTGAAATCAATAGGAGCACGTGGGATTCTGAACAATTTGCCGAGCCACTGCTGGAGTTGACCGGCAGCAAGTATATCGCATGTAAGGAAATGTGTTTGGGGCAAACACAATGTAGTCTGGGGGGGGGGTGGTGTGAATATGGGCAGTTCAGCAGACCCCCCATGTGTTTGTAAAAGAAACGCCACAAAAACATAGAGACCACGCCGCTGCCATGTACTTATCACGCGGTTATGATGGCTTGAGCATCCCTTTAAACATTAAGCAGCCATCGCTCCTAGGACCACCTGACCCATACAAACTGGGATTTCGGTCAATTTCCTAAACGCTGGTTAATAACCGTGTCAAAGCAATCAGCTTTGCAGAGAATCTGTAACCTCATGCCATTTTTAACCCTATCAGGGTCAGCTTGTTTTTCTGGTGCATAATGGGAGTTGCGTTCCTATGCCAGTTGGAGACATAGGCCCGCTGAAAGCCGCCTCTTGTAAACCGAGGTCTCTTATAAACGCAGTTCATTTTCCTTTGGACGGGGTCCCTATATCGCCGAGCGCCGCTGGTAGTCGGCAAGACAGAGGTTGTCGAACCCTTGCCTAGACTGCATGGTTTTATAAGCAGAAAGCTGCATATCTGTGCATTTTCTTTAGTCCCTTTTATTTTTTTTTTATACACGTTCCCTTGCCCCGGTTCTACAGGCCCGTACTTTATGGCACAGCATGAATAGGGGCTAGAATTATATAGAAACAAAAGAAAAGCTGAACAAACCGTACGTTTTTGTTTTTTTATACTATCTACTGTATAGCAGCTGCGTTCTACCCTTACGTGTCGTGCATTCCAAATATGAGAGGGAGAGATTGTACGTTGTGCGATCGCCACACAGAGAAGTATTGTGGCTCGATATATAATGTAGCGCAGCTCTGTGTGCGTGTCATCTGTCATCCCAGACTGATGGGAGGTTTATGTCAGAATACGGAGATTTGGCTGTGCGGCCCTTCTATTTATAGCCACCCCCTCCCTCCCTTCCCTCCGCTAGATAGAGGTGTAACAGCTGAACCGTCTGCACATAATATATTCGCGTGCCTGTGTGTACGCAAAGTGTAAGGAAACGCGGACGTTCCCTTTCAAACCAACAGCGGAAAGATCAGGAGACGGGCGCACCCATGCAAATGAGAAACGGCAGGTCAGAGCCAGAGAGCTGGCTTAACCCCGTCCTATCCGCACCTCGCAGTAAGGTGTTCAGATGTCATCTTTAGAGAAGGATGCTTATATAAAACGTACATTGCAGGGCTGCGTAAGAAGGCGTTTCGGAAGGAAATCTGGTCAGCGTGCGGTTTAGGAGAGAACGAGGTTCCAGAGCACCTCGTTGGCTTCGCTAAAGTAACCCCGTATTTTTATTACTGTTATTAGAGACCCTATAGAGAAGCTTTATTGCTCAGTAAAAGGCAGTCGCCCAGACAATAATACGACCTGGTTTCCTGGACCTATAATAAGCGAAGGTAAAACCTGCAACCCTCTGACACCCTCGCGTCCGTAATCCATTCATCATTACCAAGAAGGATCTACAGACTAATAAATGCCTCTGGGTTTCATTGACGATGAGCTTCATTCTTCCCTGTTATCAGAAAAGACGTGACTAATCAGGGATACATTGTGCAGGAGGAACATCTGGGGTTTAAGGATGCTCTTAACCCCAGGACAGAACTTCAAGGCTCACAGCTTGAGTAGGCACTTTGGATCTAATTGGTTTCTGTGAACCCCTTAACCATGTCCCATTCATTGCTGTCTGCATCGAGAACTCTGATTGGTCCCCCCCCCGGAAATTAATAATGTTCTCATTACTACTGTACAAATTCCGGGAGTTCATTAATTGCCATAGTATTTTTGTAAGGATTAAGTCCGGCACTGAAGCCGTTACTAAGGCACAATAAGACCACCAAGCACTTGTGCTCCAGCATGCATGCCATGGAAAGGACCATCCCTCCCCCCATTTTCTTTCCTCTGCAATTTATTCACACAAAATTGTGAAAAATATATACCCAGCGTGGATACAGAATTAGATCACATTGAAATCTTTTTCATCATCGCAGCTACAGCAGAAACAGCATGCGAAAAAAGAAAAAACTAATAATAATAATAATGATTAATTTGCTCCCTCTCGAGCCCTCGTTATCTCTATTTCACCCTCTTAGTTTTATCCCTTCCAGCGCTCGCCTCACACCCACGTTATAGGGCACTCCTAGCACCGCGTCGTACATCTATCACCACCTCAGCAGGGACACGCGTACCCCTAGCGTTAACCCGTTAGGGGATATATCCCACAGCATAACTGAGACAATTCTGCTTTCTTTCAGGGATGGGTTTGTAGGGCCCACCTTATATTATTGGAGCCCCTTCCCATACATGAGCCAGCAGTGTATGGAATTAGTGTAGCTTTGCACCTGCCTCACTAATTGCTGTTGCGCATCATGTTGTCATGGGGATTGCTCCCGCTTTAACATTTTGCGCTGGAATCGCTCCAGTTTTGCCCTGGTAAGAGGGGACCTTTAGGTGAACCCCCCGCCCTTTTTTATTCAAAGGGATGATTGACGATCAAGCAAGATTCTCGATGTCTTTTTTACGACATCGTTTTAGAAAGGCGATCTATGGAATAAAAAGAATTAACGAGACATCGCGGTAATCATAAAAGCGGTGTCACATAGACATGTAAATCGGCTACCCAGGAGTTAAGCACGCAGTCCCTTTATTCCCGTCTCTTTATCCCTCCCACCAAACAGATCTCGGAATAGCTAATCTGTGTGTGCTCCTGCGGGAAGCCTCTGGGTTATAACTTTCCTTCCTTGCCTTTGAGCTCTCGTTTCAACGTCGGTTCATTTCACATCTCCTGTGTGATTTCGGCTCACAGACGGCTGTCTTCAGGATCCTCAAATCTTCTGTTTGCTTCACCATGGTTGCGTTTGACGACGTGCAGCTAATGAAAGATATGCCAATCTGCGGGGTTTCATTGACTAAATTGAGGCAGCTACAAATAGCTATTATTAATTATCATTAACCACTGGCACTGGCTGTCTCACGTCTGCATTGACCTCTAAACACTTATTGATTATATTAGCTATTTGTCAACGGTAGTTCTATGGGGGGTAGAAAATGACGTGGGGTATATCATGTAATAAATGGTAAGTCATTTAGAGCCAGATTGATGCTGGAAAAACACGTACTACAGCATTCTTAATATTTGGTTAATATTTGTCCAAAAATGTTATTTTTACATAATTGGTGCCTTTATTCTCCATACACGCACTGATTTGGAAACCCAAATACAGTATAGTCGTAACTTGCCCCTAACGAATCTAGCCCTTTCCCCCAGAAACACCAACTATAGCGACCCCGTGGATATTCCTGGTGCAGATGGGTTAATCTATCCATTTTGGAAACACACAAGTGAATAGAATAGCGTACCGTGAGCATTATCACTTCTTTGGTGTTTAGCAGCACGTAAATGTAAGGCTTACAAAATAATTCTTTGCGGTGCTGACCAGGGTCATCGTATTTTTTTTCTATTATACTGGCCACTGGGCATCGTGGTTTTATCCTGCATACAGTTAAAGTCAGAATGTTCTTAGCTGGCATTAGTCCTTACTGTGCATGGAACATCCATGATGATAAAACAAGATGGAATGCCGTATCCAGGTCTGGGCCAACTAGGGCGGCAGGTCTAAAGGGGGCAGCAGTCCCTCTGCTCCAAAACTGGGGGGGGGGGGCAGGTTGCCCTCTCAGGCAGTCAAGCCCCCAGTGTCCTGCCGAACAATGAACCAGTTAAATGGGAGACCTTTGATCTCCCCAACCAGCCGACTTACACTATGGAGGCTGTAGTGGTTCATATAAACTGCATTAAAAATGCGATGCACGCCACTGACGAGGTCATGATAAACTAGAACTGGGTTCTTCATTAAATTCTTTTTTCTATGATGAGGCAGGGGAGCCTACATCCTGCTTAGCGGTGCCCCAAATCTAGTGACCACGTAGCCTTTGTTTTTATGAAGTTGTCCTCGATTATCATAAGAACATTGTCCCTGTTGCTGCAAAGGTTGTGTTCAGATGCATACTCTTTAACAGCTATATGATAAATAGGTTTCAAGGTAGTCCAAACCAGAAAAAAAAGCCGGCGGACAGTTCGTGTTCGTTTCCGGGAAAAAAATAATTCTTCATCCTCTGTTCGGACAAAATTCGTCCAACATTTTTGGAAAACCCATTAGTCCATCCAGGTTGCCAAGGAAACAAGAAATACGCGCGTAGAAGAAGTTGAATTAAAAAAGTAAGATTCTCCTTCTCTTAGTGTAGTCACAATGGGAGCCGCAGCGACGAACTAATGAACAAAGATTTTCGTATTGCGCACATTCGTTTTTCGTTTCTTTTGTCCAATGTTGCATTCGTTTGTTCGTTATTCGGACAAATAGACAAAACGGTAAAATTTGACATGAAAGCGCAACAACTTTAAGGTGCTACTTGTGGCAAGATGGAAAATGCCATCTCTCCTTAATAAGCATATGGAGTAGAAAAGGCCACTGGGCCTTCTTGGAGGGCAAACTTGTCAGAGATCTCGCATCTTGACAAATCTCCATGAAGGGTTATTAAGGGTTTAAGCAACGCAATACCCCTTCCAGCTGAGCCACTCGTTGAAGTCCTCAGTAAGGGCTCACTGCGGTCTAAAGATACAAGTGACTCTGGCAAGTTTTTTTCTTCACGAAGCCTTGTTTCTTAATGTTTATCTTGCCCCTTTTCAGAACAATGCAAATGGACAGCAATATCTATTGGATAACGGCTTGATAGCACCTAAGGCTTTATATAAAACCAAAGAAAATGTACACAGCTTTTGTACTATCGGTTCCCTTTAATTTGTGAAGTCATCTGATTGCCATCCTCCGATCTCCTGACTGTATTCGCAGAATGACTGTCGATTAGTTCTCTGAAATAAATCAGCCTGTTCTTGATACACTGCGAGATCCGTGTGAGTCACAGAGAGAACGAGATATGCGACTTTCATTTCATTACGCGCCCACCTTCCATGTCACCAAAAAAAAAAGGGGTCCGAGGCACGTGCTTCGGCGAGGTTGGGACAGGAGACAGAAATATGACAGTGACTTGGCTGTCGTGAGAGAAAAAGACGTAACTAGAACTAGACGTGAGTGTTGTGTGTACGTGCAAGATTCCTGGAAGCACATCGGAGAGGAGAAATCTAAATCAAGGAGAAACAGAATTTTTTTCACCAGTAGGTATTTGTCACTTGTAGTCCTGCTCCGAGGCACGGCTCGTTTGTACCTCTTCCAGGTTCTTTGCATCTGTTCCATCAAAACCGCTCAGGGCATTTCAACCTTGGCACAAACTCACTGCTCGTTATTACAAGTCTGCCATTCGCTCATGCATGTGGACCTCATAAGTGTCCTCAGGTAGGGACAAGAGGCAGCGGTTGCCCCCAACTTGAAACTTTGCCCGCAGCAGCTATGCTCCTGTAGGGCGATTTAATTAGCCCACGAAGATATCTGGCAGCTTGAATAAAAAGAATCGGCAAGGGCTGAAAGGAAAGAATGGAATGTGGGTGAAATGAACGAGTCGTGAAAGTTCAGGAAAGAAAATACTCTCCACTTTCCCTCCTTTTCTGAGATTGTTGTGGTCCGGGACCGACTCCTTCATATTCCACACGTACTAAATAACACTTGAATCTCGGACTGGTGTTTCCTACTTTCCTTGCTTGAATAAAAGCCTTCCGTGAAGGCTGCTATTAGAATAATTTTGCGACTGCAGCTACCGAGCTGTGCGTAAGCGTTGTGACGAGCTACAGCAGGGTGCATTTATAGTTACAGATGTACATATTCAAGGTGACCACACCAGCACTGGTTATAGGTTCCCTTCCTCACGCTGACTAAAATAAGATCCTCGCCCATCCATCCATCATTAATGGTTAGCGGTTAGCATATCGAATGCAAACTGTTGGCCTTAATACTAAGGTTCTCATTATACGCTCCATGAACACTGGGAACGCTCTATATTTTACCCGGAGTCCTGGGCCGACGCTCTGCCTCCCGAGGTCCGCGGGTCACTTTCCACATTCTCTGGGCAGGGGAGCGGCGCTTATGAGCTACGCGTTTCTGCCTTTGATGTGTTTTATTTCCAAATTAATTGCTTTATGCGTGATATAATGTGTTTTCTCACCAATCCTTTGTGTTGGTTTTGCTTGCCTTCGAACCAGTTGACACAGTACATTACTTATAAAACACTGGCAGTGCCAGACTGAAGTTGCCCTTAGGCAGGTCCTTTCATCTTCCCGCGCCACAATCCTGATTGTAATCCTATTATCGCATGTTGGCTGTATTTGTTCTGTTTCACTATGCACGGCTCTTGCTGTGCTAACAACATGCAGACAGGCTCCTTTAAGTGCAATTTTCAAGTGATTCCTGCAGACATTTCTTAGTTTTGGGTTTTCTGCTTGCACACTGGTGAGTTGGCTATATTATCGCCTACCCCAATGATTATTCTGCGAAGCGTTAAACTAAGCACATTCACAGGCGTACCGAGCCGGAGGCTATCAAGTGATTTGAATCAGAAGTGCCTTTTTGATCTGCCGTCATTCTAGTGTCCAGCAAGCTGGATCTTTAAATGCCACATAGGCACCGGTGATTCCCTAAGGCAAGCAGTATTTTTAGCTGTTATCTCTGAATACAATTATTTCTATTGAAATACAATAAGGCATCTCATTCTTTGCAGATATTTTTTCAGCAGTGTGAGATATTGAACGGGTGGGTTTTTTTTAGTCCTTGCGAAAAGGACTTTAGACATTTTGTGTGCTCATTGACCTCAACGAGACGGTGTCCAAAAAGCCTCCCTGAACCTTTACTGAATAACTTTCCAATGTTTGCTTTGAAAAGCAGGTGATTTTAGGCTAATGAATTCCCTTTTCATAGAATTTTAACCACAAAGGCCGTACTCCCATTTGAAATCCATTCTCTGGCCATGTATGCCGAGTTATTGAGCAGAAGACTAGCGAGAATTCAATCCCTGTGGAAACAGCGGGCTTCCATTTCCCACTCAATGTAGAAATTAAAGCGGGTAACATTATCAGAAGATAACGCCGGCTGTCTGTTATTGTTTTAGATTCATATCTGAAACCGTTACTGAGAGGTATAAATAATTGTGTGAAACAAGACCCCGCAGAAGAACGCTTCTTCTGCTACTAAATCTCCCTAGTTCCCAACCTTTATCACGCACGATCCAGCACATGGACATGGCAGTCATATGTGAAGCTTGTACATATGAATTATTGGTTGAGAAACAGCCTGTGGCTAGATCTGTTATAGAGTGCTCTGCCCACGTTATGTGGTTGGGGGGCCGAATGTCATGTCACATAGTGTTTAGAACCCCCGGACTCTGCCCCTTATCACATATCGTGCTGTATCAGTTAGCTTACTGTGTATGTATATTTGCCGGCGGTCCATAAAACGGACTATCCTAGCGATTTCAGTACTGGTGGTTGTGTGTTGAGTCGGAGTTGTCGAAATGCAGTCATCAGCAACCACAAGAACACCTGGTTTTTAGGACAGCACATTTCTCACGTAAACCGTTTGATAACGTGTTACGTAAAAAAAAAAAAAAAACCTCAAAACTTCACATTAGGTTTTTGACCTTTTGAGTTTTACATCCCTGATGTAGAATAAAATAAGTGTAAAGTAAAAATGATTATTACGTACACTTTCCTAGCATCATCACAGAAAAAAAGGCAAAGGATTTACAAGGGGATTTCTATGAACGCTCTGCTGTGTAACGTGATAAACCCGACACTTCCCCTTTAAGATATTTCTTCCTGCTTTTCACTGCTTCCTCAGTCATTTACTATACTATTTCACACATATACAGCCCCAAAAGTCGTGCTGTTATTTCCCTCCGAGATCTAGTAATTGGCTACGCAATTAATGCTATTTGACATCAGGACTGGTTGAGTCGGCACTGTTTGTCAAGATTATTTTAAACACGGCCTTCACAGTAAACTTTATAATCCCATCCGATGGGGTTTTCTACAAGAACCACTTCCGTATTTTCCCCGAAGTAATTATCTCCAGCTGCCTTTACCACAGGTAGAAAAACAGATACTTTACCTTACATATTCTACTTCTGCATGTCATTACGTGTAGAAGGCTGGGCACCAATGAAGTCTAGCTCAGGGGATTGTGGGAACGAGGCAAAGTTTAAACGCATGTGCCCCTTTAAATAGGCATTGCATTATAGCCCATATAAAAGTTCTTACTGCCAACATCTAGCTGTTCTTAGCGCTAACCCCTTGCTTTACCTAAAGAGCGCTGTACCCATCAATCGTGCTGTTCCTATATGTAGATAGAGCGCTTAGGCCTAGGTATTTCCAGCCCAGTGCTAGGGTCAAAGCGGTGTCTATAATAGCAGACATGCGCAGATGAGGGAGCCCATATAGCCACGGCTAAGGAATCGACATATTGACTTCATATAAGCATTCAGCTCATCCAGTCTGCCCGTGTTATACCTTAAATGTACGACTCAGACGTGTCTATATTGGCAGAAGTGTATTTTTGTTTTGCTCCCTAAGTGATCTGTATTATGTCGCCGTGTTTAGCGCTCCGGAAGGCTTTACATATCTCATGCACTCACCCATAATGAATCCTGACAGTGGAAAGTTGAAACTTGGGTTGGGATGACTCCACTTCCCCTCCTTACATTACAATTCTGTGTGTGTTCTGAAAAGAAGATTTATGTGACTTTTCATAGATATAAGACCCCCCCCCAAACAAAAACACTCCATGAATATCAGAAAATAAGAAAACAACCTAGGCTTTTACACTGCTTTGAAATCAATGTTGTGCTTTAAATACTCGCTGTGTGATTTGGCTCTGGATCATACAATCCCCACCGATTCTAGCCTTTCAGTTCTTATTAACTGGTTTGGTTCCCGTAAAGGGAAATCCATTGTTGGAAGGCCACCATTTAACTGTCTCACCGTGTTTCAGCCTCCGTAAATAAATAGCAGTGTTATTCCCGGGTACCCGTGAAACTGATTCAGAGCAAACACAAAGCTCATAAAGTGGACTTTAGCAGGTAAACAATGTCAGGGGCAGATCTGGGACCTTGTTCTTTAAATGTCAACGCTAGACATATTAACAGCTTCCCCCAGGATCAGCGGAGATGATCCCCCGCTTGGCTCTGGCCGATCCCCCGAATTCACTGGCTGCACTTCTTGGGGGGAGCTCTGGGGAAAACACATGCGCAGAATGCAGCGTCTATATCTAAGGGCGGAATGTATCTAACCCCGTAGCCACCTATTGCTGGACATACATTATGGTCGTCTGTCATACAGGGTAAGGGGGCAGTAGGGAGAGGAGTGAGCCTCGGACCCACCGCATATCGACACAAGTTGACGGCCTCCTGTTCCATCGCAGCCGTCAGAATGCAAATGCCTGAATTAGTAAACGGCAAAAGAATACTAGCTATTCCAGCAATTACCATCTTCATTCAGAGCCGCGACTGTAGACTATATCTGACTCCACAGTAATTTCCTGCTGCCACCCCTTTAACTTCAAAGAATTTTCTGTCCATCAACAAGACCGGCGGTTTCTGGTAACGTTCCTGTGAACGTCTGCTGTTATTTTGCAACGTTGTGTTTTGGTTGTTTCAGTCGCGGACAAACCGCTCAGCGATGCTCACAAAACCATACGAAAAGGCTTCATCAGTCCGAAGCTGCAGGATGTGATGTTTTACCTGCGTACATTCGGTTTATTTACACGTTTACGAATCCCTCTTCTTCATATGCTGGCTAAGAGTAACAAGTCATACTTAATTGTAGTGTCGGGGCTTAAACACCCCAATAAGGAGTATTTTCCTAGAATCGGGGACGGAGAAATCCCAATCCCCTGTAGCCCTCTCGAATACTTTGGACTACTGCTTCTGCCATCACAGGATGGTGTTAGTAGCCAACCTTACAAATCAGCATTCACCCCCGTTACCATAGGATGTTTTCAGAACAATTTACATTGGCTCTAACCGGCCCCGACTGTGTCTCGTGACAGCGTGCAACGTCATCATGTAAACATCGATACCACAAATAGGTTTAACTGTCCGTACACAAGCCACATATAATTGCAACAATTACGTATGGAATGTCTGACGTCATCT
Source organism: Spea hammondii (assembly GCA_029215755.1). Lineage (NCBI taxonomy): Eukaryota > Metazoa > Chordata > Amphibia > Anura > Pelobatidae > Spea > Spea hammondii. The sequence goes on from JARDYJ010000002.1 coordinate 114,575,646, forward strand.
AGAAATAGGACCGTAAATTTTACGGGGAACAAACAGGAACCAAGGAACCACCATCCAAAACTACATGCAGGTTTTCCTGTTCAAAAACCTACTTGGCACACAATGTTATAATATAATCTACATACATATTGTAGCAGGATGGCCCGATCAAAACAAGAAACTTTTTACAAAGTTGACTGCCTCTCTCCCGGTTTCCAGCCACCTAATGCCGCTAACGGCCGCCCTTTAAACACCTGAGTGCAGGTTAATTGGCTCACACCTTGCTGACCTCCAGCAATTAACCCCCTCAGCTGGGAATAATGAGCTTTCCAATCTGCCACTTATGTAGACAGACTCCATAACCTTGCCACAATATATATATATATTATATATATATATAGACAGTGGGAGTTCGCCCTGTAAGGGTGTAACCATGACCTGATAATCCGAACCCTGATGAAGAACTCTTTAGCTTGTCCAGGGACACGGAATCTTTTTTTATGTAATACGGCACTCAGAAAAAGTGATACGTACCACTCCTGTAAAGCACCATCACTGGCAGAGCACTCCGAGCCGATAATGGCACTCAAAGCCAACATCACGGAATTAACCCCATTAATGCCCAAAAGGTATAAAGTGCTCCGATGTCTCCCTTCGCTGGGGACAGGCTCAAAGCGGAGTAGAAATTAGGAGGACGGCCAGATGGCTCCAGTTATAGTGAAAGGGCTCACAGAACACTGGTTTTAGATTTCCAGTCCCAAAGCCCATCCGTGGGGAAAACACAGAGAATTGGCATTAAGACCAGGAAGACCACCTGTTCTTGGACCAGTATAGAGAGACCTAGCCTATCAGTTTTGCCCCCCGGAGACTCCGTCTTAGAGGGGGGGGGGCGGTACTTGCTTATCATATCGGTAGTGATCAGCTCCATGTTCCGTTTTCATGTCAAGTGCGTTGCAGTTTAAAATGGGTAGTTATTGAGATAGAAGATAAACCGATGAACCATAATTTACTTTTATTCCAAGCTGACAGCACATGCAGCCCAGGACATTGATTTTTACCGCCACAAATAATGTGTAAGGAAGCTCTGCTTTTAGAGGACAGGCTTCTTGGTAGTCCTTAAAATGCAGGGGTTAGGACTGAGCTTAACTCCCCCCAGATGGCTACAAGCAGCGTTCAGCGCATGGGCAATATAATCATCGTTACCCCAAACAGGAGACATCTGTGGCAAGATAAGAGTCATTTGCATGTCCCTTTTAATACACGGTCATGTGTGGAGTGCGCAGATCATCTGACTGCATTATCAAGGACAGGCTGTCAGTCTGGGGTTTTTATGACTTCTATCAACAGATTTCCTCCAGGGAAAGCTGAAGAAAACAAATGTCAAGGTGCAAGGACTCTCATGAATACGATTTGGAACTCCTGCTCTGAAAAAGAGACATCTGATGTCCCAAAACCTGACATTTTTGGGGGGGTTGTGGCCAAATAAAAGGCGCAATCACCTTCAGCTCGATCCTTTCTTTGACCGATAGAGCTAATATACATTTCCTTAATGGGGTCTTGACCTAGATGTGCCATGGGCAGTTGTTTGGGTCTTTTGTGGCCACCCAGGTTAGAGATTCACTAGCAGTCCACTGTCTGTAATGGATCCCACACGAAGCAGATGACCTTGTACCCGAGACAATTGCCCGTCTCGAAGGTGCAGATAAGAATCTGACTGTAATCGGTGAAACGAACTTGGCTGCTGGATTTATTTGAGAAAAGAGGCATCAATTAGCAGATTAGCCCATGCAGGGTTAGCATGAAGCGCGCACCTCGATAGAACGCATCTGCGCCGGATGGGGAGAACGCGAGTCCGTTCAGCAATGCTGGACATCTGTTCTACATCCAGAGCAAAACGGTGTCCAGAATCAGTCGCGAGTTAATTGAAACCCCATCATAACGTAACCAGCAAGAGGGGTGCCTGTACAGGTGTATAAAATCAAAACATGATCACTTATTAATATTACATATGTAATATAGCAATCCCCCTGTGATATATATATATAACACCACAAGCAACCCAAGAACCAGTGTTACGTTTTAAAGAAAGCCACCCGAGAGCAGGTCATTCTCTGAAGCCAGGTGAACGTCCCCCTGGACTGCAATTAAGTGGCATTTTACTGAAAGTGTGGTTAAATCCTAGAACAGACTCCCAGCGGAGATGATAGCGTCTAATACCGTAAAAACGATTCATGGTACACGCCGGCACTGTGATCAGAATGAGAAATAGAAGTCCGGCGCAGCCTCACGCTGCATAATTTAAACATGAATTCAATATTAACTCCGCGAGCGTCAGAATGGCTACCAGCGATACCGAAATCAATACGTTCCTGAGCGTCGCCCTAATCATATGCTTAAAACGAAGCGGTACACGGAAGGCGCCATCGCATGTGTTATACAAGCACGTTAGCGCTTTACTGCCTCAGTTTTAATTTACTGAAATCCAAAGCTGTGGGTTAATAGGATATATATATATATATATACACACATACACCATATTATTTCCATCTTAACGCCGAACACGAGACTTCCTGAAACAGCCCTGGGCAGGGCATAACATTCAGTCTAGTGTTATGTTACCATGGCAATAGCCCCGGTGCCAAGATATAAACGCCGATTGCTTCATATTCAGCATGACCCGCATCACCTTCATACACCTCCTCTTATGTAGCAGATCAAACATGAAGCCACCCCACAGCAAACTGGGCCTTCACCTGTTTCAAAGGCAGGTTTGTTCCCAATTAGCGAGTCTGACAGGGAAGCCGCATTTATTTCTTCGTTTCGCGGGGATAGCCGGAAGCGTGATTTTACCGCGCATTCCACTTCCAAGTACGTCAGCTCTATGTATTCCTGGAGTTAGGCTTCTGCAGCCGCCCTCGGCCTTTGCACCGGCTGGCTGAGCATCATGAGAGTTTGAATCAACGCGTATTCCACCCTCTGGCGTTTGCCCCAATGGAACATGTACCGCTAGTATATCGGCACTTTTATTATACCCCTCACCTCATTTTTAGATTGTAAACTCGCTTGGTTCTCCCCTCCTATTGATATGCGACGCACTACTTATTTATGTGCCGTCTACCCGTTGTACAGCGCTGCGGAATATGCCGGCGCTATAGAAATCAGTAGCGAATAATACCCCTCACTGTGTTGCCGAGAGTGTGCTCTTCTTTCCTGTAGCAGAAAACCAACGCGGTGTGCGCCGATGAGCTCGGCCCAGGAAAGGGTTAAGGCGGCTGCACTCGCTGGAAGACAGCGGAGCGGGTTTAATATGTGGCTGCCGCCGGCCGGCCATTTGCCGTATAATGAGATGCGCTTTCCTCTCCCTGCTTCTCCCCGGGGGCATCTCCGTCCTGGTGATCTGAGGAGGGGAAGTAAGGGGGGGGGGATAAAAGGGCTTTGGGGGGAGGGACACCTAATCAATCAGACGCTCTTGAGGCTGCTTCTTGCTAAACGAGGGAAACACAGCTTCTGTCAGGCGAGATCAAACGATCGGCGATGAATGCCTGTCTTGTGTTACCCCCTCGGTCGGGCTCATCTCCTGCGCAGCCATTAGTTACCCCTCCAGCCCTGTCTGAGAAAGCGGGTGTACAGCATGTTTAACCCTTAGAACGCCACACCGAACATCTTCCACACATGGTCCAAAGGTGCGTCTATTCCCGGCCCATCTGGCAGTGAAATAGTTAACCCAGCTTAATCTCCATAGGATTTTAATAAAACATAACATTTCGAACATAACGTTTTTTTAATCTCTCTGACGTAAATGATGACAAAGCCACCCTGACACTGTCAAGGGAAGGGTTAAAGAAGCAGCTCTCAGGCAGCATTGCCAGCTGCCAACAAAATGCCAAGTGTTCACTCATCACGCGCAGCCAGCAGTGACCAATCAGGAGCCGGCTCATCACACCCCTGGATCCTGTAGGAAGCCTCCATTTTAACCCTTTCTGTGCATTGCCCGGTGTACGGGTCACATCGTGTAAATGACTATTTCTCATGTGAAATTGCGGCAGTCTGCAGAATCTCTTAATTAGGGACCAGCGGGGGAGATTTTGAAAGATGCCAAACAGCCCAGGTAGAAAATGTGCGCTTTCACACAAACGAGTAAAATGCGGAGAGGCGATGCAAGTGTGTGATAGGAGTGATGCCGAAAACCAAATGTGCAAATATTAACCCCTTAATTTACCGATTGTAAGCACCCTCACCTGTTGTTTCAGTCATATTGTTATGTTATATACTACTTGTAATGTCCTGTATTGTACAGCGCTACAGAATATGATGGCGCTATATAAATCAATAATTATCTGGGCGTTTTTGCTGTCCCAACAAATGATTATACACTGAATGCACGGTTAAACGGCAAGATTGTGCTCCTAATTACTAGTCCAAATTCCCCCCCAAGATTGGTCCAAATTTACGTGGGATTTTCCACGTTTTTTCTGATTTGTTTATTTGATGTGAAAATACTTTTCGCTATTTGATTTATCACATTGCGGCGACATTTTGTAGCAAAATCACATGATCAAAACAGCAATTTTACAAAAATCTTGTGAAACAAAATTGTTACAAAAAAATCTACGTGTCTAAATACTAAATGCTCTGAAATTGCTGGAATTTAATTGCAGTGATAACGTTAATGCAACATACCTAATATTTCGGTAATTGATCGCGGCCGTTCTCCGCTCCCCCTCCCCCACGCTGGCCCTGCAGCCTTTAATATACATTATCGGGAAACTTGGAGACTTCGTTCAAATTGTTGCCGGATGAATCCTTTATAAGTCGGTGCCGTTTACAGAATGCAGACGCTGGGCCGTGATTTATGGTAAAACCATTTTTAAAACAACCGTCTAGGAATAGAAATCTCTCCTCCACAAGGTCTGAAGGTTCAGGTTACCCGTCCTTTGAGTGTCACAGAGGTGACCAAGGTTGAGAAGCCCAAAGCGGGTTAGGACAATTCGCCAGATACTAACAAATTGTATTTTAACAAGATTCTGCAATTTTGTAAATACATATTTCGTTTTTTTTTTGTTTTTTTGTTTTTTTTAATGAAATAATTCCACCGCCCTTCCTTCTAGCCTGCTTCGAGGAGGAAGAACAGCATAGGCCCTTCTAAGGGGACCTTGGGTCAATGACCAGGCATGACATTGCAAGCAAGCTACGGTTCAAGTGAAGTTCAAAGGCCATGAGCAATTTTGTTTGGAATATTCCGGAGGGGAGGTTGCCACAGCGGCGAACAAAACAACTCTTTAGTAAGCGGCTGTCTTTGGGATGCTCGCATTCTGGCCCTTTATGGTCTGAACCATAAAGCAATCTAAACAACTCTGTGACTTTTAAGACATCAGGTTGAGTAAATAAACCAGCCGCCGGTTTTTAGATCTTTTTTTAAAAAAAAATCGGTGAAACTTTGCCTTATTTTTCTCGACGCTAATGAATTTATTTAAAAAAAAAAAAATGCGTTACTTTTCCAGCTCATGTGCTAAATTAGTTACTTTACTAAGTACCCAAAAAGGTCAAATACCGTTAACGATCCATTGTACCTTAAACAATAGCGTGTTGGGGGGAAAAAAAGCTTATTTTTTCCATGTAATTTTTTTTGGAATAGAAAAAAAATGTAAAAATAAAAATAACGTTTATATATATATTTTTTTTATATTTATCGTTTGAACTTGCTTGGCCTGCAAGCAGGAAGGTGGAGGCAGGTAAAGTAACTAATTTAGTTTCACCGAAAGATCTAAAAACCGAAAGATATATCTTACTTTGTGGCTCTACTTAAGATGTTTTTTTCTTCACAGAGGTCAATGAGTTGGCTGCGGGACTAACAGAAGCCAAGATGAATCTCGTGCTAGAATATCTGGGCATTATCAGGAATTATTATTATTATTATCTTTTATTTATATAGCGCCAACAATCTACGCAGTGCTTAATACAATACATAAATTCAAGGGATATGACAAGACGAGAATTGACAGACTAAGACAAACCGATACATTAGGTGGAGAGAGCCCGGTTTACAATCTTGAGGAATATCTATAGCATTGAATATCTTTTCATATTGGAGAGAAAGAAATACAGGACTAGTAATTTCATCTAAAAAAATGGCTGATAATTAAATTTAATTAGGATAGGATCAACTGTCCCTTTAAAAAGAGTGTGTGCTTCCAGGGCAAGCTAGTGTCAGCCCCTGTGCCACGAGTCCTTGTTGTGGTTCCCCGTATTGAGGCATTTTAAGCCTCACGCTGTGTAATCTGGCTGCGGGGGACGTGGGTTTTATGTTTTATTAATGAAGTTTTAGAGCAGAGCTGCGTTCTGTGGGAAGGGGGTTAAATTATATGACGGGAATGAGCAAAGGAACCCGAGCGAAACCATTTGACCCCCTACCCACGGAAACGTACAGTCAGGTTCTCCTTTATGAAATATTAAGGAGTCCGCTGTCATCACAGCCATTTTGCATCACAAGGACGGATGCATTGACATTTACTGGGTCTATGGTTTGCTCGTGACTTCGGAAGGTGACTTCGCTGATACTGCTGAAATTTAACTGGGCTGTGCCAGCATGTGTTACACGGAATAAGGCCAGATAATGAGACGGGCTTTCGGTTCAGTCTAGAGGGGGAGCGGGGCTCCGCGCTGCTGTGGAGTGTTCATGCGAGCCAAATGCTAATAGATACGCGGCAAAGCAGCAGAGCGCTCTCTTACTGTTTAAAATAAGCAGCGTATCCAGCAGAACGTGGCTGGCATTGCCGACTAGCACTCAGGAAAACCAGTGGCATTTCTGGGAACGGAATGGGACTAGAAGAGCGGCCGGTTACAGAATTAGAGTAGGACAGCGCTAGTGGAGAGCCTGGTTATAAAATTATACTATAAAGCACTGTGTCACAGTTAGAGTGCTACGGAGGGAGTGCTACGGAAAGAGTTCTACCGAGAGAGTGCTACGGAGGGAGTGCTACGGAGAGAATGCTAGGGAGAGTGCTACGGAGAGAGTGAGAGAATGCTACGGAGAGAGTGCTATAGAGAGAGTGCTAGGGAGAAAATGCTACGGAGAGAGTGGCACGGAGAGTGCGCAGCAGAGAGAGTGCTACGGAGAGAGTGCTACAGAACTAACGCAGCAGGGTCTGAGTCCAAATGGAAAGCACAAATATTTAAGCCTAGAGCATCACGATGAGAGCGGTGAGCGGCTGCCCAGAGGTTCTACGTAGTGGAGTGAACCACATCGGCCATGTTTTCCAGGAAACGTACCATTTTTAGAACGACCAGCACCTGAAAAGCTAAATTGATGTGTCCTGGAAGAAAAAAATGGCTAATGGTCAGAGATGTCTGTTTCTTTGGCCAATGGCATATAAGTACATTGGGTAAAATCCTTTACGTTGGGCAACCACAAGCTATAGTAGGGTGTGATGCGACTATACATTCAGAAATTTCAGGGTCTGGACCCCTTATATCCTGCGACTTTCATGTGGGCTTTTCTTACTTATATCACAGCTAAGAATCCCTGCTTGAATGTTAAAAGGTACTCCACAGACTATTAATAGGTTCATTTCTGTAGACAGTCTGGGTCTTTTAGAAAGTTCCCAAGGTCTGTCTGCGTATGACGAAGCAGTAAAAGTGAAAGCCCGGGCGCGAATAATATCAAGTGAACGAAGCCCGAGAGAATTAGTAGAGTGTCTAGCTACGGTGTAATATTAATTGATCACCCAGTCGGGGAATAATGTTGCTTGAAAGCAAGGTAACCATTATTATTAGTAAAGCTTACTGCTCCGGAGAAGTACTAGAACTGTAGACTTATTAGCAGAGTCCCCAGTTCTAGACAAGTATCAGCAGAGTGCCCGGTTCTAGAGAAGTAACAGTAGAGTGCCCGGTTCTAGAGAATGATTAACCGGCTATGGAGAAGTATTTGCAAAGGGTTCAGTTACAGAATAACAGGATTATGGCACCGGGTTGCTGAGTTCTAGCAGCGTACTTCTCCAAGGGAGAATAAGCCTAGCATTGTGTTACAGGATCGCATCGGTTCCGGGTTTCAGGTTAAGGCAGGCGGGGGTAGAGTTACAAGGTGAGGCCGGGGAAGCGAAGGGTTACGAGGTGACACCGGGAGACTGCTGGCTTTCAGGTGGGGTCTGCGCTGTTCTCTGTTTCTTAACACATACAAAAGGAAATAGCCCCGCTGGCCGCAACCTTTTGCCCTCTTCTGATATCGCCAATGAGGGGACCCAGACCCGAGCCGAGGAAATGTCATCTGATAGGAGCCAAAGCCTTAGGCATATCTAGAATGCAATAACTTGCGCCTCTTGCGTTATAACGGCTCCTTCGCTATTCATTAATGAGGTTTAAGAAAGCCTCCAGCGGCGTATTAAAGGCAGGACTAGTTTTTTAGGCTGCGTCTCCGTCGTAGAAAACGTAGAATACTGCGACTGAGCTTCGTGTCGATGAACAGGTGTAGGGTCGGTCTGTGTCTATTCGCCATTAAAAGTAACAGCCATTCACTAGGTACTATTTGTTTCAATCGACTTTTGAATATTATTATTATTATATAATAATATATATTATCACCCAAAGATTTCATACAATGTAAAAAAAAGCATGGTTAAAGGTATGTATTTATGTGCAATTTTATTTATTCAGCGCTAACAGATGAACGCTTTACGGCTTCCAATATAATAAAAGAGATGAATACATTTAGAAAAGGGGGGCCCTGTTCTACAGAGCTCACAATCTAACGTAGAAAAGGAAATAGTCTTTAAGCCTTGATTGTTTATCCTACAGAATGTTTAGATTGCAAGTTCCGGGGGCTACCATCGATGTACGCTTATTTTTGGGATACGGGCGGTCATACACAAATAACGATGACTGCTGAGAAACAGAGGCGCAGTTCACATTTCCGAAGCAAAACCTCAACGAGCGAACGCACGGCCGTAAATAGACGGCGCCCCTCCAAGCCGGGCTGGAGGGACCAGAAACCACAGGGGTAACGTTACCCCCGGCTGAACAATTTGCGTGCGCGACGCGGCAGAAAAGGGTAGAAAAACTTCCCCATTAAAGCGCGCCTCTTTTCTTTTTTTTTTCTGTTGCTCTTTAATTCTGTGCGTGTGTGGGTTTTCCTTTTAACTTCAAGTTTCCTGTCGGCTGAAATGAGAAGGGAGAGGGAGGACGGCGGGTGGGGGAGGGAGTGGGGTGGAAAAAAAAAATAAAAAAAAAAGCTTGAATTCAAGGCTGACGCTTAGCGAGCAGACAAGTGCCGGGAAAGCGCCGCTTCTCTGTCTCGCTGGAGTACAATAACCGCTCTCTCGTTCGCACCCTTTATTTGAAGCGCACGTCAGCCTTATTAGTATACACAAACGCCGTCTGCTCCTCACAGCTCTTACATACATTAGTCACACGCATTTATCCTCCTCCTTTCTCGCTCGCTTGAGAACACATGTATTCCACGGTCTTCTTCCACCAAAAAAAATATATATACCCTGGCCCGTTTCCCTGTTTTACTTTGCATTACCGGGCTTTCTTAAAAAAAAAAAATCCCCGTTTTAACGCACGCAAAATACATTTAAAAAAAAAATAAAAAACATAATGTCAACAATCCGAATGCGGCTAAATGCCGAGGATCAGCAGCTTGTTTTTGTGCTGCGTTTTTTAATTTTGTTTTGCCCAAACTGTTCAAAATTATGCCGCCGAGGGAAATAACACATTTTTTTTTTATTAAAAAAAATGGGATTATTGACACATTTTTATACAGATTGGATTGCGTATGTTTCCAGCTCCTAATTTAATATCTACACATCAATTGCTACCATGGCCCGATTCACCAATTGACCTTTTAAATGTTATAAATGTAAAATCTCTTTTTTCTTAATTTTTACGGTAACATTATGTGGTCAGCCCCTGCAGCTTCGGAGGGGCAAGAATTTGACGCGCGTCACATGATTGTCTCCGTGCCCTTAATCTTTAAATCGTCTAAAATTGGGAATTTATTTTCAGAAATTTTAATAAATTACGCCAGTTTTTTTTTTTGTCCGGTGGCTACAGAATAGAATTTGACTATATTTACTAAATCGCCTATGGCTGTTGAGCTGGTGAATGTAGAAGATTCTAATACTCGGGACAATCTAGGTTAGGAGTAATGGAACAGACCATCCAATTTTAAACCTCTCTCTCTGCTTGCACGCTAGGGTCAGTCAAGATTACAGCCGCCAAATCAGGCATGTCTTCTGCATATAGAGATATCTTTACAGGCTGGCTAATAGTCCTGTTTCTGAGGTAGTGCACCTGGGGTGGAATAACAGCCATCCAAATGAAAAGGATTTTCACCGAAACCTGATTTAATTAGTACGTATCAGCTTTCCATGGAAATTCCACATATATATATATATATATTTATATATATATATCTTTGCAATCCAATCCCATATGTAGTAATAAAAGCCCAAAAGCTGTGTTTAGGCGGTCAGGTTAACTGGGCTTCTGCCAGAATAGACTAAGGTGCAAAAGTCCGTGACACATTTGCGACGGCCTGTTCTTTATTTTTATAAAAATATATATATTTTGAATTTTTTTGTCAGGCAGGGTGACCCATTTTCTCTGAACTTTACCCCATGGAGGACTCCCCCCCCCCCAACAGGAATCTGTTCAAAGAAACAGGAAGTGGGCAAACAAAAACGAATTCCTCAAATGTTACCTTTCTTACATCGTTTCCGAGGGCTGTGACGTGCTATAAGATTTTCAACAAAAAATCAGCACTTTTCAGATATCTGACTAATTTACGGCAATAGTTTGTAATAATACGTACCCAAATGTTTCTACTTATATAGACATAATTTTTCATTATCTTCCTTTAAATATTTAAATATGAGAAATATAACCGATTCGGCCCTTCTGCAGCCAGCTTGAAGTGCGTTCCCTGGCTCTGCATTGATGATTTTTTTTTGTCCAACTGCGACCGTAACATTTAATTTCTTACTCAGTCCAAACCTGGCAATAATGATTTTCACGCATTGCTGGTCGGTCTAGGACACGGGAAATGTAGAGCCTTTTTCGGGGCTGGATTGAATTAAGTCTGGGGAGTTAATAGTTGCTACCTTAAGACCATTGAGCTCTTGGCTTAAAACATAGGTGACTACAGGACTTCTTCCAAGTACTAGCCCTGTCCGAGGAGCAGGGCATTGGGCAGAATAGGGTGGCATTGCCGTTACCCCCTCTGTGGACGCCCATGGTCGACGACCTACCCATCCGCGTTATTATACCCGGACTTTCTCTTGTGCAAAAATTTTCACAGAGCAAAAATTTTGTGCGCACAATATCCGCGCCGCATAAAGTTTAAAATTTTTTTTTTTTCTTTTTTGGGGAAAAACTTGTGCCCACAATTTTTGGACGTGTGCGCTCTCTTAAAAAGCGCACAGCTTAGAGGGAACACCGCTCTACCCCGGTGCTTTGAGGGCATTGTGTGCCATCTACGCATTGCCCGGGACAGCTCCTCCGATTCCATTTCCATCTCCTTTTAAATGTGCCTGAATCTTCCTTGCCTCTTCCATTTAAACTCGCCTCCGCCGTCCTCTTGGCACGGAGCTATTTTAATATAATCACACCTGCCCAGCTGCTTCCCTCTAGAGAAAAATAAGTGGCGGTCGGTGCTAACAGGGTCCAGCACAGGAGGAGTTAACCCTAGTTAATGCAACTCTTTAGAGACTTTGCTCCAGGCTTGAATTGCTTGCATAATTACCTGAAATACACATTACTGCCAGACCTGCCCCCACTGCATATAATTCTTTCTCCGAGCTGTCTCCAGCAGCTGAAATCCCCCTACCCCTCCTTCCTCTCTCTCACACGCTCTCTCTTTAAAATGGCGCAGACGGCTGGGGACGGGGGAAATTTACAGGCATTAATCCGTCAATAAAAGGAGTGCGGGGAGCCCAGTGGAAGCCAGAAAGGGAATAAGGTGGCGGGGAAAAAAGAAAAAAAAAAAAAGTTTGAATGTAAATTTGGCTCGTGATGCATTTGTAATGACTGTCATTGTCCCACTGGAAGAAACGAGGCGGCTCGGCGCGGAATATACGCTATCTATATTACATCTGCAATACATAGTTTGCTGGGCTCCGGGGCGACCGTGCTGCTGGGGCGCTGCAATGGATTAACCCCTTAAAGACAACGGGTTCTCCTTAAACCCATGAATGGCAATGCAATGTCAGTCCGTGCATGTATGGGCTTTGTCGTGAAGGGGTTAAGGAAAGCGGTCCAATAAAGCTCAGAACTGGACATTATTGTCCAATAAAATACACATCTGTAGCCCTCAGTAAAGCGTTTGCATCCGTGTGCTAAGAAAGGGGCAGACTGAAAATAGTTTCGGAAAATATCTTTAATAAAAAATAATTTTTATTTTATTTTATTAAATGATCTTTAATAATAATTAATTTTTTTATTTCACGTGCACTTTATCATGTAAGTAATGCATGGAAAAATGGACAAGCAAGTTTCATGGCCCCCGAATGAGACCCACTCGGTGCTCCATGACGACACATAGTACACTTCTTCACAAGCAGAAACACGGGGACAGTTTAGCAGAATACAAGCAAGCACACCAAAAGAAAACGACGAGCCAATGGAGCACATTTTGCAACAACGCGTTAATACCGCATCCCAAACAAATATATGTATAAATGTTGGCAGGTCCAGTTTATACAAATTATTGTCACGTAAGCAGAAAATTTGGACTTGCGGGCTTGCGGCGTTTTTAGAAACTACTCCCCGTTGAGACTCATATATATAAAGAGTGATTGTAGTAAAGGTGGAGAAATCATAAGAATCATTGCTAATTTTTCCACTTTTGCAATAGAATTGCCTTTTACGCAAAACCCCCGTTGGGAAGATGCATATGAGCAATAGGTAGCTGTGCTATCAGATGCTGTAGACTCAAATATATATATGTGTGTATGTATATATATATATATATATATATGTAATGGTTTGTCTGTCATTTATTTGGCTGTATGTACTGTAATAATTGCTGCGTAAATTGTTGGTACAATATAATCTATTAATTTTATGATTTTTATTTACATAAACTGACTGAAAAAGACAAGCCAAAATATAAGTGAAAGAGGACCCCGCTCGCAAGCTTACAATCTAGAGGGGATGGGGTATAGAAAGACGTAAGGTCCGGAGCATCTATATGCACCCAACTGCATACGCAGGAGATGAATTGCCCCCACTTACCCTACCCACGACCCGAATGTAAGATCGCTAAGATGAAAGATGGAGAGGGGGCTTAGAAGTAGCATGACTCGTCTCGAACCCACATTTGGTCTTGATTTCCTGTGTTTTTGTGACATGAGACGTTAAATTAAAAAAATTGCGGGATATATATATATATATATATATATATTCAGCTAAGTATATAAACTAGCAGTCCTCGCTGCTGTGAACACCCACTCCCATCAGTCACAACCTATCTGAGCACGATGGGAATGGTGTTCTGCCCTCCACCCGATGATCCCGTCCCGGGGGCTCATGTAACATGGAAGGGGTTAACGATCGCGTTGAATAGCTGTATCGGAGGCTGACATTCTCCACGCTCAGAGCTTGTACTGCACTCGCACCAAGATGTCCTAACCATAGCGATCTGCCTCTTATTTTCCACGCTCCCCCATCCTGTGCTTTGTGCTGTTATTGTTATTATTATTTATCGTTTTATATAGTGCCATCATATTCCGCAGCTCTGTACAATGGGAGGCATCACGACACAGGGCTACCGGGAAAAGGGTAGATCTAACAAACCAACAGGCAGAGGATATCACACCATGGGGGACATGACCAAAACAAGCTATTTATAGACCAAAAGCGAGCAGCAAGAATCCAGCTTTACTCTAAAATGCCATTTAACCCATTAAACCCTAGCAACATAGGAATCTTTCCAATGAAGCTTGTGCTCTTCTATAATTACTAGTCAATGAGCGAAAGTTTTTTGGTTTTTTTGGCCAGTTATAGGTAGCCTTAAAAGAAACAAAACCCACAATTTTACAAACACCCGCAGGAACTGGGGTATATCTATTTAAGGCGTAACCTTTTTACGAAAGCAGAAGAATTTATTGAGCGCGGTTTGTGCCCAACTAGCTGTTCTGAACTGTGCGGGGTTAAAAATCCCCAGAGGTCTCTGTAGGGTCGCTATACAGATCACCAATTTGTATCATTACCAAGTGTGATCTCATCCGATCCTGTGTTGCCAATAATGAAAATATGTTGCTAGCCCAGCCAGCAGGAAGACAGACGATAACTGTCCCCCCCCCCGCACCATCTATTCACGAGCGGCGTCTCTTTATTTACAACGCGCTTCACGCTGGCGTCTATTTGCATGGCGCCAGCATATGCCGTGGAGCTGTAAACGCACTAATGTGCACACGCGGATTCCCAATTAGTCGCAGGCCCCGCCGGCCGGATCTTGCCCTCCCCTGGGTCCCGCTGCCCGCTCATTTCGCACACGCAGCCGCGGCACTCGTGATGGGAGCGCAGTTCTTTCCCGCACGCATCTCGGAAGCGGTCCAGGCTTTTAACAATGTGCATTCCCCCGGCTGGGAACAGCTTTGCAACAACAAGCTAAGAAAACGCCTCTTTCAGGACAGATGGCAGACTATTTCCGTTCAATCAGAGCCTGTTACGCTGCATCTACTCTGCTCGCATGCTGAATATTCCTTACGATTGTTCATCTGTCTTACGGCCCCATTGCTGCCATGGAGGCCTGCCATGCATTATAGGGAAATGACACCAGCATTGCCAGAAAATAATACATTTTCCTGAAACGTATCAGCAAACGGATAATATATACAACATCCGTGCCTCCAAAAAGATATCAAAGTAGAAAAAAAAACAAGCGCTATGCACTCAACGTGACCAACGTCTCTCTCCGCAATCATACAATGTACGACTCTGCGTTATATCTTCGCTCGTTAACGTCGGCTTGTAATTCAGTACCCAAAAGAGGTATAAGCTAACGTAAAATACAAAAGTCCCCAAGAAACCCTTTTTTGACGGTATTCTTTTGTTTTAGCTGTTACACGGCCAAATTGAATGGCTGGGATCAAAATAATGAATCCAGAAGAGCAGTTTGCGGTGATTTGCGTCTACTAAATCAGTTTTGCCTCCAGCATGATAGATAATAATC
This sequence comes from Spea hammondii, assembly GCA_029215755.1. NCBI lineage: Eukaryota > Metazoa > Chordata > Amphibia > Anura > Pelobatidae > Spea > Spea hammondii. The sequence continues at coordinate 114,590,794 of JARDYJ010000002.1, forward strand.
GCAGATGAGCACGATGACATATGGATGAATGTAAAGTTAGAAGATGATACGCGCCATCAGGGCAGGCAAGCAGCAGCAATCACAAGGCTGTCCCAATCCAGTCGGCGTAGGTTAATGGCGTAGAACCGATTCGGGACCAATAGTGTGGTCATGGAGCAGATTATAATTAGCACAAGCCAAGCAAACCTGGTACTTCGCCCCCCATCTATTCTGAACACCCCTGCCTGATTATTTTCTCTTCCGCTGCCCCCGCTGTGCCAGTCCCTAGATCTCCGCTCTTATCTCCAAATACTCCCCTAACTGCCCATGACTCGATTCTCTCCGCAACCGTTATCTCTTCTTCCCGCTCGGGTATTAATGGTTTTACCCCAGCTGCACCTATACTCTGGAATTCTGCCGCTCTCCCCTACTTATTCTAACTTCAAACGCTCACTCTAAATCCACCGGTTCAGAGACACGTACAATCTACCCTCCCCAAAGAACCCAGACCTTCTCGTAGATTGTAAGCTCACAGGAGCAAGGCCCTCTTCTCCTCCTGTACCAGTACGTCTTAAGATGAACAATTAACCCATTCTACTATGAAACTCATATACAGCTTTCATATGATCTGGGCACTCGGAGAGTTAAAGCGACATCCTGGATCTCGAAGCCAGTAAGTTTGCTGATCCCCTAGTGTAAGGGTCTTTGTCGGCCGGTACAGCGGAGGCGGTTTACGTGTGCGCCGGTTTGTGTGAAGTCCAGACACTTTCCTCCTGTCATTCTCTCTGTCATTGTTGCGATGTGCTGCCACATTCCACCTCGGGACACAAAGGATTTTTCCCCGCAAGCCTTCAGAGATGTTGACAAAGCAAATAAGACGAGGTTTCTCCCCTGTTTGGGGCTGGCTTTTAAACTACGGTTCGATTTTTTTTTTTTGCATTTCACTAAAGTGTGTGTTTAGACACGCAACGTTCACAAGCAAGCAGCGGCTACACAAATCGCGGGCGTAAAGCGCCTTACCGATACCAGCTGGTGCTGCGCAACTAAAGCAGATAGTACCTTAATGGCGTATTAAAACACGACGAATTCACGCTGTATTACAGGAAAAGGGTAAGGACGCGAACTACACGTATTTAATCGCATGACATTAATTATAGAGAGCGAGCAGATTAGGAAGCGCCAAGAGAGTGACAATTAACAATAACATTCAAACTGACAATAACATTAACGCGCGCAAAGACATACTGCTACTGGAGGAGGAGAGAGCCCCTTGCTCGTGTGAGCTTACATTCTACCGGCCATATAATAATAACGAATGGAAGTTCCAAGTATAATGGCGCTAGTCTACGCCATATAATACTAACGATAGTATATAGGCGATTCCGCGTTACAGATTTGCAGTCTCCCGTCATTCTGCTTCCCACAGGTGCTTCGGTAGAAATTTGCATTGTGCAATAACAAGGGCTCATTAGTAAGGGTAATAAGTCGGTGCCAAATGAATACAGCTTCCCTGCCCTTTTTCAGCCCGATCTTGTTCATGGCCAAATTGCCCCCATCCCCCATTAACTATAAGGGCATAATAAATGTACTGTGACGTCCTGGCTGTTTCTAGCTTCCCTCGCCCTACAAGCCTCCGTATCTCAGACGGGCTTTGGATTCAGAGACACAAAACGCAGCCCCGCGAGCTTTGTTGCCAACGCACGCGGCTGTCCCTTTGCACCGCGATCACAGCCCTGGCTCTCGGGCCCCCGCCACACCTGAGCCGTATCTTTGCTACGGTGCCCCCGCGTCGCCAAGCGCCAGCCCCCGGCGTGTTATGTGTCACTTGGCTCGCGTCTCGGCTCCCTGCCCTGGTTACAGGCGCAGCCAGCGCTCCGTGTCCCGCCATTGATTGACCTGATAAGGGCTGAGAGGCGTATCTGGCCTGCAGCTGCCGCGGCCTGGGCTCGCCTGTGCAGCTATTAACCCCATCATGACTGCCGGGAGAAAATGACTGCCGGTTGGGTTAACCCTTCAGGAGACGGGGGACCTGAAATTAATTTGGGAAATGGGACACCACGACACCCAAACCACACCATAGAATCATTATGGAAAGAATGTAGCGATACAATGTGTTTTTACGCTTTCAAGCTAATAAATTTCCACCGCGCCTTTTTTGATGCCTCCATATTTTGCGCTACCTTTGAAGATTTGCACCTTCTCTCTTGAAAGTACGTAGAATACTCCCAGACTTGAAGGAATGAAGGAAATAAGATGAAGGAAATAAGTCGCAAAAAAAAAAAAAGGAGAGAACTATTTCTGGCCTGGACGTTACCAAAAGCTTGCGGAATTTGCTTTGGTCACGATTCCCACTAAACATTGCCTCGTCTTACCGCCCCGCCGCCAGTAAAATAGTTTTAGGACTCCCCTACGACATCATGGCGAGTAATTAACCCCTTAAGTACAGCATGTCACGCACGGCATCACCCAGCCCCTGAAAGAGTTAAGGTCGCAGGTGTCCGTTTTATTCTCCTGGCCACGCAGACCGGAGGTAATTTATTTCACACGCTTACAGCAGATGCTGGATCTCAGACCCGCGAGTCCCATGTAATGACAGAAATATGTAGCGCATTACTATTCCGTATTATTCCCCCCCAGACAAGTGGATACGGCGTTTGCAATATCGATAATTCATTTTAAATCAGAAGTCGGAATAATCAAGGTTACCCCAAACCATATTCCGAGTTCTGAGCGATTTTATGCTTAACGCCGCTGAGTAGAAAGCGGAACCCGTGCCTTGAAGTGTTGACTGATTTAAGGTTAAATAAAATGTCACGGTAGTTGTGACGAAAGGTCACACTTTTTTTTTTTCCCTTCACGTCCGTTGGGCAGGATGATGGTCGGTCTTCTGGTTACACGGATCCGGATGTTAACGAGAAATTAATGAAAGCAAAAAGCCTGAGATCAGAAATGCAAAGTTCACCCGAGTGGAGTTTAATCTCCTGTACCAAAAAAAAAAAAATATATATTTTGAAAGAAATATACTTTTTTTTAAAATTTACTTTTATTTATTTTTTTACCCCACTACTGCTCGACTCGTGATTTCAGGAGATGAGAACATTGATCTCCCAGATGCAAAACCGAGACGGATCCAGTAAGGAGATCTGCCCTGGATTTATTAAAATAAATCAAATATTTATGGTGCTTTTAAGCGCCGTCCCCGCAGCTGGGTGCAGTGGTGTGTGCGAGCAATCTCCGCTTCTTGGGAGGTGCGGGCTCGTGGATTGCTTTCGTCTGGGGTTTCAGGGCTGCATTCTTCTTTTGATCAGACGGCTTTGATACGGCATATTGAAAAGCCTCGCGAAGGGCTCGAGCCCCCTCGCTAAGACTGCTGGCCCCTTTCAATTCACGCGGGTTGTCCCATCGGCCAGTTAATGCTGGACACCTATATGCCGTACGTGATGCAGGGAAGTCTCTGACTAGGATGTCAAATAAATACGCCATTGACATAATTAAATTAGTTCACGTTAATTTACACGTGTCCAGCCCGAGCTTGCCAAAGACCGGCCGGGGGCATATAGAACTCATATATAGGTGCCCAGGTTTTAATTGACAATTTGGCAGCTTTAAAACAAAACCGGATGTTTTCCATCTCATACAGCATATTATTATTATTATTATTATATTGTCATCTTTTATTTATTAAGTGCCAACAAATTATGCAATTTAAATGGGGCAACAGTAACGTTAATATGTTTCATGGTATGGAAAATCCACAAAGAAGCTGCATGCGTTTCGATTATATTTTATTTTCGCACATCTTGTAATCCTGTCTGATTCTACCTAAGCCTTCGGACAATTAAAGCGGCACTCCAGCCAAAATATAAAAATGCAATTCATACCATAGCCGTCGCCTTTAAAATAACTCTATAGACATTTGCCTGGTTTGGCATTTAGCCAAACGCATCTCCCGCAAGCCAAGAAAGGTGCAAACGTATAGCGTTAATTTAAAGGTGACAGCTCCTGCCCGCCCGTGTATCTGCGTGCTCCAGCGCTGGCTCGTGCGAGATTTCCAGGGGGTGTTAAGAGAGGCAAAAACGATGGGTGGGTGCGTTTTAGGACGGTAAGTCCTTTTTTATGCATAAAGTATAGAATGCACGTTAAAGTACTTACTAAGTAATTCAATCTACACTCTTCATTGGTGGTGCTGTATGGGACAGTATACTGTTCTTTTAACAGGTCCAACAGCTCATGACCTCTGCGTTCTCTCCCCATATATACTGTATTGGTGCACCTTTGAGACAAAGTGGTTAAAGGGTTAAATAATCATAGCAGCCAAAGGGAGGAATATTCCTGCCGATTGCTTCAGTTGTGACAGTTGGCATGTATGGGTGTAGTGAGGTATGCTTTAGGGCCATTTTATCCACATTACTCAAGGGCAGTACTGATGCTCGGAGCCAGGGCCAGCTCTATATGCAGCAATAAATAGATAGCTTTGGCTATTGAAGCTCTCATTGAAAACCCTGGAGACAGAAGGCCGCGGCGGTGATATCATCATTATTACAATCAGGCAGGCAATCGACAGTAACCCGCTGTCCTCTGCTCTGCGAGCGGGAGACGGCACTAAGGACACTGCCGGCTACCTCTCTGTATGCATGCCAACAATGTCGAGCTTGCGGAGCGAATCAGTTTATGACAAGATGCGGTGGCAGCACTTTTATCCAAATTCTTGGGTTTCTATGTCCTTGCTACATGCTCGCTGTCAGTAACCCCCCCCCCCAGTCCTTAATTACCTAGATGGCTACATTTATATTTTAGGCTCAATTACATGATTTCTCTACCTCTCCCGGTTCTGCGTAATTTTTTGTAACATTGCATATCGGCAACTGTCAGCTGGGAATTAAATATGTAAAGATGTCGCAGCTGCAAAAACTGTGATTGTGGCAATGTATACACGCTTACGTGCAACAATCACACGCATCCCGTGTAAAAAATATCAGCCAAGCTGCTGGGTCTTAAATCCAACATGGGGTGATTCCCCACTAACTCGTTTCGTTTACCCCTACAAAATTATATATATTTTTTCCCCCGCATTTCTTTTGAAATCCTAATTCTATATATAAACCGTCATTCAGTATCAAAAATAATCTAAAAAAGTTGGAAAAATTAAGCATAAAAAAGAACTGTATATAGCCGTTAAAAACGGGGGAAAAAATAACCTGTCAAGCTTGTGACAACTGAAGACACAAGCATTAACCCCTTAAATGCCATGTGATTGTGCAGCAGGGGAGGGTCAGGGCCACACAACCAGAGCTGGTTCCCCACAAAGCAACTCAAGGCGTTGACCATGAAGCTGCCTGCAAAGGCTGGGGGGCGCTCTGCTTCACTATTACTAGTTTGCCCCGACTTCCAGGCAGATAGCAGCAGCAGCGCCCCGGTGATATTTTTTTGCCCTCTAGAGACATTTTTTCATGACGTACCTGGTACATCATTGGTCAGGAAGGGGTTAATATATAAAAACCTTGATGTTTCTATGCATATAGACTGTGATGCACTCATATCCGGCAAACATTTTGAGCTCCTAAAGAGAAGGCACATCGAAGGGAAGGGGGCCACAGAGATTTTGGTCCCAATAGGGTGATCCGCTCTTAGTAAAGTACCCCAGGGACTGCCTCCCGTCTCCCTGGGAAGAATAAAGCACTGCCGGTGCCCCTGTGATTCGGGATGCCTGGTGCCGAGATGGCCCTGGAATTACTGATGCCCAGGTCTTTGCCTTGGGGGTGGGATGGAGTAATAGTGCTGCAAATGGATATAACATTTAATTAAAAGCAGACGAGGCACCTCGGGAGACAAACAAGAATATTAAAAGCCCACTATCCATTAACCCTTTCACCATTACAACGGGTAAGCAGTTCCTATTCATTCTGCCAGGACTGGCTATGAAAAGAAGGGTTTTTCTTTTTATTAATTCCTATCGGCTTTGTGTTAGTTGTAAGGCTGACAAAGGCTGAGAATCGTGGTGCGGTGAGCCTAGTAATGCGAAATAAAGCCCCAGCGCTGCCCGTGCGATCCCCCGGAGCAAAAGGCTTCTCCGCTCAGCCGCGATCTGTCACCTCTCCCGGGAGGAGAAACCTTGAAAGCTCCTCTCCGCACAGCCAGAGGGATAAAGCAGGTCAACAGCCGCCCGTACAGACGTTTCTAAAAACAACCCCCCCCAAGTGCCGCTCTATAATGTCAATATCCATGCGAGGGACTCGAGGTCATTCAAGGAACAAATCCGCCACAAGTCACAACAATTACTTTCCACTTTATCCCAAAGAAAGCTGGCTCCCCGCATAGGCCATTGCAATCCCCAAGCGGGGCAAGTGCCCGTTCCCGGACTGCCCGTACCCAGGGGCCAGCGCAATACCCGGACGCCAGTGCCTGTTCCTGGAAGGCAGTCCCCGTTCCCGAGCTCCATTGTCCGTTCCCAGACAGCAGTGCCCATTCCTTGATTCCAGTGCCCGTTCTCACACACACCACTGCCCATTCCTGGATTCCAGTGCCCGTTCCCAGACACCAGTGCCCATTCCTCGATTCCAGTGCCCGTTCCCAGACACCAGTGCCCATTCCTCGATTCCAGTGCCCGTTCTCACACACACCACTGCCCATTCCTGGATTCCAGTGCCCGTTCCCAGACACCAGTGCCCATTCCTCGATTCCAGTGCCCGTTCCCAGACACCAGTGCCCATTCCTCGATTCCAGTGCCCGTTCTCACACACACCACTGCCCATTCCTGGATTCCAGTGCCCGTTCCCAGACACCAGTGCCCATTCCTCGATTCCAGTGCCCGTTGCCGGACGCCAATGCCCCTACCAGTGAACCAAATGTCCTTCGCAAAGAATGTTGCTGCCTACCTCCCGATCCCGAGTAAGATATTGAAATATATACCACACTAATACTCATTTTTTGGGATTTATTTTTGAATTTTGTTTAAATTGCCTGAATTTTGATGCAGCCTCTTAGCAAAAGGGTTTACCCAACCAAAAAAAAAAAAATTCCATCCACGGATTTCACCTGAAGAAGAATACAAAATCCCCCCCCCAAAAAATATTCATTGGAATATATCAGCAATAAAAAGATTAGCTATCCCACCTCCCAGGACGTGTTATCTAGCCGAGAGCTTCCAGTTCCTTGGTATGCGGGCTTGAACTTCTGTCTGAGGCATAGTATTTCATCAGAGGTTGGGGGGGGCTCTGCTTGAAGCCAGATCTCTCTTTCAACCCACGGAGAAATGAAACGACTCCACACTTGGCAAGATGCTGAAAGCCATGCTATATTTTAGAGCCGTGGACCCCGTGCCCTCCCTGCTTGGCAGAGGCTTGTACCGGGGCCATGGAGCTTGGCCTCTGTAACAATTACCAGAAGCCAAATCCCGATCTCTACTATCACTGCAGAATTTATTTATCCGCTATAAACAAGTGCGTTTTTAGCTTAAACCAGAAAACGGAGAAGATTTTATCTCACAAAAAAATAATCATTTATAAATAGAGCTATTTCTGAAATATTTTTTTTTTTTTGTAATGATCCGTTTAAGCGGCAGAACCCATTAGATTTAGTCACCGACTAAACCTATTTGTAGGCTTATGCTCGTTTCCCGAGCAGAAGAGTCAAAGAAATTGAAAGGAATAACGAAAAGACCAACAAGCAAAAGGAATAAAAATATCAGGTGTGGGGAGCGATCGCGTTCACGGGAATTAAATAAAAGACGCACGCACAGCCCTAATAGATATATATCTAGGTGTCGTACCGACGTTTCGACCCAGTGGACTTCATCGGGGTCAGAGTGTAAGCGCGCAGGCAGGGCTCGCTTTAGTGTATCGTACGCTTTGAGTATACGTATTGTAAGAAGCGCCGCGTACATTGTCGGCGCTATATAAATAAGGCAATAAATGTTGGTTTTCAGGATATACGTTGGCCATTGGTTACACAGCTTGCCCCTAAAGGGTTAAAGCAGGCTTTAGCACATCAAAGCTGTCGCGCCGCATCCATGGAGCGCTGCTCGCGCATATAACATCAGGCAGACGGGGATCGCTCGTATTCCCGCAGCCGGCTGAGATTGCTTTTTACAGCTCGCTTTCCCAAGAGTTCCATGCGGATTTCTCAAGGGGGAGCCGCGTATTTGCTCATGAGTAATAAGCAGCTTGGGGGGGGAGCTTGGAAGCGGATTCTGACCCCCCCCGGGCTGCCAGCTCGGTACAAGGGGTTAACAGGAGCAAAGTGCTCCGTGTACAGAGCGGGGAGAGGTGTTGGAAGCTTCAGCCGCCTGCAGCTCTTGTGAGGACTCGGAGGCCACAGACAGTGGAAACTGGCGACACGCCAGCTAGAGGGGGAGGAGGGAAAGAGAGGGAAAGGCGCCAGAGAGTGAGAGAGCGCTGGAGACAGGCAGCACACAACCAAAGAGACATACGGAAACCGAATGAGCGAGAGCAGCAACCAGGCCCGCAGCGCGATAGGTTGGAAAGTTAACCCCAAAATAAACAGACGGCGTGGCGTTTGAAAGCCGGAGGTGGCGTGCAGAGAAAATGCTATAGCGTGCGACTGCGTGTGATGAGAGTTGTTGTTGGAGATGCTGTGACTGCCTAAGGGAAGCTGAGGTGAAGAGTTGAGATTGATGGGAACACATCATGCAGCGGTTTCCAGGAACAAATAGCCCCAGCTGGGTATAAGAGTCATGGTTGAGAGCTTTGAGAGTTGTAGTCCACCAATAACCAAAAGGCCGGAGATTGCCCAATGTGGGGGGGGGGTGAAAGGTAGACAAGGAAACGAGCGATCGCGCAGATGATAGACACGGTTAAAGTTTATTGGGCAGGAGTCGCCCGCATGTACTGGGAGCTCGTCAGACGCCGCTTCCCGTACAGAGCAGACGGCGGCAGAGACAGCGGAAGCCGAGTCCGAAATAGAAAAGTATGAAGAGGCAGGAAGGGAGCGTGCGTGACGGCCACAGAGAGAGAGTCGCACCGGGGGGTATCCACACAGGCCAAGCGCCTGCGGATATCTCACTAAATGCCCCTTAAAAATGACGTCCGCGCGCCTCGTCACAGACACCGGTGTCCCGGTACGGGAGCCGGCGGATATAGGGCATCCTCGACTTACTAGAGCGCTTGCAAAATAACTCACTGCCCCGCGGGGTACGTGGCCAGGCATGATTAGCTGTTATTTACAAACGTGGCGGAAATCTCATGTCACCCATTTATTTGACAGACGATTATACCCCTGGCTTAATAGCGGCGGTAATTGTACCGACGGTCACGCTTTCCCTGTGACCTGGTAATCCAGCAGAGAAGGGGTTAAAAAAGAAGCCCCAGTTTAGGCAGCGACCGATAAGACTATCTGAGCTGATGATAAAGCGAGATTACGGAATTAGACTGCTCTCCGATGTTGTGGAAAGCGTGCGCGGCTGCGGGGGTTTTCACAGGATGTTTGCCTCCATTCTCTAATCTAAGGTTTATTTTCCATCGCAAACGCTTTGAAACGGGCGGGGGGGGGTCTACGATCGCTACCCCCCCCAACAACAAAAAAACGCCTTTCCCGGAATGACGATCTAAAGAAAAGTGAACCTCTGGATCCAACGTGTCTGATCTGGTGTTCACTTGCAAAAGATGGCTCTCGGAAACTGGCGCACGGTGCGGCGGGGAGGAAAAAAAACAAACCAGGGATCGGGTGTATTGATGAATAGGCAGACGGGCTGAGAAAGGAAAAAGACATCAGAGCCTTTTAAGTCTATCCATCGTGTGTCAATGTCATGAGAGGGAGCGCCATAAGTGAATGGTAATCAGCAACTTTGCCCCGTCCCGCAATAATAATTTAGGCTGAAAAAAGACACAAAAAGTCCATCAAGTTCAACCTCAATGTTGACCCAGAAGAAGGCAACCCCCCCCCCCACTGGAGCGATTCCCGGGGGTAATGCCTTCTTGACTCGGGTTTCTACCGGATCAACAAGCTTACAACCAGTCCTGTCCTTATATTCCCCCGACAGCGAGCGTGCCAACCGTGTGCCAACCACCGGCAACCTCCACCCGCCGTGGAAGAGCTGGCAGTTTACCCACTTAGAAAGAAGAAGAAGAAAAAAAAAAAGTCCGTTGAGCGCAGATGAAGAGATAGGGTTAGGGAGGCGTGGAAACCAAGAGCGGAGACAGATACGGAGTCAGAAATAATCCCACAGTCACGCAGGAGCGAGAGAGACGGCGGTTAACCATGAGAGTGCCGGGCGGCGGATACGCCAGGAGACGGGGAGAGGCTGCGCTAGAGCGATCATACACGGAGAAGCAGGGTGGGGGATAAAGTGGGAAAGGACAATTGCAATAACGAGATAAGACACTGTATGTCCGTATGTGGCAGGCGGCAGGGACCCCCGTGGCATGGTGCGGCAGGGACCCCCGTGGCATGCTGCTCTCTTTGGAGTGCCAGCTTTAGATAACCTGCACCTTAGTAGATGCGACCGGATAGCGAGGGTCATCTGGGGCCAAAGTTGTCGCTTTGAACTTGTAGCTGAAGGGCAGTCACACAAAAAAACGAAGCAAGTGGGGCAAAGGGTAGGCAGGAAGGTTAGGTTAGGCATGACTCCCATCATGCCTAACCCAAGCGTAAACATAGGAACCAAGGGCACGCCCGTTATGCCACCCAGCAAGCTGATGATGCCTCCCTTGTTGTAAATGAAGCAGGGACCCTAATTTGATGATCTGCCCACTGGAGATAATAGGGGCCCATCCCCCACAGAGAACCACAGAGAATCCCCCACTTTTAACCCCACAGAAGTCATGAGGCTCCTGCAGCCCTCGCTGTAATACACGATAAGGCATGTGGATGTGCCTGATGGGAGTTGCAATCCACAGCAGCCACAGGGGGCCAGAGATCCCCGTATTCCCGGCAAACACATGACGGTTGTGCAGTGCGGTCTCCACGCGGCTTCCTCTGCCGGGTTTCCCCTCCTCTCTCACCTTCCCCTACTCCCGCACAGCAGCGCTGACACCAGGGGAGGAAGGAAGGGGAGGGGGGACGGGCTCGGCTCCTGCTGCCGCCTCCCACCGCTCATCTTTCTTCTTTCCTGGGGGCTTCGCAGATTGACCTCCCTAACCCACCCCCTTCCAGCACCTCCTCCCAGGCAGGGGAGGGCTGCGATCATCCCCGTGCAGCCTCTGTGCGAGCGCAGACCGTCCTGCTAATAACAATAATAAACTTTGCTGCGATCGCTGCCTGTCTGAGAGCGGAACACCGGGGCGGAATAAACACACCGGTCCGGGACGTCGTGGAGCTTGTGATTTCATAGGAAAGGATAAAGAGAGATCGCGAGGAAGGGTGGATTTATAAAGCGAACTCCGATAATGCTGCGATCTGGTGCCTTTATTCTAACTGGGATTTGCGAGGAGGATCGGAGCCGGAGAGGATCGCTGAGCGTATAAATCGCGGAGATCGGGGACACGGAGGGACAGAGCGATCCCCGGAACGGCAGGTAAGATGCCAGGGAGGGGATAACCCCCCCGATCACCGACCGGTACCTGTGTGCGGTAATAGCGCTGACCGGGGGTGCAGCGCTGTATTGCGAAGCTTCGTCGCAGTGTTCGGGCTGGAACCGGAGCGATTTCTCGTTTATTGTTCGTTTGTTTGGATTTATTCGTTTGTGGAACGGCTGGGATCGCGTTTCTCGAATGTTTGCCGGTTTATGACAAGCTTACACTTTCATTCTCCGGCACGGGGATCGCGCTAGTGCAGTCCCGGCATTATCACTCCGTACGTTATACTATACATTATATGTCTATATATATCGCTGTATTTACAAAGGGGCACAACCTGGCTGGGACAGATCCCTTGCCCCGGATTGTCGGTGCCGGGGGTGATTACTTGCTTATGTATAAAGCGCTTTACGTTGATGATCCGAGTCGGCGAGGCTTATAGTTTAATATAAAACGGATTTATGGTAAATAATGTCGCTGCTATTTACTATGGGCTTTAACCGACCCGTAAGCAGAAGCCGCTCTAATCCCCGTCTGTAAAGTGTGCCGGACTCCCCGGGAGCCGGCTATTAACCGTTTGCGCTCCCACGGATCACAAAAGGGGGTCTGTTGGCTTCTCGGGTTCGCGTGTCACCCCCTCCACGGAGCGATCCGCTTCCCACTCGCGTGTCGCGCTTCACGCTGCCACATCACCCTCGCTCTGTTTTTATAAAGCGCCTCCGGGTCGCTGCCCTTAAATGCCTTTAATAATAGGTTATATTTAACCCCTTCCATCCAGGCTGGGCAGCCGCCTTCTAAGATGTGGCGGAGGTGTAAAGGGGCACGATATGTGTGCTGGATACGGATGATAGGCGCTGTAGTCATCTCGGTTTCAGAGCGATCGGGGTTACTCCGAAATGGTAGCGTTATATCTCCGGGGTTTCCGCGCAGGACCCGGTTTGTTCCGCTTGGCTAGTGATGTGTAGGACACTCTTCTTAGCGCATGATGGGAATTGGAGTCGGTTGCGGGTTGGACGCTAACCCCGTGTCACTGTCACGCAGCGGGCTGTTCTCGGAAAGCGATGTATATCCCAGCACCCGTCACCCGAGTTTGAATGCACGATGTGTTGGCTGCTGCGTGTCATTTATCACCATAATGCGTGGGGAAGGAGGGGGGGGGGGCTGTGGGTAGATTCGGATACCGGGGGAAAGTCCCGTGTCTGGAGTCCGCCGTGACATAATTCGGAGCCGGTACACAGGCGGACGTAAACCGAGGCGTGATCCGAATTCACGAGTAAGCGGTTTAATATTAAAAAGTTACTTTGTGAATGAGTCCGGTTTGTAGAGTCCGGGTATAGCGCGTATATACGGGCTGCTATAGGTGCCGATCGCTACACCCTCGTACTATCTGCGGGGTGTCATAAGGTCACAGCGGGGTGGGAAGGCATCGCACGCTGCGGGTCATTCATCAGTAAACCTTTATTTACGAAAGCGATGTATGTAGGGAATTGACATTTATGCATATCTATATGTTTTATGCATACAAAACGTGTGTGCCGCTAAATAGTACATGCCTCGATGTATCGATCCGTATCCCGCGGGACTGCCAGCCTTGACTTTCAGGTGTCTCAGGTACGGGGGAGGGGGATGGGGGAGAAATCGCTGATTAACCATTTCAGTGTCTGGAACAAAAATCTATTAACATAACAATTGCCCCCCAGGACCCCATTATATAAATATAGCGTGCGCTGGAGCCAGAAGCGCTTTAATCCCCGTCTCTACGAGATCGCACGCGATCCCAGCCGCCTGGGTTATGACACGGAATGGTGTGTAGCCCAATGAAATATTGTGCGCGGGATGATAGGAGTTGTAGTCCCCGCTGTCATGCTGATCTGCCGCTCTGTAAGACTGGAGACTTGAAGCGATGTTAGCGGAGCCAGACCCTGACGCAGAGTAACGGATCGCTTTAACCTTTAGCCTGACAGCGCATTATCCCGCCGGTATGTTCTATCCGTGCCCGGCGCCGGCTTAATAGCGGATTACAGTTCGCAGATGTCGTAAAACGGCTATTATTGTCATTTGGAGAAGTTTAAAGCGCTTCGCTTGCGCGAGTAAAAGGGACCTGGTGCGAGGCTGCGTCAAATTTATCAAAGCGGACAGCTCTCTCTGCGTGTAACGGGATAGTGATTGCGCTGTATTAAGGCGCTCTGGGGGGATATCTGCCTATAGAAATGTGTGTGTATGTATATATATATATATATATATATATGTCTCTTAATACGGAATGGATAAGATAGGGGAGAGCTGTGCTGAGCTTGATGGGAGCCGCAAGTTCCCGCAACCCACCATGAATTGTTTCTGGTCCGGGGAAAATTGCTATTAAAGTCAGAGGCTGCTGCGGTAGGTAAGGGGTTAAGCCGTGAGCCCGGTGAAAGCGCGCTTTATTTTCCTACGCGGCGGCGGCTAATGATCTCTCCCGGGGAGGGGGAGGATGTGTCTGGGATTAGAAGGAGTTAAGTCTCGCTCTCCTGCGATCAAATAAGGACTCCTGGCAGCCGCTTGTTTGTTCAGCCGCCTCTTTCGCTGCTGATCTCTCCGGCTGAGCATAAAGCGCTCAGGGCACGGCCGGGTGACTGGCGGGGGTTCGCGCTGTTGCCCTCGCACCCCAGGTGTCACCCCCCGCCCGCTTTTGTTAACACTTTACCTGCCAAAGGGCAGAACGCTTGCCTCCATTTCTATTGTAAATGCGGTAATTTACAGAGGACAGGGGGTTAATGGCAGTGTCACTCGGCTGTATCAGGCGCACTTTTGAACTTTGGAAGGCCAAAGCCTCAGTGTAAGTGCGTCACCTTCCCAGCGTGTCCACCTGACAGAGATACATCATATAGCGTGTGGAAAAACGGCTGCTAATGTACAAGTGTGTTTTTTATTAATTCGGGGCTACAAGCTTTTGTACTGTGTGTATGCTATATATTATATATATATATATATGTGATGACGGGACCCCGCTGCGCCCCTATGTCTATACGGTATACATTATCTTGCCCTTCATTACAGATAAAATCTTAATGGCAGCGAAAGCTGCGCATTAAATTGCCGTCTCGTTAACAGACATGCCCCTGAAAGCAATTTGCATGCATGCTTTGTGCAGCCTCGTGTTCCGTTTAATTTGTATTTATTTGATATATAATTGATCCCCCCCCCCTCCCCGGCCCGGTTTAATTTCCAGCGTCCGGGCTCGGTACACGCCAGCCTGTTCCGCCTGTCTCGGAGCTGATAGGAATATGTAAGCAATTAGGCAAGATGGGGCTATTTCACAAGTGCAATAAAGCACTGCCGCCTGGAACTGACGGCTTTAATGGGAAGCCCGGAGGGCGTGCAGATCCTTAACCCTTCGCACTCAGGATGGAAGCCTGGTGAAAAGGCGCGCGTGCCATCCGGCCGATCCAACCCCAGCTTGGAAGCAGAATGCGTTTTATTTATTTATCCCGAAACGCCCCCCCCCATACAAATATTTGGTTTAACCTTTCCATTGCCACAGCCATGTTGACTGAGTTGGTGTGTTTTTGGCTAATCCCCATCAAACCCCCCCCCCCCAACCTTTTAGAAGCAAAAGGGGTGGTTGGCTTTTCTCACTGGTGTTGTGATGGTTAATCTTAGAGAAATAGAATTTGTTTGCACATTATTTATTATTTTATTTGTTTTGTCTGCAGTACAAATCCAACTTTTTTATGGTTTACCAGTCAGTGTGTTTGGTAAAATAGGAATCTCCCGTCGGATGGAGCCGGTTAGGGGTTTGTGATGGTAATTAGAAAAGCCAGGCAGGGTGATGGAGCCGGTACCCGCGCATCATCTTTGCTCGCCCCCCGTTTGCGATGAACGCAGTCTGTGGCGATTCACAACTTTTGTCCGCTCGATCCCGGTGCCTTATAGCCATCTCCTTACAGGAGACACGTTGTGGCTTTTTTGTGTTGTTTCCCCCCGTTTCCAGCAGTGTGACTGGCTATATACATCGTCTTCAAAGTGGTCATTTGTGGAACGGGCTTATGGGTCAGTGTTTGGGCTAAATCTCGAAGTCTGCCTCTAGCCGAGCGTTCTCAGGGGCGCATTAGGAGAGATTCACGAAATTGGTGTTTGCGCTGCATTTCTGTGATTTATAAGCTGTTACACGAGAAAAATAATGTCAGAAACGGCAGTAAATTGAGCTTGACAGACTTATTTTGCATGACTGTTTTCTGCTTAAATTACTTGGTGTGGCCCATATTTACTAAGCAGTGCTTGCGTACGTTAGACAATTGGTTAAAGCGTCGTAGCGGAATTAATGGCTACGGTAACGTACGGCCTGGCACGGATAGACTATTATGTGGAACAGTTGGCTTCCCAGCCGCCTGGCCCCGTAGCTTGGGAAATTCAATTTTCCAAGGATAGAGTTAATTCTTTCTTCTCTATCAGCCCCGGGAAATCAAGGGACGGCCAGCTGCTTCCGCAGACAAATGTGAATTTATTCCAGATTACTGTGTCACGTCAGCTTGCAGTTAGGAGACGCCGAGGCCGGTCGAACAAAGCCCTTCATCTGTGGGCTGCAGCGTTCACTCGGACAGCGGTCCTTCATAAGGAGATCTGGTATATAACGGGTTAACAAAGAACGGAAGGGCAGGGGGTGCCACGGTGGAGGCTTTCCGTAGACAAGACATGATGGCCCTGATAGATAAAGCTGCTTTTAAAACACCGCTGGCTTCTCATCCCAGAAAGAAAAGCTCTCAATTGAAACATCAACAACAGTTGAGCTACCCCTCAGTGAAATCCGACAACCTGCTCGGGGAGAAGTTGGAGGTAAAGCAGAGGGTTGTCTCGTGAGCGACACCAGCCCTGCAGGGACAGCTGGAAGCGTTATGCGTGATTAATACGAATAATAAAAGGCTTGCGTTCGCAGCCCCTGCTCCAGGAAATAAAAGGCTATATTTAATATGTGTGGGACTAATGACGAACAGGCTCTCCGGCTGAGCTGGAGGCTGGCGCGTCTGATCTTTTGCAGGAACAAGCCGCCTTTCGAGAAAACTCGTGCTCGGGAGTTTGTTTCAGGCGGATTCTTTGGAAGCCGTCATACGTGAGCGCAGGTGGGCTTCACAGGCTTCTGGAAGACTCACCTGTGGCAGCGAACGCGCCACCTGTAGCGATCAGGTGGAGATATCGCGAACAGCATTCAGGGCAGGGAGTTTATGGGTTAAAGAAGGGATGATGCGTGTGAATGAAAACGCGAGGTCGCAAAAGCGCCCAGCTGCCAAACCTGTGACCTGCGAACGTGTCGACGTCCGTACCTGGGTCTGGGGGAAGCGTATTGTTTGTACGCAGGATCAGCTTCTGCGCGGACTTTAACGAGAGTCCAAAGACTTGGGTATCGGTGATCGGGAGTTTGAGACGGCAGTAGGTAAATCCGCATCTGGTGGCCGGTGACGGCTTTAGACCAACGGCAGATAAATGCCCTATTGCCCCCCCGCAGCTAGACCGCGTAATCAGGGAAGCGTGATCCGTGCTTCGGCGTATTCATCAAAGCTTTGGCTCGGTAAGCCGCGCGTCGCATTCCTAGCAATAATCGCACAAGACGGAGCGCTGATGAAAGAGTCTGATCTGCAGACTCGCAGGACTTCTGGGGATATTTCATCCTCGCGCAGATTACTTCCATGTGCAACTCTGCTTCGTTTCTGAACCTGGAGCTTTATCAAGGGAAATTTGTCAAGGGCCCCGGGGGGGGGGGGGGGGGAATTCAAACGCTGGTATTTGTTCAGCACCTGAACTGCAATAATAATATATATATTTTTTATAGAGAAAAAAAAAAGCAGTTCGTTCCGCCTGTGGAAACTCATTTTAAGCCCAGTTCCTCCGGGGTTATTAATCATTTCCATGCTGGGGGGGGGGTGAGCGGAGATGCCTGTCACTCAGAGGGTTAATCCCGGTGAAGCATTAATGATAAATGCATGTGCCGGCCGGGTATTTGATACCGGAGTTTTGAGTAATCTGGCACTCCGTGTGCTTTATTGCCACATCGGCTGGCGGATTGGGAGCTTTCGCTAAACGTATCGGAATGCAAATTTCAAAACTGGCTAGGTAGGATTCTTCAGGGGTGGAAAAAACTCCACAGCGCCTGCTTGCCCGAGCTGCTTGACTTCTATTTCCGGCCGCTATACGTATTTACTTTTAAAACTATTTAGCGTCTTTCGCGGATGTGGCCCGGGTCGTGGTTTCCGGGAATAACGTCCGTGGCCCCTGCGTTCTGTCTGTTCCTTGCGGGCCGTGTTAGACGTTCGGTCCGCTCGTTTAGCGAGGATGCGGAGGGATGGAGTAAATTCTTAGGGGATTAGGTTTTGCTCCCGGTGGGAAGCTGCGATGTAGTAACACATGGAAAAACCGGAGCTTGCCAGCGCAAGTCATCGCACGGCTTGGCTCACATCCTCCGTTCTTAAAAACAAAGTAAGGAATGCAGTCGCTGCGTGGAAGCAGCTGTCTTTTATGCGGCGCTGCTTCGTAACGCTACAATAACATAAACCTGCCTTGCGTGCGCGGAAGACCAGCGAGCGGCTTGGCAGAATAGCCCCCGTCCTTAGCGTGTAGATTGCAATCTAGCCGTGTTTATGCCTCCAGCTCTTAAAGGCACAGCCATGTTCTACCCGTCTGTTGTTTTCAGTGACTGTAAATAGGGGGCGCTGTTGCGTCCGCTTAAACGCTGCCTTAAGCACATCGTGCCCTCCCAGAACGAAGCAATGCATCTACAAGCTAGCTTTATCCATATTATGCATCCCGTAAATAATATTAAGGGACCGTGTTTACTAACCTAACCGGTGACTCCATATTACTAGCCGCAAATATTCCAGTCCCCGTACTGGGAATGCTAAAATTGCGCGTATTTTCTGTACCAACCACAGAGTGTGCGTCCTGGTTTTTGCCGCTTTCTGGCGTGGCACAAAGGTTTTGTGCACACTTGTCACCTGTACACCTGATGCGAGAGTAATAGACAAGGCTAAGTATCGGCCCTTTAATTTTAAGTCCACAAACATGGTTTTGTTTTGTTACACGAGCATAAGCGGATCTGCCAAAAATCACCGAAACATAGTCTTTTACAGGAAAATACATAAATCGGTACATAATATATTCTGATTTGTTAATGCATTCTAACGCCTCGTGGCCATAACTTTGCATTGATTGCATTCTACTGCGTACTGCGAGTGATTCTGACACTAGAGGGTTAAACCAAAGCCCGCCGCCGCTGCCTTTTAAGCAAGCCTACAGCTGTGAAGAAAGTCACCGTGGAAGGCTGTCTGCAATTTTTTTTCTTCTTCTATCTCCATCCGAGGCAGTAAAATAATAATAGAAGCCTGTTTAATTCTCCGATCGCGTCTCGGCGCAGCAGGGGGGGGAGGCAGGAGCACCGCGCGTCTCCATGTGTGCGCCCCCACTGGCCCCGGCTACAGAGAGAAGAGCTGCGCTGATTAAACAGCGGATGCTTTTTAGTATTAAAAAAAAATCCGGCTTCGCGTGGTTTTATGTGTGTACAAGGACGCTTATGTGAATGCCTATATATATATAATTATAAATATAGGATGTGCAGCCTTGATACAACCCAGTAATTCATTTGAATGTGTGCGTGTGCATACATGATATAATATATATATATATACACAGAAGATTAGTGCCCCAATTACTGTACTGTTACAGATGTCCCGAAATAACAAGCCGCCGGTCAGTGGTTTCTCCTTGAACTTTACTTACGAACTCCGCTGATCCCTCCCTGCAGGCACCTCTGACCTTAGAGAGCCGTCCGGTCGCGTTAACCTGCTCGCTAGATTAGGACTAAAAACCGCTACTCGGGATTAGCGACCCTGTGACATCACAGTGAGGTAACGTGGACCAGCCGCTCAATGTGGCATGTGACACGTGCCGAGATCCTCGAAGGTTCTGGGTTTGAATGGAAGTTCTAGCTCGCTTTGTTTAAGCCGGAACTCTTCCACGATTGCAAATGCGTATAAATGTATACAATAAGTGCTATTTTTTTTTATCACGCCGTTGCCGCCGTTCCTTTTCCTTCAAGGTCAAACTAATGAGACGAGCCCCTTAATATGCACATCGCTCGGCGCTGACACGCTCG
This sequence comes from Spea hammondii, assembly GCA_029215755.1. Classification (NCBI taxonomy): domain Eukaryota; kingdom Metazoa; phylum Chordata; class Amphibia; order Anura; family Pelobatidae; genus Spea; species Spea hammondii. The sequence continues at coordinate 114,610,363 of JARDYJ010000002.1, forward strand.
CTACGTGTCCTAGACTTTGACTCTCCCGGCTGTATGGCTGAGCGGGTTTGCCAGACCACGTTTAGAGCCGAGCACAAACTGGAACAATTTGCTTTGTGCTAGATAGACGGAGGTGATTGATTGTCTGTCTGCTATTAGAGACGTCCTGAAAGACGGACTGCGTGACCGAGCCGGCCCTTCAGGGCTAGGTAGGGCAATCCTGGATTAGTTACGAAAGGCCGCAAGGGGTAACTGCAGTTTAAGTGTGCGTATGTGCGTGTGTGCGCGAGCGATTTTTAACAGGTGGCAATATACTTCCCATAGGGGCGGAAAATATACCGTATATTTCAGAATACAGGGAGCCTTTCCCTATAAGACATTCCCGGCTTTTAAGAGCAGATCTTTAGGAACAAAAAGATCCAGTTCTTGGGGCATTTCTATTTCCTCCAGCGAGGTGTATAATGCGGCACAATTGCCGCGGTATAATTACATTTATCAAGTGTTCTCCAACTGCTAAAGCCATTACGTGCTCCGTGAAGCCGATATGGCGATTTTGGTTTTGCACCCAATTTTTTTTTATTATTTAATTAGATGCGTGCAGAGGTCATGTGATCAGATTTAGCAAGTTTTTTCCGTCTTTTAAAAAAAACCAACAACTTAAATAGGCTTATTTGAAATTCTAATCCTCCGGTAAATAGGATTCAGTTTAAAAAGAGAAGCGGGCTACGCGGCCTATCGGAGTTATTTTGTAGCCGTGAGGAAGATGCACAGGAACAGCTGCCTAAAAAAAAAAAAAATGCTTCTAACAAAAGCCCCGCTTTTCACATGAGCGCCACGTCTCAAAAAATCTGTCTTAAATCACGGTGTCGGTTATTTTCAATGTACTGCGAGGCGCGGAGAGGAGAGAAAAAAAAGAGAGAGAATAATCAGATGAGATTGTGCCTGAAATCCCCTCGCTGCCCCCCTCCTCCTCCTCCTGACTCCCCCCGACTCCCCCTCCCTCCTCTCCCATATTAACCCAGCATTTAGCAGCGGGAAGCAAGCGGAGTCGCAGTCACGAGGAAACGCGTCTTCCCCCTAGAGCAATTAAAAAAAAAAAACCCGGCCTCGGAATAAATCACGCACCCGCGATAATCCTGTTAATAAAACGCAGCTTGTTCCCTGACGCTTTCCTCCCGCGACACACTATAACCCCTTGGCTGCCAGCCTTACGCGGCCCCCAGCTGTCTCAGTGGAATTCTTTTTTTCCGGGGGTCCCCCTTTCCCGTCTCCAAAAATTATATCGGGGGGAAAAAAAACAACCCGGCACGTTCTCCGGCTCTTTGCTGGCGAGATGCTGGATTCTCTACCGTCCTGCGCGTGCGGCGTGTCTCAAAGTATGCGTAAAAATTCCCTTTTTGTCTGGAAAGGCACATTTTTTTTAAGAATTACGAAACGGAACTTAAAACATTTAAAGGAATTTGAATAGACCCCCCCAATACTGCAGTGTGAGCCGCGCCGGGGGTTGGGGTGAAACGGAGAATGTGTCTTCTTATTTGGGGGCGTGGGGGTTCCGCCGGTGCCCAAAGCTGCGGCTGGAGTGCCAGGAATGGGCGAGCTCCCCGCCTCCCGGCCGGAGCTTCTCGGGTGTTTGCCGATGCTTTTGTTTTATTAGGTGTCAGACGTCGCACGTTTACAGTACGGCGTTAATCTTTCCATTTACTGAGGGGTTCCCAATCTCCTCAATCCTATAGATTGCAAACCATCATAACGCAGCATACAGCCGTCGGCCTCTTCTCTCCCTCCCCCTGGCCCGTTGGTGAGCTGACATGCGCGTCTCTGTCATCGGTGTCTCATAAGCTTGCGCTCATGACGGCAATCTGTATATATAACTGTGACGGGTTAATCCCGCGAGCTTTCATGCGCCCTGCTGTTAAGTAGATCTTCCAAGAAAGCGAGAGGTTTCCTAGAAGTAAACCTGCTGCGTGTAGAATGTATGTAACGATCCTTTCGCGTCCTGGTTGGTAGATTGTAAGCTCATACGGCTTGATGTTTTCACTGTCCACCATTGTAAACAGTGCTACGGCGTATGCTGGTGCTATATATATATATATATCTATCAGGGCTTGATTTAGAAGGCAGGACGCTCTGTGGCCCAGTAATAGGATTGATAGCCGATAAGAACTAATGTTTACATTCGCTCGCTGTATTAGCCGCTACCACTTCTGCTGAGAGGTTGTTCCCGTCTGTTTCTAGACTTCGTGAGCCTACGTTGCATTTAGGTGTGCAAGATTTATTGGGTGATAAATGTACCTGGGGGCCCTTGCATGGGGCTGTCTGTGGGGCCAGTAAAAGGTCAGCGATGGAGGGGACCTGCGCAGGAAATAAAGGCTGCTGCAGAGCCGTCACCTTTCACCCCCTTGCTGCTGCAGAGCCATCACCTTACTAACGCTTAGCCCTGATGCTCCTGGTTTATTTCACCTTCCGCACCCACACAGCACATATCATTTATATATATGTTGTTAGCTGTCTGTTGGGCCGGGCCGGTCACAGTCTAACTAGTCACGGCTCGTCCAATTCCCCTTCGGCTGCCGACTTCTCGTTCTGTCGTTTGTGTGATTCTCTATTGATCGAGTGGCTCATTATAAAAATGTTCTGGCTCCTAGACTCTGTATTCACCAATATATCGAGCGCGTGTTACTATATAGATGTAATATAGTGTATATGTGTGTAATGTAGTGTGTATAGATGCGCCTGTATGTGTACATGTGGGGAATACACACACTAGAGGTGGTGCGGTCCCCCGTTCAGTGTGTTGTGTGGCCGGCACGCCGCGCTTTGTGTGTCAGTGTTTACGGCTTGATGTGGGATTAAGCGCCGCGCTCCCCCCTCTCTATCTGCCGCGCTGAGCGCCCGCTCCGGTACGTGCCTGGCTGAGGCTGCGCTAGACTACTGACTGGGCCTTATAGCAGTAAGGGGCACTGACCCCCTTCCCGGGGACTGACACCAACCCCCCCCCCCCCCCCCCGGCAGGTCTCTCAGCCGGGGACTGACACCAAACCCCCCCCTCCGGCAGGTCTCTCACCCGGGGACTGACACCAACCCCCCCCCCCCTCCGGCAGGTCTCTCACCCGGGGACTGACACCAAACCCCTCCTCCGGCAGGTCTCTCACCCGGGGACTGACACCACCCCCACCCAGGCAGGTCTCTCACCCGGGGACTGACACCACCCCCACCCAGGCAGGTCTCTCACCCGGGGACTGACACCACCCCCACCCAGGCAGGTCTCAACCGGGGACTCCTGCCAACCCTTACACACCTCCGCGGGAAATCTGTCCCCTTGGCGCCCCGACGTAATATGCTAATCCTCGCGCATTATGCTTTTAATTAGAATGTAATCAGTCAGGGCGCATTCACTTCGGCGAGGCATCGCTGGGGACCGGATTTGACACGAACCACAGCTTGACCTGTTTTCCGTGCCATACGCCCGGCAGGCCGCGGTTATACCGGAATGTACCCCCTCTATACATCCGCTTAACGTCCCGTACTGTGGTCATAAGCAATTTAGTTCAGCGAGCTATTGTGTAGCACGATATTGTATACGCGATTGCGTGTCTTCTGTATGCCGTCGGACCCGTTGTACTTCGCTGCGGTATCTACCCGCGTTATATGCATGCATGTATGTATAAAATGTAAAGCAACACTTTTTTAGAGAAATGTTTACCGCTCCCTTGCTACACATGCTCTATAATCTATACGATCATGCCTAACCTATGTCATTGTATAGATGATCACATGTATTCCTTCCTGCATTAGCGGTCTATGACGGTACTGTGTGTAGCCAGCGAACTCCCCCCCCCCCCCCCCCCCTCAATTACCGGAGCTTTCTCTCCTAATTAGCGAGGTCAGCCAACTGCGATCTTCCAGATCACAACTCCCATCACCCTCGGCGGGGCCAGCAGCCCAGCCGACACCGGAGGATCGCAGTTGGTACGGCGGGGAAGATGCGTGCCGGGCAGTGCGAGGGGTTAATCGCGGCACTAATAGCTCCGCGTGCGCACGGCTGCCCTTGATCAGATATGGCCGCATTTATATTGCTGCATTACACGAGTCCCCGGGATCGGTGCCGGTGCCTGTGTGGTCGAGATAAGTGCTCGCGCTCACTGGGCTCCGTGCCAATGTAATGGGGGGGGGGGGGATCGGAGCCGTGCAGTCCTGGCAGCGCCCCGCAAAGAGTTAATCAGCAGATGCCTGATAATAGTGGCAGTTAAGTGCAATATCCACCGACGTCTGTAATGCCGTGCAGGGAGGCGAGTGATTGCTGCACGGAGCCTACCTTACAATACAAATCACCCCCTCTCCTCCCTAGATTGTGCCAAGCAAATACCTCGGGCGCTCAGAGTGTTAATGAGATTAACTATTAAATTGTCTCTCCCCTGACCTATGAATGACCTCTGTCTATATGCTGTGCCCATTCAACCCCCCCCATCTCTCTCCCATTCTCCCCCCCATCATCTCTCCCATTTTCTCCCCCCCCATCTCTCTCTCCCTCTCCCCATCTCTCCTATTACTGGGAATCTCCCTGAGCGTTTAGCACAAGCCGATCTCACCCCCCACCTCCAGCCCAAAGCCTGCATTTATTATTAATTACCCCGGGGACACTGGCAGGGGGGGTGAGGCTGGGTAGCTGGCTCTGTTTACATGTCTCGCACAGACCCAGCTTTATATATATATATATATATATCTCTTTTTTTATTTTAACAGGGGACACATTTGAAGACAAAGGTTCATCTTAAGAAGGCGAAATGCTTTCTGCAACCCCACTGTATGGGAACGTACACAGCTGGATGAGCAATGAGAGGGTCCGCATGTGTGGCATCAGCGAAGACAGGTAATGGCCCTAATTAATATAAATTACAGCAACCGCTCAGCCTTCTTCATTAATCAGCATCCACGCTCCCCACACGCGGACTGTTACTCTCTGAACACTCCCAAATAGAACATTTCATTCTCTGCCGCGGCGCTCCAAAAAAAAAAAAAGTTTACGCTACGCAGCAATTTATTAAAGAAATAACGGCACGGTTTTCCCTTTACTTTTCAGTCTGTAGCTCTTTATATAGAATGTTTATGGAGTGTTGCTTTCTTTATTCTAAATATTTTACACTGGTATATCAGGGCATCCGAGGTTTATGGGTGTGAATAATATATCTCCTGTATTATAACGGTTATTATATAGTGAGGCCCAGGGGTAATGTTATTATATACGAGAAAAAGTAAAAAAAAAAAAAAAATTACCCGCAGGGTCACCCCCTCGACTGTTACGTGTGAGCAGGTACTCCGAGGGTTAATCTCTCAGTGATTTGATGCAACTTCCCGGTGGGTCTATCAGAGAAGATGTTAATCCCCCAGTAAAGTACATGATGAGGTGGCCGTGATGTAAATATTTACATCACAGTGTGTGTCCGAGGATGGCCCTAATGGCCCCTTCCACATTAAGTGCGGCCCCTGCAGGCTCTATGGGGTTTGCAAAGATCTAAAGAGTCCTCCTGAATGACCGAAATGTCTACTCTTACCAGGAAAATTCTAATTAACGATGGTGACCTTCAGAAAGCCCGACTCGAGCTGAGAGACGATCACCTTGGCCACAGCCTGGTAAGATATCTCCTCTTTTTTTCTTCCTCGCGTCACAACTCCTTAGCCAAGTGTTCTTTTATTCCCTTTGTCTCTGTATCAGAAAGATGTCCGTTTTGAAAGCCTTTTTGGCTTTCCTGCCATCAGGGCTCAAAGGGGTGGCCGACTCCACATATATATTATATTATATTATATATATATATATATATATATATATATATATATATATATATATATATATATATATATATATATATTAGGGCTTCTCCCAAACGTGCCCTTCCACGGTTTTTCTTTCTTTTTTTGTGGATATGCCGTGACCTAAATTAAGAACGTCCGTATTATCTCTGCCATTGATGTAAAGACGCGGGCATTTCTGTAATATAGACGATAACGCAATCCATGTCTGGTTTTTCACCAGTGAATTACTGGTTTTAAATACAGCAGAGCGTGTATTGAAAGGGCTAGCGCTTGATTAATAGCTGATCCATAACTATTAATCAGCCCAAGGCCAAGGACTGGTTAAGGTCTCTACATCGGGGTGGGGGGGAGATGGGCACCAGATCTGCCATGAAATTCACCAGTGTTGCTCACGTTTACTTTCTTGTTCTATTTAAATCAGGATTTGGATTGCATGTGTAATGATGGATTAGTGATTTTTAAAGGCTCTTTTTTTTTTTACCTTTTTGTAGATTATAGAATCGCACAGTTTAGAGATCTTTCTATTACGTGCAAATGCCAGACAGTGGATCACGCGTTTATCAGCCATATACTTAATTGATTCTGCTTAGCTAAAGTGCAGTCTAGAGGTCCGTGTCCTCACGCCACACAATCTGTGTACAATAAAAGTAGGGAAAAACCATCAGGGCTTTTATTACCGGGTTGTACACATCCAGCTGCTAAGGAACCATTACACTCCTGATAATCTGCCAGCCCAGGCAGGAGGATCAAGGGAGTACTAATCACCCATACCTAGAGCGCTACGTATTAATCACCCCTCATCTGATCAAAGGTGAATTATATTGAACCATTAAGAGCAAATGAGGTCCTGTTCATCAGCCAAAGGGGAGACTGTAGCATGAAAGACACTTAGTTTTGTTATGTTTCCTTATTGTCAAACAGTTTAGTAGTTTTTGATCGTTTAACCCGTGTTCTTTATGATATGGGTCCAACATCCCTGCGTTCTCCACCAATTGGCTGAACTAATGACCCAACAATCAATTACATGCAGTATCATTGTTGGAATAGGTTTGTCCGTTTCTGCATGTCACTTATTTATTTTGTTATCCATAGGTGGACGCAGCTGCAGTGCATCGGATAGACGGCTTGGCCGCACTTACCATGGATCGAACAGGACTTATGCAGGAAGGACTGAGAGTTCCAGCTGGCATGGTCTATTCTAGTTTATGCGGCCTAGGTACAGACAAGGTTCGGGAACCTTCAAACACTATACCAGGACTGGGCTACGCTCCCGACAGGAATTCTGATATGCAGTTCAAACCAAATGCTGCGGACACAATGGAGAACTCCCAGATGTCTGGGAAACAGCCCAGTGGCTTTAACTCTTTGTACAAAACTTCACCAGGACTACAAAAGACCTCTGTCCCAACAAGCGAGGCACTCGTTATGGACAGAACAGCCAGTGACAAGCAAAATCCCCTAAGCGTTAGCGGTGCTAATTATTTGAGAATTCCATGGGTTCACCATTACATGGACGGCGTGTCACCAGCCATGTATCCATACATTGATTCACCAAATAAGTATTCGTTGAACATGTATAAGGCATTTCTACCTCAGCAGTCTGCATACAGTTTACCGCAACACCTGGCCTACTCTCCAGTGTGTCCAAACGGTGAACGATTTGTATACCTCCCACCTTCTCACTATGTTGCTCCTCACATTCCATCAAGCCTGGCACCACCCATGAGGATTCCTGCTCCAGCCCCAGCGATCCCTACTTCAGTCCATTGTATGGATAAGACTCTGCCCTGGAAAATGGGGGTAAATCCTGTTACCTCTGTCGATTCTCACGCATACACGCATCTCCAGAATAGCAAACAGCCTAGGGGGCCGTGCACAAAGTCAGTGGGAAGCAGTATCTCACCGGAAGGGTGTCTCCTGCTGTCACAGTCTCAGAGGCCATCCCCTAGACTTCATCATCCTGTCCAGCAAGTCGGAGACAGCTATTCGGATTTTCAAGCATCCTTTGTCAAAATGTCAACCCCACCAACATCCGTCTCTCACTCAAAACCTCATACGCATGTGAGCAGTGACATCACGTCGTTAAAGCTGCTGAACTCTAAAGTTCATAAAACTCATGATGTTGAAGGTGCTCAGATGCAAGCTTCCTCCACAAAAAAGAACAGAGACCGGAAGGAAAGCAAGTCTCCTAACTTGGCGGAAAAGCAAATGCCTTTGAAAGATGGTGGGGAAAAGCCTCTTGACTTGTCGTCCAAACTTGGTGAGGGTGAGATGCCCAAGCAAGAGCGTTTAGATGGTGTGTCAGCAATGCTGCTTTCGACTAGACCTGGGAATAATCTTCGTCTAACTAGCAGGGACATTCCAAATGAAGCCATTTCGACATCTACAAGTGGCAGTGCCATTTTCAGACCTGAAATCATAAGCACTGCTTCTTCATCTTGGGTAGTTCCTGGTATGAGCAGTAGTGAAGAAAACGGTGGAATGGTTACTTCGCTTAAAAATAAAGCTTTGGAAAAGGTAATGCCGCAGCAAAGGAGCTCATCCTGTCCTCGGATGGGGAGTTCCGAAGCTGTAGTTCCGAGCAATTCGGGAAATGTCTCCAGCGCAGGACGTCCAGCATCTGCGTCTCCTGCCCCAAATGCCAATGGGGAAATTAGGAGTCCCGCAGACAGCAACAAAACTATGATGCAGCAACCAGCTCAGCATGTGAGTACGCCTACTAAAAGTAGCAAGGTAGCCAAAGCCTCGCTCCCGGAATCCACCATAAAAGTGAGTGAGAGCAGCCTGCCTCTTGCTCCTATGTTCTTACCCCAGAGTGAGCCCTTTTGCTCTCCTCCCCTGGCATATCCAAACAGTTTTATCCCATACCAGGTTTCAGAGAGCCTGGCACTACAACACTTGCACATGCATAACAAAGCACCTGTCTATCCCCACCCGATGATGTTGCCCAACGGCAGTCTTTTTCCGGGGCCACTGGCACCCAAACCAGGGATCCCCTATAGCATACCAACCAACAGAGATTACATGACATATCAAGACACCATGGGTATGGTCCATCCCATCCTATTACCACCATCAACTTTAGAAATGAGCAAGGAAGATAAAGGTGAACGAAGATCTAGATCCCATGAAAAGCCTCGCTATGAAGATACTTTTGGCAGGAGCCGGTTATTGGATATATCTGATTCAAGCCCCAAAATGAATTTTGAGGTTCCTGTAGACAAAGCTTTGAAGTCCAGTCAGAGCACGGTATTGGCCAGCAAGCATGGTTCAAGGACTGATAAACTGTGCTCTGGTGTGGAAAAGGACACCAAATCTGACACTAATTTGATAATCAATGGTTTTGTTCCTGAGAAACCCATTCTGAATGATCTAACTGCGCAAAAACCGGAACAAGGATTACAACACAGGGATGTTACCCCTAGAGAGGAGCCTGTGCGAAAAAACGAAACTTTTCAAATTTCGAGACCCTCTCAGAATTCCCCTGTTTTTACTTACCGACAGCAGGAGATCCTGCCGGGAAACCAAAATGCAGAGTGTGCTGCGTCTGAACCTGGCCCGCTGTTCATGGTGCACGGTCAGAGAAACGAGTCCCCGTCTGGTTTCCTTACCAGGTCACAAGAAACTGCCCAGTCTTGTCAAATGACAAATGGCCAGCAGGAAACGGAGGAGGCTCTCGCCAGAGACGATAACGATGAATACGAGACAATTAACGGCAAACTTGTGAAAACTAGATCCTCCAAAATAACTAGGAGAATTGCCAATTCCGCCGGCTACGTGGGTGATCGTTTTAAATGTGTGACTACAGAACTGTACGCAGACTCTAGTCAACTCAGCCGGGAGCAAAGGGCTTTGCAGGTGAGTTATCTGCGGCATTTTATATTTTAATCTACATGAAAATTAAATGTCGATTAAGATGTAGGCGGGATTATGAAATCATGCATTAGTTTTTAGGTATCTATGACAGGAACGGTTCAGCATGGGTTCTTGGGAAACCTTCACAGTTGGTGGTCCCAAACTCTTGGGGTCTGGTGGAGAGACAGCAGCATCTTCTATTTTAATCCATAAGAGGAGGCCAGGATAGCTAAATGTCAGAAAATGGATAGACCGTGTGGGTTAAAGTGATTCTGCTGTCAAATTATCTGTAATAAGTGATTCTTAGTAGTAATTGAATCGGCAGAAGCATTCCGTTGGCTGCTATAGTGATAAGGGCACCAGAATCCTTTTTATAGATGCCATTTTAATTTTCCCATTGTGTATATATAAAACCAAATGCAATATGTAAAGTGGGATGGCCGACCACTAAAACAAATTCATCCCTAGAAATCAGGGCTAGATCTGAAAAGATCGGTAGGTATGCCTCGTTCAGTGCATGCATTTGTCTTCTTTAGTAAGTCCTCCCCGTCTGGCTAGACCTTTGGGCTCCAATTTAAAATCATTGACCATAAAGCAAGACTGTCCAATACCTGCCCTCCAGGGGTTTCAGCGTGGCAGATTTCTGGGTAATACGGAACATATTGCTCTGGGACATAAAGTTAATTACACGTTAATCAGAGCAATCCTAAAACTCTGGCCGGTTAACGGCTCTGCGAGGAATGAGTCTGAGAGCCCCACAAATATGCGCTAAAATCATGTGATTGTTAAAAATCACCGTATACTGTACCTTAACTGCTGTGAACACGCATGTTCGGGTATGGTTTTTCTTTTTTGTAAATAACATAAGACCCCTGGAGTATCGGATGTACACGTAGCACCAACATATGCCACGGCATTGTGTAGTGAAGCAGGAGTGATGTTCACTAGATCTCAAATGCATCGGGATACTGGAAACGATTATTTTTAACAATAGCTTTTATTTGTGCGCGTTTTAACTTGTTGCCTAAATACGGTCGGATGAAGAGTATGTATGTATTATGTTCTTATATGGTAATTTGTGTTTATTCTATAAAAATAAAAAAAATAAATGACTTGAGCCGCATAGTGTCACATTGATGATGATAAAAACCAAAACCAAAATGTATATGCTACCTTTTTAAAAATGGATGATTACCTAGATGATCAATTAAGTGCCCGTTTTAATTACTTAGATGGAAGGCTCACAAGAGGACAGTATTATAAGTCTACCTGCGGCTTACTGTGAGGTCAGTTCTTAACATTTTTACTACTTAGATCCTTGTGCACTTTTCGGTTCTCTTTTTGTTTACGGAATATCCGCGGGCCATGATTTATTTTGTCTTTGTTTTGTTTTTAAGGCGTATGCTTCCTTTACGTGATGTCTGCTTCGCATGTAACAGAGCCATATTTTTTTGCATTTAACGTACAGGTCCCTAACAGTAACTTCTTATAAAAGTGGAATGCTCGGAATGACGTTAAATGGCCATTAAAAAAATCATTCATTTCATCTTAACCGGGCTTTCTTTGCAAACTATTCATGTTTTAAGCTAATTTAGATAGTTTTTAGCATGTATTAAGACGCATTGTGCTGTATCATTCCATATGTGATTTGCGATAGCATGGGTATGTATGTTGTGGCCATTGAATTACAACTCCCATGACCCTCAGCTGTCTAGGTAAGGGTCATTAATGTTGTATTAGCTGGAGAGCACCCTAAGTTGGCCATATCGGCACCAGCTCAATGACCCTTCCCAAGCCAAGGCTGTTGGTGATCGTAGTTGTCTCAACCTGGCGCCCTATACAAGAAGTGTAACTTCTCATGTGAAAGCATATGTCGTATACAAAGTTATAGGAAAACTCAAATTTGTTTTTGTGTGTTCTTTTTCCCTCCCCGAATTCCATTTTGTTCTCAGCGTGCAATGATGCGCTTCTCTGAGCTGGAGATGAAAGAACGAGAGGACCACACACCCACCAAAGACATGGAGACGTGCAACTTCAATAAGACCGAGTGGGACGAGCTGAAGGCGTTCCCGGAAAGAAAGCCCTTAGCCGCCTCCTTCGGGGGCTCAGTTAACGGCCAATCGGAAGGTGAGGACGGCGGTGATGAGTGCTTTAATGCATTAAGCCTTTAGGAGACCACCAGAGTTACGACTTAATCTTCCGCTTAGCTCTGGATTCTGTTTCTGATTCGTTTTGCCGTGGCGGTTTCCAGGCACTCGTACAAAAAAAACCAGCGGTGGGATTCGGTGATCTGGAGATTTCGGCTTCCTGCCAAGATCTAAATGTCACTTTGTCTTGTGGTTTTCCTTGAAAACTCCAATAATATTCGCCCGAGTCCCCTCACAGTCTAGTCTAGTTGATTCTGGCTTGCAGTTTATTAAAGACTTCTAAAGATAACATTACTTAATTATCAAAATATATATTGTCCGGCAAACAAAATATCTAAACATGTCGGTGATCTTAGTTTCTAAGTGTTGGCTTTGCCCACTTTCAATAAACCCCCAAAGTCAATTAAGTATTCTGCTTACAGGTGATTTAATTTTTTTTGGGGGGGGGGGTTGTGAGTTGTAAAGCTTGTCAAGAAAAAAACCCCAAAATGTACATTTTACACGTAAGTGTTTTTTTTTAATCCTGTTTGGGAATTGGGCGGCCATTGTGAAAGCCAGAGCAAAACCATCCTGGTTGCCCGGGAGACTTGTAAATGTTGCCATGGCGATGCTTCTTCGGAGCCGTTTCTCGGTACAAGCCAGAGATTATGGGATGCATGTGCAGCGTGAGTCATATGATTGTTCCGAGATCAAATGAACGAATGATCTAAGCAACTAGCGTGCGGGCTTCGCATCTGCGGGAGTCACATGAGCACAGAGAGATGGCGGCTCCTGCGCGTGACTTTCCCGGCGACGCGGGGGGAAGCGACTTATCTTAATGTGTGTATCCGCTGTGACGGAGACCGCGTGCTGGTCGGAGGAGCGCGGGTCCCGCCAGCCGCTTAACTCGCTCGCTGCCTTCTTTGAAGCATTGGAGTGTCGCTGCGTTTCATTGGGCTTAATGGTTTAACCTTTTATGTACCAGACAGGGGTGCAATTCATTGCTCTTTCCCAGAATTCTGTAGCAATGAGTTGTTCGTAAATGAGGACACGAATACCACCCAGGCTTGCCAAACTTGCCTTTTTAACTCGTTTGGAGGCCAGCTTTCTGTGACCGCTTCACATTGAGGCTTTTTGACTCGTTAATCTGATGATTGGAATAGAAAGCTGCCTTATTGTGTTATATATTTTTTTACGAAATGCCGTCGTACTCATGCGGTGCTTTATAACGGCATTGCGTACAGTACCCCTCCTATCCTAATTGTGAGCCGTGAGCGGGAGAATTATATGTTTTATTCTTTTTCTCACTTCTGGTATATGGCAGTATCAAAAAACTTGGGACAGGCATCACTCTGAATGCATAATCTGCTTGGACGTATAGAAAAAAAATGATTTGCCTTTCACAGCAACAACCCAAAAATGACCCCCCCCCCCCCCATGTTACCTGTTTTAAAAGTGCTGTTGATTACTGGTGCTGTCCCTTTAAAATGCCCAAGTTATCTGCTATGAGTATATGTTGGCATACTGCCTACGTACTATAACATGTGATTGTTGTCTTCTCCAGGTGATCTGAGGACCACTGCTGCGGCCTTGGATGGGTCACCGTGTCTAGTGAAAGAAGCCGTGACTGATGACATTGGGACAGAGGGATATTTCCCCGGGCTGAAGAGGAAACACGCCTGTGAAACCCAAGGAGATGAAGTCAACCACAGCTCACTCTATGAAGACCACTCTCAAGAAGACCCAAAGACGAAAAGAAAAAGGACAGGTAAGCAAAGAATTCCAGTGACTAAATCCAGCATAACCAAGATGTCTGCGTTGGCGAAGATAAAAAATCCCCTTAAATTGTTGCGTTACCTGAAGCGATGATTTATTACCAGCCTTATCCCATTAAACCTCCCTATTTATGTTAAAGAGTGATAACATAGAATATTCTGTGAAATGTACTCCAAAGTCACGTAACCCGGCATGCATCGAAGAAGACTGAGAAAAGTTTTCTTTATCAGTTACCTGTACTCTTTCATGACCATTTATTTTGTTTCTGGATACAGTAATATATTGCGAGTTGTAATCTTGTATTCTTCTTAATCATTTTTTATTTTTTGTTTGATTTGCTAGTTTGTTGCCAGTTAGAATTCTCCCTGTTTACACTTCACCGGGGGAAGTTGCCATAATGGCGTCTGCCCTATGGAATATGTCTATGCTGATCATGTTATCACTATTATTATATGCTGTAGAAGCTTTTCTGTAGCGTATATACTCTTATAGTATACTTTTATATGTATTCACAGGGCTGACCTGTGTCTGTCAGCAGCCATCTGTTATTAATATTCGGTCCGCAATGCTCTTGGCTCTATGGCTAATCTCTTGGGGTATTTGATTGCACGGCCCAGAGGCTGGCCAGGTACACGCAGAACAGTTTGGTTCTGGAAATACTGTACAATATGACCTTTTAAAGAGAAGCGGACGAACACGGCTGCGTTTATCCTAGTGTCTGGGTATAAGCATGTGCTTTTGCATTTATTAGGATCAATGGTGAATTGTAGTTATTTTCCCATTAGATGACTGGGCTGAGAGGGAACAGACAGACTTTTCCACCAAAGGCCTTCAGGAGCCTCATTGTAATGAAGTCACCAACCTGAAGGTGTGCATTGAATTAACAGGACTCCATCCGAAAAAGCAGCGCCACCTGCAGCACCTCAGAGAGCTCGGCCAGCAAAGCCGGAGGGACCCCCTGGAGACCCCCGAGACTGACAAAAAGCCAATGTGCTGGGAGGAAGAGCAGCCAATCAAGGCAAAAAGCGAGAGCAAATACGCGGCTTTCACGGAATGCATCAAAAATAGCAGTCCTGAAGAAGGTACGATAATGTCTGCAGGGATCTCAGACTGATCTGATATCTATTTATTTATGCTTTTGGAAGTGATATAATTGCTGATTAATAATTGATGTGATGGGAATATCCACACTAGGAAGGATTATTCAGTGAGAATCCATATTCATTTCTGTTTTCCAGCTGTGCCGCATTTAACTTGCATCTTTTCCGTTCTCCTGTTTTCCCCCAATTCCCTCTCCTCCTATTCAGACGTCTCCTCGTCTCCGCACGCGAGAGGCTTTCCGTCCGGGTGCCCGAGCGGCAAACGGCAGAGCCAGCCAAGCTCCACCCCAGGCCCCAGGTTAGCAGCCAAGCAGCAGAAGATCAGAGAGGGCCGCAAGGCTTACGTCCAATGCACAGGCGACGAGGGGGCTCTCCAGGCCACGTCACTGCCGGAGGATTACAGCGAGTGCGAGAAGCCCTCTGGAAAACGTCAGTGCAAAACAAAGCACATGACTCCGCAGGAGAGGAGGAGGAAAAGGCTGTCGCTTGCCGGGGAGGATTACATGGATGTGGAAAGCCCGGATGACAAGGTATATCGATTAGTAAGGTCGTTTTTAGACCCTTTAATACCATCGCCGCTAACAGCTGGAGTGCCTGCTACATGTAGGCAGAGTAACAAAGGCTTAAGGGTTTGCAAAACCTAGATACAGATGCCTCCCGTTCCACAAAGATGTCTGTCTGTGAGGGTAATATTGCCTACCTGGCCACTCACAACAGCGCTGCGCTTTAGTGATATTCCAGCCTTTATTCCCGAGCGTTCGGAGACATTACGGTGTCTTGGAAACGCTGCATTCCCCGCACTTTTGTAAATGTGCATTCAAACAGATCCACGGTGCCGGGCGGCTGTTTGTTTATGTAACTGTTTGAATTCTGTGGCCGGTGAGGTCCGTAACGTATTACCCCCACACGTCAGACATCGTTTCACAAGCGAAAGGATTAATAGCTGGCTCTTCGCTAACTACATCACAGTGCAACTGGAAGGTCACCCTCGTATGGATTTCTAATATTTCCTGCCTCTCCGCAGACGTCTTCAAGCTATTCATTTTCTTCTATTGCATGATGTTTGCAGCGATGTACATCCATTTTACGTGCGTGGGGCTTTATTTCCTTCCCCTTTCTCATAATGTTTATTTACGGAGCGCACCTATATGCCGACGTTTCTTAACAAGCCTTGCGTTCCCCGTTCAACTGTGTAAGAATCCTTGATCGGAGGCAATACAAAATCTAATTTCCCCTTTTTTTATGGATAATGTGGACCCGCGTGTCGCACTGATTTCCAACCAAATATAGGATCTCTGCTCTCCAGTAAGTGCTAACCAGCTGCGCACCCAGTGGTGAAATGGTTAAAAACGTCTATGGAAAGTGCGTTTTTTCCCCCTAGGGTTGCCTTGGGCACCTGTTATTATAACCATTTCTTAACAGTTTCACCGCTGGCCTGCGTGTTTTAGAATGAATGCTGCTGCTGGCATGCTTGTTAGCGCACTGGGTTCCAAGGGTTAAACGTGGCCTGTTAGAGGTAGTATTGTATGCCTCCTCTGCTTGATAGAGAATGAAAGCGGCGAGATGGAACAGTGCGCACGATACCTTTTGTGCGGATCAGCATGTGGTTGGGATCAGACGCTTTCGAACCGCATGTGGTTCTTCATCATTTCCAAATGAAGAGCCCCGCGAGGTTTGAAAGCGCCTCGCAGAAAAGCGCATGCTTTGTGTGTTACGCTTCACTTTAAATCATCCCAATGATTGACAGGCCAGCGTGACGCACTCGAGGAGACCCGGCGAGCAGACCCCCGACGACTCCCCAATCAAAATGCAGGAGCAGACGTCTGTTTTGGCGCTGGCCTCCCCGATGCCCAACGCCCTGCAGGAGACCACGCCAAGCCGTCCTATGCCACCAGAAGCGCGCCGGCTGATTGTCAACAAGAATGCCGGGGAGACGCTCTTGCAGAGAGCAGCTCGTCTTGGCTACGAGGTGAGCTTCCCTTCTAATGCTAATTAAATCAGCGTCAAAATATCTAGGTGGTTATTATTTGCGTAAATCATATTAATCTGTGTAGCGCCCAAAGTACATTATTTTTTCATCTTTAACCCAAGACTGAACTTGAAGCTACGCAGTGGTTTTCACATCTGTAATTATCCTTTATGGGGGGGTTCTGGCATGGGTTGATGCTTCACCCCTCTGATTAGTAGCTGGGTATACGCTGCGTAAAATAAAGGGGACACGGGTATGGGGGGGGTATCTTGAGATGCCGCAGCCTTGAGGAAGCCGCCGGTAAGGGATGGTTTGTGTGATAAATTGCCTCTGCCCCCCCTCCTTCTGGCATAGTCTCACAGTTCCTCCATAGGATATCCTGTGTAACATAATATAGGAGACCATGTCATTGTGAAAGCTCCGCAGAGTTTCTGATGGCTGGCGGGTCAGAAAGATGATCTCTGTGCCATGCCGTTCCCTGCACCTGATCCTGACATGCGACACAAGGGTTTTCTTTTTTTTTTTTCCTCCCCTGGCTGGGACAAGCGTCTCATTAGCCTGTGGCGTCTCGCTTTTGGCGTAACGTGCGCAGGGCTGCCAAACGAAAGATTTCATGCTGTATCCTAGCTACTGATTCTGCACAGATTAGCGCGCGCTCCCCACTTACTTTAAACGCTCTTGAGCTCCGTGGCCCCCACCCCTCTTGCTGACTAATAACAAGTCGCAGCGGCAGGCAGTGAATCAACACGCGCGGCGTCTCTGAACGTTCTCCTTAACCTTTAAAGATCGGCAGAGCAGGTTTCCTGGATGCGAGCTTTTCTCAGAAATGGCAGCGCGTCTTCCGTGCAGGCTGGATATCGCTTTGCCTTGCATGCAAATCACCCGGCTCGGCTGCAGCTGCCTCTGACTCTATGTGCATATTTGCTGCCAGCCACTTTCCATAACTCGGCCGCGAACGATTCATGTCTATCTACAAACGCGCATGCGAAAGCCCTTCGCTCGCCTTCAGAAGGCAATGAGAATTTCAGTTGAAAGAGGAGTTTAAAGAAAAAAAAAAAGAAGAAAGGCGAAGAAAATGGAGGGAGCCATGGGCTTCGAATCATTATCTCTGCGCAAAAAAAAACCCAACTTGAAATGGCATTTTAGATGATGTGATCAGGAAATGTTGCAGTTCTCTTGTTAACCCTTTCACTTCACGGCATGCCATTCTGCAGTGTGTTTGGCTTTCTTAAAACAAGGTGACTGCACAAAGTGTGAAAACCATGTTAAAAAAAATAAATGTTAAAATAGCATTCTTCCGAATACGGTCAGCCGTGAACCAATCTTTCCATAGCAAATGTGCTAACATGGCTGGATTTCGCACATTTATTCTTCCGACTGGTAGCCCTGTCATAAGAGTCAAACTGCCGTGTATTGGGTATGGCCACATTCGCCCCCGACGAAGACCGGTTTACCTAAATTAGCCTAACTTGTATAGCGTGATTATATATCGGACACTCTTGTGGCGCCCAGAGGGTTAATCATTCATACAGCTGCCTCTCAGAGGGTTGTAGGAGCGCGGCTCGAGACTTTTCTACTTTCCTGTGTTCAAACGCCGCTGTCGCAATCTGTAACCCGTGGTAATGTTGCCACAGACCTCAGCTGGCACATTAAATCCGCCACGGTTGGTACGGGGCTTTCGAAGTCTGATGCTGTTTGATTTATTTATTCTATCCCTCCGTCATACGCGAAACATTCCAGCCACCGGTGTGTGTATATATATATATATATATATATATATATATATATATATATATATATATATATATATGGATTCCCCGCAATGTATTTGACAAGCTTTGTCTGCAGGCGTTTTATCAGACTGCACATTATCGTGTGCTCGAGTTCTGAAAGTAAGCATTTCCTGTAAATGAACCTCGTGAAGACGTTTCGCTTTATGACGTATGTCGTTTAATTACCCTGAAAGCGTTGCGTTGTTCGCATTTCTGGTTAAGCTCTTAGTCATATGGCGTCTCTCGATCTCTTGTCGTTCAGGAAGTGGTCCTTTACTGCTTGGAAAACAAGTCTTGCGACATCAACCACCGAGATAACGCGGGATACTGCGCGCTCCACGAGGCCTGTGCCAGAGGCTGGCTGAGCATTGTCCTGCATCTCTTGGAACATGGAGCAGACGTCAACTGCAGCGCGCAAGATGGAACCAGGTAAGCAATGACTCCATAGGTTGGTCTTAGGCTCCTATAGGCTGCCCAGATAATAAAAAAGCTACTTTTGGTGTGACCAACCCACAGCCACACACATGTATATCCTTGATTTCATATAAAGGTGTATATTTTAAAACCCGAGATCTTAACCTATTGCTTCTCTTTCCTCAGACCCATCCATGACGCTGTGGAGAATGACCACTTAGAAATCGTCCGCTTGCTGCTCTCCTATGGTGCTGACCCCACGCTGGCCACGTACTCTGGCCGAACAATTGCAAAAATGACCCACAGCGAGGCTATGGAGACCTTCCTGACTGGTGAGTTCTTATTCCCTGAAAGGAGGCTACAGGATTAAGAAAAATGTTTGCTTCGATACACAAACCACGTTGATAATTGGCAGTTTCCTTTACAGTATTTTAACTTTGGGTCTAGAATGAGACTGGCCTTAAATGCTATTTTCATTTTTAACAATTTTTTTTGTTGAAATAATGGTTTTCATTGACATGGCCATGGTGTACTCAGTGTTAATTCTGAAGTCTTGACTTTATTTTAAAAGGGACTTTACAATATTACCGGTAGTTGGATAAGCTGTGGTGGGGCTGTAGATCTGTTACTTTTGGGTAATCTGTAGGAGTCCTTATGCTATTCCTGGTGTCTTTTTAGACGGCCACAACCACCACGCCCAACAAAAAGAAGAGGAAAATTTGTTCTTTCAGCTTGCGCTGAATTCTAACTTCATATTGGCCCAGTGCCTCTGTGGCCCAGTGCCTGTACTTAATTGCACCATTAACCTAAACATAAGGCCACTTCTCTGATCAAAAACACTGTTTGCCTTGGTGATACCTAGAAGAAAGAAATCTGGACATTAATGCCCCTTTAAAAGATAAACCACTGACTTGATTCCGCTAACGGAATAATAAGTGACTCGTTAATTGTCACATCATTCACTGTGCCTTTGATAGATTGCATCCTCTGGTACAAGCCAAATATATTGGTCTCTGGGGGGAGCAAAGCAAAGAAATGTCGTACCTGTTCCCTAAATATCGAAATATTTGCCATTAGCCCAAACTGATGTTTGCAGGAAATCGCATTTCTGTTTGCTGTTCATAAAAAAACTAGGGGTTCAATTTACATCTGAAATTTAGCATCTAAAATTCCTTGGGTAATATGGGATCGTTCCACGCTCAGCATTAAACATTCAGGATTTTAAAGAAGCGTCCACGCGCTATCATATCTCATCAGCTTGCTATGAATATTCTCCGCGGTTTTTTTTCCCCCAGCAGACAGGCGGGTAAATGCTTTTTATGGTTGCTTTTTCCCAAGTCTGAAAAGACTTGAAACAACCAGCCTTATCAAGGGCATTTTCCGATTTATAAGACAGCAGGAGACAGTTGCTGGCAGCCTCGCTGTGTAAATGCGACTTTTTTTTCCCCTTTCTTTTTTTTTTTCCCTACCGCGCTAAAGACAGCTAAATTAGCCAGCGAGAGCGTGTGATCTTAGCTGCAGCATAATGAGAAATCCCAGCGACTAGATTGAAACCTGGTTTAACCCGCAGGTTTAATAGCTCCTGAGCTGCCATGTGATGTCTGGGCTGCCCCTGCTGTCAAGAGCCTACTTGTTTAGACTGTGAAGCGCTCGAAATTCGCTGATTAGCGAATGCCTTATTTAACATCGAAAGCTCCACCAAGTTCCAAAACAAATGCCAGCGTAACCAAACAGGACTCCGACAGCAGATATCAGAACAATTATTATTTCTACCGTGTAAAGTCTTTGTGGATAGGAGGGCTCAGGTTGTCACCTTTTTACCAAAGGAATACAATTTGGCCTTTGAAGATTCTGTTTGAATTAGTACAGCTGGCCATGAGCGGTGATCTGGCTACTGCACCTCTTCCCGAGTTTTGTCTAAAGGCTGTCTTGTACGGCAGGCAATTACTTTCAAGGGATCCATGAATAAAGTGGATATAGAGGCAAAAGGTGATCATTGTTGACCTTGTTTGCATGCGCCTACCCAGAATCCCCTGTGGTTGTGGCAACACCATGAGATTTCTGAGGGAAAACGAGCCTTCTGGCTTGTCTGGTGTCTGTAGATGAGTGTTTAATAATGCTTCCACTACCTACTTTGGAAACGTAAAAGCAACATACTTGGAATTAATACTCTAGTGCCATGAAAGGGCATTGACCACCCTTTGGGTCCATCGGAGACTTGATTACAATATGCAGTTATGACTGTACATCACAGTTGTCCATATACTATCATGGTATCCAATCTACATAAGAACTGGTGTTTCCCTTGATATCATCGCCATGGAAACTTGCCTCAAATGGTAGCCTTTACTACCTCCACTGGATGCTAGTTTATCTCTGGAAAGCTTGGCCATGAACACATCACTTCCATGACAAGCACTGTCTTAGCAGCTTATTAGAAGGAAAGAGCCGCTAGCCGTCCGACAATCCCCTTTGTACAGATCAATAAGAAACATTTCGTTGTGCATTGTTTTCAGCCATGAAAGCACCGCGTTGAGAAGGATTTTGTGCAAATACAAAAGTGAAATACCCAATTACATCCGCTCTTCTCCGGCGGTGCATGTTCTAGCTGTACGCAGCATTTAAGAGCGTGGGGGAGGGTGGCGAGCGCCGTTCTGTGATTCTAATGACGACTGCCACATCCGGCCGTCTGCGGCTCTGATCTGATTTTTGTTTTCCTTCGTTTTTCTGTAGAGTATTTAACTGACCTGCAAGGACGGAGCTGGGATGATCCTGGATCGTCTTGGGAATTCTATGGCAGTTCTGTCTGTGGTAAGCATATTTTAACCCAAGTACGCAAGCACGAGAAGCCTTCCTTTTGTGCTAATTATGTTTATTGCATCGGTCTGCCGATTAAACAACGATATTGTCACATATAGTGGGAGTATATATATATATATATATATATATATATATATATATATATATATGTATGTGTGTGTGTTTATGATTTTAAAGTGGTCATAGTTGTGCAACCAACACACTGTTACTGATGACTACTTCACCTTGAGCTTGAATTGTTTTTCAGTGAATGATACATATATGTTAATGCAAGTTTTTTTTGCCTGTAGATTCCAAGGATGAAAGTGGATTCGATATACTGGCTAACCCTCCTGGTCCCGAAGATGAAGAAGACGGCTACGTGGATGTCTTTGAGTTTGAGTTCTCAGACAGCCCTCTCTTGCCGTGCTACAACATTCAGGTGTCGCTCTCAAAAGGGTAAGTGGATTTCTAAAAGCTGCAACATCAACACAGCTTTGTATATGTGTGTGTGTGTGTGTGTGTATATATATATATATATATATATATATATATATATATATATATATATATATATATATATATATATATATATATATAATTTCTAGTTAAAATATGAATGTGTACATTTGATTGAAATATCACGCCCCCTTAAATTTAATAGTTTCCCGGTTATTTTAGCATGGCTCACATACACGCATATCTCCACTTGCTAGAGCATAAGGTGGTGTTGGGTGACCTTTGCTTTATGGTCATTGTTTTCCTACTTCCCTGTATTCCTGGTATCGGGCACCACTTGACGTAATTGAGAGCGGAAGTGACTGGAGCGTAGAGACATTGAAAATCAATGCATGCTTGCTAATATAAAATGTATATTTTGAATACAATTCTGAAAGGGACCTGCTTTGTTGCAAGCATAAAGGGCTAGCTTATTCGTAACCTTCATTTATGCAGACGACGTGTTTTGAAAAATCAACCCTAATTGGAGCCTGAATGTAGTGTCTGCATAGGAAGGCCTTGGCAAAGCTATCGCTATGGCAACATGCCAGAAGATTTTCCCATTGCGTGCGCAAGGCTTGTCCGTGCTACAGGCCGGAAGCGCAGGCAGGCAATGGGGAAATAGATGTTTCCATTGAAAGGGTCCTGCGACTTGGGTGACTGGCCACTCTGCCTTTGGCCCTTATGTCGAGTTACAGATTCCCTCTTGAGAGTCGCAGCACTTGTTTTGTGTCGGGTTTCCAAATAGAAAAAAAGTAAAGACTTAGCTAATTTAATTAGCATTCTTAAACAAATCTAACCATGCCACGAGTGTTCTTTTGTTAGGAAATTCATTCCTAATTAAGTTTCTAAAGAGTCTGAATGTGGCAGAAATAACCTTAAACCTTTGCCCACCTGACACTCCCAAACCCCCCCATCATCTTGTCTTTGTTATTGGCTTCTTACCAATGCTTTTGAGCACAGTGATGAGATTACATTTATTTTATGTGGACCCACCATGGAACATGGTATATTTGTCAGAGTTGAGACAAGCACTGTATATACTGTACACTTTTATACAAGCCATTTAAGACAATAATTGCATTGGTTTACTTTACTTTTGGTTCTAATGGCATGTTGTGTTGGCTAATCCAGGTTTAAAAGGCTGATCAGCCATTAGGAAACCATTTTGCAATTATTTTACCAATTATTCCTTATAATCAGACGGCCTATCATTGGCACACTAATTGGAGAATGTCTTTGTTTTAAGTATACTTTAGGCATATATTTCTTTAATCTTTTTAATCCCAATTGTAATTTATTATTTTTATTTCGCACACAGGCCCAGAAACTGGTTATTACTTTCGGACGTGACAAAGAAGTTGAAGATGTCGTCGCAAGAGTTTAGTTGCAAGCATCCTCACCTTGAAATCGTCAGTATTAGTGAAGCTGAATTCTATAAACAAGTATCATTAAGTCAGCTCTTTTCTTCTCCTGATGATCTTGAAGGATTCAATCCAGACAGCAAGGAAATGTTTGAACTGATTGAATTTACGAGTGAACTTCAAACAATGCTTGGCTCCTCCGTAGAATGGCTGGAACCAGACGATGAAAATTGTTGCACCAGCTGTTAAAGAGACAGAGACCCTCTTATGTATATTTTGATCCTTAACTTGTGAATATGTTAAAAAGAAAGAACACTATTATATGTTGCGGTGTAAAAACAAACGATATATCCTTTAAATGCGCCTTTTTTTTTTTCTTTCTAACTAGATTTATATTATAAACTTGATAATATAAAACTTTCGGTGCACATTTGCTTTGGGAGGAAGATTTTGATTTTACCAGTAACACTTTATTATGTATATTTTTTTTTATAGAAATATATATATATATATATACATTGACTTTTTTACAAAGCACTGAATGCACGAGAGATACTTTATAATTTTTATTGTATTCAAAGTCATGTGAAACAAAGAAAGGCACTTCATAAAATTTTTTATGTTTACAAAATTACCCATTTTGGGTAAGTAATATTGGATATAATCCAGATTTTTGTAATATAAAATGATGGATGTGTGTGAAATATATATATATATTTATATATATTATAAATATATATGTAAAAAAAAACAAACAGTGAGCATAGAAGTGTTTTGAATTTTTGTATTTAAGTTTTGGAATTTAATTTTCACACTTCAAATTGCATGTATAGTTTGAGTGGGTGTGTGTATATATGAGTGTAAAATATATATACACACACACTTGCTATACATATCTATATCTAGATACATACCTTAAAACATTCTATGCGATAATTTAAAAATAGACTTCCAACTATTTTTTTTTTTTCTTGTAAAATATTGTCTGTAAAATAATGTTGAGATTGGGTAAACTGTATAGAAACTAAAGTTAATTTCCTGAAATGTGTGTGCAATGTTTTGAGATCTGTGTTTAAACTTTGTAAGTAAACGACCTGCCTTTGTATTTATATTTTCCAAGACTTTTTTTCTTAAAAAGGCAATAAAACTATTCGGTAAATGGAATGCGTCTATTTCTGGACCCCCCCCCCCCCACCATTTCTATTAAAATGACCGTATATTGTCCAAGACAGCCTCGCTGAGAAGAATGCATCTCGAAGTATTTTGTGTACTGTGATATGCCTTCTTAAACCATTAAAGAGAAAACTTTCTTTAGTGAAAATCTGCAGCTCCCGTCATCCATTCTCCGAAGAGTCTCAATCAGCAGCCAATCGCTTGCAGAAAAGCACTCCTATTGAAATCAGTGGGAGTGCTTTCTGCTTATGGGATGGTCTCGATAGGACACCGTTGATCGCTGGAGCAGATATTCTAGAAGTATGTCACACGTTAGGAGCTGTGCTAAGCCATACATTGGAGGGGCAAATGCATATGGTTTGGAAGGGGATACAATTATGAAATAAAGGTACCCTTCAGGTATATGCAATAAAGTGCATTTGATGGCTGGAGTGTCCGTTCACGCAACGTCTTAATACAATTCGATTTTACTAAATAAACATCCAGAAAACTGGTCAGTTTTAGGAAGCAGATGGTTCCAACAATGTCGTAGTTGCTGCTTGTCATTTAAAGTATATGTAACAAATGTATGCAGACAAACTCATTGTAGTCAGAGCGTCTATACAACCTTTTAATGTAGGTCCATAATATGGATATGTTTGTGTGCATTATAGAATATTGCCTGGGGAATATTATATAATATGCATTCTTGTTCTTCCTATATTGCATTCCTGTATGGGGAAAGAGTAATGTACTTTAGAAGAAGCTGTATCTCCAGAGCTGCACTCAACACTCTAGTCTGGTTTTTGCACCACTTTTGGCTGGCTTCCTTTAGCTGCTTTCCAGAGGAGGCCAGTAGGGGCATGGAAGAGGGGGAAAGGGTGTTTGGGGATGGATTCAGTGGTGAAGAAAGAAGTTAGGAGTGGAGGAGGCTAGGGGCAGGGAAGTCTAGACAGCAGGCAGAGTGGTTGCTGCAAATGCAGGGGTATAGGCAGGGTGGGGGGCCTTGACTTCCCAGCAAGCCAATGTAGCCTTGCCAGGCAGGGGAGGGCTCCAGGTTTACTGTTCTTGGCATTAGCTGTAGGTCCAGCTGATGTTCTGGTCAGCACTTTTTTCATACAGGAATGCAATGCAGGAAAAACAAAAATGCATGTTCTGTGCCTTAAACCTAGCTTGTTTTACAAATATCACCAACCGCGTGAATCAGTAGGAAAAATCCTTTGAGAACAGTGAAGTAGGGCCGGACTGGGATGACTAGGCTACCAAATGAAACGTGTAATCGTTGGCTGGATAAACACAGCCACATGTTACATTTTTATACTGACATAACGCATGGACACTTATCCGGCCAAAGTTGTAGACTACACAACTTGATGTGCCACTGAAAGTTTATAGCCCTACTTGCCATTAGCCCACTGTACATCTGCCTTGGAGGGAAGTTTCCCTGCCTTGATGTCGATGCACCCACCACCTAGCATGCATTACTGCCCCTAAGATGAGGAATCCCTGAATGGCCATGTTTGATGCCACATTGGTCCAAATAGACTCTGAACAAATGGAATCTGCTTCATAATGCACTTTGCTCTGGTGACCTTATTGATGACAATACGGGACCACAAATCCATATTCACGCCACCCAGTTCCATCACAAACATGATAACATCTAGGTAAAGCCAGTGTGTATTTCAGTTGTAAGGGGTCAAGCTGTCCCCCTTGTCCCAGAGAGTAGGAAGACAAAGTGAGGCATTGAATTTCCCACAGAGCCATGTGCACAGCTGCACACGAAAACATTTTTTATGTTCTTTTCCCCTCAATGGCAAGGTATTTGAGGCTCTATATTTAATTTTTTTGTTTCACTTTCTTTATTCTGCCTTCCTACTTTTTCGGGGCTGCTCCATTTCTGCCAAACCACAATGCTGCAAGGGGGTTGGGACAGAAGACAGGTCCCAGTGCCAGAAGAGCGTGGTCTCTGTCTTCCTGCAGTTGATCTTTGTGGTTGAAGGTTTACTTAAGTTCTCACACATCTGCATGAGTGCTCTCACCGACTTAATCAGACTATTATACACTTGTCATATATTAAATCACAGCATGCACAGTCCACGTGAGGTGAAACACTATTTCCATAAGGATGTAATTTTCAATATGGCGACTAAAGGCAGTTTGGGAATTAGAAAGGTAAAAGTTTGGGAATTAGAAAGGTAAAAGTGGGGGATGATGTGATGCCAGAGTGATCTGAATAATGTAAAAAGTACACGAATGATAATGTTTGCCTGTAAAATGATGCTAAACCCTAGATACCTAAAATACTGTTTACAGTAATTTGTTGGTATTTATTCTGAGATATACAAATAAAAAGAATTCTGATGGATGCTTCTGCCCTAAAATTGTACATCTAATTAGATAAATTATAACCCAACAATTATCTTGCATTCCATCTAACCTCATGAACAAAGCTAAATACCGGTAATTGTGTTGAAATGTTTGACATATACATTTTACTTAGGGATGCCATGGGCATCTGTTGTAAGGGAAAGTGCAAGAAACTATGTTAATTTTTGGGTACCCCCTGAATTTTGCCTTGAGGCTCCAGAAATAAAAGCCAATAAGTAGTCCATTGGGTCTGTTTAACCTCTGGGCAGAGGAGCTGCACCTGAAACTGTGTACTCTCCACCCTTTAGGGGCTAGCAATATAGTTACATGGGGATAGCACCGCTTTCTTTACCTATAAGGAGCGTAAGGGATGAGGATCGTACCCAGGGTGGGCCACCATGAACTCTCCCTCTTCTGGAGGAGTGACTGCCTTTGGACGTGGAGCTAGCTTTGTGTGGGGCATGAGACAGTAGGAGGGGAAGAAGTGGCCAAATATCCCTTCCCTGCCCCTAGAAAGATGAAAGTAACCCCTCAGAATTTCCCGATATGGTGAGGAGTCTTTGGATCTGTCATGGAGGCTCCATGTAGGTCACCTGATTGCCGGGCCTCTGGCTTAGCTTTTTGATATATTAATTTATTAGGAGCGGGGGTTTATTCTGCCTGCTTATAGCTAGCTGCATCCATTGGCTACCTCCATGTCAGACACCTTTCTAACCCTCTTATTAGAACCTATTGTCATCATGGACTACTATTGCACCCGAAATAGGTATTTCACCTTAGCCAATGTTGGCCAAACCAAATAATTAATTCTGAAATGTACTCTCCTCTTTATAAGAAGGTATAACACTACAATACAAGAAAACTCCTGGGAAAACCTAATTGTTACTCGAATACATTTTTTACACTGTCAGTACTTTGGGGCGCTCCCAGGTATAATTGAACCACTAACGAGATTGAGGTTAGACTTCTACTTTCACTTCAACCTGTGTTGCTAGGAAACAGGATGTTATGGCAGCTTTTGAAAAGGAGAGGCCTGCCCCTGAAACAGCAGTAGAAGGGCCCCCAAATTACACAAGCAGCGGCAGAGTCCGTAAGTGTAGGAACGGGGATGTTTTATTCAGCTGAAAGATTCATTTGTGTCTCTGCGGTTACAGAATATTAAGTCTACTCTTAATGTGCATAAACCCAGAAAATTCCAGGCATGCTTACCATGTTTAATAACCATTGTCTAGTAACAAGTAAGTAATATGCATATTATTACTGTATAGAAGAATATATATATGTATATAAACATATATATATATATATATATATATATATATATATATATATATATATATATATATATATATATATAAATAAAAGAGTACATGACTGTGAGTCAAGCTGGCTGCAGCAGCCCTTCTTCTTCCTCTTCCTCTTCTCCTTTAAGATGGGGGCTTCCCTTATGCTACAGATGAGCATACCTGGGAACTTCCAGGGTCCAGCTTCTAGGAGCTCTCCCTCTTTGGCTAGCCCAATGGCGTTGGTGGATGGGGGCTGACATCACCTGGAGAAGTGGAGCTGAATACACAAAACTGCATGCTGTCAGAGTATAAAGACGAAATGTGGGGAGTCTTTTCATTCCTAGTCTGGCCCATAGTCCAGGAATAAAGATTTACAATATGGTATAGGCCAGGTATGATCATAATTCATACAGAGCAATTGCTCTCTGAAGTGTAACTGCTTCAGGGCTGGACTTGGGAGGATTAAGTGGCCCCAACATTTTAAGGCCTGTGCCCGTCAACACTGCAGCACCTGATATGCTGCTGAAATGGAAGCTTGGGTGAATACAAAGCGATGTTGGTCAGCATCGGACATTTTCCCTGATGTACCAGATTGCCAGTTCGGGTCTGACTGCTTGGTTACCTTCTTTGCCAAGACAGCATTAAAGAATAAATGAAAGAAATCTGAACAAGTTTTGTACCTTACACGCATCCATAAGTTCACTGAACAGGGTATATACTTTTTAGTTTGAATAGCGGGGGTCACAACATTAAAAAAGGGGATGAGTTAGCAAGATGAGCTATGAAGGTTTATATATATATATATATACTGTATATATATATATATATATATATATATATATATATACCTACCTACCTACCTACCGTATATGATAACCATACATCCTGAACTTATATGCACACCACATAAGGTGGGTAAAATGCTAGAAAACATGGTGACATGGGCCGAATGGTTACAGATAAAGATAAAGTGGTATTTTATTCAGTAAAATAAATTATTTCTTTCTAATTTTCTTTAACATTACACTCTCCTTGTATTTTGCTAAAATGTTCTTTATACACTCACTTCATTGTTTCTTTATTTATTACCATGCTTCATTACAACTTTTATGAAGTTTTAAGAGAGTTTATATTTGATAGTTAAAGCAAGTTTGCCAGATACCATTTACATGTTTTAGCTGCACCGTTTATCTTTAGTACACCTAAATCTCTTTTTGTGCCATGGGATTAATTCCCCATTTTTTATGATGTTGAGAGACTCACTCACTGGAGCAGGCTATTCTTTGATTTAAACAGAAGTCGGGGAAAAAAACCTTCAGATATTTTAGAAATCCCTATGCATCTAGAATATTAAAACATTTAATACATTTAGGGGAAAAAGAGAGGTGAATATTTAAACCAATGTTGTATGTTTTCTATACTGTAGCTTTCATATCATAGGTGTAAGACTTCCTAAAATATCTTGAAAGGTTGCTAGAATTTAAATTGATTATATATTTGATTCACATAGCGGGTATAAATATACCTTTTTTATACTTCAATCATTTGGGATATATTAAAATGTTTAATGAAGATACCGAGAGCTCCATTAAATGTCTCTGCTTCTCAAGTCTTAGCAAAGTTGGAACATTATCAGTAAGTTTGAAGGTGCCTAATAACTACTGTGATAAACCCTATAGCACGAGGGCCATACATGTCACAATTAGGGGTCTTAAGCACAGTCCTCTAGGGCAATCAGAGTCAGGAACACCAGCTTGTGGCAAAACAGTGCTTTATTTTTAACTGCTCAAACCCCAAAACCAAATCATCAAAAGAAAACCTAGCTCCCAATTGGAGCCCTCTCTAACTAAACTATGCTAGCCCAGACTGACCAGCCTAATCACCCACTAATTTGACCTCCCAGCCAGACCCAGCTAAGCCACCTCCCCCAGACAGCACACAAAAGGTCCAGGTAATTAATGCTTCACTTGGCTCAGGGATGGTCATCTTCAGGGCCTCTCCTTGCCCTGGGAGCGCAGGGAAACATCCTCTTCCCCCAACAGTCTCTCTGATTATAGGGCTCCCTCCTAGCCTCCTGGAAAAGCCGGCATGGATTTTCTACAGAATGGGGGAACGGAGCATTGGACCACCCTGCTCTCCAAATGCTCTAACCCAGGGACCCATATATATATATGATCTTTATAGCACCTGCACTAATCATCTCCCTGTGGTTAACAGACTGATACTACCTGTGTGACAGGTATCATTTTATGCCTTCTCATGACTTTAAAAATAAGGTTGAATATTAAACAAAACATGAACTGATGAATATTTCTATACTGATGTTCATTGATCATTATATTGTCATTGTTATATTGAAACCTTGGAACTCTCAGGATTTTGCCTGGAGAGTCTGGGTGAATCGCCACTTCTCCGGGTCTACGGGTCATCACAGAGAAACTCTGGGTCAGGGGGCGGTGTTGCGACACGCCCCTCTCCCCGTCCAATCCCCTCCAACCACGGCCAGTTTTTCTGCATATGCAACAACAGCAGGACCGCCCACCAACATCAGTGGGAGCTCCTACCCACATCCCAAAAATGGAGGGCTCTGGTTAGATGCAGAATGGATGTTTATGTTAGTATTAGTATGAACATAAAAACTCCCGATGAGGCTTTTTGTGTATTTTCTACAAATGAAAGGTAGTTCGGTAGACCCCCTAACATTATAGAGCCATTAAAGTGACACCAACTTTTTGATCCAACTATTTATGTGGGAACATGCTCTAGGTCTCACCCAGGATTAGTTCCTCCAGCACTCACCTTGAACAGGATCTCTTCCTCACACTGTGACCCTCAGTGGAGGAAATCCTGTGTTCGTTTCTATTGCTTAAAAAGAACCCCCCTTGCTCCAAAAATAAGGAGATCATTGTCTAACAGACATATGGGAAAAGCAAGGAACAACCCTTGCTCATGGAGTTGTTTAAGCCAAGGCCACCACGATCACTTACTCCTCTTTCCCCTAAGTCTTTAAATTATTTTGGCTCCTGAATAAACCTTTTTTTCCTAAATTCTAAACAGATTTGTCAATCTCAGAATCTAAACCTCTGAGTTTTAGGTATCACACATGCTGTAGACTGAAACCTTATTGGATTCATCATCAGAACCAGCCCCTGAAAGTCACGTATGTCCTTTGTGGACTTTGCTTAGCAGACATGTTGTATGCTATAAATAACCTGTATTAACAATATGAGATATTGTATAAGAACGTGCTTTCTTCTTATATAGAATCCAAGTAAATGACTCATATAAAATCGAATTAAATTGATATAGCTCATTTTTTCAAACTGATAATTATACACGTCTCCTTCGTCAAGTGCAGGAAACTCTATCCAGCTTTATTGCAGAGGCCTGATGGGGTCCTATGATATTTTACTTATGCGGAATTAAATGCTTGGATAACCAGGAAGCAATAAAGAAATCATAATATTAATGAAACTGTAAACCTTTGAAATGCCAGATGGATATGGTCATCAAGCTGGCAGTCACTCCGCACTCATGCCTTATCAGCAGTGGTAGTTTTATTTTTTATGAAACAAGTAGTAGGACGCCTCAGTAGAGTAAGCTGGCTGAATCAAGGCAAAAGCCAAAGCAGATTCTACCATGACTTTTAAAGCTAATATCCCCTTTCTCTATCCCTTATGTTCTCTACACCCCATTTGCTCTAAAGTGTAAGCTTGGGAGGAGGGCCTTCTTTAAGTTATGAATCATACCATTTGAATATCTGTACTGTGATAAGCGCTGTGTGAATAGTTGGCGCTATATAAATAAAAGATAATAGTGTAAGATACACCTTAAAGCATGCCCAGACTGGCCATCTGTGACAATAGACAAATGGCTGGTAGGGCCACTACTTGACTTCGCTCCATACCCACTCAATCCTCCACAGTCACATACTACATGAGCAATTCAACATAACATGCAGCCTATCATATCCAGCTTATGACATGGGCCTTAAAGGGCCAGGGCCACCTCGTCATCCCCAATACAGCCACGCCTTAAATGTACACTTCAGGTCCTTTAAGGAAGGGACACTTCAATGCCCCTATGTAGCCCCACACATTAAGAATGCTTAATGTTGCACAAGTACATTAGACTTTTCTACATGTTTTTTAATGGTCTCATCATCTTGGAAGTTCTATATTTCAACCAACATTTCTTTTTTGATAACACAACAACTGTGCATTAATCAGTAGATTGTGGAAAATAAATTTTCACACAATTTAGCAATTTCAATAAATAACCATTGTCTACCTATTCCTAACTGGTGAACAATAAAGATTGCGTTGAGATACATCGAAAGCCTTTCTCTGTCAGGGTGCCAATAGAGAGAGTGAAACAAATTAAGATAAATGAAATGGGGGAGAAGAGATTTTGCCCCCACCTGGCCTCAAGTGTGTTATTCCTTGAGGCATCTAAGCAGGGAGTGTTTCCTGAGATAGGACGTGTCTGTCACATAGACACTAGAAAGGCTGCATTAGAATGTCACGAGTGGGAAGCCCATTCTGTATCTCCATCTGCAGTTCAGTGAGAGCAGTATACCACCACAACCTAGAAATTATGCTTAGAGTTAGAAATAGCACTTTGTTTTATCCCCTACATAATTATGAATTTTTGTTCTAAATGTGCAGCAATCAGCAGACAAATCCCTTAAATCTCTATTGTGATCTCTCCACAATTAGAAGTATTCCACAGAACTACTCTTTATTAAATGTAGTTCCCCAGACCCCATCAGGTTTATTAGATTTTGCCAGCACACACATTTAAAGGATAAAAGTACGTAATAGTCAATGTATTTTCAATTTCTATTTGATTGTTCAGTCTATATGAAACAATAGTTCCATTGAAGAGAAAACTGGTCCTCTGGCCCATCACCATGTTTAATCACCACCGATACAGGTCTTTAAGAAGAGAACAAGAATACTCAGTCTTGTTACCTAAACCCCTCAGTGAAAGGGTTAAAATTTCCTTATTTCTCATTTTCTGTGCATGGCTTCTCCTAGAATGCTTTGAATCGCATAAATCTGTCATTGGCATCTTAAAGATTTATAATATTATGCCTCGGTCTCTTTAGCTCCAGGATGAACATGTCTTTGTTGGCTTTATTGGATATCCACTTATCATTTTGTGTAACACGAGCTGCAATATTTTTATTCCATCTATATATTTTTTGACACCGTAGACAGCAAAACCAGCCACAATGCACCTTGGGAACCTTACTTCAAACCTTATCCCTCTAAGAGTTCCAAATACTTTTGTTTACCTGATTTAGTGCAGGACATTTTCCAAGACTTCGTATAAGTTGTAGAGACAGATGAAAAGCCCTCTGAAGATCATGAGAGTGAAATGTGTTTTCTTCATGCAAAAAAATCAAAATAAAAAAGTTAAATCACCTATTTTCTTATGTAGGTTTTATTATATAACCTACCAACAGCATGGGGTGTTTAGTAATAAACACAAAAAATATAAAGTGAATCAGTTGTGACCAGGATTTAAGTTAAAAGCCCAAGAGGCATTCTTGAAGCCAATCAGGTTGTATATAAAATTCTCAAAAAAAGCTGACACGTTTGCCCTTGAGTATTATTAAACTCTGCACCAGATATATCTTTAAGTGATGTTTCCAATCATGTATTTGGATATTGGATATTTGGATATTGGATATCGTCAGTTATGTTGAGGATAGGGATTCAGTGGCTGAACACAAAGTACAGGTAAAGTGTTTTTCACAGTCTAGTGTACATGATTACCACAATCATTGCAAAAGGATACAAAACCGCAACAGTCGTCAGGATAGCAGGCATCCGCTCGGGTAGGAATGGGTTAAATTGGAGGAAATGGTCCATAGTGTCAGATTACGACATGGTCGTTTCAGATGTTCTAAAAAGGGAAGATGGTGGCAATTTCGTGCAGTTCACCTACTAAAGTGAGATTCCTTGCCGCTGGGGACAATGCCGAGTTTGATGGAAAAGCTCATGTAAACTGATGTGGCAATCTATACGTATGGGGCCTTGGCTAGTCTAGTTTTGACTACAGCCCCAAGTGTCTATTCAATAGCAGCGAGGATTAAACTTGGCTTAGCATTCAGGATCTGCATTCATTTCCAGATTTCTTGTTCCATGTTTTGCCACGTGGTGGACCCCCTACAAGCTCAAGCCTGTCGGCAGCTACATCAGTGTCAAGGCTGCTTTGGCGTTTTACTGCATTCTATACAGTTTTATTGTAAGCAAAAAAAACATTAGCTCATACCAAATCCATTAAAAAAAATTCATTTTTAATGACAATCAAAGAATGAGCAGGGAAAGTGTCAGTTGATTAATGGAAAGAAACTGTGACTAATTACTTCCAAATAATGTTGCAAATTAACTCAGTGTGAAAACAAATAAAATGGGTTCTCGTGCAGATTAGTTTTAGGCACATGGTCCTAGGCATTTAATCCAATTTTATATTTATGAAGCTTCAAAAATACCAAATCATTGCAATGGTTGGTATTTAGACGTGTTTGCAGTCGTTTTATGAATGCTTATGGTGGGATTGCAGGTAATGAAAAATCCAGACATTGGGAAAGACCAGCAAAGGGTTTAGAGGAGATTGCCCCCACCAGGCTTCTCTCAAATGAGACACCCCATTTATTTATTAATT
Organism: Spea hammondii; assembly: GCA_029215755.1. Classification (NCBI taxonomy): domain Eukaryota; kingdom Metazoa; phylum Chordata; class Amphibia; order Anura; family Pelobatidae; genus Spea; species Spea hammondii. The sequence continues at coordinate 114,645,309 of JARDYJ010000002.1, forward strand.
TGTTGCCAATTCAACATATAGACACCATAATGCACATTATAAGTAGGACTTTAGCAAGCATATACACTACATCTGGATCATTTATGTGTTTCTTTTATTATTGTTCCATGCTGTCTCCGCCCTTTTCAGTTAAAGTCAAGTTGTTCTCCTTGATCTACAACCTCCATTAATCTCAGAAAGCTCTCAAAGAATGTCTGCGTGGTGCAACGTAATGTCTCAACATTCCATCTCTGTTTGGTATTTCTGTAATCGTGGAGAAATTCTGCACCTTAAGACCTCCTTCCAGACACAATGTTTTTTTTGCAGTATGTTGAAGAAGTCCACATCTTAGCGAACTATCAGGACCTCTTGTCGTGATTTTATTATGGCCTTGAAAAGAAAAAAATCCGTTATGTCAGTAAACACCAGCTGAAAAATCTCAGACTACAAGTGGGTAAACCAACTGAAACTCATTTTCTCTGTTGACGTTAGATATAGCGAGTAAGCCTAGCGCCGGTAGAAGTAGAAAAGCTACTGATCATAATGAATTCTCCTGTATAGAGACAGAAGCGTTGTTCGCTCTCACAATAATGTGGCGGTATTTTCATGATGATGTGGAGGCTGTTTGCTGAGCAGATGTTTGGTCTGGACTCGGGGCATGGTAACTAAAGAGCATCTGCTGACAAAATCACAGATATGCTATGAAATGATCATCTAAAATTCCACTGCTTCTGTGTTGCATGTTTACACTGCCTCACACTTGACAACCAGCTAAACTTCACTAAACCCAAACAAACAGACACGGATGCATCATAATTTGGATTAATTAGATAATTTAGCAAATAAAATGTTTATTTACATAGTAGTCAAAAACTTGAAGCTGCTTTTCTGAACCTTCCATAATATGAATATTAAGGGAAAACCAACCTCTGTGGTCCATTCTACTTAGCGGTGGCATATGACACGGGAGACCCAAGGGGGTAAATGGTGTTGAACTTTTAGGACATTTCTGGCAACTTGCTTTTTTTGGAGTTCAGTCTGCACTGAAACAAAAAGGGGTCTCTCCTAACAGAAGTCAGAAGCTACTTTTACATAGTTACATAGTTATATAGGCTGAAAAAAGACATGCGTCCATCAAGTTCAGCCTTTCCTATATCTGTTAATTTGCTTTCCTCATTGAATGTACTTCAGCGCAAGGATGTTATGTGATGGTCCAATAAATGTGTGCTTTATCATAATGGTTCCATGTCAATCATGAAACAGTTAATGTGAAGTTGATATTTTTATTGGCAGAACTGAATTCAATTAGACTTGAAGATTTTAAAGCCAGGAAAAGAGACCCAAGGGATCTTTTAAACTTTTGTTCTAATACAATTCAGCTACCCATTAAATCCCTCTTTTACGTTTCCCATTTAAATGAGTTATACTAATAACTCACTGATAATTCTTAATTGATTGTCAGGTTGATTAATTCTATCTATAGTTCTGTATCTCCCACAGAAGGCAGAGTATGAATATACATTTTATTGGGGTGCTGTCACAAATTAGTAGTTTTGGCCAACTGTTAGCCCAACCCTGTTCCCCCTATGCAGTAGACTTCCTACACTAGATGGCAAAAGTATGTGGACATCTGCGTATTGAACATCTTATTTCAAAATGATAGGTATTGATATGGTCTTCTGGGAAGGCTTTCCACTAGATGTTGCAACATTTCTGCAAAGGTTTGCTTTCCATTCAGCCACAAAAGCATTAATTAGGTCAAGCACAGGTGGTGGATGATAAAGCCTGGCTCTCAGGCAATGTTCCATTTCACCCCAAAAGTGAAGTTCGATAGGGTTGGAGTCAAGTTGGGAGGCATTATCATGATGCAACTTGAAAAGGCCTTACTCTAATTGTTTCCACAAAGTTGGAAGGAGATGTTCCTTCACTGGATCTAAGGGGCTTAGTCTGAAACTTGAAAAATATGGTAAAAAGTACATTATCTACACTGGGGCTGCTCTAGCAGGGCAGACATTTCACAAACTGACTTGTTGACAATGCCATACTAAAAAATCACCAAGCTCCGTAGTAGTACCCATTCTACTGCTAGTGTTTGTCTATGGCAGGGTGTGCAACCTCAGTCCTTGAGGGCCACATTTAGCCATAAATTCTGAAAATAAAATGGTTTATGAATTTAAATTAAGAAACTGAAATGTCCAAAACTTTGGCCATCAAAGACTGGAGTTGAGCACCACTAGTAAATGGAGATTGCATGGAAGTGTGCTTGATTTTTATTAAACTGCTAGGAATGGGTACTACTGAAGTATCCAAATTCACTAATAAGAAGCGGTATACAAATACATTTCATCATGTATTTTGAGGAATTCTTTGATATTGATATCTAGGGGCAACAGTGATCTATCTAGACCTTTAAGCACACATTACCAAATTACACACATCCAATGTATACCTTTGGGAAACAAATACAAAAGAAGCAAATTCAAACCAATGTGGCTAACTCTTAATGTAAGACAAGAAATAAAAAACAATAAAATGGCATTCAAACATTATAAAAGCGAGGGATCAGCAGCATTATTTATAGAGTACAAAGATGCCAACAAAGCCTGCAAAAAGGCGATTAAAATGGCTAAATTGGAAAATGAAAAACTGATTGCTAAGGAGAGTAAAACTAATCCCAAAATGTTTTCAAGTATGTAAATGTAAAAAAAAGCTAAAGGCTGAAAATGTTGGTTCTTTGTTATCCAAAATGGGAAATTTGGTTAGTGAGGACAGAGAGAAAGCAAATATTTAAAAAGAAAAAAATTCTGTTTATATCAAGGAATAACCGATGGCTGAGCCCCTGCTGGCTGATTTTATGGAACAGTTGCAACAAACATGTGATTGGCTGACGCAGGAAAAATGATTAAGCAATTAAACACAGTTAAGGTAGACAAGGTCCCAGGGCCCGACGGCATGCACCCAAGGGTACTTAAGGAGCTAAGCCTAATTTTGGATCATTAGAGGTTCTTTCAGTTCAGTTATAGTGCCAAAAGACTGGTGCAGATGTGGTGCCCATATTTAAAATGGGATCAAAAGCTCAGTCCGTCAACTACAGGCCAGTGAGCTTGACAACTGTTATTATTTGAAAGGTTGCTAAAGGCATACATTCAAGAATACATATTGAACCAGAATATAATTAGTAACAGTCACCATGGTTTTGTCAAATACAGGTCTTTTTAAAGCAACTTAATGGCATTCTATGGAGAAGTAAGTAAAACTATAGATCTGAGAGTGGCAGTAGACCATTTGCAAAGGCATTTGATATAGTTCCACACAAAAGGTTACTGTACAAATTGTCAGAAATAGGCTTAGGGCCAAATGTATGTACTTGGATTAGAAATTGGCTAAAAGGTAGAATGCAAAGAAATGGTTGCATTTGGAGCCATGTCTCAGTGTTTCCTGATGACACAAAATTAAGGAGACTAGGGGACTGGGCAGGCAAGTGGCAAATTAAGTGCAATATACATAAATGTAAAGTTATGCATAATGGGTAAACTATTAGCAATACATCATTTACTTTAATGGCATCTCCCTGGGAAAAGAGAAGGATTTAGAAATTATTGTAGACAACAGATTTAGCAACAGTGTGCAATGACAGTCAGCAGCTGCAAAGGCCAATAACATATTGGCATGTATAAAATGGGGTATTTATTCATTTTGCCTTTTTACAAGTCAATGGGGAGACCGCACCTCGAATATGTGGTGCATTTCTGGGCACCGGTCCTTAGTAAGGACATTATAGAATTTGTAAAGGTAGAAAGATGGGGTGCAAAATTCATACAGGGATTGAAAGATTTTAGTTACGAAGAGAGGCTAAAAAAATTGCATTTATATATGTTAGAAAAAGAGGGGATATGTTGTATAAATATGTGCAGGGCCAATATAAAGAGCTCCCCAGTGACCTGTTCATTAACAGAAATGTTCAAAGAACCAGAGGTCATCCTCTGAGACTGGAAGAGCGGAGATTTCATAGACAACAAAGGGATTCTTCACAGTAAGGGCAATAAAGATATGGAATCCAGTGCTTTCCAAAAGGGCTATAAATCGTACCATAAACATAAATCTTTTAGAGCTTCTTGATCCAAGGAAAAATGTGATCAAGTTCCAAAATTGGAAGCATAGCATTGTCCAAAATGTCTTGGTATGCTGTAGTATTGAGATTTTCCTTCACTGGAAGTAAGGGATCTAGCCCAATCCCTGATTTCAGTAATTTAGAGGTGTGTTCCAAAACTTCTATTTGTGATGTGAATTATTTTTCCATTCTGCCTATTTTAGCTCCATGCTTGACACTTAAAATTCTTCTGGATTGATAACTTGAGGCATGTATATTTAAGTTGTTTGTGTGTACATTATATAATTGTCACTCAATGCCCCGTGCTTCTTAACTAACCCATTAATCACTTTGTTTAGTGTTCAAGAAATCTCAATACCCATGCCGATGATTGATTTAAAAATAAAATAGCTTTTTCAGAAAATGCCGAAATTGTTTAAGGTTTGGTTAATGGTTCTCTAAATCTCGCCTCCCAGAGCCAGAGAATAACCAGATTTTCACGCTAAAATGTGATTTACTGATTATTGACACCCAAAGTTAAAAATTTAATTGTGAGAAATATTATGTCATATGATTAACCAATTTTTTTCATATGAACAAAAATCAATATATTAATACATAATGAAAAGAACTGGTGTATATAAAGAACATTGTAAGAGTATCTGATACATTGGCATTGCTTGAACTTCCCATGGCTGCCCCTGGAGCTCTCCCTTACCTACATCTAATTGGGCGTAAGAGGGGTCGAAACTGTGTCTGGAAGACCAGGCTAGCTGTGCAAGTGATTGGGGATAGCTGTATTAGACCCACTGGGTAGGCAATGGTGGAACCTGGGTGGTCAGTGGCAGAGAACACAAGTCCTCTGCCAATGATTCAAAAAGTACCCAGTAAGCCAGGTTATCATCTCAAAACATATCATTATTGAATTTTATGAATAAAATCACTGATGTGGCAACTTTTGAACACATCCCATTATCAGTGGACTGCACTGAGTGTCACCCTTAGTGAGGGTGACACCCGAAGCTGCCCTCTTCTGGTGACCTGTTTATTCCGGAAGTTTATTCCCCACACGCATGGAGCTTGCTTTCCTCCTTCCATCAGGGAATCTGAGGTTTAAGTCTGCACGAGAGAGACGTGGTGGGGTCCATCAGAGCCGACACAATGATCATGGAGGGGACACAATGAGTTACTATGCTTGGTGACACTGACCCTAGTAACGTCACTTCTCATTTTTTTGGGTAAATAGTTACTGATAATACAATCCAGCTTCCTGCCTCTGAACTATGACGGTCCCTTTCGACTACCTTCTTCAATCCAAAATTGTACTTTAAACATAGGTCTTACATTGGCTCTTCTATTCATCAAAAGTCTAAATGGGGAGGTTAACTTTACAGTGTTAACCTCAAAGTGTAACTGAACTTCTAGAATTCTTTGAAAGCCTGCTGGTGGCTGACTGGAGGTGATAGTAGCCCAAATCAAGCAAAAGCTGGAGCTCTGCATTAAAAGCACTAGCACAGAAGCTCTACCTGAAGAAGAGCTTACATAGTGCCTTGCATAAATCTGACGTGCTATGCAATCACACTGACCATGCAGCAATTTCTGGTAAATTCACATCTCGTCTTTGTAGTTTTCAAACTGCAATCTGTTTTCCATGTCTGATTACGAGATCCACTCAGTAATAACTTGAGACGAGCGGTTTTACTCACCAGTCCAAGAAATTTTCTGCTTGCGGTCTGAAAATTGTTGCTGCCAAGACTGGAGTGTTTTCAGTTAGGCTTTTGATCAAATAGAAGCCTATAGGGTATACAGGAATATATCATTCTAGCATATTTATCCTTAATAACATTTAAGCAATCAATCATAGAAACTGTGGTTTTCCAGAAAGAAATATGCACGGCACTAAAGAAAAGACATTTTTAAGTATATTTATTTATGTACCAAGCAAGTTTAAAAACTGCTTTCCTACCAGAAAACACAATATTGAATCGTGTGTAACTAGGATTTCTGGTAATGATATATAATTGAACATACTGATGTTGTTTAGAAACCACAGTGGGGTAAATTCTTTTGGGGCTGTAAAATTTTTTATTTTTATTTTGAGCGTTTTCTTTCCAAATCCAGTTTTATTCTGTCTTCTGTTAGGAGTTAACATTTCTATTTGTATATATTATCTCATGAGCTGGTGCCAGTTTTGCATTATGCGCATTTAGATGAGGGAGACCTAGCAAAGCCAGCCAGGTCAGGAATCCATAGGCCCTACACGGGGAAATGCTTGTGCAGAATGCTTATAGTATTATATGGCATATGGCGAGTATGCCATGCAAGCTTTAATATTGACCATAGCAAGGCTGCTCCCTTCACATACCCTAAATGTATAAGTCTTCTGTTTTTCTTCTTTATGTTAGCACAGGTGGCTCTTGGGATATCAAATGATTTACTTATGATTTACTTATGTACATCTGGGGAGCTTCTGGAACCATACAGTTCTGGGGTTACTTGAAGTAGAATGATGATGAGACACTCTGACCTAGACAGAAGCCTAGATTACATTGCTGTCAGCTCCCTTATACTTTATGAATGGGAATTGACAGCAGAGGCAGTCGGATACTACTGAGAATAACATCTGTGCAATACTCTTCTACCAATCTAAGCACCAAGGGCACTTCAGTCATTATATGTACTTTCATGTCCAATTAGTGGTTCCAAAACCGGACCATGAAGAAGGGGGTGCACTGCAGCAGGATAGGTTGAAGAATGTTCATTAAACTCATTACAACATGACTAAATATGCATTCTTCATTAATGAGGCTTCATGGAACACTGGAGAGCCCCTTTAAAGGCTTAGGGCAAATGTTAGAGAGGTGAGCCAGAATCCCCCCGGCTTCACTGGGAAGTAGGCTCTAGCTCTAATACTTTTTTACATATACATTTTTTAATTCTGCACCTTAATGCAGTATGGGAAAATACTAGAGAAAACTTTGTGAACTGTACTAGATATAGGTTGGGAAACTCCTTGTTGGAGCATTATAAAGTATAGCTCACAATATTATATTTGCAGTGTCAATCCTTTAGAAAATAAGACAGCAGGCTCTTCATTCTATGTCTTCTGAGCAAAGAATTTGGTTGTCCAGCCCATTGGCAAGAGGGGAATGGGCATTAATGGGGCAGTTGCTGGAGGTCCTGAAACTATTTAGAACTTAAGCCAGAGCACTGCTACCTTGGGTCAGGCCATCCCCTTACCTACCTACCTTGAACAAAACATACATGACTTGCTGGAACAAAATGAGGTCTTTCCAGGTGAAAGATTACAAGTGGAGGTTGCAAAGCTGATCAGTAGGCTGATAGAGCAACTGAAAGGTCGCATGCAAGCCGTCATGGACACCCCAAAGTACATAGTACATAAGGTTGAACAAAGTCCATCAAGTTCAACCCTTCTACCTAACCAGGCCCAGACAGGGACAAAAAATAGGCCCGGGCATTTCAGACTGAGCAGCCCATTTTTATGAAAAAACATATGTACATACACATACATAATACTTGGTCATTCAACATGGGAAGCCTGAAGCCACAATTTAGTGCGACTAATCCTTATAAATATATAAATATATAAATAAATATTATAGAGTAAATAACACAATACCTTATCTTTTCCACTAAATGATTTCAGGGCCTTGAATGTTTTGTCCCCTGAAGTCACTACAAATTCAGGGGGGCGTTTTATCTCTGGATAAGTAAAAATGAAATCGTTCCTACTGTAAATTAAGGAAACAGATAACAAAACACACAGATCAGGACAGGTTTTTCCACACCGACACCCAGACACACACCCCAGGACAGGCTCTGCCACACTAACACCAGACACACACCAGGACAGTTAAAAAAGAAAAAATGGTTCAGCACTCAACTCCCAGGAAGCTAGCAGGAAAAAAGGGACAGCATAAACCCTCTTGAAGTATATGAACACAGAAAAGAATCCCAGCACTCCAATCAGCTTGCTTTTTTTGTTTTGCTTTCTGTGAATAAAGTAACCTAAGTATTGGAAGCTGATTGGAGTGCTGGGGTTCTTTTCTGTGTTCGTACACACACACCAAGACAGGCTCTGCCACACCAACACCCAAACACACACCCCAGGACAGGCTCTGCCACACCGACACTCAAACACACACCCCAGGACAGGCTCTGCCACACTGACACCCGGACACACACACTAGGACAGGCTCTGCCACACCGACACCTGGATACACACCCCAGGACAGGCTCTGCCACACCGATACCCAGACGCACACATCAGGACATGCTCTGCCACACTGACACCCAGACACACACACCAGGACAGGCTCTGCCACCCAGACACACACATCAGGACATGCTCTGCCACAACGACACCCAAACACACACAAACCAGGACAGGCTTTGTCACACCGACACCCAAACACACACACCAGGACAGGCTCTGTCACACCAACATCCATACACACACACACACACACACACCAGGACAGGCTTTGTCACACCGACACCCAAACACACACACCAGGACAGGCTCTGTCACACCAACACCCATACACACACCAGGACAGGCTCTGCCACACTGACACACAAAACAGCTTGCCTGTGGCATGTTTGCCACCAAAAGAGCCTTCCTGTGGCATATTTGCCACCAAAAGAGTCTTCCTGTGGCATGTTTGCCACCAAAAGAGCCTTCCTGTGGCATCTTTGCCACCAAAAAATCCTGCCTGTGGCATCTTTGCCCCCCCTTACACATCCATGCTATCACACACACACATTCATTCACTCGTTCACAAATATTTATTTACTAATTCACAGATAATCATTCACTCATTCATTCATACATTGATACTCATTAATTCCCTCATCCAGATACTCATTTACATATACTCATTCACAAACATTCATTCACTCACTCAATCTCACATACTCCTTCATACAGCCTCCCTCACCCACGCCTGAACTGATGATGTACGCGCCGCTCGCAGACTTCCGTGGACAATCTGTTCTACTGCACAGGGGAAGTAGACGCGCAGCAGGGTCATGTGACGTACGTGACGTACGTAACGTGACTCCGTTGGATTCCTGCGTCCCCCTCACGCGCATCTCACGCGCATCTGCCAGGTTAGTAGCGGGCCCGCTACTAGAGTGGCTGGCCCGATCGCAGTTGCTGCGGGCTTAAGGGGCAGGTGCCCCTTTTGCCCTGCGTTAAGGATGGCCTCATAGGCCCAGTCAGTCCAGTCCTGACTGGGCCTATTTTAAGGTAGGGGCCTGGAGCTGCAGCTCCATCAGCCCCTACAGCAATGCCCGGTGTGTCCGATGGCTAGTCCGGGCCTGTACCTAACCTTCCTACTCTTGATCCAAAAGAAGGAAAAAAAAGCTTCTTCTTATTCTGCCTTTTCTTAACTCCAAAAGGCAATCAGATTTCTCCTTGGGTCAATAAAATATTTCTATTTATGTAGCACAACAACAAAATGCCTGATGCAGCTAGCTTAAAAAATGTCACCTTCATCAGGGTTCCAGGTCGGCATTTTGGGCTGAATGGGAATGTATCCATGCTACTATTTTGAGAAACAGCCATAATGTCGCAACATTTCAAACCAAATCTTCATTATAACACAAAATTAAATTGTATAGTTCAGCACTGAAAGCTACACAACTTCTTCACAAATTCATTTTTTCTTTCAAACATAAAAACCATGGTTTAAAGAGAGCCTAAAATTTGCACCACAACGTAAACTTCAAAGAATGTGTAATACTGCCAATAATCTAGTCTTTAATATAGAATGTAGTTACTGTCATATTCTGACATCATGGCATCACATAGAGAAGGCATAATCCAAGATCTGCACAGTTTTACTGTAAGCAGAAAGCTTTAGATCTGAGCTTCTGATTAAGTGGGTATTATCTAGATTACACTCATTATCCATCTTTAGCTAAACAACTTCATATTTTTGTTGAAAAGCAGCAGCAGCAGTTTGTTAATTGAATGCCTTTCAATTAATGTTTTTGACTGAAGTAATCTTAGATACCATGAAAGCTAACCAAAAAAAACATCCAAGGGTCACTCTCTGAAACCCATTTGTTGATCTTTCATACCATGCTGGTGTCAGCGTTTGTCAAGAAAGGAAGCATAACTTGAAGATGCCATCCTGCAACACACTAAATTGACCTTACTCACAGAGTATATTGTGGTTTCATCACGGATTTAAACCATTTTCTCACATAACATCATAAATCCTGACTTCTACCCCGGAAAATCCGGATGCTGAGGGGGGGCAAATTTGGAAGGTAGGGTGTCACTAAACTGACAGCTCTACTGTGCCTCCACAGTTGGGATGCATGCAACATTACACACAAGGACCGGACTAACCATCTGGTAAACTGGGCAAATGTCGGATTGGCGTAGATCACTTACCTGTACTGCTGCTTGTGTGGCAAATCTGGTCCTATAGTATGCAGCCATATGTGCTGGATACATGCCGCCACATGCTACAAGAGCGTTAGAATAAAATGTACTCATGTATCCAGCATGCCACTTATTGGACGCTATCCAAAAATATGAGGCCTGATTTAAATCCCGAGTCTGGCCGTGTCACACACCCTTGGGCATCTAATAAAAATGGGACCAGAATGCTGGTACATTATATTGTTCAATTCCTGTGGCAGCCATTTTTCTATATGCATTACACATGTTGCATGAATGTGTGAACCACAGATAATAACATACTGTATGTAACAAATGTGGTTAGAGTTTATGCCACTGTTGAGAAATTATTGCAGACGCATTCCTTTCTATGTTCTCATTTTTGTTGTTGCAATGATTACAAAAAGTTTAGAGTGTTCAGACAATACCTAAATTCACACATTGCCATAGCTGGGAACTTCTCGGCTCCGGCTACCTGGAGCCTTCCCTTGCGGGACGCGGCCAGGACTGCACACTGACGTCATTTAAAGAAAAAATTGGGCGGGGAGCGGGGCGTGTCAAGACCCCGCAACCCGGAGGATTTGGGTCAAACCCGGAGAGTTCCCAGGTATGCACATTGCTTATAATGCTGATAAGATTTGAGCCCTGGCAACCAGTTTTACAGGTGGTCCTGCATTGCCTGCTGTGATATTGAGTCTTTGATACAAAAACAGTGAAAGCCTCTGGTAGACAAAGTAAAACGTAAAAATAGATACAGACACTGACAGCACAGAATAGTAAGTTTCTGTATATAACAGGAGTAAGAATCTACAGCCTTGGGCAGACGACCAGAGCAGCATACATGGGAATCTCTGTTTGAGTTTCAGGTGGTTTTATACCGATCACAGGTTGTCAAAGAAAATGTCACACGGTTTGCCTCTGAAACCAGCCACCATTTTAAAATCCACTGCCATCGGGCTCTCTTTCCATGGGCCGAAAATTAGGATCAATGGCTTCACTGGTTGTTGCAGGACGGACCTTCCCTAGTCTTCATTAAATGGTGCAAATATGATATCCTGCATAGATCACTGATTAACTTAGTGTCTAGAAAACATAAGCATATCTGTCCTTGTATACTTTCCTCATAATGCTTAAAAATATGAAGATATCATAGAGGAAGCCAGGGGGTTAAAATTCTCTACTATTTAAAAACCCTGGGATTAAACATGGATGAAAGGACTACATGACTGAGCATGGGAAAGGCATTATTCTATACATAGTGTAGGAATTATATTTTAAACCCCAGGTAAGAGTCCTCAGTGATATTCCATTGATATTGATATCACTATTACGCCCCTGTGTCTTTATTGTAGATAAATGAATGACATTTTGACATTGCACAGTCATGATTCAGTACTGTAGCCCTCATGCCTGAGAGGGAAGGTCTGGGGTTACAGAAAAAAAGGAAAGTTACTTTAAGTAATTTTAAGTATTTTTTTTTTTCTTTCAAGACAATAAAGTGAACAAAAGAAAAACGTAAATTGATTTCATCTTTTATTGAAAGAGATCCATGATCTATGTGACTTAGCGTTGAAAATTTGATCTGGGATTTACATTGTTACAAAAGAGAATTTAGAATAATGAAGAATAATCAAACATAACAATGTCAACAAGAAGATCGGATGATTTTGTAACAATCAAATAGCAAATGACTATTTAAGGTCTCTTGTGTTTTGAACAGTAGGTTGAAGAACAAATGATTGAGAAAATCAGCACTGTTTTAGGCAGACCAGAAAGGTATTTTTGCTGAAACTGCAGTCACTTATATTCACCAATAATTATTTCACATTTAAACCACTTTACAGGAAATCAGTCCTATTTCTTAACGATAAGACAAAGACAAGGACACATTTCATTCCTAGAAGTGTATCAGTACTTTTCTGCTAATATCAAGGCATCCCTCCCCATGGACTGGTTGTTTGTATTTAAGCAGAATAAACCAACCCTTAGATAACTTCAAAATATCTGCAAACTAAAATGAATTATTGCGACATCAGCATTTCCAAAACATTGATATTCCACTACATACTTTCATTATCTAATTCAGCTGTCTTGCTCTTTTTTTTCCCTATATGTAATAAACATAGAAACAGAAGTTGACGGCATATCAAGTCTGCCTGTTTTCCCCTGCTTTAAAGACTCTTTAATCAGTCCTCTGTATTGCCTTAGATGCAGTATCGTGTTAGTACCTCAGATGGATCAAATACATTGCTGCTGATCATTCTTTTCTTCATGATAAAAAAAGTACTTTTCCACCATGTTTGTATTAAGGACGGCTGTGACATCACATTGTCACATCACATCACATCACATGCCAGATATACAAGTAGTTACATGGACTGACGCTCTTTTAGACCCAACCCCCTGTAATTCTTTCTTCCCTGATGTCCCACTTTTCTAGTTTAGAATGCTTGGTGGCCATGAGACTATCATAGTGTTCTACAACCTTAGAACTGTATATCAATCTGTGGAAGTAAAATAAATTCTTCTTCTTCAAAATGTCTTTGAAATATTCATTATTTGGTCCAAAGAGCTACCCCTAGTGATGCATCTAACTACACCCCCTGAAGCAAATAGTTCTCTTTGGCCATTGGAAATGTAGGACTCGATGGAATACAGGGTCTAGTTACTTAAGACTGTCCTATAATTGTATAGACCTCTTGCTGTCTCTACTAAAATTCAGAACTGTTAGCAAGAAGCACGATGTCATGAACGCCGTCATTGCAGAAGTTCTTCAGCCTAGAAATGCCCTAACAAAGGATTGAGCCCTTACGATCCCAACAGTGAGGAGGCTCAAGAGTAGGCAGGAAAATGTCGATACTGAGTGTTAAAGGCAAAGAACTGTCAGAACCACATACATGTGTTTGCAAACTACAGGCAGGAGTCACAGGGGGGTGACATAGGATGCCAGGGGTTGATACAGAATGGCTGGTCAGACACTAAACGGGTAGTCATAGAAGCCAAAGGTCATGGATCAGGTAGTCATACAAGCAAGAAATGGTACACAGGTAGATCAAACTAAAGCAGAACCACTATGAAGGAGAGTAGTCAGGCAAACCATGGGTCAAATCTCAAAATAACATAAGTTTTACAACAAACGCAGCATAACAGGACCACAACATGGTGACTAGAAATTGCAGTTCTGGCGCTCTTTATGTCCTCCCTAAGCAAGTCATAGGTGTACCTTCAGCTACACATCACCAGTATGTACTTCAGCTCCAGTAGATGGAATTGGCTGTCGGGAGTGCACCACCATACCTGGGAAGTTCTGAGCTCTGGCTCCCCGGAGCCTTCCCTTGCGAGACACAGCCAGCACTGCCCACTGATGTGAATGGATGGTCCAACTGACATCGCAGGAAGCACCCCCATTTAAAGGGGAAATGGACAGGGAGCAGGATGTGTCAAGACCCCGCTCCCGCGCCCCGAGTATCTGGGTGTTGACCCGGAGAACTGGAGAAGCGGTGCTTCACCCAGAGACCTCCGAGTCAAGCCTGGAGATTTCCCAGGTGTATGGACCACCCTCCTCTTGGTGAGTACTTGTTTACTGAGACCTTCAAGCCGGCTGGCAGCAGCCTGCCTGACGGTCGCGGGTCTTAGTGACTTGACTCAGTGTAGCACTTCCATTGAAGTCAATTGGAGCTGATTGAAAACAAATTGTGTATGCTAGCAATAATATATCTAAAAATAATATGGTTGTTTTTTACTTTTTTTTCTGTATTTATAGGGAAACAATACCAGCTTACTGGAAAATATATATAGATATAGATATATAGATATATATAGATAACAGGTGCTGAGCTTTTGGATATAGCATATACCGTATTCTAGTTCAACATTGCTGCTCTCATTGATTTCAGAAGAAACCCGCTACTGATTGGATTCAACGGGAATGCTATGTATAAGAGGTGTACTTAAGTATACTTCATTCCTTTAGTAGGGGCAACCAGTGGTAGATGAAAATAACTGAATATCTAACCAATGCCCCAGTTTGCATGTAGTAAAATACACTGGAGTATATGTAAAATGAACTCCATTATGCATTTTAAATGGACATATGGCAGTAGTGTTCCTTAAATTGTTGTGCATGGCCTTTACCCATCTAAACATAGACCAAACTCATATTTTGGTTCTTCAATTTTTTCTTTTAGTTATACATTCTCCCATCTTTATCTATCTATATACTTAAGTCCCTTTAGTAACACAGAAATGTGTGGTACTTTCTGTGAATCAAAGTCTCACCACTAATGTCTTGGGACATTCTCTGAAAGCTGTGTGAGGTCCTATAACTAAATATGTTTGACGTGTTAAAAGAAAGTTTGAAAAAAGCAAAAAAAGTGGACATGTTTTAACACATTGTATGGTTTCTATGAAGGGCTGTGGTGAGTGTGCCCCTCAGCCCTCCCCGCAGCCACTGCCCTCATTATGGAAAGCCTGGATATGACGTGCCACTGGCCTGTGTCTTAAAGAAGCACAACGCACGCTTGGCACATTCTTCCAGGGTGTAAATGGGCCATTTAGGGAGATCAGAGATCTCCTTTGTTACAGGCCCACTAAGCAGCGGCACACACATGGTTTTGCAGCAGGGGAACCTTTATGTAGAAAGAGGGGAAGCTGTGAGACCTGTTTGATCAAAAATAACAGAACAAGAAAAAGGCACAACTATAGACATTGTTTTCTATTTCTATATGCATTATAGCTGAATATATAAAATATATATATTTGTTATCCCAAATGACAATAACATCCCAACACCCATACCAAAAGAATCTTAATGCAAACCTTCATTTCAATGTGTTAAAAAGACTAAGGCCACAGTGCTTTTTCTGAGCATTTTTTTGACACCATGGAATATTCTAAAGGAAAAGCTGTGAAGTGTATGTACGGCTCACAAATGGACCAGTTTACACAAGCCAGCAATGTGTTAGGAACCGAGCAAGGTGTTTCTCTAAAAATAGAAGCCGTGATGCATTATTCAAAAGAAAGCAGAGAACTTAGACAGCCGTACCATGTAAACTGCGATGTTTACAAGGTAAGGGCGTCCAGATGCAAAGGTTTAGAAGAAGGACCATCCTTCAGTAGGGGACATCCGGCCAACCATCCCACATTTAACATGGCCTGCACTTGAAATGCACAAACTAAAAGTTGTAAAATCACGTACCTTGTGTTTTATCACACTATGAGCCAATTGCATGGCTTGATGGGTACATTTTGGCCTTGGGCTATGCGCCACCCTAAAGATGGCCAAGCTACCCTAAAACGTAGGCTTAGCAACTGGACCACATACTATATGTTAAAGGGCTCGTTATCTCTTCTCGTATGTTGGGAACAACGGTACAAGTATGAATTTGGTTTAATGACTAGGGTTCAGTTCAATTCTCAAATGACTCCTTTAACAGTATTACCAATGTTCCCATCCTACTGGTCACTTTGCCAGCTCATCAAATGCATACTTCATTTTTAAAAAAATGCAAGTTGTTTTCTTAATACATCTTAATAGAACTGAAGTCTCCTTAAAGTAATTACGCTTCAAGTAGAAGGTATGGCCTGTTAAGAAGTGCTCCTCGCTGCAACTCTGTTGCCTACAGTGGGAGCACGTTATTCACTTTATCTGACAGCAGATCAATAATATGATGAACAACAGGTAATTGGGATTAGGATCTCATTTTTCTATGCAGTGGAATATGGCATTTCTCTTCTGTAATCTAGTTCTCACTACAGAAGGCGCATACATTAAAAAGGCATTTGGGGAAATCTAAAAGTTTTAAGTTCTTGAACCAATGAAGATCTCTGAAGAGATTGGTATTCAGATCTTATTTAGACTGTAAAAAGAAATGGAATGAAACACCAACAGCCAATAGCCAGCATTCTCAATCCTGGCAGGGATTGTGAAATCTTCAGAAGTGCCATCCGGTACGTGGATAATTCATCACTATAATAAATGGTTGTACTAAGCAAATATCGGCGGTGCTGGTATATAACTCCAGCAGGTTTTACAGGTAAAATGAAGAGTATGCAGGTATAAAGGGATGGCATACAAGTAAAAAAAAAAAAGTCTTTTTTTTTATTAAACTACACACAAAATTATACCAAACTTGATTTCTATGTATTTATGTAACGCTCCCATTTTAAAGGCCTGCAAAAGTCCTGGACTTTTTTGATCATTTCAGCAACCGAGTTTAGGTTGGTTATTTGGTCTACTAACAGTAGGACGTCACTCCTCTGTCCACAATATTTGCATTTGCCCAGCTATTTGCTGTGTGGGCATGCGTGCAGCTGTACACCTCCTGACACGTGAGACACCAGTCAGCACACTCCAGATGAGGGCCTAAAGACTGCTGGCCAACAGCGCCACATACTCAGCGCCACATACTGGAGCGGCAGTTTGGATGCTGCAGTGTGTGTCCGGCAGCTGAATACGCGTTAAAAACATAGGCTGCCTTAAAGTGCCAAGGCCGCCTCATCAGCGCCAGTCTGGCCCTGAATGACACCCTCATACACAGAAAGCAGCCCACCTAATTTCAAGAGTTTGCTTTTCCTGACAAGAAATGACCGTACCTGGGAACTTCTGGGCTCCGGTTACCCGGAGCCTTCCCTTGCAGGACGCGGCCAGAGCTGCCCACTGACGCTGGCTGGCGGCTGACGTTAATGGAAGTTCCCGCTGACAGCAGCAGGAAGCACCCCCATTTAAAGGAAAAATGGACGGGTCTTGACCCGGAGAACCGGAGGAACAGCGCTCACCCGACAATCTCCGGGTCAAATCTGGAGAGTTCTCAGGTATGGAAATGACTGACCATAGAGGGAGTGGGAAGCTACAGCTATGGTCAGTGATATTTACTTACAGTGCTGTCCTTGGTCTAACCCAGGAATAAGACGTCACAATGCAACTCCAAGAAGTAAGGACAGCAGCAGGCAATGTCTTATCCCCATGCCCCACTTTTAAAGGAAGCATGACGCAGAAGGAAACTATGGAGGACTGCGCCAATCTCCCTTTTAACCGGCGCATTGAGTAGTGGAGTTGAAGGGGTCCTCTCCTGGACCTGCCACCCTAGGGCCACTAGGCTTTTTAGATATTCACATTTAGGGGCTGTCTGGGACACTGTAGTGTCTTTTTACATTGCTTGTGTTACAGGCACACACAATCAGACATATATATATATATATATCTCTTTATATGTACTGAGCATATATGTCATATTTTCAACCAGTAGATTTGAACTAATGACAGAATCCTGCTGCTTTAATCAATGAAGAGCGTGCACGCTTCCTCTGGGACTCTGCTGTTGCCGGCTGGGCTTTCAGCTCCTTCGCTGCCAGGAAACCCGCACAGCAATTCTCTTCCATTCTTCTTTGTAATGAAAAAAAGTTCAGGAGTCATGCGGAGGCCAGCAATGGGATTCAGATGCCAGCACCAGACAGGAAAACGGAACCATAAACATTTCATTGCGCAGTAACATAGCAGCGCTGAGAATAGGACCCACCAGGGAATAACGTGGAAAACAGCTTGGGTACGGTACTTTCCGCTAATTCCTTTTTAGAGCCAGAGCAGTCTACATCATATCGTAAAAAAGAAAGGTGTTAAAGGTACAGTGTTGATTGCTGAAGCAAACAGCCATATATCAAGGTTTTTTTCTCTCTAGAAAATAGGAATAATACGTTTTTTCTAATGATTTTTTTTTCTAATGCGAGTATAGCAGCTTGCTAAAAGTTAATAAAATCAGGGTCAGGAACTAGGTGAGAAATGGGTGGAGGCTCCCTGGCCCCTTTTCTGTACCCTATTGCTCATTAAAAATAGAATAACCCTGAGCAGTGGCGGCTGGTGGGTAATTCCAATGGGGGTTCACATGCTGCTGTTCCCTCTCCACGAACACACAGAATAATGGTGCTTCGCGCCTTGCATTGTTAGCCCCGCCTCCCTGCTCGCATCAGTCACTGGGGAGGGCGGGGAGACGCCGGGCTGGGCGGGGAGTTTGTTGGCTGGGGGCTCCTCCCCCGCTGGCACAGCCTTTACTCTGAGAACGGGGATCAAATGGGCGTCTCAGCCGGCGCTTTGTAATGTAAGCAAGGTTCTGGCAGCAATTGAGCAAATAGGGTCTTTCTTCTATCTCACGTGTGCTGCAGCAGTCCGGTAGATGAAAGAACTATGAACAGGCTGCCTATTCGTAGCTCTTTCTTGCATAGGCAGGCTACATCAAGGGACAGGAGGCTTCATATTAAATATATAACACTTTTTATTTCTATTTAATTTAGATTAAAATGGATTTTTGATGAATTTTGCCACGAGGTGGCAGTATGCATAGGAAGGTCCCCCATACCTCTCCTCCATATATTTTGACTCCCACCATCTCATTGAGCACACAGTGCATAGGTGAACTCTCTACCCACCAACGTTATTCCTGCACATAGCGTGGGAAAAGAGAGGGGCAGTTAACATGGCTGACCACTTGACTTTTTAGTGAATAGGGCCCATCGACATGGATGTTGATGCATCAATATACCCTTTATAGAATGATTTTCATACATCTGGTAGATAAATTCAACAGTACAAAAGAAAGATAAATGTAAATGAATAAAAAAAACAACTATTCATTCTTCATTAAAAAAGATCCCATTATTGTGGCCCAGCAGTACTTAAAGCACAAACCCATAAACCTCTGTTATGATAAGTTTAATGTATGTATAGTTTATGAAAATAATTATTTTCTGCCCCATGAGTATTTTGCCATTGCCGTTTCAATTGTATTTAATGGCTAGCAACAATAATTTTGAAACTATTTTTGTGTTGATATGATTTTTTCAGACACCGGATTTTTTTTATTGGGCTCTAGGTCCAATAGACCTTTAATCTGGGTCTGATAAAATAAAACTCTCTCTCTCTCTTTTGCTTTACCGGAGAACGAAAACCAGAGGGGAACCAAAATGATGTGCGTGCCAAACAATAAAAGAGAATTGGAAGACGGAGCCGGGATTGCTCTGAGCAATGGAACTTGGCATCCTTACAGTAGTGAGAGCAGTTGGCAAATGATACATTGTTTGATTTCACGGTATTTCCGTCATGGTGATTGTATGTAGGTACAGTTAGGGTGATCGCCTCCATACACAACAAAAAATATACATTAAACTACTGAAGGTTCTGTGTGCTATGAAAAGAAAATCAATCCGGGAATGTCGTTTATTGTAACACTGAGCAGGAAGCAAATAACTCATCGCTGATTACAAGCCATTGACTCCCACGGATGGTCAGAAATATAAACAAGCTATTTTTGTAGCACATTAGACCCCAGTGTAAACTAAGAGACCTTTCCAAGGCGCAGCAGAAATTGGTCCGAGATGTTTTGATTTTCCATCCAATACTGGAAAACCTGTTTGCATAAAAAGACGGCGTACCCTTTATCACTGTAACTGATAGCATTACCAATGTCATCGTTGTAGCATTACACGCTATTTTTTCAAAGGGTGGAAATGGCTTTTCAGACCTTGATAGACTCTCAAGGGTGGGGAATCACGAGGATCACATATTAGGAAGAAAACTATTTCAATGCATGTCATGAACGACGTTAGATCATATCTGTATTCACCCTGCCATTTATAGCACCGACCCGAAGCAGAATAGGATACCTCCTACACCTAGCAATCTGAATCTTTATTTTTAGTGCCTGAGAACTGCAATATATTTAGCTTTTCTTACCTCTGTGGAAGTAACCTAAAATATAACTAAGCCTGTCTGTCTTGTGTTCAGTCTGACCGCAATAGCGCTAAAAATACAGAGAGGGAAGCACCTAATAAGCATGTAAATATATGCTGTGGGTACTGCCGAAATTAACAATGTGTATTCAGGACAAACCAAAGAATCAGCACAGACAGAAAATAGATACTGCTAATAATTTACATTCATTTTAAAAATACCTACTACTACTAGTGGGCAGTCACACTACAGAGTCATTTATGACTTAGCTCACCACTCTGTGGCACATTCGGGCCTAACCTCACTAGGCCTAGTTTGGCAGGTCCAGGGGTCCAGCCTTAAAACCATGGGGAAGATCACCCTATTGGGCGGTCAGGACTCGCTAGGTACTGCGGCTCGGTTGGCCAGTTACAATGGCAATCTCTGATCTCTCCAATTGGCCCATTTACACTATGGAGGACTGTGCCAAAGCAACACAGCTGCCATAATATGCAGTACTTGGGAACTCTCCAGATCGAACTGGAGTTTCCAGGTGAAGCACTGCTTCTCTAGGGCTCCTCATCACCCTCTTCTTTCCCTAGGTCAAGGGAGTGGTGTTTAGCCATGCCCATTCGCTGCAAATTTTCAACACTTACAACATTCAATGCTATATGAGGCTAGCCTCACTTCCTGCCTGTGGCTAATCATGCCACTTGAGCAGTCCACATCCAGCCCACATCCATAGCTAGCCTCACCATACCCTGGAAAGCTCCCACATGAGTACCCAGCACCAGAATCAGCCGAGCACCATAATATGACGTTCACTCACCGTAGAACAGAGGGGGCAGCTGGGGGAGCTGCCCTGGACTGAAATCATTTAGATTGCTTTCCACAAATGCTTTCACTGGGTCTTTTTAAACCACCACCGCCACTTTTGTTGAGCCATTGGGGAACTGATCTGCTGTAAGTATGCAACGTATCAGAACATCTGTTTGTCCAAACACAGCTCCTGCATAGCAAATACCTCACGGGCAAGGAAAAGCTACAGAACTCTCCCATGCATTTGTAAGAGGGCATCACAAAAATGTAAAGGGATCATACATAATATATAAAATACATATGGCTGGAGTCTCCCTTTAAATGGGACATAGTCGGGTTTTTATTTCACCTAACATGTCGACTGGTAAAAACAGGCACACGCTTGGTTTAGAATGTGTGGTTAGAGCCGTGGCTGGGGACATTCTGACTTAAGGGGACTGTCATGTACTCATGCCCATACCAACTGTCCATGTGAACATTGCTGAACCATGTGCATTTTAGATTTTGAAGGCCCTTGTGCTAGTCAGGGTACTCCCAAAGTATATTTGTTGTTTTGGAACTTCAGTATTCAGAAGGAATAGTAGAAAAAGTGTGTTTAGAATGCCTACATGGGTGTTCTTTAAAATGTAATAATTTGTATGTAAATGTCT
Organism: Spea hammondii; assembly: GCA_029215755.1. NCBI lineage: Eukaryota > Metazoa > Chordata > Amphibia > Anura > Pelobatidae > Spea > Spea hammondii. The sequence goes on from JARDYJ010000002.1 coordinate 114,666,983, forward strand.
GCAGACATATGCCAAATTATTTTTTCTCCAGGTGTATCTATGAAGGGTAAGGATATCAAACATGTTCCAAAATATGGATATTATATTTATGTTTTTATCTTCTGCTTTATGATCTTGTGGAACAACACATTGATTCACAAATGTTCTCTTCGTGGCCTACATCGTATTGGAGAACAATCATCACAATATCTCATCAGTGGCAATGACCTTGGAACTAGGATTCTTTTCTCATTTGACAATAAGCCAGCATCCTGATGATCTGAGAAGCTGTTTTTTTTCCATTTCCTATTTTTCTATTGTAATTTTATGTAATCAGATTCTGAATGAGAACATTCTGATGAGGAAGAAAAATTGAATGCAGATTGCGTCTTGGTTTCGGATTGCATTTCTAAAACACGAAAGTACACATATGGAGAGAATTAGAATTTAATGGAAAAATTGGTGGTGAATCCCTTTCTAAATAGCAAAACGTGTAGACGTCAGACCACGAGCAATCCTTGAAGATGACAGTTCAGATGACATTTACAAGTTTCTGGTATGCTAAGGACTTTTCATTTAATACAGTGGAATTGTATATTATTTTGTTTAAATACCCATGAGTGTGTCGGTCTATCTGTGTGCAGGAATACACAAAATTCTGAAATTCTGATTTTTTTTCTTGCTAATTTCATTTGAAATTTTAGCCGTTTGTAAGGAAAATGACAAAAACAACAAGGTACAATGACAACATACACCAAACATATCAATATGTATAATTTTAGAGGTTTATTTATCAAAAAATATAATCATTTTGTATAAAATGACATTCCCGTCATTTGGGGTAGATTGCTGCTTTAAGATACCTGCCTTTATTTTCTTATTTGATTCCATAGGTCCTTGAAAAGCAATTAGAAGCGGTTATTAATGCCACTAGTTCTGCTGCTTTGAAAATTAATGTTGTATAGCAGGTGGCTGCGGAGACTTCTACATTAAAGCATTGAGGACATGTTTAAAATAGTAAACATCTGAAAGCCCGTGGAACAGGTATGTTTTGTGCAGCCTTCTCCAACCACACTAAAAGCCTGTCTATAAATTTTATCTCAGTAGTTGTTTTGGGTGTCATGTGCCAGATGTGATACAGAGATAATTTCACCATTAACCATTATATTCTCAAGAGAAGCAGTTATAGTAATCAGCATTCATACGCCTAAAACAAATAGCAGTAGTGATCACGGCAGATAACATTGTAACAAAAGCAATTTCATTTTTAGTAAGAGCCAGTAAAAAAAAATGGCTCCACTAACTGACCTGGATACAATGTCTTAATAAGGGACAGATGACATCTGGTTACTGAGCATGCTGGAAGTTGTAGTTAATATATGTTGTATATCACTAAATTGAAAAAAAATAATCAATTTAGACTGTAAAGATACTCCATCCAGTTTGTCATAACCATAGATGGGAACTTCCCAAGGTAGGCCAGAGCTCTTGATTTTCTGGAGGTGGCTTCTTAAAAGGGATGGGGTACCCATGTGTGGGACAGGTCTAGCCCCAGTGGGTGTGGAGTAGAAGAGCATGGCAAACACCACTTTCCTACCCAGAGACAGAGGCTCCAATACCATCGGAAGCATTGATTTAACAGGAGACTCTATGTGAAGCCTGGAGAGTTCTCAGACACAGTCATAATTTAAGACATGGAAATGTTCTGGATTTTTTGAAGGTGTTTCAGTTTTAAATTCACGTTGTTAGAATTTTCCATAAATGATGGACACTTAATTTCGCTTCCCTCTCTCTGCTTTTTAAACTCCCTAATCCTTCAAATACTCTGTTAATCCAGAAACAAGTGAACACTGGGTTCAACATTAGTTCTAGGTGAACTGTCAATTAAAAAAAAAATCATGCAGAATATGTGTGCCATGCAGAATACTCCTTAATTACCATGGCATACATACCTACTTGTCATAAACTGTTGTTCTAGGTGCCATCAGCCTCCAGTAGAACTTTTCTCTCAAGCCACCTTCCACCTTTTTTCTACACAATTGCTCACTGAAAATTCATGCTGTGACTACATAAAGCCAAGAGAATTTGGAATGTTTTGAGTACAGGAAGTAGAAGTGAAGCATATACGGTGTTCTATAAAAAAAATGGTAATTCCCTCTCCTTTTTAATGTCCAAAAAAGTATGAAAGCTTACTTGCCAGCCTCAATCAGCAGCCATGACGTTAACAAATGATCTGGTAAGGACTTGCAATCATGACCCACTTTCCTGGTTGGGTCACAGGGTCTCTTTATACTTTAGAATTATTATTTTACCAAATAGCTACTGGGATGTATTTATTTATAAAGAAAACAGTCCTGGTTGGTTGTTGTGGAATAGCCATCATAGGAACCAATGGATTGTTTATATACCTTTCCCACAATTAACATTCTCCTCCAGAATTCACATTAAAGACTCTGTAAACCTCCCAATTACTTTGAAAGTGTGGGATGATTAAAAATAACACTTCATTCTAACGCTTTTAAAGCATACATGTAAACTGTAGGTTTCACTAATATACCTCTGAACTAAGAACATAATCCAAGTGTGACTCGCATAAAAGATCAAAAGGATTAGAGCAAAAAGCACATTTTAAGAGAAACTGTGTAGCATAACACAACACCTTTTTAATGACTATTGCATGACAATTTTCCAATGTGGGTGCTAATCCATATCAATGATGTTTCTTGATGGCATCTATTCCCCACAGGGAAATTATTTTAACTTTGAACCCCATCCTCTCATCGGATTTAGGATTGAGGGTAAAGGGGGATAAACAGGATGCCTCCCATAGTGTATTATTGAAAGCATGGTAGTGCTTTTGTTAACTTTAGTTAATTTTGATAGCAGTCAAATGGTCTGATTTCTGGTAAGAATAGCAATCCTTTGAAACCCTGCAAATTATATGCAAATCTTTTTCCAAACAGTGGATATAGAAAGTCTACACACCCCTTTTAAAATGCAAGGTGCTTGTGATTTTAAAGAATGAGACAAAGATAAACCGTGTCAGAACTTCTTCCACCTTTAATGTGACCTATAACGTGAACAATTCAATTGCAAAACAAGCTGAACTCTTTGAGGAGGGAAAAACTCACAATAACCTGGTTGCATAAGTGTGCACACCCTCTTATAACTGGGGCTGGGGCTGTGTTCAGAATTAACCAATCACATTCAAACTCATGTTACATAGAAGTCATTACATACCTGCCATCATTTAAAGTGACCCACTGATTAATCACAAATACAGTTCAGATGTTCTAGTAGGATTTACCTGTCATTTGCTTAGTTACTTCTCAGAGCAAAAGCCATGGTCAGCAGAGAGCATCCAAAGCATCAGAGGGATCTCATTGTTGAAAGCTGTCAGTCAGGAGAAGGGTACAAAATAATTTCTAAAGCATTACCGTGGAACACAGTGAAGACAGTCATCATCAAGTGGAGAAAATATGGCACAACAGAGGCATTACCAAGAACTGGACGTCCATCCAAAATTGATGGAAAGACAAGAAGAAAACTGGTCAGGGAGGCTTACAAGAGGCCTACTGCAACATTAAAGGAACTGCAGGAATTTGTGGCAAGTACTGGCTGTGTGCTACATGTGACAACAATCTCCCGTATTCTTCATACGAATGGGCTTTGGGGTAGGGTGGGAAGACGGAAGCCTTTTCTTACAAACACAAACATCAAGTCCCCCGAAAGCACGTGGGAAAATGTGTTATGGTCTGATGAAACCAAGGTTGAACTTTTTGGCCATAATTTCAAAAGGTATGTTTGGCGCAAAAACAACACTACACATTACCTAAAGAACGCCATACCCACAGTGAAGCATGGTGGCGGCAGCATGATGCTTTGGGGCTGTTTTTCTTCAGTTGGAACTGGGGCCTTAGTCAGGGTGGAGGGAATTATGAAAAGTTCCAAATACCAGGCAGTTTTGGCACATAACCTTCAGGCATCCGTTAGGAAGCTGAAGATGAAGAACCTTTTGGCACCAAAACGATCCAAAGCACACATCCAGCACACATCCTAATCTTCACCGGAAGAAGATTAACATTTTGGAATGGCCCAGCCAGAGCCCAGGCCTGAATCCAATTGAACATCTGTGGGGTGATCTGAAGAGGGCTGTGCACAGGAGATGTCCTCGCAATCTGACAGATTTGGAGCACTTTTGCAAAGAAGAGTGGACATATATTGCCACGTCAACATGTGCCATGCTAACAGACTCCTACTCAAAAAGACTGATTACTGTAATAAAATCAAAAGATGCTTCAACAAAGTATTAGTTTAAGGGTGTGCACACTTATGCAAACAGATTATTGTGAGTTTATTTTTATTTATTCCCCCCCCCCTCAAAGATTTCAGCTTGTTTTGCAATTGAATTGTTCACGTTATAGGTCACATTAAAGGTGGAAAAAGTTCTGATATGATTTATCTTTGTCTCATTCTTTAAAATCACAAGAACCTGGCATTTTAACAGGGGTGTGTAGACTTTTTATATCCACTGTATGAAATTCTGATATTCATCCTGATACGCGTTTTCTTACTTTATTCCAAGTAACCCAAAGTGAAGCATATATCCCAAAATGTGCCTGGCATGTGAACAAGTAGAACAAAACCCTCAAAATTCTGTGTTCATGTTAGATTTGTGGTTACTGTGGGCCACTTAGAAAGGTAAGTAGAGATTCTTTTAACTATTCAAGGGATGTGCTTTTAGGTAATATATAGTTTTATGGGTTAAGTTCATATGTGGGACTTCTACTGAATGAGAAAGGGCCCAGTAAAGTAATCTGTCAAAATTCCAAGCATGGGACATGCGCTGGGAGACAGGAATGTATGTATGTATATATATATATATATATATAATTATACACTTATTGGCCACTTTATTAAGTTCACCTTGCTAGTACCGGGTTGGACCCCCTTTTGCCTTCAGAACTGCCTTCATTCTTTGTGGCATACTTTCTAGAAGGTGCTGGAAACATTCCTCATAGATTTTGGTCCATATGTACATGATGGCTGCATTACACCACCAACAGCCTGAAATGTTGACACAAGGCAGGATAGATCTATGCTTTCATGTTGTTTACACCAAATTCTGACCCTGCCATCTGAATGTCGCAGCTGGAATTGAGACTAATCAGATCAGGTAACATTCTTCCAGTCTTCCATTGTCTAATTTTGGTGAGCCTGTGTGAATTGTAGCCTTAGTTTCCTGTTCTAGGAGTGGCACCTGATGTGGTCTTCTGCTGCTGTAGCCCATCTGTTGTGCATTCAGAGATGGTATTCTGCATAACTTGGTTGTAACGAGTGGTTATTTGAGTTACTGTTGCCTTTCTGTCACCTCGAGCCAGTCTGCCCATTCGCCTCCGACCTCTGACATCAACAAGGCATTGTTGTCCACACAACTGCCGCTTACTGGATATTTTCTCTTTTTCAGACCATTCTCTGTAAATAATAGAGATGGTTGTGCGTAAAAATCCCAGTAGATCAGCAGTTTCTGAAATACTAAGACCAGCCCGTCTGGTCACTTAAATCCCCTTTCTTCCCCATTCTGATGCTCGGTTTCAACTTCAGCAAGTTGTCTTGACTACATTTACATTCCTAAATGCATTGAGTTCCTGCCATGCGATTGGCTGATTAGGTATTTGTGTTAACAAGCAATTGAACAGGTGTATATATATATATATATATATATATATATATATATATATATGTGTATGTGAGCATGGATGTGTAATTGTGTGTGTGTGTGCATGGATGTGTAATTGTGTGTGTGTGGATGGAGGTGTAACTGTATGCGTGTGTGAGCATGGAGATGTAATTCTGTGTTTGTGGGTGGGTGTGAGCATGGATGTGTAAGTGTTCAGGGCCGGCCCGACAATGGAGCCGAGTGGGGCAACCGCTTCAGGTGGCACTTTTGAAGGGGCGGCAAAGCCCCCTTTTTTTTTTTTTAAAGCGAAAGAGAGAGAAAGGGGCGCCGAGTAGTTTTCGCTTACCAAGCTGTCAGTACCCGCTCGGCGCCCCTCTCTCTCCCAGGACTGCTGAAAGGTAAGTACAAGGGGGGGCAGGGACGGAGGAAGGGTAGACAAGGGGGGGGGCGGCAGGGACGGAGGGAGAGGAAGGGTAGACAAGGGGGGGGTGGCAGGGACGGAGGGAGAGGAAGGGTAGATAAGGGGGGGGGGGGCATTTTAAAATTTGCCCCAGGCGGCATTTTGCCTTGGGCCGGCCCTGTGTTTGTGTATGAGCATGTATGTATAAGTGTGTGTGTGCTAGTGAGTATCAGTGTATGTGTCAGAGTGTTGGAAGGGGTGGCAAGGAGCAAAGAAGGCACAGACAAGTTGCTTGGGGGCAATGATGGCACATACCAGCTGTTTGGTGCAAAGATGGCATAGAGAAGCTGCTTATGGGCACTGGCATGCTGGAGGCAAAGATGGCACAGACAGGCTGTTGGGGTTAGGGTGGCATTGGTATTCTGCTTGGGGGCAAAGGTGGCGGTCACAACCTGTTTAGAATAAAGGTGGCACTGCGGCACCTGTTGATTGGTGAAGTTGGGGGTTCCGTGGCATTTTTTGCACAAGGGCCCTGTGGTTTCTAGTTACGCTCCTGGCCCCTTATCAAATTAACTGTGCTGTCAGGTTTTTGAAATATATAGTATTTTATGCAGTTAAATTGAAACATGGGACCTCTACTGTGTCTCAAATGAGACATGGTCCCAGCAAAACGATCTGTCATAATTCCATGCTTGAAAACTGTAATGCGCATGTTCCAAATTTGAACCCGCAGTCCCAAAAAATATACCCTACCCATGGATGTAGGGTGTTGCTGAATACAAATCAAGAGTTGTTTTAGTAATTGCATGTACCCTGGAAAAGAAATGTACTGAAATACTGTGTTTGTATACAATGAGTTTGTTAAAAACCTAAATTTTACAGCCATGTTTGGGATAGATTTGCACTAAAATGGTTAAATAACAGGTGTTAAACTCCCAACTCCCAGCATATTGCATTTTAAAAAAATCTTGTTTAGAAACATCAATGCACTTTATTCACATTTAACCCTGTAACGACCAAAATAAATGAAAATACTAAGCTTATGAGGTGTTTCCAAAATCAGGACAAACACCTAAATACATTTCAGAGATTTTATTAATATTAATTAATTATTAATTAATCATTATTATTTGAAAAGAAAGCCCTTCTTGTCCTGAAAAAAGACAATACATACATCCTTTAGCACAAACATGGTAAAAAAAACTGGTTGTAAAGTGGTGAAAGCTAGTAAATCCAAGTTGTAGATCCAGAGGTGTTTTTGTTTTACATTTGGGGATAAAAAAAGTGTTTTTACCCCAGTTAACCTGCTGGCTGCGCATCCCTACTAGACACTGCTCAGACCTGTCAATCTTTGCCAAAACAAAGACATGCATTTCCTCTCCTAGGTACTCTCTCATTCATTCCAGAATTATACTTCCTGTAAATATTTTGTCATGTATTTGGGATTTGTGTGTGGATTGATTTGTGTGTGGTTATGGGCAGGTGTTTGTAAAAGGCAGTGTGTAAAGGCAATGTACCTGTGTATGCGTGTTAATGGGGAGGTGTGTATAAAGGCAGCATGTATGGCCAGTCTTGTGTAAGGGCAGTGTATGTCTATATGTGTGTTTATGGACAGGTGTGTGTAAAGGCAGTGTGTGTGGGCAGTTGTGTGTAAGGGCAGGCCCGGACAGGCCATCGGGCGGCCCAAGGCTGGATTGACGTAGGGGCTGATGGAGCTGCAGCTCCAGGCCCCTACCTTAAAATAGGCCCAGTCAGGACCGGACTGACTGGGCCTATGCGACCTCTACGGCCGCATTAACGCAGGGCATAAGGGGCACCTGCCCCTTAAGCCCGCCGCAACTGCGACCTGGTCCGCCACTCTAGGGAGCCGGGCAGCCCCAACCAGGGCCAGCCTTAGGGGTGCGCAGCCGCACAGGGCTTAAATTAAAACATCGGGGGGGTTTTTTTGTTTACTTTATTTAACATCCTTCATGTTAAATAAAGTTTGTTTAACTTTATTTTACATGTAGGATGTTAAATAAAGTTAAAAAAAAACAACAAAAAACCCCGATGTTTTAATTTAAGCATTGTGCGGCTGCGCACCCCTAAGGCCGGCCCTGGTGGGGGCTGCCCGGCCTCCTAGAATGGCGGACCCGGTCGCAGTTGCTGCTTACTCCGGCAACAAGGTAAGTAGGGTAAGGGAGGGGGGTGCAGTGAGAAGGGGCAGAGGGGGGAGAGGGGATAGATAGTGAGAGGGGGTACATATTGAGAAATGGGGAAGGGGGTACATAGTGATAAGCGGGAACATAGAAGGGGCAGATAAGAAGGGGATGGGGAGAGGGGGAAATGTGAATGCGTACGAGAATGAATGAATAAATGTGTGGATGAATTGTGTGAATGCGTATGAGAATTAATGAATTCATGTGTGGATGAATTGCTTGAATGATTTGTGAGACTGCATTAATGAATATGTGTTAATGATTTGTGTGAATGAGTGAGTAAGTGTTTGTGTCTGTCATGAATGTTTAAGTGATTTGGGGAAATTCAAAGATGGTACAATAAATAAATAAAAATGGGCTGCTCAGTCTTAAATGCCCAGGCCTATTTTTTGTCCCAGTCCGGGCCTGTGTAAGGGCATTGTATGTGTATATGTGTATGTATGGGCAGGTATATATAAAGGCAGCTTGTAAGCCAGTGTATGCCTATATGTGTGTTTATGGGAAGGTGTGTGTAAAGCCAGTGTGTAGGGCAGTGTAAATAAAATAACCTCTGTAAAAAAATAGCTGGGGGGCACAATTTAACATTCTTGCCTTTGGCACAAAAGGAGCCAGCTACAACTCTGCTTACAACAACCAGGCAGCGCGAGAACCTGTCGCTCTGTCTCTGCACTTATTTGTAAACAATAAAGAAAAGATTTTGAGAGTTTTCCTCTCTTTCTCTGGCCCGAAGCAAGACCAGGGGGTGATGGATTTGGGTATTGAGTATAGGTGAACTCCAAGGTTATACCCCTCTCCAAGGTTTATTTATTACCACTCATCTTACCACACACAGCGTGGGTAAATGTTAGCCTTCTATGTGAATAGAAGGTCCCTGTTACACTTTGGCAGTACTTAAACTACCGTATTTGCTCGATTATAAGACGACCCTGATTATAAGACGACCCCCCAAAATCTGAATATTAACTTAGGAAAAAAAGAAAAAGCCTGAATATAAGACGACCCTAAAGGAAAAAAGTTTTACCAGTAAATGTTAATTCATGTAAACTATTTTTTTAAATAAAAGCTATGATTGAGAAAAATATTTTTTTTGTTTTTATTTCTTGTATTTTCCAACCTGTCCCCCAGTTACGCACATCTGCCCCCAGGCTTGCCACTCCAATATGGCACTGTGGCCCATGATATGCCTTTTAACCCTCTATATGCCACTGTGCCCCATGGTATGCCTTTTGACCCCCTATGTGCCACTCTGCCTCCAGAAATGCCTTATACCCCTATATGCCACTCTGCCTCCAGAAATGCCTTATACCCCTATATCCCATTCTGGCATTTAGGGGGTTAAAATGCATATTATGGGGCAGAGTGGCATATAGGGAGGTATAAGGCATTTCAGGAGGCAGAGTGGCATTAAGGGAGTTAAAAGGCATTGTATAGAGCACTCTGCCTCCAGAAATGCCTTATACCCCTATATGCCACTCTGGCATTTAGGGGGTTAAAATGCATATTATGGGGCAGAGTGGCATATAGGTGTATAAGGCATTTCAGGAGGCAGAGTGCTCTATTAAATGCCCCCTTAACGCCACTCCAGAAATGCCCTATGCCCCCATTTAACACACACACACACACACACCCTATACCCCCATTTAACTAACACACACACACACACACACACACACACACACACACACTCTCTCCCCCCCCTCCCCTCTCTCCTCTCTCCCCTCTCAGCCCTCTCTTACCGGTGCTTCCAGCCGGGGCAGCGGGTTGACGTTGCCTTCTGCTGCAGCCGGAAGGAGGTGGAGTTGGCAGCGGGGGTTTGTATCCGTCCGTCGCGTATACTTTCCCCGGCTGTCTGATCTCTGACAGTCGGGGAAGGTTTGCGCGACGGACGCAGACAACCCCCGCTGCTAGCCACACCTCCTTCCGGCTGCAGCGGACGTTGTCTACGCGGATCGCGTAGACGTAAACCCGCTGCCCCGGCAATACAGCAGGAAGCACCGGTAAGTGTGTGTATGATGGGGGGGGGGGGTGAGACAGGAGGATCCAGGTCCCCTGCAGCGGTGCGGGGGATCTGGATCTTAGTCTCCTAATCAGACTCTATTTGAGGTCTGATTAGAAGACGACCCCGATTAGAAGACGAGGGGTATTTTTCAGAGCATTTGCTCTGAAAAAAACCTCGTCTTATAATCGAGCAAATACGGTATGTTTCAACTAACATTTGCAACACGCAGGAAACATTTGCAATACATCTAAGCCTCTGATTTCCTACTTTAAAAATATGAATCTTTGAAATAAACCCACGGTACTTTGTTAGAAAATTTTTAATACATAAAGAGATTTAACTGTAAGATGCATATGACAGGTTGGCACCAGTGGCAAAGCAAAGGTCAAAGTGATCTTTCTGCCCCCCCCTGCTACATTCTTCCTCACATCTTACTCATAACCACTCTGCGTGTGCATTGAGTGGTATTCTGGGTAAAAAAGACTCTGTTTCTATACAGTGAAAGTGAGATTACTATAGACATCAGGTTATTCAAAATAATTTGCCCCAGTCCTGTTAAATGCTGCCTCCTAGCCCTTTTCTGTGCCACCACTGAAATAATGCAGCCAAGTATTCATTAACAAGTAATGAGTATGATACATTTACACATAGCAGCCAGGAGGCAAGTACTTCTATCTCACAGGAGACTAATTCCCACTGATTTCAAAGTAACAGCTATTTCAATCTAACGGCTAATGTCAAAGGGTTAAGTTAACGGCCAAGACAGTCTTTAACAAATAATAATACGGATTTCAAGCTCAGTTGGAACAGTAATTAACCCAAAGAAGAAAGGCTTTTCTCCAAGGGATACAATTAGAGCAATTCACAATTTGGATCAGGTGGAGGATAGTTAAGAATCTTTGCACTTAAAGTGCAAGGTCCAGGGGATCAAAATCCTCCAAGTACTCATTAATATAGATTTTACTAGATATTAACAAAGCGGAATGGCTGTTACATAGGATGACCTTATAGAGCAACAAGGCACAGGACTGCCTTCAGCTGCTCAGTGTGGGGCTTCATGACTGCAAACAGAAAGGGGTGCCGTGTGCTTAGTATAAATGACTGTTTTTAGAGGCTCTATGGGACACTTTTTTAACAAACACATTTATATTTTAATTATACAGTGTAATTATTGGCATTACAGGACAATAAATATAAGTCTACAGGCAAACAGATGATCAAGTAGCTTTGCTTAGTGATGATTTAAGAAGAGTTTTGATTTCAACAAATTGGCAAAGCATTGCCCCAATAGTGCTCCTTGCAAGCTATAGTAACTAAACAATAACTTTTACCATCTCTTTCTAGATCCTCCAACTTCGCGTCTGACCATAGAACATGGCATCCGGGCTCCGGCCACCCATCCTAGAATGGGATCAGTTGCACGCAGTGGCGGATCTACCGGGGTCGCAGGGGTCGCGACTGCGGCAGGGGGGCCCAAGCCAAGGGGCCGCCCGAAATCTTTTTTACGTTTTTTTTTTTTTTTTAAATAAGGCAGGGGCGTCCAACATGCGGCCCGCGTAAGATCGGCAGCCAGGGCAACCGATCTTACACGAGCCGCACCTCAAGCCCTGCTACTTACTTGTGGGAGGGTCTTCTGGACAGCACAGAGGAAGCGGAGTTCACGTGACATCCTACTTCCTCTGTGCTTTAGCAGAGAAGGCAGAGGGAGGCCGCGCCCCCTGCTGAAGTCTGTGAGCGGCATCCCCTCGATGCAGTGCAGGTAAGGGGGTGGGGAGGGTGTTTGAATGAGTGTGTGTGATTGAGGGAATGAATCTGTGAATTAATGATTATATGAATAAATGAGTGTGTGTGTGTGATAGCATGGATGTGTAAGTGCTGGAACCTAGGCATGATGGGACTGTGATTGCTGTTAGCAATCACACTCCTATCATGCCAAGTCAGCCAGTACATGCTGAAACCTGGCCAGCTGCCCCCCTTGTGTAGTGATGCTGCCAGCAGTATGGGGTCTGCACTTACAGCCACCCTGTACCAGCATGTACTGGCTGACTTGGCATGATAGGAGTGTGATTGCTAACAGCAATCACAGTCCCATCATGCCTAGGTTCCAGCATTTACTGGATGGATGTGTAAGTGCTGGAACCTAGGCATGATGGGACTGTGACTACTGTTAGCAATCACACTCCTATCATGCCAAGTCAGCCAGTACATGCTGAAACCTGGCTAGCTGCCCCCCCTTATGTAGTGATGCTGCCAGCAGTATTGGGTCTGCACATCACTTACAGCCACCCTGTACCAGCATGTACTGGCTGACTTGGCATGATAGGAGTGTGATTGCTAACAGCAATCACAGCGAGCACAGTCCCATCATGCCTAGGTACCAGCATTTACTGGTTGCCTAGGCTAACAGCAATCACACTCCTATCATGCCAAGTCATATTGCTAATTTTGTCCAATTGTGTGTTACCTACTTTTATTAAACATGTGAGTTTTTATTATTATTTTTAAAGGTGGGGGTCATTTTCGGTTTTGGCTAAGTGAACCCTGAATGTTTTGGTCCAGAATTTTCATTTTAGTTCATCCCTAGAATAAATCTAGGGAATCCTGAATTTGTAGTCGCAAAACTTTCAAGGCCCAGAAATCAGTGAGAGGAAGAGTAAAGGTTTTGTGTCATTTTACTTTATTTTAATCTGCATATTTTATTAAAGGCCATATTTTTTGTCACAGTGAAAAATGAGTGCGGCCCGCGCACGTATACAATTCTGATGAAGTGGCCCACTGCAGAAAAAACTTGGACACCCCTGGATTATGCCCTTTGTACATGCGCCCCTTTTTCTTTGATTTTTTAACAGATATGATTCAATATGTAAATTGAATTTGTTGAATTAGTTGAAAAAAAATTGTTGGGTAAAAATCATGTTTTTTTGGGGGGGTGAGGAGGTGGGGGGTGAGGGGGCCCTTAACAGATTCTCGCACCCGGGCCCTGAGGCGTCTAGTTACGCCCCTGGTTGCATGTGCCATCTTAAGCATCGCCCTGACTACCACCCTCTTTCCCCGGATGCCCTAGCTCAGTAGCGTACCTAGCGGGGGGGGGGCGGTACGCACCGGGTGCCGCTCAAAAGGGGGGTGCCAACTTGCCGGCACCCCTCCAGAGACGGACAGCAATGTCCGCCGCTGGAGGAGAAGGCTCGCAAGGGAGCGGTATCGGAGGTCTTTAGCAGACCTCCGGCTCCCTTGAGTGATTTTAAGCCGGGTTCAACTCCCTTGAGTGATTTGAACCCAGCTTAAAACCACTCAAGGGAGCCGGAGGTCTGTTAAAGACCTCCGATATCGCTCCCTTGCGATCCGCGCGGCAACAGCTGCTGTGCGCCGGGATTTGTTGTCAGATCCCGGCGCACAACACTGAAGCCGCGCCCACTGCCGTCCGTGCCCTCTGACCCGGAAGAACTGAAGAAGAGGAGCGAAGAGGAGGAAAAGAAGCTGTAAGGAGAAAAGAGGAAAGGTAGGAAAGCATTCAGTGAGTGAGAGTTGATTGGTATGTGTGTGGATTGGTATGTGTGGATTGGTATGTGTCAGGACCCTGGTAAGCAGGTCGGGTAGGAGCCCAGTAGCAGGGGATACAAGGGGTTCTGTTTGCACCCCACGATGCATGACGGTATGTGATGTGGTACGGACAGGCGAAATAACACACGGCACAACAGAATACGAGGAAAGGTACTGTATTGATGAAGGATATCACCAGCAAGAAAAGGCAGTAGTTTCTAGGCAGGATGCCTACTGTCAGGGCTGACGGGTACGGAGGCCCACTGGGTGGGCTGACGGCAGGAAGCCCACTGGGTGAGCTGACGGCAGGAAGCCCACTGGGTGAGCTGACGGCAGGAAGCCCACTGGCAGGGCTGACGGGTACGGAGGGCCACTGGGTGGGCTGACGGCAGGAAGCCCACTGGCAGGGCTGACGGGTACGGAGGCCCACTGGGTGGGCTGACGGCAGGAAGCCCACTGGCAGGGCTGACGGGTACGGAGGCCCACTGGGTGGGCTGACGGCAGGAAGCCCACTGGCAGGGCTGACGGGTACGGAGGCCCACTGGGTGGGCTGACGGCAGGAAGCCCACTGGCAGGGCTGACGGGTACAGAGGCCCACTGGGTGGGCTGACGGCAGGTACAGGCAGGTAGCTCAGGAACTAGCAGGTAGCTCACGGTACAGGGCCAAAGCAGAGCGGTCCATGCACTTCAATGCAAAGGCCCTGACTACAGGGCAGGGCAGGTTAATAAAGGCAGGTACCACCCCGGTGATCAGACCCAGCTGACCTGGTAATCTGATCCTGAGCACTGCAGAGAGAGGGAGAGGGTGGCCACTAGTGGTAGCAGCCGGACATAACGGCAAAAGTAATCATACATGGTCCGGGCTAGCTGGGTGGAATCCTGACAGTATGTGTGGATTGGTGTATGTGTGTGGATTAGTATATGTGTGGATTGGTATATGTGTGGATTGGTATATGTCTGGATTGGTATATGTCTGGATTGGTATATGTCTGGATTGGTATATGTCTGGATTGGTATATGTATGGATTGGTATGTGTGTGGATTGGTATGTGTGTGGGTTGGTATGCGTGTGGGTTGGTATGTGTGTGGATTGGTATATGTGTGGATTGGTGTGTGTGTGGATTGGTGTGTGTGTGGATTGGTGTGTGTGTGGATTGGTGTGTGTGTGGATTGGTATGTGTGTGGATTGGTATATGTGCGGATTGGTAAGTGTGTGAGAGTGATGGGTGTTATGCTGTACCATTTCCAATGTATTTTTCATTATATAATTATGCTCTAGTACATCATAACTCCCATCACTCTATACTGTTCCATACAGTGGCAGAGCTGGGAGACAGAGGCCTTGCACCCCCACCGCAGGACTCCTGAAAGGTAAGTGAACTTCAAAGTGGGAGAGGGTAGATAGTTAGGAGGGGGTAGATAGGGAGAAGGGAGTGAGACGGGGGGATAGGGGGTAGATAGGGAGAAGGGAGTGAGAAGGGGTAGGTAGGACAAAAGGGAGTGAGAAGGGGTAGATAGGGCAATCATACTCCTATCATGCCAAGTCTGCGAGTACATCCTGGAATCTGGGTATGCCTGGGCATGATAGAAATGTGATTGCTGTTAACAATCATATATATATATATATATATATATATATATATATATATATATATATATTAATATTGTTATTTAATTGTTTTGTCCTATTTTGGTGTGTTACTTACTTGAAATAAAAGTGTTAGAATTTTTTTTATGGTGTGGGGGGTAAATGCTGCATTTTCGGTTTCAGTCCAGAATTCGTTTCGGTGCATCCCTACTACTAATGAAGTGGTAGGCCTACACCACATCAATGTTTGGCTTAGTATATAGTGATAGGAGTTATGCTGCACTATTGTCAATGTCTGGCTCAATGTATAGTGATAGAGATTACGCTGTACCACCGTCAATGTGTGCCTCAGTATATGGTGATAGGTGTTATGTTGTACCACCGTCATTGTCTGCCTCAGTATATAGTGGTAGGTGTTATGCTGTACAACCGTCAATGTCTGCCTCAGTATATAGTGATAGGTGTTATGCTGTACCACCGTCAATTTCTGCCTCAGTATATAGTGATAAGTGTTATGCTGTACCACCGTCAATGTCTGCCTCAGTATATAGTGATAAGTGTTATGCTGTACCACCGTCAATGTCTGCCTCAGTATATAATGATAACAGTAAGTGTTATGCTGTACCACCTTCAGTGTCTGCACCGGTATATAACAGTAGAAGCTATGCAGTTTTAAAGTGTGGGGGGGGGGTGCCACATACAGGATCCGCCCCAGGTGCCAAATACTCTAGGTACGCCCCTGCCCTAGCTGTCAAATGTCTCCTCTTGGTGATGTTGTCTGATATACCATTTTGTATATTGAAAACTCATTTGAATGTGGCGTCTTGTGTGTATGTCAAGAGTTCTAATAAAAGGTTCCCAGGTTTTCCTTTATTGTCCTTTAGAGGACAATAGCCACACTCATCAGAAAATGGTGCAATTTAGTTTTACACATATTCAAAGATGGGGGTTCAGGGAGAAGCCAGTTAGTCAGAATATATTCAGTGCTATCAGAATGATAACATCTGGTGCTGAGGTTGCACATTTGAAACAGGAGTCACCTGCCCAGATGCCCATTCTTATGTGTAGCAGTGTATAAACTGGACATATAAGCGGGCACCAGCCATGTTGCATCCAAGCCAGACACAGGGCCATGCTGCGACCCACCTTCTGGACATACATGATCTCACCTTCTCTCACATTACAGAGATGCAGATATGACGTTACACCATAAGTAGGGTAAGGATCTGCTTATGGCTTTCATTTGGGATCAGGGAAATGGAAGGAGTGAGGCAGATTCATTTAAAATGTATATGACTATAATTTTACTTTAATTTAGTAAATTTAGTTATAGTTACTATTTTCATCACTTGCATTGATGTAGGGGTTCTCTTAAATCGTTAGGCCTTTAAAAGCTTGAGTGCAGTCATGCCAATAATTACTCTACCGCTCACTTATATGTGCTTTTCTCTACCATTTCCACTGGATCAAAAAGTTATCTACCACCATTTCTGTAAATGTGAGCTTTCACAGACCAAGCCTCATGTCTCATAGTCCTCCGTTGAGCAGGTATTACATGTTTATAATATTTTTTGGTTTAAATTAGTGATATAGAATATGCACGCCCGGTATCTCTGTCTATGGTAATTTTTCTAAAACGTAATTTGCACATTCATAAAACGGGAAATGTCGGCTGACTACCTGCCTCTACCCAAACCATTACTAACCTCCATCCATCTTCCCTGTAATATCCTGTGGCTAATGCCTCGCTAATTGCAATTTGTCAGTTCAACTGACAACAATTCATTGTTAAACAAAATTACACACCTCAGTTCTTTTTTTTTTTTATCTCAGTTACAAAGCATATAAAGTTCTAATGTTCTGTCTCTCTGAGCATACCTAAAAAAGAACTAAATGACAAGGTAAATGGCAGTTTGAAAAGTCAATGTCACCAAATCTTTTTGTCATTTTTTTGTCATTCATGTAAATAGATTGTGAAATCAAATACAGCCAGTGATTTTTTT
Source organism: Spea hammondii (assembly GCA_029215755.1). Lineage (NCBI taxonomy): Eukaryota > Metazoa > Chordata > Amphibia > Anura > Pelobatidae > Spea > Spea hammondii. The sequence goes on from JARDYJ010000002.1 coordinate 114,684,370, forward strand.
AAGTTGTTCAGTTCTATTACATGTATTATGCAAAACTTCCACATTTCTATCATATTTCAGCAACCGTTTTCAGGTTATCTACAACATTTTGCAAAATAATGCATTAGGGCTACCAGAACAGTTCCAGTGTTTTATATCTGGATCTCTGGATCTGTTTTTCTCCTGGAGTCTTAAGGCTTTTCATTCAGTTTCCAGGATACTGGGTGAATTCTCCGGACTAAATATTCTGAAATTAACCCTTTTTACTCTGATTTCATCTAAGCAATAGTCTGAAGAAATCAGTTAAAGAAGCATTAGTCATATATGAACAATATACAAAATACATTTCAGATGCTCAACTAAGAATTGACAGCCACTTTATAGCCTTTCCTACAGTGCTTTCCCTCTTGGGAGCAACTCAAGTTTATGCTCTCTAGGTTTTTTTTTTTACTAGGTTTTATTACCAGCTTGAATAAATAGTTTTAAAAAAAAAAATAAGTTATTCTTGCTCCTGGACTTGTTTTTACTTTTTAATATATTTTATCCGGAAAAAACATCTACTATCACTATACCCTTGGTGGGGATCATACGACCTAAACGCAAAGGAGTGAGGAATTCCAACATTGCTCACCAAAAAGTGAGTATAACTGACACCACATTCTACTTTTAATTGGAAAGCACTATGTCTGCCTTTTCCACATGTATACCACGTTCCAAAAAGTCATCAAAAGAACCGTAAGAGTACGACGCAAGAATATTCCTAGGCAAGGATCATGTTGCCCAAGCGCATATTTTGGGGCTAATCATTAAGCCCCCATAAATTGCGAGTACCATAATTTGGCTTTTTATTTTATCTGGTTGATAAAACATGCTGCACCATTGTGCTTTTCTTTCTTTTTAATCACCACTATCTGTGTGAAGCGCAACCACTACCCCCCTGTGACTACTGTTCTACTATCCGGCCAGCAAGAGGGATCCTTGGAAAGTGGTCTGCAGCTGTATATCTACAAAACCTTCTATAATAGAAAGACTATTTAAAACAAGATTTAAAGACTTCTTTTACTACCTAATTGTAGGTATTTTTGATTTAAATATATTACATTTTTTTCTGAGACTTTAACAAGCTACAGATCCTCTTGGTGTGGAAGCAAATAAATCAAAAGCTCTGGTATAATAAATGAGGCTTAAGACTAGTATTAGTTAGTAAGGTCCTAAACAGCCTCTACTTGTAATGGGATATTGAGGTATGCAGAGGTGTTTTCTGGAAAAAAGACTGATCTCAAATCCAACCTCCTTGACATCTAAGTTCCTTTTGAGAGAGAGAAAGAGATAAAAATGTATATATCGTCAATAGCCTTGGCACTGTGGGAATTGTTGGTCATGCTGTGCAGAGCTTAAGGTAAGGTCCAGTCAACGTTCACATGCTGCACACTGATTGGTCCATGTCAGGGACGGACTGGGAATTAAAACGAACTAATTAAATACGAGCCCCATATTTAATTATGGACCTAATATTTTTTGTTCAGAATAGGGACAGACCCTGCATTTTAAAGTATATTTGAAAAACGCATTAGTCTTAAATAAACATACTCTACATATGAAAACACATCAATGTGGCCCAAGACATCATGTTTTCAAATCTATTTAAATAAATTACTGAAAACAAAGTTACTTAAAACAAAGAAATTACTTTCACAGCAGGTAATAAACAGAACAAATAAACTTGTAGCTCTCCTTTTATTAGAGCTAAAAATGGAAGAGGAAGAGGGAGGACGTGTGTGGATTATCAGAGAAAGTGAATGTGTATATGTATATATGTGTAAGTGTCTATTGAGGTTGTGTGTGTATAGGTAAGTGTATGGTTTCAAGATTGTGTGGGTGTTCGTGTACAGTGGGGCAAAAAAGTATTTAGTCAGCCACCAATTGTGCAAGTTCTCCCACTTAAAAAGATGAGAGAGGCCTGTAATTTTCAACTATGAGAGACAGAATGGGGGGAAAAGAATACAGGAAATCACATTGTAGGATATCATTGGTAAATTCCTCGGTAAAATAAGTATTTGGTCACCTACAAACAAGCAAGATATCTGGCTCTCACAGACCTGTAACATCTTCTTTAAGAGTCTCCTCTGTCCTCCACTCGTTACCTGTATTAATGGCACCTGTTGGGAACTTGTTATCAGTATAAAAGACACCTGTCCACAACCTCAAACAGTCACACTCCAAACCCCACTATGGCCAAGACCAAAGAGCTGTCGAAGGACACCAGAAACAAAATTGTAGACCTGCACCAGGCTTGGGAAGACTGAATGTGCAATAGGCAAGCAGCTTGGTGTGAAGAAATCAACTGTGGGAGCAATTATTCGAAAATGGAAGACATACAGGACCACTGATAATCTCCCTCGATCTGGGGCTCCACGCAAGATCTCACCCCGTGGTGTCAAAATGATCACAAGAACGGTGAGCAAAAATCCCAGAACCACACGGGGGACCTAGTGAATGACCTGCAGAGAGCTGGGGCCAAAGTAACAAAGGCTACCATCAGTAACACACTACGCCGCCAGGGACTCAAATCATGCAGTGCCAGACGTGTCCCCCTGATTAAGCCAGTACATGTCCGGGCCCGTCTGAAGTTTGCTGGATGATCCAGAAGAGGATTGGGCGAATGTCATATGGTCAGATGAAACCAAGGTAGAACTTTTTGGTAGAAACTCTGGAGTTGCATCCAAAGAACACCATACCTACGGTGAAGCATGGGGGTGGAAACATCATGCTTTGGGGCTGTTTTTCTGCAAAGGGATCAGGACGACTGATCCGTGTAAAGGAAAGAATGAATGGGGCCATGTATCGTGAGATTTTGAGTGAAAACCTCCTTCTATCAGCAAGGGCATTGAAGATGAAACGTGGCTGGGTCTTTCAGCATGACAATATTCCCAAACACACCGCCCGGGCAACGAAGGAGTGGCTTCGTAGGAAGCATTTCAAGGTCCTGGAGTGGCCTAGCCAGTCTCCAGATCTCAACCCCATAGAAAACCTTTGGAGGGAGTTGAAAGTCCGTGTTGCCCAGCGACAGCCCCAAAACATCACTGCTCTAGAGGAGATCTGCATGGAGGAATGGTCCAAAATACCAGCAACAGTGTGTGAAAACCTTGTGAAGACTTACAGAAAACGTTTGACCTCTGTCATTGCCAACAAAGGGTATATAACAAAGTATTGATATGAACTTTTGTTATTGACCAAATACTTATTTTCAACCATAATTTGGTGAAAATTACAGGCCTCTCTCATCTTTGTAAGTGGGAGAACTTGTACAATTGGTGGCTGACTAAATACTTTTTTGCCCCACTGTATGTATGTTTAAATGTGTAAGAGCATGGTGTTAGAGGGGCTATGTGTATGTCTGTATAAGTGTGTGATGTTGGAGGGGCTGTGTGTGTGTATGTATGTGTAATTGTATGTAACAAGAGTGTGTGTATGCAGGTATGTGTAAAGCATTAGTGGGTATGTGTATCTGTATGTATGTTTATGGTGTTAGAGCGCCTGTATGCAGGGGCGGGCTGGGCCGGGGGGCAATTGCCCCCCCAGGCCGTCCTGAATCCAGGACGGCGGGTGAACATTCAAGGCAGCCGCAAAGTCAAAACTAAGCGGCTGCGAGTGGGACTGGCCGTCGTGTCAGTAGCGTACCTGGCTGGGGCGGTCCGACTCCAAAAACGATGCGCGCGGCAACTGTGGCTGTGCCTCGGGACCTGATGTCCAATCCCGGAGCATAACACTGAAGCCACGCCCACCGTCTGCCGCGCTCTCTGCACCGGAAGGAAAGGACACAGAAGAAGAAGAAGAAGAGGAAGAACGAAGAGGAGGAGGAAAAGTGACAGAGGAAAGGTAGGAAAATAGCAGATTAGTAAGTGTGTGAGAGTGATGGGTGTTATGCTGAATGTTTGTGAATAAGGGTTTCAGATAGCATGGATGTGTAAGTGTGGGGGGATAGCATGGCATAAGGGGGCTGTAATGAGATTCTTATAATGCCCAGATTCCAGCATGTACTGGATGCCTAGGCATGATAGGAGTGTGATTGCTGTTATCAGTTATTTTTTTTGTCCAACTTTGGTGTGTTAACAACACTTTTATTAAAAGTAAATTACACACCAAAATTGGACAGAAAAATTCAATAACACTATTAATATATGTATATATATATATATATATATATATATGATTGCAAACAGCAATCACACTCCTATCATGCTAAGTCAGCCAGCACATGCTAGAACCTGGGCATGATAGGATTGTGATTGCTGTTAATTATACATATATATATATATTATATATATATTAATATTGTTATTGATTATTTTTTTTCTCTAATTTTGGTGTGTTACTTTTAATAAAGTATTTTAAAGTGTTTTGTTTTTTTTCGGTTTTGGCCAGGTGAATGCTGAATATTCAGTTTCGGTCCAGAATTTTCATTTCGGTGCATCCCTACTATATACTATGCCAGTTACTGATGTGGTAGGCCTACACCACATCAATGTTTGGCTTAGTATGTAGTGATAGGGGTTGTACTGCAGTATTGTCAGTGTCTGGCTCAATGTATAGGCACACATTGACGGTGGTACAGTGTAATCCCTAAGTATATAATGATAGCAGTTATGCTGTACCACTGTCAATGTGTGCCTTAGTATATAATGATAACAATTATGCTGTACCCCTGTCAATGTTTGCCTAACCATAGAAACTATGCAGTTTTAAGTGTGTGTGTGTGGGGGGGGGGGTGCCACATACAGGATCTGCCACAGGTGCCAAATACTCTAGGTACTCCCCTGCGTCGTGCGGCAGTCAGGCCCAATGGCCATGCCTCGGCTCTTCTGTAGCTCTCTGTACACGTCTGGCATCGGGAGCTTTTCTGAGAGTCTCCACATCGAGAACAGAAGGTGAAATACCGGCTCTCACGTTGAGAAGACTGGAGGAGCGGCAAGGACGGCCGTCTGGACGGGGATTAGGGGCGGGGCTAGAGCTGGTGCTAGATTTTAAAACCTGGAAATGCTCAGCCCTGATACCCTGTTGTGGTCCTCACTGCGTTGAATGCTGTTGATCTGTTCTTGGATATTTTGATCCTTTGCCTGTCTGACTACTCTCTGCATACTGATTTGGTACTTTTGCTTGATCTGATTGGTTACCAGTTTGGCTTGTCTGACTACCCACTTTGTGTCTGAAACCCGGCTATCCTGACTATTCTGTCCATGTTAACCCCTGCATTGCTGAGACTCTTTTATGGATCCTGTCCTGCGATGGTTCCTTTACCTTGCTAATTCAACTCTATACCTAAATACATCCGCTTACACCTGGCCTCCTTGCTGTTGGGTTCATCTAAGTCCTGGTCTACTGTGGCCGAAGGCTCCTCCTTTGGTAGGGGTATTCTGGGTGGAAGAACTTCCGCGGTGAGTGGCTTGGTGTGGGCGGGCGCAACAATCATAATTCATTCCAATACCCAACCACAATCTTTTCCCCCCAACCACTATATTCATACCCCTCATCTCCATATTTCCCCCCAACATCATTGCCATCCCTTACAATTATCACACCATACTGCATCACAATCATCCCCCTCCAGATTCATGCCCCTAACATAACTTCTCATCATCTCTATATTCATGCTTTATTTCTCCATCATTTTAATACCATTCCCTTGGCATGTCCCCTTCACATTCATATAATATCCAACAACACTTTTCATCAATTCATACAATTTAACACAGGGACAAAAATTGCCTTAGGTCCTCTGGGTAACATGTCCCACATTGCCACATTTTGCCCCCAAAACAGCTTCCCTGTACCATATTTTCCCCCCAAAAGCTTATCTTTTCCATCTTTATCCCCAAATATCTGGTCAGTGCCCCTAAACAGCCTACACGTGTCATCTATGCTAAACAGCTTGTCAGTCCCCTGTGCCATCCTACACATTCTAACACACACTTATACATACATTCTCATTCTAACATACATTCATACATACTGTACTTCTTCCCTTACCCTCCTACTCACTATCTCACATCTTCCTCACACTGTGCGAGCAACCTCGCTTTTACCACAGGGTCATCACCACAATAGATATGATGTCATATGCAGTGCAGCACTGACTCGCATATGCGCAGTGGGAAGTGACCTCTGTCGCTAATACAGCTGCAGTAGCAATATCTGTTTTGCTCCTGCAACTTCATTATCGACCGCAGCCATGGCCACACGTATAATTAGATAGCCAACCTTAAGACAGGCCCCAGGGAAGGCAGCCTACCAGGAAATCTCCTGGTGTTTTGATAGGCCAGTACAGACCTGGGCCCTGTCCTGCTCAGCATTTGGAAGTGTCCTTCCATGTTCTTCTGCTACCCACTTATCCTCTCTACCCCTCATCACTTTCTTTTCTGACCTGCCTCCTCCACCTCCCATCTGATCCTCCCAGCTCCTTTGACCCCCTTTCTTGGCCCCCTCTGCACATGGGGCTTAGCAGTGATGTATTCTGGCCTAGGCCAACTAGGTCCAGGTCCCTGTTGCCAAACTGGGGGCAGATTGCCCTGTTGGGTGTTTAGGCATCCCAGTATCCCGCTGCTCAAGGGGCCGGTTACAGGGGAGATATTTGATCTATTACACTATAGAGACTGTAACCCCTGATGTTCCATATTACCTGCCTATTGTTCTCACAATACTTACCAGAATGCGCATGATCTCCCCTTCCATATTCCCTTATTAATTTGAATCTTTTAAAGTCATAATATATTTTATAACTGGTACAGATATCAAAATAAAGGTTGGAGGTTGGATGAGAGCCCAAAATGTCTATATCACAATGAAGTTCACAGCAGCTGGGTTGAAATCTGTTATTACAACTATTCTAAAAACTGATGAACTGTTAATTCAACATTTAGACAGTTGTTTATGTTCCATTGATTAATATATCTTTTTAAGGTGTCTTCTTTAAGTCTGTATAGTCTGGCATCCTTGATTCCAGATTTTGCACCTAATTAGGAGCACAAATCGAAGTGATGAACAATTTAAGTTATCTTCTTAATAAATAAATCTTTTTCATTTTGGATTAGAAAATAATGATTTTTGTTTTAGTAAGCCCATATTCAATGTACTCTTTTGAGTCACAAGGAATATACTAAATTAATTAAGATAGAAAATGATAGGCATGGTATGGCTACTAACAAAAATCCTAAAAGGGTCAAACATTTATCTCTAGAGCCAAGTCTGCAATGCATGGTCTGGAAAGTGTTGGGGGCATCATTCAAGTCATAATTCAGGTGTTTAAAACCACCTAAGTGTTGTCTGGGGTTATTTAATCTCCTCTCAAACAGAGCTCAGACGAGCTTCTCTCTAGCCTATTAATTTTTAGTGATATCTTTCTCCTGAGGAGAAATGATCTGTTATTGGATTTCATCGCTACCTTCTAAGTAGTAGATTTTATTTATTGAATAAAAAATTAAATTCTTGTCATTATGGGCATTAATTGAACCGAGGTAATGAAATCATGTTAAGGATATTTATTAGGAATAAAAAAGGTTGCTTAAAGGAACCCACAACAAAACTTGTAGTGTTCTTCATGAAGGAATTCATAGGTCTTTCCCCACCAGGCCCCAGATTTCATTATTAAGCAGGACTTACTTTTAGGTGGGGTAAAAGGAAGGGGAGAAGAGATGTGGAGAGGGCAAGAGAAGAGAACACATTTATAGTGAGTTAGAAAGGCCCCCAAGTCTATGATCTAAGACAAAGGCTAGCATGTAGAGAAATTGTATTAGTTTGTATAAATGCATATATATATGTTGTGAGGATAACGGGACAGGAAAGGATATTAAGTCAAAGACCCTGGAAATAACGTTCAGAGCTTATTGTAAAAGTACTTTGAGTTCTTCCTGCTTTTCTGCTATTATACTTGCAGTTTGCGGGTTTTAAAGACATTTCTAATCCTACACAGTAGTAAATCCCAAAAACTTTGGCAGAAGTAAAATCTGATAAAGTCACAATTAGGGAGAAGTGCTGGCAGGAGAAACATCTACTGCTGGGCAAACAACTGTTTTAGGGCTGTCCAATCTGATCCTCTCGGGTCAGGCATCTGACAGCATTTTAGTTGTTTCACTAATACCATATTAACTATGTATTTCCCTAAATCATATACTTAATAGAACACTAAATAGTGTTTCTGTCATCATCAAAGATCCATATTTCTGAGTTAGCTCCACTTATCGATTCCTTACACATGGGGAGCTACGTCTCAGAATGGTTGCAGGTGGTAACATGTATTTCAGTGCCTTTTAAATTACAAATGTTATCTATTTACAAATACACTTCTTTGCCCGTATTATCGTGTATTATTGTGGCAGTAAACATATAGGCAGTAGTCAATTTATATAACCAAAACCTCTTATTTATGTTATGTTTATATATTTGTTTCCAACTTTATTAGGGTGAGAAGCGCAGACAGTATTTTGTTTTTTGTATACATTGTACAGCCAACACACTGTATTTGCAGCATGCTCACACTGTTTGGTAGGCCTCATATTATACATTTGTATTATTTGAGCCTGAAACTAGCTTAGCGCACCGACATTTTTTCTTCTCCCTGTTTGCACATATTTGAGGTTGTTGGCTCCTCATCAGTCTGGTTGCAGCTTGCTGTCCAGGGGTTAATGGGGAGGAGGTTTAATTGCACCTCCCCCAACACATTAATAAGGTTTTGGTAGCCGTATAAACTGCTTTGTGTGCCCACTATGTTGGAGATGAGAGTAGGTTCTCACCCTATTGAGAGTGTGCCTTGACGTGGCGGGTGAGCTTAATTATGCTTTGGCCAATTCATATAACCAAAACCTCTCATTTATATTATGTTTATATATTTGTTGCCAACTTTATTAGGGTGAGAAGCGCAGACAGTATTTTGTTTTTAGTAGTCACTATAGAACTGATAAAAAAAAAACTAAAAAACTTCTGTGCTTATAGGTAACATATAAGCCCAGAACCATTTGGCCCATCTAGCCTGTTATAAAAACGGTCCTTGGTATCATTAGATTCAGGATAGCCATATGCCTATCACATGCATATTTAAAAGTCCTCACTTTATGCAGGGAGTTTGTTCCACTTATTTAACACCCTCTTGGTAAAGTAAAATATTATTACATTACATCTAAGCCTCTGACGCTCTACTTTTAAATATATGATCTCTTGTCCTAATTTATTTAAATAAAATATTTAATCAAAGCATTCAGGGTGTTGCTGTGCTTGGGCTGGAGATAATTCCTGATGGACACAAGAAGTAGCATAAATTTATGGCTAGTTGAATCTCTTGAGTCAAATTATGGTATTTTCTTTTAACTATGATGACCTTTTCACCAACATACTCTGTACCGGCAATTATACACCAGCAGCAGACATACAGTTCCTGTACACTACTAAGACTACACATTTTATGGTCGTTGCTAGTCGGCAATATTTGTTTTCAATTAATATTTATCAATATTCATATTCAGTGTTAATATTCCAATATTTAGCTCTAAGCTCTATGCTTTTATGGCTGTAAAGCATAGTCTATCCCCTTCAATTACCATTCTTTACCTCTAACAAGGCTTATATAGTCAGAAACCTTTATTTCACACACATCCCCTCCTGACCTTTTAATAACATCTAAGCGAGTGTTTAATCACCCAGACACAATTACAGCTACTGACTTTTTAACTCTATCATCACTAAAATGGGTTAAAATTAGAGCAGAAAGGACTATTTGACCTCATTAGTTAGCACTGGTAGTGTGAGCCCTTGAACTGCCAACCATCCTGAAATTGTCCTAAGCAATACTATGTTAAATATGTTTGGTGCGGCTTAATTGTTTGGAGTGATGGGCAAGGCTTTTTCGTTAGAAGTTGTCTAAACTTTAAGAGAACAACCTAACCTTCACAAACAGTGCTGTGTCCACTAAGCATACAAACTGCTGTGCTCATTTTTGCAGTCCAATCCAGTGCCCGGGGCATGTAGGATCGCTTTAATCAATGAGATTACAAATACTTGGCATCTGTTGTCTAGAAATACTATTCAACTCTTTCAGTACCATGGACAGCAGGTAAGGACACACTGGAAGCGGTGAGAGATTGTTGTGAATGCAGACTCTGTCCGCCCCGAGAAGTGAAGTAGTCCTGTTTTGTAGGGCTATAAATCTTGGTGAGCTCTTATTACATGAAAACAATGAGACAGACGCATGGAACAACATTGTCACTTTTCCTTTTAATAAATCCACAACCATAGCACTAACTGTGCACTTTATACAAAGACACTTGTTGCATCCTACCGCACTACAGTACACATTTCCCAAAATTGTTCCCACCATCCTTGTCATCCTGTGCTCAGCATAAGACATGCTTTGGAAAGTGGACTTTTAAATGTGAAATTCAGGGAAACATCAGGCTTCTAGAATGTCTTTAGAGGAAAACAGCTTTTTGTAAGGCAATGGGGATCAACCTGGCACAAGATTCAGTTTTTATTAATTTGCACAAAAACTGCTACTTTATTAGGTATGATTAAGTTTGGTGAGGACCTGGTGTTTTCAGCTGAACCAGAGAGGACATTTCAAATGAGTTAATGACAGATTCTGGTAGGTTTTAGCATGGCAGAGACCTCTGTGAAACAAGATGAAGTACCTGCCCAAAACACCCCAGAGATACATAATGTATACATTGGTATACTTATGTACACTAGACAAAAGAAACCATAAACAGATATTAAATATATATAGTATAAAGATCCAGGATACTCGATTGTTATTCTGCAGTAAAATAGATTATGGCTGGGCTTTTTAAAATTACTTATGTCGTTGTGCCTTTCACATAAAGACAAATGATAGATGTGTAACGCTAAACAAGGAAACATTGGTAGAAAGTGATAATACAGAAACATTAGAGATTTGTGTCAGTGGGAAAACTATGTTTAACCAACTCTAGAAAAAAGTAATCAAGCCATTGTCTACCTAAGTCCCCGCTAATTTTCTTCTCCTTGCCCAAAAAAAATCATGGGGTTGTTTTTACACAAGGGAGTCTATTCCCACATTACATTGATTATCCCCGCAAGGTTTAGACAGATGTTAGTGAAAGTGCTTTCATGCTCAGGTTGCATACAATCACTACGTGCTTTAGGCCGCCTACTTAAAGCATACGCATGCAGAATAATTATCTGTATTTGTTCATTTGCATATTTCCATTCATAATTCCTAGAATCTTCTCAGCATATCACACAGATCCCACCTATATAACGGCAATGCTACAATGGCTAAACAACATATGGCCATGTAGTGTGACGAAATCCCCAATATTTATGCCTTATTTTTTTCTAATAGTATTCACTGGGTATGCACTGAATTATTGCTTTGTTTTGTGTATTTATTTGTCATTATTATTTTACCAGCAACCCGGGAATCTGAATGCGTAGGCTTTTTATGCTTTTTAGGTTGTGCCCCCCCTTTCCACATAGTTTTTTTGTGCTGTGCATATTTGCAGGTTTTGACCAAATACTTAGGGTTGAGCAGCCCCTCCTGGCACACAGGTGCCTCATTAATGGCGTCCAGAGAAGGCTTTAAATCGCTTCAGAGTAGGGTGACCACATTGGCCATATTTTCCAGGACACGGGTAAACAGTATGTGGGATGTATAAACTTATGGAAGGCAACCAAACAGTCAGATATACACCCCCCATACTGCAGGGCAGCACTTTATCTGGGCTGGTCAGCAATATGCAAAAATTATACTTGTCCTGGAAAACATGGCTGATGTGGTCACCCTACTTGAGAGTCTCATCTTGGGTTAAAACGCAGTGCAGTCCCATTGATTCATAGCTGTGAAAAATTATATAGGACTCACCAAACTTGGGATATTTTGACGTAGTATTGGAGTAGGCAATAAATGGTCATATAGTGCGACGGAATCTCCAATATTTATGCTTTAGATAGGTGTTCACTGACTATGCTTTTTTTTAGGTTGTGCTCTCCCCTTTCTGTATATTATTTGTTAAAGTGGTAACGTTTTGGATCAAATGCAGTAATGTGGAATCTCTGAATGGCTGAATGTACTCTCTGCATGAGAAATCCAAGTATCCCATACATATATTTTGGCTTTAATGGGTCTAGCCAATGAAGCCTTATAATTTCTGGCACAATTAGCCATAAAGTCTTCAAAATTGATCCAAACATGCCCAAGACTTGCTCAGTCAAGAACAAGCCAACACTGTGGCTATGCTCAAAGCTATGCATAAAGTAGCAGGCATGTGTAAATGGGTATTGAACAATGGGCGTATTCAAGTTGTGATATACCTTGTATCCTCATCTATATATGCCTCCCTAGAATTCTGAAGGGTTTATTCACTAATGCAAGAGTTAGCAGGATAGTTGTCACTTGATATTGCTGAATTCCATATTAATTATGAAGGGATATCCCAGGTAAATAAAGGCAGGCCTTATCACTATATAGTTGAGTAAGCGAGAAGACTTTTAAGAAATCTCACTGACAGTGCCGTCCAAGCTCACTGGGTTTTGACCATAGTGTAAAGTGAGGAAGATGCATACTTCTGAAGTGTACATATTTAGGAGTAACAGTCCCTGTCAGTGATGTACAGTATTTTGCCCAGCATAAAATTCACCTTTTAAGAATTTTGCAGGATACAGCATGCAATGGAGGTTTTGCTGGCTATCCAGATGTGGCTTTGTGTATTTTTAGGAGGCCTACCTTTGAAGATTTAGAATGACTCTACCTCAAGAACAAGTCATGAAAAGACTAATTCAGGTAACTAATGAACAATTATAAGTTAGCTTTAGAAAGCTACATCAATAGTTATATTAACGGTGGCCCTAAGTAGCTGCTTAATCTTCTTATTAACTTCCACCATATCTTGGTGTATCATTGTTTCTACAGCCCTAAAGAACATACAAGCCCCCTAGCCATGCCTCTGCACTATACAAAATAGTTTTGGTATTTTAAAATTTTGGAAGGTATAGAAAATAACCCCTTTGTAAAACTCCCAGACATGCATGGATCGGTGTTATTTCCATGATGTTTGAGCAAATACATAAATAAAAGTTAAAAACGTTAAAAATGGTTTCTGGTTGCCCTCCAAATTAAAGGCCTCTACAAACTAATGGCTACATGGCCGAATATACATTTTAGATCTAAATTCAGCACCATCTCATGCTCACGTTGCAGAGGTAGAGTGAGTTTGAATCACTGTACATTCTACATGTGGCTAATGAACCAGCAAGTTGAGTCTAATTTATCATCTCGAATTACCTGTTTGCAAATCTGATACAAACCGAATATGTTACTCTCATATACCGTAGATGTGAAATGGTTCAATGATCCAACTGGTTTTTCAGAAGGGCTTGGATCACTCTGACACTACAATATGATTGTCTGTATATGTTGTTGTTCTTGACTTAAATTGTTCGTTATGTTTCCTAGCTATTCCTTTTTTCACATACCAATATATAAATATATTCTATTCCTGAAATGCAACTTACGAAAACTGCTTCATTATATAGTCTAATATTTTTAGCATATTGGTTTAAATTAGCTATGTTTTTCATGTGTTGAATCTTAGTAGGCAATAAAGAAAGAAAATTAGTATATATGCAGATCTAAATTGATGCCTTTAGCAATAAATGGATGCAAATTTTAAACAGGTGTTTGCTTCTAGTGAATTCTCCTTGAAATTGCTTCATCTGGGGATAAAAGTTACTACCGCTAACATGTATGTTATGTCGGAGGAATAACACTGATTTGCAATCAGTGGGAAAAAATATGTCACTTATGATTTAAACATCACCAGTATGGGTCTCCAACCTTCATGCTAATAAGAACATCTTTTGGTTAATGAAAGTTTGAGCTCTTCTATGAAAATGCAGTAGAAAAAAATGGAATTTTGGGATTGAAGATATATTTTGTATTATTAATTCTTTTTTATTTGTTTGTAATTTAGTTTTATGAGGGTTGCATTAAAATTGACATTAACATCAAGTGCTCAGTGGCTACCGGTTGTAGATTCCTTCGGTTGGGGATATAAAATTATGACAAATATAAACGAAACCGATCATAGCTGTTTCTGCTACAAATATTTTTGATACAAGCTGGAGCAGCATTTTTTATTTCTATTTCCACCATATGTTGCTCCTTACATATTTCAGAGATCTGAGTGGTAATTTGGTGGCCCTGGTGAGTAAATCTGTAGGAGCAAGTATAGCTAAACTTCATGCAGAAATCAAGACACTGCCTTAGTGGCCGAGTTAAAATCTCTGTATGTTGTAATCTACTATGTGCATACGATTTATGTGTAAATATAACTTTATGAGAAAATACAATTCCTATGTTTTTTGTGTACACTATTACTTTTTAGGTATCTAAAAAGTTAGCACCAGATCTCACGGTCCGTGCAACCATCAAAAGATGGAGATTTGAAACTTTGAAGTTGTCAAAGTATTCCATTCACTAAAATTAATCCTTCAAGCATTTAGCACTACCATGTCATTTGAGCACAGTACAAATTCTATATTGAAGTTGGTTGTCCAATGAATGGAGTATGGATAGTAAGACTCCCTACAATATTAGAAACAGAGTTTCAGAAGAAACCTTCAGAATAAAAGAAATCCATCCACGCAGTCCTCCTGGAAACCTGCCAAACAAGGAGGATCTTACTGTAATGAGTGATAACTCAATCTTGCTCTTTCAGTGTACCTTAAAGGCTGTGTTATGAACCACTGGTCTACATAGACATGCAAATCAAATAGCGACATTACCCATGTTGAGAAGACTACTAGTCACAGTTGCGAAAGGAATTGTAGTGGGCAGCTGGACAGTGACTTCAGCAAGTCACACCACGCTTTAAATTATAACTAATGATGCCCTAATAAAGTAGAATCTCCCTGGCAACCACCGAGGATCCCTAAAGGATGGCAGGCCCTGGGTGAGCGTAAATGTCATAATTATCAACAGGAAATTGTCTAGGTAAAAAAAAGTCAAGCTTTTTTTTAATGAAATTAGAAATCACAGGCGCTATCATTTACATGAATACGTAAGGAACATTGGAAAGGTCAAGTCCATTACATGACAATGGTAAACATGTGGCTAATACCAAAATCCCTGAAGTTTCTCTATATAGAAATTATGGGTTTTTTTGTTCTAAGGCTTTTAATAGTTTCTCTGTTGAATCTTCTTAGCTTACACGATCATGATATCTACTGAATAGTATAGATAGATAGACAGACAGACAGACAGACATGTTGGTCCTTAAAAAAGTATTAAAAACTGGTCTACACAATTGTTAAAAAGGTTAAATACCGTATTTGCTCGATTATAAGACGACCCTGATTATAAGACGACCCCCCAAATCTTAATATTAATTTAGGAAAAAAAGAAAAAGCCTGAATATAAGACGACCCTATAGGAAAAAAGTTTTACCAGTAAATGTTAATTCATTTAAACACTTTTTTTAATAAAAGCTATGCTTGAGAAAAATATTTTGGTTTTATTTCCTTCTATTTTCCAACCTGTCCCCCAGTTATGCACATCTGCCCCAGAAGTGCCTTATACCCCCTATATGCCACTGTGCCCCATGATATGCCTTTTAACCCTCTAAATGCCACAGTGCCCCATAATATGCCTTTTAACCCTATATGCCACTGTGCCCCATGATATGCCTTTTAACCCTATATGCCACTCTGGCACTTAGAGGGTTAAAAGGCATATTATGGGGAAGAGTGGCATATAGGGAGGTTTAAGGCATTTCAGGAGGCAGAGTGGCATTAAAGGGGTTAAAAGGCATTTCACAGAGCACTCTGCCTCCAGAAATGCCTCAAACCCACATTTAACACTCCCCCTCCCTCCTCCAAACTTACCGGTGCTTCTGAGTTGGGGGGGGCGCATAACACAGGAGGGTCCAGGTCCCCTGCATCTGAGCCCCAGGTGCTTAGTCCGGGCAGCATGTAGAGCTCCACGCGAATCGCGTAGAGCTCTAAGCACCGGGGACTCAGAAGCACCGGTACGTTGGAGGGGGCATAACACAGGAGGATGCAGGTCCCCTGCATCCTCCTGTGTTATGCCCCCCCCTCCAACTTACCAGTGCTTCTGAGTCCCCGGTGCTTAGTCCGGGCAGCGTTTAGAGCTCTACGCGATTGTATCGTGTAGAGCGTAGAGCTCTACACGATACAATCGCGTAGAGCTCTACACGCAGCCCGGACTAAGCACCGGGGACTCAGATGCACCGGTAAGTTGGGTCGGGGGTTAACACAGGAGGATCCAGGTCCCCTGCATCTGGGTCCCCAGTGCTTAGTCCGGGAAGCGTGTAGAGCTCTACGCGATTGTATCGCGTAGAGCTCTACACGCAGCCCGGACTAAGCACCGGGGACTCAGAAGCACCGGTAAATTGGGGGGGGGGGGATTAACACAGGAGGATCCAGGTCCTCTGCATCGCTGCGGGGGATCTGGATCTTAGTCTCATAATCAGACCTATTTGAGGTCTGATTATAAGACGACCCTGATTATAAGACGAGGGGTATTTTTCAGAGCATTTGCTCTGGAAAAAACCTCGTCTTATAATCGAGCAAATACGGTATATTCAAGTTGTTGACATGTGGGGGCTTTGGGTCTGCTTTTTACTCAAGTTTCTTGCTCCTCTAAAGTGTACAGCTCACAACTACCCGGGTGGTTATGTCTAAAAGGGATTCTGGTGTGATGTATGAAAGTGGTCTCATTATCTTAGCAAATACTATTAAATAAATTAGCAATCAAAACTAACATGGGTGAAAAAAATTATTTGCATTCTGCCCTATACATAACAATATAATACACAATGCGCAGGGCCATCAGGTCTGCTTGTCTCTCAACATTTAAGGGACGTAGGCATTTGGGATCCAAAGTCTCTCTAAAGAAGGACACTTAGGAAAAATGAGTCTGCCTTTTCTTCTGTATCTGCCTTGTTTTACTGCTTCATTCAGTAGTAGTATGTACTGTACTGTATGTATCATATTTTGTATTTATGCACATTAAAACTGATTTGTACTTTTTGTGGCATGCAAGCTGTCTGAGCAATATATTGCTTATCACCATAGAAACCAAACGAATGTTAAATGGTCCATTCCATTTCTAAACGAGCACTTTTCAAACTGCGTCGCTATATCACTTAGTGTACATAATCCCCACTATGACCTTCTCAATAGCAAGATTCCCTTTCATGGCAGAAGGGGCACCAAACAGGCTTGGAAGGATGTATTAGACTATTCTAGGACCTATTTTACCATCACTTCTGTATTTGGACCCCAGACAGTGCCTGGTTTACATTACATTACAAAAATGAATGGTGAATAGGGTGAAATATGAAAGTTGTGCAAAATGATTACAGTGTGCTTGAAAATGGGCAGAGTATGGCCAGTATAGCCAGTGTATAGGCAAGAGGGGGTGTGGCTACAATAAATCCCTCCCATTTGACCTTCATTGGCACTGTTGAGTTTGTGGTGTTCTAATAATCTATTTAGTCTGCCTTATGCCACTTTGAGCCCTGGCCACGGAGCAGCCCTTTATTGGTAGTAGTCGAGCTTCTTATAGCCCCAAGATTTTCCTTTGTCTAATGCTTTTAGTAGAACTAGGTTTTTGCAGTGGTTAAATGTAGCAGTTTGGTTTTCATTGTATGTTTATAACTTGCAATCTGCATCATCTTTCTAGGTCTTTCCATTAACTGACAAATATTTATTTTGTTATAGTAACTTTAGCACAAAAGACAGATAACACAAGTACACAGTTATTTAATTTCAGCTACATATAAAAATGTTGCCTTCCCAAAGAGATAACGTAGATGTCGCCTTGATAATGAAAGTCCTGCACCAAGCTTATTTCAGCATTCCATCTCTGCCGTTTCCTTCAAATAATCAGTCATACATTTATTCTATGCCAGCCACACCTTTGCTTTTGTGAAATGTTCACTAAAGTCCCCAACTACCGTTGACTCTATCCCTAACACACAATCCCATTACTTAAGATGGGTCATGCCAGGTTATCCAACTGGTTCTTTTTAGAGGCAGTGTATCAAGGGTTGCAGCTGAAGGACATGAGAAGGTCTTCTTCCGCAACCCAACTAGAACATGGTGTGCTTCTTATTGTGCATGTATCATCTACAAGGAATCCAAACATACATACATTCCTGAAGTTCAAAACCGTGGCACATTTTGTTTTAGAACATCAGACCAAATCATAAGTATCTTGTTGACATGATGTTCTTTTGTAAAACTGATGGCACTTCCAAAATCTTAACCCCCCTACTGGGGACCAGAGGATGCACTAGTAATTTTTTTCAATAAAGTAACATGTAATCAGTTTTCATGTGATATCAGTAACCTTTAAAACCAGACTTGTGCATTCGTCTTCAGGCAAACATGAAAACGAACACGAAGAATCCGTTTTCGTGTTTTCGTGACATGAAGAAGAGAAGATAGCGGCGGTAAAACGAAGACGAAGACACACACAAAAAGCGTCTACGTCTACTAATCTCCCTGGTCTCAACCAATTGGTTATTGCCAGAGGAAGACCCTGCAGGTGACCAATAGGCTCACTCGCACTGCCCTGTAACCCCTGACGGCGAACCTACGGATCAGCCATTGGTTGATGGCAGACGAGCCCCCTGCTGGGGACCAATAGAGGTGCTCATATGGACATTTAAACTCCTGGCGCCAGAGCTGCTGCGGTACGCGTTAACCCTGTATTAACCCCTTATACAAAACCGGAAAAAAACAAACACGAATACGAAGATTTTTTTTTGCCGAAGGCGAGCACGAATACGAACAAGAAGACCTCCCTGGTGCCCAAGTCTATTTAAAACCTTGTGGCTAGGATTATCATTTGTTAAAGGGTTAATCTTACCTTAAACCTGATTGAACTAAAGGGCCAGATGCCTATATACTTTTGATGGCCAAATATAATATGCCTACACAGAGAAAATGCCTACTCACAAGTCACCTATATATCTACTCATATGTTTGTGCCTGGATTTCGTTTGTATTAGGTGAACCAGATCACTAGCACATCTATTGGTTCCTTGTATGGCTGCCTATTATCTTCTCCCTGCGGGTCACTCATTCCAGCAGTAACGGCTCTCAATATGATAATTGTGAGAGAAAAGGCAGGAGGGATGGATGCCACAGAGCCAAGAATCTCAGGCTTCTCTGCTAAATTAAGTGAGCTTACTAGCCAGGAGGGCACGGTATAAAAATATACCAGAATTGTTCCTTTAAGTTTTATCTATCATTTACAAACCAGACAGCTAGAATAATGTATAGATTAAATCTCACACCCCACAAAGTGTCACCATCGCATTTTTAATGCTATAACCCTTAACTGTTTTGAACTAAGGTTATTTATTTGTGTCAAGCGCACAGGTTAATTTCCACCCAAGCATAATTCTCCCTCTCGCACGACCCTTTGCAGCTGAGACCTGATCTCCTCTACACTGAGAGAGATCATTAATACTGACATCTGACCTATATGGTTCTTTGGAGTCCGAGTGACACCATTTAATTACCACTTCCTGGGATGCAGAGCTATATAATGCTTATTTTAATAAGACACCTGTTAGCGTTCTTTCGTGGTGCTGCCAAAGCAGAGATGTGCCAGGGGTGTGTTCTCTCTCATGTTATAGGCATGTATGTAAGGAATTACATGCATTTTTGGTATTGGGAATGCTATGAATGAATGATAGACTTCCTTGTTAGAGCAGGATCCATGTAAGGTGCATACTTTAGGCAGAGCCGTAGTGCAAAATGTTGTCCCCAACCAGAAAGTGCTCATTATGAAGCCCCAGTGTCTCTCTCCCATTATTGGATTCCTTTATTCCTCTTGATGTACCACATATAGAAGAAGAAAGTAAAAAATACACACGGGAAACTTGGGACCCTCGTATCTGCATGCTATCAAACATAGATAGGAGGTGGCAGAAAGAGCATGGGCATTAGGGAGTCTTGTGACACCCTTTGGGACCCAGGAGCTTCGAAGAGACTGCCGGGACCTCACTTTTGACTCACCAACACCTATTGGGCAATAATTGCACAAATCATATATTTTGGCAAGCTGCGGTCAACTTCCAGCAACATCGTCTGTCTTAGGAGTTGTTCTCCAAGGAAAAAAAAAATCTACTCATTTATTTGACATTTACATAGATATTTTTTTTTTTGCATAGAACATTTTTTTTCATTAGCAAGAAATGGCTTTATGAGCTTGTAATGCACATAATTTATGTGCATGCATTAAATCCGACACCAGCGTGCAGCTCCCCAGGATATCCTGGCACACAGATATATGCAACGTTGCTTTTTATTCCCACTACCATGTGGGGCCAGACAATAACAAATGTTTTCAATACGCTACAAGCGCGGATGTTCAGGTTCAGAAGTGGAGTATTTCCTCCTCGGCTGCTTCCTTTCTTCATGGTTCGTTTGAAATCCTTCCATGTGGAGCAATGACTGCTAAGCTTCATAAGGCTGGAGCGGATTCCATTCTCCCCGCAGCTCTCATTTAAACCTGTAGCAGGGGAAATGCGTAGCGTGCAGCATCTACAGGGGAGATGATAAAGAGAAGATCTGCGTTTTATGTGAGGTGCTAATTAAATGCTCCCAGGGGAACGGAAAATTAAAAAAACATAAGTAGTTTGGAATGCACTTGGACTAGGGTGCTAATGCTGGGCATTATCAGAATATTATCTAATTTCCCTTGCACCAAATAGACTATTATTTGACACTAGAATTCGACGGTCCATCTAGTCTACCCATTGTTTCTGCTGTAAAGACCTACATTTTTTGCTATATGCCTATCCCATTAGTCTTTACCACGTCTGATGGGAGGCTGTTCCACTTATCTACCACCCACTCAGTACGGTAAAACTTCCTGATCTGTAGTCTTAGATTATGACCTCTTGTTTGAACATTTCTCCTCCTGTGAAATACAACTTGACTCCTGTACTAACTGAAATGTTTCTATCACATCTACTCTCTATCTTCTCTTCTGCAAGCCTTACATATTGAGATCCCTTTACAAATGGCTTGTCATCATTACAAACCATTCACCATTCGTAGCACAATTAATGAAAATATCCTGTGACATCATAGCAGGAGAACTGGAACCCAAATCAAGATAGCCCCAGGGAACCCATACCTCTCAATAGTTTGTTATTAAGACTTTCGACCTGATATCATGGCCCTTTTTAAGTTAATTTTAGGGTAGCTCAACACATTGTCTAGAGCAAGAACAATTTTTTAAATTAAAATAAAACTTTTTTATTAATATATTTCCTTCTCTATTAATGCATAAAAAAATATTGCTATGGGGCATAGTCTTATACTCAGAACATGCAGAAAGCCACAAAAAGAGCAACATCAGATTATCAAGCAGGCCCAGACTGCCATCGGGCAACTGCGACCGGGTCCTCCACCCTAAGGGGCCGGGAAGCCCCCACCAGGGCCGGCCTTACGGGTGTGCGGCCGCACAGGGTTTAAATTAAAACATCGGGGGTTTTTTTGTTGTTTTTTTTTAAACTTTATTTAACATCCTCCATGTTAAATAAAGTTTTTGTTAACTTTATTTAACATGGAGGATGTTAAATAAAGTTAAAAAAAACAACCAGATGTTTTAATTTAAGCCCTGTGGGGCCGCAGACCCCTAAAGCCGGCCCTGGTGGGGGCTTCCCGGCCCCTTAGAGTGGCGGACCCGGTCGCAGTTGCGGCGGGCTTAAGGGGCCCTCTGTTAATGCGGCCGTAGAGGCCGCATAGGCCCAGTCAGTGCGGTCCTGACTGGGCCTATTTTAAGGTAGGGGCCTGGAGCTGCAGCTTCATCAGCCCCTAAGTCAATCCGGCCCTGCCGCGGGCCCGGTCGCAGTTGCTGCTTGCTCCGGCAACAAGGTAAGTAGGGTGAGGGAGGGGGGTGCAGTGAGAAGGGGCAGAGGGGGGTTAGATAGTGAGAAATGGGGAGAGGGGATAGATAGAGGGGGTACATATTGAGAAGTGGGGAAGGGGGTACATAGTGAAAAGGGGGTACATATTGAGAAGGGGCAGCTAAGATGGGGAAAGGGGGTTGTGTGAATGCGTATGAGAATGAATGAATAAATGTGTGGATGAATTGTGTGAATGTGTATGAGAATTAATGAATTCATGTGTGGATGAATTGCTTGAATGATTTGTGAGACTGCATTAATGAATGTGTTAATGATATGTGTGAATGAGTGAGTAAATGCAAAGATGGTACATGAAGGGTGGGCTTTAACAATAAATAAATAAATAAAAATGGGCTGCTCAGGCTTAAATGCCCGGGCCTATTTTTTGTCCCAGTCCGGGCCTGTTATCAAGTACTCTCAAAAGCCAGGAATTGGTATATAGGTATATTTATTTAAAGATATTCATATGTTCCTTAGATCTTAAGCTCTCGAGAGGACCCTGGAAAGCCCACTATACCTGCCAGGAACCTTGTGTAAAAGTACCATAAGGCTAGATGGCTGCTCATGGGGCAAGGAGGGTTCTCTTCTCCTGATGTAGGTATTAATGTATATTTGGTATGTGTGATAACTGCCCCATTTAAATTGCACAGAGCTGTGTGACTTGTTGCACTTAATAAATAATAAATAAATAAAATAAATAAAAAGATAATAATAATAATAATAATAATAATGTTCATAAAGCTATTTCTGCTGCTGGAATGTATAAAGCCTGCATTTATTATAACAAACATGGCTCGTTCCATGAACAAAGAAATATTACAAGCTGTAGAACATAAAAAGCTTGTGATATAAAAGATTTGTTAAATATAAGATTTATTAAAAGAAAAAACATTTGTACATTTAAAGTATCCTACAAAAAAATGTGTACACAAATGTATCTTTTAATACTTAATTTAAGGTTCTCACTCCTTGCATATAGTTTAGGAAGCCAAACAAAATAATCTGTTGATTTATCTTAAAGCAGTAAAAAGCCTAAAATGGGTAAGCGTCACCTTGTCCCTCCATATAGTAGAGCAAAGAGTGGAACCTGCAAGCGAGAGCAATATTTCTGGTCCATAGACAGATGCAAAGATGGAACCAGAAAAGACAGTCCCTGTGCCGGTCGGTCCTCGTAAGTTTGTGAGTAATGAGCTGCAGTTTGGCCCTGAAAAACTGAACGTGTAAATTAGAAAATTAATGATGTGTAAAGATGTAGGGAAGCTGTGTTTATTTAAGGCTGCCATCTTGTGTTCAAAGGAGAATTGCTATTAAAGGATCGGTGATTGTCAGAGGGTTTGAGATTCAGTCCGATACGTGAGACACGGGAAGCGAGTGACTCAATCAGAGGCTGTTATAACACGTTCTCAATCCCAGTACCATTGCGCACAGTTCTTTCTTTTTGCTGCATGCCCCATTAAAAACTAACACTGCTTTTATGCTACGAATATTTGAAGCACCGACAACGCGCCCTGGGATCTTGGCTACCAGCCTGATATATGTTTTGCTATTGATTTATCATACATGTCATGTACTAATTCAGGATGTTCATTCACTGTCAGAGTTGCGTGCTTATTGTAATGCTCTGGCGTTTCTCAACTAACTATAAGGGATTCTTTCGGTCAACGAACCAGAATATGAACCTGTAATCCAAAAGGTTTCCCTTATTTGTTATTAAATTAACGGTTAAAACTGAGCATGTACTGAGGTACCCACTGGCCCCATCACAGCTAAACTGGGGGGCAGATCCAGGCCGAGGAGCTTTGCCCCAGATAAACATGTAATTGCTGGAGGCACATTAAATAACTTTTTCCAGCAAGACTTTGTCATAAAAAAGAAGGTGTTCAAGTAGACTCTTAGAATTGGGAATCCATGGGGTAACACAAAATCATGTCCCCCTTGTGGCCCCAGCTGTGTTGAGGGTCCCCCTTCCTATATACAAGTTCTCTTTTGGATCAAAACAATTTAAGACAGATAATTGATAATTATTGTGCAAAATCAGTGCTCACGTTCGTGCGCTTTATAAACACAGATATAACGTTCGTGTACATTCTTTGTGTTCATTTTTTTCTTTGTTTTCTGGCCAATTTCTAGCAGGGGTTAATCCGGGGTTAACACAGTAACAGTAGGCAGCAGCTTTGGCCCCAGGATTTTAAAGGTCCTTCTCCTGACCTTTGTCAGGGTGACTCAAATCCCCGTTCCTCCGAGGCCACGTTCCTCAGACTCAGACAACTGCTCTGAGCAACTTGGCTTGGGAGGGACGGGGATTTGAGTCCGTAGACAAGGTAGGCTAGAAGAAGTGACTTGTATGGGGGGTAAGGGACCAGGGAAATTAGCTAGGAGATATTTACAAAGAACACAAGAATTATTTATGTTGTGCTTCTTTGTCTTCGTGTATGCTAACCCTCCGCCATATTAGTTTATTCGGCATTTGGTTAGAACAACGAAAATGCAACATTTGTGTTCGTTTTCATGTTCTCCTGAATAGGAATAAACAAGTCTAGATATAACGTCTTGTATGTACTTGGTAATAAAAGGCTGATTAGGGCAAGCACTTATCCATTCCAACCTTGCTCTACTTCCCAAATATTAAAAAGTGAACTGACTGGCTATTCCAAGGCCACAAGAAACTGCCTTTTTAAAAGCCCTCTTACAAAATTTCCAATTAAAAAGAAACACATAGAAGCCTTTGCAAGTGATATTGCTATTCTAGATCACTAGACGGTTGAATCTTGTTACAATGTTTTCTGCCTGGATCTGCTGGAATAAACCTTTAAATTAATTGTGGACACCAAGGAAACTCCAGGATTACAAAACCATGCAAGTAATGCCACTCAAGGGAGGTATTTGCTTTAATGTAACTATTGCAGCTACTTTAAAGTACGGGTAATTTACGGCACTTGTGTATGTTATTGCAATAGGCAAGAACGTTGATGCCTGGGCCATTATAAAATCCCTCATTTGCACATACTCATTCTGGTTTCCCCGGTGGTTTGTGTAATGAAACAAGGAACTTGTAGGTCACTTTGTAAGGGAATTCCTTTCGAATGTGCAGGCCAAACACTATGTAAATGTTGGCCGGAATTTACCCAGCTTCTGGTGAGTTCCTTGAAGTAGTAAATTTCCACACAGTGTGTGTTATTTATGTTTTATGTGCAGAGATCAGAAAGCCAGTGAATACTTTATTTCTTACCTTTATCCTCGAACTATGATTGCATTATTAATGTATGCAGGGTATGCTAAACATGGAAGCACAATTCTGGTGAAGGCAACCTTGCTTGGTATATATATATATATATATATATATATATATATATATATATATATATATATATATATATACCGTATTTGCATGATTATAAGACAAGGTTTTTTTCAGAGCAAATGTCGTCTTATCATCGGACCTCAAATAGAGATCTGACTACAAGACTAAGATTCAGATCCTCTCTAGCAGCCGGTGGACGTCTGTGCCGGGGCTTTTATGACTGAGCGGCAGGGTGATGTGACCTTCTGGTGCTCCACCATAAAAGCCCTGGTGGAAGTATTGGCCAACAGCAGCAAAGGTTGTCTGTGTGCATCGCAAAGATGTTCACCAGTTGCCAGAGAGGAGGATCCCCCGCAGCGCTGCAGGAGACCTGGCTCCTCCTCTTTGGGAGCCGGTCAATGTCTGCTACCCGACACTTCTGCTGGGGCTTCTATGACAGAGCACTGGCGTGACCCTCGAGTGCTAAGTCATAGAAGCCCCGGCAGAAGTCCGGGGAGCAGCGGAGGTTATCCACTTTGCACCAGGGAGTCCAGAGCACGGGTGCCAAGTCTAGGGATGCATCAGTAAGTCTGGGCCGGACATATAGGGGGGATTAAGGCATATAAAGGGGGCAGATTGGCAAATAGGGAGGAATAAGGCATATCTGGGGGGCAGAGTGGTAAATAGGGGGTATATGGCATATCAGTGAGGCAGAGTGGCAAATAGGGGGGCATAAGGCACATCAGGGGGGCAGAGTGGCATTCCAGGGAGGCAGATGTGCATAACTGGGGGGTTGGCAAATAAAAGGTAATAACAACAAAAAAATGCATTTTGCTCAATCACAGTTTTTATTAAATATGAAAAAATGGTTTACATGTGAATTAATATTTACTAATAAAACTTTTTTCCTATAGAGTAGTCTTATATTCAGACTTTTTCTTTTTTTCTAAATAAATATTCAAATTTTAGGAGGTCGTCTTATAATCAGGGTCGTCTTATAATGGAGTAAATACGCTATGTATATATATTAGTGAGCCTCTCTATATTTGTACCTTAAAAAGGATTCAAAATGTCTTGCAGATCACTGTGAAGGTGTGATCTTGGCTTCTGGTTAAAGTGTGGAAACTATTTTTAGTAACATGAGTGCCACAAGTAATTTCACTTACAATTTAAAATGCAGAAAAAAGCACATGGTGAGAAGGTACATCGATATATTAGAAACTCTAGTTGGGGTGGGGTTCATTACTTCAGCTTTTCATCAGACACTCATTGCATAGGGTTCATTGAAACAAAAGCCATTGTCTTTCCACAACCTTCTTGTCACAGCTCTACTGAAACAGAGATGTAAAGGATATCAACTGAGTTCTAATTCTCTTTTAATAAAACAATTATAGATTCAGCTGGGAAAAATGCTCAAAACTTAAACCAACAGAACAAAACAAACATGACAGTGACCCAAGGGAGACAGATCGGATTGTATTACAAACTTTAAATAAAAATTAAGATGTTTAGAGGCATTCTTTCTCTCCAGGTAAAGCGTATCAGCGACAGTCAACAGCATCTCCAACAAAACAAGGACAATATGTTTTTAGGAAAAAAGATAAATGTGTAAAACATACTAAAATAGACATAATATATTCTGGAAATTTCTCCTCAAACATGGTAAAGTTGGATTGAAATATCTTCAGTGGTGCAGGGTGACACTTTTATGCTGTTTTATTCACATTGGACACATAAAATAAGTTTAGTCTTTTTGTGTTTAGTCTATTCAAGGGTTTTTTTTAAATACAAAAATAAAAACATCTTAAAATGGTATAAGGTTAGTTTAGGAAGAAATAGCATGTCACAATTATATTATATTATATGTTATATTTTAGGTAACCCCATTCTATCCACACTGCTTTAACTAATTCTTAAATTACTGTAATGTATCTCCAGATAACTTCCTACACTCTGGTCAAAACTGTATGATTGCTTAATTTACAGGAGTTAATATGAACCTAACATGGCTCTTATCTACACAACAGGGATGCGTCAACTGACTTAGTATTTGACATTGAGTTTGGTTTATGCCTCTTGGTCTGCAGATATCTCTCACAGTTTCAAAATCCCTTTCCGCTGCAGTTGCTACAAAAAATATTTCTAAATATGTTAAAAGAACAGTTTTATAATACCAAATGTCAACAAATTTGTAATATGCTCCATTCATCTGTTTCATGTTGTGAGGTTTCACTAAAACACATTATTTTTGTTAAGGTAAAAAGGCATTGCAGTGCACCCTCGTGCCACTATAGAAGGATCTGTTATGATAACATTACGATTCTTAACATTTACAAGACCAAAAATTGAGGAGGTCTCCAGAGATGGAAGTGATCGGCACAAGTCGTGACCCCATGGGCTTGATTTCTAGCCTTGCGTGGTTATAGGAAGATGAATACATTGTTAACACTGGAATAATCAGCTATCCATGATGGAACTTATTATAATATCGTATATTTTAATTCTAATATGCCAGTGGGCTATGAGAAAAATCTGGAGTATTATGTTCGATCAATTATTTGATCAGGTGAATAGTGCCTGGTTCACTATAGTTTAGTACAGTCTACAAGCAAAGAATGCATTACTGTTTAACATTAAATGAACAATAAGAATTCACAACAGTGACGTAAGCATGAAAATAAAATGTATTTCAAAATTACAAAATTGTGATTTTTATTATAAATTACTCAATAGCTAACACAACACCACATTCTCTCCTTCTCTGCACATATTCATGTATTTCATAGACGAATGATGGATGGATGGACGAATGAATGAATTGATGATAAAATGAACCAACCATTATTTGGAAATTATTTTTGTTCATCCAGTCTTACATGTTAGTTGAAATATGGCACCCCATTTAATTAAAGTTGCATCATTATTGTGTGCTCCTAACTCTCAAACAGAGCTCCCCGGAAATAGCATTGGCAAATGAACCTAGTCAATGGGGCCGGCTGCTAGGGGAAAATCGATTTTGACCTGGTAATATCGACAGACATGTGTTACAAATAAAGTTGGCTAATAATGTGTGGGGTAAAGAAAAAATGTTTTTTTAGGATTTCTCTTAAATAGATATCAGAAGACAAATAAGAAGCATTTAACAAAATGTCAGTAGCTGGTCCTGCATAACGTATATTTAAATTGACGATATTATCTTATCAATTTAACTGTTATGCTGGACCATCTGTGCTCCAAATAGAGGGGCATATATAATGCATACTTAAGGAGGTGAAATCATTCATCATACTACTGCTCACCTGTCACTCGTGGTTTAGCAAATAAACTCCACTTACTTCTGACCTGACTGGCCCCATCTGCTTAAAACTCAAGGCAGAGAAGCAATCTGATCAGTGCCATCACACATTGCTCCTGCAGACCAAGACTATCATTTTCACCCATAATCACTACGGGACACTTAAAGAGCCACTTGCTGACCACAATTTCAACAATGATCAGCTGAAGATTTGAGCTGATGCTGTAAAGCGCAGAAAAGACCCCAAAAAATTATACCATGTTTCCTTAAATGACCAGAGGCTGGGTAAAAGTAACCTTTTGCTTCTGTTGAAAGTTTAGTGGCTCTCTAAGTATTATAGAATAGCAATTGAAATGGTGAACAGTGAAATATTGCATGCTCAGAGCCCCCGTAATACTGCATAGAATTGAGCTCATAAAGTGCTGTAAGGCATCAAACTGGCTATAGTACTTGAACTCTGCTTGTAACGAATTACCCCATTTATCACCGAAGAGCCTCTTGTCCTGAAGGGAGTCTCTCAGACGCCATTACAATCATAGAAATTAATCGCTTAACTTTTCAATTTTCAGAATTCTCTAAGAATTAATTTCACACAGTTTCAAAATGAAATAGCAGAAGAAAGTGTGTTCGAAAATGTTCCAGTCCAAACACCGTAGCTGGTGTCAGGATTACTCTACAAGGCTTTTCACATTCTAAGAAGGAGAGAAAATATTCACATTTTGTGTTGGATTATCATTTGTTTGCATACACAAATTAATGAGAATAAATAATTCCATGAAGAAAACAGTAATTTGTGTTATTTTTTGAATATCCCATTTTAGAACCTTATTTATTGTGGAAAGTCCCATCCAAGGACAGGCAGCCATGTATTAAGCAGATGGTGACTTTAGAGGTGGGATAATTATAACTATAATCTGAAGAATAAGAAAAGGATATTGGATGGTGATGTAGACTGTGTTATTTTAATGGACTTAATTTATATGGCCCACCACTTTTATTGGACACATACGGCTATACATTGGTTGCTTTATCCACTATCTGATTCAGGAGCCAGGAGCGAGAAGTTGCTTTTTCCTTTGGCTCCTTCTGTTTTGTTTTTTTTTACATTTTAATCATATTATATCTGTTTGTGATCATAATCTTAGATATTTGGTTACTATTAACAAAATTGTCCTTTCTGCCTTTTGATGATTGGATTTTATAATAAATGAAATCAAAGAGACTCACAATTAGGAATGAGGGTGCCCATAAAGGAGAGATTTTTCTGGTTTGTAGTTTTTGGACCGAAGCCAAGGTGAGATTGGAGCTCTGGGATTTTCCACTCCAATTTCTTCTCTAATGTCATCGTCAACCAATGGCAGTAGCACCTTAGCTTATTCTTTAAGTTTATTTGCTCTCATTCAAACTGTATTGAGTAATGACATGTCCGCCATATGGTACAGACAGATTTAGGAAAAGGAGAGGAAATTGTGCTCATTTATTAAATTTCTTGTTTGTCAAGACACATTGTTTGTTCATTATGTCTGAATATTATTTTTATTTTTTGTTTTTATTATTTACTGTTTTATAATGTATAGCACCATCCTATTCCGCAGCGAACAAGAGATAGCAAGTAGTATAGCAAGTAGTATATGAAATAACAATTAGACTAACAGAAAGAACAGGTGAGGAGGACCTGCTCAAACAAGCTTACAATGAATATATGATGAAGAAAATAAATACTTTAGTAAATTTTGTTATCAAACTGGAAAGAGCATAACCCGCTCTATGGAGTGTTTTACATAGAAAGATCCCGCACAGCAAAACGAGATCGGAGTGGGGTGTTGATGCTGTATTTCTTTAAAAGGCACAGTTAGATATATGTAAAAATGTCAAGTCCATAGAACTACAGCACC
Source organism: Spea hammondii (assembly GCA_029215755.1). Classification (NCBI taxonomy): domain Eukaryota; kingdom Metazoa; phylum Chordata; class Amphibia; order Anura; family Pelobatidae; genus Spea; species Spea hammondii. Next base: position 114,714,793 of record JARDYJ010000002.1, read on the forward strand.
ACTTAAAATGTTAGATTTTGGTGGGTTTGGAAACAGAACCCAAAACCTAATGTTCTAGCTGGTCACATTCACCTTATTTCAGAACCTCAGTTCCCGTTTGAGACAATTAAATGTATGCCGTCATCTGGTTCTCAGGCATGGGAGCCTTCACCTCCTTTAACTCTACATGGTAATTGCTCAGGCTTTTAAAGGGCCCTACTCCACGGAATATGCTTATTTCACTTGTATTTAACCACCTGAAGCACCCTGCAAGGTGCTCAGTTGTCTGGTTACCCTAGCTGTAACTTGGCATTCTACACTTAGGAATTTGTCCACTATTTAGATATGCCATGAACTGATGCTATGCTTACTATAAATCAAGTGAAAGGACTCACTTCTTTTGTTTGTTTGAAACCTTTATTAAAAATTTTAACTGGAAAAAATGTTGAAAAAAGTCCACTCACAGAAAACAAAGCATAAGTACAGGCATCAGAGAGTACATTTGTTAAATATGGTTTACTGGTGATAAAGCCACTGCTATATTAAGTTGTTTCTGCAACATACATGATGGAAAGAGACCACAAAGCACATGGTCACTGGACCTATGATTCAATGGAACATAGTCACCTGCTTCAATGGCTCAGTAGTAACCATTGTCATATGTTAAGTATTAACCATGCATCATATGCTCTGTTCAGCAACCCAATGACCATTGCCTTAAATACAGGGGCTATTGGGGATGGTGATGTAACTCGGGACAGGGTCCAAACTTTCCATGATGGTCTACAGATGGATCTCTGAAACTCTGAGTCTCCCAATATGTGGTCAGAATAGCAAGGAGCAGGAAAAGAGATTTGTGTTGATTGAGGTGCAGTTTCCAGCTCCATCACTGGAACCGGACACCATACTCCATTCCCTGCTGAATACAGCCAAACTGAGAACACGAATGGAAAGGTATTAGGTGGAGGAGGCAAAATCTTTAGGGTATCTCACTATGCAGATATTCCCAATAACATACAATACCCCTGATATAAGTGTCTATTGGACAGTTAATCAGTAGCGTACCTAGCGGGGGGCGGTCCGCACCGGGTACCGCTCATCAGGGGGTGCCAACTTGCCGGCACCCGGCACCCCTCCAGAGACGGACAGTAATGTCCGCCGCTGGAGGAGCAGGCTCGCAAGGGAGCGGTATCGGAGGTCTTTAGCATTAATAATGAACTATGACAGCTCCTTAAACAGGAATTCCAAGATCGTCCTTTCTCTTCCACTTTCCTTTCCAAATAGGATTTTGTGTGTTTAGCCTTCACATTTCCTAGCATGAGGAATGATCAGGGTCCCTTGTCCCTTAATGTCACAGACGGAAAGGAGAATAGCACTGTAGTGTCATCGCATGAATCCTCCTCTTCTAACTGTGCTGTGTACCGCATGTTCGCAGGCTGATACTCCTTAATCTTTGTTCTGTCGAAGAACCTAGACTGAAAAGCAGCCTACAAAAAAAAAAAGAGAGTTGAAACATGAAGTAAGCCATTTCAATAAAATGTTTATTAGGTTTATTTATCAAGTTTTCTCAGTGATCAAAGCACTGTGGTGTGGCAGCTGGTAGCAGGCAGTTTTGTATTTACAAGCCCTGATTAACATTCAAGGTCAGATTCTATCGGACAGAGGGGAGCGGATGATCTTTTCTATTCAAGTAGCTTGCTCTGCTGAACCGCGGATACCGACAGGAAAAAACAGAAAAACTATAGGCATCCAACAAACTTCTTTGTAACCCAACAGAAAGTCTGCATTTTGCTTTGCTGATAGCACTTGGCTGCCACTTACCTAGAAGAAAGTTGTGCATCTGCTCCTTTTCATATAGATATGGAATAATGGGACACTGCCATCTAATGCAGCTAGTTGGGGGTGGTGTAAGGGTGCAAATGCATATCCGGGAGATTAGATTTGTCTGGAGAATTCATTGATTTCTTTACTGCCTGTAGAGTAAAGTATCTTCCACAGTCAGCTTAAAATCTCAGAATGGGAGCGCAGATCACACAGGGTATCTGAAATACCCTTACTCCAGTTTTCCAAAGAAGCAAGCCAATCACCAAACAATTCAATCATTATCTGTCTCCCCCACGTACTCTAGGTGACAATCAAAGGGTGTTAACCTTTGAAATGAAACTGGGTATTAAAATGCCCCTTGGTCCTTTTGATACTACCCTCATCTATCAGGGGATGAGACATTACAATACAGGTAATACTGGCGGCTCATTGCTACAGGCAGTAAGGACTTGGAACTGAAATTATAGAATGAAAAATCATTGCTAAACCATAACCTGCCTGTATCTCAGCCACAAATTCATGTTCCCACAGCACAGCATTGTTTCTACAAAGCCTTGTCCTTATCCTACGTTGAGCCTTGTGCTACAAATGTAGCAGACCAGGGCTTGACCAAATTTGTGTAGACGTGCCGTTGAAATTCAGAAAATTACCATATTTTTTATATGTTTGGTATAAGATAAAAATAGTGAGGACCTGGATGTCCATCTGCAGAGTCTCTTCTACTTCATACCACCCAAAATGTCAGGGGTTCAAATTGAGACACCTGGCAAGGGGCAGGGAGAGGCAGGGCTGTCCTTGGAAGTGGGCAGGACCAGAGGTATGGCCACCAACCAACTCACCGGAACAGCCACCTTGCAACGCTAGTCATGCCACAGGACAGATCTCAATTGATTTTACAGCTCCTGGGCCATGCAAGGGAAGATCAGGACGTTTTATAAACTATATCATTATCCCTACTGCTTGCAATAGCAGAAGTGGGATAACTCACCTCGACAGCAGGGCTGTGGCTGAAAATCAAGACTGATGGAAGGCATGCTACTTGTGTCAGAGAACCATACAGACCGGACTGAGAATCCAGTAAGCTTATAGCATACGGCCCCACATGTTGTTTGGGCAGCAGGGGTCAGTGGAGAGGTTTAAGCACAAACTGATAAATATTTGTAGAATTAAGATGCCAGTCAGATATTAGGAGCTAGCCATTTATCCACAGAGCTGAATATAATAATACGAAAAAAACATGCTTGCTGGCCTTGGGAATTGTCTATAACCAAGGTTAACACATCACATACTCATCCATATCAAATGCCAGCTATTGATTTTTCCATCCTCCCACAGCCTCAGAAGATTGGAAGACTTGATGATTCCATTAAAGAAGTCATTCCTCTTTAAATAAATACATTTTTCCACGAATATTCCCTGAAAAGCACCTATTCTAGGCGACCCCTCAATTAAAAAAATGTCCAGGAGGGCTGCTGAATCACCAATAAAAACAATTAAACAAATTGAAGCAAATGCAATTTAAATCACAACTTAATCGAAGACCTATTGACTTTAGTGAGTGGCTGTAGTTATAAACCAATTAGTAGTCTTTTTATTTCAGTAAAACTTTTTAATTATTTCAAAGGCTGTCTTTAATATTTTCTGAAATGCATTCGTCTTTGATAGCTCTGAATATTTTAACTATCTGTGTACAAGCAACATTAGATAAGTTATTTGGTATATACTGTATGTTACTTTCTTCACTAAAATATCTGATTTTATACAAATGCTCTTTTTGTAAAAATTTTACAGTATTAACTACCCCTACATCGCAGCACTTAAATCTCACTTTCTGTCTCTTTATAGCTGATACTGAGTAATGCAGCTCCATATGTTGCTTTGTAGCTCTCTAACCCTCTAACCTCATTGTGTAGGTAAGGGAACTGAGGACAGAGGTCACTAGTGGGCATAACAAAAAAAGAGAAGAAAGTATACACCAGGGTCTTCATGTATTAGAATCACTGAATTGTAAGCAGCATGGATAATAACCCATGAGATGGCTACATGGAAAAGGATTGTTCCTGTTATATAGGACTTTTGTAGCCTTTTTTTGCTCTTAGCTGGAAACCCAGCGATCACTTCTTATTATTTTGGATTTGTGCTAATATTAGGGCAAGTTAATTTAGGTTTTTTTTTTCTTGGGGGGGGGGCAATCCTTACTTCCCCCACTGCACTAGGGTACATTTACATATTAAAAGTGATCTATCTATTGTTAGCTATTTATACTACATTCTGGAAGCACGTTTTACAGTATCTACAGCATCTGAGTGCGTATTTTTAACATAATTAAGAAAGGTTAAGTTTTATTAGTTTTTTTAAGTGTAGGATACCTTCGGTTTATTACATGAAATAAATACCTGTAATATTTATTTTAGATATATCTGTCCCATACCTGAAGGAAACAAGTTGTGGTGACATACTGTATATCTTAAATAGCTGTGAATTTTACATTGACACTGTACATCACTGTATGTAATGCCCGTAGTATCCCTATAAAGAGGAAGTCCCATGGGTTTTTTGGTGGTATAGTTGTGTAATCAGTAGGGCACCTAGTGATATGCGTTTAGTGGTTTAGTGTTAGCTAAAGCAGAGTGGTGGAACACGTACCTGATGTTTTTCATGGTTGTCCTGCCAAGTTCCCATTGCTTGTATATTCTTTCTTCACACCAAAAGTGGCAGCCAAAAATAAGGCAGAGTCTTGTGGCAACGGACATCTGACATCATTTTTCCGCCCTTGTATATACAGTATGTGATGATATTGCACGCTACATTTCATGCAAGGTCTTAGCCGGAGCCTTTTGAGCTTCCAGGAGCTATTTAGAAGCATTTAAGATTAAGCATTATGTGTGAATTATGCACATACTTAATGCTTTATTTAAAAAATGGGCAGGGTGGTGCGAGTTTCCCTTTGACGTAAAATGCATTAGCATATCTCCCATTTATTAATAAATAGTAGGAAACATTCCCATATTCTTATACGTTTCTGGATGCACCCACTCTTTGCCTGACTCCCAGACATTCAAAGTGTAATTTAGGCTAGCACTGGCCCCTTGCATGACTAGCTCATGTTTCTGCCTCCTATAAGGAGACAGCAGAGGGGGAGCTCAGTCGGCCATCCATAGGATGTTCCCAGGTATGACTATTTATAGGTATAAGACTGGCTGGGGGCATAAATCTTGCTGTCATTGTACCCAATGTCAACCGCTGACCCTTCAGCCACTGCTGAAAAAAACTGGCATCCTTCATTACCTTTGATACCTTTAGGAGTAAAACATGACATTGTCCCCACTATTTTAATGACAACAAATCAGCTTCTTCCTAACCACCAAAGCTGTTTTAATATGTTACTTTTGCTTTAATACAAGGAAAAAATGCATTGGATATGCTCCAGGACACAAAGGCCCCAGTCAACGACGCTGCTGTGATGTGTTGCACTTAGCACTTCAAGCTACAAGATTTTGCCACATGCTGATAGCCTGCTGCTTGAATTACCACTTGCCTGTCTGAAGCACACAAATATCTGCTGTACTGTATGTGTTGTCATATGTTATTTCTTTAACACTCCAAGTCACGGGCTCGACCGTCTGTCATATGATAGCTTTCATCTTCTGACAACGTTCACCTTCTCGGCAAAACACAAGTTCTGTCTTTCTCAAGCCTGTCTTTATGTGCTGACTTGAAATTAACTCTGGGTGTCTGTTCCATGAATTGCTCTATAATTATTTCAAGCACTCTTATTTACACAAGATTCTCCTCAACAAAGCTCAGAACTGATGCTCTCCATGGAGATTTGCTCTTGCCCCTTTTTGTGCTGAGTGGACTACTGCTTGGCCGTGTTGGACCACATAAATTGTCAGCAATTAAGATTTTTTAAAATTTTGATAACTGCTGTAAAACATAATTCCATGTAGTGTATGAGGCAATTTCCTTAAATTTTAAGAGCCACCTACAAAAATCTGAAATACTGGGGTCACATATTTCTACCTCTATAAAAACGCAGATACAAAACAGCCACCCCTTTAGGTGGGCAGACACCTGTTTAACATACCTGGGGGTGCGAATCCCGGAGGACCTATCCACCCTAGTGGAAGCCAATTTTGTCCCTCTTATGTAGTCTGTCTCGGCGGATCTCACATCTCCTGGTTTGGGAGAGTAGGCGTTCTCAAAATGAATATTCTCCCACGCCTCTTATACTTACTACAGACTCTTTCTGTTTTTCTGACCAAATCTTTCCTCAAACAGTGGACCAGGACCTTTACTAGGTACGTTTGGTTCAACCGCCCCCTTCATATTTGATAGGTACTAAGATCGAGCCGGCTTGGGTCTCCCTGACGTTGAAGGGGTACTGGATTGCCTCACATCTGAGAAGAGTAGTGGAATGGTCATCCATTGTCCAGAAACAATGGGTTCAAATTGAGAACTTCCTACATTGCCGCAATCCCATGGCTATTGGAACGACATCGTCAGCCCACCATACCTGGACATCTGACTGTTACACCTACATTGCGTGTTATTAAAAAGACCTTTGCTAAATATTTTCTGCATCATCAAATTAAACACTTTCTTTCTTCGCTGTCCCCTGCTACTAACTTGAGTAGACCTCTTACGACATTTGAATTATTGTGTACAGACTCTTCCAGACACTCGCACCTTCTCTCCGCCTTGTATAAACTGCTTTTGACTCAACACACCCCTACTAAGCCATATGGGAAAAGGACTTACACCGCACATTTGAACCAGATGATTGGGACAAAATGATATCGCTCATTCTCAGGGGCGCCACCTCAAGCAAAATACAGGAATCTGCGTATAAGCTTCTTACGAGATGGCACAGGGTGCCTGCAGATCTCCATCTCCCACATGTCCCTCAATGTTGAAGATGCGGAGCCGACATGGTCTCTTACTTACATCTCTGGTGGGACAGCGGTGGACAACCCTGACTTCCAAGCCTCTCCTGATATAATGTTGCTACACCATACTGCCTCCAGTGTGGGTTCTTATAAGAGGTCGCTATCCATTCATTTAATTAATGCTGCCAAGGCTATTATCCCGCGGTTTTGGAAGCAAGCTAAAACTCCCCCTATTTCAGCCTGGCACAGGAAAGTTAATTTCATATGCCAGATGGAGGACTTGGTCATGACATCCAGGGGCCTTGGGTATGAAAATGGATTGAAATGGTTGCCTTGGAAGGAGTTTCTTACCTCTCCCTCTTTCCAAACTGTCCTAGGTGGCTTTGTTGACCCCCCCTGACCTGGATGCTTGTTAGCCAGGTTTTTGGACCCCCCTTACTTACTTACACACACACACTTTAGAATGTATGTTTAGTATTTCTCTACTACCGAACCTCTTTATGTGATTAATTTAGATGGCGCTCCACCCATCCATCCATTTAACTATATTGCTTTCTACGATTATGTTCCACTGTTACTTCTCGCCGCTCTCCAGATACAGGTCTGTGCTGCTATCTATTGTGGTATTGTATCTTTATTTTGGACTGCATTTTTATTCTCTGTATTACTGTATTACTGTAGTACTGACCGATGTACACACTGTAGACTGTATATGTCTTATGCCTCTCCATGAGATGTTTCTCTTTTATGCATTCCGCCCAATGTATACTGTTCTCTTGCAATGCCTGATGCACCACTTCCCCAATGTACTGTACAATGTCCTTTTTTAATAAACAGAGATTTGAGGGAAAAAAAATGTTAAGAGCCCAAAGACACATTCAAAGTTATTGGTTGATGTTTTCATCTGTAAATCAAATCTGGTTAAGAAAACATATTGATTTTATCAAGTTTCTACTTGGATGCACTCACATCCACAAATGGAACTTATGAAATATTAACTCATTGTTGATGATCTGATCAAAACAATCAATGTATTGTAATTCCACTTAATTATGAAGATTTGCTTTATAAATAGGAAAGTATGGATACATTTCAAATAAATATAGACGGACACTTGTTTCAAGTAGTGTGTTTAGAGGGATGGCTAAGGAGTATTTTCTGTTGCGCTCCTAGAAAATAGTGATTTGAGTCCATCTGCTGATTAACAATGGAGCAAAAGGGGCATTTTATATTGTATTGGAGGGTGGCTCTTAGAACCAAGACCCCAACTGATTGTGATCCATCCTTGATTGGGTCCCAAAAAGGGAATGTTCCGCCTAAACAAGGGTACTTTGAAGATATGATTTTTACTGATGTTAGGTATGTCAGATTTAAACATGGACATCTATGGTCCTGAACATTTGACATCTTGTTTTAGATTATGACATCTAACATTTCTCCTCCTTTGAAATAAACTTCCCTCCTGTACTTTGTACCCCCTATAAGTATTTAAATCTTTCCATCACATCTCCTCTTTCTGCCAAGCTATACATATTGAGTTCCCTTAGTCTTTTTTCCTTAGTCTAAAATTAAATAAAAATTCTAAAAAATAAAAACGGAAAAGTTGTGTGTGCATATGTATTCACCCCCCTTTACTATGAAGCCCCTAAATAAGATCTGGAGCAAACAATTACCTTCAGAAGTCACATAATTAATTAAATAAAGTCCACCTGTGTGCCGTCTAAGTGTCACATGATCTGTCACATGACTTCATCATACATACACAGGTTGGGTTATAAAAAAAATATATCCGAAACTTTGAACATCCCACAGAGCACCATTAAATTCATTATTAAGAAATGGAAAGAATATGGCGCCACAGCAAACCTGCCAAGAGAGCAGCCGACCAAAACTAGACAAGGAGGGCATTAATCAGAGAGGCAACAAAGAGACCAACAGTGAGGAGACGTACCCTCCAGAGACTTGCGGCTGTAATCACTGCAAAAGGTGGCTCTACAAAGTATTGACTTTGGGGAGTTGAATAGTTATGCACACTCTTTTTCTGTTTGTCTTATTTCTTGCTTGTTTCACAACAAAAAATAGTTAGCATCTTCAAAGAGGTAGGCATGTTGTGTAAATCAAATGATACAAACCCCCAACAAATCCTTTTTAATTTCAGGTTGTAATGCAACAAAATAGGAAAAATGCCAAGGGGGGTGAATACTTTTGCAAGGCACTGTACCTCCCTCTTCCGGCTACTAACGCCTCTCTCTATACAACCTTGCGCCCTGCTTGCTTTTTGTGACACTTCATTGTATGCTTACCTTATAGTCATCAGAAATAATTGTCACTGACAGAACAGTATCCCCAGTCTTATACGAGGCATCGTGTGAAATGCCTTACTGAAACCCAGACAGGCGATATCTACTCCTCCGTTACCCAGTCATCTGGGTAAGATCTTAGCATGCATCCATATGGACCCAATTACCCAAGGCTGGGAAGGATAATACCAAGCCAAAAAATGACTCCATCCCATAAAACCGTCATACAGTAGCACTTTCAATCCCAGTGAAACTTCTGAGGAAGAAAACATGTTTCCACAGTTGAGTTTCATGTGAATGCACACTTTTGTTATGTAAAACACTGCATGCTGTGTGACATCCGTGGTCTGGAGACTCAACTTGAACAGAAATTAAAGTTAGCCCCCACAAGACAAACAACGGTTTAGATTTTTTCATGCTGAATTCAGTGCAATCATTTGCCATTTTTTCTTTTTTTTTTTTCAAACATTTCGGGAAAATATATGATAAATGCAGGATTCTGCCACACATTATGAAAACCCCGAAACAGAAGCAAACACACATCCATGTCCAATTATACGGGATGCAGGTTTCACGTGAGACACAATTAATGATTTATGGGTAGTCAAATAGCACAGGGTTAACAGGCTTAATTCTCCAGATGTGGAAGACAGCAGAGACTAATTATTTATCAGTCCGCACAGACGGAAATAGGAGGATGTCTTACTACAGAAAAACGCTGAGAAATTATACAAGAGGGAAAAATATATAATTACTGTCACAGAATGTGTAGCAAAACCCTAGGGAAATGTTTTTGTGCACAGGTGCTACGCAAATTATGTAAAGGGGTCTCTGCAGTTGAGCATTTCGGATAGCAGTGAGACCCAATAATCCACCCTTTTCACTTTTGGAACAAACTAGAGATCCATGGCATTTTTTTTCTAAATCCACTGTGGACGTGCAGCCAGTAACAGGTGCAAGTCATTCTTATTTATACTCAAGTGCTGCCAGGGAAAGAAACGGCCATGAAAAACACCATGTGCCATCAGACAGACATTACCCACCGGGATCTGAGACTGTAGTGTGTGTGTGTCTGCTTATAGGGGGTCCCACAGCATCCAGACACAAGCTGTGTCTTTTTAAAATACATTTTTTCATGCATTCTTGAGTTATTAGAATTAGAAAAGGTGACTTCTTACTAATTTAGCTCCAACTAAAAGTAGGAAAAAGAAGGAGGAAGCATACTTAAGTACATTTCCTGAACATGCACTTTAGCATGAAGTCAGGGCCTCCTGCTTTCAATAGAGACAGAGAAATTTCATTCCAATTCTAATTCTAGAATACTTGAAAAATATATTTAAAAAAATACAATTAAACAATTTTTAATGCAGTAAAATGCATTGCAAACTTAAAACATTATTATAAGTGCTACCTCCTGTGGGGGCTATCATATGTGCAACCTGGGCTACCTGTAATATTATTTAATCATTTAGCAATTTTCAAATTATGGAACACATCAAACAGAATTGTGGTTATAATAAATAAACAGAATTGTTCAGCACAGCTTTTGGGTTAAGTTGGTTTAACAAGGGAGTTATCATTTTTAATGTTTTCTCCTTCAGGTTATTTGTTAAGAAATAACTCTTTAAGTGTTTTAGAATGTATAAGGTGACAGGTTACGTGAGACTACACATATTCTGCTCAGAGTATAACTTTGATTTATAAGAATCAAGGTTTTAAAAAATTGATTTTACTATCATTTTGGATCTTAATGAAAAGCAATATCCATCCATTTGTATTCAATCGATCAGTTTTCAACAAACGAAAGCAAAAAAAATAATCAGTATGACACTTATTCCAATTTAGGATCAACATTTAGGATCAAAATGCCCTTCAATTATTTTGAAGTTGGAGGCAGGTAGTTAATAGTTTGCTCCACTCCCATGCTGAGTACTCCAGATGTCACCAGCACAGATGCACATCTGGGTATGGCCATGTACAAGTATTGCAAAACAGACATTATACATCTGTTTATTAAGTGAAAAAGCTAATTATTTAGACACCAATGGGGTTTCTGACAGCAGCTCTCCAACTATAGGTATTTATAGAGTGATTTTTTTTGAAGCCTCGGGGTCAGTGCTTTCATGTGAAAAAAAGGTCAAATGGTGCCAAAAAATATGTCCAATTTAAGGGCCACAAATGGATACCAAATACTCAATTTCTTCTTTTTGGGGGGTCACACTCATCGCAGAGATATGCAATACTTTTTCATTTCTTCCTGGGCCCGAAGGCCTGCAGGACGGCCAGATCTTCTTGGTACTACTCCACAAGGGTTGATCGGGTCCAAAAGAGCAGGTTTTCTCAAGTCCCACTCACATAGACTATGTGCGGTTACAATTTAATAACCGTATAATCTTCTTTGAAATAAACTGCAAGTGTATTTATATAAATGTAAATAAATTCCGTTATCAGCTTTCTAACTCGGCTCTCCTGATTCTTTAAAACACTCACCCTGTAACAAGCTCTCGACAAAATCTTTCGATAATGGCTCACTAATTTGTTCTAATAATGGTCTGTGTCAGTCCTTAACTTGTCGTTAGTAAATTCCCATAATCTCTCCCTGTTTACAGAATGTGACCATTAATAAGATTCTCACCTTGATTGAGGCTATTTGTAGCTGTCTCCAAGTCTCCTTATCCAGTCCAAAGACAAACGCGTTGGCCACCCCATGAAGCGGTGCACTTATGACATGTAGTAATGTAAGGACGAAAACAGGATGGCTTGGATAAAAGGCATTGTGGATTCTAAAGAAAAATAAATATATGTAAGTTACATTTAATGCAATTTTTGTTGGGAAATGGGGTCTATACCATTGAATGAAATGTGTACTGGTTATTAACCTCAAGCTTCAATCAACATAGATTACAGGATTACTACTACTATTGTTGCAATTATTTACAAATGCCCAATGGTCCTCATGTCAAAGAAAGGTATGAGGGCTCATACAGGGTGTTTCTGAACAACCAAATCTATTTCCAAGATTACCTGGTGAAGTCATTAGTCAAAGATGATACCCTATATGGACAAAAGTATTGGAACACCTGATCATTACACCAACAGGGATTTTATGACATCACATTCTAAATACATAGACATTAATATGTAGATGGTCCCCCCCTTTGCAGCTATACCATCTTCCACTAGTCTGGGAAGTCTTTCACAAGAAAGGGACATACTAAGGCATTTCGACAATTCTATGCTTCCAATTTGTGAGAACAGTTTGGGAAAGATCCTTTTCTATTCCCGCATGATTGTGCCCAGGCGTACAAAACAAGATCCATAAAGGTGGATGAGTTTGGTGTGGACTTGCCCCAAATGCTCTACTGGGTGAAAAGTCCCATAGAAACACTCCATAATCTTGTGGAAAGCCTTCCTAGAAGAGTGGAAGCTGTTATAGCTGCAAAGGAGGGACCAATTATATATTAATGTCTATGTATTTAGAATGCAATGTCATAAAAGTTGTTGGTGTAATGGTCAGGTGCCCCAATGCTTTTGTACATATAATGGACACACAAAACAAGTCATATAAGCTCTTTGGCTATTTTTCAAAGCTGGCCCAATAAAAGGTATCTCTCTGAAGGAAAGACTCTATTGAACCAGTAGGGCTATAGCCATTTTAACTACCAAGGAAAGGGGTGTGGGAGAGTGAATGGGACAGACCTATCTAATGTTTCATGTTCCAGAAAAAAAACAGTGTTTGTGTAGAAGCACAACCTGATTATGCATGAAGCTCACTAGTGTGTGTGAAATACTTAATGGCCATTTGATATGTGACATTACTTTTAATACAGTAGAGAAGCTGGCACAAGCATACAGTTTTTCTTTCAAATGGTAAACACAAAAATTAGGTGGTGGGAGGGGGGGTAGGAAGCGATATCAGTATACAACTTTGTATATACATCATTATGTTCCTTCACCACACATAGAGCCAGGTTTATGAGCTCCTTAGAACTGCATTGATCCTCCGAGCCAAAGAGTTTACAACCACCTGAGGTCTGAAGGATTTAGAGGATGCTGTTCTATTCCATTACATATAACTCAGCAGGATTGCTCTCCTAAGTATTTCTAATCCTATCCTCAAATAAAACACATGGAGAAGCGTAAGTAAATTTTGAGTCATACAAAAATTTATAAATAAAAAAAGAACAAAGCAATGTTATTTTTGAGCAATACTTCAAAATTTGCCCATACGTTTTGCTTATTAAGATCTCATCTGTCTGGCTGTATTTATGGGAAACTTGTATTTATGGATTATGATTTGCCTAGAGCCCCATTTCTAGGGGTTTTAGAGCCACATGAGCAGAGCAGAGCAGAATAAACTCAGACAGAAGGTCTTGGGGAGCAAAGGTTTATATCATTAACAATTAATATAAAACAGCACAAAAAGCTGTGAAATGTCAAACAGGGCTGGATTTACATAGGGGCTAACTATAATATATATATATATATATATATATATATATATATATATATATAGAGCCCACCTCTGCCTTCTTTTTAAAAATGTGTGACATCACAGAATCAGAGAAGGGAATCGCTTGTTGTCACTTGTTTTTTGTCCTATTAATGAACAGGTCTCTGTATGTGTCTGTATAATGATATCAAACCCCTTAAGATTCCTTTTTTTAGTGTAAACAAATTCAACTTCTTTTCCTTTATACCTAAGAAACCCCTGCCTGATTCTGTCCACTGCCATTTCTTTCAAGTCTATTTGGTGCTTGCTCTTAGCTTGGCCATATCCAGTTCTGGGAATTTCCAATGTATCCTCGTGGAGTACCAGCACCACAGGATTTAGGGAGCAGTCAGTTTTATTCCACTAGGAATACAGATAACAGACACCTTTGTCAATCGGTTAACTAAAGGAAGCAGAGCAATCATATGATTACTTAGATTAATACACTGTGCCAGGCTCTATAATACACATGACTAATATACAATAAATTAGGCTTCAATGAAGCGTAGTTTTAATTTAACAGTTATTATCATGGTAGAACATAATAAATGCATGCTGCTCACATTTCACAGTAATTTGCACACACACATATATACGGTATATATATATATATATATATATATATATTAATAGCACAAGTATTAAATGTAAATCTAAATGCTAATTCACACTATCCTTTACCATTCCTAATTAATATAAAACAATTAACAGAACCTTTGGCATTATTCTATATGTGCCATACCAATGGGTGGTAACATGGGTGACACTAACATAAATGTAGATTACGTGACTGCTTGCATTAAGTTCACCTATAGAGACTGGATGAGAATACCAGGGAAGAACATCTTCTAGCTTTTGGGCTAGAAACTCTGTGAAAGTTCATTACTTGGGCTCCAGGGCAAAATTTGACCTCTAATGGGAGAGTGGTAAGGAGTGTGACCTTGAGTCATCATGTTCCGCCAAGAACTGCATGAAAATGCATCTCCTGCTGCAAATAAATTCTCGACATCTTTTTAATGTTTTTGCTTTTAAACACCTTTATAACAGGATAACAAAGTAAAATGCAGAAATCTATCCGTTCCTCCTGCCGTACCGTAGTCTCAGCATGTGGGTAAGAATTACTGCAGGTACTGCACTTTACCTCCTTAGTATTTTAAATACAATATGTGTCTTGTCCTTTATAACACAAGTTAAAGAGGCGCATGCATTGGATTTGCAATAAAGTAAAATCATTTGCTTTTGAATTCAATAAGTGTCCAAAAGCAATTAGAACAGGCTCTTAAAAGAGAGCTATGGCTCTTTCAGGATTTGTGTCACCCTACCCTTTGCTTTACCTTAATTTGCTATTTAAATGGAATTACAGGCCTTTCCTCTGCCCTCCACAGTTGGGTTTTATAAAACTGCAGTCATCCAGGCTTGGGAACGTCTGATACACTTACCAGGGCTAGCTTGCCAAGTGAGCCTGGCCACTTTCATCAAATGTCCCTAAAGAGACCCTGTGGCGAGATGATCAGATTATGCCAGGTTTTCTCATGTCCTCTGAATTTAAGGAAAGCCTTAAAGAAGTTTGGATGACATAAGTGATGAACATGGTGATAAACTTGAAGTGGGAATATATAGCACTTTGGATTTAAAAAATTAGTCCTATAGATGTCATTTCTTTTTGATGTCATTACTTTTGTGATTGAATCAATACATTAATATGTGTGGTAGACAAGAACCAATTGGTCCATCTAATCTGCCCGTTATAAATCACTTTTTTTTATCCTAACCAATCTTAAATGCTTTTACTCTGTTTATTACTAGAATGGGGGAATATTGGACAACATCAAAATTAGTGGGTCCCATCACTATTGTACAGTGCAGAATGCTAAACCATAATCTGAACCAATTATAAGGTTAGAATGAAATAGAAAAAATGGGTATTTCAATATCATTTTCATGCTAATACTATTGGAAACACCATAATTCTATCTTCTTTTATGGAAGGTTTTCTCCATTTTCACTGTGCTTCATTTGAAATCACTGGCCTTGGGAGAATAATATTCCATTTCTCCTCCGTTAACGTGCGTTGTATTTCGTGGTGCGCTGGAATCGAAGATTGTTGTCGTCCCTGCTGCTCTTAGAAGAACCCTGAATCTCTATTAAATTATTTCAGTCCAATGGCAAGAAAGATAAATCTCCTCACAGCAGAGCAGAGCACAGAGGAATGACAACACGGCCCTCAGCACAGTCCTAGCTCTTTGGCTTAATCCTGAAGGCATTGGGTCAATGCGGTGTCAATGGGTCTCTTAAGTTCAGCACAGGCATAAAGTTAACCAGTAAAATGAGACCACCCATGTTTTTGAATTAAGCCTTTTCAGTATGAGATGGGGTGATTTTGTTCAGAAATGTTTTACTGGTGAGAAGCTTTTCAGTGCTAACAATGTGCTTGTTCTTTTTCCATCGTACATGCATAGTTCTTATTAGCGTGTCTAAGAGGGCACTGGATACTATTTCTTACTGTTAATGAGTTCCTTGCAAGCACAGAAGAAGCTACTGTTCTAGGCTTCAGTTTTATAGATTTGGGGAAAAAAAAGGATTTGACAATATTTTAAGTAACGATAGCGAATTCAAGGGATCTCTTTCCTGACCTAAAAGTCAGGTGACTGAGAAGACGTAAAACCACCCACTCCAAGCAATACAAAATAATTATTTCTGTGTTTAACGATTGTATTTTATTTTGGCAAAATACATAGAGCAACTTCTCTGCCCCACGGCCAAAGCGCACAAACGCAACCAGATACCCCACATATACTTAACTGATTAGTTTGGGGGGGATCATGGCAGAACTAGTTTTGGATGGTGGAAACAACGTATAGCAACAGCTGTGTAGTAGTGACAGATACCAACGCAGTCATAATGCTCTGAGATAGGAGTTAAAATAATACTTCTATTAGAGGACTTTGGATATATGTCGGTAATAGCGTAATGTTCAGAATCATTTTTATTTCATTTTTGTGCATATCACCTATAAATAACTTCATCTGAAGACTAATAAGAAAGAATCATGTATGCTAGAATGACCAAAAGGGGTAAACTATTTTATATAATGAAATATATGTCATACCTCTGAAAACAATCTTTTTAGGTATTGTTTCAATCAGATTTAATTACAATTTTTCAGTATTAAGTATTTTTATCATTACACAAAATATATATATATATATATAAAAAGCACTTTCAAAAGATTGGTCAGAACTCCAGGTCTTTAAATTAACAATTTTTCTTTATTCAAACAAAGTACTGACTTTGCAATGGACTTTGTGAGTAAATATATATATATATAGATATATATATATATATATATCTTCATCTCCTATATCCTAGGTCTAAAGCTTTTGCGACACGCTACTGAAACCCTAGCTATCTTCTAACCCCATAGTGTTGTGGAGGTGGTGGAAACTCAAAGCTATCATCATGGCACCGAACTAGCTGCAAATAAGAGAAAACAAACAATGTTGTGAAACAAAAATAGAAGGAACCCTGCAAGTGCTCATCCTCTTCTTGTGCTTGGTGGATAGAATGAGGAGATGCTGCACCTTCTGTTTCATACCCCTTACCATGTGCATAGGACCAATAATATCTTGATTAGCCTATTTCCCTTATCCCAACCAGGCTGTTGAGTACCCGGTGACCTGAACACCATCTGAGTGAGTCAATTGTTATTGCATTTATTGAGTGCTGTGTAAGCTAGAGGACCAGAGGAAAAACCTTGTCCTCTGTGTATGTATATATTAGGGGTGAGTTACCTGCTGGGATGTACCTTATACCATTGACACTCAGTTTAGGACAATGCACTATATGTTGCAAAGTGGATGGCAAATGATCAGCTTAACACCTGGCGCAAGAGCATTGCTGGGGCTGCCCGTCAAGTGGATTTTTACATCATGTGAAACTAAGTGCTTCAACAATTATTAGCCTAGACTGCCTTTTTATGGGTAAGTGGTGCTGATTCTTTACTTGCAGCTGCCCTACAAGTAACCCTGAGTGCAAAGACCTCTCTGACACGTGCCTTTACTTTGAAGAATGTAGCAATAGCTTCACGCTTTAAGCGAAGGCAGCACGATCAACCGTTAAAAAAGGGTGAGGGTAAAATCAGTTAAACTTATTAAGGAGAGACCTACATGGCACAGTAAGGATTAAAAGTGTCAAGTTTCCAGCACCAATGATTCCACGCTTTCTAACATCTACTTTGTCCCTGACCTCACTGGTGTTAAAACTGTTAGTACAGCTGTGTCTACAGACATGTCTCAGCTTGGGCACAGCTTGTAGCCCCGACTGACTGATCTCATACCTGAGATATTTCTTTAATTAGACAATATCAGTTTACAGAGCTAGGCAATATTCTTTACCACATTATGGGTCCAGGTGCTTCAGTACAAACGTAATTTGTGATGTTCGTTGACTAGGGCAACCTGCCGAGAGCAATTCCGTCTTTTTGCGTTTCCTAAAATAATAATGTCAGCTATGTGGATATAAACTGCCTTCCTGCAAGTGTAATAATTCTCGCGTCCTACCATACAGTGTGCTTTCATCGTTCACACACAGTGGCTATAATGTGCAGGTGTTCTCTTCACCAATAGAACGTTTCCTCTTTTGTATATGAGTCACTGAGAAATTCTTCCAGAAGGGATGGAAAATCAAGTTTCAGGTCACAGTGCTCCCCTTTAGTGTTTTCTTATGGAAGGTAAAGATGTTTAATGGTTTCTGGAAAGCAATTACATTCAACGTCAAACTGCTCTCTGCTCTATGCGTAAAACACTTAGCATTGTGTCTATCAGCATAACTAAATTCATGAATTATAATTACCTGTTGCACAGGCGCTTTATTTTTCAGAATAATTATTTTGAAGATATTTACTTTAAAAGTTAGCCATAGGGATTTTGAGATCTGGGTTTTCGACAGGTTGTATATTCCAAATAGATTAAGTGTAAAGACTGTAAAAAAAACTCTAATGATAAAAAAAACTCTAATGATAAGATTTCCTCCTGTGCATTTTTACTGCATATAAATTGGTGCAGGTATTCTCCTTCTATGGGAGCATTTCTGTCTTGTTTGCCTCTTCCCCTACCTGCTTCTACTGAATGCAGGAAGTGTACTTAAGTATGCTCCTCACACATGCATTATCCCTCAGAAATCAACATGAGCCATACTCCCATTGCAATCCACGTGCAAGCCAATCACATGTACATGCTACAGCTGCCATGACGATTTCCCAGCCAAATAACCTAGATGTTAATTCTTGGTAATAAATCGTGGCAGATTATGAAGTAGTCTTCACAATAATGACATGGGATGGGACTGAGACAGTTAAGTTTTGAATGGTAGCCACCACACCGCTGCATCCACAATGTTCAGAGATTACTTTGCCATTCGGTTATCAAGACAGACGTGCATTCCCGGAGATAAGGCTCTTTTCTACTGTGCTCTTTTCTCTACAATAGATGTCAACCGTCACAGCTGTTTGAAAAGACAATGGCGTGCGATGTTTAGTGTCCTCATTCTTACTGGTCTTTGAGGAAGCCAGCTTAATTAACAAGGTTGTTAATTTTAATTAAGTGCAAATATTTTACAATTTGCAAAACTGTTTAAATGTCACCTTTTTCATGGAAAATATGTGTGTCCATTAAGTTAGTGGCTGTTATCAACAGTATGTCAGTAAATGTATGGGCTTTCATTTGTCTAAGGTTAAGAAAATATTTGAAATGAGAGATCCTCGTGTATAATCTTCATTCACAAATTCCACACCATGCATACAAACCGCTATGAAATCATGCATGTGTGGCCGGATGGCACACGCAATGTCTGTACACAACATAGATGTGAAAGCATGGTCCCTAAATTTAAGGTCAGCTGCCCTGACACATGCCATGATCAGTGAAAAAAGCATGGAGCAAAATAATTTCACAATGGTATTCCACTGGAATGCATAAAACGGGACTTTTCTTCACTACTTTATGTATACTACCAACCTGTTTAAAAGTGGGAACAGGGACACTGCCAGGTACACGCATGGGTACCACTTCAGAGGTTTGATCTCTTCTGCCATCATAATCTGGAATAAATAACCATGAAACAGAGATCAGATACTGTATACCATACATCATATAAATATTTCTTCAAGGATCTTTGCTTCCATTTTTGGAATGCGTATTATCTGTAGCAAGGGACGCGTGTCAGATGGATTAACATTATGGGAATTGTAGTTCATTTTTAGGGCTTGTGGGGGGTGCAGATGCATTTAAGACAGAGATTAGTGGTTCTGTACCTTCTGCCTTGTTTCATGATTATATTGGGAAATTAGATAGAGATGTGTGACTGCTTACCTAATGTCTTTAAGACCTATAACTAAGGTGTGCCACTCGGCATGCATTAGACCTTATTGCACAAGTAAGTGAGCACCATAGAACCTAAGAAATTATACCGGGTGTCTCAAAATTAGATCATCTGTCATCTTTCATGTTAAAAAAAAGCATGCTTTGGTTAACAGCACACAATAGAATACTCTTTTATCCTATTAACAGTAAAATACTTTTGTCACGGCACAACTCTTATACAATTAACAATGGAGGAGTCAGCAGACGCCCCCCGATTCCAGGTATGTACTATTTTACTGTGTCCTGCCGGTTAGGTGAGTTTCAGTAAAGATATAGCAACTCTCCATATACGTTTTAGAAATTGCATTGCAGAGCTGACCTGATGGTAAAAGCTGGTATATTAAATATTTAGTCAAATTACTGTATATTGCTACTAATGTAATGTATATTGCAGGAAAATGCTTTGATATACCCATAAATATGCCATCGGGTAGGAACATTTTATTGCTAGCATCCAGAGCGAACGCGTCTTCCCAATAGGGCATGATAATCTGGTATTGTCACCCTTCGGTGCGCAGGATCCCAGATTATGCTAACCTTGTCTTCTCTTTCATCGTGTCGAGCTGCTCTCTTCACTGATTAGGCGATGAGGCACTGGCACTTATGTTAAGGCAGAAGGAGCAGGCCCGGGGAAGAGAGATAGGAGCGGGAAGCATTTATTACTTAGATCAGGATCTCTAAGTGGCAGGGAGAGCAGTCATTCTGCACAGGCTGTCATTTGGGCAGTCACTGTACAATCTATCGTGATGCTGAGGCTGCTGAATGGAAAACCAAACATCAAGGCAGTCTTTAAACCTCCAGATATTAAAAAAAAATGTGTTGTCAAAAGCATAACCTTTCTTCCAAATGTCATCTTGCTTTTTTTTTTTTTTTTTTTTTTATTAAAGTCTTAACCGTTTACTGAAAAATATAAAGGGGAAACGTCTGCACCACCCTTTAATCGATATTAAAAAAGAAAAAAACAATTACTGCACAAAAATAATATTAGAAATTCATTTTCACAATACATTAAAGGGCCAGTTTGCACCTTATTTGCTTGCCCTGTCTTACACTTTTTATAGTATGGGAGAAGTTTTTGTTCATCAATGCACTAAATGTTTATGGTGGTATCTTCTAAAACTCAGCATGCATCGTACTCGCAGAACATACATAGCTAACATCGATATAGTGATGGGAGCGAGGCTACTTAACCTTGGGGAAGTAAGTCTCTGACTCTGTCGATGGCAGCAGTACGGATAATCCGTATGTAGTCACGTTTGGAAAGCTAACACTGAAGTGGCACATGTGTTTTGATATTAGTCCTTGTGTCTCTTAATGAAGAAAATTCGATAATCCTAAAAAGAATAAGGCAATAAGAAGTGAAGTAAGTGAAGTGCTTACAAGACTATATTCCTACATCTGAACTGAGATGTGGGAAGTTGACACAACTTGGCCACACATATTGTAGATATGTGTAGATAACAAAGCACACCAGCCACATTCTCCCTCTAACAGTTGGTGGCTGTACATGAATACACACACTAACACAGCAGCTATGCCATAGGGTATATTTTTGTACATTAATATCCATCAAGGCTTATTTTATTACCCCCTCACCCCACCAGCCACAGGCTGTTGGAATAGGGGGTCCTGGGGGAATTTATGAATTGCACTTTTGTCTTTTTGTCAATGAATGCAATGTATTTTCGAGCCAGTGGTGGACAGGAGTATATATACAAAAACTCCTGGGCAATTAGAGGTTATTTTACAATCTACTGTCCACAGGTATGGATAGAATTGTATTTTTGTGCTTCTTAAAAATAATTTTAATAATAAACACTTTCACCTTAAGTCAAAAGATGTGCCCTGTTTCAGCTTATTTAATTTATGTGTTTTTTTAATGGACGATTATACTTAAATTTATATGTTGCAGGAGGAGGACTATATGTCTTTCTCTTTCATGAGTTTGAGGCAAGGACATAAATGTCTTAAAGTAGCAAAATTTAAAGTCACAGGTGCTTGCAAACTCACATATTAATACATGTTAGCATGGGAGGGCATGAATCACCAGATTTCTTAATGAATGGATCCAAATGAGAATAGTCAGAGGGGAATTTCTCAGTTCAAGTTAAAAATACCCAGATATCTCCATACCTGGGAACTCTCAGGGTTTGCCCCTAAATCTCAAGGTTCTTGCCCAAATCTTGGGCTCTCAGGGTGTATGCAAGTAACTCTATTACTGTAAGTGTATCTTTAAATAATGACAAGGCAAGGTTTCCATGAGGACTGGTTTTAGAGCCATTTGCTTGATACCTTTGCCGAGTCGCTACATAGAATCTTCATAGAAACAGGCTATTAAAGGGTTAATAATATTTCAAGACTCTCAGGGTTGACCCATATAGAAAATTCCCAGGTATGGCGGCCCAACTGTGGCGGGCTGGAGGGCATCTCTAAATGCAGAATACGATAAATCCTGAAGTGGACGGACTACAGCAGCACAGTACCACATACTAGACAGGTTTAGCTAATAAAGCCCTTAATTTATAGTCTATGTGTAGTAAAGGAAGAAAGTTTATTAAACAGAGCACAAACTTTGATCTTGATTTCCTCTGTAACCTGACCTGCTTAGGCATGTTTTACATAAATTATGGCCTGCCCTTTAACTACCATCTTGTTGTTATGCAGTCTCATCAACAGGAATATGTTCAATTAGTTATTTATGAGGAACGCAGGCAAAGGCCAGAGATAAACGGAATTATTTAACCCCTTATCTATCCTATTATGTGCCCAGGAAAAAAAAATGTTTATATCTATAGTACTTTCTGGAAAAAAGCAAAGCTCTTGAGACACAATATTTTATACTGCGCTATTATCTACACTGGTCGCTGATCAAAAGTTAATTTGCTTTTATATACTTCATTAAATTATTTTCACAGTACACAGTTCAACTTGAATGTCCATAGCTGGTCAGCATGCTCCAGGTTCTTCAACATGTCTAGTAAATTATAATTAGGTGGATTTTATTTCCCACCCACTGCGGCAGGTAAAGTCTTTTTTTTTGCCAGCAGTGTGATTGGCTATACTCTCAATGACATCATTAATGATTTTCCAGGGACCTGCCAACCAGGAAGTGGTGGACCACACACATTGCTCCATGAAATTAAAGTTGACCGTGCAGAACGGACAGCTGAAACCGCATTACACACATGGCTGGCATTCAGAGAATTTAAATATCTTAAAGCAGTATGCGTTTCACAGAGAATGGAAGGCTGATTGTATTCACAAGCCTTTTAAATAAATACAACAAAAAGAAAGTTTTTCAAAGATTCCAAAAGTGCAAGACAATTCTCTTCTACATCAATCCCAAGACATCCAGGCTTCATCAGTGAATGCAGATCACGGCTGCAAACCAATGACAAAAAAATTGCTACTAACCATACGTTAGAAATTAAATGACTAAAAAACTTTTTTTTTTTATTGTCTGTCAAATTTATTAAGGTGCCTGAAAATAATATAAAGTAAATAAAATTCAGTGTCTTCATTAAGTTAACAAATTTACAATGGATCTAACTATTTTTCTTTTCTATTAGTACTGGTGGTTGGCATTTTTTTTTTCTTTAATATGATAGGAAGGGGGCCAATGTTGAAACAGACAGCTAGGGCAGGTGTAAAGTTGTAAGTAGCTTAACAGAAGTGACAGGCAAACTAAAATGAATAGAAGCAGTTAAGAATGTACATGGGGCAAAGTGATAAAGTACTTGGATGCCTTCCCTCTAGGGGTTA
Organism: Spea hammondii; assembly: GCA_029215755.1. NCBI lineage: Eukaryota > Metazoa > Chordata > Amphibia > Anura > Pelobatidae > Spea > Spea hammondii. The sequence continues at coordinate 114,738,458 of JARDYJ010000002.1, forward strand.
AGTATAAAGAGTCATTCTGTTGCAGACTGGTAAAAGTGGTGCAATCACCATAGCAACCAATGGAACATTTCTGCCGATTGTTCCACCTGTGCCAGAATTGTTCTTTAATATACATATATATAAATTGTTTTTAACCAGTGTTGCTTATGAAAATGTATACTCATAGCATAAAACTGACAAAGAGATTCTGCCCCCCTTCTCCCAGGGGCCACCAAATGTGGCCACACAATGAAAATGTCACTCAGGACACTCAGGAGGAGGCTCGCTCTTGCACTCACAGTCCTTATTGCACAACAAGGGACAATGGGTGTATAAACCTGGTACGTACATGTCTAAAATTTCCCAAAGTTGGCTACCTGGAAATCAATCTTCATTCAGAGACAGGTCTAGCAGTGTGCATAAAGACAGAACTAGCTCTAGTTACTCTTTAGCAGGCAGGGACAGGGCACAACCAAATCATGCTTTCATGCCCATAGATTCCAAAAACTGCTCAGGGGACTTGGGGAAGCTGTGCTTTTCCCAGAGTCTCTGGGTGAAACTTGGCAAATTCCAAGGTGTGCTGAAAGGTGTCACTCTTGTTCCAACGGGTGCATTAAAATCAATGTCTACCTGCTTACTTACATGGGGAATTGCAATGCTCACTGTGAGTGCTCAGTACAAGTTTTGAAATTCAGCAAAGCTTAATATAGACATACTAGCAGATAATTATAACAAAACGCTGTAAATACCTTGCTCCTTTCCCTGCCAGGGTCATACGTCCCAGACCATGTTGCGACCTAAAATAAAAAAAAGTCAAAACGCGCTTAATAAACAAAAATGTTAAACATGTCAAATTTGGTGATTGGGTAAACATAACCTGTTTTTCATGCAGTCAGGTCACCTTCTTTTATTATATACAATAATGAAATGTTTTCAGCAATTGGAATCCTCTTTCATTGGGTTTCAGCTCCAAATATGAAGAACCCTGATACATTACACATGGTTATGAGTGTGGACAAGCAATTCCATCTTTAAAAATATCATTAAAACAATAAAAGAATGAACACAAGACACAAACAGTTCTATCACATCAAGTTTGTTCTTTTTTAATCATTATTTTTGTGTTTTCCTTTAAAATGCTTTAAATGGGTTGTCTCTTGGAGCCAGCAGATAAGAACATAGGGAAGGCTGATTGCAAGGGGGCTAGTTTTAGTTGGGTTTATGCTCCTCCTCTACGATCGAGCCAGGCTAAGTCATTGCGTCACAAGAATGGCAAAAAATGTTAGGCTCACAGAAACCCAGAATTATGGCTAATTTTAAACATATTGAGTTAGACAACCACTGCCTGTATTGTAAAAGCCATTGGTGATAAGGCTTCACTGTACCTTTAACACTGCTATTTGTGTTTTGTTTTATCAAAAGTCCTGCAGCTAGCTTGCAGGTAGTAGTAAAGGTAGTATTTTGTTGTGGTGTATGATGTGGGTGATCTATTCTGTTTGCCCTGCACTTTGATGCCCCTTTCAGTAGTTTGTCTACATGCGGAGGGAGATCCATGTTTGCGATAAGTGGCATGTGTCCAGCCCTACAGCACATGCTATCAATCACACAAAACTGGTAAACTGGAACACTCTGCAGTGTCTTTGCTAACTTGTAACTAAGTTTTAGCACTTAGGCAAAGGGCCTTCTAAACTACTAGTAATAGTAACTAATACTGAGGCCGTTTGTTTTTACAAAGGTAGGTGTATTTACCAATATCGGCAATGAGAGCCTTGTTACAGAGCTCAAGATCTCTCAACCACACTCAAAAAGCAATTTGGAAATGCAACGCCTATTGTCTAAGGCAATTATTCAGGGTTGCACTGGCCTACAGGGATACTGGATTTTTCATATTTAATTGCCTCCACTGGTAGTCATCTACCTCCTCAGAGTTACCGGCAACTACATCCCTGCGCGGGACTGCTTTTTTAATCCCGCTCCCACTGTTTTTAATCCCACTCCCGCCCGCTCCCACAATGTGGGTGTTCTGCTCCCGCCCGCTCCCGCCAATCACGCCCGCCTCCTTACCTGATTTCCCGCGCAGTCCCGCAATTTGTTCCCTCACCCCAGGAACAAGGCGGAGTCACAGGAAGTAACATCACATCACGTGACTCCGCCTTGTTCCTGGGCGGAGCAAGATAGGAGACACTGTTATGGAGCAGCGAGAAGACAGCCTTGCGGGACTGCGCGGGATTACCGGGACCCGCAGGTACAGTCCCTGACCGCCCGCAGCCCCAGCAAGACCGCCCGCGCCCGCAAGTTTTTTGGCGGGTAACGTGTTTTTACTCTTGCGTGTCTAGCAGCAGCAGGCAGCATCATGAGAGGCAGCCTGTACATATGATAGGTAAACCGCTTAACAATAAAATGAGAGTGGTCTGGGTGTGTGAGTTTGCGTTAGTATTGGAAATCTGAGAATTTTACTGCTTTCATTCCATGGTTATGAAATCATACCTAGGAAGTGCTCTATATGGGAGCTGGGGTAGGTTGGCAGTACTAGCCATGCATTAGATATGGCTACTTTATTTTAGGCAGCAAAGCAGTCAGGAGCCACTTCCCCAAAACAAGTCTGCTATGGAGTCTACGTAATCAGCTGTAATATTCTGATTATAATATATTGGTGCCACAGGAATGTATAACGTGTAAACAGGGCATTTCAGGTCGATTTATGTCACTTAACAATGTAGTAAGGCATACGTTCCGAAATGAACCAGCCACAGCTGAGAGCATAGCATCTTACCGTCCTTGTGCTCAGTCTCCCAGTCTCTTTGACCTGACATTACGTGAGGCAAAGCAGACTGTGAAAGGCTTAATATGCAGACCTACTGTATCGCAGTGCCGATCTATGCATTGCACGACCGGATCACTGCTTCAGTTTTACAAATGCAATCTCCTTGCATCTCAAGCTTCATGTTAGAGTGTATCCAAAGCCATGTCCTATTTATTGGTGTTGTCTATGCCTGATTTTTTATGCTCCATAATACCCTCAGTACACAAAATTAAATATCTGCTAATCAGGCTACGCCAGAAAACCCATTGGATACAGTTACTGTCACAGGTTAGGCAGCTTAAAATAGCTATCATTGGAACTGCAAAACGCATATTATTATCAGTTGACTGTGTATTTACAGATAAATAAGACACTTTTCTAGCACTCAAGAGTTAACTGTACAAATAATAGTACATGAAGATCACATTTCGAATCCAAACACATCAAATGTTTAATGAAAGGTTTAATTCATTTAAGTTCAGATGCATAGTTAAAATGATAAGGCAATAGGAATACATGGAATCCCACCCGAGGTCTGGAAGTATGGGGGCCTACTAGCACTATACACTAATCTGTTTCCTAAGAGAAATGTTAGGAACAAAACAATGGATTGTATGTGACGTTTGTTGACTTCGCCAAACCGTTTGACACGGTGAGCAGAAAAGGTATGTGGCAAATCTTGGAATGCTGGGATATCCCCCAAAGTTTCTCAATATGATAATTCAACTACATGAAGATAAACGTGGCCAAGTCAGATACAACAACAACGTCTCAAAACCCTTCCCAATAGGAAATGGCGTAAAACAAGGCTGCGTTCTTGCACTAACTCTCTTTAAAATCTTTTTTAGCTTGATGCTTTAAAGGGCTACTGTAGACCTTGATGAAGAGGACGGCTTTTTACATCCGATACCACACCGATGGCTGGTTATTTAACCTGGGGCGACTAAGGGCCCACACTAAGACAGTGGACCAACTCACCAGAGAGCTGCTCTTTGCTGACCACGTTTCCCTTGTTTTCCACAATGAGACAGCCCTACAACAAATAATGCCCTATTTATGGAGACTGTTGAGCTCTTTGGGTTAGATTTCAGCATGAAAAAAGACAGAAGTCCTCCACCAGCCGGCACCTCATGAGGATTACCATCCCCCTCGTATTACCATTGGAGAATTAGAGCTGAAGACAGTCCATCAGTTCAACTATCTTGGGAGCACCATCTTTGCAGACGCCAAGGCTGACAAATAAATAGTAGAGAGTTTGGCAGACTATATAAGAGAGTTTGGAGAAACAAGCATCTGAAGAGAGGTATGCCATACTGACTACTCTCCTGTACAGCTGTGAATCACGGGTTATCATCATCACCTGCGACTCCTGCTTTGTCTCCGCAAAATTCTTAACATCCATTAAGATTATTTCATCACCAACATCAAAGTTCTCGAACATCATCAAGACTATTCTTCTGAAGTCTCAGTTGCCCTGGGCAGGGCATGTCTCCAGGATGGAAGATCATCGCCTTCCAAAATTGTGCTGTATGATGAACTCGCCACTGGTCACCGTGACAGAGGAGCACCAAAGAAGAGGTACAAGGACTCTGACGAAATCCCTTAGTGCCAGTCACATTGACCATTGCCATTGGTCTGCTCTAGCCTCCAATTGCGAGTTGGAGACATACCATTCATTGTGCTGTCTCCACTTTTAAGGATGTAAGCAGGGCAGATCTTGCAAATAAAAGGACCAAGGACTGCAACACTAAGGCATCAAAGTCAGACCAGCATGTGCCCTGCAGTACCCCCCCTTGCAATTAAAATATGCACTAGTACAACTAGTTGGACTGGCCCTGTTTGAAGAATTTGGACTGACCCAGGGGACAATAATTCCATAAGCCTATTTAGATTAAACAACTGTAAAGTATAGGATATTTTACTGTTTCTTGAATACATCATTTTACACCATTTGTTGCTAAAAATCAAGGGAACACAACTTTACTTTGCTTGACAAGAAATGCGAAAACCGTAAAAAACCTGAAAATTACAGAATTATCCAACCTCTATAATATTCAAAATCAGCTGGATCTAAGAGAAGAAATAACTGTATGTATACCTTAAATGCTCTATAAGCATATATTTTTAATTAACTAGAATTGTGTATATCTATATATCCAAATGGAATAGTTGTACCACTGTGTTATTGCCTGGTATGCTGCATTTCTGACTGTGCTTTAATGGGGATTACTATCTCAATAATCCTTTGATTCCCAGCCTCACTCACTTATAGCCTAATGGTGCTCCACCTCCTCAATCTCTTCAGCCAATAAAGGATGTAAGGTTTTATTTAAAAAAGCTGAATTGCATAGATTTGACTTCATAAGTGATATCCTACTCAGATTTTTATTGGTGCAATACTCCAATGCCAGAAAAGAAAACAGAAGATATGTCCCCAGATGCTAACTTGAACACAGGGATGTTTAGACCTGGATACACACTGTGGCATTTGCAGTGTCCTAAAGGAAAGAAAGAAGCAAGGAAGGTGAGAAAGACAGAAGGAAAAAAGAAAGGGAGAGGGAGAATACACAAAGGGAGATTCAGAAGAGGGAGACAGAAGAAAGAAGATGGAGAGAGAAGGAAAAAAGTAAAGAAAATGAGAGTCAGGAGAGGAAGAAGAAGGAAGAGGAAAGAGAAAATAAGAGGGAGAGAAAAAAGAAAGGAAGAGAGAAAGAAGAAAAAAGAGGGGGGAGATAGAAGAAAGAGAAAAGAGGGAGAGAGAGAGAATATGGAAGGTGTAAATAAAGAAATAAAGTGAGGGGGAGAGAAAAGAAAGGGGAAGGAAAGAGAAGAATTCAATTAAGAACAGGAAAAGGAGAAAAGGCAGAGAGAAGATATGTAGAGATAGAAGAAAGAAGGAGAGATGAGGGATATGGGGCTTAGGGAAAGACATAAGAAAGCGGTAGAGAGTAAGAAGAAAGACTGGTGAAGGAGAGAAGATAAGAGCGTGAGAGAAGAAAAAGATGGAGAGCGAGAGAGAAGAAAGAGCATAGAGAGAGAGAGAGACAGGCATATACATTAGGTAAAATTGTCTTGACAGATGTCAGCAGTTTTTTCTGCAACTCGATGGACTCACTAGCAGTGTGTTTCAGCTACTTTATCAAGTTACTAACACTTGACGTTTAATTAAGATACACCACAGAATTTGTGTCAAATATACAATGGAGAAGAGCATCAATGAGCAAGTGAAAGACATTCACTGTACATTAACCATGCGCATATTAGCCTCAATTGATTGTAAAAGTCTGTTGAGATTTAGGCCCTAAATTCATGAAATATAACCTGACATCATCAAGAGAACTTAATGCAGTTCTTAATGAGCCATACACCCAATCATTCCCCAAACGGGACCAGCAGGAATAGAACACATGACCTAAGATTACAGCGCAGGTGTTTTATTTAATATCTGCTTTATGTCACTAGCTACTCTACTAGCCAGATGTGGACTGGCAACTGCATCTGTTTCTGGTAGCCCTGGGCTACAAATCCATTAAACAGAAACAGACTGTCTAGAGACCGTTAGAAGGTTCTGTTTCATTTAGAAAGGCTACGTTGTCTAATTTAGAACATTAAACCATAGGTAATATTTGATATGCAATGGATTGACTAATTACATCATGTATGTATAGCAGTAATATCGATGATGGGGCACACTGGCTGTTCATTATCAACAGCAACGCGAAGTCAGCCTTGCGGGAGTGCGCAGGATTATTGGGACCCGCAGGTACATTGTCTGACCACCCGCTCCCACCTGCAACACCCGAAAAACTGCCCACACCCTAAAGTTTTTTGATGCGTCCCGTGGGACCAGCAGGACCCACAACCCGATGCAGTCATCTACTGCAGGGTCTCTGACAATTGCCTGTAAGTTATCACGTAGGGTGTGATCAGAAACAAATGGCTGCAAAATGTGTAATATGCAGGGAGTGTATTAACAGTAAAAAGAGAAGAAAGAGAATAAACATTCTAACTATTCAACAAAAAACAAATTAAAAGTCATAAAACCAGTGCAAAAAACTGTTGAAAATGCAAAAATGTAAATATGTATGGATATGGTTATTAAAGCCCTAGTTGTCCTGAAAGAATACTATATATTTGTGTGGGGTAAGCTAAATAGGAGGGAAATTGGACCTAAATAAATACATATTAAAAAAGGGGAAATCTGCTCTTGTCATGTAGTGTAAAATAGTCCTGAAGGGGTTAAAACTAGTTTTTGCAAGTCCTCCGACACTATCATTATGAGGATGAGCTGAGACACTGCACTTGGATAAATGCACAGCGTGAGACTTTTTCATCCCCACGCACATACAATAAAGCATGACCTTGTTGCTTAACAAAGGACCTCACATTTTATAATAATAATTATTATTATAACCCGGAAGGGAGAAGCTGTGATTTAATGAATAATGGTCTTTTACAGATCATCGCTCAAGTGGGATTGTATCAAAGTAGCAAAATCTTTGTCTGTATCTCAATGAATAAACAGCAATATAAAGATTGTGAAAAGATGATAAACTGTCCCATGATCACAAGAAGCATTTTGATTGTAAAGCTGTGTGCACTACATCATATTTTTCAAAGGTGCTATATATGAATATGGTCATACCTGGTGCTCTTCCGTGGGAGTAGTTGTATGGGGGGCGGGGCTAATCACACATGGGGGAGGGTTAGAGTGCATTTTGTGAGAGGTAATGTGGGCAGGTATCAGGGAAAGTGGGCCTGAATATAAGCAGAGGGTGGGTGTGGCCACATTCCTCTGCCCAGGAAATGAAGAACCTGACCCAGAGACCAGGGGAAGCAGGGCTTCACCCAGAGACTCTGTGTCCAGCCCAGAGAGTTCTCAGACATGAATATGGTGTATTCTACACCACTAGATTGTAAGCTCTTTTTAGCAGGGTCCACCTCCTCTTTTGATTCTGCACGTCCAAACTGTTATGTGATACACTGCTTGTTATGTCCTGTCTACCCACTCTGCGGTGCTGCTAAATATGTCAGCGGTACATAAATCAATAAGTAATAATATTGTCTACAGAAACAGCATGAAATGGGTGCTACATAAAACGGTGTTAGCAAAATATATTATTTTTCTTCTACATGCCTTACACTATTAGCTAACGAAATGTCGCAAAATCCCACAAAAAGCGCTTTCTAGTCACACCCCTAAGCAGATCCTCTAAGAAGAATGCATCCCCTGAACCATTGGAAGGTATGGTAAGGCAGAAAACTAGATTAAAGTCTGTGCCACATTGATTATTTATAAATACGCTTCAAGTTTTATACAATTCGTATATACAGCCCCATGCAAACATTTCGCTATGGGTAGACACTTTTGTTTCATTAGTGTGGTTAGGAGTGAGGCTAAGGGATGGGAATTTACCAAGACTTGTTATGACATAATGCGATTTATGTAGCTGAATAAGGAATTTTATTTTATTCACGCAAGTTAATATCTAAATCCATTTCCTGCTGTTTCTATAGAAGAGTGATACATTTGTACCCAGTATACACCCTGAGCTCCCAGGAAAAAGGGACATCAGGAGAGGAAAGAGGGAATTGAGTCCCAGAGAGGCACTTTGGAGATATGCGGTATATCTACCTATTTATTCTCCCTCTCCTTTCCTCTTTCTACTATATATATATATATATATATATATATATATATATATATATATATATATATATATATACACACACGTTGCTATGTATGTGTGTATTATAATGTTATCGCATTCCCATCATTTAGAACTGTGACAGAGACGCCGGAGTGATATTTGCATCGGAAGCCTCGCAGAAAACCCGAGGTATGTAGGATGACGGTAACCACAGGATGGGGGCAGCAGAACAGCAGCCAGGCAACGGTCGCCGCAGGCAGCTCTCTAACAGCCGTTCCAGAAAGCCATAACACTGCTGGAAAGAATGGCCCCTGACAGAGGGCTGACTCAGCGGGAGGTAGTGGTTTATGTAATCCACGGCAATCCATTATTACAAAGGAGCTTTCACAAACTCCTGAGCACTGGGCACAGCTAAGGTTATTGATTAAAGAGACAGCGGAAGCGCAGACAAAGGGAGGAGGGAAGGCGAGCGAGGCCCTCATCCATTAAGGGATGCGGCTTTCCACCAATTAGAAACAGAAAAATCATTACTCAGCAGCCATCAACGACCTATAGGCAGCAATGAAGCGCAAACACTTAATTTATCTCCCCCTCCACACCTCCTCCCGACGACAGGCACCTCTTAGGAAATCCAATGACAGCTATTAGGGATGCTTCTACATACAGATTAGAAGACGCAATCTGGCAGGCGGCGGAATTTTCATCTCGCACTCCCGGCCATGCTTGAACCTCAGGGGATGAGAAAAAAAAATGCTGCCGTGCACACGTGCAAGCGTTACAATTTTTATTTCCATCTCTTGATGATTTCAAGGGAGAGGTGTTAAGAAAAAAAAAAGCAAATACATTTTTTTCCACCTTAGTTCTTGCATTTTTTTTTTAACACACCCTGGGATTTATGAAGCAATCTTCTGGGAAGCACCTCTAATAGAGATATCAGCTTTCAAAGAGCAAAATGATTGAGATTTGGAATGCAATACCTCAAAGTGCTAATCTTTGTCAGTGAAGCTTTTTGTCTGAAGTATAGCAGAGCACTAAAGGGAAAAAAGCAGTAAACAGAGCAGTGGTACGGAATATTAAAGGTGTTCAAGCAGTAACAATAAGTCTCATTCACAGACTCGGAGACCTTAAAGGAACATACATGGAGTCAGGGCCCTGTTAACAGAGGCTAATAGTGTAATGACTTTTTTCCCCCCAAAATACATGTGGAATCTAAAAAATAAGCTTAATAGTAAATCAGAATTTCTAGAATAAAAGGATAATTTTGCCTATAAAGCCACAATTTAGATGTGTACAGGTACAATGACCCAATGTTTTCTTATGAATGAAAGCGTAAAAAGTAAATGTAGATTTTGGTAAATTCAGCAATTTGTTTGAATCCCTGAAAACGAAGCCAGACTCCCCACCAATCAGACAAAACCACTCTATCATCAGCCGCATCTCTGCGGACATAACCTGGCTGGAACCTCCACCAAAGTGGCTGTGCTTGTGGTGGCATTCTCTCCTTGATCCTCCAATCGAGGGAGAGGACATCTCCTAAAGCGCCGTCATTTTGCCCTCACTGTGAACAGGAGAATACCTGGATTAGGGTAGAATTAATTGCATTTTGGGGTAAATGCCTTCCAAGTCTTACAGAAAGATCAAAACACTGTCCCAGAGACAAAGCATTGAACTGTCAAAACTGAAGCCTCCAGGGCAAATGAAGAGTACCCAGACATGACCATATGATTGGGTGGATGAGGTGGTTAGACTACCAAGTACTTTAATATTAATGCATGTTATTTAGTTATTAAACTTTTGCTTATTTGATAGTAACCCCATATTTCTGTTTAAACACAACAAGGTCTATTACGACAGCATCCTTTCCTGTTATAAATTAACCCATAGCAAGAATTAATTAACTGTGATCTGCATCAGAAGCTATTCAAAACCTTCTTAAATGTCTCTTAAGGATTCTCATTAAGCATCAAATCATTTATATGATCCCAATCTTTAAAGATGTTTGTTTAACCATGTGCTTCCCGGACAAAACACCTCTGATCACCTCTTAATATCGCACTTGTTAAATAGTTTTCTAGATGGTTTTATAACCAGTAACACACATTGTTAAAAAGCTGAATAGTATCCTTATATGCACCACATATGCTCAATGTGTTACATTGTTTAATTAGGCACACTTCTGGGTATTAGGAACACTTTACAGCCTAGATTGTTTTCAGATCAAATTTTTGCAGTAGCACAACACCATGAACCTTGTAAAGCTCTCATTAAGACCCTGGGCATTCCAATATATAAATGTGCAAATTTGAGTCATAAACTTCATACATGACTGTACACTCCTGATATGCCCTGGAGGCTCCAGTATGTATGAGTGAGTAAGGAGGTGAATGAATAATTGAATGAATACATGTCTAAGTGTGTGTTAGCATGGACGTGGATGTGTAGATGTTTGTGTGTAATGAAGAATGAAGATTTGAGTGTTTTTGGGGGTAAATATGGTACAGACAGATGTTTGGGGCAGAATGGCACAGGCAGGCTGGGGGGGAATACCACAAGCAGGCTGTTTGGGGGCAGAAATGGCACAGGGAGGCTGTCTGGGGCCAGAATGGTAAAGACAGACTCTTTAGGGGCACAAATGGCACAAGCAGGCTGTTATGGAGGCACAGCTGCTTAGGGGCCAGATGACACAAACAAGCTGCTTGAGGGACCATATGGCACAGACATGCTGTTTGGGAGCAAAGGTGGCACAGACAAGCTGTTTGGGGGCCAAAGGTGGCTCTGTCGGACATGTTGCTTGTGAAGTTGGGGAACGGGGGTTTGTTCCCCAGGTACATATTTGGCCTTTTTAATACTTTTGTCTGCTGGGATTTTCATAATAATAATGTGATACAGGTTGAGTGTCCTTTATCTGAAAAATCTCCTATCTGAAATGAACCTGAAATTTCACCTAAGACTTCATTAACAATCCACCAAAGGGGATTTCTATCATATGTTTCAGCTGTAACATTTCTATGGCATCTGTCTGTTCCAGGGGAAATTATTACACAGTGGGTGGCCAGGATTCTGCAAAGGAACTTACTTAAATTTCAGTGATTATACCACAGAAAGCAAAGCTGTGTGAAGAGCCACAGCAGTAGCACAAACAATAGCACAACAGCACAGAGATGCCAAAGTATAACCAGGGGATGAGGGGTATTCTCCAAGCTACAGCCTAGAACCTCAAAATAAAGTGATTATCAGAGATCCAGATAATCCAGAAGATGGTGCAGCAGGAGACACCAGGTTCTGAGGTTTGAATGTTGAACAGGGTTCTACTGTGCCCAGACCTAGACATTAGACAAAATTAGGACCATGCCTATCTAGTCTAGAATTTCACAACTTAAGTAAAAGGTACATAACTTTCATATACAGAGTGCTGCAACCATTTGCCACAATTGATATATCATAACAACGTTAAATGTTATCAATCACCTATTCAACAGAAGCTACTAGTGACTGCAACCATGTTACGGGGAAAAACACAGGGGATATTGAAAATCATTCTCAAAACGCAAACGAAGATTGACATTGCTTGACATTTTATTGACACGTGGTCCTAAGGTTCATACTTTTGAATACGCCCCTATACTAACACCTTCATATACTGAAAAGGTAGTTAAATCGAGGGGACAGTTCAGTACACTCTATGGTAAGAGGTGGTAAGAGGTGGAAAGAACAGTGTGGTCGCATGCCTCCTCCCAGCTTGGAGTCAAGACAAGAAAGAGGGTATACGATAAAAAGTTTCATGACATAAAATAACACAGCTTCTTGTTTACAAAAAAGAAAAAACAAAACCATATATTATGTCCCTCTAACTGTCATTTCAACTTTAAATGGGGTTTCCTTCTACGTACTGACAAACCAATAAATTCTTACATTTTAAACTGAACCAGCCGTTCCAGGTGCAATAGCTGGACTGATTGTTGGGAATATTTTTGTGTAGAAGCTGTAGTCGAAGTGTGAGCCGAATTTTAAAAAGGATCTAATAAATCTCTCCAGCACTAATTTGGGGCCCATGGAAAGCTACCAATTACCAAAATTAAAAATGTGAAATTTTAAAATGGCTACTGGTTGCATGGGCGTGTCAGGGCACACTAAATAGGGTGCATGGCACCCAGGCACCCCGTAATGGAGGAGTCCAGCAAAATCATATAAGCTGATATCTCCTGCAGTCAAGTTGATGTCAAGTGTTATGCAACTGTAAATGTGAGTGCCAAGTTAGTAAATAGATTTAGTGAATAGATCTCAAAGTGAACTCAAACTGCTGTGCTTCAAAGTTGGGGGGGGGGGCAGTTAATTCACCTGAATATGCCAAACTGGAAATGTGTGATATGCATAAAATAAAGCATTATTAAATAAAGATATATATATATATATATATATATATATACTTATAAATAATAACATGTAAGACCAACTTATTATATATATATATATATATATATATATATATATATATAATAAGTAAACGGATAGAAATTTTTAAATATTTCATAATACTGTCATATTAAAAGAAACTATGTGTAACATTGTCATATATATAGAGATATATTTAATATGACGTTAACAGAACAACAGAAAATGCTCTTTTGAGGATCCCAAATTTCACGCTGACCAATCATTTTTCTAAAACATATTTTCCCCTTCTCTAAAATTTCAGTTCTTCAGAAATCTTACTACTTCAGGCTTCTTGTTTGACTAAATTCATCAAATACATGTGGACTGCTGGGAAGCATTAAGCTATTTCATCAAAATGTTACATTTCCCAGATCTGTAAGCTAAATAAACCGATAAAATAATGTTTACAGATTAAAATAGGCAATGCATATGTATGATATATATATATGTATATATATATATATATATAGTTATGGCATCTAACAGATCTCATTGTCTATAAGGTGACTGTTTATATGGCTTTTATATGACAAACAAAAAAAGCACAAGCGATAAGTTAGTTTCAATAAATTCATTTAGTTATGGTAGAAGCTGTGATGGCCACTGCTCCATCTTAAACCCTTTGTTCAACAACTCCTCATGGGCTTGAAGGGGTACACCAATGAATAAATAGAGATTGCTTGATGTCTTATAATGGTTATTAGATTCTTAGTACAGTATAACCATGCTGTTCAGCTAGAAGTATAGAATATTGAATATTACCCTCTGCTTTGCAACGGAGATAATCCGGAGGTAACAGAGCATCATCAGGAATATCAAGGTGAATAGTGGAACGTACCATCTGAAATAAAAACAGAAAGGATTTATAATAATTTAACCTTGACAGCAAAAAATAACTGAAACAGCCAGAACAATACAAGCCTAAAGTGGGTGCCATGGTGGAATATTTCACCTTTCATTCCAAACATGAATTATCATTAAATATAGCATGGTGTGACCTTTTACAACTGAATAACAATGCATTTTAGAAAAAAACGAGCCAAATGTAATTTATCTGTTCTTCCAATGAGTTTACCTAATTTAATTTTGCTTCCCGGTTTTCACATTTACAGGCAAGGAGATAATGAATACAAGCAGGACACAGATGTAGGTGGGGGTGTACTGGAATACATCAGCCTCCTCGCTCTATTGTTTTTTTCTACTCCTTTAATTTCAGAGGATTTGCTTTGAAATTAAAGGAGTCTCCTTGAGCCAATCCCATTTTTTGGGGTATCTCTGTTTGGTGTTACATACCCCCTGACATTTGAATTGAAATACGGGACAATAAAGGGTCATATATTAGAATGGTGTGGTCCAGTTACAAAAGGCACGAGTGTTCCACCCAGTAGCCCCTGTTTATTTAACGCACGTGCACACTGCATATAATATTATTAGGCTCATGCTTTAGATCGATATTATTGTCGGAGTGAAAAGGGAAACTGAAGGAATAAATTGGAACACCGGTCTCAAATCTGAACACCCCTGTTTAATCTTGAATTCATGCGACGCGTCGTGGCATCTTAGTCATTAGGGTCCACAATGTAGAAAAACCACAAAATTTCCTTCATGTGCCTAGCAACATGGAAAAAGCTGACTAGAAGATCCTGTCCTCTCCTGGGGCCCTGTGCATTGCCTACGTCCGCAGAACTTCCACTTGTAAGAACTGGGATTTTTTTTATAATTATCATAATTTATTCCATTATCAATAACACATTCTGCATTTCTAAATACAGTAGGGACAGGCAACCTTGTGTTTTCTTTTTCTGTCATATAAAAATTAGTCAAATAAAGTTTTTGACTCGCTTTTTCTTTTTTTATGTAACTTTGGCACAGTTTTTGCATGAGTGGTGTTATCTCTGTAGCAACCAATAGAATGTTCTTGATCAGAATGCCCATAGACTCTAGGACTGAACCATATCAGCCATACATTTCACTCCTGGGTTCCAACAGGAACTCATTAGCTATAGTGAAATCTATCTTTCCCAATATATATATATATATATATATATATATATTCAATAAAAGCCCATTTATTTGAGTAGGGGTATAATTTTCCGTCATAGACATTTGAAAGCAATATAAAAAAGTTGGCTGTTATAGGCAATTGTACAATAGCAAGGGCACTGTGGAAGGACGGAACACTGTAAGAAAAATCAAGTATTAATTGCATGTGGATGTAATTTTAGTGCTTTCTGCGCGCAATGATTTTTATTTTTAATTCAACACTCATTCAAGGACACCGTAGTAATTAGACAATGCAGAAAAAAATGAGCAATGCTAGACAGCAACTGAATAGATATTGCCTCATGTTTTCTGTTAAAAGCAAGTCTTGGTTCAGTAAATGCCAGCAAGGGAGCTGCTTCCGGCATGTCTCTACGACAAGAATGTATGAAGCTTTCTGTCACGCACCAGGAGCTCTGTTACAACATCGCAGCATCGTTCTGGATTTCTCAGGGTGTGACCAGATTCATGGGATATAGAAGTCTCATATATCTGGAGGTCACAGCTAAAGGGCAGAATCTTGAGGTCACATAGTCTAAGCCAGTGGTTCTCAACTCATGGGTCGTGACCCTGTCTTCGGTGGGTCGCGGAGGGTCAGGGCTGGACTGGAGGCATACTGGGAAAATTTCACTTTCCTGGGGCTGCCTTACACATTTTAGCGGCAATCCTCAAGCAGCAGGCTGTCAGGACCGCGGCTGCAACAATCAGGGCCATCAGGCAGCCTCCGGTCCGGCATGTACTTTAGCATTACTCCCCGACCGCAAATCAAGTTGCTTGATTAGTTTGCGGTCGCTGTCTGCTCCTAGTGGGAGGTGAATAAAGTTTTTCTCTGATTGCTCCTCCCCTCTTCCTGCTGCAGCCCCCCGGACAGCCTTTCCACTCACTCATCTTTTCTGAGGTTATTTTTGGGTCGCGACTTAATGACCAAAGACAAATGTGGGTCCTGAGGATACATGGGTTGAGAACCACTGGTCTAAGCGCCTTAAACACACTTTAGCCTTACCCTATAAGATATTCGCAATAGGTTCATTATATCTATCACTGTGATCCTTGTGACACTGTTTAACGATAAACGGTTTAGGAACATCCATCACAACTGGTTTAATAACAAGTGGCCTAATCAAAATAGACCATCTTCAGAATATAGAGGTTAGCTTACTTAAGGTTAATGCTTCTGTATGTTACCCATGCTGAAGCCAATGATGGAGGAAAATGTCAAAGCTGGAGTATAGGGAGGAATTAGGGTGACCACATCAGCCATGTTTTTCAGGACACATAATTTTCCCATATTGCTGACCAGCAGAACCACAAGTACAAATCTAAAGACCTTGTCCCACTTCATACTCTTCCCACCGCCCCATACTCCTCTTGTTGTCTTACCTATGCTCCGTCCACTGCCCTCCCATGCTTGCAATTGGGCTACAAGGCCCTGAAGTCCGTAAAGGAGCCATGAGTTATACGTAGGGCCAACAAGGGGGGTGTTTGACAGATCAGGGAGGCTGGGCTCCCTGGATGTCTGGGCCACATACACTGGGTGTACCCCCCTGATGGTAGCCCTGAACTGATGCTGGGGGAATGGGTAGAGAAGTTAAAAACCATGATGCCTGTGAGGCTAAAACCTGTTTAGAATTAAACAAAAGTGTCTATTTTAATGATGGAAGTAAATATACCGCTTGATTTGAAGGAAGGCTCCTAAACTCTTTGATCACTAGGTCCTACTACAGCCACACAAACATTTGACTAAACTTACTTATTACAATAACACAATAATATGTTGATATTTGTCAGGCTGCTAACTTTCCTAGCAGCTTGACCAGTATACACTTACGTATATGGAAAAACACCAGTATGCAATGGCCTACAATCGCACCTCTTTTAACAGTGTGGGTGTGTGTTACAAGGTGGGGAGTTTTAATTCCACAAAAGAAAGGATCTCTCTGTTCGTGTCAGCGAACTGTAACTATGTTTAGCTCACCAGGGTATGCATAATACAAGATGCAATCATTAAGCAACAGCTGAGCCCCGGCTCAGACCATCTATTACCGACGAACAACAGCTCCCTGCACTACGAACGTGCTCTGCCGCCTCCATCGTGGGAAATTACAACAAGACATCCATGAGAAAATGGCACAATTTGCATTTGTTTTTGTCTCTCATACAGTGCCAGTCAAGACAATTTTCTGGTATTGGTGTGCGTACACAACACTCATAAAAGCATTGGTCTTTGAGCATATAAGATAGCGGTCCACAACCTGTGGATCGCGACCCCTTGGGGGGTCGAACGACCCTTTCACAGGGGTCGCCTAAGACCATCGGGAAAACACATATTTCACAATATATGATTACATAATTTTATGGTTGGGGGTCACCACAACATGAGGAACTGTATTAAACGGTCGCGGCATTAGGAAGGTTGAGAACCACTGATAACCTGTGCTAATTGTGGAGTGTATTTGCAAAAAGTTAAAAAATGTAATGCTTAATCAGTTAGCCTGTTGAGTTTGCCAGAGCCACTCATCAAGCGCTTAGACATTTACTTCCTAGCATCTTAATACTTTTGGTGCCAAATGGCCGCAATAGTATCAGCAGTCAAACGTTGAATGAAGTATAAAAAAATGGGAGTAAAATAAGGTGATGAGGCTACGGAACATGTTTTGTATGTTATTTTCCATGAAAAGGTGAGATAAGATGCTTTTTTCATTTTCTAAAAAAGGCTTGCTGCCAGGGATCATCGATGCACAGACTCTCATTCTATAATACTGTACGGCGATTGTAAAAATATGGTGCACAGATAGCCTGGAGCAAGTTTATAATGCTTTTTGTTGGCCCACATGCACTAGCAAAGCTAATATGGGATTCAGTCATTAAGTGCTCAGTGTAGGCTATTTTATAAAAAGGCAATTTAAAATTTTGAAAGTGGTTTTATCACCATGGCAATCAATCAGTTCATGCTGATTTGGACCATTCTGTGGTTGTGTTGATGATAAGACCACTTATACGTCTTTGTCCTTTAACAGAAAAAAACCCACTCGCTCAAATGGTACAGGGCCCGGCAATTAAAACTTGGCAAATTTGCTCTAAGCTGTGAAGTGTAAAGACTATGCAAGCTGGGGTTTATTCACGCTTGAAGTTTAGTTTATTTCGTGGAGAAAATTCACCAAGCTTAAATCGATTGTAAAGCGATAAATGTGCCTGTGATGCAGAAGGATTCTGATAAATTCACCACAATTGTCAGTTGACACCAGGAAGAACTTGGCGACAAGTCAGTAGATATCAGTGGTGCATTAGTCTTAAAGGACCTCTAAGGTCTTAAAAAGCTTTTATAATCTTATGCTGCGAATAAATTGGTATCACCATCATCTACAGTTCATGCTATTTGTGGGACCAATCCAGCAATATGTATTCCATACAGAAATTGACATGGAATGGGAATATTACTATAAACCTTTATCTACCCTTATTAAACACCTTATTAAACCTCTTATTTGTCCCTTGCTAATGCTTTAAATGCCCTTCATAACCATAATATCCACCATTGTATATTACTCTTCTGTTTTCTTCAGTTTCTTTCCACAGATTCTTATTGCTTTCTATTCCTCTTTCCCAAATAAATGTCCATAGTATGTCCCATCAGTAATTTTTTCCACTGACTACACTGCACAGGAGAGGGTTGCATTTCTGGAGATTCAGAGTAGGAAGTGGGGTTCATGCCTCTGCTCCTATTGACCATGGTCAGATTGCCCACTACTCAACTAGACCACTAGCGGATTATCCTCTGTGCTGACAGCAAAAAGCAGTAGGGGAAGCTATGGAGGAACCTTAAGTTTTTTGAACATGGAGCTCCTCATATACTACCAACAATTACTTCTAGGAACATGGTTGCAAGGGTTGTATGTAGAAAAACATCAATAAATTGTCCTCATGACCAGCTTATAGATTTTTTTTTTGGAGAGCCCGAGAATCGTGCTCTTTGTCGTCTAATGCAGTGCCAGTGAAAACAAGGTGGTCGGCGATCCAAACTGTGATAGGGCCACAGTTCCAAAGGAATATGCAGGCCCCTACTTTCCCACCCAGGCTTAAGCCTTAAGGAGGACTGATTTTCTAGGGTCTCCTTCAAGGGAGTGTGGCGGCCAGAAGGCACAATATCACTCCATCCACCAATACTAGACATAGTCTTCTGGGACTCGGTACCACTGTGACTTCAGGCGACCCAATGGTGCTTAACTCATTCAAAAGCAAAAATCACACGTCCACTGAAACCAAAAAAACTAAAGGGTGCAGGTGCTATAAGTGCACAGTGAGAAAACAAAATGTGCCCCCGCGCACTACTCAAAGTGCTGAATGTCCCAGCGGATCCATGCCAGGGGACACTATAACAGCCAGAGGACCATGTTTTCCCCTCTCTCACAGATACTCACTTCATTTTAGCCAAAAGGAAGATAAGTGGTATAGATGACCAGGTTATAGATTAATGCTCATCAACATGTATCAGATCTTTATGATCATGGGACACCAGTGAACAAGAACATAATGATGTCCAACACTGAGTGATCATCCAAAATAAGGTGACCTGGTACATTTTGTTTTATCACCACTGATTAATGTAAACATGCACTTTCAAAATGTTTTGGACTCAAATAATTGAAATTCAAGAAGTGATAGAATGTTTGTTAAGATTTATCCACTTGAAGGGTGAATAAAAGTGACCGTGAAGTACTCCTGCTCCGCCGTCCATAATTGAAAAGATTCAAATTAGTAAAACAGGGAGGGACAAACTGGCATATTTCATCTGTGTAACAGGATTTTTGACAATGCCAGTGAACCCCTTTCAAAAGTGCCGTAACGAAGGCTGTGGTTGTTTCAATCTGGATTTTTTTCCCACCTACTGGTCATAAGTCAGATTTGGTGATTTAATCAAATGTTACTGTGCCATGCGAGGGAAAATGAAGGAGGCGGCGGACGCAGAGGGAGGAAATTTAGATCCAGCGAGCTAGAAATGCTGAAGTCAATCTGTACGTTCAATATCGGTCTGCTAGACACTGTCATGTTGTCACTGGTGTTTTATGCATTAGCTACGATGTATTGGGCCCTCCTATTATAACAGCAACCCGCACCCTATGTGACCTTGCATTCAAATAGATTTAAGGCCCAGTAACCACAAATGCAAGTCTTCTTACAAAGCAGCCAGACAAAGGACTAATCTGGCATCTTTGTTTCTGTCACCCTGGGTATGGCTTTCTCGGAATCAATAAAAAAAAAATAAGAATACCTTTCGCCTTTCGCATCCCTTTATATCCGAGACCTTGTGAAACCTGCAATTCTGCAACCTTGATAAGCTAAAATAAATCTTGTGACTGATAGCTGGATGACAAGGATGTTTGTTAAAGCAGAATGGGGAATATCAGAAGCGGAGAGGAATCTAGGCAGGAAACATATCACTAAACTGGCCAACATCTCTTCTCTTAATATGTGAAACAGAAGCGATGTTCTTCCTGGCAATGTACCTATCAAATTATTCACACCGATGTAGCTTAATGCTGCTCCACGCCATGTCAGGGTGGGACGCGTACATTAGAGTTTTCAATACTAATGTCATGTTCCCAGTTTCACAACTGAAGGCACTGAGTACCATGCAGCTAACTGGGCTTTCTTCAAGAGAGTCTAGACAATAAAGGTTCTACAGCAGGTCAGAAGACATGGGGAACATATACCGAAGCATCTTACATGCATTGTTTCTTTGTGGTGCATGCCCCGGTTAATGAGCGTGTTTCTCATTATACCATGGCACATTCGGTCTCATATTTGGTGAATAAGGTGCAGTATTTTTATGAAAAAATTTTAAGCAGCTGCCGGGTTTTCTGTTCAAAAGCAGTATATACGTTTAAAAATTAATATTCTGAATAAATGTTTAAAGAGATGAAATGAGAGCAAGCTGCAGAGCACTCTGTATTCAGAATGCCTGTTACCTGTTTCTCAGATGTAACTCGGCTGACACCCAGGGTTTCAAATTCATGATAATAGCTGTCCTAGCTAACAGGGAAAACAGAGGGTTAACCCAGGATGGTCTATGGTAGTACACTTTACTTTGACAAGTCCCAAAGCAGTTGCTTATTTTGCTTTGTGGATAATTCCACTACGGACCCTGGGATGCTTGGGGTCTTTTCTAGGATGTGAAAAGTGGCACAAATGTAAATATACATATTTAAAAGATGCTGATACAATTAATGTAGAGGTCTGTGAGGTCTTGAAAACGTATGTAACTTTTTACTTGAGATGTAGAGTTCTTTGGTGACCACTTTACCAAGAATCACTTTTAACCCGGGCCAGTATATATCATAAATTTCCCTTATTAACAAAAACTGATCAAATACCTTTCAAAAAGATAAATGTTCATTTGCATTCAGATGCTGTTAAACCACAAGGCTACAGCAAAAAATGTATATGCTTTATTGTGATATTATCTGCTTGTTATTTTGGAACAGAGGTGATAAAAATACAAATGTCAGCGATCTAGTCAGGCCATTAGAAACGAAGAAATTGTAGGCAGGTAAAAAGACATTCTGTCCACCTAGCCCATCCGATTTTATATCTGCGATGGAGGCACAATTAGATCTGCTCTATTCCGTATTTAAATTACACTTGTCTCACATGAGCAGTTCCTAATTGAATACATTTCCCACTACTTTTTTAAAACTAGATCTTTCCAGTATCGCAAGAAGACGTCTGCCTCTTTGCTTAGGAATGCTAACTCTTTCCTTGCCAGAAGGTGGGTAAGACAAAGGTATGGGAAGGGTTAATTGTGCCGACCCTTTAAGCCTTATTCTCGGAGACGAGGAGTCCAGGAAATCAGTAGACATAAAATAAAAACTCTCTTATACAGCCTGCCTTTTCTATCTACCATTGTTGGTCTTTCCTGTATCCTTCACAGTTATCTCACTCTTCTCTGTCCTTTATACTGCCCTTTTTCTTAGATGGTGACATTCACCAAACCCTTTTGTGACAGTACACCTTCCAAGGATAGTGTTGTCCTGGACTTTTTTATCCTTTAAATATTCCATGTGTGTTATTTTGACAAATAGCGGCCTAGCTGCTTAATGCTTAAGGTCCGGCATCAGACTGGAGAGGTTAAAATCGTCCCTAGAACGTTAAGGCCCACGGTCCATAAATGACGTATGTGCGGCCAGGAGCTCTATATACGTGGCTGCATGTTCACTCTCTTGTAGAATGAGTAGGATAGGACTGAAAGACTTGGTGGCCAACAAGACTGTTTTTTCATGTGACCGACTTGACAATATACTCACACGAGAGACTGGACCTTAGGCTTGCATTACCAACTCAACTGACAGACTCAACAGCCAAACATGATAACACAACTTAAACATTAGTGAACGGGCCCCGAGTCTCCTGGACAACATATGCCTACACTGTGGGGATGTATGCAGACATCATCAAAAATATATACAATATAACTGATTTGAGTCAAACCTCGGAAAATAAAAATTGTTGAGGCTCTATCAATACATAATACTAACTATAATAAATACCAAGTAGTTCCCTGGCTGTTTCTGAACTAGATATACCACAATCCTTAGCCAGCATTTGGCTAGGTAACAGTCACGGTGAGGAGAACATTAGAGGGTGAGCTTACCATCAGGGAACCATTAGCTAGATGTTTCGCTTTGAGGACAACCAAATTCCCAATGTGAAGCAAAGCAACAGCCCCTACTCCAACATACATTTCTCACTAAGCAAAAGGTATTGATTCAATTATAAAGAAACACAAAAGCCGAATACAATGTAAGATATTTAAATAAATAAATAATAAGGTTTTAAATAAAAAGACTTTAACACAATAAAATTATGGCATTCCTGCATAAGGTCTTTTGCCCAAAGCAACTACTTGCGTGGCATTGTCAACTTTAGTGAGGGGTGGAGAATGAGTGGTAGGGTTTACCCATCCCTTTCTCTTAATTACCCATATAATTCCTTTTAGATTGTCAGCTCATGAGCAGGGCCTTCATAAGCCCAACATTCTTGCCAGGAACTAAGAGTAGATAGGACACTCACTGGCAGGGTCCTCAGCTCCTCTTGTATCTGTATGAGTAAATGTATATTTGCTATGCATTTGTTAACTCCTTCCCATTTTTAAATTGTACAGCACTGGAGAATATATTAGCACCTAGTTAATAAAGAACAATAATAAAAAAGAATAGGTTTTAATAACGAGATTTCTGATGGGTATTTCATTGCCTACCAGGGGAGATAGAACGCTTGCAGTGAAAATTGTGCTCATGAGGGGTTTTGGGACAACGCTAAAGGTGGCTCACTCTGCTCTGTAGCCGTTCTGCCTGTATTACAAACAAGCAAAGGCTTGGGCCAGGCTTATGTGCTGGTGTCACAGCCTGTAAACAGATCTGCGATTTGGTTAACAATTAGGATGCCGTATTCTTCGCAGACCTCATTAAAGAGGGCTCTGTTGATTTCTGTTCAAATTTTGTTTTAATGGTTTTAATGCTTTACAAAGTAATACATACCTACGGTAATATATAAAAACACACTTCTTGCACTGCAAATAGCTGGGGGGCAAGCAAATGCATATTTACAGAAAGGGATACAATGGAAATTTAGAAATCTCAGCTATCTAAAACACTAAGTGCATATGATGGCTGGAGTGCAAGTTAATGCCAAATGGCATTTAGTAATTGATGCAATATTCTTTGATAATCATATCTTCCACTCTCGAAGGAAATGTTGGAGACACCAGATCCAAAGCATATGATGATGGAAATGGGAACACAGTTCTCTTTTCCATTTTCTACCAGTTGGCAATGGCTATTTATATAGTGTTATACTCACCGCTGCCATTGTGGGCACCTCGTGCTTTGCTATAGGAAATTTTAGTACAAAATAGACCTGGTCCGCACGTGCCTTTATCCTTTAAGATTTAGATCACTGAACCAAAATTGATCTCATAAATCATGGTCCGCACAAATTCAAATTAGAGTCAGTAATGTGATGCCGTCAGAGGTACAGTCACTTCATTGCAAACTAATATTGGTCCCAGGAGCCTAAGGGTATTGTGCAACATTGGTCTCCAGTTTGTACTGACTATGCTGAAGTGTGACCACTGATGCTACATACCATCAAGCTGCAACAGCGTGAGTCAGTGGTGCAACTCTAGTCCTCAAGGGCTGTAAAGTGGCCCCAATTGGTGGATATTCCAGCTTGAGGACACTCCAAATGGCACAAGAGAAATACTATTTATCATACGGGTGAGTGGAGTGGACAGGACTTCAATTAAGTGGGTTTTTTACAATTCAGTGAGAGAATTACAAGGAAGGCATTTCCTGCTGTTTATATAAACATTATTGTAATTTTTAAGGCTGTAAAACACTGCAATCCACTTATACCCAGAAAAAATGAGCACCTAGAAGTACAGAGAAGAGGACAGATGATTTTAGTTTTAAATAGGGACTGTCCATCCTGTTTCCATTCAGCATTCTGCCCATGACCACAGGGGGCGACATTTGCTGGATCTAGGAAATCAAGTCTCATGTTATTGATCTCACAGTAATCTACTCCTGCTGTTAGATTACAAGCTTAGTTTGTGATTCATACCATTTCAATAAATGTTCAGATCCGGAAAGGTTTTGCAATGTTTTTTCAATGGACCAACAAGAATATACAAAGGACCTTACCAATCTATGTAACATTTACAATCCAGAAAGAAAATTCTAGGACGCACCTTGATTTTGTTTTAGAATACATAGATAGAAAGTGTCCATGGCAATTGACAGACTATTGCCCAAAATGTTAGGTGCCAGCAGTAAGATTTTAGTAGCTGTGGCTCATCTAATTCCTCCAGTTCTGCATATACATATACTGTTAACATCAACTGTCAACATTAAGGCGAATCAACAGGTCACCTGATGTATAGTATTTTTTTTTTAGCGCTATAGCAGTTAATACTTTATCTATCATGGAATTAATCCAGATTAAATGGCCACCCAACGTTTACACGAATTAGGCAAAGCTAGTCTGTTACATTGCCTCATTTATAGAGAAATCTACAGCCAGGAGATCCAACAAAGTGCTAGTAACAGCATCCTCTTCGCTGCTTTGGGGATGCATCAATAGATCTTGATAATTTCACATGAGCAGCTGTAATTTAACGTTCAGCACTACGTGACTGCTTCGCATTGCTTCCTGCCCGAGACTCCATATGCGAAAATATATGCACAGTAAATTAGATGTGCGGAACAAGGCACAAAGCATGCCAGTAAAGTCTCTACAGCTTATTATTAGCAGGCGTTTAATGAAAAGATTAACATTTCCACTGCTCAGAGCAACGTGACATAGTACGTGATTTTTTAAAAATGAAAAAAATAAAGAAGAAAAGGTTTTCCATATTATGCATTATATGGATTTTTGGGATCAGGGTATATGGTTATACCAAGGCACCAAAATATGGTTCCTTGAGCAGGGATTTAGATTAACCACTACCTAATAGACTGTCGCCCGGTGTTCCTCCAGATTTATCTTGTGATGTGGACCTGTGTCACCCACACCACTAAATTGTGTGGCTTTGCATTCCCTGCAGTGTCTATGCACTGAGACCCTGTGAATTTATCCTGAGAACGACATGTGATTGGACAAGAGAAGTTGCGATTTCAGTCTCATAAAGGCAGGCGATTGGTATATCAAAATTCCCCTATATGGTCAGGATAGTTAAATGATTTTAAAAAATCATTTAAATTACCTTCTACTGATTTCTATGTTCTTCATATGTCTGTATTATTGTAAAACAAATATACTGTGTGCTATTTATGGAGTTTCCGTCTACAGTTCTTTGCGTATTATTCACCAAACCATTGGGTTTGTAGGTAAGCGGAGGAGTAGAGGAGTACTCCTGATGAAGTACTGTAGTACATCTCACTGATATAACCAAGTGTCATTAAAAAACCAAGGCAGCCGAGTTTCTTCTGCAAGATGGGATGAGAATGTCCATCTTAATACATATAAAGCCATTTTTCAAAAGCTTGTTGAATATAAAATCATAAAAAGGTAATGAGAGGGACTATTCGAGCTTCTCGAGGATCTCACCTGCGCCATCGGCAGTATAGACTAACTTTCACGCTGCACTGAATCCTGTGCAGTTTGCTTCAAAAGAAAAAAAAACAGCTTACAGACATAATTAGAGGAAGCTCTGCTTTGGGCCTATCGGTTTCCATGCACAATAAAAAAAACTTGTTGGATGGTCCAAAAAAAAAAAAAAAAAGCTTTCTAAGTGATTAAACATTCACAAAGCGTTTGTGTCGATTCTTCAGTTTTCTGCAGGCACATTCGCTTCTCGACATTGCTTGTACGGAACAAGACTCGAATGCATTAGCAATTCGTTCTGTTTGTGCTCTCCCAAGCTTCCGCAATCAATATTTTGCTTCTCATAACAAAACATGGTCAGAAAGAATACCCGTAGCGTTCGCTCAAGAGAAAGATCTTCCTTGCATGCTGTGAGCTAAACGAGAGAGCAATAGATGAGCAAATGAACTGGAGCGATAGGTGACAAGCAACTCCGTCGACACTGTGATTTTCATCTAGGGAATTGGCGCCTCCGCAGACACTGTGCTTTTCATCTGGGGAATGGTGTCTACTTAAAAAAAAGAAAAGTTGAGAGCATGCTGCCGGATCTTTCAAATCAAGTATTGACTTTAATTTCTTTGACCTTTTAACATCCATAAATCACGAAAAGGTACCACTGAGCAGAAAAGCCACATAAATAATGTTAAAAACAAACTATCCATCACATATTGCAGAAAAATTGATACTTGGGACATACGATGTCTAAAAAAGTATAAGCCAATAGTAGATAATAGGACAGGGTTGCTAAAAACAGAGCTTCCATCTACCTTTGAAATAGTGGGGGGATGCCCTTTCACATTCTGATAACGGTCTGGGGCATCGATTACTGACCTGGGGGTACACGTAACGCAAAACAAAAGTAGGATGTTAAAAAAGGAATCAGGACAGGGATGATATAGATAAAAAAGAAAAGGAGGTGTAAAACTGAAAAAAGTTTCATAAAAGATAAAATTCAAAAAGTAAAAAAACATATGAAAATGAAAGGATTAACAAAGGAATTGGATTGCATTGCTGCATGACTAGAAAAACACACGCTTTATACATCTATATGGTAATGCAGGCAGTATATAAAATAGTTAAGATAAACTGTATAGAATACCTATGCAACCATCTGTCCAAATCCATGGCAATACTATTACCGTATTTGCTCGATTATAAGACGAGGTTTTTTTCAGAGCAAATGCTCTGAAAAATAACCCTCGTCTTATAATCGGGGTCGTCTTATAATCAGACCTCAAATAGGTCTGACTATGAGACGACTAAGATCCAGATCCCCCGCAGCTGCAGGGGACCTGGATCCTCCTGTCCCCCCCCCCCGCCCCACTTACCGGTGCTTCTGAGTCCCCGGTGTGCAGCCGGGGCAGCGTGTAGATGTCTACGCGATTCGCGTAGACAACTTACGCTGCAGCTGGAAGGAGGTGTGGCAGTGGGGGTTGTCTGCGTCCATCGCGCAGACCTTCCCCGGCTGTCAGAGATCAGAGTTCCCCGCACCGGTGCGGCACCGTGAATCGCATATAGGGCATATAGGGGTATAAGGCATTTCTGGAGGCAGAGTGGCACATAGGAGGTCAAAAGGCATATCATGGGGCACAGTGGCATATAGGGGGTATAAGGCATTTCTGGGGCAGATAACTGGGGGGGCAGGTTGGAAAATAGAAGGAAATAAAACCAAAATATTTTTCTCAATCATAGCTTTTATTAAAAAAAATAGTTTACATGAATTAACATTTACTGGTAAAACTTTTTTCCTATAGGGTCGTCTTATATTCAGGCTTTTTCTTTTTTTTCCTAAATTAATATTCAGATTTGGGGGGTCGCCTTATAATCAGGGTCGTCTTATACTCGAGCAAATACGGTACTACTACAACCTGTTCATTAATAAGACCATGCAAAGAACAAGAGGTCATCCATTCAGACGTAAGGAAAGGAATCTTCACTTAAAGCAATTAAAATCAGATTGCCATTTGGAGTTCCAAAAGAAACACAATTGGAAATTGCTTCAATTGGGCTTTATGCCTATAACAGAGAGATTGAACTTGATGGACCAGTGTCTTCTTACAATCTAAATTACTAAGTTACTTTGTTCTAACATTAAATCCAATATCAGGACATTTTGGCCAACACACACATCTATGATGAGACTTAGGGCTTACATTCTACATTCACAGTGTCTACTTTGTTCATACATCTCCCATACATGGTTATATTGAGCTTTATTCTGATACATAATACAACCTCTTATTGTCTTTTCTCCAGTATTAGAGAGAATGGGCACTTTTTTAGGGTTACAGACTTCATATTCTATTCTGCCTTTTCCACTGCTATATCACAGCTGAAATCCTTTCTTGAACACTAATGACTTAAAGAATATATTTACCTCTGATGAGTCCTTATTGACCATTTTAAACCAACTAGTGGTTACAGTCACTAAACAGACTCCTTGTGATGGACGGTTTTGGAACCATTTTAGAATGCGCTCAATTATAAAGTTCCCAGGCATGAATCTAAAATACCTTTATATTGCACAGATGGATTAGGATGTCACCTAAGAGTCCCATGTAGATGTTAAATCAGTGTCATCATGCTACAAGGTTACACAAAGTCCCACATAAAGGTAGTATTCTTGAGTATTCATGGACCTATAATACTTGCTATCAGCCATGTGAAAGACCTAAACTCGTCTTGAATTACATCATCCAGTCAATTGCTAACAGTGAACCTGACTCATTTTTTCCCCAATCACTAATTGCTGTGATCCCCCCCCCCACCGCACACACACAATAGTTTAATTTGTCCTAGATTAACATTTTCTTTCAATTCCATTTTTTTATTGACAATTTAAGAAGAAACTTCAGAACTCGACAGTGAAATTCGGGGCAGTTAGTATGTATGCCTGCCAGCTCTACCATCACAATGTATTTTTCAATCACTGTGTTAATCTGCATGCGGAAGTTGGGTTTTAGCTTCACAACACATTAGCTGTAACACACTAATGCAGGTTAAAGCCCACAGGTCATGGAGACTTAATGAAGGCGTTAGGTGTATGGAGCATTTTGTGATCTGTGAAAGTGGTACTGATAATTTCTGACACATAGCCTGGTATGGATGATTTTCTCTGTCTCTTCGCTAATTGTGTAATCCCACTCACTCCTCCTTCCTCGTACCGGAAATCTGCGAAATACTTCTGACACATTTTCAAGGCTTGATGAAGCAGAGAAAATGTCCTGAGCGCCTCACTAAACTTTAAAGTCCAAAGAGCAGCCGTTCTGTCAGACTTAAATATGTGTTCCTGGAATATGCCAGCCGTCGTAGCTACAGCCACCCATCACAAGTCACCAGCTTCTCATAACATCACAGCCACAGCAGTGTTAAGTATTACCAGTCAAGTTGTGCAGTTGTGAAGTGAAGGACTAATATCAGAAAGGCTCGAGACAAAAGTGGTGAAAATAATGGTTACACTGAGCAAGTGTGGGTAAAGGGGCACAGCTGCTCAAGACACGGCAGAGGTGAAAACGTTGGCACGAGCTCTGGGTATGTGGGTGCTGTCCTTCAACCCTACAGCATATCTTATTTATACTTCCCTTAGGTTAGTATGATCCCAAAAATCTACTCATTTCTAGATAACGGTTAAGTGATTATAAGGACAAAAAACATAGTATATGCTAATTGCAGGTGAGGCTAACCATCACTCTGTCCCTGACCTCATGGCACGTCAAAACACACCACTGCAGCACTACTAATCAAGAGCAACAACTAGTAATAAGTTTGGACATATTTTTTTGATCCCTAAAGGAAACCCCATTTTTATTTCAAGAATCCGTGAAGCATGCTTAGTAGAAGCTCGTACATCCCAGCAGGTTCACAAGTAGGAAAGAGACATGTTGGTGCAATATCAGGATTTCCAACTGTGCTGAGTTGACCCGCTTAAACCTTTACAGAATATGTGATGGACAGCGCAGGACAACGTAAGTTCTAGGAACCACCTGCCAAAAGCTCAAGTGGGTGATCTCTGCAGTGTGCAAGGGAAAAAAACAGTACAGGCAGATAAGCACGAGAGGAGCCACAAGGCAACGTGGTCCAAGACAATGAAACCAGTGAGTTGTTTCAAACGCAAGCGGTGCCTGGCTGTGATCTTCAAAGTGCAAAACTGAATCGTGAAACTGCTGTGCAGCCAGCGCACGCGCCCATAGGAGGACAGCTAATTAAAACCCAGGAGAGATTCACCGACCTTGTCATGACTCCACTAGAAACAGAAAAAGAGATTTTAGCACGTTACAATTAATGCTACGCTTCACTAGCCTATAGTATGAGCAGCGCAAGCTTCCGGTGACCAGACCTCCCTTTAACGTTACGCATAATATATACTACATTGTGCGTTACCAAAAAACATGCTTTTTTTTAATGACATCTGTCCGTTATCTTGGGTGTATGCTTTGCTTTTGTCAGAATGGAGGCAATAACGATAACTTTTTATTACAGGCTGCAAACTCATTTGGGCAGGCTTACTACCTGGACTAAAATCTTTCCAGGACAGGGACCTCATTTCCTAATGTATTCATTACTACTATCATACCTGATCATAAAGTCGGTATGACTCCTGTATATATTACATGACTGCACTTATTGTACCTTCCCATGGTATCTCCCCATCCTTATACTTTAAGTTCATCCGTTAATGCTAAATAAATAAAAATACACATACATACAAATATTCTTAGCTGCAATTGAATCACATGCCACCCAAGTGTCCCTCTTTGGCACCCAAATCCCTTTGTCCTTCTTTCCTTCATACAGCTCTAAAAGTCAGAATATCATACATATGAAACACAAAAATAAAAATTTTATATATACAAACCATTCTTCGTCTTCTATAGATTCTTGAGGTCTCTAACACAAATGCAGTTTACGGTTACAATAGACAGCACCCTTGGGCATGAAAGTTTTAACCACTTGAAGAACCAGTACACTCTTAACCCAAGTTTTATAGAAGATATACAGCATGGTTTTAAATAGGGTTGCCACCTTTGGGTAAAAAAACAGACACTTTGCTACTGATTCGACTATCATTTTTTAAACAAAAGGGTAACGTGTGGTTGAGCGTGATCTGTGTGGCTGAGAGTGATTTTTGTGGCCGAGTGTGGCGTGCGGCTGAGTAGTGTCTGTGTGGTTGAGTGTCATCTATAGGGCTGATATGACACAACCACTCTCTGAAGTGTGTGCAGTCGTACATTGACAAGCTTAGGGCTAAAAAGATAATCTAAAATTCAATTTTTTTCCTGGGACACCATGTGTGGCTTATACCATGAAGGATTGGAATCAGCGGTGTACAGAACAGACTCGCTCTGTGCCGACCACCAAAAATTATATATGCGGTTTTATTCGAAATAAACAGGTCATCGCCCAGATAAGTAAGTGGCAAATTAGAAGTTATCTGGTTTTCCCATGCAAAGTAAAGCGTTGATTAGGAAAACAATTAAAAACCAGAACAGAGCTCTGTAATTACTGGATACGATGAATCGCCGTGACATCATCACAGCCAAGCAGAAGCAATGTTTCTTGAACTCTTATCTGGAGGGGAAGAAGCAACCTGTCACTGAGGGTAATGAAGCCTTGCATCTTACAAATGCTGTCTCTCTAAGAAGAAGGAGACACAACTTAATCACATAAATAAAGATGCTACAAATGGCCCCATACAGATTCTCAAAAACCCCCCACAAAATATAGCTTTACTTTTGGAAAACATGGCATCGTGTATGGGCAGTTTGATTTCAGAGCTGCCTAGTACAACTGTACAGCTGTAAAGTTTGAAATCTAGTTTGCAATGGTGATGCTTGAGTGAGGCAAAGGCTGGATATATGGCTCGAAGTTCAGATGCGGAAACCAAGAACTTTAATGTTAAAGTTTAGATAGGTTATCCCACTCTTCAGCTTAACTAATGACAAAATAACTATTCAACTAATGCAAAATAAAGCATATATCTATATAACACTCTCTAGATTCTAAGATCATTTGGCCATGGCCCGCCGCATCTTAATTCCCTTACACCTTAAATACTATGTGATGCACTATTTGTTATGTGCTTTTTACCGATGTATAGAGCAAAATAATAAAATGATGATTTATATAAATCAACAAATAATAATATGAATAAAATGCATGTTTCAAATTCGGATATTTTCCGTTTTGTTTTTCTGTACGTTGGGTTCATCCTTTTATTTACACTGCGTTCAATGCTTGCATAACTGATGCAAATTAAAACTGTATGTAAATATTGGTTGCACCCGCACATTATTGGTATGCGGTCTGAAGCGTTCCTGGAAAATGAGCTAGAGTGATGAGCTCAATAACCCGCTGTCACTGGCAAAAGCAGGTTGTGTCCTTATCTGGGTGTCGCTGTTATGAACAGCGAGGCTAGAATGTAAAGGAAGCTAAAATGCCGATGCCAATAGAATTGCAAGTTGAGGAATTATTTCGGTGTGTACACATGCCTAGATATATATATATATATATATATATATATATATATATATATATATATATATATACCCTGTACGATATCGCTCCGTACACATTGTGCAGACACCAGCTGGATATGCCTGGCCGTATACTACGCGACCATAAAAATGGTTAAATGAGATAAACTTAAATGAGATAAGACTTTTTAGATCACTAGAGGGATTTACTATTAAAGAAAGAGAAACGATAATAAAATTAAAACCATGCTGTTTCCCCTTTAATTCAAAACAAGCCAAACCTATTTTATGTGACACACTATGAACGGATTACAATTGCATATTACGAGTTAGAATCCGGCTCAAAGAATGCGCTCGTTTGCCTGATTTCTTTCACATAATCCTTTGAGCGGGGCTGCTATTTAAGTTTATTAGGAAACAGCGCATTAAAATGTTATAGTTTTCTTTGAGGGGGAAAAGGCAGCTTTCTGGAAGCGGCAGCAGTTTAATAAAACTAAAGCATACGAATCTTGCAGTGTCAGATAAGTTTTCAGTCTTGGTTTATGTCTGTTTGCAATTTCTCTACTCATGCATAAAAATCGAGAGCGTTACTCCATTTGTCTACATATAAAAAAAAAGTTACAAACGTAAGTTTAAAGAGAACTCAGATCGGCTTCTCTGAAATTTAAAGAGAGCAAAGCTGCCATCTTCAGGCTGTATTAAACTGACACATTTCCCCCGTGGATTTCTACGTTGCTGAGAGATAAACTGTTGTAACCTATGCGTTTTATGATGCCCAGCCCTTACCCCCTTCACACGGTCATGATACGGTTCTCAGTAAAACAGTGAAATTAATTAAAAGTCTTGGAAAAAAGTGTTAAGGGGTTTGCCAAAAAAAAATTATATATCCTTGGGTTGACATCTATATCCAACATTGCCATTGATGACTAGAGACTCCAGACCACACGTTTGAGATGGAGTGCTAATAATGAGACATCTATTGTAACGCACGTTCACTGGAGTAGAGGTGTTGTGGCTGCCCTGCTGCTGCAAAACCTGGGGCAGATCATCCTACTGGGCCATCAAGCTTGCTGCTCATCAGTGGGCTCTAAGATCTCCCCAAAAGCCTCCAAAACCCTTCTTGGCGGAGAATTATGAAGTCAATAATTATGGGAAGACAGCTGAGACAGGGACCTTGCTTAGGTCAGCGCCCGACTGTTTATATAGTTAAACTCTTAAGTCTGTAGGTCAATGGCTACCAGCTTCATTCCGCAAGATCTCTCACAGGTCATGTTTTCAGTATCTCCTCATGTCAGCAAAATCCGTAGGTCTAGATACACTCTGGGAAGGGAAGTAAATTACTTACAGGATAAAAAGCTCCCAGCACATATCTCTGTTACTTGAGCATGCTAGAGAGAGACATCATATGAACTCATATCACACGACCAGGCACAATGTGGCCATAAGAGGCCCCTGGCAAAGAGGCTGAGACCTCCCCACCAAGGAGCCCACAACAGTTTGGGGGCGGATGGGGTGGCTGGGGTTGCTGCTCTATGTCAGACCTAAAGCATCACCCTCCTAAAATATGTGTTATGGTCAGTCCCGCTGTCTTGGATATCCACTTGTGCCACTTAAACAGCAAATGGGGAATTCGTAAGGATACTTAATTCTGAACTGTTGGGGGTCAAATAGGAAGGGAGCATTTATAGGCACTCCAGTGATGAAAACCCATTTCAGGTTTTCTGTTCTCATTCTGGGCTAGAGTAGCACAGTGAGATGTACTGAATGCTTGTTCAAGATGACTTGGAATCAACTGGCAGCTATGTAAATGTTTTTACAGCAGGACAGAAGATTGAGGAACACGACTTGCCTGATGCTTCCTTTTAACATGTTGGATGGCTTAGAACAGCTTGAACACGTACAAGCGTTCTAATCTTTCATCGTAGTGTGAAAATCGACACAGCCTGAAGCTGTTTATCTAACCTGAGGCCATGTGTAACACCTCCAAAATAAGAAGACACAAAGAAATTAAAAGACAAACTGCAGATCCCTTTTTGCCCAAAAAAACAAACCTGAATACTGCTCTTTTTAAGCAATACTAAAATTAAACAGTAAGACTTTTACAAGAGTCAAAACAAAAGATCCAGACTACACAATTTAAAACGTAAATGTAGAACACACAATGATCTGTGCTAATGTTTGTCATTAATATAACATAATGTTATATTAATATGCCATTAATATAACATAATTGCTAAGCTGCACATCAAAAGAAGCCAAACTGCTGTATACTACATAAATCACCAAATGTATTAACCAAATCATTCCATTTACAAAATGCATATTACATGATATAGATACCAAAACATGATACAAAGTATAAAGTAAAAAGGCAGACCCTGGTGACTTATATGATTATTGAAGTGTGCCGCAATTTGGCCTTTTTTCTTTTTGGTGTGCAGCTTAACAATTATGTTATGTTAGGTAATTATGAATGTTAGGAGATGCTTGTTTGAACCCAGTTAGTAATAGCTTTATTATTTATCGGTATAGATTTTCAGTTTGTTGTGCCCTCCTACTTTGATTTTTATAAGTAATGTTTGTTGCTAAGCCTTTTGAAAAGGGGATTTTCGGCACTCACACGAGGCTAGCAAGCGGGGAATTATTATTTTTTAGTGTATTGTGCATTATATGCCAGACCAATATTGGACATCATTGACAACATAACACATTCTTCAACAATGCAGACCTGCTACCCCACCACAAGGGCTGTAAAACAACTTGTTAATGGCCTGGGCAAGATTGTGGGCTTGTCTGATTTTCTTAGTCACTATTTTCTTACCTACAGTATCTCACAAAAGTTAGTACACCCCCTCACATTTTTGTAAATAGTTTATTATATATTTTGATGTGACAACACTAAAGAAATGACCCTCTGCTACCCTCTGCCTGTATAACAGTGTACATTTGCTGTCCTCTCAAAATAACTCAACACACAGCCACTAATGTCTAAATCTTGGCAAAGACCCCTAAGTCCAAATTGGGCCCAATTAGCCATTCCCCCCCCCTGATGTCATGTGATTCGTTAGTGTTACAAGGTGTTATCGCTCTCACACTCTCTCATACTTGTCACTGGAAGTTCAACATGGCACCTCATGGCAAAGAACTCTCTGAGGATCTGAAAAAAAGAATTTTTGCTCTACATAAAGATGACCTAGGCTATAAGAAGATTGCCAAGACCCTGAAACTGAGTTGCAGCATGGTGGACAAGACCATACAGCGGTTTCACAGGACAGGTTCCACTCAGAACAGGCCTCGCCATGGTCGACCAATGAAGTTGAGTGCCCGTGCTCAGTGTCATATCCAGAGGTTGTCTTTGGGAAATAGACATATGAGTGCTGCCAGCATTGCTGCAGAGGTTAAAGGGGTGGGGGTCAGCCTCTCAGTGCTCAGACCATACGCCGCACACTGCATCTTCTAAAGATGATGCACAAGAAAACCAGGTGGGAGTGTCATGGTCTGGGCCTGCATGAGTGCTGCCGGCACTGGGGAGCTATAGTTCATTGAGGGAACCATGAATGCCAACATGCACTGTGACATACTGAAGCAGAGCTTGATCCCCTCCCTTCGGAGACTGAGCTGCAGGGCAGTATTCCAACATGATAATGACCCCAAACACACCTCCAAGACGAGCACTGCCTTGCTAAAGAAGCTGAGGGTAAAGGTGATGGACTGGCCAAGCATGTCTCCAGACCTAAACCCTATTGAGCATCTGTGGGGCATCCTCAAATAGAAGGTGGGGGAGCACAAGGTCTCTAACATCCATCACCTCCGTGATGTCGTCATAGAGGAGTGGAAGAGGACTCCAGTGGCAACCTGTGAAGCTCTGGTGAACTCCATGCCCAAGAGCTTTAAGGAAGTGCTGGAAAAAAATGGTGGCCACACAAAATATTGACACTTTGGGCCCAATTAGGACCTTTCCACTTAGGGGGTGTACTCACTTTTGTTGCCAAAGTTTAGACATTAATGGCTGTGTATTGAGTTATTTTGAGGGGACAGCAAATTTACACTGTTATACAGGCTGTACACCAGGGGCATACCTAGAGTATTTGGCACCTGGGGCACATTCTGTATGTGGCAACCCCCCCATACACACACTTTAAAACTGCATAGCTTCTATCATTAGGCAAACATTGACGGGTGTACAACATAACTGTTGTCATTAAATACTGAAGCAGACATTGACGGAGGTACAGCATAACACCTATCACTATATACTGAGGCAACAGCAATCACACTCCTATCATGCCCAGGTTCTAGCATGTACTGGCTGCCTGGGCATGATAGGAGTGTGATTGCTGTTAGCAATCATATATATATATATATATTAATATTGTTATTGATTGTTTCTGTCCAATTTTGGTGTGTTACTTACTTTTAATAAAAGTGTGGTTGGACCAAAATTGGACAAAAAAATCAACAACAATATATACATTAACAGACCTCCCGCTCCTTTGATTGACTTTAAGCCAGATAGAGGGAGATCCTTGATCTCCCCAACCGAGCCTGCTCCTCCTGCTGCGGACATTTCTGTCCATCTCTGGAGGGGTGCCAGTGTGGTGTGGTGGCACCCCCCTGATGAGCGGCACCCGGTGCGGACCCCCCCCGCCCAACGCTAGGTACGCTACTGCTCTACACTCACTACTTTACATTGTAGCAGAGTGTCATTTTTTTCAGTGTTGTCATATGAAAAGATATAATAAAATATTTACAAAAATGTGAGGGGTGTACTCACTTTTGTGAGATACTATATTTATTTTATTATAGTGTGCCTTTTCCTTCCCGCCCCAATCGTAATCTTCTTTGCCTCTACTTGGCACAAATGCGTACTAATTGCTTGAATAAATACTCTTCTGTCATGGGGCTACATGGGAATGTCCATTTAATTTAAATGTGTTTTTTTTAATTGTGACATCCTTCATTAAATGATATTTACCAGCAGAACTTATACATAACTGTTTTGCGTATACGTTGGACAAGGACAGTGATTAGTATATATTGTTAACTTATATTGGGATGAAAGGAAACAAACCACTCAAGAATACAGAAAATAAAGAGCATGTATATTTTTCTACAACCCCCCCCCCCCAAATTTCAATATCAGAACATTTTAAGAGCTCAAATTCCCGTAGGACTTGAAGGCAGCTTAATATCTGCCACTGACACGGCAGAACTGCTTGAATCTGATTTATGTAAAGTAAGGATTTGGAGCCCCAGTAAAATCAAATAGAGGGAACTAAGACAACAGAAAGTTTATTTCAACTGTTACTTGGGGAATTCTTCTTGAAGTTCAACTCTGTCTGGGATTCCTCCAGGACCGCCTCTTTATAGAAAACCAGAAATGGCAGGTCATTTGGGGTTCAAAGTTAAACTCAAATCCTAAACAAGAATTCTTCTTTTGTAAATATCACTCAGTCCCAGTGGCATAGAAACAGGGACCTCATAGCTGTTAAGTACAATTTTAAGTCACCTCAGGTTTTTGTATTTATTTTAAATCACATCCAAAGTCATAAAAAAATATGAAGGATTATGGGAGAAAGGGTTGGCCCTGTACCACTCCTCCTAGCTGGCAGGACTTAAATACATGTTTTGAAGATTCAATTTATTTGCCCTCCACAATCATATTAATATGAAACACTTGAAAATCTCTCTTTTCAACAAATAATGTTTTTGTCCTTTTATGGTATCGAGAGTGTCCATTCGCCATTGGGAATACACCACTTCTCCTTTATTGGGGAATCTTTTCCACAGTGGGCACATAATTGGAAGTATGTGTTGGCCACCTGAACTTTTTATTTATTAGCCATGATAAAGTGCAACCTGTTAGCCATACATTAAAGCAGGAGTCTGATGCAAAAACATTTTCTCGAGGAGAAATAAAATACAGCGCTTTATACGGTATATATATTATGTAGGTTAGGATTGACAAAAATACGGCTTCCTTGGGTCTCCGGGTCACTTTAATAGGTCTCCGAGCCAGGAGAGTGGTGTTTGGTCACACCTACTCAACACCCAAAGCTCCGCCCACTACTAGTGTGGGGGTTTTTTTTGGAAACTTTATTTCTGTTCAGAGGTTTTTCACATACAGGTATAAACAGCATATATGTGGGTGATGACATTGAATCAATATGTCAATAGAAAAACAAACAAATTAAGTAAATGGGAAAGCTGTGATTCCCCATTAGTATCCTCATGTCTAGAAATAGCAGAAATAACTGCTCATCAATGAGTTTGGGAATAACCATAGCCCCACTGAAACACCCAGGGAAAGCACTTAATCCCTCGCCCCTCTTCATTTAACGAAACGACTTGTTTAATAGTGGGCACATGGGATGATCTCCAGTTCCTGACTGTTAGCACTTTTGCAGCTATTAGCAAACATAAGTTGTTGTGTATTTGAATTTACACCTTCTGGCAATATATCCAATAAAAACAGAGATGTGGACATTTCTGTTGGGGTGGCAGAGATTGTTTAAAATAATTTGTTTCTAAAACAAATGAATGTGGGGGCATCCCTACCAGATGAGGCTCATGTTGCCCACCTCTTGACATTTGGAGTGTTATATGCGTGCCGGTCTAGAGGTGACAAAGTACCAGTGGTCACATAGTACATACATCACTTTTCTGTTTACCACCCAGTGTGAAGTGTAGAGAGAGAAATCCTTTACAAATTTCGTAAAGCTTTCTGCCAGTGTACCCTCTTCATCATAAAGGGCAGCTTTGGAGGCATGGAATGAGTGAGTAGTTATAACAATCCAAGGTAATTGTTAAAACTGTGTAAGACTCATCAATTGCGGCACAAATAGGAGGGTCACGCTGGATGTAGCAAGCCACAGAAATAAGGAATTTATCATAGCTCTTTTATGTTCAAAATTCTGAAAAGTCTGGTTTTTTTCACACGTTTTGTGAAATTGGATAAGGGATAAATACAGCAGTTTTGAGAGGCAGATCATTATAAGGGGTGCCACCCTGTCCAACCACTCCTGCTACATTTAATGCTATTTGGGGCTAGCTCCGCCCTTGTCCATGGATAGCCCCGTACACCCCGCAGCTAGCCTTGCACCTCAAGTGGCTAGGCCCGCCTTTGTGTGTGGATAGCCCCACCCCTCACAAAGCCACTCCCTCAGAGGATGGAGAAATACAGGTGTCCTG
Source organism: Spea hammondii (assembly GCA_029215755.1). Lineage (NCBI taxonomy): Eukaryota > Metazoa > Chordata > Amphibia > Anura > Pelobatidae > Spea > Spea hammondii. Next base: position 114,778,168 of record JARDYJ010000002.1, read on the forward strand.
TTCTCCAATGTCCCAGTTATGTTTTTTATTTACCGTATTGGCCCGAATATAGGCCGCACTTTTTCCCCCCACTTTAAGTCTTTAAAGTGGGGGTGCGGCCTATATTCGGGGTCTAGCGCCCGACGCCCGGGACATGCAGTTCCGGGCGCCGGGCAGGCAACAGGGTTAGGATACAGATCCCCCGCAGCGGTGCAGGGGACCCGTATCCTACTCTCTGATACGCTCAGACAGCCTCCCCTGCCAGCAGGTTGTCTAAGCGCATTGCGCAGACGTTCACCGGCAGCGGCGATGTGCGTATACAGCCCTTGCTGCCGGCACATCTGCACGATGTGCTTTAACAATCTCCCTTGCCGGGAATTCCCACGGGGGGAGTCCCGGCAAAGGAGATTGTTAAAGCACATCGTGCAGACGTGCCGGCAGCGGAGGTTGTTAACGCTTGCATCGCCGCAGCCGGTGAACGTCTGCGCGATGTACGCTATCAATCTTCCTTGCCGGCACTTCCCACAGAGGAAGTGCCAGCACCGGAAGTTGAATACATACTGCGTAGCTGTCCCCCGCCGGCCCTGCAAGACCCCGGGGAGTCTGCACCGGTAAGTCTAGAGGGGGGGGCCTCTTGGGGGCAGAGTGGCAGCATATCTCAGGGGGGGATAGAGTGGCAGCATGTCTGGGGAGGGCAGAGTGGCAGCATATCTCGGGGGGGATAGAGTGGCAGCATATCTCGGGGGGGCAGAGTGGCAGCATGTCTGGGGAGGGCAGAGTGGCAGCATGTCTGGGGAGGGCAAAGTGGCAGCATATCTCGCTGGGGCAGAGTGGCAGCATATCTGTTCCACTAAGTGTTTTTTTTTTTACTAAGAATTTTTTTTCTTTACAAAAGCACCTGACTTTTAGGGTGCGGCCTATATTCGGGTGCGGCCTATATCCGAGCCAATACGGTATTTATTTAAAACCAGTATTTGTGATTTGGCTTCTTTCTTTTATTGATTTCATTTAAAAAATATAATTTATTAAAAATACCTTAATTATCACAACGTCTGGCATGTACACATAACTTTACGGTGATGTTAGTCATATGATGGACAACCTGTCCTAACCCTAAATGAATACAGATATGTTTGAGATCAAAGCAGAATTGTGATAGTTTTCAATAAAAAAGGAAAATAAACCAATTGCTTCCTTCATCCTTGCTGTTTAATTGAGCAATAAAACTATCCATGGCGTGTAACCTTTGTATATACACGTAAACTAAAGCGGTTGTTTGTTAAGTTGGAAGATTTCTGTCTCTTTAAGAATCACAAAAACCAAGTTAAAAACAAGTTCACGTTATTTATCCTTAAGGAAACACTGATTTAAACCCATCTCTTCCAATAACTCAAGGTTACTTACATGACAAATCTCCAGACAACGTGTTCATCTGTAATCCAGCTGGAAAAGAAAAAAAGCAATAAATTACTACAGGGTAACGGGTGCAAGTGAGGTGACAGCTAGGAGTGTTCCAACCGGTCAGACTGCAGACAGCAAGCCATCTGGCACAACATGCAGGCATTCTCCTGGCTTTTAGTTTCAGTACAGCAGGCTGCCTATAAAACACAGTTGGATATATTGCGAGCTGGCCTGTAAACGTGTCTAAACCAAGATTTCACTTTGTGATAACCTAGACAAGAAAACCACATATAACAGATGGGGATAGAGAATAAAAAAAACGTAAATAAAACGATAAAGATATATTTTTTTTCTTCTTCCTCATCCTCACGAAACAACTCTTTATTTTGCCCTGAGGAACCAAGAATAAAATTAACTATCAGGTCTGGAAGTATGTGATCTTTTGTGGCATTAAGATCCTGAAGACCCTCCTGCCCAATATTGGGCTGGATAACATAGAAATAATGAACTTTAACAAGAGATAAGGGGCATTTTACCCATTAAGTCCACCCATTTCTCTTGCCGTACAAATTATTTAACTATTTTTGGTCTTGTCTTACAAAAGGGTTAAATTCAGAAGAGAAGGTGGAAGAGCACGTTTAAATTCCATCGCTGTTACAGAGAAACAGGGCAGGTGGAAGACCTATGAGAGAAGATAAGCAAAAAGACTGGGTGACTCAAACTTATGGGCATACCTGGGTCTCCAGGTGAGTTTCTTCTTTCTCTGGGCACGGGAGCAGCATTTGGCCACACCCACTTCCTGCCTACTCCTAACCCACTTCCCTCCCACTAAAAAGGGTCCAGGGTTATCCCTGCCCCTTTACAAAGCAACTCCTCTCCAGAAGGAGAGCTTCAGGTAGCCTGTGATTGGAAGTTCCCAGGTATGCTTACGGGGCAGAACATGAAATCGGGTTACACCCAGAGTCTCTCTCATCTACCCCGTTCACACTTCCGAGATCTTCTTAGTCTAGCTTCGACTCTATGCATGGCTAAATCTACCCCCTATCATGGCTGCTCCCCTTCCTGCTACCTATAAAGAGCAGGAGAGGGGGATATCTGAGTGGCCAGCCCTGGGAAGTTCCCAGGCATACATATGGGAGAGATCAGGAGACTGGGAATGAGATCAAAATGAGATTGAAAATGAGTGGGGAAAACTGGGTGATAGTGATAGGAGAAAGTATACTTTGGGTGACAGATGAGCGAAAAAAGTGGGGTTAGAAAAGGGTAACAGAAAGGCCATTGGCATTGCTAATATTAAATATGATTCTATGACTAAATTCTGATTAAACAATAAATTGGTTGTTCTCCATAGCTCAGTTTTCCTGATATATTTCCAATTTTAATTTGCATCAAAAAATGTTTAAGCTTCATTTCTTTCTGGATATAAATTTTCTTTGCAGTGTATTGTAGTAAGGTTTCAAAATGAATGCATTATTCTTTAAAGTATTTTTTATTTTATGCTAATGAATTTTAACATATAATTAATTAAAATCTGGGACACCGCAATTTCCATTACATTTCCAATTATTATTGCACAGTGAAGTTGAGATTGTATCTTCTGTATTTTGTCCTGTCATCGTTCAAACCCAATTTTTTATTTGTTGATCTAAGAATCTAAAGAAAAGTAAAAAGATTACAGGAAGAACGCAACTGTTTTATTTTTTTTCCCCGGTTGTTATACAAACCCCTGTACCGGGAAAAAAAATCAATATTAAAATCCACAGAGCACTGTTTATTCTATAGAAACACATTATCCTCCGGACTTTATCTTATAAATCATACAATGGACATGATTGTTTCTTATAAAAGATATTACGTCCATTAAATGAATATCAGAAATGCAAATATAGGGCATGTATAAAACTACGTCAGAAGCAAAATCCAAAAATCCCAGAACAAATACTGTTTGGTATTAATTATCAGGAAACACAGAAACTCCTGAAAAGACCCCTTTAGTTTGGTAGCATCACAAATTGAATTAGTGGAAAGAAAAACTTTGAAATTCTCGGTTTTCTTAACAGCTATGCGAGTCCACATACCTAGCATTAAAGTGACAGTATTTTTTTTCAGAGATCAGTAAAGCAAGCAGTGTTTGCTTCCTTAATGCTCTTAATTCCAATAAATTAGACATGTTGCGCTCACTTTATACTAAGGTTAACGCCTTACCTCCTGGTACGCAGCATCACCAGGTGTCCTGTGCATGTGCAAGGTGGACTGGCAGGCATGTGGTATGGCACGGGCCAAGCTGGAGATGGGTCAGTGCCTGCCCCTGGCTTGTAAAAGCATGCCTAAGCTGAGCCAGACTCAAGCAAAACAATGGCCTCCTAGACCAAGATGCTAAACGAGAGGAACGGTTTGAGCCATCTTGCACTACTTCAATCTGCATGAGCAAGGCAGCGCCAGGAGTTGGGCTCAAGCCAATGCCGGCTCAGCCAAATATTACCCATGTATACCCTTCCAGTCCATTCTCTGCATTCCCAAACCCTGCTGCGATTCATACACCACTATGTCCCACTAATATGCTAAAAACAAGGCAAACCAGGTAGAGCCAAGCAGGTCCACAGAGACGTTTGTTCACTAAAGAGACAGTTGATAGGAGAGTAGTGGTTTCGACTCCTTTAATTCACAATTCATTATGAAGGGCCAACACTGGCAAGTTTCTCTTACATGAAGAGCTGAGCTGGCCCTGTACAATGCATATTTCAATGTGTGAGGAGACTTTGATGAAACCGCAATGGTTCAACTACGCATTATGCAGTAACAGCCAAAGATTGATTGCTAGGGGTTGCACGTCACAGTTAGCATGACTTTTCTTTTGGTATGTAAGAAAAAAAAAATTGCGGATAAAAAAACGATTTCTCTACGTACCTCCCTATCACTGCTATTAAATCCAGAGATGAGAAATCCAGCACTGAAACAGTTACAAAACCGTTCGTTATAAAACAAAGTACAGTCTGCTGTTTCATAGCAACAGTGTTTGCCCAGTGCCGCTTAGCAAAACACATTTTTTACAAGGCGCCCTCTTTTCGATACTTCATTGCATGGCCATACCCCTTAACCCCTTCAGGACCATGGTATATTGAACCGCATGACCTAAGATCTGGGACTGGCTCAGCAGGACGCCGGGCCAGCTCACCCGCCTTCACCTAATTATTTGCTTTTCCTGCCTTAATACGAACGCACAAAATCTGTATTTTCAACACACAATCAAAGCTCTGCCTGCCCTCCCGGGTTCCAAAGATCCGGTTCCAAGCGTAAAACCCCTTTAAATGCTTCTGCCCTGCCTTTGGTTCTAGGTCAGACTGTGTCAACTAATGAAAATTAATTTTCATCTCAGCCTGAATTAAACAGGAAAGAGTATGACAGACCACGCATGAAAAATTTCAGCTTGTCTCCCAGCATAGGAATTAACATCCATGAAAGACGTAACCGTCTTCAAAAAAACACAGTGTTAATGTGCACATACCCACGGGGCTCCAGCGTGTCTTTTGTATCGTATCTCGAAATGTTTTGGAGTCAGAAAACTAATAAACTTGCCTTTGAAGATGCTGAAGTGACATTTAAAGGACTCTGGATGTGTGTACGGTTGTGGGGCGAGTGGGTACTGTGATTGCTCGTCATATCTGACCGAGGCAAATAAAAACACAGCAGATTTTTAGAGTTAGGGGCATGACTGTCGAATGTACCGGCTCGGCATGGAAAGCAGCGGCTGAAAAATGTGATAAGAAGAAAAACAATCGTCGGAGAAAATGTTCCGTTCCTGCTGCCTCGTAGCTTTTCTGCTCACGTTGCTGCCTTGCATTTGCGGCAAGAAAAATGTTTATTGATGATAACCGTATAAACACTTCGGGGGCCTTACAACAAAAATGAGCAACCTTAAAAATAGATCAAGGCCATTTTATGAGAAATGATGCCGTAAAACGTATTGGGTTAACTCTTTATGTAAACAATCGCATGAATTGTCTCCAGGTTTGGTGTAATATTCTGCCTGTGGGTACCGGTCAGGAAAAGGACCGTGTGCTATTTATGGAAATATTTAATCCTTCCTGCGACATAGCTAGCTGGTAACATCACCGAAGGACATGTGGATTTTCATTAGATTAGCTCCCAGAATGACTCAAAACAATGAAAGATTCACCTGCATTTCATTCTAGGAAAGCATTTTTTCAAGTGTGGCCACTAACCCCGTCACACACGGTCATTAGCCCACGCAACCTTCCCCTGAGATTATTTAGAGTACAACTAATATCCTATCATGGGCTACGCAGAGCGTGTGTGATGTCAGCCTTGTGTTGATGATGTCAGTGCAAACTATGCACTGATAGATTGTGGATCGCACCGCATAGCTTTGTTAACAGCTTCCAAACAAAGGACAACTATAATATACGCTGTCAGAGATTCTTCGGAATTTATTTTATAAACTGTGCCTGCTGTGTGTAAGTCACAAAGTAAGGATGTCGGAGTGGGGGAGAGTGTTGTTACATATATGTGTGTGGAATTATGTGTGTGAGTGTGTGTATATATGTAAGTGTGAGCGATAGTGTGACGACGTGCATTTATGTATAGCATTAGGTAGGCATTAGGTAGAACTGCTTCTCTAGCATAAAATTTGCAGTGTTGGAAGCAGTTGTTACATAGTAAAAACTGAAGAAAAAACCCATCTCAACACAAAACTCCAAATGCAGAGCACCAATCTCTCATACACCAGAAGGCACTCAACTGAAAAGCCTATTGGGTGAGAATGGAATAGCTCAAGGCTCCTTACTTGTTTTGCTTTAGGCAGTATCTGCCTGACATGTCCCACTGGATCAACTCCAGCCTCCTTGACCCTCCAACCATGGACAGAAATGTAATGATCTCCTCCCCACCTCAGAGGAGCTTGATTAGAATTGCAGCCTTATGAAGACAAGGACATAGTAATTGAAAATATGCCATAATACTCATGCTGTGTTACTCTTTCAACTTTCATCAACTACTTAAAGTGAAATGAATAAACAGGCTCATGCAATACATGACCATAAAGCCAAGTGTATTTTTTTACACCAAAAAGCAAGAGAAGCAAAACATTTGGTGGGTGATTTTACAACAGGCACATAGTTTGTGTATCCATTAACAAATAATAATTGAAGGCACTGTTAGACATTGTATCATTGTGATCTCAAACAGGATGTGCAAGTCCCAGGCAATCCATGGACCAAGGTGTGAGGATCATTCTACTTTTTAAAGATACTAGAATTTGTGGTTGGACATGGACAACAACACTTACCACCATGCTCCAGCGGGGCCATAATAGTCTCCAAATAGGGGGAGGCAGGAAAACGCAAATGGTATCCCCCAAGCAGTAACATGATACACTCTACCAGAAAAAAGAAAGAATAAGAATTTAAAAAATACGCTTAACAATATGACAATATAACATTACAAAAAAAACAAACATGGAATTTGTATGCGTAAACTCAGACACAAATTACTTAGGATTTATTTTTCCAAGGTCAAAAGCTGCTAACCCATCTAAGACACCGAGTGGCTCTAGAAGACATACACAGTCCTTTCCCATCTCCAACTAACTACACATATCCAGTTCTAATGACCCGCTATGATATAACAGCACTATTGATTCTCAATTTGACACTTCAACCCCTCCACAAAAAAGTGCAAGTCAGCTTTTATTGACACATACCGTATATGCTCGACTATAAGACGACCCTGATTATAAGACGACCCCCCAAAATCAAAATATTAATTTACGAAAAAAACAAAAAGCCTGAATATAAGACTACCCTATAGGAAAAATGTTTTACTAGTAAATATTAATGTAAACAAATTTTTCATATTTAATAAAAGCTATGATTGAGAAAAATATATATTTTTTATTTCCTTTTATTTGCCAACCTGCCCCCCCCAGTTATGCACATCTGCCCCCAGAAATGCCTTATACCCCCCTATTTACCACTCTGCCCCTTGATGTGCCTTTTAACCCTCTATATGCCACTCTGCCTCCAGAAATGTCTTCTACCCTCCTATATGCCACTGTGCCCCATGATATGCCTTTTAACCCCCTATATGCCCCTCTGCCCCATAATATGCCTTTTAACCCCCTATATGCCCCTCTGCCCCATGATATGCCTTATACCCCTATATGCCACTCTGGCATATAGGGGGTTAAAAGGCATATCATGGGGCTGAGTGGCATATAGGGGGTTAAAATGCATTTCTGGAGGTATATATATATATATAACTGCTAACAGCAATCACACTCCTATCAAGCCAAGGCAGCCAGTACATGCTGGAACCTGGGGATGATAGTAGAGTGATTACAGCCTCCCTATGCCATGCTACCACCACCACCCCCCTTACACATCCATGCTATCACACACTCATTCACAAACATTTAAATACTCATTCATTCCATTAATCACACATACTTCACACATTAATCACAAAAACCCTCCCCCACCCCCTTACCTGAACTGCAGATCTCCCACTGAAAGACTTCTGCAGGGGCCGCCTGTGCGAGCAACTTCTCTGGCCCCGCCCCCAGAGGAAGGAGGGGGGAGGCAGAGTTATGTGAGGACTGCGCTAGCTTCCTGTTCTCCTGCAGCTAGTAGGAGTGACGCTGCTGGCGACCAAAGCCCGGTAAGCAGCCTGGCCCCAGCAGAATGAGGTCTTAGAGGATTAGAAGACGACCTCGATTATAAGACGAGGGGTATTTTTCAGAGCATTTGCTCTGGAAAAAACCTCGTCTTATAATCGAGCAAATACGGTACTTTGAAGCAAGCAATGTTTGTTTACTGATCTCTGTACTACAGAGATAATTATTAATTATTTTTCATACCGAATATTTATTTTTTATTTAATTATTTTTCATACCGAATATTTATTTTTAACAATTTTTAACCTAATACATTTCTATCTGATCAATGATTATTGATGCCTCAGGTCACTGATCATTGATCCGTCTCAACGGCCAGTGACCTCATGTGGTGGGTGCATATTATCCACAGTTGGTTTTTTCCTACAAAATTAAGTGTTAATGTATACCTGCATGTTATACAAGCGTTTTTACGGCAATCGTAATAATATAAAGTTGAAGAATGAGTCCCAAGATCTAAGCTTCCAAAGGGACACCAGCACCCTGTGTTGAGGCACTGCCCCTAGATTTGCGTGTAGAACTTATATCGCACGTGGACTTTATTTTATAATAAAACACTCTAAGAGGCATAAAACATGTCAGAAAAAATGAACCATACTACAAACAGAAGCTCAGTGTAAGTTCACTGGGTGATTGCAGGCATCGCATAATCTTCCACAAATATTAACTTTGAATCCACTCAAGGAAATGCTAGGTACAGTATGTTCTTTCACTTCGCCTTCTGGATATAATCAGTTCCAAGAGCAGATGAAAAAGGAGCAGGAAGTTGCTGTCTGCTAAAGATTCTACTATGCGATGACACTTAAAACATTATATCCTGTTCTTCATATCTCAGTTCAGCGGTGCAGCCAACACTTTCTACAGCAAGACACTTAAAATAGGAGCCCTAATATCCAAACTTAAACCAGTTGTGGCCTCCCTGGTGAATTATGAAGTCATCACCAATATTATGATCAGCACTTATAGCATATATCTTGTTTATGACAACCATATTTTGAGGGCCATTATAAATAACTGAAGAGTAAGTCAAGGATATCTGTCGACTCTCCATATGTTTTTGAAATACAAATCATTTGATCCTGTACTAGTCACAATTTAATACAAAAGACAAAATAATACAATCTAAATAGGTTTCATTTTATCTAAATTTTAATTAAAAACAGGATCATACATACTAGTAATAAATGTGTCTCGGGTACCTTAGGAGGAAAAACAAGACACAGGGAATTTTATAGCTTAACTACTTAACATTTTTAAGGAATATTCATAAGCCCACCCCATTATAACATGACTGTGTAATATGTATATTCGGGTGAAAATTTGCAAATTGGTTTCACATCAAAACAACATCATGGAACGCCAACCTACCAAGGTTCACAAAGCAGGGCTTTCCCGCTGTCTACAGCCCAGTTATAACTACCCAGTAGGCCTTGGTAGATACATGTATTAATACGACATTAATACAGTAATGGAATTTAAATATGTTCTGTATGGGATGGGCATATGGTTATCCTAAATCTAAGTTGAGACCAAGAACACATTGGGGTTTGAGTCTTTACAGCAGGAAAAAATGGGTTGAATGGTTCTTACCTGCTTTTAAATTCTATGTTATACATATTATACATTGTAGACTACTTGTGGGTGTTTGTTTACTGCTGTGCAAGACACATTACTTCAGCTAACTTTGCAGGTTACATTAGTCAGCTCCTGGAGGATAACTGAATCACGGGTGACACCATAATATTCTTTATAACGTTAAGTTCTTAGTGTGATTCTGCTAATTTAGTGTCCCAGACTGTTGGCCTTTGGATGTCTGTACACAAACACAATAGATGGCAGTTGTCTCTGAAGCCAATGATTGCTGTTGGATAAAAACATGATACTCATCTTAAGTTTTTGGAACTGTTAACATGGCTGAAACCTGCGACAAACTTAAGCTCCATTGTGAGCTGATGAGTGCACCAGATCCCATTGGAAACATGAGCTCAGGATAACTTTAGTTTTTAGAGCACCTGACGTACCCAAAACTTTGGCTACCTGAGCAGCTATTAAGTATGTTTTAGTGAGCAGGAACCTCACTAAATATGCCCTATACACCCATCCTTTCTTTTCTCTCTCTGAGCTATGGAACATACAGGTAGGCACCCTATATTTCAGCAGTGAGCCTTGCAATTAAAATGCCAGACAGCAACCTTACTGCACAAGAAAAATATCTCTGCCTTTTACATCAGGTCTTATTTTGCAGTAGAAATATAATTTTTTTTCCCTACCTGGCCTCATTCTGTCAGTGCTAATAATCTGTGCCGGGTTTTCCCGTCTCTCTTACACAACGTGCAATTTACAACACAAAGGTGTGCTGTCATTAAACATTATCCAGTTCTTTTATGCAAACTGGGGGAAATAAAACAGCAGGATGTATGTTTAGTACTTTTTTTTTAGCCCCATATTGATAATCTAATTATTACTCTGTCTCGAGAATGCAATGACATCCGCTGTTACTTTCTGATTTGGCCACCGTAGTTTTTCTCTCATATTTGTGATAGGAAGATTGTATCACAATAAGACATCTATATGGTATTCCCCGGGCAAGGATAGTAGAATGTAATTTTTTTGTTAGATGCTTTACTTACAGAATGTCCATTTAAGAAGAAATTGTCACTGGAGGATAGAACGTCACAAATGTGCCTCTGTTCAAGCAAAATGTGTTTAAAGACCCTAAGGATCACCATAGAAGCCCAGAGGCTAAAGTGTATAAGTGGATCAGAGATAGATTTTAACTTGCGATGCCACAGGCACTTTGCCCATGCTGGCGTCTTTATACTTAACCTGTATGGCCCTATATACATTGACTTTATACAGGATTTAAAAGCACCCAGCCACAACCATTATGTGTGTGTTAATGCTTAGTTATTAGAAACACTGCTGTAAATTATAGTTTTACTCCAATTCTGTGCCACAGAGACTCCCTGGATGCACATGTCCACTAGCTTTTCTGGGTCTTGGTGACCAGTCGCATCTCTATCAGATCAGAGAAGAAACATAACAATTCTGTGTCAGGAACCAAGGGACTTGAACCAGCAAACAATGAACATGGCTGTCCATATCTCTATATCCCCATCAACTCTGTATCAGGTTCCTGACACACACACGTTGCTCACTACTAACCTGAAGCCTTTATAACTGGGGTTGCTCCCAGCCTTGATTACTGGAGCATTGTTTTCCTGGCCTCATATTTTGTCTTGGTAGGTATGCATCTGGTATTTGTATTCTGGTGTTTGACTTCTGGCTCCAGTCTACGTTTACGTTCCGTCTCCTGGTTTGGCACCCCATTTAGATCAATTATCTTCTGGCTATTGACCTTGGACTGTTCTTTAGTTTATGTCTTTTCCCAGTGTACCACAATTTGGCCTTATCATGCATGATTGTGGCTTGCCTGACTTGTTTAGATCTTCCAGTCTGCTTCTGTCTGCCAGTTCCCAGTCTGCTGTTGTCTGCCAGTTCCTACAGTTCTGTGCCTGTGGATGGTGCCTAAGAAGAAACCCAAAGATGCAGCACATAGCTGTCTCCAACCAGGCGCATGTGACCCAGCCTATTCCAGCAGTCATGACATTCTGATACGCAGCAACAAATTAATTATTTGCCCTTATAACTCCCCTTTCATAGTAACACTCTTTAGGACCTGCTTACCTAAAGAGTGTTACTAACCACAGACAGTGCTGGCACCTTCTCTGAGGTGGACTGGAATGCCTGCCACTGGAGGAGCAGGGCTGCTTGGGGAGATCATGGAGGTCTGTTCATACTGCTCCCTTGTGATGCTGCCGGCAAATGATGCTGAGTGCCGGGATATGACAAGAGATGGGGATAAAGCGTAGAGGTAATGAGGAAAGGAAGAGATAAAGAAAAAAGGGAGTGATAGATAAAAAGAAAGAGGAGAGATGAGATAATGAGAAAGGTGAGGATCAAAAAAAGGGGAGAAATAAAGAGAATAGGTAGATAGAAAGGATGGAGATAATGAGAAAGAGGGGGAGAGACAAAAAAATGGGAGAGATAATGAGAAAGGGGAGGATCAATGTGGATTCTGGTGCAAGTCCAGTGGGTGCAATCAGGGGGATGGGTAAGTACTATGTGTGCAATCTGGGTGCTGGCCAGTATGCACATAATTTTGTAGCAGGAAATAACAGCACATAGGATTTCTGCAGACACCAACTACTAAACATTGACCAACTAAGGAACATTGTATATAGGTGGTATTTATGTACAATGGTGATACAGGCAGCAGGGGTTAGGTCATCAATACGCAATTAACATTATGCTCAAAAGGCTACTTGAACAACTGTAGAGTAGGTGGATATTAAGTGTAATACATTAGCATCCTGAGATATTTCTAGATGTGCTGACTCTGAGACTCAAATATAAATCTTAATAGCCTATCATAAAGACAATATTGTAGCGAACATCTGACAACCAAAACTCTGAATTAAGCCACCTGTATTTAAGATTCCATCTGTCATCTACCAATGAGTAAAGGCATCGACTTACAAGCTGCAATTCTATTAATGTGAGGATGTAATGTTATTATCAGTAGTACAGTTTCCAAATGTTCTAGATGGGGGTGGCAAAACAAATGCCTCACACACAAAAAAGCTGTGAGAGTTATTTCAATTTAGGATGGATCCTACAAACTGGATATTGTAATAAAAACTAATGGCCTGACTGCATACCGTGACATGCCACAACTCAGAAGTGTAGTAATTAAATGAAGTAGGAGCTCTGAAGGTCAATAGGAAATACAATGAACAAAATGTCATCCGTATTTTTGTTTTCCGAGAGTGAATCATTTGCAATGTAATATATAATTGTTGACATTTTAAAGTCCCAAAAAAAAAATCGACTTAAAATTCTTTAAGCTAAAGAGATACCAAATGGGACAAAACACTTGTGCATACAGGCTGTCTGCGAGGTTATCACTAGGTTTAAGCTGCCCGGCTTCAGTACAGAAACTGCGTGTCATCATTTTAGGAGATTTTTACATTTGTGATGTGTTACTCTATGCGTCTTTGGATGGCCTATATGACTTTCTGCCTGCCTACTATATATATATATATATATATATATATATATATATATATATATATATATATATATATATATATATATATATATATATATATATATATATATATATATATATATATTGCTACTGAGCAATAGGTAATAATAAAAGGGAGAGCTAACGAACGGAAATAATGGCCAAACCATTCTTAAGGATCAACTAGTGGTTGTCCATACATGACTGATTTTACAAAGCAATCGACTTACTAATAGCCGGATTTCATGCTCAGCTACACCAGGTTTGATTTGTATCACATGGCAAGATTCTATAAATGAATCCTTTAGATTATCTTGAGAAGGTATTTGAGACAAAAACATAACTGAATCCAGCACTGAAAATCATCTATGACCTTTGTTATTGTGTTTATTTTAAGCTTCATTTTTAATTTAAGATATATTTTTCCCCTCCCAGGCATCATACTAGCCTCCATCAAAGGTAGACATCCCAAGATGCATGATGCAAATTGATACTTCCCGTGGTCCCTCGCTGGAGGTTGCATTGGAATTCTCCTATAAATCCAAACAAGTAGTTATGTCCCAGATGCCACCTACATTTATATTCCAGGCTTCCCAAGAATTTTTATAATAACCTCTTCGCTCCTCTGCAAAGCAATGAATATCTGATGCAGATGCAGTACGGCAGCGCCATCAAAAATCAGAGCAAAAAGGGGTGATTTGTATTGATAGTTATTGAAAAAGAAAAGGCAATGATAAATATGTTGTATATACTGTACGCTGCCTTAAGGATTGGGGATAATGTAAAATATAGAAGTTCCGCACATAGGTTATGATTTTGTTAGAAGCACACATATCAAATATTCAGTAAATTGTGCCTTAACAAAGTCGGGACGCATATTACTTCTTACAGACCGACATTCACTTTTCCTAATTGGATTTTCCACATTTCTTCTTTCCTTTGATTAGAACGTCCCATTTCTCCGAAGAGATCTGCCGATTGCTAAGAAGTAGTTTGTCTTCACAGTTTCCTTCTTGGTGTTGCGGATTTAATAATATTTGCTTGTTAATAACATGCTGTGACCCTCCCCGATAGATATTCTTTATGACAGATTGGATCATTTGGAGCCAGTGCGGTACAGTGGGACCCAGATGCATACAGACCAATAAATCTAGCGTTGTCATGCCATTCTCAGCTGTTAGCAGCCAGGCGCCCTGAAGGCACAATGTAAATGTTTATATTGCCAACCATATATGAATAATGATGATGTGGCAGGGTTAATTCAATTAGATCATCGGTCTTTCAAATACATTTGACTTTTAAAGAACGCTTCTGCAAAAATAGAAATGGTCCATGAACAGCTACAATTGCCCGCTACTGTTACAGATTTGATGGACTTGGGTCTGAATTGTCATCAATAACCCAAATGCTTGGTTGGACATCTTTTTTAATATTTAAAAAAAGCTTTAAATTGCAAATATGTAAGGGGTTGCTATATTGTAACCAATGGAATTCGGTATTTTCATAGACATTGCATTTAAACATTTTATTATTATTAATCGAGTCATAAAGCGCCAACGTATTCTGAAGTGCTGTCCATTGTCCTCCACACTGCCACCAAGTAAAAAGTAAGGTACATTTTATTGCTTATGGTGCATAGAGAACAAAAGTAGTGTGACTGAATTTAATTAGTATCCAAACCTTGGGCAAAAAATACTCATATTATACATATTTTTTAACCACTCCTAACCCAAAGTGTGATGGGTGTCTAGAATAAACTGGCTCATACTGGCAGACGGTAAAGTAGTCTGGTTTATAGATTTTTAGGAATATAAATTTGGTTGAACATTGTTGTGAAGTAGATGTTGTTGCTATTACAAGTAGCTACTAATAGGTTATTCTAGGTTAACAAATTTCCTTAGCATTATGTCACATTCATGACAATCTGGCTTTGGACTCTCTGCTCTCTGTGTACTCCATAGCTCACAAATAACTACAATGGATTCTGGGTAATCACAATGGGTGAGGGGTGAATTCAGGTCACGGTGCAAAGGCACATTCAAACATGGCAACCTATCTGACTGAACATGGATGCCTACAGGCGGCCTCTTTGGCAAGATAGGCTTCTTAATACAACCGCAATGGTTATTCAAAGCAACTTCTTTCAAGTCAGACGGAAGACAGCCCGTCACATAACATGTTTCTGCATGTGGCATTGTAATAGTGTATACATTACTGTAAATATATCCATATAAGATTAATCACGTCTACACCATCATATATTATATGACTGCATTTTCTGTACCGTACCATTTGCTTATACTGTAAACTGTAATGCGCATCTGTTGGTGCTTAACAAATATACTGTCAATGTGGTCTGTCTGAAGGAGAGACCTCTGAGGTCCTGAAAGCCTAGGAAGTGTACATCTTTTTCTATGTTGGCCCAATAAAAGGCATCAATATCAGATTCCACTTGTACTAACAGGGTTATATCCTTTTTTCTGAACCTGGTATCAAATTCAACTCTTTATATCAGTATTTCTCCATTTTTTGTTAAAGCTTAGCACCTCTAGTACTTTATTCCTATAATTAGGAGTCTTCAATGCACGACTCCTCATTAGTAGGCAGGTCCCATAAAACTATTGCTAACTTCTGGAAGTAAACAAGGTTTAAGTCTCCCCAACGAGATAAATCAAATGCACTACAGGTTGAGACACGAGCTTTAAAAGATTAATCTGCAAGTCAAACCTATCTCCCCATATAACAGAACCACTATGTCAGTTCTTTATAGCGAGAGGCTTAAATTTACTGGCAGACAGCATTACTTCACTGATGGAACAGTGGATAAGTGGAATAACATTCAATAAAAAAGCGGTGAGTGGAATTAAAACATAGGTCTGATATACATAGGCCAAGGACCATGGAAGGTTTAATGTGTTAGGAGCCAAAAACATGTGGGCATAGATGGACTAGACGTTTCTTATATTAAATGCTACATGTTTTTTTTCTATGACCTTATTAATCTTTTCTTATTAGTTGTGTTCCTAAGCTGGTCTGTGGTACACGGTCGCCTTCTGGCCGTGAAATGGTTGAAGATAATGCCTTATGAGTAAATGCCAGGAGAGCTGTTTGTCAATGCGACTATCCATAAGCTCGTTCCCAGAGACTGATAGCCTGTGGTTACTGGTACATGCACTGACAAGTCCCTGTTTCACCCCCCCCCCCAAGTCATTCGGTCAGCAGCGAGCTGCTATCCTTCTGAGAGATCCTGTTATATTCTGGGAGACAGGTCTCTGGGAAGGATTAATCCTTCTTTCGCTGTAAACATTTGGGTGAGCTGAGGTTCAGACAGCCACGTCACGGCAGCAGATGCATTGTCCGTGCAGTTTGTTTTTGGCGCTCGCACCTGTCGGTCTGCTTCGCACAGTCTGAGTCACAGCTGTCCTAATATCTGAGGTTCTGGAGCTCAACAGGCTAAGGGTTAGCTTACTTTGTCTCTAGCAAAAACAAGTTTCATCTGCAGGAAGCCACTGCTTATAAAGCTCTCTTAAAGGGCTTCTTCTCCATCTGTGGCTATTAAAGTACAACACACCTCATTACCAATGCTCTAAAATGGCACAATTATGAAAATCGGGTCTTGCTACTAAACCCTGTGTTGGGACTCCGTCTGCAGTATTCACTCTGCTCAAAGTTTTTTCCTTTATTTGTTTTGCTGTCCCAGTTTGTCAGCGGAAAGAGACATTTTTTTGAGTCTGGCAGAGATGCCAGGTTTGCTCATGGGCAGTGTTCACACGCACTCATTCTAGCGGCTGTGTTCACACGCACTCATTCTAGCGGCTGTGTTGAGGATAGTTGCTAAATAAGATAGAGGTGTATTAGCCCAAGAGAAAATTGAGTTAATAATCAAAGCTGATACCTTTTATTAGGTTATCATACAATATTTCACAGTTAGTCCAATAAAAAGCATCAACTGTGACTAGTCTCCAAAATACCAATCTAGGGAGTTGTCTGGCATCTGTTGTTTTCAAAGCAACATTTGGATACCCCAAACAACCATGTTACACCAGAGGTGAAATTACATGGCAGACAAAGTGATGTCCACGGAATACTTCTTATTAGGAAATCAGTTGTAATGCTTCTTTGTTGCGATTACAAAAAAGATTGATTCTAGACCTCTATTGCCTTGTTTGCAGACCCATGCACGCTAGGGGTTGGTGTATGCTTAAGGGGTCACGGAAATGTTTGTGTCACATCACGTTTCGTGCACCAGACATAGGATATCCTGATGTCGTTCAACCGTCACCTCGGCCATTTCCAAGGTTTAACTTAGAGCCAACCCCAAATCAGTACTTTCCATTAGAGTGCATTGACTGGATTGCAAATTGTGCTCTGCCACCTCGGGACTGGGTACAAAGGGTTAGGGAGTCAGGGAGTGAGCAAAGTACCCTTCTGGCACTCCACTGGTTACAGTAACTGCACCTTTTTATTAGGCTGAAAATTACATACATTGAGATGCACATAGTGTCTGAATTAGATCTCGGAATCTGTTATTCTGATGCCACAGGTGCACTCGCTTGCAAACCACCGGTCCTCTGATTCACTGGTGTACAACAACTGCTCTTTTATAATACAGCGTAAGAGAAAACTGTAAGCCCTCAAGCCATGTGCTGAGTAAATGGTCTCTTCATGATCCTTTCCTGCCCTGCTGTGTAAGAGAGGCGGACTTCAAACATGTCAAGGTTACAAAACACCAGTTCTCACTGAAAGGAGAGCCGTTGCGAGCGGCCCGGGGTTCTGGCTTTAATCCACAAGGTGGGATCAGCCAAAGGGCAGCCATTCTCACTCTGCGCAGGGTTTACCGGCATCGATGGATTTCTTCTTTCGGTGTTAGCTTGCGCGTCAGTCTTTCTAATCCCGGAGAAACACAATCTGTTGTATCACCCAACCACACAGGAAACAGGCTGACTCTGTGGGGCACTGCTGGGTCTCCCCAGCTACTGCTCCTAACACACTTGGCCATAGGCAGGCTGGAGGTGAAAGGAGTTGCAGTCATCCATAGTTCTAAAATCCACACCTAACACTTAAGCTAGTCATAGTCACTTTATACATATGATAAAAGCAAAGGGTGGTCACACCAAATATTGTTTGATTTAGATTTTTCTTCTGTTCACTCACTTTGTATTTTGTCAAATAATAAATAATGTATTATAAAATGTTATAACATTCCTAATTGAAAGCATATTTATATATATATATAAATCTATATATATATATATATATAAATATATATATATATATATAGTATATACACACACACACATATATATACACTGCTCAAAAGAATAAAGGGAACACTTAAACAACACAATGTAACTCGAAGTCAATCACACTGTCCACTCAGGAAGCAACACTGATGGACAATCAATTTCACATGCTGTTGTGCAAATGGAACAGACAACAGGTGGAAATTATAGGCAATTAGCAAGACACCCCCAATAAAGGAGTGGTTCTGCAGGTGGTGACCACAGACCACTTCTCAGTTCCTATGCCTCCTGGCTGATGTTTTGGTCACTTTTGAATGCTGGCGGTGCTTTCACTCTAGTGGTAGCATGAGACGGAGTCTACAACCCACACAAGCGGCTCAGGTAGTGCAAATCATCCAGGATGGCACATCAATGCGAGCTGTGGCAAGAAGGTTTGCTGTGTCTGTCAGCATAATGTCCAGAGCATGGAGGCGCTACCAGCAGACAGGCCAGTACATCAGGAGACGTGGAGGAGGGCGTAGGAGGGCAACAACCCAGCAGCAGGACCGCTACCTCCGCCTCTGGGCAAGGAGGAGCAGGAGGAGCACTGCCAGAGCCCTGCAAAATGACCTCCAGCAGGCCACAAATGTGCATGTGTCCACTCAAACGGTCAGAAACAGACTCCATGAGGGTGGTATGAGGGCCCGAGGTCCACAGGTGGGGGTTGTGCTTACAGCCCAACACCGTACAGGACGTTTGGCGTTTGCCAGAGAACACCAGGATTGGCATATTCGCCACTGGCGCCCTGTGCTCTTCCCAGATGAAAGCAGGTTCACACTGAGCACATGTGACAGACGTGAAAGAGTCTGGAGACGCCGTGGAGAACGTTCTGCTGCCTGCAACATCCTCCAGCATGACCGGTTCGGCGGTGGGTCAGTAATGGTGTGGGGGGCCGCACAGCCCTCCATGTGCTTGCCAGAGGTAGCCTGACTGCCATTAGGTACCAAGATGAGATCCTCAGATCCCTTGTGAGACCATATGCTGGTGCGGTTTGCCCTGGGTTCCTCCTAATGCAAGACAATGCTAGACCTCATGTGGCTGGAGTGTGTCAGCAGTTCCTGCAAGAGGAAGGCATTGATGCTATGAACTGGCCCGCCCGTTCCCCAGACCTGAATCTGATTGAGCACATCTGGGACATTATGTTTCGCTCCATCCACCAACGCCACGTTGAACCACAGACTGTCCAGGAGTTGGCGGATGCTTTAGTCCAGGTCTGGGAGGACATGCCTCAGGAGACCATCCGCAACCTCATCAGGAGCATGCCCAGGTGTTTTAGGGAGGTCATACGGGCACGTGGAGGCCACACACACTACTGAGCCTCATTGTGACTTGTTTTAAGGACATTACATCAAAGTTGGATCAGCCTGTAGTGTGGTTTTCCATTTTGATTTTGAGTGTGACTCCATATCCAGACCTCCATGGGTTGATAAATTTGATTTCCATTGAGAATTTTTGTGTGATTTTGTTGTCAGCACATTCAACTATGAAAAAAGACGCAAGTATGTCATGCGATTAGTTCATTCATTCAGATCTAGGATGTGTTATCTTAGTGTTCCCTTTATTATTTTGAGCAGTGTGTATATATATATATATATATATATATATATATATATATATTTGCTTTAATACACTTTCAAAACAAGTTAATATGAAGTATTTTGGGGTCCAGGCAGAATGGGGCAGGAGGAATAGTATAAGAATCATACCCTGCATTTTGATGGACTATGTTGTTAAGTTGTATTTATTTGCGCCTACTATCTCACATTACACCTCATTCTTCCAAGTGGCAAAAGCATTCATGATCAAGCAACAGCTTGAGAGCCGTCATTGCCTGTCCCTCCAATAAATGGTTGTTTTTCAAAACTATGGATAGATGCCATGTTCTCACCTGTTCTGTCAATGAATTGGCCAGTATGTAATTACACTCTACCATGTTATTTTTGATCCATACAGCTGAACATTATCAAACATGGCTGGTCCCATCAACTGTAAACTCGATGGAAACTTATCTTGACAAGGCTCAACCTGACCAAATCACAATCAGGTTGAAAATTAACAGCACCTTTTTGGGATAAGGGCAGACATTGCTTAAACCCTTGGTCACACCCCACCATACTCTAGTGCACTGGCACCAGGGGCAGGGTAATTGGTTACACTGATCAGGGTGCTGGCCAAATGTCCTACCTACCTCCATCATGTCTGGAGCTACAGCTGATGTGTTGCTGCTCAATGGGCCAGTTACATGGGATATCTGCACACTGCAGTTTCTCCTTAAGATTTTTTCTTAGGTTAATGAACATGTATGGTGGCACTAGACTGACCCTTTAACACTTGCTCCTGCTATGTTCCCTGTCAATAAGCCCAACAGCACTAACTGGCGGTTGACTTCCATCTAGATTAGAAAAATAGAAGCCATATCATAATAAAATGATTAGAAAGGTCTGAGGCAGAAGCTTGTGCTTGTTAAACCTTCTCCTTCCAGCCGGATGCCGAGGGTGGTGATCACAGCTGGATGTGTGGCTGGCACTAACCGTGTGACCTGCTTCTTCCGTCATATCAGACTAGAAGAAAATCACATTCTCCCCGCGGTTGCAAGTCTTACATTTCATCAGTCTCACAATTTCTATTCCTCAGCTGACACTGCATGAACATATATTTTTTCCTTAATAGCTCGGGTCTGTGGTGATTGCACATACCTAGCTTATCAGCCCAAGTTATATATAAAAAAAAAATATAGCACGATCCCTAGAGTTAGAAAGACTACCCTGACATGAACTCCCTTGTGTCTGAAAGTGGAATAGATTAACTGTGGCGCTGTCAATCTTTTCTATCTCCCGTGTGTGATTTGAGTAGCTTAAGAGTTATCAGCACTGTCTAACTTTTTAATGGGATGGGTTTTCAGGCTTGCATGCTAGAGTGCCAGACTCTATTAAGACAGACCTGTCACTCGGAAAAGAAAAATTAAGCTCTTCCTACACTCATCTCCATGTTTGGCAGCGGTCAATAGCTTGATGAAATACTTGGCAAATTCCAACTAAGGTTGTCCTATATCTTCCTGTCGCTCTCGATATGGGAACTAAGAGTGGATGGAGTGAGGTCACATGAGATTGGATGAGCTACAGGTAGATGGGCTTGATAGAGTTTTTAAGGAAATTGTTTCATAGCCATATTTTTTACTGTTTGGTTAAGATTTTGTTGAGGAAATAATTGGAAAAACTATGTAATGGATTGTTGTTGTGTGTTTTTTTGTCCCATCTATATACCTATGAGTAACTTAAAAAAACTATTTATAGGTTCGCCTAGGCAAAGTGTCGAGCTGGAGTTGCGATCATGAGGCAACCCTAGCATGTTAAGACGAGTGACCGCCTGATGAAGGAGGTGCTGACGATGCTGCAGTACCCAATCTGCCACTAGAGTGGCAGATCTGGTGACTATGGGGAGCTGAAGGACAGCAGATCACCAGATGTTTGCTAGATGACCAGTAAAGTGTAAGCTGTTTCTAAGGCTTCAAAAGTAAAAAAATGGACCCGGCCCGGCACTCAAAGAGTTTGCCTCATATGTAAATTTTTGCCAGGGTATTGCTTAAATGTTTTTGCTTAACATACTAAAGAGGGCAATTAATGTTTTGTCTAAGTGAAACAGCACCTTGCAGCCCAAGACTGGCGAGCAAACACATTTCTTATGCCCCATATGGTCACAATTTCAAGATTGCTCATTAGCTTTAAACAATAGTATCACTACCATCGTATGTTAGCTTCCATCAAACCAATTAATGAGACAGCTAGCTAAGATTAACAAAAATAAAAAAAGGTTAGATCAAGCTAATATGTAATAATGCTAATTAGCATGGCTTTATCTCTACTAATAAAAATAATAATTAGCTATATGAAAGCAGCAGAAAAGATATGTTTTTTTCTATACAGCAAACCAAGGCACAGCTTAACACTGCGAGTAAAAGGCACTTTGACATACATCTGAAAAAAAAAACCATTTTATATCTATGTGGACGCCCTTCCTAATTATTGAGTTTAGGTGTTTCAGCCACCCCCATTGCGAACAGGTGTATAAAATCAAGCACACTGGCAGCCATCTCCATAGACACACATTGGCATTAGAATGGGTCGTAATGAAGGTCTCAGTTGCTTTAAACATGGCAGTGTAATAGGATGGGACCTTTGCCAAAAGTCAGTGAAATTTCTGCCCGGCTAGTTCTGCCCCGGTCCACTCTAAGTGCTACTGGATTTTGCAGCAGTGGAAATGTGTTCTCTGCAGTGTCAAACCACTCTTTACTATCTGGGAGTGTGATGGACGACGAAGGCATAGTGCTTACTGTAAGGGTTTCGGCTCCTTAGTTCCAGTGAAGGTAATGTTAATGCTACAGAATATCAAGACATTTTAGACAATTGTATGCTTCCAACTTCATGGCATATATCTGGGAAAGGCCCTATCCTGTTCCACAAGACTGTGCCCCAGTGCACAAAGTCCATAAAGACATGGTTTGGTGTGAAGAAACTCCAGTGCCCTGACCTTAACCCCATCAAAAACCTTAATTAATTAAATGCAGATTGTGAGCCAGAGCTTTCTCCTCCAACATCTGCTTAACCTCACAAATGCTCCTTTGGCTAAATTGGGCACAAAGTCCCACAGAAACACCCAACATCTTGTGGAGAACATTCCCAGAACAGGGGAGGTTGTTATAGCTGAAAAGAGGGAGGACTCCATATTAATTAGCATAGTTTGGGGAATAAGATGCTCAACAAGGTTATATAGGTGTGATGGTCAGGTGTCCACATACTTGTGGTCATATAAGTGTATATAGCATCATCATATTCTGTAACACTATACTATGTCTTGAGCTACTTCTTGCGAGTTATGCTTAATTTTCTTATAGTGGAGGTAAGGGCACTACACAATATCATTTAACACTGTCATTGTTTTACAAAGTATTTCTGAGGTAATGAAGTATAAATAAGGATTTGACTCCTCTGATAGGTTACAGTCTTCTGTCTAATCCTGTACTATTAGAAGACAAAAAACATAACCTCCTGTCGTTCTAGTCAGTGGACATCTACAAGCCCTAATCTGCATAATATTTGTTTAAATAAAAATATAGAGTGGGGGCTTTCAGTGTAGCGATCCTTGCGGATGACTCCAAAGGCTCAGGATTTCCTATCTCTGTAATCTGATGCCTGCAGTCCTGGATTCCATCCAGACATGATGACTGTTCTGTTTTCTTGTGGTGAGGGCACAATTAACTCCTGCTGCTAGCTTCCAAGCCTTTATTATCTCCAGCTGTACCAAGCCATAGCTACCACCAAGCTTTCAACTGTGAAATAAATGCAGCAGTGAGACGGAACAACAGTGGGGATGGTTTAAGTCTCTTGCCCCAAGCATTCAAATCTTTAATGATATCCTGTTCGTTGATACAAATCTTTTGATTTTGTTAACCAGGGTATTGTAAAGTAGTAAGAATTTATAATTTCCTTGTTTGTTTGTTTTAAATGGAACTGTTTTATCAAAAGTACAACTGAATCTGCACTTCATGCCTCAAACACTGACTTGCTAGAAGTTATTTCTTAAGAAACATGTAACAGTTTTCTTTAGGAATACCACCTCTGGCTAGAAGAAGTGCCTTGAAGAACTTAGAATATAGGTGGAGATCCCTTATGCAAAAGACTTGGGACCAGAAGTATTTTGCATACGGGATCTTCACCGCTATGTCCCCTTCAATGTTCAGGCTTCTCCCCGCAGACCCAGAGTGCTCCCTGTCCATTGTTCAGGCTTCCACAGAGCACTTCCGGTCCGGAAGCCTGAACAATTGGGCGGACAGCGGACTCAGTCGTGAGTATCCCTTATCTGAATTTCCCTTACTCAATGTTGAATAGGGACCATGCGCTCAAGCATACCTTCCAAGATTTCCATTCAACAAATCAAGCCACACTCAATTCAATTTAAACGCTACCCTCCTCCTCCCAACTCCCCATTACCCAAAGGGGTCCTTACCTTCCTTTTTCCCAGAATTAAATGCAATAATATTTTTAAAAGACATCCAGGAATAAGAATGCGTCATGCAAAAAGAATTAGATTTTCAAATTTGTATCACTTCACGTCTTGTGGGACTTATCGTATTTGATCTGTGTATTTCTGATCTATACATATTTGATTCTCCTGTTTAGTTTTTAACATGTCAGCTCGTAAAGTGCAAGACTAGTAGTATACAAAAGCAAGCTTTTATTATCTATAGCACATTCATATGCAATGACACAAAAACAAGAGACATTCCCATTTATCTCCGTTACCTGAATTTCGTTGTCACCCACACAATGATTATAAGCTATGTAAATCCCTTGTCACATATATATATATATATATATATATATCTGTAAAAATCTAAAAGTCATAGCCCTAAATAAATAAAATGAAACGCTTAAATCCCAGACACCTATTCTTCGACACATTCCCTGGGAACTACGAGAGCGTTATCCTCTACATCACAGAAAGATTGCGTGGTGACTGTCATAGATCACAGGAGGCAATCAAACTCTGATAAACCGTACCGTTCTCGCTTCTTCATTAACCCGCCATTGACTTGAATCTTCCCGGCGATCAATAGTATGACAGCTCTATGAATGAAAACCATGACTTCACTCTAGGAATACATCAAGCCTTTTCCTCGAAGAACGTAAACATGCAAAAGGAAAAGGCTGTTTTTAATTAGGAACTTCATCATGATCCCTACTGGCATTTAATTATCAGGGTTTCTTCATTCAATATAGATCTCTAATCATACAAGTTCGTGGAATATTCCATTTCCAGATTCTATTTCATTCTTGGGAGTCAGCCTGTTAGTTTTTGTTTCTTGCTGCTCATATCTCCCAAGTGTCCCTCATTAGGAAGGAAAATCCCTTTTTTGGAGGGACTGTTTCTTTTCTCATGTCCTGTTTTTGAAGGAGTTCACAGTGTTTTACTAAACTAACAGTCACAACATGTGCATAGAAACAACTTATAATTGGTTTATATATTAATCTGTGTACAGTAGGTCACACAAAAAGTCTTGGCCATTTGAAATGTTGGAAGGGTGGGTGGTGACTGAATATTTTCCACTATTAGGAAATTATATTTTGAGTGAGCCTGAAAAAAACTAATAACTATATATTTTTAATTATCTTTTATTTATATAGCGCCAACAATTTACGCAGCGCTTAATACAATACATATATTCAAGGGGTATGACAAGACGAGAATTGACAGACTAAGACAAACCGATACATTAGGTGGAGAGAGCCCTTAATAATATATATATATATATATATATATAATGCATATAAGAATATAAGTACCAACATTCTAATAGAGGAAAGGCGATTGCACCACTTTGTCTTGGAATAACACTATCACGATAACACTCCGACTACCGACAATATGTCAATGTAGATGGGGAAAGTGCGGAATATACAGGTCAAAATGTAAATTTTAATTTCTCCAAAGTTCTCCACCTGAATAAATTTAAAGTACTCAATGTAGAACCAAACATAAGTATCAATAAATATATGTAATAAGCAAGACATCAAAAAGACTTAAGATTGACAGTAGAATAGCAACAACATGATGTGTAGCATCAAGAGTTGCAAACCTTTTTTAGCATGTTTAGACTTGTGCATTCAGATTCGTATGAACTGCAAATTTACCAAATTTTGGCAAATTCAGCAATTTGTACGAAGCCACGAAAACGAGGCAAGACCCCCCACGAAGTGGATGAAAACGAAAACAGCTCAAAATTTTCTCAAATTCTCATTCACTCTCTCGCACAATCTCTAAATGTTCTTCTTGTTCTTTATATTCTCTATTTCATGTTCTATCTTTATCCGCATCTCAGAGGACATAACCTTGCATGAACTTCTGCCTAAATGGTAACGCTTCTGGTGACGTCTTCTCTGCCAATCCTCCAATCAGGGGAGAGGACGTTATCTTAAGTGTTGCCATTTTGGTGGAAGTTCAACTTCACGGTGCTTTCGGTGCCGACCTCTTGTCCGAATTGAGGAGCGGGAGACAGGATGTCACAGCGCTTTCTGACGTTTGCGCCAGGCAAGGATGCAGACGAAGATAAAAGTAAGAAGATAGAACATGAAGAACAATAAGAAGCGGAAGTGGTCGGCAAAGACGGTGGGGAAACATTGCGAGAGAGAGTGAACGAGAAAGATAGTGCGAGAGAGCGTGTGAATGAATGAGTGAAAGTGAGTACCGGGCAACAAATTTTGTAATTCGCTGTCCGAAAATGAATGGACCAAACTGACCAGGAAATTAGCACGAATCGTTTTTGGCGCATTTCCACAAAATATATATATATTGAAATTGATGTTTAGATGAGAGGGTCCCCTTAACCATCATTTAAGACTTACAGCTGCTTACTTTACATGCTAACCTTACATATGATTACTAGCCAAATGGACATTTTATAGACTACCATTTAACCCCTTCATGACAAAGGCTGATTTTACTTTTTGTACCCTTCGTGACAATGGGCGTTTTAACATTTCTGCGCCGCTCGTGTTTAGCTGTAATTTTCCCGTTTACTGAACCCACACACATTAGATATTGGTTTTTTTCAGGATAAGAAGGGCTTTCTTTAGATGACATTGTTTTGATTGTATCATATTATTTACTATTAAAAAAAGTATAAAATATGGTGAAAAATTTAGAAAAAAATTACTGTTTCTAACTTTTAATTGAAAAATCTTTTACTCATCTATAAAAGGTAATGAAAAAACCTGCTAAATAGATTCTACTATTTAGAGATGCGGACTGCTGTTCCAACTACCGTCCCATCTCCCTGATAAATACAGATCTCAAACTACTTGCCAAGGTGATGGCGCTTCGTTTCCAACGGTACATACCGGGCCTGATTCACGGGGATCAGGTAGGCTTTGTCCCCGGGAGGGAGGCCAGGGATAACACCATTAGGGTGTTGAACCTGATGTCTTACGCTCACGCCCACAAGCTTCCCTATGCCCTGGTTTCTATGGATGCCGAGAAGGCGTTTGATAGGGTTGCTTGGCCTTTCCTCTTCCAGACGCTGGATGCTATTGGCCTGTCCGGGAATTTTCTTAACCTTGTCAAAGCCTTATATTCTAATCCCACAGCCCGCATAAAGGTTAATGGTATCCTCTCCGATGCCCTCCGTATTCGCAACGGTACGAGACAGGGCTGCCCCTTGTCACCGTTGCTATTCATTCTGACCATGGAGCCCCTTGCCTGTGCCCTGAGGGAGAACGCCAATATCACTGGCATCTCCATCGCCAACCATGTCCACAAACTTGCTATCTACGCTGATGACATGCTCTGCATGATAACGCAGCCGCACTCCTCTCTTCCACAGATTGTAGCGGAGCTCGACTCCTTCCAGACGCTCTCGAATTACAAAATTAATTTACAGAAATCTGAAATTCTGGGCATTAATGTTCAGGACCCGCTTAGGGAGAGCCTTGCGCGTGTCTTCCCCTTTAAGTGGCAGCCGGTGGCGATTAAGTATCTGGGTTTGTTGATACCTTCGGATTTATCCCGGCTCCGCCGCATAGGTGTCTTGAAAATGAACATTTTGCCCAGATTTCTGTATTTGCTACAATGTCTGCCGATCTCTCTCCCCAGGGCGTATTTTAAGACCTGCCAGAATGTGTTTCGTAGATACATTTGGGGGACTCTGAACCCCCGGTTGGCCCTCACTCACCTGATCCGGCCCAAACGTAGGGGAGGTTTGGGGTTTCCATGTGTGGAGTGGTACTGGATGGCGGCTCACTTACACCGCATAGTGGAGTGGTCCTTGGAGGTCCCGAAGCTGTGGGTGCCCCTGGAGAACTCATTCCTGGCGCATCACATCGCGGCGGTGCCGTGGCTCCCAGACCGTTATCACACTTTGACGGTATCTTCTCACCCCACTATTACGGCTACCTTACGGGTCTTTAAACGGCTGGCCTCCTGCCATCTCATTTCGACGTGCCCCAGTCCCCTCTTTCCCCTCTCGCATAATCCTGCTATTGACCGCAATATTCAGGCAGGCCTCCAGGGTTTCTGTATACAACTTCGTACTAAGCACATACGCCTCTTTCAATTTCTTCAGGGTTCTCAATTTCGGCCCCTTAGGGACCTCTTGAGGCAGGCCCCGCATTCCTTTCCCTGCGTTTTCTTACATCACCAACTCAAGCATTACATTTCCTCTCTTCTGCCGAACGCACACCTCACCAGACCTCTCTCCCATTTTGAGAACCTGTGCATTGCTCCTCGCGAGCCTGCGCACCTCCTTTCGCAAATCTATAATATACTGGTTGATGAACATTGCAAAACTAAGCCATTTTTCCTTAGTTTGTGGGAGAGAGATCTTTCCCTGCCTGTCCCCTTTTCTGATTCTGAATGGGATAAGATCCTAGTGCTGACGCATAAAGGCTCCATTTCGAGCAAGATACAAGAGTGCTCCTATAAGTTACTATCCCGTTGGTATAAGGTCCCCCAGGACCTTCACCATTACATACCTCAGGTCTCTCCTCTATGTTGGAGGTGTGGCGTAGCTGTGGGCTCTTATATTCACCTTTGGTGGGAATGTAGGGACATCAGGCCATTCTGGGATACGGTGGGGGCGGTGGTCAGGGAAATTGCTGATCCCGACTTCGTCCCCTCTCCAGCGGCTTACCTTTTCCATCACACCCGCTCTTTTTGTGGCTCTTATAAACGGTCTTTAGCCTTCCATCTTATCCAGGCGGCTAAATCAATTATTCCCCGTTTTTGGAAGACCCCGGGTCCGCCTCTCATAGGGGCCTGGGTCTCCAGGGTGAATACAATCTCCCAGATGGAAGACTTAGTTGCCTCCGCCAAAGGGGAGGAATATCGGAATACCCTTCGGTGGCTCCCGTGGTCAATGTTTCTATCCTCGCCTCGTGTGCGGGATCTGGGTCTGGTTTAACCTCACCCCATCTGATTCGGTCTTCTCACCCGTGTGTTGTCATCACTACCTGCTGGGCTACCTTTATCGGCTGGGGTTACCGGTCGTATTTCGGAGTTTCTCACACTTCGGTGTGGGTTGTCATGTCTTTGTCCGGACTACCGTGCAGTGTCTTTCTTTTTTATTTTGTACTTTTTGTTTTTATTTACTTTGTTACGTTTTCTTTGTGATATAGTTTATCATTGTTTCCTCATTGTCTCCAGCATTATCTGTATTTATCCATATTATTGTGCAGTGGCACTTCTCTATTTGTGTGATTATGGTCCCTGGTGTGCCGTTTCTACTTTCATGCGACCCGGTGCTCTCCACCTTGGTACCGACCGCAGTGATCGGCTCTAGGTCGCCTCTGAAGCGTCTTACACTTGTCTGATTTACTGTGCACATTGTCTGTATAACCTTTATGTGCGCTCATGTTTTCTCTCATTGTGCATATTTTCAATAAAGGAGAATTGAGAAAAAAAAAATAGATTCTACTATTTGTCCTGAGTTTAGAAATACCCAATGTTTTTATGTTTTTTTGCTTTTTTCTACACATTATGGGGCAATAAGTACAGGTAGCGTTTTGCTATTTCAAAGCCATTTTTTCCAAATCTGGTAATTCTTCCCCCGATGTGCCATTTTGGGTATCTTTGAAGCCGGCCAATGCAATTTACCCCATCAAGTCATATATTTTTGAAAACTAGACGGCCCAGGGTATTCCAAATGCTAGTATTTTAACCCTTTCCAAGCACTAATTCTACCATCAGCCTTTGTCAAACTTTGTGGTAGTCATTTTTTTGCATTTGTTTTTTCACATACATTTTACTTCAGGTATGAATAAACAGGTTCTGGTATATGTCACTATCATAAAACACCCCAATATGTGTTTAGCAACATCTCCTGAGTACAGCGATACTTCACATAAATGATTTTGCCTGGCTATTTGGGGGCAAAAGGGCCACATTTGAGGCATGCGCATTTTCAATGTTAAACTTTGGCGTTTGGCGATCCACTGCCCATACCCTATTTGGTACATCTTTGAGCCGGGCCATTTCAGTATGCCCAATAAAGCCATATATTTTTGAAAACTAGACACCCCAGGGTATTTCAAATGCTAGTATTTTAACTCTTTCTAGCACCATATCTACCACCAGTCTTTGTCAAACTTTGTGGTAGTCATTTTTTTACATTTGTTTTGTCACACACATTTTACTTCAGGTATGAATTAAAAGGTTCTCGTATATGTCACTATCACAAAACACCCCAATATGTGTTCGGCAACATCTTCTGAGTACAGCGATACCTCACATGAATGATTTTGCCTGGCTGTTTGGGGGCAAAAGGGCCTGCGCATTTTTCAATATTGAACTTTGGCATTTGGGGATCCACTGCCCATGCCCTATTTGGTACATCTTTGAGCCGGGCCATTTCAGTGTGCCCAACAAAACCATATATTTTTGAAAACTAGACACCCCAGGGTATTTTAAATGCTGGTATTTGAACTCTTTGCATGCACACATTTTACCACCAGAATTTTTTCAAAGTTTGCAGTAGTATTCTTTTGTGTGTATTTTTCCCACACACCTACTTTATGTATGAATTTACAGCTCCTGGTATATGCCGCTGTCACACGACACCCCAATATGTGTTCAGCAACATCTCCTGAGTACAGTGATATCCCACATGCATGGGTTTGTCATTTTTGGGGGGAACTAAAAGGCCACATTTGGTACGTGTGCATTTTTCTAATTGGAAAATCCTTCCCCCCGTGTTAATTGGGACATTGTTGAACCCGGCCAATTCAATTTACCCCATAAAATCATACATTTTTTAAAAGTAGACACCCCATGGGCATTTAATATGCCAGTATTTTAACTCTTTCCATGCGAGAATTGTTTTAAGCTAATGTGCTAATTTTAGGACTTGCTCACAAAAATATATTTTTTATATATATATTTTATTTTTTTTGCCTTTTTTAAAAAATATTTAATATTTTTTTTCATTTGAAGGTTCCCCTGATAGTGACATCCGTGGGAAATTATTTTTACATTTTACTGGTTTTTTTACTATTTTTTTCTAATTATTATTAATTTTATTTTTTCATTTATTTTTACTAATCACACTGTGATTAGAAAGCTGAGCTCCATTGACTTGCATGGTTGAATGCAGTACCTGTATTCCTGATCGAGGCATTCCAGCGACACCATTTAAGTTTAGGAGGTGATCGTTGATCGCCTCCTAAACGCTTTTAAAATGGGCGTCCGCTGCCATACAATGTATGGCGGATGTTGACGCCCCGGCGAGGGGCCAGACATGGCCCCTGGTGCCGATTGTGGCGTTGCTGAATGCCTCGAGGTCGAGGCATTACAGCAACGCCGTTTGGGTGAAAAAATCGATCACAGATCGATTTTTTTCACCCGTTTTAACAAATGACTGTCCTGGCACGTCATTTGTCGTAAACAACTTGTTTTACTGTGACGTGCCCGGACCGGCAATTGTCATCAAGGTGTTAAAAACCTACTTGCCAACCTTAGCATCTCATTTAACAGCATCGTGGGTGGTCCTGTTCTCATTAACATTGCATTAGAAAACCCACTGACTTTTAGTTACATGCAATTTTCCACCAAGAAATGTATTCTCATTTAAATAATTTGTCAATGCATTCTAACGCACCAACACAATACGTCTACATAGTTTAGACTATTTTCGATACTTCCAGAAAATTAATGTATTGGTTTCTCGCATAGTGAAACCCAAGATCACTCAGCTTTACATGAAAAAGCACACGAGGCTTGTTGGTGTCTGTGTATTTGTTGAACAGATGATCCGAAACCCATGTGCATACCGAGGAACTTCCCAGGGTAGGCCACCAGGAGCTCTATTTTGAGGAGAGGCTTTAAGAAGGGGTAAGGCTTCTGCTCATAGGATTATCCCTAGACCGTCTTTAGTCTCTATGGAGTGAGATGGCTATAATCAGTCCTGAATTTGATGGGACAGTCCAAGCCAACCTGGACAACATACAGGAAAAAAGAGTAGATGATGCATTGCGGCATCACATAACCAATGTAATGACACAAAGACTCTAATATTCTGTGTGACATATTTGTACGTATATATACCGTATTTGCTCGATTATAAGACGACCCTGATGATAAGACGACCCCCCAAATCTGAATATTAATTTAGGAAAAAAAGAAAAAGCCTGAATATAAGACGACCCTATAGGAAAAAAGTTTTACCAGTAAATGTTAATTCATCTAAACTATTTTTTTTTTAATAAAAGCTATGATTGAGAAAAATATTTTGGTTTTATTTCCTTCTATTTTCCAACCTGCCCCCCAGTTATGCACATCTGCCCCAGAAATGCCTTATACCCCCTATATGCCACTGTGCCCCATGATATGCCTTTTAACCCTCTAAATGCCACTGTGCCCCATGATATGCCTTTTAACCCTATTTGCCACTGTGACTCATGATATGCCTTTTGACCCCCTATGTGCCACTCTGCCTCTAGAAATGCCTTATACCCCTATATACCACTCTGGCATTTAGAGGGTTAAAAGGCATATTATGGGGAAGAGTGGCATATAGGGAGGTTTAAGGCATTCAGGAGGCAGAGTGGCGTTAAGGGGGTTAAAAGGCATTTCACAGAGCACTCTGCCTCCAGAAATGCCTTATCCCCGCATTTAACACTCCCTTCCCCCGTCCCCCCAACTTACCGGTGCTTCTGACTTCCCTGTCATGTAACCGGGGCAGCGTGTAGATCCCACGCGCTTCCGCTGCAGCCGGAAGGAGGCGTGGCTAGCAGCAGGGGTTGTCTGCGTCCATCGCGCAGACCCTCCCCGACTGTCAGAGATCAGAGTTCCCCGCACCAGTGCCGGACTCAAAAGTACCGGTAAGTGGGGCGGGGGGGGGGAGACAGGAGGATCCAGGTCCCCTGCAGCTGCGGGGGATCTGGATCTTAGTCGTCTCATAGTCAGACCTATTTGAGGTCTGATTAGAAGACGACCCCGATTATAAGACGAGGGGTATTTTTCAGAGCATTTGCTCTGAAAAAAACCTTGTCTTATAATCGAGCAAATACGGTATATATCCTGCTGTGCTATGTGCAAATCAAACCGAGGCAGACACCTATTTAGAATTAGTTAGTTAGATCGAAAATTTTAACAAACCAAAATTCACAATGATTTTTTAGTGTGAAAAAAAGACTGATATAGTAATCTTTGGTATAATACGAAGAATACGGAATAACATGCAGGTGGGACTGCACAGCATCGCAAAATGTGATTTGCTGTCAGAGAATACTGTCACTACAATACATCACAGGGCCGTCTGCTGTCAGGTTAATAGCTTTCCCTCAGAGAAAATCATGAATCCTGCAGCCTTTACCGTATGAAGGGTAACCCCCTGTGTGCCTGAACTATGCCGACTAGCAATGATACAGCAGACTTTCAGCAGCCAGCACTACGTTTCTAAAGAAAATAGAATACTTCTATTTAAAACTTAAAAGCAGATACTGTATCCTTCACTGTCTGGCCATCAGAACCTCATACTTAACCCATCTGGTAGGCATCGGACATCAGTTAAGCAGCGCTGGTGGGTCTTCTGTGTTCACATGGTCTCGGTGTGCTAAACCTTGGGTTTCTTTGGTGCTAGACAGAAAGGACAGGTATCCAAGCAGTTTCCCACAGGGCACAGGCATACTGGTGGGCTTTACAATGTATTATGAGGACTGTTATTGATTCTTTAAAGGGGGAGTCCAATGGAAAAAACAAATCTTTTTTTTCTGTGAGCATTAGATATAGAGCTGTACACAGTAATATAGTTTCGCACTGAAGAACCTGGTTTTGTTTGGATTAGTTTTCATGCTGAAACTCCACACAGAGTTGACTGTTTATGCTAATGAAGCCCCCATTGTCCAATGCGTCCCTTTCCTCCACACACTTTCATTAGTCAGGGTGTCCTGCTGTGTTATTAAAACTGAGACATTCTATTGTGTCCCACAGGCAGTATGATAAGGAGTCAGGATGTTTGCCTAGTTTATTGGGCTAAGATAACTGAGCTAGAACACATACAAATGGCTAATATGTAACTACCTGAAAACACTGCATTGTGCAAAAACTGGAACTACTTTAAAAAGAAAACAGCATAATATTTTTCATATTAGTAATAAAAAAATGATGGGAGTACCCCTTTAACCCCTTCGTGACAAAGGCTGATTTTACTTTTTGTACCCTTCGTGACAATGGCCGTTTTAACATTTCTGCGCTGCTCGTGTTTAGCCGTAATTTTCTTTTTTCCCGTTTACTGAACCCACACACATTAGATATTGTTTTCTTCAGGACAAGAAGGGCTTTCTTTAGATGACATTGTGTTGATTGTATCATATTATTTACTATTAAAAAAAGTATAAAATATGGTGAAAAATTTAGAAAAAAATTACTGTTTCTAACTTTTAGTTGAAAAATCTTTTACTCATCTATAAAAGGTAATAAAAAAACCTGCTAAATAGATTCTACTATTTCTCCTGAGTTTATAAATACCCAATGTTTTTATGTTTTTTTGCTTTTTTCTACACATTATGGGGCAATAAGTACAGGTAGCGTTTTGCTATTTCAAAGCCATTTTTTCCAAATCTGGTAATTCTTCCCCCCATGTGCCATTTTGGGTATCTTTGAAGCCGACCAATGCAATTTACCCCATCAAGTCATATATTTTTGAAAACTAGACAGCCCAGGGTATTCCAAATGCTAGTATTTTAACCCTTTCCAAGCACTAATTCTACCATCAGCCTTTGTCAAAATTTATGGTAGTAATTTTTTTTGCATTTGTTTTTTCACACACATTTTACTTCAGGTATGAATAAACAGGTTCTGGTATATATCACTATCATAAAACACCCCAATATGTGTTTAGCAACATCTCCTGAGTACAGCGATACCTCACATGCATGATTTTGCCTGGCTGTTTGGGGGCAAAAGGGCCACATTTGGGCCATGCGCATTTTCAATGTTGAACTTTGGCGTTTGGCGATCAACTGCCCATGCCCTATTTGGTACATCTTTGAGGTGGGCCATTTCAGTGTGCCATATATTTTTGAAAACTAGACACCCCAAAGTATTCTTTTGTGTGTGTATTTTTCCCCCACACACCTATGTTATGTATGGTATATGCCGCTGTCACACGACACCCCAATATGTGTTCAGCAACATCTCCTGAGTACAGTGATATCCCACATGCATGGGTTTGTCATTTTTGGGGGGAACTAAAAGGCCACATTTGGTACGTGTGCATTTTTCTAATTGGAAATTAGATGTGTGGCCATCCTTCCCCCCGTGTTAATTGGGACATTGTTGAACCCGGCCAATTCAATTTACCCCATAAAATCATACATTTTTTAAAAGTAGACACCCCATGGGCATTTAATATGCCAGTATTTTAACTCTTTCCATGCGAGAATTGTTTTAAGCTAATGTTCTAATTTTAGGACTTGCTCACAAAAATATATTTTTTTTATATATATATATATTTTATTTTGCCTTTTTTTTAAAAAAATGTAAATTTTTTTTTCAACTTGAAGGTTCCCCTGATCATCAGTAGGAAATTATTTTTACATTTTACTGTTTTTTTTACCTTTTTTTTCTAATTATTATTTATTTTATTTTTTAATTTATTTTTACTAATCACACTGTGATTAGAAAGCTGGGCTCCATTGACTTGCATGGTTGAATGCAGTACCTGTATTCAACCTGCAAGTGGAGCCAGAGTTCTCTAGACGGTCTGTAGACCATCTAACGAACTTTTTCATCTTTATTTATTTTTTTCCCGGGCCGCCGCCATCTTGCTGATGGTGAAGCGGTCACAGTCCATCCAGAGGTAAGTGTTTGGTGTCGCTGGATGCCTCCTGATCGAGGCATTCCAGCGACACCGTTTAAGTTTAGGAGGTGATCGTTGATCGCCTCCTAAACGATTTTAAAACGGGCGTCCCACAACATGTATGTATTGCGGATGTTGATGCCCCTGGGAGGCGATTTTTTTTCACCCGTTTTAACAAATGACGGTCCTGGCACGTCATTTGTTGTAAAGACTTGTTTTTCCGTGACGTGCCCGGACCGGCAATTGTCATCAAGGGGTTAAAACCATGTCGCCATATCTAGGAACTGTCTGGCTCCGGCTACCCTCTTGCAGGTTGTGGGTAGGAGGTCCCAAAGATATCAGTGGGTGGTCCCACTGATGTTGTGGGTGGTCCTGCTAATGTCGCGGGACACAGATTGTTGGAGAGGTAGTGGGTGGGGACTGGGGCGTGCCAGAAGTTTCACCGCACTGACCCAAAGAAGTTGTGGTTAACACAGAGTCTCCAGGTGAAACCTGGAGAGTTCCCAGGTATGCATGTCACACATTTGTAGACAAAATTATTCCTGCAGGGAGTCGAATAGACGGAAGGAACGTCAAGAAATCTGGAGGGCTGATATATAATAAAGGGGAAATGAGGATGAAATTAAGTATAGAAATCAATGAGTTGAAGTACAAGCGCACACACATATATGCCCTAATGAAAATGAGAGTGGTGAAAACTCACATCGTCACATTGGGCTTTTTATGCTTTCCTGCTCAGCTGCTACATAGAGATGTGACTATAATTTGCCGGGTTCTATTTTAAGACGTTACCTCGGCTGCATTTGCTTTGAGGCTCTATGCAAAGTGACACATTAACCTGACTAACTCCTGCATGGCAACAAGACAATACCATTCATTTTATTTCAGAGCACAGACCTGTCATTATACCCTTCTCTTTCTATAAGGTGCCTTCAGCATTGAGGACCAAAGGTTCCTTCAACCAAAAAAAAAGAACCTGCTATGATGCATTGCAACGTGTTCTTCCATTTGTGCGTCATGTATGTCTCATTCCAATCTGCCTTACTATCTTCTTATACAAACCTTATCCAAATGCATTTGTGCCTTAATAAGATAGAAATTAAATTTAAAGGATGAAAAGAACGATTCGGCCCATCTAGTCTGCTATTTTTTTCTAATGACTCAGACCTTAATCAGTCCTTGGTCTTGTCTTAGAATTAGATATAAAACATATATATATATATATATATATATATATATATATATATATATTATATACATTTGACAGCACATTTAAAGGGAATTGACACTGAGCAGATAAATTTGCTATACAGACAACTTACATAATAACCATATAACAGAAATAATAGGGGAAAGTAGGATGACGAGCTACAACTTATGGAAATGTCCATTAAATACAACCCTCTTAATATTCAGAATATTCTTATAAAATGAATGATAATGTATAAAACACTGCAGCCATGGGCGTAGGAACCGGGGGGGACGGATCGCCCCCAGTAACTCATGCGGGGGGGACCGATAATTAAGAAATCCCCCCTAGGGCCGTAGGAACCCCCCCAATAGAAACGCCGCAAATGCGGCCCGCGAGACCTTGAAGGTGCCCTGGCTGCCGATCTTACGCGGTCCGCACCTCGAGCCCTGCTACTTACCTGTGGGAGGGTCTTCTGTACTGCACAGAGGAACCGGAACCCAGCAGAGTTCACGTGACATTACATCACATCCTGCTTCCTCTGTGCAGTACCAGAGAATGCAGAGGGAGGCCGCGCCCTCTGCTGAAGCCTGTGAGCGGCTTTGAGGAGCTGCAGTGCAGGTAAGGGGGTGGGGAGGGTGTTTGAATGAGTATGCGTGATTGAGGGAATGAATCTGAATGAATGAGTATATGAATGAATGAGTGTGTGTGTGATAGCATGGATGTGTAAGTGCTGGAACCTAGGCATGATGGGACTGTGATTGATGTTAGCAATCACACTCCTATCATGCCAAGTCAGCCAGTACATGCTGAAACATAGCTAGCTGCCCCCCTTGTGTATTGATGCTGCCAGCAGTATGGGGTCTGCACATCACTTACAGTCACCCTGTACCAGCATGTACTGGCTGACTTGGCATGATAGGAGTGTGATTGCTAACAGCAATCACAGTCCCGTCATGCCTAGGTTCCAGCATTTACTGGTTGGATGTGTAAGTGCTGGAACCTAGGCATGATGGGACTGTGATTGCTGTTAGCAATCACACTCTTATCATGCCAAGTCAGCCAGTACATGCTGAAACCTAGCTAGCTGCCCCCCTTGTGTATTGATGCTGCCAGAAGTATGGGGTCTGCACATCACTTACAGCCACCCTGTACCAGCATGTACTGGCTGCCTGGGTATGATAGGAGTGTGATTGCTGTTAGCAATCACACTCCTATCATGCCAAGTCATATTGCTATTTTTTTTTGTCCAATTTTGGTGTGTTACCTACTTTTATTAAAAATGTGAGTTTTTATTATTATTTTTAAAGGTGGGGGGTCATTTTCGGTTTTGGCTAAGTGAACCGTGAATGTT
The DNA here is from genome assembly GCA_029215755.1 of Spea hammondii. Taxonomy (NCBI): domain Eukaryota; kingdom Metazoa; phylum Chordata; class Amphibia; order Anura; family Pelobatidae; genus Spea; species Spea hammondii. The sequence goes on from JARDYJ010000002.1 coordinate 114,816,998, forward strand.
TTGGTCCAGAATTTTCATTTTGGTGCATCCCTAGAATAAATAGAACTATTTCATTTTTAATTATCCTGAGTCCTGAATTTGTAGTCACAAAACTTTCTAGGCCCAGAAATCAGTGAGAGAAAAAGTAAACGTTTTGTGTCATTTACTTTATTTTAATCTGCATATTTTATTAAAGGCCATATTTTCTCACAGTGAAAAATGAGTGCGGCCCGCACAGGTATACAATTCTGATGAAGTGGCCCACTGCAGAAAAATTTGGACACCCCTGGGGTAGACAGTGAGAAGGGGGGGTAGGGAGAGGGTAGCTAGTGAGAAGTGGGGGTAGGGAGAGGGTAGCTAGTGTGAAGGGGGTGGTAGGGAGAGGGTAGCTAGTGAGAAGGGGGCGATAGGGAGAGGGTAGCTAGTGAGAAGGGAGGGTAGGGAGAGGGTAGCTAGTGAGAAGGGGGTAGGGAGAGGGTAGATAGTGTGAGAAGAGAGGGTAGGGAGGGGGGTAGATAGTAAGAAAGTGTGAGAGGGGGGAGAGTGGGTAGATAGTGTGAGAAAGTAGGGATCTGATGGGGGAAAATGCTGTCCCCCCCAGATTTTTAGGGGTTCCTACGCCCATGACTGCAGCGTATGATCAAACTGATGAAAAATGATGTCTAAAGACCTAGTAGCTCAATTATTGTTAAAGGTAGTGATAGGTAGAATATCCCATCAAAAGGAGAAACAGGCAAAATTCAGGCTTCCATCTCCAGCAGGAATCCACAATCAGTTAATTTTTGTCCAGTATATAAAAAGTAGTAACCATTCACTAACCATCAAAACAGAAACCCCATCATAAAGGTAAAGGTTGTTGAGGAATGCATCTTGCGCTAGAGTCATTGTTTTTATTGTAATCATATGATTTCATCTCAAATGAGAAGCTTCTGGTCCACTTCCAGTTGCTGTAAGACCTCAAAAAATATTTGTTTCTTTGCTTTATCTCCTGTTTATAAGTCCCTTGATTGTATAAAAATTGACCACTTGAGCTGGAGGGCTACTTCATTTATACACTACATAAATCATTATTTACTAAAATAAATTAGTAAATGTTTTTAATAAAGGCACTCATAGAGTACTTTAATATGCATCCCTCTATATCAGGAACATTACACTTTCCCTTTCATCCATATATATAGATTAAAAAAAACCCAAATATACACAATTATTTCTACTTTTGTGAAACTGCTGACAGTTTAAGAATATCCATATCAGATGCACCTAGATAAACATTGATCTGGACCCATTATGAAAATTTCCCAGTTGACTGGTTTCAGACCTATTGCATGTGTCTCATGCGATCTATGCGCTCTCCATCAACATCTTAATTGCCATCATCTTCCCTCTAGTGCAGCTAGTTGTGTTAGAGTGTCACAAGAACTTTTTTTTTCTCTTTACATACAGCTTTGCAAATTAATTAGCTTGTTTGGCTTCACAAGTCACCTCTACGCAGATGTCACACAACTTCTTGCCTTTCAGCCCTTGAGCTTATGCTTGACATCCGTTCCTAAGTCGCTGGTTGTCTTTTCCTTTTCTGGATGGCCTGAAACATCACATCTGGTGCAGAGTTCATCATGTGTCAAACGTCACTTTATCTCGCACTTTATCTAGTACTCGTTCTGCTACTGATGGGTTTGTTTTACAAGGTTAATATTTGTGTGCAGCCCATCAAGGACAGAGGATTGCAAGCCAGCACCACGCTGGTTAAAACCCCAACTCTCATTTGCAATTAAGGACTTTAATTCAAGTTGCTGTTCCACTTCGATTAAATTTTAACTCTTAACATGTTACTCAAATAAAAATTAGAACCTAACATCTTTAGTTTTCTCCTCTGAAGGTGTCATCACAAAAGGTGTGATAAAATGCAGAAACCTTTAAAGAAGCCTTTCCGGTTTCTATGGAAACAACCTCTCGGTGCCTGCTTTTGTGTCACATGACAATTAAGTGTTCCCAGCAAAATCTGTGAACGGGGCAAAATGTTATTATGCCTAGGAAATGTTTGGACATTCAGCAGTACAACGAATTAAGTTTTCACTGCTGCATTTATTTACAAAAGTGTCAAATTCAACAGAGGAGGTGGAATAGTAACTTTAATTTGCAGGTTAGTCTTGGCTTTAAAGAAGATAGCACTGTGTACTGTACAAAAGCTCAAAAGAGATAAATATATTGATATATAAATACCAATTGCAAAGAGTTATACGGGAATGGGTATAGTAGTTTCTTTATTTTCATGCATGTACACAATGATTCATTTAATAGCAAACGCCCCAGTGCGTATGCTTCTGAATTATATGGGGTTCTTAAAAGATCTTCCATTATTTTGCATTTATATCTTGTGTTAACTTTTTTTTAAATGGTCGTGCTTGGCTGAGGTTAAAAAAGTGTTTCTGCATCAAGAAAGAAGAATTTTGACTCTTGCCCCACGTTCATTCATAGACCTTTCTACCTCTCTCTCTTTTATAATTAACTATCATTTAACTAAATTTTACTGGTGCTTACTAAGAAGTGTTTATTACTTAATGTGTCTTTATAACTTGGTTGTATGTATTGTTCTAAGAATAGGCCCTTGGTAAGATGTTGATATATTATATGCCAATGACGCCAAACGCCACAGGATAGGAATGTCATTTACCAGATATGTTGTGGGAGCTTCTCTTATGAAATATTGTTTAATTTATCAAGGCTAATAGCGTTAGGGCCTAAGTGTAGTATTAATCATAATTTTGCATTGATAAAAACAGGATAATATCTCTAGAGCTGTTCCCTCGCAAGCTAAGCAAATCACATTTGCAACATTCCACGTGGTCAGTATAATAGACTCTGAAGAAATTGCAGTCCCTTTATAGGCTATGGAGAAGAATAAATGGTATGAAAGATATAATTGTGAAGGAAATTAATCTATACTTATTGGGATTCATGCCGCGTATACCAAAGCCTAGGATGTGGGGGGGGGGGATAGACATTTGATATTTTCCACTTTGTTATCCAGTATAAGGCCTGGTAAAAACAGATAATCTCTAATTTTATATTATTAAGTGAGATGGGGAAATGTCTTGTGTTTCTTGTTGTTTTTTTTGTAAAAATAGTATAGTTATGATTTCCAGGCAATACTTCATTGTATTGCAGATAAAATAGGAAGCTGAAAATGTAGATTAGTATATAAATTAAATCTAGCCTCTGATGCTTTCATAACAATTTGAATTAGTATTATTTAAGGCTAGAAACTCTAAACCTCCTACGGAGGTCATCAATGGAGAGTAACATATTATCTATGTGGCTGGTCCATTTGAATACAAAAGTGTATTTTCATGAATAGGCCATAAAAATATTTTTTTTGTATTTCTATGGTGGCAAACCTGCTTTTCCCAAAATGCTCTGTGGGCTTTATGACCCCCGTTTGCTTCTTTGGACAATGACCACCACACTTGCTAGCTCTGGTGTAATAATGTCCCGAGTTGCCATATATTTTATTCTCAGAAGGAGTATACAATGTGCTTTGTCCTTTATGGCAAAGATGGGTAGGTTTTGGAGATCAGAGATCTTGTAACCAGCTGTTTGAGCTGAAGTGTCTGCCCTGTCCATGCTTTTGATGCAGTGAAGTTGCCACAGCTCTGTATTAGGCTCTGAGACTTTACAGCAGAAAAGATGGGCTAAATGATTCTTATGTACAATCAAATGCTATGTTTCTATCTGTGATGGCTGTACCACGTGATGATTCCATTTATTCTCCAGTTTTTTCTGTTTATATAAGTGTGCAGATGCACTCCTGCAGATGGAGCATTGCCTGCGCTATTCCCTCGCTCTGCCATTAGCCGAGATTATAGATGAGATGGGAGACCCCGGTCTGCAGTGCCTGCCAATACAGTATATAGAATCTGAATGACCTGACTTGGGACGCTTCCAGATTTTAGCAGTCATATGCTCTAATTTACACTATACTACCTCATTATCCATGCTTTGGTGGATTTGTTGCATTAACCTGTTATATTATTAAAAGCAAGGGTGACAAGACCTCCTGAAACAGATGGGTACTAGAGCAACAGTTAAACTATTCTAATGTAGATTTGCAATTTTCTTACACCTTACTTTTTTGCTGATATATTTTACATATTTATACTTTTATTAGGGAACTCCCAATGTTTTGTTCTGTATGTGGCATATCTATATTGTCAGTAGGGAACCTAGAATTGGGTTTATAGGTTTGTGTAACTACACTATACGAGTAGGAAACATTAGATAGAAGTTTTGCATGTGTGTTCCTTATGTGTCTGCTACAGTTGTCTCACCTTCCTAATCGGACTAACGGCCAGTAGTAGTTAGGCTGATATCAGATGCACCATAAGTGAAGCCAGAGTACTGTTGCAAATACAGGTTGGAACAATATGGAGCTTCAGTAGGGACATTTGACACCATTTGAAGCTAATTAACTTGCTGTGCATCAAAATTTACACGATTACATCAAACAATATCTCACATGTGATACAATCAGATGGTGTGTTCCGGTGTCCAAGAGGATTTCAGTTCATGAGAACCAGCCTTTCAAATGGCAGAAAGTCAAAAGTACATATTTCTTAAAACCAATGGACAATAACAAAATGATATAAAGGGGAGAGTTCCCCTTTAACAATGATCTGCATCTAAAATCCATATTCTCCCACTTGATTTATGTTGCCACCTAGTGGTCACAAAGTAATCTCACAACAATTAAAGAAAAATCAAATGTTTATTTTCGTAAGGAATTTAAGATAATAATAAAACCTTGTTTTTTATCTCAAAAATACTCCACTGTATTTTTTGGTATATGTCTGACCTAATGAAGAATTTTTTTTTACAATATATAACAACAAGCTCTGGCGTAGATATCGCTAAGAAGAACTTAGTCTACTTACTTAGTAGGGGGAAATTTGGTTCCATTATAATACATTACTACATTGTATGTCGTTAAATAGAAGCATGAACACAACTGGCCCATACATGGGACCCAGGAGGTCTTTTGGGCACACGGCCAGATCCGGGGGGCAACTGGGTAATTTCCCCCAACGAGAAAGGGGGCTGCATGCTGTGATTGTAGGCCTAAATCTTTATTCCCCTATGTTAATGTCTGTGTGTGTGGGTATGTTAGTGTGTGTCTAGTTGTGTTAGTGTAAGGATCTGAGTATGTTAGCGTGCCTGGGTTTGTAAGTGTGTGATCATGTCACTTCATGATAAGTTTCATTTTAGTTTTATTAATCCTGTTATAATATAATGGATCTGAGCATGGTTTTGGTGGGTGGGTGGGTGGGGGAGCAGTATTTCATCCTTGGACCCAGGCAGCACAACCTTACAAACCAGCCCTGACCGTGAGCATATGTATTATGCTACTTCGCAGTTCATATATATATTTATATATGTGTGGAGAGCCTCACCTTGTCTGCCATCCTGATTCCCATGAAACTGCGTGTTGCCAAGTAGATCTCAGCAAGAATATGATTTTTAAGAGTACATCTGGGTTATATACTATAATCTAAGTAAATCACAAATACACATACAGATGTAGCTCTTCTTAATGTTTCATGTTTTACTAATACATATTTTCATTCTGAAATCAGAATCTTTCTCACTGGGGATAGGTCCAGAACTGCATTCACATTACATTAAGTAACACAACATCTTTATCTTGCTTCTTTTATTTTATGCAGAAACTGTAAACACATAGTTAACTTTGGGTTGCAATATTACTTAATCTTGATTTATAAATACTTTCATACACATCAATTGAACAGTTTATTCAATTAGCGTGGGTATGACTGAATAGAGATTATTGTGGCCCATGTGTCAATAAATACTCCGATCATTTGAATTATTTTTAAGTGTCTCTTTTTTGTGAGCCGCTTCCTCAATCTGATGGGTTTGGGATTTACCTAGCTATCACCTCACTGAAAATGTTATCAGATTTACTGATATTCTAATCACGTGAAATGTCTATCGAGTCTTTGTAGTTTAACTACCCGTTTAACCTGCTTGATACTCTTAAATTGTTGTGGGAACCTACGGTAAACTGTATTACTACTGTGACTGGTAATTCCTATTCTTATTTTCCGTACAGTTTTCATATGGGCTGCTGTTGGTTTGCATTCAAGATCCATAATGTATACAGCCCAAGGCAGCCACATCGTCGGTAGCTAGCAGCAGGGCACGTGTTAACCTGCTGGCATTATGGAACCTGCGAAAGTCGATCTGTCATTCTCCGTCTGCGCACTATCGTGGATCTTGCCAAACAACTATTGTCACTGCCAATACGTGCAGAAACAGGGATATGCTTTGATCTGACAATGGTGCTGCGCCAGAACGTGAGATGTAAAAATAAATCTAGGTCATATGCAAAAAAAATAACAAAATAAAAAAAAACTGCTGATGTATAGAGATGTAACCCCTTTAAATTGCATTTATTTGCATTGTTCTGCATTCAATTATATCAGTCAAAATGTTCTATTGATTCGGAAGGGGTTTTATCAGTAGCTAAACTCTGCATCTGCATCCGATCAGCGGTTTGGAGGCACTTCTTGCTCTCCAAGGAGAAGGGAATCATCACTTCTTATGGTGCATTGTGGAAGCGTGTCCAGCCCCTCTCCAGTCTCCAAACACGCATCACGGATGACCTGATAAGTCATATGCTGAGTCCCCTGGTACCTAGTGGCAGGGATCTTAGACAGAGACCGGCAACTACACATTACAAGTGGTGCATTAAATTACAAAGCGGAAAAGCAATATTTTGTATATCCATACAGAGGAAACATTAGGGAACACTCTATCTTATAATTGCCATAACACCGAATACTGCACATCAGACAGGCGAGTGGACAATTTTCACACTTTTAGACTATCCTTTCCATGAATTCTACCATGGGGATCATACATTATATTTAATTTAACATGATTTTCTAAAGGACTGCCAAAAATAATAGTTTACAAAAAAATGCTTAATGCTAACATGAAATCAAAGTTTGTGGCAAAGCTAAATCGACAGTTTACATTTTCTGGTCTAAATAGGAAACGTCAATCAAAAACCTCAATCACAATTTAACACACGCTTGAACTAAACATTTAAATATATATATATTTTTATATATTGGTTTGAAATGTCACAGTGCACAAGTTCAGCCTGCCAGCTCTGCTTTCGTGACCTGAGACTGCTGACAAGGAGATGCATGGGAGCCAAACATAAAAGCTACAAACTAAAGACTGAGGGCTAGTGATGTTGCCAGCTCTCTGGTGGCAGCCAAGAATGAAAGGTCATTTCAGCCCACAAGTCACCCAAGTTGTTCTGAATATTTTATGTGGCATATGTGTCTGTCCTATGAACTTTAGATAAGTGGAACTGACCACATCAGCCAGACATTTGGAAATAAACAGCATATTAATCACCATGTGCTGTATCTAGGGCCATAAAACAATCAGTAATTGCAGAATCTGGATGGTTTAGAAGTTAAGGTTGGCTGAGAAGCACTAGCTGGGGAGAGGACCCAATGTAGTCAGTAAAATAATACATTAGGACACCATAGGCCAATTTTACTTTATAGGTATCGTTATATTCTTCAAGTCAGCCCTAATGCAAGATTCTCGTATCTACTTACTTGATCACAGGTTGATTATTCAACACTGTTTCCCAAGTTGGGAGAACCTCTTACTTTGTTGTGCTGTTTGGCAGCATTTGGTAGGAAATACTTGCATATTTACATATTTGTAGACAAGAGAAAAGGAGTTCACATTGAGGGAGTTCAAAGCTATCTTGTCCCTCCCTATATCTGCTGATGAAAGGGTTAGCTTAGGAATTGTGGGACATTCTGCCCAGGTCAGGGTAGGAATGAAGGATGTCACGTACCCTGGGCTGATTTAAAAAAGTACACTCCAGCCAATATATGTACTTTAATGAATATAATAGCTGCATAGTCCCTTTAAATTTCCATGGTTTTAAGAAAGTATTACTATAAATAATGTGTTAGAAGCAATTTACTTTTTATACCTATTATTTTATTACTATGTATAGTATACATACAGTATATTCATAGATATTCATGTTTGCCCCACTGGGTGACAGGTGAGCTAGAAATCCACATTTGTGCAAAAGCCGTCACGCATTTTGGCCTTGCATAATCAGACGCATTAGTAAATATAAAAGATACTGGAGTCAAGCAACATTTGCTCTGTAATTTCACATGCTTTCCCCTCTAGCCTCATTGAGCAAGCACATCTTCATTTTGGAATAGAAATAGAGGAGGAAGTCTGCCAGAATGCTTAAATTTTACAATCACAACAAATGCTTGGGGTCTAGACGTGAAATCCGAGACTACCGCATGAAAGAATCGGCATCAAACAGTCTAAAGTTTTTAAATTAGTATAATTACACAATGGGGGTTATGCATAAAAAAGTTGATTCTATTCCAAATAAACAAGAAGACAAAGAACTAAAAGGCAATATCTGAAAGAAAATGTTAATTTAATCATCTTAGTCCAACGTTGATAAAGAAACCTGGCAGCTTTACAGTTTGACTGCATGTATAATATATACTTACAAGAGCCTGACCAATATATAAAGTTTACAGTTTAGTACCCTTTGCCGCTTCTACAGGAACAACTATAACGGACGTATGCAAGTTAAATGAAGGGTTCAGCTTGCAACGTTGCTAGTGGCTGCATGGACTGATTTCAATGGAAGCTGAACTTTTATGTATGCTGGTTGAGCTGGTATACGCGGCAGCACATGCATGCATAGTATAATTATCTATGCTCCGTGTTCCAGCAAAGGCAGGCAAGGGAGATGAAAAATGATACAACAGGGTGCATCCACCAAAGTGAAATAAACTCCAATATGCATTAAAATAACAACACATTTTTCCTCTTGATCTACCTGTCCCAGCCTTTTTCTGTTTTATGATCTTATACGAGGACAGCTATTACTTTTCGCTTCCCTTCTCAGGGTGTACTCAAGGCCAGATTAACGAGCTTTAGGACCTGGAACAATTACAGCCTTTATCAACCTGTTTGTTTCCCGCTTTTTCTGCTTTCTGCCTCTTGCTGTCTTTTTTCCTTTTGTTCTGTTCTTTTCTCCCTCTTTGGCAATTTCTCTTCTTCTATCTCCTTATTTGCATCTCACTTCCTGACATCTTTTCTTCGCTTCTTTTCTATCATCTTACCCTTTATCTTTATTCTTTCACCTCACTTGCCTACATTTTACATTTTTATCCTCTTTCTAACCTACATTCTGTAGATACAGTACATACATATACACATATACATACACACACATATACAAACATATATGCATAGTACTTTTTGTATCCTCCACTTCCCACCCGCATGTTCCTTGTGGTCTGCAGCTTCCTCGCTGAGGGATGATCTGACCGGGTCCCACAACGATCGGCAATCATGCTCCCTGACACTGCACGCCTACTAGTCATGTCGTCTCCGGTCTCGCAGGGTCAGTGAGGGAGGACGGTTGCTGCATGGTTACAGAAACCCCGTCAGATTGCTGCTCCGTAAGAAAGGAGAGAGGTATGGACCAGTCAGAATGGCGGGGGGTTTGGAGCAATTACTTATCATGCTCTGACGTTAATCTGGCCCTAGGTATACATACAATATGACAGCAAATAAGAACCATTCGGCCCAACTAGTTTGCCCATATCGATGCATATAAGGACTTTCATCAGTCCTCAGTCTTGTATTTGATGTAAGATAGCTATTATGATATTATGCCTATTCCATGCATGTTTAAATTCCTTCATTGACAGGTTCTGTATACATCCTTGCATTTTACTACCAATAGCAGTAAAGAGATTTTCTTCAACCTATAAAAATGGGGGGGAGGGGGGCACTGGGGTGTCTAGCAATACTAAATGCACTGGGTATGCACTAAAGAATGAGCTGGTAAATATGTAACTTTTAATATCAGTGCCCAATGGACCACATACATATTATAATTCAGTGAAGTGACGCATCTCCCTAAGACATGAGCTGAGAAGATATCAAACATTCTCAAACCCAGCATATACCTATAATACCGCTACAGGAAACTTTTTATAGAACTCTTAAAAGTAGTGCACATCTCCTCTAATGTCTCTTCTCACTCCCAAATGCAGCACATGCGTATTCCGCTCTAGAGAATTCATTCTGTATTCGACAGACTCCCCCTAGAGCTCCTAATTTGATGCATCAGTAGTAGCGCGTGGACTTTTGCATTTGTCTTCCCCAATTCCCAAACTGCTTCCAGCCTCTTCCTTCCATCCTTTAATAAAAACACACACGCATAGTATACGTCGCTCTCTATATAAATAAATAAATGATGTTGTAATTAACACCGTTACAACTTGTTTTCCCCTTAGAGATTAACTCTATTAGCTGCTTCACTTGTGCATGACATATAAATGACTTTCGTGAAAGCCTCCCTGTCTTAAGATACAATGCAAAGTGACACTTCTTGCCACTGCTCATTATTTTGCTCCTGGTCACAGCGCCGGTGTAGAGCTTCTTCCCTGAGGTCTTTAGACGTTTAATTGCGACGGTGCGGATTAGCCGCTCTCCGGCTCTCTGAAGAAACAGTGATACATTCCCTGATTCCTGCGAGTGATACCGGCAGGGGAGCCCAGGTTCGCGCCAGACATGATTCATTATAAGAGATGGGCCCATTTCCGTGGGATGTTACCCCATTCTCATACATTACCGACTCCGCCATTCTCGGGCCATAAACCAGCCGCCTAGTTAACCTCTTCACCGCTGGAAGGGCACAATAAGATTCCACACTTCTTCGTCAATGTCAAGATTTTTCGTTGCACTGTTTCAGTAAGACGTTCAGTGCGAAACAAGGCTGCATTGCTTTGTAAGCCCTAAAAGGATTAAATGCCATCCTGCAGAGGAGATGTGTATGCATTCTCATTTTTTAACCAAAAAAAATTGGCATTAATTGATAGCATTTCATTTAAGACGAAAGTGAAAATTTCATATTTAATGATTTCAGAAAAAAAAGCAATTAGCGCAGAAAGGTAAAAATCTGATAAACGCTTTTCTTGCGAGCATATGGCTCAAAGATATTATGCTGTGCCGTACAAAATGATAGCATATGGAAAATAAAATGAGAAAAAAACAAGGATAATACATATATCAGAAGAATGTTGTTTGTGCAGGCGGAGTGAGGATTGTGTGTGAGAACTGGGACTGGACAATTATTGAAAATGAACATACCAAAGAAATGTGATGGACATCGCTAAAGATACAAAGCCAAAGAGCATCAAGTAAGCGGGACAGAAAGGGAGGACAGTGTGTAATGGGTGGGAAGGGAAAGCAAAGGGTAAGAGAATGAGTAGATTCATGCTCTGGAGAGATTAGAGGGTTAGGAAGAGCTGTTAGTACTCATCCAGGATTAAATTATGTTTACATGAACACATTCAATCATAAGTAGCCTCACTAGTTACTTGCTTATGCAATACTCATGCGTACTAAGATCTCCACCACCAACATACTGCAGACTCCTGTCCATCACAGCCAACCAGATGCTACCTTATAGAAGATCTATTTATAGAAAAATTAGGGGGGGTAGTAGAAGTATTATTAAACACTCATCTACAGACACCAGATAAGCCAGAAGGCTTGTTTTTCCCTCAGAAATCTCATGGTGCTGCCACAACCACAAGGGGTTCTGGGTAGGTTCACGCAAATAAGGTCAACAATGATCACCTTTTGCCTCTTTTTGTGATTGAAGAAAGATGAGCACATAGACGCAGAAAGTTATGTGTACAGCAGCTGCTGTTGCTAATGCGTTCTACATAAACAGTGGCTCTAATACCTTCACAGCAAATATACTTTCCATTATGCATTCTTTAAGACAGAAACGGAAGGTGTCCTTCCAAAATCACAATAGTATTCAGCAGATTTAGATTGAAAGTAGGTTTATAGTCTAGACTAGATGCCTATTTTCCTCACCTCGTGAAAGCATATAATAGTTGTTTTTTCTTATGGTTTCCAAACGCAGGAGACTTTGGGACACTATTCTGAGTATAGGACCCCATTTAAAGTATATTTTAAGTATATTTGAACTCAGGGTGTAATGGATGAGCAATGGCCAAGTTACTGCGTTAGTTTGCCTACGTGGACTCTGAAGGCAGCTTTAATACATCATGGGGTTGTTATCCAGGCCTGGAATGAGCTTGGACGTACTCTCCCTTATGCCGAGCATCTAACAGGGTAATAAAAAGAATGCTAGGTAAATTATGTGCTTATTCTTCTTAAGTGTGTCAGGGAAGTAACACGGAATCTAATTCCCTCTCTGATCATGTCCTGCTCTACAGAATGCCCTGGGTCACATCTGTTTATAACTGGTTTTTATGGCTTAGCAATCATTCTGTACAAGATATTCATCACTGAACGGAAAACTAAATCCACTGCGTTGCCAAAGTTTATCCCCTGGCCTCTTACCAGGTTTCTCTTTTGCTTTGTAACCCGCAAGACACAGATTTCTTAGCACTTGACTCAGATAAGAGCCAGGCAGTAGTCCACGAGAACTAAAAAAGGTCATTGTTTTGGGGTTTGTTTTTGCAGTCGCAGAATGACCAGAAGTCTTGCAGGCCCCCAGACAACAAATCAGCTACAGCTGCATTATTAGCTTTTCTTTCCCTATAATTGGTTCCAAGGAGGTATTATTGGGCAAAATCTATTTTTTCCAGTCTTGGGTCACATACGGGCTACATTGCAACCTTCTGTAATAACTCAAAGTACCAGCACAGCTTCACAGAGGCTCTCCCCACACCCCATACACCCCTAAATCAGTTGTTTTCTTATAAACATTATAACTGATCCACTGTCAATTGGATTAAGAATTCAAAAGAGAGTGACATAAGTATGAAGTTATACCAATATATAAACCAGTGTTTCCATATGTACCAATTGCATTTATATGGATAGAGGGTGACAAGCGGGCAGAATGGGAAAAAAAACCCCACATAAGTCATAAGGTACACTTACGGAAATACGGCACAAAGATCAGAAATTAGCACAAATACCTATATGCCAAAGTCCAGCATTTCCCATATATACATTCTTCAAACCAATCATATCATAAGTTCCTCTCTTTGCATGTTTGAATGTACTCAAATAAATAACTATTGGGTAGGAAGTACAACATTACATACATACCTTGAATGGCCTCAAAAAAATATTAGTGCCCATTGAGTATTGTGCAAGGAGTTTTGACATTTTTCCACATTTCGTGTGTCTGTATATATATATATATATATATATATATATATATATATATAGTCAGAAACCCAATTAATGTTATGTTAATGGCACTACTTACAATGCAAATCGGTCAGTTCTTATCTCTTTGACAACATTCAGGTAGAGGTTGAATGTTATACAGCAGACCCAGGACAGCGAGCACCAGTCTGTAATGAAAAGAAGACCATCAGTGAAATTATCTAGAAACACAGTGTCAGTGAGGATATAATAAGCATAATAGGCACAAGTCTCGTCATAGAAAAATAACTGTAATGCCTTTAATTGAACTACTGCGTTCAAAGAGCACAATGAAATCTGAGCATCTAAGGAAGCATATTCTTCAAACATCTTGTTGTTTGAATAGATGCACACATTACCCTGCCTGGGAACCTGTCAGCTCCGGCTACCAGAGCCTACCCTTACAGGACATGGTTGGGACCACCGGCTAACGTTGGTGGGCATTCCCATCAATGTCAGTGGGCTTTCCTTCTGACATAGCAGGAAACACCCTAATTTAAAGGGGAAATGGGCGGGGACTGGGGTGTGTTAGGACCCCGCTCCTGCGAACAGCGGCACTTTGAAAGAAATTTCAGGGACACTTTGCAGCACAGCTGTCAATTACTTATTTGACAATTTACCACACCCACTCTCCCAAAGCCCCACCCACTCCGCCTAACCCTCATAATTAGCATCATTTAACTCTGCCTTTGTAACTCCACCAGTACCCAGAAGTTATTCACCCAGATAAACCTACCCAAGCGTTAAGCTCAAAGGTAGGAGACCTGGGACTTTGATGATGCCAATAGTGTGGAGGGAAGGAGCTTTGCACACCGACGAGCATGCACACATGATGGCAGCCGGCGGTGCATGTAGGTTGAGTTAAGGCGTTTCAGAAGGCTACTGATCTTTGAGAAGAGATCTGTCACACCTAAAGGGATTTTTTGCATCATTCTCCACCTGTTGGTGATACCAGAACTTTTCTTGATACTGCACTGTACTTCGTTCTAACGATAAATGTCTACAGTTATGAAAAGCTTGTGCCTTACAACATTGACACTACTAAAAGTATTTGGCTTCTAAAACTTTGGAAGGAACCGTCTGCTATCCTTAAACAGTTAAGACAGCAAGAGGACGATTTAGAGGTCATTGGAACTACTTACGTCCACCACAAGATGGAATGGGTTCAAGTTTTCACAGTCTGAACCCCTACTGAATTCCCTGTGGTCTTGCCTCGGGTCTTGTGGAAACTTCCACCGTGTTTTCGCAATGGCGATAAAGAATTGACGGACCATTTTGTACAAACACACAGTCGCAAACTCCTTCCGCAGAAGTCGCGAATGTGCCTAGCACATAAGCACTAAAGATATGGCTAGACGTTTCTGTTCTGTAAGCTAACAGGGTTCTGTTTCTTCCCTGGACACCACTATATAAGGAAGATAAATGGCACCGAATAAATTAAGACAAGCGCAGCAGGGGACTGACTTTCTATTTGTCTGTATTACCAAGGTACCTCTGTTACAACTTTCTGGCACAGCGAACATGAACTATTCAGACACAGCACTATTAGGTTATACATTTTGGAGTCTTGTTTTAGTTATAATTGTACATCAAAAGGCCAAAAGAAATATATTTAAGTTTTTAATAGATCCCATAGCACCTTTTAAACTCTAGGTTTATATCATACGCTCACAAAAGTACTGTAAATACTACCCTGCCACATATGCGCCTTAGCGGAAAGGATTTTTTTTATAAATCTTTATGTGCTGATCAAACTAAACAAAATGACCCGTTAATAAAATAAGGGTGAATTGTCTCGGTGACACTAACGTGCGGAAGTTACTGGACTTGTGATCGGTGATTTAGGAAGTATGCCATGTTTGCTTTGTGCTGCGTTTCAATTAAAACCTCCAGAAGAAATGTTTATCTGCCTGGAAGCTTTAAGCTGGGAGCTATCACGCTACCTTGAGTAAATACGGGTTTATTAATAAATGATTTTTGATATGGTGGAATTAATGGGTTTGTGGCCCTGGTACTGCTGTCTCTCGGAAGCAACATAACACATTTATCATATTACGCAGGTAATGTGGTTATCTAGCCAGGACTTTACATATAACAAGAGATTTTGAACAATAATAACCTGTAGTTATTTTCTTAAAGAAAAAGCATGAACTTAATATACTGGAACTATTACGTATCTAATGCAGAAGGATATATAACAGACCTGATGGACCCTTGAGTGGTGTATGTGTGAATAACCTTAAACAAACACAGAGACAAATGAACTTGGATATAAAAAGGCTGTGGTATTTTATTGAGGCTTTAATAAAACCACAATTAAAATTAACCATACCTTCATACATAGTCAATAATAATTTTTTTTTGGGGGGGGGGCTACGACGCTCAGCCCAACGCAATACAAGCTGGCTAATTACCTCAGATTTGTGCAAACAATTTTACCTGCGCAGCGCTATTTATATTAACGTTTCCCGCCTTAATCTCTCACACGACCCATAGCCAATCAGCGGCTCACCTAACTACCACGCACAGCTGAAATAAAATGCGCTCGTGCTACTACCCCCCCTATTAACCCCTGCCAGCCCAACACCCTCATGCAACATTAAGGGCTATGCGCCCCCATGTTGCCATTCCTGTAGAACCCATGGGGTGTGCTCAGACATAACAATTAATTCTGCTAAAACCAGTTTACAATCTAGAACACCGTTTATTATACCGATACCATACCTCAACAGTTTTTGTGGGCAGTGGGGATCATAGGCTGGCTGGAAAGCTCATCGAATCTCCCCGGATCAGCCCTGAGAGCTGTAAAATTAATACAGCTATGGGCTGCTCGTGACTGAACGAAAAACAACTTGAGACCAGAAAAAAACATTATTGAGACCGGAAGGGAATATCCACCATTGTATTTTCGACCCAAAATACGATCTGATTCAGATGGATGTGGCTTCTTCTAGTGGCTCCCCTGGACAGGAAATCCACGATGTCCTTTGCCTGTAACAGTACAAGCAGTGGCATTGCCCAATATGCTTACTTCTTGAAGGGATTCCCCAGATCGTAGCCCCCTGTTTAGTTGCGAATATGTTTGTTTACAGCTCCACAGTTGAATAGATGAGCGCGCGCATGTTCACAGTGTGTCACCTTAATCCGTCTGTTTTCCCTGACATCTATCAGACCAAAACATTTAGCAGTACTCAAGGAAAACATGCGATCGTCTATTATTTTACTAATTGTAAACTACTGAGGAGAATGAAAGGACGTGTCACAATAAGCCAACACAATTAGCATTTACACTTTCATGGCAACCTTTCAGATAAGTTAGTTTGTGAAAAACGTAATGCAATTTTTACACTTGAGGAAGCGTTTATTTAATGCTATCAAAGCCGAACACAACTCCTGCGAGCCAAGGCGTTCGGGATGCAGGGAAAGGCGGATGCATGAGGAGAGGTAGGGTTAAAGTTCACATGATGACTGGAGTGTCCCTTGAAGGCCTTTTGCCCCAATTTTGACAAGGGGGGGTACACTGTGGCAGATTCAGACGTCCGTTATATTACTTTTGTATTGTATTACATATAAAATGTAGCATTATTTATACCCTGCATTATGTATGTCAGTATCAATAACCAGTGACATGTAACAAGAAAAAGGAATTTGGTTTTAAACTTGGAATTCCCTTGCTTATCTTGCCTTTAATTAACGTGCTAGCTACATGGAGATCACATTTGAAAGCTGTTTATGGCCATATGATTTTAATGTTTCAGTGTAATCCGTGTCTGTAGCACATTTTGAAATGTTTAAGTAATACAGTAACAATGATATAGTATATTTAAAACATTAAAGTACCCATTGGGAGGATTACGGAGTTTAAGGTGGATTTAGGAAATTCGCAGTCTAAATCAGATATGTGGGCATTTTTTTTATCCAGAAAACAATTAGTTACACTAAAGAAAAAAAACACATTATATATATATATATATATATATATATATACACACACACTTAAATATTCTATCTAAACCTGGAATGAGAGAGGTTCCAACTGTTCCCTCCAAGAGGGATAGTCCCAATATTATTGTGTTTTTCCTCCCAGATACATGTAATTATGAGACAAAACCCCTCTGCCTCTATCTCTTCCATTGAGGTCCCTTTTCTATGAGCTCAAAATCAGGGGAATGCTGGTATATTAGGGCAGATAAAGCAGAATGGCACCCCAGCCCCTTGCTTCTGCTCCTGGTTACTAATATATTTACTAGCACATGTACCAACACATCCAACCTCTGTGAGCCTTGCAGCTGGAATCAATGGAAGATTTCCCCAAAGACTCCTCACCTACATTTAAGTGCAATAAGACCTAACTTGTGTTTACAGTAAAAAAAAAATAAGATCACTGGGTGACTGGGTGATTATTTTTAGCCTTTTGTTACAGGATTACCATCCAGGCCAACTATGTAAAGGAAATCAGGGTTATGCACCAGTAAGATTTAGTAAGCCCCGGCTATGTCTGCATTTGTAGTTCATACAGTATAATGGGTGAAATGTTACAGTCCCTTGATTAACAGAGGTCAGACAGTCGCATTGTCTGACTGAGTAAGCAATTGCTGTCCATAATTCATCCATAAAGTGAAAGGTCAAATTTAATGTAGCGTACCAAGCTGCAAATGGAATGGGGACGCCTTTATAATTACTTAATTTTCCCGCACACAATGACTGTAACAAGACTCATGGCAAGCTTGCTGCTTTTAGCATTGGTGTTTTACAAATGTAGAAGTCAATTACTTTACTTTCTTGTCTTAAGTTGCTCTAGAAATCATTTAGAAATATATTATTGTTAGAGTGAATTTTCTTGCATATACGGCTTGTTTTTAATGCACAGAGCTGATTCTGATAGTAAAGCATTTCACCCAACTAATCTTTTTTTAGATGTAACCTATCCCATGTCTCCAGCATATGGCAAAAACATGGCAATAAAGAAGCCGATTTCATAAACTATTATTAAAACGGCTGTGTGGATTAAATTTTTTATTTGGCGCAAACATTTAGCAGTGACAGACTCATTGGATGTATAAAAACTGAAGATGTTCTTATCACTATAGCTTACTGGATCATACCACTGGTTGTTATGGGGGATAAGACCTCTTTTGGAACTTTGCAGTAGAATCACTTTTTTACACATATCTCCCTGTATATTTTTATTATTATTTTTTACCCTTTCTTTACACTTATTAAAAAATATGCATACACACTTCATTAAAACTGATGTGTGTTTTACATTAATATCATACAAAGTGAAAAGTAATCTGATATGAATGGTAAATTGTGATATATTCTTCAAACCTTTTTTTAACTTATAATTTGCTGTTTTAATTTAAAATATAGGTTGAATAAATATAACTGATTATGTATCTCTTCTCTCTGCGGTCTCTGGGAAGGGACTGAAACAGGAAGCTGACACTTGCATTATCTTATGATTTATCTTATGAAGATACCTCTGTAGAATGCTTCATAAGTGTGATATGTAGGTTCATCAAAAGCTATCATGGCCCGTGAAGCAACTTGCACTTTCCCACAGAAATTACATTTTCACACTTAAATGATAGGGTGCCCATGAGATGCTCCACTTGGTTACTCCTGCCTAGCACTGTATCCGAAGCGTGGATGTATGTAATTGTCCTATGCTACTTGAGAGAGAAGGGAGGATATATGGGATGAATTATCTAGGCCAGGGCTGTCCATCTCCGGTACTTAATACATAGCTAAAAGATGTTTTGCAGTGATGGGCGGTTTAGTTTGTTGGCTGTATATATACGTGAGTAGGACCCCTTATGAAACATATGGCACAGTGAAATACTGGATGATTATTTAAAAGAACCTGAAGGTTTTAATGATTTTTTTCACAAAACGTAACACTGTTAGTTATTGTGCATTATTATATCTGTACTAAATAGGTCTCGGACTGCCTAGTTTTACAATTCCCCACTTGGCTGAACGTGTGATGAACATGGTGACATGTTATCGGGTACTTGGCAACTCAAGTTCAACACTAAGCATGGTAGAAAAGACACTCAACTGTACTCACAATTTTCTGTATAGACCCGTTTTTTTTCTTCCTTTCTCACATGCTGGCTTATTAAATGAAAATAAAGCAAGGAGGTAGTTGTTAAGGAAAGGAGTCTGATCATCTCTAACCCCACTATTATTTGAGAGTCCATCACCTAGCCAAGGAGATGGGAAACACCAGGGAAAATGGGCTCCTTGTTTCTGTTATTAAACCTTCCCCATTCCCCGCTGGGTAACAGTAGTTGAACTTTGCCGGCACCAATATTGTACATTGCTTTAAGACTTTATACTGGTCCTCCAGGAGTGCTGCATCAGATTTGCTACCATACTCAACTCACAACGCTGTTATATATTATCTATAATCTTGACTACGTTCTGTTTTTTCCAGAATGACACCCTCAGGCTTAAGATCCCCTGGCCCTGCCACAGTACACATCCTCTTACCAAAGAGTAATGTTATACATGCTTAATTAGCTATTTAAGATTTCCCACAATTTTGCAAAATGGTATCGAATTATATATGTTCGTTCACATTCCAGCTCTAGACACCAATTGGAAAGATTCATGCACAAAAAAATATGCAAAGAATTGCAAAAACTATTTCCTGAGTGACTTTATCCGATTCTCCTTTGCAATTCCTTGATAAAGGAGTCAGCAGTTTTACATATCACTAATACATAACAAAGATGGGAGGTTTACCTTCTCAAAAGAAGGAACAGCAGAATGACTTGCAGTCAAGTAATGTACACAATGAAATGACCTTACAAGTTGTATCAAATGTATAGGTGGGCAAGTCAGACTCATGCCCAATGACTGGCTGGGCCAAGCACGTGAAAAGCCAAGATGGCTATAAACTCTTCTTTTGCTTTACTCTTTTGCGGTTTTCTCATGTGGTTGGCTGTCTCAGCTTGGCTTGCATGTGGCACGACAAGCTGGCTCAACCCCCAGCATGGCTTAACGTGCACCAATGGCTTGTTAAGAAACGTTGGGTTTATTGAGTAATTTGCTGGAGAGCTGGACATTTCAAATCAAACTTCTCAACAATCCAAGTGAGCTTCTGTAAGCCATATATAATGCATTGTTGAAATGTCTTCACATTCACC
This sequence comes from Spea hammondii, assembly GCA_029215755.1. Classification (NCBI taxonomy): domain Eukaryota; kingdom Metazoa; phylum Chordata; class Amphibia; order Anura; family Pelobatidae; genus Spea; species Spea hammondii. The sequence goes on from JARDYJ010000002.1 coordinate 114,837,439, forward strand.
ATGCAAGATGCAGGGCCTTTTTTGTAGGAGTAGCAATCTCAGGCCTTTCATTATGCAGTGATGTTGTTATGCTAAAATGTTAAACTCTTTCTGTAGACTTATAGTGTAGTGAATATAAATCTATGTGACCTGTGCCGAGCAAGCGCTTTAACGCTATTAGGGGTTCAACATGCATTCTTTTCTTGCATATCCTTATCTGGGATAATCATCTTCTCCGGCTGTGCATCATAGGCGCTTTCCAGAGCGGGTGAGCTATCTCTGTTTCTCTGCCAGCACATTGTAAGGACATACCTCAGTGGTCACGAGGGTATTCCGTGGCATTCTCTCTATTGGTCCACTCCTCCGGTCCGCCAACATCACGCATCCCCCGCACCTCCCCCCCATGTATGATCTGAGGTAGCACCCTGCCATGCATTGTCAGCTACACATCGGGGGCCAACCCAGCAATGTACGATTACATGATAGTGTGTCAGCTTGTACACCAGACGTACACATCTGACGTTGTTTGGCCCTGGCTGACCTTTTATGACCTTGGATAGCCTTTATCTCCTGCTGGATTGGCTATAGTAATGCCGGGACTTCATTTTGTCTTTGCCCATTGTTGGGACAAGCTTTTTTTTTTTTAACATCAGCCTAGGGTGCTGCTCTGCTCGAGGCATCTCCTCCAACATTGTCTACCTGTTTCAGGTCCAGGTTATCCACCTTCCTACCAGTTACTTTACACAAGTTCAACCACCACCTTTGTGATACATATTTTTCTTTTTAATTTATTATAAATCCAATTTTTAAGAGTAAATAAAAACTTGCAGCGTGAACTGATGAATATATGTGCCGAAAAAATAGCTGTAAACGGGAAGTGGAATTCACCAGTTTGTACAAATCCATTCCACATACCCCACCAATATTTCCAAAACGGAATTAAATATAATTGTAACAGGATGATACTGGGTTACCATAGATGTAAAGTTTATTGTCGTAGTGGATACTAAGGATGCAGTACATGTTTGCAAAAAATGTAATTTATTCCTATGTAGCAGGACTACAAAGCACTTCCCTCTTAGCGATAGATCTCTAATCAGGGCAACAATTGCATTACAGATATAGAAACATAGAATCTGACTGCAGATAAGAACCATTTGTCCCATCTAATCTGCCCATTTCTCCTGATGTAGAGACTCGGATCTTAATCAGTACCCCATCTCATCTTAGACTAGTATTATGCCTATCTCATGCATGTTTAAATTCTCTCACTATAATAGCCTCTATCACTTCTGGTGGGAGGCTGTTCCACTTATCTACCACAATCTCCGTAATGTAATCCAACTCGACATTGATCTTGAATAAATATCTTATACACATTTCAGAATGGTTGGTTTGGCTGAAAATTTCCAGCCATTCGCAAAATAGAAAAAATGTCAATAAAATGGTTGGGTCTTCAGCCACTAATGCTTCCTAAATCATTTTTTCTATTATTATTATTTCTTCTTGCTGACTAAACGTGCATCCTCATTCCATTCGGTTTTTTTCTCGTTTATCTCCCCATGAGCGTTCTAAGCAGGTAATCAGAGCGTGCAGACATTCAACAGTAATCAATTAGCACCTACTTTTGGTTAAATTGAGAATATGCAAACCGGCTTTCTCATCAGACAACCGCAGTCAACATTTCAAAAAAGACAGAAAAAAATAAGTAAAATGTCACGCTTAAATATCACAGCAAAAGTTGCATGCCTCAGTCGATAACGAGAAGGACCCCCCACTTCTGGACAATCTTCATTTCCTGTGCTATTGAATTTTTCTCCACTCTGTTTATTCCACAGCACAAGTTCTGCCTTCAAACCGCTTCGCAAATTTACAGTCGTATAAGACACGTACTGATTTAAGCACTATAAGACGTATCAGAAAAAGACCTGCAGAGCGACTATAAATTTATTCAGAATACAAGCGTGCGGAACAAGTGGCATGTCAGTTCGATTTGTGTATGCATAATTGCTATATATTTTAGTCAGTAATATAGTTCTGCTTGTATTAAGCCTCACGACGAAGGGAACACTCTCAAACTAAGTGCATCGGGTCACTGCCAGGCCATTGAAGCTTTCCCTTATCCTGTGTCTCCTGATTTCATGTAGTCCTGCTTTGTCCTTGGTTTTGGATCTCCTGTTGTGTAACATTGGACAAGTTTGTATGGCATAGTTGTTTGGCCTTGCTTCGGTTGGCTACTGTTAGTCCTGATGGCCACGTAAGACTTTAACTCTAGCGGTAAATATAATCTGTGGTTAGCTGACATGTTTCCTACTTTAGTTCCTATACTCATAATACACAGTATACTCGTGGTAGAGTAAAAAGTTCTAAAAGGCATAGAAAAGGTTGCCTATTTTATTCTGCCATAAGTGTATAGGAGATACCTTTGCCGTGGTTATTTGAATCTCCCTAGATTAATTCCCCCTTGTCCCTGGTTTTTCCGTCGTCATTTCTTACTAAGAATCTGGCTATTAACTTTATAGAAAAAAAGCACTTTTCTGTTAATCTCCCCCAGCTTGTTAATGGTGGACAGTAGATTCTATAAGGATTAACACACAATCATTCCCATTCCTAGTGTTTATAAGTAGATGTGTATAGGTGGAAGAAATTATAGGGGTCATTTCATAGAATAAAATGAAACTTTGCGTAGATTGGGAAGGGTAGGGGTTATTTCTACTTATGGGGAAGTATGGGTCACTTGCAAAAAATAAGATGAATGTTTGGGACATTCCACTACAATAAAATTTGCATTTACTACAATATTAGGTTGCCACCATTCTCCAGTAAGTGGCGATCGGCCTGCAATTTTAAGGCATTACTGTACAAATATTTTAGGACTGTTGACAACAGACAGCTGAAGGTAAAACTGTCCCGCTTGGAACAAGCTTTTTTTAAGATAAGCTGGAAAAGCAATACTTTATCATTCACACTATCAAGTAAAACCAGTGGGGGCACAGCAGAGCAACACATCACAAACCTTCTTCTAGGGCCGCACTTCCCAAAGATATATACTGTACAACCCCTTCCTTCCCTTCTTGGCCAGTGAAATGGCCAGATCTTCTTGGTCCACATCAGAACTTCAAGGAGAGGTGGTTGGCAAATGGCCATCCCTCCTCCCCTACTATAAACTTGCATCATTAGGGTTCCGGATCCCAGTGCACACAACCAAAAAGCATTCATCCATACACCATGACAATGTCCAGTACGTCTGTGGCAAAGCGCAAAGATTTATTTACAAAAGTATGGGCGCACATGCACTAAATGCAAAATCAGTGCAACGACTACTTATAGATCTATAAAAGTAGATAACACTTTACAAGTAGCACAGATGAGTGAGGACAGGTTAAGACTGGAGAGCCGCAGAAGAAAAGTTGCCTTTAGGATATATCCTTGGTTACGGAGGAAGGCTAAATAGAAAAAAATATTATTAATCAGCGCAGGACAAAATGTAGTTATTACTGGAAGCCCTTTTCTACACACATATCAACATCAGATTCGTCTCACTAACCCCAGGAGTGGACAAGTTCGCCAATTACTTTTCCAGCTCTTAAATGCCATCAGCGCCCCATTTTCATTAACGGAGATCAATAGGTCATGCCATTCAGTCATGCTTATAGGTAGACCGCTAAGGCAAAAAAAACACAAATTTCAAGGAGAAGCCGGGTAATTGGAGCTACAGGGAATCAATGAGAGTTTAGTGGCCTTGCTGTCATCCCTAATCTGATTTATCTGCACCCTCCAAGTAGTTAAAATTTCTCAAGATGCAGATGAGTACTTAAGTCTGTTTTAACCCCGAGTTTATTCAATTGTTCACACATTTGGCACCAACATAGTTAATTAAATGAGGATTAATGAGCAATATCGACATCATTCATTGATTGTTTTATAGTATGGTCACAGCAGGAGGGATAGTGAACGGGGGGGGGGAGGGTTATCCCAGTCCATTTCTCATTAATAGTTAACCCATATAGAACATAGATTGGATGCCAAATTAACCATTTATTACATGGAACCTTCTGGACCCCTGTAGGGTGAGGGAACCGCTGCTGACCAACAGTTCCAACCATCGTAGCCTTTTCAACTTTTCTAAGTTAGAAACACAACTGGATTCATCGGTCAAAGAATTCTTAATGAGGACTACATTTTCATCTATTAAATGGAGTATTATCAGTAACAAAAAATGTCTGCACAGGGTAAAGCAGGACTGAGAAATTAGGTTAGACAGATATTAACAGCAATGGTTGCGCAACAGAAATTTAAATGTATCAAATCAAAATTACAGTTCTGTATACACTAATTATTATAGTCATTGACCTATGTTCAGTATACCTTGAATCCATTTCCACTACTGGAACTGATGTAAAAAAACCCCACCTTTTTCCTGTGTCGCAGAGTGGATTTTTATAAGACCTTTTAGAGTATGAAATCGTACGCGCTGATAAAAGCTGCAGTGGTGGGAACATATCATACATATTAAGTAATGCATCACCTTAAGCAGACTCATTTTAGAAAATCGGTTATTCTGAACCAAAGAGACAAACACTTACCTGGAAAAATAGCACATGGGGGAGCCATTAATCATCCATATTTTGGAAACAGCATGTCATGGAAGGAATTAGACTCCTTCAGAATTAATGTGTTGAAGAATATGGACACTTTTATTAGGTTTTTGACAATCTATGTTATGTCTAGAGGGGAGCATTTCTTCACTTTTAATATATCACAACAAGATTCCATAGTCTTAAAGCTAAACACAGTTTTTCCTCTACCTTAATGGTCTTAACTGTAGAATAGTGTAAAATATACCCAGCATAAGACAGGCTATTCTAGGATCGAGAGACAAAAAGCTAAATCGTTAAAATAAGATATAGTCTATTTTCTTTGAGTACGATAGATGTTTTATTGGCTGAGGAAAATGAGTTATGGTCTAGTAATCAGTATGATCACAAGCTGGCAATCCAGAAATGGCCTCTAAACCGACAGATACAGTATGTCATCAGTGATGAACCGTAATTATAACACTCAACAGCTTCCTGGAGCTCCCCCTCTTCTGAGGTTATGGCTTCATTCAGGGGATACATCTAACCACATAGGGATGGGGCTTGGCATGTGTAAAGGCTAGCCCCAGTGGGACTTGAGAGGATGTGAGGTAGGTGTTAAATGGGTAGGTGGAAGGTGGAGTGAGGATGACCAAACTCCCCTCCCAGGCAGGAAATTGTAAGAAAATGACCCAGAGACCTAGGAAAGCCACGCTTCACCCAGAGACTCCAGGTCAAACCCAGCAGGTTCCCAGGTATGACAGTGAAGATGAGGAGTTCAACTTTGGTGAATAAACACCATTTTTAGAAACACATAAGTAAAAAAATTACTGAAAAACATTTGAGCTACAAGTTGAGTTTTTTGCATGTACCTGGTTTTTAAGCAAATATCAGTACTGACACCTATTGTCACCAATCATATCTCCTGTGTGCTAATCAGTAATTTATTATTAAAATGTTTTTTTAAGATTTAGGTATGCAACCAACAGTCCAACACCACTTGCGCAAATTAATGGTAACAGCACCCCCCCCCCATTCCCTCATTGCAAAGGGAGAAATAATATAATGTAGGCTATAACAAGTGAATAATGGGCCAGTGGATGCAAACCAGGGGATGAAATTTTTTCTGTATGGATGTCTCCTTTGATGGGCTGAAGATGAAGATTTTAGGGGACTGTTTAACATTTGTTAAATGGGAAGCAGTTAAACTGAGTTAAGAAGAGTTGCTGCTTAGTGAAACTCTTGTGACTTCGCTATGTACTTTAGTGAATAAATCCCTAAATAAGCTGACATGCCAAAAATATTTTTATTCCTTTGCATAGATCTTACACAGTTGCCTCCAAACGTTCTCCCCGCTGATGCCTCCATATGCAAATAGATTAATATATTACTGCGTAGATTTTTATGGATTGTTTATTGTTTAACAATCCCTGTTTTATCAAAATTTAACTGTGCAACTTTATTGCAATGAAAATAAATTCAATTGACCCAAGCTAGCCAACGTCTCCAGAGAAAAACACAGGAATAAGTGATAATTAGAGTTGGGTTAATTGGCTGCCTACAGTGTTAATTAGAGAAAGGTTGACCTTGGTACCGCGCTAATCTACAATGAAGATAATATTGACCGTGACGCTAAGCAGTAAAGACTGTGATGATTCTGATTCATTACCTTTAATCACATGATAGAACAATCCCTTTCATGAACTGGAAAAAAAGATCTACCACATGAATAGTATGTATGATAATCAGGGCAGCACGAGCCCAATACAGCAGGATTATGATTTAGCAAGTGATTTATTGATGGTAGAAGCAAGCAGCCCCGCTCATTGAAACAAACTAAATACCTGCATCGGCTACATACTGGATCCCATACTAGATCTGTATTTGCTTCCTCTCCAAATCGGTCTAGATCAAATTCCATGTCGTAAAAAAAAAAACAACCCAGAAAACAGTTAATAGAATAAAAAATGACAAGAGCAAAAAAAAATTCTGTCTGCATTATTTTGGTCAATGAAATCAAACAAATTTGGAATGAATCTTGTCTGAGACCATACTTTGTGACATAATTTTGCTTAATCAATATGCAGATTTCTAATGGGTTTTGTGGTCAACTCTGAGCTATTAGTTTGTCTCCTTCTCTGTGCAGGTGTTTTGTTTTAAAATCAGCAGCCTTCCCCCTTCCTTTATATGAGCCTCCGCATTTAAATGTAAACACAGAGCTTCTGTCTGTGGAATTGAAGTGTTGCCTGTACATATAAACAGGATAAGGAAGAAGGCTTCAGATCAGCTCAGCAGCCAAACTGCACTACAGAAAGTTGTTCTCTTCCCTTGATCCACTTGGTCATTCACATATCTTTCAGTATATGTGGTCAGCACTCTAAAGGCTAGCCATTGGCTTTTGGCCACCAGGTGGAGAATTAAGGGAGAGACAAACTAGGCACGGCAAAGAATGAAAACTGGGAACTGTACTGTTCCTTTAAGGAAGATGTTATCATGATGCACAAGAAAAGAGGTCCCTTGTGGATTATGGTACAGCCTCCTGCTGAATATCACATTCTAACTTCCAGATGTCTGTTGGTGCCTGCATAAGTGTAGGGTGCTGTAGAAGTGGTGAGGGAAGAGCATAAAGAGACTGGGGATAAAAATTAGAAACATACGAGTTGACGGCAGATAAGAACCATTTTACCCTCATTCACCTTGCCCTTGGTTTTGTTTCAGTAACCCCCGCAATTCCTTAACATATTTCACCTACCCTGTTGTATACTGTATAAACACAATCCTATATGGTAATAACCAAGTGTATGAACAAAAAAAACTTTCCGAACCTCTATAGTTAGCCGTTGCACCCAGTGGTAATTTGTACTTTTGAGCAAATGAATGATGGAATAATGAGATGCAGAACAGAGTCCTATCCCTTTACAAACTGCTCCCGCGATCTGCTGTGAATAAACAGAGCGCACACTGCCATATTGTTAATATTCTAATTTTTACCAACTCTAAAATTTGTCTGAAGCAAAAGAACAAACATGGAGACAATGAAGGCGTGTATTTCACTCTATAAAACTGCATGGAGTGATAAACATTTTAGATTGGTGGTTCAGCATTTTAAAGAGCCTGATTAATCACTAAACTGCTGTTCTATGATTTAAACTACCAGCTGTTCTGTGGCTAAAATCACAAAATCTATCCTCTGAGATTAGGGAATTTTTTTTTAAAAAATGTAATTTTTTTTTTTAACATACGTTGAGGCTTTCGGCTCCCGATTCATGGCAGGGGTAATATGTTGTGCAAATGCATCTGTGTCTGGCTTCGTATTTCAAGAGCTGGAATATTACCCAATTGCAGTCTTGTGCTCCAAGACATAATTAACTATTGTTATCATTCCCATCCGAGCAAAGTGGTTTTCATATCTGAAGACCAAAGCTAAATAAAAAAAAATATATTTTTTTTTGCAATTCTGCTTAGGATTTTTATAATAGAATATGTGCCACCGCTGAAAAATAATCTAATTTATGTTCTGTAGCATCCCCTAATTATACTAATATCTTACAAGTTTTTTTTATGTTTCGGAATGCCGCATTGCTCCCTTACATACTCCCAGAATTTTGTTTTTATTACTTCCACATTGGGGTACAACAAAGTATTTTCGGAATATATTTCTAGTGATAGCTATTGGGACATTTTTATAGTTTTAGTTTTTTCAAAAATCTGCATTTAAAAAAAAAAAATCTGATCATGTGTTGGAAGCCTTTTGGATAGCAGCTCTGATTGCATCACAGGTTGCAACGTAATCATACAAATATCTATTAGATTCATATGAATTGCAAATTTACCAAACTTTGGCAAATTTAGTGATTTGTACGAAGACACACGAAAACGATCCCAGACCCCCCCCCCAAAGCAAAAGCTGAATTTTTAGACAAAAACCATGGGCACTTACACACTCTCATTACCATTCACTCTCTCAAACTCCCTTAATGTTTCCCTACTTTCTCTGCCAACGAAGCTTCCATCTTCTATCTTTTCTCTTTCATCTTCTCTCTTCATTCTTTGTCCGCATCTCTGCGGACATAACCTGGAGCAACATCCGGCAAAATGACGGCGCTAAACGGGGTATAGGACAACATTTTGTCGGAAGTTCCTGCCAGGTTATGTCCGCAGAGATATTGACACAGTTAGAAGAAAGAAGATGAAAGATAGAAGATGAAGAACAAGAAGATGCAGCATTGGAAACAGAATCGGAAGTGGTTGGCATGGAAGGTGGGGAAACATTTAGAGAGCATGAGAGAGTGAACATGAATTAGTGTAAGAGAATGAATGAGAGTAAATTAAAAATTCCACACGATTTTTGTACGAAACGAATGGGGAGGTAACATAATTCATTGCCCGAAAATGGGTCAAAAATGCACCGATTTTTGTCAAGACAAACTTGTCAGTTTTGGTGCATTTGCTCACGTCTATGCCACAAATGGCTTCCTTACACAAACCATGTGCAGTAACAAAAATTGGAAACTGGAAACACAGCAACAAGGTAAGTGAGAAAATGTAACATCATAACACAATATGGCCATTTAGATTTTTCATTAAAAAAAATCCCTCATTTTCATAAAAAAAAACACATAATCCCTCATTAAAGAAAGAGGCAGCAAATCACAGTTATAATTTGGGCAATCATGTTCCATTATTTATTTACATCAATTACAAATAACACAGGAAACCCCAGCCTGTGATTCTCAACCACTAAATTATACAAGACTTGCCAATGGCAGTCAAATCTTAATAACTGTATTTAAGGTCAGGAGGGAGATATTTTAAATTAATAAAGCTAGAATAAGTCATTTGTTTTCATTTTACCAAATCAGCAGGGAGGGGAAGTAATTTAATAAGACTTTTTAGTTGAAATATTCCTTTTAAATCAAACCACTCCAGCTGATCTTTTTGTGCCAGGTTGCCCAGGAGTGTTGTGTATATGACTTACGTATTTTAGTAACGCCTCATGATCAAGAAGTTGCAAGGTGTGCTTATGGAAAAAGCATGAAACTTACAGGGTTTCATCTGGATTCTCTCTCTCACCTACTCCACACCCATTCCCTGGCTTTTAACTGGTCTAACTGGAGTTATTCCCACTCCTACACACAATTCGCTCTGCCCCTTCACAAAGCCAATCCACCCGAAGAAGCTGAGTTCCTGGTAGCCCGCAGATGTGTGTGTATAATGCATTATTTAATCAGAGAGGTGACGTTCAAGAAAGTAGATATGTCATTTTATCATTTCCCCTGAAGGTTTAATTACATAAAAACATCAGGGTACAGTTTAAGAAGCTTTTTCAATTTCTACAACATCCAATCAGTGCCTGATTTTGTGTAACCTGCTACAAAAATATGAATAGGTGGATATCTTATTTCCCGGAAAGATTTTGGACATTCAACAGTACTAGGAATTTTATTTCTATTGATGCATTTAGCTGTAAATGAGCTGAATTCTGTGTATGTTATACAGAGCCAGTGAGTACAATCCCCCAGCTTAGTGAATAAACCTTAGAAACTTGCATACACGTTAAAGAATATACCACGAATACTGTACATAAGCTTCTGTACTGTTTTCTGCTTTTTTTTTATTTTTTAAACAAAATGGCAAGACTGCATTAGATATTAAAACCCAACCGGGAACAAATGTTGTTTCACTAGCAATGTTGATCAACCCACATGGTTTGTATTCTATTCTATTCTTCTGGTCTCATTGGTGCCACTGAAAAGTTAGAGTAACTCTTTATAGCATTCCAAAACAGCAGGGCATGCAATGAAATACATCGGTCCTAATGGAATTGCTAAATTTCAGATCAGCAATTAAGCTAGATAATACCCAATTTTAAAAGGAATTACTTCTAGTTTAGCCTCGGATTCAAATTTAAATAGATTTTTTTTTCTTAGCAATTACCTACACTATTTCATTGTGCCGAGCTAGTGCTCGTTAGTATAAGGTCTATGCGGACCATTTTACTTCTCTGCAATTACGCTTAACATAAAATAATCTGAAAAAGTAAACACTCACTTCTGGATGGTTGCCTGTGACACCTACTCCGGCATGTCAACTACTTCCCCTATCCCTGTATTTCCAAATAGTTATATAAAAGCAGGTGTATAAGTCTGCATTCCCACAAAAGCATCGTATGAGACGGAATGCTAGTTAACAGAGTTTTGTATTTTTATTTCTTTATTTCTTTGCCAAATAATTTCCCGTTGCATGCCACTTTATAAATCTTTCATCGTTTTGTCACGTGAGCCTGTTTAAGCCAAAGTAGCGTTTGGAGCTCTCTTCTGTAATTTGAAAAGCGTCGCCAGCAGTCAGTTCACAATACAGAGTCACACATGGCTGCGTGCAATCTGTGACCTGCTCACATCCATGCTCTTTCAAAAGAGGTGAGAAATCCAATTTGAAATTGAATGGAGTGCATAAATTAGCATTCTTAATTCAAATTTAGTTAATAAAACTTACTCACAATTTAGGATGATAAGGGCATTGACTTATCTTGAATAAAGAAATCAGGAATATTGAATGCACATGGACAGAATTCCAGCCCCCCATAAACAATAAATAGAATATACCTATTTTTATTAAATTAAGTTATGGGGACATTACATTATTTCATATACATTTTTAGATGACCACATTGACATTAGCTTTTAGGGTAGACCAGAGTGTTTGGGGATACCTTTTATTATTAAAATTTAATTTTGTTTTAATCATTTACTTTAACTTTAGTTTTACTTTTTTCATTTTTATGCTGGTTTCACCAAACAGCAGCACAACATGATTTGAGATCCCCTTGGATCTCTTTCACAACTAGCCCTAGCTTTCAAGTTCCCTATGTCATGATTACACAACTGGGTGCCAGGATATCAATGTATTCCTACTTTTTACTATTATTTGTATAACTATTATCATTTGCTTCATTTTGGTCTCCCTGTGTACTGATCACACAGTAAGCCGTAATGAAGCCCTCACATCACATGTTAACAGTAATAGGGAAGCATAATTGGAGACCCAAAGCAGGGACCCTTCTTCAATCCTGGAACCTTACCATAGTGTCACCACTGTGACACCAGTGGTAGAGAATGCCCAGACCTCTGTTGGGTATTCAAATGTTGTCCCTGCCAATACAAAAAATGCTTAGTACATTAAAGTACTTAGTACAAGGGGGCGTGGCTTGGATGGCGAAGGAGTAGGACGCACGGCTGTGGAGCTCCTCCGGCTTTTATACATTTATACGGCTTATTCGACCTTTTGAAACCGATTTGTTTGTTTTTTTCGGCGCTTCTTATCTCCAGGATGTCCACGCATAAACCCAAGCCAGCTGCTCCCAACTTACCTGCCTATTTTGAGCCGAAGCCAAAGAGAAAAGCGGCTTCCCACGCTTTACTATCTGCGCGGCCTGCTGGAGAGGATGGCGATACCACGCTGCCCCAGGCTGCACCTAGCACTCCCAATTCTCCTGCTCCGTCGATCGAGGACCCCGATGACCAACCGCTCACTGTTTCTTCGATGAAACTACTGCTTGAAGATATGCGACACAAGTTTCGTCGTGACATGGAAACATCCTTGGCGACAATACACAAAGATCTACAGGATCTGGGGGACCGCACACAACATTTGGAAACTAAAATGGAGGATTTCTCCGAGGCCCACAATACTGTTGTGGATACCTGCAATACTCTCACGTCGGAAGTTGAGGCCCTTCGTTTGAAGCTTAGCGATCTGGAAGATCGCTCTCGACGCAATAACGTCCGCATTCGAGGCATTCCGGAGGACGTCGCCCCGGAACAACTGAGAGCCTATACAGTCTCTCTTATCAAAACTTTACTGAATCTTCCGCACTCTGAAGAAATCAAAATTGACCGCATTCATCGTTTGCCTCGGCCTAAAACGCTTAAGGGCTCACCTCCTCGTGATGTCATTTTTCGTCTCCATTTCTACAATCTCAAGGACGCTCTGATGTCCAAGGTGAGAATCGTTCGCAATATTCCCGACCAATACGCTCACTTGCAGTTCTTTAATGATTTATCTTCGTACACCTTACAACAACGTAGATCTCTCTCAGTTGTGACTTCCACCTTACGCTCTCATAAAATCCTATACAAATGGGGCTTCCCCACTCGTCTACTGATCACGCGAGACGGCCTGCAACATGCGGTTAAATCCCCTACGGAAGGTCTGAATTTATTGGCGGCCTGGGGTCTAGATATTGTGCAACCCCGAACCCCATCTGCTCCGGTGTCAACAACATCCCTGACATCGTCTCCAAAACGTTTGGCCCGTGAATGGACTGTGATTCCTTCTCAACGCTCGGCTCTTCATGATTGATTACCTGTTCTATGGATGACACCCTGTCCATTTTCTTTATTTCCCCCCCCCTTTTTTTTTTTTTTTTTTTTTTTTTTTCTTCTCTTTCCTCTTCTCGTCACTTCTTGCTGGGACAAGCGCACGTGCTGCTAGTCGCTTTGGAGATTCTGGCTCTACTTCTCTGTTACGGCAAGGACTGCATCACTCCATGCCCTTATGACCGTCTACCTGGACATCATCGACGGACCTGCTTGCTGTGTGTTATGATCTTCTAGTCCCCGGCTTGACTTTTGCGTGAGACTTTTCCTGATTTTTCTCACTGTCGATTTTTTTGATGCCTCCCCCCCCCCTTTTTATTTATTTACTTTTTGTTTCTTGTTTTTTACACTGTGTGATACGCGTTTTCTTATCTTCTATGGGTTCCCTCACAGTCACACTATGCTTGCTTCGGCCCCTATCCTTTGAGGTGGGCTTTCACTGGCGTTCCACTTTCAGAGCTATGTGGGCCCTGCTTCAATCCTTACACTACACATACATTAAGGTTTCTTACGTCGTCATTTTGTTTATTACCGATTTGCCGTATTTTCTCGTTTTATTTTTTTTTTTTTATGTTCCCATTGAGCTGGAGGTCTCCCTCCTGCTATTGGTGATCTCTATTTCCAACACACGAAGCCTATTTTCCTTGGGTTTCTCCTTGTTGGAGTTTCCAAGGTCTTGTTACTGCCTCCCCCTTACGCGGTCAGTTTTCAGAGACCGCACGTTGGGAGTTTCAATTGTTTAGAGGTTCTCCCTCAGTGTCGTTACCTCTTTACCTCCTTCATGTTATTAGTCTTTTTTTTTTTTTTTAATGCGTTCAGCTTTAGCTGTTCCTTCTACGGTCTACAACGACCTAGTTCTTTATGTTGGTTATTTTGTTTAAAGTGCTCTGTCTCGATGTTCCTTTTAGTCATGGTATTGTGCTTTCTTTTCACATGCTACTGTTTATACAAGGTCCGGGCGCGTTCTTCAGTGTTACCTATGTAGGCGGTCTTCCCCGGGGGTCACGGTCACTCTCCTCCATTTTGTGCCCTGCACCTGGCCACTTTTCCCCCTTTTTTTTACTGGATGAGCCAGTTTGCATATTTTCTTTACTTACCTCATTATGGCCTCTGTTAATTTAATGTCTATCGGGGGCGTGGCTGACCGCCGAGAGACATGGACGCCTGAGACCAGAGCTCCTCTGGCAGCCTGACTAATTTAGCCACAATCCGCTTTCATCCCCTACCATGGGTCGTAATAAACGGCAGTCCTCTTCTCAATCATCCTCTCGGGATGGAGCTTCGTCGATGCCGCCGTCTCTTCGTGCGTATTTCCGCACCCCTGCGGTGTCGGATCCCCCTGGGCCTGACGACCACGAGGCCTCCTCGCCATCGAATTCACGGGGGTCTGCTGATCCGAGCCCTGAACGTCCGCCTGCGGCGGTTGACCTGCCGGTCTGCTCGGATGAAGTGCTCCGCTTATTTTCTTCCGCTCCTTGGAGAGCGGACTTCAGCGCGTTGGTCTCCGAATTGAAGCAGACGGTGACTGACGCCATTACGGGCCTCAGGTCGGATTTGGCAAGGGTGGAGGGCAGGATCTCCAGCCAGGAGGCAGAGTTGTCGCGACAGGCTCGGCTGACAGCTGATTTGTCAGTTCTTACATCCAATCACTCGACTTACCTGGCGGAGTACCGGCGGCGTCTAGAGGACCTCGACAATAGGGGCCGCCGTCATAACATCCGTATTCGCGGCCTGCCCGAGGCCGATCCCCGGCTACAGGAGGATGTCGAGGACCTGGTTGTGCGCCTCTTTCGGGACCTGCTGGGCTTACCTGCGGACGCTGTCCTCCGCCTGGATCGTGCGCATAGGGCGCTGAGACCTCGGGGTCCCCTGTCATCACCCCCCCGGGACGTGATCTGCTGTGTAACCGATTTCCAGGTCAAGGAGCGGATTATGCGTCGGGCCCGGGATGTGGGCTCCTGGCGCTTCGAGGGTCATGATGTTTCCTTTTTTCAGGACCTTTCTGACCTCACCCTCCAGGCTCGCAGAGCCCTTCGTCCACTTACCTCAGAGCTCCGGCGGAGGGGCTTCCAATACTATTGGGGCTACCCCTTTAGTCTTAATGCTCGCTCCGGGGGAGCCACGATCTCCCTCCGATACCATCACGAGCTCCCTGCTTTCTTGCGTGACCTCCGAATGCCTGCCATCTCTGTGGACGACTGGACTCTTCCTGCTCCTCCGCTGCGTCGTGGTCCTTCCGTCCGGGCCCCGGGCGCCGTGCGCCAGGATCGTGTCTCTCCTGAGAGGTTACCCACCCGCGGGGTCGGACTTCGTGCCCCCCCCGCCTTCGGTGCTGCACTTGCCGTCGCTGCTGAGGAATGATCTACTGCCTCCAGTGTTGGCCCGTTTGCCCTTGTTCGGTGCTGGACCTTCGTGACGCTCTGCTTTTTCTCCTCCGCAGTTCGCGGCGATGTTTGGCCGTGAGGAGTCGGCGTTCTCTGGCACTGTACTGGGGAGTTGTTCTTATGCTGCTCCGGGACTTTATACTTTGATTGGACTCGTATGCCTTATTTTGATTTTTTCCCTTTCATTTTTCGTTCATTGGGGGTCCGGGGGGTGGCTTGGGGGTGGGGGTTGTGGGGGGGGTTTTACCCCCTTTTTTTTTTTTTTTTTTTTTTTTTTCTTTTTTTTTTTTCTTTTATTTCTTTACTCCCTTTGTTTTCTTTTGTTTTTTTCCGTGGCTGGTGCTGTTTCTCAGCCGGGTGCTGTATGTACCAAGCGTGCAAGGGGTTATGCTTCTGTGCGCTGTCTCTCGGGGGGGGGGCTGTGTTTTCTTGGATATAAATATTTTGTTTTCGTTTATCTCCCTCTCTCATTGCTCTTATTTCTATGCCATGGGAATGCCTGCTGTTCGCGTCACTGGTGCTATTCCTGTCGTCTCTGGCACCTCTGCTGTATGCATTGCTCTGCTGAGTATTCCTTTTGGGAGGGTATTACGCGGCGTCCTGGTCCCATTGTGGGCTGAAGGCCTGTTTCTTGTCCTCCATCATTGGCTTCCCCTGCCGCTATGGGATGGTTTTATTTTGCCGTTTATTTGCTGTGTGGGGGGGTTATTTTGGGGGGGAGGGCTTTTAGGGGGGGTGGTTGGGGTTCCTGGTGTGTCGGGTGGGTTTCCGGGTGGGTGTTGTTTCTGTTTTCTTCCTGCCCATATCGGGCCGTGGTCCAAGCGATTTTGCACTTTTCCCTTCCCTCTTTTTCTTGATCTCTGATGTCAGGTTGCCGGGGAGTAGGCTCTCCTGTTCGTTTGTTTAGTTGTTTTCTTTTTTATTGCCGGTGCTGTTGCTCTGGCCGGACCGTTCGGTTTCTCGGGACTGCCTCAGTCCTCTCACCGTAGGTGTCGTTGTTTCGCCGGGGCGACGTTGCGGGATCTTGGATCTCTGGGACGTTTTTATTTTGCCCTTGGCTGACGCCATAGGTACTTGTTTTTGGTTCCTTTCCTTTTCTCTTCCCTTTCGTCCCTTCCTTCCCCTCTGTTGCTTGGTTTAGTCTCGTCTTCTTTTGTCTTGTCCTGTCTTGTTTTGTTTTGTCCTGTCTGGTCTTGTTTTGTCTTGTGTCGTCCTGTCTTGTTTTGGCCAGTTTTGTTTGACTTGTTTCTTTTTCGTTTTTCTTTTTCTTTTTTGGTCCCTTTGGGCTTGGTGGTGATGGCTTTCCGGCCGGCTGATCTGGTGCTGTTTTCTCTTAATGCTAGGGGCCTCAATATCCCTGAGAAACGCTCTACTCTGTTTAGAGACCTGCGACATCACCATGTGTCGGTGGCGTTCCTTCAAGAAACTCACTTTCGTGGTGCAATTCACCCGGGTTTGAAATCTCGGGATTTTCCTTTCGCTTATTATAGTACTAACCCTTTAGCTAAATCTAAGGGGGTGGCTGTTTTGATTTCTAAACACCTCCCTTGGACGGAAGTCGCCCATGTTTCGGATGGGGACGGTCGGTTCCTCTTTGTCAAGGGGCACGTGGCTGGCGTTATGTATACGTTTGCCAATGTCTATGTTCCCAATGTTCGGCAACATGTGTGGCTTTCTAAAACTTTGCGGCAGCTGCGGGACTTCCAGGAGGGGATTTTAGTTTTTGGGGGTGACCTAAATGTTGCCCTAGACCCGAAGCTTGACTCTTCTACTGGCCTGTCCCGGACCCCGGCCACCGTGCTTCGGCGGATGCGGGCGGTGTTGCGTGACAACCAGTTGGTGGACTGCTGGAGGGCTCTGCATCCCTCTGATAGGGACTTTAGTTTTTTTTCTGCTCCTCATAATCGTTATTCCCGTATAGATTATCTGTTTCTTCCGCACTACCACCTGTCCTCCCTGACGACGGCTCGTTATGGCTCGATTACTTGGTCGGATCATGCCCCTCTCGTTGTGTCCCTTCGCTCTGCCTTACATAGACCCACTCAGACTGCCTGGCGTTTGAATGAGTCCTTGCTCTCTGACGCTACGATATGTGATTCCATTGACTCTGTCCTCAGGGATTATTTTGTTACGAATTTGACACCTGATATGCCCCTTCCTACGGTCTGGGAGGCACATAAATGCGTAATTCGGGGGCACCTGATTAGGCTGGGTTCCGAAAGGAAGCGCGTTGCTGCTCGTCAGTTGAGTGACCTCTACCTTCAGATAGGGCAATTGGAGAGGGACCATAAGGACACGTTGCGGGATGATGTCTTCGCTAAATTGTTGGTTCTCCGCCGGGAGCTTGCATCCCTCCTCAATGCACAGGCTCGGAAACATTACACCACCCTTAAAGCTCTCTATCATGAGCATGGTAATAAGCCAGGGAAGTTTTTGGCTAGGGCTTTACGAGCGAGACGTCGTCGGACTTATATCCCTGCGATTCGTGGGTCTGGTGGGGTAGCTCTTCATCTTCCCTCTGATATTGCCGCTACGTTTGTTTCTTACTACTCCAATCTTTATAACCGTTCCCCCACGCTGTCGTGTCCTGAGGGTGCCGATGTTCGCCGTTCTGCTTTGGTTAGCTACCTGTCCCGGCACTTAACCCGTAAGTTGTCCCGGGAGGCTTCCGAGTCGTTGGAGGCCCCAATGTCCCTTCGGGAGCTGGAGACAGCTCTTAAGCTCTCTAAGACGGGACGGTGTCCGGGGCCTGATGGGCTGTCTTTGGCCTACTATAAAAAGTTTTTTGTTCCTTTGGGTGCTCGTTTGCTGGATGTCTACAACTCTATTTTGGGAGGTGCTGCTTTTCATCCGCATACCCTTGCAGCCACGATAGCGGTGATTCCTAAGGAGGGGAAGGATGCCGAGGTGTGTGGTAGTTATAGGCCCATATCCCTTTTAAATGTTGATCTTAAATTGTTTGCTAAGATTTTGGCTTTACGGGTGGGCCGGTTTCTGCCGGCATTGATACATCCGGACCAATCTGGTTTTGTCCCCGGTAGGGAGTGTAGGGATGGGACTATTCGGGCTCTGAATTTGATTCATTTGATTCATCACTCGGGCTCTGAGGCGGTGCTTCTATCTACTGACGCAGAAAAGGCGTTTGACCGCCTTGATTGGTCATTTATGCTTGCTGTTCTGCGCGGTTTGGGCTTTGGTCCTCACATGCTTCAATGGGTTGCCTCCCTCTATTCTAACCCTTCGGCTAGAGTTCGGATTAATGGGGCGCTCTCCGCCTCTTTTCCCATTACTAATGGTACTAGGCAGGGCTGCCCCTTGTCCCCTATGCTCTTCGTCCTCTCCTTGGAACCCTTTTTGGAGGCTGTCAGACTTCATCCGGATATTCGGGGTGTTCGGTGCGGCGATGTTCATCACAAGGTTGTGGCCTTTGCAGACGACTTGCTCTTTGCCCTTACGTCTCCCCGGGTTTCTTTGCCGGTGCTCATGGATGAATTTCGTGAATATGGTCGCCTGTCAAATTTGAAGATCAATTTTTCTAAATCTGAGTTGTTGAATGTGTCCCTCCCACGGGTTGAGGTCGACTCCCTGTCCTCTGCGTTTCCTTTTCGGTGGTGCTCTCACCAGATGCGGCACTTGGGTGTGTGGTTGGCTGCTGATGTTTCCCTTTTGTATGGCCTTAACTTTCCCCCCCTTCTTGAGGCGATCCGGAAGGATGTTTTGTCGTGGAGTTCGCTCTATATTTCGTGGGTCGGGAGGATTAACGCGCTTAAAATGAATGTGCTCCCTAGGGTGTTGTATTTGTTGCAGGCGCTGCCTATTAGGGTGCCTCGCGCTTTTTTCTCATCAATTCGATCGCTCTTCGTTTCTTTTATTTGGGCTGGGAAGACTCCGCGGTTGGCGCTCTCTCTGTTGCAGAGACCGAAGGTTGAGGGTGGTCTTGGTTTGCCGTGCCTTCACTCCTACTATCTTGCTTGTCATTTACTGCGGACGTTGGAGTGGAGCTATCATCCGTCCCACAAATTGTGGGTTGCTCTGGAGGCTTCTACTGCCTCTGTCCCTCTTCGTGTCCTGCCGTGGTTGGTCCCTGGGGCGGCTCGGCGGGCGGCTGGGGGTAATCCGTTTGTGCTGGCTACCCTTGCTGTTTTACACGTTTCGCACCGTCGACATACTCTGACGACTTACCCCTCGCCCTTGACCCCTGTTCGCCATAATCCGGATTTCCCCCCGGGCTTGGGTGGCGGGACCTTTCTATTGCTGCGGCCTGAGGACTCCTTGCCACTGTGTGCGTATATGTGCGGCCGTGTGCTTCGTTCCTTCTCTGATCTGTTTCGTGGGGTGCCCTCCTCTGCCCTGCATTCTCTCCAATATTTGCAACTACGTAACTTCGTTAGCTCCATCCCGCAAAAACACAATCTTATCCGGGAGGTTACTCCCTTTGAGGGGTTACACAGGCGGGAGACTCTTCCGGCGCATGGGATCTCTCTTTTATATAGGGTTGTCGTCCAGGGGCTGGGGGACCCTCTGCCCGCCTTCGCTGGGAAGTGGGAGAGTGTTTTGGGTGTTTCGCTGTCCCGACCGGAATGGGAAAAAATCTTTCAGTTAACTCATGTTTGTTCTATTAGTGCTAAGACTCAGGAGCTTTCTTACAAATTCCTCACGATGTGGTATCGTACCCCGGCTCGCCTCCATGCCATATTTCCTGACTATCCCGATGTGTGTTGGCGCTGTGGTCACCCGGGGGGATCTGTTTTGCATATATGGTGGGAATGCCCCCTTATTGTCCCCTTCTGGAGGGAGATTCGTGATACTCTTGGTCTTTTCACTGATTCCCCGCCTCCCTTCCAACCTCTGACTTACTTGTTGCACCATACTCCTCTCTCGGTTGCCTCTTACAAGAAGTCTGTTCTTAGGCACTTACTTGATGAGGCTAAGGCCTTGATCCCCCTGCACTGGAATAAGGTGTCTCCGCCTTCTCTTCGTGAGTGGATACTGCGGGTGGAAAATGTACGAGTTCTTGAGGAGTTGGTGGCTGGGCACTCGGGGCAGGAGGTGCGCCATGGGAGGAAGTGGTTCTATTGGTCCCGTTTTGTGGCGGATCCCTCTGTACGCGTGGGTCTGGCTACCGTGTAGGGTGACCGCTGGGTTATGGGGTTTGCCAGGCTGTGTGCCCCTTCCCCCCCCCCCTTTTTATTTTTTTATTTTTTTCTGTATGGGTCTCTGTATATTTTGTTATTGTTCTTGATTTGCATCATCTACTGTATTATTATTTCTCGTTTGCTTTTGTTTTAGTGTTCTGTGTACTACATCTTACCCTGCTGTGTCAGGACTCCCTCTTGTGTGTATGTCCCCTCCCCTCTTTTTGTTCCCTCTCCTGTTGATAACTTCCACCAAAACTCAATAAAAACTTTGATTCGTAAAAAAAAAAAAATTTAATGTCTATCAATGTGAATGGGTTAAATACCCCTCACAAGCGAAGGTTGCTATACACGGAGGCAAAGAAAGCACAAGCGCACATCCTTTGTGTTCAGGAAACTCATTTTAAACATTCCAAACAGCCACGGTGTTTTTTAAAAGATTATCCTTGGCAATTCCACTCTATGACCACCGCTTGTCAAGCTGGTGTTTCGATTTTTATTTCTAAACACTTATCCTTCCAACTACTTCGGTTGGTGACCGATCCCCGGGGCAGATTTCTGATTCTTCATTGTATATTAAATTCCACGGAATATACGTTAGTTTCTTTTTATGCACCCAACTCGTCCCAGCTGCATTTTGCCAATCGCCTGCTGTCCAAAATAGATTCTCTTAAAAAGGGACATCTCATATTGGCCGGGGATCTAAATGCGCTACTTGATCCCTCATTGGACACTTCCACTTCCCTCCAGGGCAAATATGGTTCACGGGTGCATTCATTGGCTACCTCTCTCGCTCACTCCTTTCATTCCTTCCAACTATATGATGTGTGGCGCCTCCGCCATCCTCTAGATAGGGACTATTCCTTTTTTTCTGCGCTCCACAAATCTTACACCAGAATTGATTTTCTTTTTGTTGATAAGCTTACTTTGCAAATGGTACGGGACTGCTCTATTGGGGTCATTACTTGGACTGACCACGCGCCGATCTTTATGTCTCTGCAAGTGGCTCACTCCTTTATTGGTAAGGGCTCTTGGAGGCTCAATAATTCCCTGATTTCGGACGCCTCGGTTCGGTCTCAGGTTCATACCCACTTAGAGCTGTATTTTCGCGAAAACGCGCTTCCCCACACATCTATAGAGACATTGTGGAATGCCCATAAGGCGGTGCTCAGAGGTAAATTCATTAGTATTGCCTCTTATCTGAAAAAACAGAAAGCTAACAATTCTGACTTAGAGTCCCTGCTTTTGCGTTTATATGACCTGGATGCCCAGAATAAACAATCTCCGTCAGATTATCTGACTACAGACATTGCCCATATCAAACTTAAAATATCTGAGATTCATGCTGAACGCACAGCCCGAATGAGACTCCGTCTCCGCCAACGCTTTTATTCTAAAGGTAACAAAGCGGTCTCCATGCTAGCTCATAAACTTCGCCGCTCAACAGCCCTGTCGCGTCCTCAATTTGTCCTTTCCTCTCAGGGGGTTCCCTTACGTAACCCTTCCCATATTGCTGACAGATTTGCTTCTTTCTATTCCTCGCTTTATAATCTCCATGCTGACTCTTCGACCTCTCAACCTACGGTAGCTTCTATCCAAACTTACCTTGACTCTGTGGACCTCCCTTCTCTCACGGGAGAAATGGTCGCACAATTAGAAGCCCCTTTAGAACTCGATGAAATCCAGTCCGCGATCTCTCATCTAAAAAAGAACTCCGCTCCTGGTCCCGACGGTCTGACGAGTTTCTATTATAAGACCTTTTTTTCAGTGCTGGGCCCTTATCTTCTCTCTCTATTTCGCTCATTCATGTCTACTGGTCAAATACCATCTGAAAATCTGTATGCCCATGTGGTTACGATCCCTAAGCCTGGAAAATCTACAGATAGATGTGAACACTTTCGTCCCATCTCGCTTTTGAACACTGATATCAAATTATATGCAAAGATTATAGCCAACAGACTCTCGCTGCTTCTTCCCTCTCTTTTACACTCTGACCAGGTGGGGTTCGTGAGAAATAGACAAGCTAATGATAACACACGCAAATTTCTTGATGTTTTGTGGGAAGCTGCCAAACATAAAACTCAGTCTCTTTTGGTTTCTTTTGACGCTGAAAAAGCGTTTGACCGCCTCCACTGGCCCTTCTTGACTTCTGTTCTCTCTAAGTTCGCTTTTCCATCTTCTCTGATTAAGGCAATTATGGCTCTATACTCTTCCCCCTCTGCTTCTGTTTCCTTTTCTGGTTTCATTTCTTCTCCATTTCAAATTTCTAACGGGACGCGACAGGGTTGTCCCCTTTCTCCTCTGCTATACATATTAGCTTTGGAGCCCCTTGCGCAACGTATTCGCTCAGACTCTTCGATTACGGGATTCCCTACTTCGAGTGGAACGGATGTTACATTAGGTCTCTTTGCAGACGATGTTTTGGCTTCCATCACCCATCCTTTAACTTCTTTGCCAGCGCTGCTTACCCAATTTCAGCAATATGGCCAGGTCTCATATCACAAAATTAATGTACATAAAACACAGGCACTATCTTTAAACTTACCTGGCCCGATGTTACGTGTGCTCCGTGACTCTTACGCATTTGATTGGAGGAGAGATTATCTCTTATATTTAGGTATCAAACTTCCTCGCCTGTTATCTAAGCTAAATGACTTTAATATTTGCTCAACTTGGAAACAGGCCATGCAAGACCTCGATAGGTGGCGCCCCTTTGACTTATCCTGGTTAGGGCGCATAGCTTCCGTCAAAATGATGCTTTTGCCACGCCTTCTTTACGTCTTTAGAGCAGTCCCGACCGTTGTCCCCCGTAATGTTTTATATCGAATTCAGGTGGTTCTCAATTCTTTTATTAATTTCAAGGGTCATAAACGTATCTCCAAACAGGCTTTCCACTCTCCCAGGTTCAAGGGGGGTTTAGGTGCACCTGATATTTTATCTTATTATCACGCAACTATTCTGGCACAAACCACTCTATTTCACTGCCGTGAACATTTACCGCAATGGGTGGCCCTTGAAAATTCCTATGTCCGTCCATGCTCCATTGCCCAGATTTTATGGTTACCTCCTTCTCATCGTCCGAAGCTTCCATCGCTTCCTCCCACCACACTGTGTGCATTTCATATCTGGTCCCACTTAGCTAAACGCATCCCGGTTTTAATGCATATTACTAAAGCTACTCCGCTTTCCTCTCTTGAGTTACTGATCCCAAATTTGAATCTCTCTCGTTGGTATGCTTCTCATCCCTTTAAAGTGGGCGATCTTTTTGACAAAGGTTCTTTCCGGACCTTTTTAGACCTTCGATCTAAATACGTGCTGCCATCCTCCGAGTTCTACAAGTTTTTACAAATCAGACACCTGTTGCAATCTCACTCGTCCTCGATAACCATTGATATTGCCTCATCTGATCCGACTGTCCAACTCTGCTCCAAACTCTCCCCCCTTCGAGGTACGATTTCTATTTGTTATAGTTTGCTTTTAGCCCATCTGTGGGAAAACAAATTGCCACACATGCTAGCGTGGGAGCGTGAGTTGGACACCTCCTTCCCTCTTGAAATGTGGCTAGACTCGGAGGAGGCGATGCGAGGGGTATCACATTGCAGCAATCATATTGAGCTGCAAAAGAAAATAACTTGTAGATGGTACCTCACCCCAGCTAGACTGTCTCATATGTTTCCAACCTGCTCGCCTCTCTGCTGGCGGGGTTGCCCAGACAGAGGTACCATGCTTCATATCTGGTGGCTTTGTCCCCCTGTCTCTCGGCTTTGGCATAGACTGCTGCATCTCTTAGAATCCACCCTGCACATACATCTTCCTTTTACACCACAGTTAGTGCTACTCCACATGTTTCCAGATGACATCCCCTCCTGTATTAGGAAACTCGTCATTCATTTTTTTTTAACTCTCAAGCTGTTGATAGCCCGTAATTGGAAATCAAATACTCTCCCACAGTTTGTTGATATATTGCGTCAGCTGGAACAAACACATCTTTTAGAGAAATTGTCGTTTCAATATGATCAACTGTTGCCTTTATTTGATAAAATATGGGCTCCCTGGTCGCAACTCCAACTTTCCCCGTTGTGGCAGGGTTAAATGTAGTGGTTTTCCTTTGGGACTGCGTCCGGTCTTTCCCTGACTGTGTTAGGTGGTCATGTGATATCTTCGTTGGCTTTTTTCCTTATGGTCATTGTATCGTTACATTAGAGCACTATTTGGACTTTGATTTGTATTTTCCTTTTTATCTCTGTACTTTCTGTATGCTATCAGTATGACTCCCTAGTCGAGTCTCGAGATGATGTCGTGATTGTTTCTTTGTTATTATTGGGCTTTATGTATAACTTACCGCTCATGTTTCTTTTGTATGGGATATGCCCTTGTATCATATTGTATTCTTTATTGTAATACCAATGCTACTATTGATAATTTTTTTTTCTTTTTTTTTTTTTTTTTGTTATGAATGTTGTCTTGCACCCTTGACTCGACGAAATTGAAAAAGTAAAAACTTTAATAAAAATTTTAAATTTCAAAAAAAAAAAAAAGTACTTAGTACAAGGCTTACACATAAGCACATTTTCTGCAATGTATGCATATATGACAGCTTCGTTTCTGTACGGGAGTGTGATAAACTGATAACACAGCAAGTTGAAAAAGGACAGAAGGATATGGATGACAAACAGGGACTTTGCCTCTGTGATGGATGTTGGGGATTTTATGTTCCATAAGAGGACCACAGGAGGACGAAAGTGGGAATAGACATAGGCACAGTGAGTATAGACTTGCTGCTACATTCATAAACATGGTCTGTCCCTTTTATAAGGACCAGTAAAAATCACATCATCTTTGTAATCTTCTCTTAATGAATGAGCACCAGTTGTGCATCATGTGTTTTACTAGGGGGGTCAGCAGAGGTAGATCAGACCGCACATGTTTAAGGGATTGTGCTAGAAACTAAACATATTGAAAGCTATAATCCTTATCAAGAGCAAGCTATAAAATCTGCTCTGTAGCTCCGTGCACTGCATCCCAAAGCTGATTTGTGGTGTCTGCTGTTTGCCCATTCCTATGACTCCCTTAACGCAAAGTAATAAGGCATATAAATCATCCAACTTGCAGTTAATGCCACTAATCCTAGAAGAAAGAAGAGCCTGACTTATTCTGTCCCCTGCACTTGTTCAGCCAGTATTTCTGTGAATGTTTGCTGGTCCCCAAGTGACTTGTTTTTTGGTTGGTTGTTTTTCATGTGCTGCAGCATCTAGCATCCAAACACACACAAGCACTGACATACTTACATACACACTGTAACACTGATACACACAACCATACTTACACACACACCGCTATCTTTGTTGGCTGAGAAGGGGAGAGTCCAGTCGCATACCTACACACATAAATTCATACACACACATACTGTAACACACACAGTAACACTTACATACACTGAGTATTAAGTCATATTCCAGCACTCAAACTCAGTCTCAGACTCAGTCAGTGTGCTGGGACTAAAGGAGCACGGCCCACAGGCCCAGCAGTATGCGCGTCTCAGGGGCAGGCAGCCCACCCTGAACAGTTCCCAGGTATTTCCATGTGGCACAACAACAATTCTGTATTCAAGTTTGTAAACAATTATTTACACTCTGAAATTAATTCAACTATCAATGTCACAAATGTTTATAACATGGGTAGTATGAATGTGCTTAATACATTGGTTTAAGGACTAAACTCTACATGTGAAATGCAAAATATGTCAAAGCTCACCAAAATAAGTCAGCCACCATGCTTGGAAGTTACAAAGAGCTCCATCTGGTATAACTTCACCCTGTTACGGGAAAAGGCACAGAATTTACAAATACAAATAAAACACATTGCAACTAACCTTTGATCTGGAAGTGAAACACTCAAGAAATGGTTGCTTGTGAAGTTTTCAGCAACCGCTCAGCGCCCCTCACTCTACGTGACTCCCGCTCCCACCGCAGGACTCCGGCAACAAGGTAAGTAAGGATAGGGGGTAGATATAGTGATAAGGGGCAGGGGGGGTAGATAGTGATAAGGGGCAGGGGGGGTAGATAGTGATAAGGGGCAGGGGGGGTAGATAGTGATAAGGGGCAGGGGTGGTAGATAGTGAGAAAGGGCAGGGGGTAGATAGTGAGATTTTTTTCCTTTCTTTTTCTTGGGATGGGGGGAGCCAGAGGAGTAGTCCGCACAGGGCGCCAGAACACTTAAGGCCGGCTCTGGTGCCGGGGGGTGATTTTATTGCACAAATAAATAAATGTCTTAGTTATGCTGTTGCAGGCATGCTGAGCAACAAAAATCTTACCATAGCATAAGCAATACTGTCAAAGAAAGCGGCCACCGTCAAACTCAGAATCATTTTCTGTAAATGAGAAAAGGTTGTTAGATTACCCTTGCAAAAATATATTGGAAAATCGATATTTAAACTTGTATAAGATCAGTCCTGAATTAGTAAGCCTGAGGAAGACTATTTATTATATTTATAATATAAATGCTGATGAAATGATAAAAAGGGTTTATAGCACATTAACATCAAAAAAATAAAAATGCTAATCCTGTAAACATTATAGACAAAAAACACACATAAATACACGTTTGTACACATGTATTCTTTATAGAGCAATTTACCTACTCGGACATATATTATAGCCATGGATATTCTTGTACAGTTTTTACTTGATACTGAAATGGCTTCAGCTCAGATTTCCTACAATGGTGTCACATTTTTAGTGAACTAAACCATACTCTGTTCATTTTTACTATGCCCTGCTCATTCTCCTACATGCCCATCCTGGCCTGATGAAAGTCAGTAATGACTGAAACGTCGACTTGACTTTGAATAAAATTAAATTGTCTATTTAAAGACCTGGAGTGCTGACCTTCTTTTTGAAAGTGTTTTACATGGAAACTGCTGGTTACTAGCACCGGGCTTGGAATATTTGGAATGGTGTGCAATGGACTCTGTGAGTAAATATATATATATATATATATATATATATATATATATATATATATATCTCTACTGTGTTCTGAGAAGGTATGTTTTTGCACATTTGTCACACTTAAATGCTGCATGATCTTAAAAAGGCAGTTTATCTTCAAAATGTGGCTGAATTTAAACAATTCTGCCAAGAAGAGCAGGCCAAATTCCTCCATCTCGATGTAAAAGACCCATTGCCAGTTATCACAAAGGTTTGATTGCAGTTATTCCTGCCAAGGGTGGCACAACCCGTTATTAGGTTTAGGACGGCAATTACTTTTTTATATGAGCAATAATCACTAAAAGCTGCATTTAGTGTTTTCTCACATTGTCTTTGTCTTATATTAAAATTAGTTGGATGATTTGAAAACTTTTAATGTGACAAATAAACAAAAAAAGAAGAAATTGGGAACAGGGAAAATAAATTTTTACATCGCTGTACTATCATTTTTTTAAGTGTCAAAAATGTATAAATGTATTATATGTATCATGTTTGTGACCAGTCTTATTTTTCTCCTGAATAAAAATAAAATATCTGCCAAACGCAACCAGATTACACTAATATTTTATTCATTTGTAAATGAAGATTCCACAAATACAAGTACTCATTATTTATCTAACAAAAAACACTATAGATACATATTTTTTATTAATAGTAGTACACTTGACATCATTTCTTCTTAGAAGAAGGAATGCATTTCTAATAAACTGGAAATCAGCTGCAGAACATTCTAGAATACATCTATATGAATCACATGACCCCAGTGATTTGAGCCCATTTACATAATTCCAATTTCTGCCATTGAATGTTCTCTTTCCTTATTTCTCTGTAGTATTGTAAAGATATCCAGTCCATCCCATTTCAACTTGATGCTTCATTGCTTAAGGACATAATTGAATGGAGTGCCTTCTGTAGTGTTCAACTATTTAAATCTCAATGAAGCTCTGGGGAAGCTCTTAATTTCGGCCACGAAAGAAAAGTAAAATATGGGGATTTGTGGCTGTTAAAATAAATGTTACTGTAACTGCACCACACAATATATTCTAATCACGTGCTTGTTTGCATGCTACAGTTGAGAGATGATCCAGCAAAGCAGCGTGGACGGGAACACCATTATGTACATAATCTAACCATAATACAGCATTGGAAGTCCTCATATTGTGCATAATTTTCAACACACTAGACTAGCGCCCATGATACCAAAGTATGGCTTGGGGGTACCGTATTTGCTCGATTATAAGACGTGTTTTTTTCCAGAGCAAATGCTGCAGCGGAAGTTGTCTACGCGAATCGCGTAGAGCTCTACACGCTGCCCGGACTACGCACCGGGGATGCAGGGGACCTGGATCCTTCCCCCCAACTTACCGGTGCTTCTGAGTCCCCGGTGCTTAGTCCGGGCAGCGTGTAGAGCTCTACGCGATTCGCGTAGACAACTTCCGCTGCACCGGGGACTTAGAAGCACCGGTAAGTTTAGAGGAGGGAGGGAGTGTTAAACGGGGGGCATAAGGCATTTCTGGAGGTAGAGTGCTCTGTGAAATGCCTTTTAACCCCCTTAATGCCACTCTGCCTCCAGAAATGCCTTTTAACCCTCTATATGCCACTCTGCCTCCTGAAATGCCTTATACCTCCCTATATGCCACTCTGCTTCATAATATGCCTTTTAACCCTCTAAATGCCAGAGTGGCATATAGGGGGTATAAGGCAATTCTGGAGGCAGAGTGGCATATAGGGAGGTATAAGGCATTTCAGTGGTGTCAAAAGGCATATCATGGGGCACAGTGGCATATAGAGGGTTAAAAGGCGTATCATGGGGCACAGTGGCATTTAGAGGGTTAAAAGGCATATCATGGGGCACAGTGGCATATAGGGGGTATAAGGCATTTCTGGGGCAGAGTGGCAAGCCTGGGGGCAGATGTGCATAACTGGGGGGGCAGGTTGTAAAAAAAAAAGAAATAAAAACAAAATATTTTTCTCAATGATAGCTTTTATTAACAAACAATTGTTCACATAGTTTACATGAATTAACATTTACTGGTAAAACTTTTTTCCTATAGGGTCGTCTTATATTCAGGCTTTTCCTTTTTTTTCTAAATTAATATTCAGATTTTGGGGGGTCGTCTTATAGTCGAGCAAATACGGTATCTTGTTTATTACTTATGTAGTATTACACAGGGAATGTGTCCTATGGTTTTTTATATTTATATCATCTATGCAGAATTAGATGAGAGTGAAGCCTTTTTGGTGTATGTATGTAGGGTGCCAGGTTTTGATGTGGAAAAATATACGTTATTCTACGGAATATGAATTTAAATGAGATGGATTCCTTTAGGACAGACCAAACCTTGGCCACTAGAAGGGGTTAGCACAGCCGCTGAAATATTTTAATCTAAAGATAACTTTTCCTCAGGGCTTTTGTCAAATAAATGCATAGAAGTACGCAGTAACATGTTTGAGGAGGTTGCTGTCCTAGGCCTGACCCAGGGCACCCAGTTACTTCTAGGAAAATTCAGGGCCGCAAGCGAAAATTCAGGATGCACTTGGCCGGAAACGACTTCCCCCACCCCACCAGGATGATGACTACTACTGGATTTCCTGACAACCTCTATTTCATTAATTTTAAGGTCTTTAGGGACAATATAATACCCCCAATCTTCAGTAAGACTTCTCCCAGTTTCTAAATAACATTACAACAAAAATTGCCTATAGCTCTACTGAGATTTAGAGAAACACAAGATCGGTGCTCTTGAGGCTCTCCATGTTTCCAAATGTGTTGAAAGTTTACATACACAGCTCACTCATTTGTTGCTAAAAAATTGGCATTTTGGGATTTTTTTTTTTAAAGTAAAATCTACTTGAAACAAGGAGAATATTAAGAGGTAAAACAAAAAGGCATACACGTTACAGACATTTTCCCATTTGTCTTAAAATAGCTGCAGCCTACTCTGTACTGGGGACAAAGCATTAACAGGTTCTTTGAGGCATCATTCCATTCAGGAGATGCAGCGTTTTTCTCCTGCTGTGCACTATTAGGCACTGCCAGTATGCTTTTATATATTTTTGAAGGGATTCACTGCGTGTGTGCCTTTCCAAACACAGAATAAAAAAGGAAGGCCAGATACTTGATGGAGTTTTAAAGTGCAAAATTAGAGAATGCAGTCAGGGTGAACAAAGCAATTCATCGCTTCAATTAAGTTAACAAAGGTGTAATTTATAAACAAAATGACTGGTGGGATTTAATAATGAAAAGGGATGCAACCTTGAGCCTCTCTCTCTATCCTTTCAAACAGTACCAATGGCAGCTAAAACCTTGTTCAACTGTTTGTCCTTGGCCACTGGTGTAAAAATATAGAACAGAATATAGAAAGTGCTCCTTCCCAATTAAGTTTTTTTTTTCCTTTACATTTTAAGGATACTTAAAACAATGAACAAAAATATACAAATGCTTGACCCCGACCTCACTGTTCCTATGTAAAACTTTAAAGTAGATGTGTCACATTTCCATCTTTTTTCACTCTATATATATATATACACAGTATCTCACAAAAGTGAGTACACCCCTCAAATTTTAGAAAATATTTTATTATATCTTTTCATGTGACAACACTGAAGAAATGACAGTGTAAATTTGCTGTCCCCTCAAATTAACTCAACACACAGCCATTAATGTCTAAACCTTGGCAACAAAAGTGAGGTTCACCCCTAAGTGGAAATGTCCAAATTAGGCCCAAAGTGTCAATATTTTGTGTGGCCACCATTATTTTCCAGCACTGCCTTAACCCTCTTGGGCATGGAGTTCACCAGAGCTTCACAGGTTGCCACTGGAGTCCTCTTCCACTCCTCCATGATGACATCACGGAGCTGGTGGATGTTAGAGACATTATAAGATCAAACGTATGTGGACAAAAAAACATTTGAACTTGTTGGAAACTTCACTAGAACTAAGGGACCTAGCCCAAACCCTGAAAAACAGCCCCATTATCCCTCCTCCACGAAGTACTCAGAGAGGCCAGAATGATGAAGACAGATTCCCAAAAAAGTGTTTCTACACCTCTCTTCCTCAGCGAATCTGTTTGCATTATTCTGGCCCCTTGGAGTACTTCCCAAAATGGCAGGGCCACAAGGACAGCAAGCACTACTGCTTCTTATGTATTATTAATTATTATTACATACTATTAATTATTATCCTTATTATTAAATATGTCTACTTCTCTTATGTGTAAACTTGCAGCTACTGCACATATCAGAAGTCCAAGTACCCTTTCAAATACAAACAGACAAAATGAAGCATGTAGGATCGGTGCAACAGTAGTTAGAAGAATATCCACAGCCCCCTAATGCTAAATATTGATTGAGGATGCATATGTGTCTTGTCTCCATCTACAGTATATATACTGCCTGACAACAGGGTGTGTACAAATTCTCCAGTACAGAATGCCTGTGAGTCCAAGGTGTAGACTACTTATCTATTTTATCACAGCACAGAATATCAGTCTTAGTTTCCCTTTAATCAGTTTGGCATAGAGCAACCAGACTGATTAAAAGCCATTAACCCTAATAAAGTAATTTGCTGTTACCTAATGTGAGAATGGAAAACATCCCTGGCTTAAGTGCTCACTCTCTACCGAAGTAGTAAATCCTTTAAGCTTGATTATGTAACAGAGTTAGGTCAGGGAAAATCCGTGTTGATGTTCATAATATTATATCATATGCTGTAAACAGTAAAGTTGCCTAGCTTCATAAAAACATATACAGTAAAGTAATGATCACCTCTGCCAAGACATACCACATAAATACAAAAGTTTACAAATCTTTATAAAAACAAATTTGCAAGTTCTATAAGTAAAAATGGATATAGCTGTAATGGTCATCTTCAGGACCTTGGAGCTTTTGTTCGGATGGAATGAAGAAGAGAGACTTCTAAATTTGCTAAAATGTATGTGACACTACATTTTATTCTATATTGGCCCAACAAGAGGTATAAGGTTTGAGTAAAGACTCGGATAGTCAAGTGTGGTAACACTAGTCTTCTAGAGGTGACTATGGAGGTGACAATGGCACCCTTTGGTGAGACTGTCAAACTGCCAGGGGGCTTGTCTTTGGTGTGATTATAGATTTGCACCAGTAACCATAAAAAATACAGTATGTGTTACACAAGATATTGGTTATTGCCTCTTTGATAGTATGGAATCATCATCCTTTGTTTACAGAGTAAGTTTCACAGCAAATGCACCAAAAATGACTGTGAAATTGCCATTGGATAAACCTATCATATTCAAAGACCCATCTGCATTAAGAAACAAAAGGATGCTACTGTCACGTTCTGCCCAGGCTGCGGAGCTGCATACCTGTCTTGTTTCAGTTTCCCTGTTTTTCTTCGATCCATTCCTGGATTTCCTTTTGCTCTGTTCTGATCTTCCATTCCTTGCTTCTGCTTCAGCTCTTTGCTTCAGCTCTGTTTCCTTTATAAGGTGTGCTCCACCCGTGTGTTCTGTTTGTCTCAGTCTTCAGTCTAAAGGTATGTCTTAGTGCTATGTGTTTGGTTTACATGTTTAGTTTGTTTCGTACCTCTGTCAGCAGGGATTAGCGTTAGGACCCACCGTCATTGGAGTACTTTGGCGTAGTGGTGGGCAGGGGCGTAACTAGATGCCTCAGGGCCCCCCCAAAAAACATGATTTTTACCCAACAATTTTTTTTCAACTAATTCACCAAAATTCAATTTACAAAATCAAAGAAAAAGGGGCGCATGTACAAAGGGCATAATCCAGGGGTGTCCAAGTTTTTTCTGCAGTGGGCCACTTCATCAGAATTGTATACGTGCGCGGGCCGCACTCATTTTTCACTGTGACAAAAAATATGGCCTTTAATAAAATATGCAGATTAAAATAAAGTAAAATGACACAAAACCTTTACTCTTCCTCTCACTGATTTCTGGGCCTTGAAAGTTTTGCGACTACAAATTCAGGATTCCCTAGATTTATTCTAGGGATGAACTAAAATGAAAATTCTGGACCAAAACATTCAGGGTTCACTTAGCCAAAACCGAAAATGACCCCCACCGTTAAAAATAATAATAAAAACTCACATGTTTAATAAAAGTATGTAACACACAATTGGACAAAATTAGCAATATGACTTGGCATGATAGGAGTGTGATTGCGAACAGCAATCACACTCCTATCCTACCCAGGCAACCAGTAAATGCTGGTACCTAGGCATGATGGGACTGTGCTCGCTGTGATTGCTGTTAGCAATCACACTCCTATCATGCCAAGTCAGCCAGTACATGCTGGTACAGGGTGGCTGTAAGTGATGTGCAGACCCCATACTGCTGGCAGCATCACTACACAAGGGGGGCAGCTAGCTAGGTTTCAGCATGTACTGGCTGACTTGGCATGATAGGAGTGTGATTGCTAACAGTAGTCACAGTCCCATCATGCCTAGGTTCCAGCACTTACACATCCATCCAGTAAATGCTGGAACCTAGGCATGATGGGACTCTGATTGCTATTAGCAATCACACTCCTATCATGCCAAGTCAGCCAATACACGCTGGTACAGGATGGCTGTAAGTGATGTGCAGACCCCATACTGCTGGCAGCATCAATACACAAGGGGGGCAGCTAGCCAGGTTTCAGCATGTACTGGCTGACTTGGCATGATAGGAGTGTGATTGCTAACAGCAATCACAGTCCCATCATGCCTAGGTTCCAGCACTTACACATCCATCCAGTATATGCTGGAACCTAGGCATTATGGGACTGTGATTGCTGTTAGCAATCACACTCCTATCATGCCAAGTCAGCCAGTACATGCTGGTACAGGGTGGCTGTAAGTGCAGACCCCATACTGCTGGCAGCATCACTACACAAGGGGGGCAGCTGGCCAGGTTTCAGCATGTACTGGCTGACTTGGCATGATAGGAGTGTGATTGCTAACAGCAATCACAGTCCCATCATGCCTAGGTTCCAGCACTTACACATCCATGCTATCACACACACACACACACACACACACACACACTCATTTATTCATATAATCATTAATTCACAGATTCATTCCCTCAATCACACACACTCATTCAAACACCCTCCCCACCCCCTTACCTGCACTGCAGCTCCCTCGATGCCGCTCACAGACTTCAGCAGGGGGCGCGGCCTCCCTCTGCCTTCTCTGCTAAAGCACAGAGGAAGTAGGATGTCACGTGAACTCCGCTTCCTCTGTGCTGTCCAGAAGACCCCCCCACAAGTAAGTAGCAGGGCTTGAGGTGCGGCTCGTGTAAGATCGGTTGCCCTGGCTGCCGATCTTACGCGGGCCGCACCTCGAGGTCTCGCGGGCCACATTTGGCCCGCGGGCCGCATGTTGGACGCCCCTGCCTTATTTAAAAAAAAAAAAAAACGTAAAAAAGATTTCGGGCGGCCCCTTGGCTTGGGCCCCCCTGCCGCCGGGGCCCGGTCGCAGTCGCGACCCCGGTAGATCCGCCACTGGTGGTGGGCTAAGCATACTATGGCCATATCATGTGACGGAATCTCCAATTGTTATCAAACAGTCTTAGGCTAGTTTCTGTATTCATGTTTGTTTGTCTCTTATGTACCTTTGCCCTTCTTCCTTGTATCATCTGAGGATTCTGTTTCCTCTCTACTCTCCCTATGTCCTAGTCAATATGGCCTATCCTTGCTTAAAGGAGAAGCGTCCGAGGATTCCGGCTCCTCACACATTCTTCCCCTGTGTTCCTTGCCTTGTTCCCTGTCCATTGTTGTGCCCTGTATCATGTATATCTTGTCTAGTAATGTTTATTCCTAGTCTGGTTCACTGTTGTGCCCTGTAACATGTATGTCTTGTCTGGTTATGTTTCGTGCCTGGTCTCCCTCTCCCTTGCTTGTTATGTTTCTGCTACTACCCTTTGCTTAGCTTCCATACTCCCAGCCTGCAGCATCCTGCACGTGATTCTTGTGTGATGTCTCATGCCTGTTCCAGGGTGCCTGCAGGATTTCACTTTGTTCTGGACTACATCCGCTGCCATATCAGGGCGCTGGTGTTTGGCTGCACTACCCTAGGTGCGCAACACCTGGGTGAGTGTGGTCGCCCTGCAACCAGGCCCTGTCCATCTCCACTACTGCACTGTGACTCCTGCATACAATCTTCGGGCGCGCTGGGTCCTTTCAGTCATCTGTTTGGACCCAGTCCGTGACAGCTACACCCTCAAGAATAGACATTCTATGAAAGTGTTGACTTTGGTTCAATAATTATTACCTCATAATGTTATTATATAGATGCCAGGCCCTATGCCTCTAATGCATAGACATTGACATCTAAAGGAACCAATCAGTTGCGAGAAATTTCAGATCATGGAGGAAGTGTCAAGTATGTGCTTTGTTTTTTACTTTTTTCATTGTGGAAAATACATATGAAAATACAGAGGATTAGGGTTACTCACAAAGCACTTTATTACGCATTCTTCTTCTAGATGTCAGGGACATTAAACTCTCCCTTTATGTTGATGTTGAAGAATCCACAGAATTGATACTTTAGAATAGATACCGAAGGATGGATGATCTGTGACCATTGTAATCAAATCAAAGCTGCAAAACCAACCCCTCCTGCCTTCAGAGCTGCCAAAGTAGCCAACAAAAAAACACCTGAATTCAAAGCAAATTACCTCGGATATAGGCCGCCCCCGTATATAGGCCGCACACTAAAAGTTTGGTGCTTTCTTAAAGAAAAAGTTTTTTTCTTTAAAAAAGCACCAAAAAAACATGCTGCCACGCTGTCCCCCCCCCGAGATATGCTGCCACTCCCCCCCGAGATATGCTGCCACTCCCCCCCGAGATATGCTGCCACTGTCCTCCCCCCCCGAGATATGCTGCCAATGTCCCCCCCCCGAGATATGCTGCCACTGTCCTCCTTCTCCCCCCCCGAGATATGCTGCCACTCTGCCCCCCCCCCCCCCGGAAGTTGTATACGCGTATTGCGTAGATGTCCCCCGCCGGCCCCGCAAGACACCCGGGAGTCTCCTCTGGTAAGTCTTGGGGGCAGAGGTAAAACGCATCGTGCGGACGGTCACCGGCTGCGGCGATGCGGGTAAACAACCTCCGCAGCCGGTGACCGTCCGCACGATGCGCTTAGACAACCTCCCGTGTCGGCACCCCCCCAGTGGAAAGTGCTGGCAGGGGAGGCTGTCTGAGCGTATCAGAGAGTAGGATGCAGGTCCCCTGCACCGCTGCGGGGGATCTGTATCCTAACCCTGCTGCCTGCCCCGCGCCCGGGACTGCATTTCCCGGGCGTCGGGCGCTAGACCCCGAATATAGTGCGGCCTATATTCGAGCCAATACGGTAACTATTCACACTAAACCCTAAGAAGTGTTAAGCTTTACTGTTGAACCACCAATTCTTACAGCCGGTGATTGACTTGGGAGCTCATAATGACTTGATAAAGGCTACATCATTTCTGTTGGTGTGTGTATGTGTGTGTGCGTGCACATGACACGTGTGAGGTCCTACACACAAAAGCTTGCCATCGACCATTCTTCTGATGTCCAGTCTATGCCTTTTCAAAGGGACCTCAGATCGATTCTTGGGTTTTTGAATATACCCTCCCCAGGCAGTTATTTCAAAGGGTCACTTTGCAGCAAGTGGAAGTTTTCATTAGCAAATACAGATTTATATACACAGATTGACCAGGAAGAGAAATAGCACGTTAAGACTCTAAAATCAAGAAGAGGTTCACAGAGTTGAAGATAAAGGCATCCCACAAAATAACAGGGCAGATGAATAGTCAGAAATGAATGACAGATTGATACTTCTTATATAGAGGCAGAACACACCTCTATTTATTGTTTTGTTACATGAAGGGTTACTGCGTCAATGATTTTGATATGTAGCTTTTTGGATTCTACGGGATCTTGGTACATAATTAATTATTCTCCAGACAGTGTCTATATATCATCTTTAGCTGTCACATATTCTCCAGGAAAGGAATCTCTGGCTTGCACATCTCCATTGGAATCCTGTTCTTGTTCATTATGCAAAAACATATATCAATGTTTGGTGGTGTGCAAAACATGCATTTTCTTAAGAAAACCAGATGCTCCGAAGACAAAAAGGCCCTTTGGATTAAGGCACCTGTGCTAGACATCTTAATCATGGATTATTCTGAAGCTGCTGACATATAACCATGAAAAAGTTTGGAGCAGAACTTGGACCATTGTGGCTTACAATTTTCATTTGAAACCTGTTTAACTGCTGCTATTGGCATCTCAGCCATTAATAATGGTGGCACTTCAATTTTCTTGTGCAGCAGGCTACATCAGGCAATAACTGTGACTAGTTGAGCAGAGGACCTGAATATGAATATTTTCAGTGCAGCTCTTGCTGGCTACGTCGATAGGACATATTCTGCCAAGGTAGATGCATGCTTGCCTATCTCTTTCATGCAGATGAGCACATGAAAAGAAATCACCTATCGTTCCCTTAACTGTACACGTTCAATAATCTATCACTAGGACCATATTTCCAAAATAATTATTTGCCCACAATTATGTGTCACTATTGTGTTAAGGGCGCATATGCCCAATTCAGGCACTGTATATTATCAGAAGGGTAGTCTATAGACTATCTTCTTTGTTATGCTGCAAAAATACCCAGGCATGTGAACTGTAGTATGGGGTTATAAAGCCTGTGTATTGTGGGAGTACCTGTGCATGATTTCAGAAGCTGCTCATTTGAAACCGACATGTTTATTGGAAAACACTGTTCTGTTTGCTATAAAGTTTCCCTTTCTTCCAAATTCTTAGTAAACAAATTCTTAACCTCTTAGTGAAAGTGACAAAATATTGTATTATCGTACTGAAATCTCCCCAAACTTGATGCTGTTTTTTTAAAATGTATTATAACAGAAAAATTACCGTATAAGACGACCCCACAAAATCTGAATATTAATTTATGAAAAAAAGAAAAAGCCTGAATTTAAGACGACCCTTAAAGTGAGACAGGTCACTTAATAGTTTTTGTAAAGAATCGTGTCAAAAGCTTCCCAGATTGATTAAAGATGTTTCAGTCGTGCATACAATCATGTAACATTATTGTATCCGAATTTCCTTCAATAGTCATGAAAATTTTTCTTAGCTTGATCAATCCTTGAACCAATGACATAGTGAATGCAATTACAAATACACCACACAACACAACTGTTGTAAGTTAAGTATGGCTCACTGGCTTCCTTAAGGAGGAAAAAGGACTGGTACCTTGTAAGAACAGTGCCAAAGAGTGCCCAAGTGGAGTTTCAGGAAGTTCACTGAAGTACTGGCTATCTCCCTGATCTGTTGCAAAACAAGAAAACTATGGCACTGATCATCTAAACCAGCGGTTTGTGGGTCGGAAAACACATATTTCACAACATATAATTACATAATTTTATGGTTGGGGGTCACCACAACATGAGGAACTGTATTAAAGGGTCGCGGCATTAGGAAGGTTGAGAACCACTGATCTAAACGGTCAGGTCCCTATGCGAGTCACCAATTGCAGGATGCAAACTCCAGAGCATTTGCCCCACAGAGAAACGGTGTGTGAGAAGCTGATACATGCCACAGGTTATAAGAATCTCAGTATAAATTTACCTAAACACACTTATACCTGGTGTGAATCTAAGCATGTTAGACCCACTGCTGCAGGCATGCCCTCTCTGCATACACACCATGCACACTTCTCAGCGCCCCCAGGCAGGCACATTCTCTCTGAACCCAGACCAGTTAAGGGCTGGCACCCTGGTAACTAACTTACACACTAGCACACACTCACTATAACACATACTTACTAAAACACAAACGGCCTCTCACACACTAAAACATACTCACTCAGTCATACCCCACTCTGTCAATCACAGCTTACTCTCTCACACCCTTGCCTGAAGCTCCTCATTATAGCTGTGTTTTTATCATGGAGGTTACATAACATTGCATTATGTGACCCTATTGCCCTCTCACCTCCAAGAGTGGGCTGACCCTAATCAGCCCACCCCTGACTCCAACCCTTTATGGTCAAATACTCAGCACACATCACTTCCTGGAGCACCTTGTGTGAGGTGGGTATGCATTCAGACATGCTGCATTGTGGGTCTGATTTGCACATAGTAGGGGAAGATCACATATTTCTGAATCGTGAACTGGAACCTCAAAACTTGGGAAGGTCCCAGGTAAATCAAGACAGATGTGTGGCATGTACCTGTGAGTATATAATAATAATAATAAAAATTAAAAATAACCAAGCTTCTTTTTCATATAGCTGGACAGCATGCAATAGTTTTTTTTGGATTACCTGTTGTGTAGCACGTACAGGTGAGATCACACGCCCTTCTGCTTTATGCTACTATATCTTTTTTTATCTTTCTCTGTGTTATCATTTAGATTACATGACCCTTCTTACTCAGCAGTTCCGCAGAGATAAAAGTCTGACAGACAGTTCAACCGTAGGATGTCTGGTTCATGCATACTCAACCTTTGAACACCATGAATGGAGCGCTTTGTGATTTTGCAAGATTTCCCATTGTCAAATGCAAATGCCATTGCAAAGCTATTCTCCAGCACATGTGGCCACTCGTCCTGATTTTCTAGTTCAACGTACAGTTACTTTTTTAGACCAATATCAGGTAACATAGAAAACACTATTCATATTTCTTGTTTCATAATTCATTATTTGTGGATTTCCTCCCGTGGGTGTATTAACAATGGGGCAAAAGCTCTAGAGGGTCACGCTAAAAGACTGACCTATAAATATATCTCTTTGGTCATGGAACTCGGAAGGATAGCACCCTACGGATGAGAACAATGAAGGTAAGCCAGAGTCCTTGAGCCCTACTGTAGAGGAACCAGGCCTAACATTTTAGGTCCAGATTGTCATTGTGGGTCAAATGGGTCTGATGTACCGATAGATAACTATGAGTAAACTTTTGCGACAGTTCTGAGAGGGCACTCACTGCAGGAAAGTTGTACTCACTGACAGAATGAGGAGTGAGATACAGTATTACTATTTTTACTGAAATTAGACTTTTGTTCTAATAACTTGACACCTTTGAAAATGTACTGCAGTTATTACAGTTGAATAATAATTATATATGTCTATATTAGCTAAAGATTCCTTGGAACTGGTAAATGCACTTGTAAACATTTCCTTTTTGTCCCTTTGAATGGAAATAAAATGAGGAAATCAAAAGCAACTAACATAAGTATACCTACAGTATAACAAAAAATATAGAATGTAAAAAAAGAACAGTCAGATTTAAAAGGGAGACTGATTTAGATTACAGAAAACTGGAACAAATAGTTTTTTTTACATTTTTTTTTTGAGCCTCCTTTTATTTATTTGACGATTATTCGTGTTCCTATTACTTTAATTTTTTATGTTTTGATAATGCTAATAGCATTGCATTGCTTAAATGGAAATTTGATTTAATATAAAATCTTATTACAAAACACTACAGTTAAAAACACTGAAAATTGCTTTAAAAAGCTTAAATACTTTATAAGACAAATTCATCTAATTTCCAAGCTTATTGCTGTTCATCAGTGATTTGACCCCTATAATGGAAGAAGCAGCCAAGAG
Organism: Spea hammondii; assembly: GCA_029215755.1. Taxonomy (NCBI): domain Eukaryota; kingdom Metazoa; phylum Chordata; class Amphibia; order Anura; family Pelobatidae; genus Spea; species Spea hammondii. The sequence goes on from JARDYJ010000002.1 coordinate 114,878,477, forward strand.
ACAGAATTTGAGCTGGAGATATTGAACAATTGTGTAATCAAGCTCAGGAAGGTACAAGGGTAGCTCTTATGATGTAACACAATCCAAAATTAAAATAAGTGAAGTAAAGGACAAGGAATGTCTTTTTTTGGCAATTTGATGAGAAATGTTAAAAATGTAACAGGTCTATTAAAAAAATATATCATATTATGCTTGACTTACAAAAAACTTCTCCTTTACAGCATTCAACTTCATTTTTTAAAGTTGTTTTGTACAAAAAAATTAGAACAACTATTTCATTTGTTAAAACGTAATATTTTTAGATCCCCTTTGTTTACATTTGTAATATACACATACAAAAAAATGCATAGTCACATTTCCTTAAATTACAACACTTATAATACACTCTAAGAGAAAAATATTTTGCTCTGTGGGACTTCCCTATTAAATGCCTCACGGGCATCAATATCTTTCATAAGCCTTAGCACAGACACTCATGTCCTTGTACAATCTTGGTGAAGTTACTACTTAGTTTCACAATATCACTTGCACTATTTCATGTTTGTAACTGTCCACGCTGCATGTATTTCCCCTCCATGGCACACAAAGCAATCCCCTAGCCTTCATTTCTGTCAGGATTCCACCCTGCTAGCTCGGACCATGCATGATGATTTTTGCGTTCTGTCCGGCTGTTACCACTAGTGGCCACCCTCTCCCTCTCTCTGCAGTGCTCAGGATCTGATTACCAGGTCAGCTGGGTCTGATCACCTGGGTGGTACCTGCCTTTATTAACCTGCCCTGCCCTGTAGTCAGGGCCTTTGCATTGAAGTGCATGGACCGCTCTGCTTTGGCCTTGTACCTAAACCCGTGTCCTGTACCTGAGCTACCTGCCTATATCGTGAGCTACGTGTCCTGTACCTGAGCTACCTGCTTATATCGTGAGCTACCTGCCTATAACGTGAGCTACATGTCCTGTACCTGAGCTACCTGCTTATATCGTGAGCTACCTGCCTGAACCGTCAGCCCACCCAGTAGGCCTCCGTACCAGTCAGCCCTGCCAGTGGGCTTCCTGCCGTCAGCCCACCCAGTGGGCCTCTGTACCAGTCAGCCCTGCCAGTGGGCTTCCTGCCGTCAGCCCACCCAGTGGGCCTCCGTACCCGTCAGCCCTGCCAGTGGGCATCCTGCCTAGAGACTACTGCCTTTACTTGCTGGTGATATCCTACATCAATACAGTACCTTTCCTCGTATTCTGTGTGTTATTTCGCCTGTCCGTACCACATCGCTTACCGTCATGCATCGTGGGGTACAAACAGAACCCCTTGTATCTCCTGCTACTGGGCTCCTACCCGACCTGCTTACCAGGGTCGTGACAATTTCATTCTCACACAATGTAACATTTCATTCTAATTTGTGAAAGTTGTTGCTCATGTACCAGTCAACTGACCCATTTTCATGTTTGTTTTCATGTTCAGTGATATACCATGTCTGCAATGTACAAGCATATGATGGAACCCTTCCCAACGTACACTACTGGGCCTGCTACTTTTTGATTAACACATTTTTTTCTGAAAAGGAAATTATGATAGCCTTACCTGAGCCAATGAATTATATTTTCTGAACAACCAGATCACCAGAAGCATACACAAGCTGTAACAAACAAAATCCTTATAAGTATAATTTGCACATCATTATCCACTGGTTACATATTTATACATTAAAGCTCAGAGACATTCACTTGGAAATGTCCTTGTTCTTGAAAGAAAAGTACATTTTGAAATTGATCAGAAATACAAATTAGATGTTAACGTTGTAAATGACTAATGTCGCTGGAAACGGCTGATTTTAATGGAATATCTTCATCTTCATAAAGAGGCCCTTTATCAGCAACCATCACTCCTGTGTTCCAATGCAAAAGTGACCTCAAACTTTTGAATAATAGTGGTGCGTAGTTAAAAGTCACTTTTATGTTACTGGTCACACATTTAGTACATCGTTCAGTTGTCTTGGAAACACAAAGAATGTGTATCCAAACACATACCGCATTTTAACAAAAAAAACAAGGCCTCCTAGTCGAAACATAAATGTTACTGTTCTGGAAACAAAGAAGGAATCAAGTTCTTTGCAAGTTCAAGTGCTTTGGATCTGCATGTGTTAAACGAATGCTAAAACTGAATGAACTAAAACCTGTGGTGTATTTACCACACCGCTGCCCTCGGCCCAGCCGCATCCACCATCTTGCCATCACTCCTTTGTAACTGCCCCATTGGGCAGAGCAGACCAGGGGGGCTGATAAGCCAAATAGGGCGACCTGCCTTCGGTATTGGGGGAAAGAGCAATGTCGCCAAAGTACAGAAAACACCACTGACTATATTATAAACTATAAGCCAAGCAAAGAATGGGAATGGCCAGTGCAGCTAGGAGGCCCTCTGCTTACCATATCAGACTGAGTAGGATGGCAACTGAATGGGCAAAAACCATATATGAGTTTTGGCTTCATTGCCATACTGGATTCTACCTTCTGTAACATGATCTTTACAAGTCGATTCTCAATGACAGCTTATTTTTACTGCAGAAAATTGTATTTTAATAGAGATCTTCTTACCAGCCAATTAATGAGAATGTAGCTGTTATACTCTTCACAGTGGCAATTGTCACCTATAACAGAAAAACAAAGAAAAAAATAAAGGCAAGGCAACCAACAATGTAAGCATTGAAATAACTGTGAATCAAAATTTCAGATTCACCCACTGCTGTTATCAGTTTTACTTACCATCTAGTAATAAAATAAAATATAGTAATAAAACCCAGTCAGTGTTTCCATTTTTTTTAGTAAACAGATTACTTAAGAGCTTTAAAAGGGGAAAACAATTAATAGGATCTGTAATGCTGAAAACAACCCATTTTACTTTAAGACGGGCTAGAGATAAGGGCTAGTTAACATCACAACCATTGGCACACTGGGTCATGTAAAACTAGAATGGCCCCTTTTACAGCTTTTAGCATCGGTGGATATATCAATGGATTATTTAAATGAATGGATTTCCCCCTGTGTAATTTAGAGAGATCATTACTGATTATTTATAAGGAGAGAGTGTAGTGCAAAATGTAAAGTGTGGTCTGGTTGCCATAGCAACTAAAGGAATGGTTCAAGCAGCAGGGACATTTTATTCGTTGCTAATGACTGGCTCGATCCAGGCACTGGGCTCTACCCGAAAGCAATAGGGACAGAGCCAGTTTCAGGTTCCATTGGGCCCCATCAGGATACAAAAAAACCTTAACTCTCAATCCTTACACATAATTAAACAGCTTTACTGGCCATATATTACTTGCTGTGGTCAATGTCAAGTAGCCCAGTATGCTATATATAATTAGTCTTCCTATGGATATCCATTAGATGTCATATGGATGACCACAAGGAAACGTGACCCCCTTTTTCTCCTTGCTACGATATGGTGATCGAAATGTCTTCTGATCATAATGCAGTGATTCTGAATTTCAATGTTGCATCATTTATTCATATGCAGATTTATTTTCTGTCTTTCTCACTGCAGTCATTTTATATTCATGGATTTGGCTTCTAAACACTGTACCTCACAGGGGGTGAGAGAGGCAGCATTTAGAATTCTGCAAATGCTAAGATTTTGCGTTTTGATTTTTCTTTAAAAAATTATATTTCATTTTGGCCGCGTATGCTATAAATTTTGGAGGAAAAAAGGTTGTCAGGTAGTATCAATTCTTATGCATTTGGCAAAAAAAACAAAAAAAAACTTTTATAAATTACTGTTTGACAGTCAGGTAATTATTGTCTGGAATGAAACAGTTCTTGATTCGTAATAATTTGGTAATTTAGCATAGCATTTCTGGACTGAAACCTTTTGAAATTGTTCTTGGGTTATTACCTTGCCTTGATTATTTCAAAATGGTAATGGGTGATTTCCTGCTGTTGACTTCCCGTTCACAGCATTTTTTTTATTTTTTTTTTAAGACTGAACTCTTTCATTCCCGAGACTCGTCTGTGGTCTAATTTTAAAGTCATTGTTACTTGAGCCGACAATGCCATATACTGTTTTAATGGATTATTACATGGTGTAAGTCATCATCTTAATGTCATTACCGCAAACATGTGGCCAATAAAGTCATTTCTGCTTGTGCCCTGAAACCAGACTGGAAAGTCAGTGCAGCTAATAAAATGTCACGTAGAACTCCGGAGATGTAGATATACATAAATCACTGTGTACCTTAATGGTTTATGGACATCCGCGTGTGAAAAAAAAACTATGGAGACGTACGTGTCACTCTCTTTTTTCAAGCTATTACCTCGCGGGTCCAATGATGGCCAATAGCAGCTAGCTTACACCTTGAGAAAGCCCACCATTCTCTGTGGTGGGACCTGCCATCAGGTGAGGCCGTCTGTGCAATAAGACTGTCTCCTACATGTTTTGCCTTGTAAATCTCGTAGCGTGGAATATAAATCTTGTTTTCTCCAAGTAACTCTTCCTCGAAGGGATGCTCTTGAATGAATCATTATGTCTTATTAACGATCCACTGCCATGGAAACCTGCTCCGGCAGCCAGCCAAGAATGCAAGCTGCAAGCGTTTCACTAATTATCGAGTTGATTGTTTGAATAAAAATCGTATCTCTGTCGGCTCTTTATGAGTTAATCATACCCGTCGGTTATTAAAACCATTAGTGTCAAAGGGGTCTATTGAGCTGAAATTCATGGAGGTTCAACTGTTCTTCATTTAATAAGTATTTTTTTTTTCATTCTTTCTCAGCCTCCTGCTTGTGCATGATTTATGAAAGGCAGTCATGCCATTTACAGCCAGCTTGACAGAGAAAATATGACTAACCATTAAAGGGAATTAAATTGGGACTTTTTTGTTATGCCCCTTTAAGTGTAATGTATTCCATTCACCGTATTAAGATTCATTTGTGTGAGCAAATAGTTTTCTACTATAGGGACCATGTAAATGAAACTTACACATATCTATGTGGCGTTATAACGTTAGATAGAGGCAGTCCCCACATTTAAGCCCAGTCTGTGTTGGTTACTGCTACAATTGACAATCTCAAAGGTAAATTGCAAACAGAATACAATAACGGGTAGATGAAAAATACAAAGTACAAACCCTAACTGACCACCATTGTGTACCATAGAAACAGCATCTCATGTAATCATCCAAGAAGCACAGCTGTCTCATTCACAAAGTACTATGTCAAGCTAAAAAGACCTAAATACTCTTCTGTTAAAGTAATATACATCCGAAATTTACAAACGTTTACTGCCATACATTGCAAAAACAACAAAAGTGTAACAATAAATAAGTATATGCCACATGGGAGGTATGCACCACCACCACATGTATATATTGATGAAATATTATGTAACTAACTGGAGTAAGAACCACAAAATTACAGAAACATGAATGGTATAGAGCCAAAGGGGAAACATAACGGGAACATATTGTGTAAATCCCCATTAGGTGTCTTTATACTTGCTGCATTTGCTGGAAGTCAGTCCCTGTGGGGACTCATTTCATTTCATGAATTTAATAGATGGGGTGGCTGAACAGGTTAACATTATAGGAATGTAGGTCTTGCACATAGGACTCCTAGCGAGTGCTCACTTGCTTTGCAAGCCAATCAGAGCTATTTAGCTGAAACTCCGCACCTGTTCCGGCCATTGAAATGTTCTGTCACCTCCAGTACTGCAACTCAGGATTCCTTCATATGTGGTACCATAAATAAACATGGCCCATCCCTTTTACTTGTCTATAACATATTACTGTACCCTGCTCTACATCCTAATCAAAGGATCTATATAACTATTTCACTCCTGCAATTTCTTCATGTCCGTTATGTTACCGCCTTATTTGGTGGCAGCCAACTGGTTCTGGTACTCTTTGCTTAAGTATAGGAAGAAAATGGTAGATAACATGAAGACAAGAAAGGCTATGTTTGCTCTGACATCTCTGGACACAGATCTGAGTTTAGATATATTGTGTATATTGCAGGGGTGTTTTAGGTGAGGGCATACGAGTTTGCACTGAGCTTGTTTGCAATTAGCAAAATTTACGTTCACACGCACCTGCAAACAGCATGTAGATTAGTGAACATGTAGGTTGTGTTCAGGTGAACTAACGCTAAGAGTGTCTATGGGTTGTTTTAAAGCAGATATCAGAGTTGGCATGTATATCACTGAAGGGTAAGAACAGATCACACTGCTAAACAATAAACAACAAGTGTCTGAATCTTTGCTAATTGGCAATCAAAAAATTACTTATGTACGAATATGCTTCTCCTGTTCGTTGAGGCTTCTGATTAAAAGGTCAATTGCTTCTCAGTCACTGCATAATCAGGTGTGTCCTGTAGTTAGCAATAGCAATAGAGGAAACAAAATCTTGTTTTACTACTAAGGGATTTTCTGCTTTAATCTCCTTGCTTTGTTGTATACATCTGAACTTTAACATGCTATCTGTGAATCTTGCTTCATAATGCATGTAGTCAGAACTGGCGTTTAGGGAATGTGTCCTTCTTCACTTTAATTACATACACGCTCAGCAATGTATTTAACTTGGGTGCTGCCCTAGGCCTGACACGGGGCACCACACTCCATGGTTGCCATCTTCACTGCTAACCAACACAATTTCTTCTTCTTTAAAGGACAAACAGGACATTGGTACAGTCCTCAATAGCGTAAATGGGCTGGTTTAGCAGATCAAAGATCTCCATTGTAACAGTTGATTGATCTGCAGCGAAGCTGGGTGCCTGATAGCTTAATGGGGTTATCTGCCTTTTGCAGCAGAGGGGCTTCCCTATATATATAGTGTTCCCTATTAACAAACCCTTAGGTTGTTATATATAGCTTCTAAGACAGGGGCGTCCAACAAGCGGCCCGCGGAACCTCGAGGTGCGGCCCGCGTGAGATCGGCAGCCAGGATCAAAAGGGCCCTGCTGCTTACTTGTGGGAGGGTCTATTCTCTGCGCCAGTCCTGCTTCCTCTGTGGGGAGAACGAGGGAGGCCGCGCCCCCTGCTGAAGTCTGTGAGCAGCATCGAGAGCTGTAGAGCAGGTAAGGGGGTGGAGTAGGTTGTGTGAATGAGTATGTCTGATTGAGGGAATGAATCTGTGAATGAATGAATTTGTGTGTGTGTGATAGCATGGATGTGTAAGTGCTGGAACCTAGGCATGATGGGACTGTTATTGCTGTTAGCAATCACACTCCTATCATGCCAAGTCAGCCAGTACATGCTGAAACCTGGCTAGCTGCCCCCCTTGTGTATTGATGCTGCCAGCAGTATGGGGTCTGCACTTACAGCCACCCTGTACCAGCATGTATTGGCTGACTTGGGATGATAGGAGTGTGATTGCTAACAGCAATCTGCTAACAGCAATCACAGTCCCATCATGCCTAGGTTCCAGCATTCACTGGATGCCTGGGTATAAAAAGAGTGTGTTTGTTGATTTTTTTTCTCCAATTGTGGTGTGTTACTTTTAATAAAAGTGTGGTTACACACTAAAATTGGACAAAAAATACAATGCCCAGCCAACCAGTACATGCTGGAATCTGGGTATGCCTGAGATTGCTGTCAACAATCATAACATATAATTTTTTTGTACAATTTTGGTGTGCAACTTACTTTTATTAAAAGTGTGTGGGGGGTCACTTTCAGTTTTGGCTAAGTAAACCCTGAATTTTCGGTTTTGGTCCAGAATTTTCATTTTAGTGCATCCCTAAAGTTTTACACATATATATGACATATAGACATGCTTCCTCATTCACAATCATTGTGTGGTTACCCTCAATAATTTACAGAAACATAAAAAAGTTCAAAAAACTTCCCAAACCAATATTCACAGTAACAAAATAAATTCACATGGATAAAGTGCAAAGTATACACAGGATATACCCTATATCTCTTTCTCAGCGTAACAAACCAGTAGGCAAGATCAACAGTTACACCCTCATAGAGACTTTTGTAATGAAATAGCAATCATACACCCCCAGGTGAATAGTCATTTTGTTTTATTTGGTGATGTCACTGTCTGGAACCTGTATGACATGTTTGGATACTCTCCAAAGGAGCCCCCATCCATTTTTATGGGTTTGCGCCATCGTTCTTGGCCTGTATGTTAGAAAGCTTTCGAAGAACCTTTCCTCCTGTGCCTCGCCCTACACCATCCTTTGTTAATTGCTTCCGCACCTCAGACAACCAGGTGTATGACACATTCCATAAAGTACTACACCTCTCTCATAGGCATTTTACGCCTTTATTACAATTTTGTTGATTTTCAATTGTTTTTTTTCTTGTTTATTGACTCTCCAGTATTCTTGCACAGAGCACATCCTTAATCTGTCTCTACGAGCAGGACAGAATTAATGGGAAACATCAATGTAAGTAACAAGGGTAACACTGAAGATTTAACTAATTAAATACTTCCATCCGGGACTGATTTCGTTTCTCTACCTGCATCCGCTTGAGAGGGTTCATAAAACCAAGGGGTCAGTGTAAAAGTGTCAAGTTCACAGGATGGAAAAATGTTTTTAAAATGCAATAAAACGAAAGGTCGGATGAAGCACTATACACAATATAACGTTTTGTGTAGTATGCCTGGTCTGGGAGCGTTAAAAGCATATCTTCCCATTTACAGTATCATGGTTCATTGAAATCTAAACAACCTGAACGCTAAAGGTTTGAATGGCCTCTAACTTGAAGAACTCCATGCTTGCTATCAATAAACAAGCTCTAGGTAGAGTAATATCAGTTCATTATGATTAGATCATTTAGTCTCGTAATTGAGCAGACACAACACACTGGGTCACAACGAAGCAGCAGGAATGTATACAAAGAAACATATGCATGCAATGTGCCAGAAGGGCTTCTTATAAGAGAGAGTTCCACCTCTGGTCCTCTAATCCAAAGATATACTATTACATTATGTTTTTAAACTATACTTACCACAAAAGGTGCATATACTATAGGCTACTAAGCACATCATTCAAATTAGCTTGATTACTTTAGTATGATTAGGTAAAATTTGAAACATGCATAGTTTACCTTTTATACGGATATATTAAGGGAAAACACATTTCTTGCCAAACCATGTATATATGTGTTTAAAGATGTAATATAAACATATTACAACATGAAAAGGTATTATAACATTTTTAGTCTGGTAGCAAATGATTCCACAACTCCTTAGCGACTCGCATATATTTCCACAGAAGGTAATAAATTACATGTATAAACATCCCACATACTGCAAGAAGGCACGTTATGTAGATCAGCAACATGTCAAACGTATATGTGACCTGGGAAAAAATGGCCAACCGGGTCACCCTATTAAAAAAACAGCAATGCTAAGATATAACCTGCTTTTGAAGTTAGAATTTTATGTGGGATTTCTTCTGATATAAAGTGCATTTTTCTGAGGATTTGTCTGCATTCCATGAAATACTTGATTATCTTGGATAGTTTCTTTTTGTTTAAAATATAAATTTCTCCTATTTTTGTCATTCACTCGAATCCTAATATGTATAAATGAAATTCCCTGTTGTGAATTAAAATTCACATTCCCAAGACCTCTCAGTATGTTAAATTGAATGCCAGCATAGGTCAAATGGAGAAATAGGAGAACTTTTGTTCTTGAGTCACAAATGTATTTTTTATTGGCACAAAAGTCTATAATTTCCCAATGAACTGGAAATTATAAACTAAAAAGTTAATCCACAGCCAAAGAATAATTTATAGCTTTTAAACAGTACCTGGAATTACATGCATTATATACTCACAAAATTGGGAAAAAAATCTACAACTCAAATTATGAGTTTCTGATAGAGAGGCAAAATGTCCCATGAATATGAACATTTAACACGGTGTGTAAATTGGTGCCATCTTTAACCATATAAAATAAGTACCGTATTTGCTCGATTATAAGACGACCCCCCAAAATCTGAATATTAACTTAGGAAAAAAAGAAAAAGCCTGAATATAAGACGACCCTAAAGGAAAAAAGTTTTACCAGTAAATGCTAATTCATGTAAACTATTTTTTTAAATAAAAGCTATGATTGAGAAAAATATTTTTTTTGTTTTTATTTCCTTGTATTTTCCAACCTGTCCCCCAGTTACGCACATCTGCCCCCAGGCTTGCCACACCAATATGGCACTGTGGCCCATGATATGCCTTTTAACCCTCTATATGCCACTGTGCCCCATGGTATGCCTTTTGACCCCCTATGTGCCACTCTGCCTCCAGAAATGCCTTATACCCCTATATCCCATTCTGGCATTTAGGGGGTTAAAAGGCATATTATGGGGCAGAGTGGCATATAGGGAGGTATAAGGCATTTCAGGAGGCAGAGTGCTCTATTAAATGCCCCCTTAACACCACTCTGCCTCCTGAAATGCCTTATACCTCCCTATATGCCACTCTGCCCTATAATATGCCTTTTAACCCACTAAGTGCCAGAATGGCATATAGGGGTATAAGGCATTCCAGAAATGCCCTATGCCCCCATTTAACACACACAAACACACACGCGTGCTTCCAATTTCCTGCTGTATTGATAGTATAGATCAGAGCTCCCGGCACCGGTGCGGGGAGCTCTGATCTCTGACAGCCGGGGAAGGTATGCGCGACGGACGCAGACAAACCCCCGCTGCCAACTCCACCTCCTTCCGGCTGCAGCGGAAGGAGACGTCAACCCGCTGCCCCGGCAATACAGCAGGAAGCACCGGTAAGTGTGTGTGGGGGGGTGTTAAATGGGGGGGGGGACAGGAGGATCCAGGTCCCCCGCAGCGGTGCGGGGGATCTGGATCTTAGTCTCATAATCAGACCTCTATTTGAGGTCTGATTAGAAGACGACCCCGATTAGCATTTGCTCTGAAAAAACCTCGTTTTATAATCGAGCAAATACGGTAATATAAGCATAGTTTGTGTATCAGTTGTAGTTGGAATACTTCAGGACGGTAACAATTTATAAGAGCAACAAGCAACTAAAATGAAAATAAATAAAATTAGGTTAACAACGTAAGAGCACGTGGTTGTACCCAAGTAACTCCTTCTAAACGGACAGTCATGTCCAAAGTTTGTGAGTCGGTGACTCAATTAAATAGCACATTGCAATGATTCCAGATGGTCAATGGAAGTATGAGCATTAGTCTTTGGCACACTGATCACAAATGATTTCCACACAGTGCTGATCAGCTCATGTTAAGTGGTGCCCAGAAGTATGGGGGTTTTTGAAAATCACAAAGAGGAATCCCTGACGTAACAATGTTACCGTAATTCATACAAGATCTTTACTACAGTTAGTTTATTAAGTATTATCCTAATGTAATTTGAAAAAATATACATATCCTTAAAAAAGCTATAGTAGTAGAAATCCAGTTGGGGATACATTGGGAGTGATATTTAAATAGAAAAACAGAAATCTAGAATTTGGCAGCAAGTAAGGGCCATTTGGTCTGTCTAGTCTGCCAATTTTTTCTTTCTGTAAAGGCTTGAACCTTAATCAGTCCTTGGACTCCTCTCACGTTTGGGATAGCCATACGACTATGCCATGCACGTTTAATTTCCTCACCGTATTGGCCCCCACCACTTCTACTATGAGGTTGTTTCACTTATCCTCTCAGTAAACCAAAACGTCCTTACGTGGGGTTAGCCACGGATAAGTAAAACCTTTCATCGTTCCTCTTATTATATATAATTAACAATACAGATAGTGTGTTTTTAGGGCTGGGTCAGAACATCCAAGGGCAGTGGATAAAGTTAATGGTCACATAATGGGAAAAGCAGGACTACAGGCCAATTACTGAAAGCTAGTGAAATGCCTACTAATACCTCTATCCCCCACCTAACTTATGACTCCTGTAAAATCACTGCTTTCTCACAAAATCATTACAAATCTGTCCAGTACTTTCCAGTAGTCAGCTGGCCAATGAAATGACACCAAGGAGCAGCTTTACCTTTACTTATTACTTGTTACCTCTTCTGGGCACCAGGTTACTAAGATGGAACAAACAAACACAAGAATAGACGCAAACCTAAAATGTTTGATGTGTCTACATAACCCTTCTCCTCAGGCAAGGGTTAGAGAGAACAAAAGACGACGCTCTGCCATTGAATAACACCTAAAATGGTATAAAAGAACTTATCAGGAAGTTTCTATAGCAACACCACACCTACCAACTGATACAAAATGGAATTAGATAAAATTTGTTTGAAGGTCATACTGTTCATTTCAAGGTGCACAGAACTTTTACTGTTTAATTAAAAAGGGAATTGTGAAATAAACGAGTCAAAGGACTTTCACTACTAAACAAAACAGTAATCCAGCATGTGTTTTTTTATAAAGGTTAAAAATAATCAAACCAATCTTTTGCTTGATTTTACATCTTTTAAAATTAATGTTATGTTTCCCAAATCCTATATTTTATAGTCCTTTACAATCTATTTAATGGTATTTAAAACTCAAAAAACAATTCATGTGTATTTAAACGATATATACACATACATACACACATATATATATATATATATATGTGTGTAGATGCTTATTGTTGATTATTTCAGACAGCCTATGTAACGATGAGAAGAGGGAAGAACTCCAGAACAGGAAATTGATTAGATAATACTGGCCTCACCATAGACTGATACCATCTTCACCAAGGTCAACTCTTATACTAAATATGTCAAACAAAAAGAAGCTATAGGTAGTTTCAACAAACTTATTTATGGACGGGTGCCGGCATCCATACATCTCATCCTGTTCAGGTTCTACAATGTGCGTTTCTATGTGTGTGTATATGTGTATTTGTATATATGTGCATTATATGTGTGTGTGTGTGTAAGTGTGTAGTGCCGAATAGAAGTAAGAAGGGAGAACGGACACATAGCAGCATGGCACAGCACATCACTTTGTCTTTTATTCGGGCCTTTTTAGCGTTTTGTGGTGGAAATGACCTGGCGACTGCAGCGCAGTACATGCATCGATAAGTAGAAAAAGGTAGTGCTTGGCTTTAAGTACATTTTCTGTTTACATCCATGCTCTGGACCCCATTGCGTGTGTTAATGTGGGGTACGCCTGTAGTTGCTTCAGGGCCCAAAGCTCCTTAATCTGGCCATGATGGCAACAGTTTCCGTTCAAAAGACTCTACATGGCATTGGGGTGATTAACCTTACTGTAACTCAAACACAATTATTCATATATAAAGAAACCATAAACCACACAAAGGATATTCAGCCTTTAAGCCGGGACTCCACATGCTCCCAGGATGAGACAGTCACGCCGAGTGACGTGCAATATAACGCTTATCACCGTAAAACCATTTTTACTGCATATTGTATGTTTTTAGCATTAGCATACATCATTGTGTTTAGCTCTTCCTGGTCACTCTGCATTCGGTTTTGGCGGACATGTAAGTTCTGCACCGGATACATGCGCCTCAGAGAGCTGATTAATAACAGGATAAACCCAGTTACCTGATACAGCAAAATGAATACAATTATGACATATACACGCGTAAGCGGATTTCACAAAGTTAATCCCTTAGAATTTTGACTGGTGGGGAGAACAAAAAGGCCAGTCCCTGCTAAAGACTCTTGGGAGGTATGTGATTAGCAACATAATGGTAATTGTGCCTTCCTATAACTGGGTGAACTGGGCGCATGCCCCTCTATACCAAGAAATTCAGAGCAACTGGCAACTTGTTAATCAGTAGTTTAATGAGGATGGCGAATACACGTAAGCGGATTTCTGATGACGTCACACATTCTAAGCCACTGTGTGATAAAGCGGCCTAAACAGAACTCCTGTAAATGAATAAAACATCTTAAAGGGGAATACCGTATATCCTCCGCTGTTGTATTGTTAATGTTGTTTTACAACACGCACGCAATAAACGCTGAGTACCATTTAAAGCAGGCCGCACCGGGGCAGAACGGGTTAAACGCAAGCGCGTACGAGTGCCCATACGCCAGGGCGCTGCAATTGCTCGTGAGCGCGCACGCTCTACTCACGCATTGAATACTGCTGGAGGACCGCGGGCTGAATAAGGTGCAATTGTGCTCCCCCATAGTGAAAGGGTGGCGGGGTAACCCCGGCGGCTCCCGCTGACGTACTCGGCTCTCTCGCCTCTTTATTGATGCTAATCTCTGCCAGGAAGGGGGGTCATCTTCCAAACGGCTAGCGCGCATGCGCACAATGTATGCCTGTGACAGCCGCCGGTCCAGATGTGCGTGGATGGTGTAACCGGATTCTTGGTGTTTGGGCCTTTTGGATGATTACGTAAATATATCCCTTACTAACACAGTAAAAGTGTAAAAAAGAGCTCCACAGCCCCGCTAAAGATGGATGCATGTAAGAGTACTTTGTGGGTACTAAAATATGTATCCTTTTAAAAAGGTGCTGCTTTTGTAGCTGCCCTTTTCCTTGCTACTGAGTGGCAGCATTAAGTATATATATATATATATATAAACTGTTAAACATATCCATGTACAGTGCTATGTTGGAGCTATAAAACAATAAATTACAATAATAAACATGGCCAGATTTCTTACCTATTTAAGATGGCTGGCGATGAAGCCGCATTTGTCTGAAGGATAGTATGGTTTTTCCTCTCTCTCATTCTCTCTCACTCTCTCTCATTCTCTCTCACTCTCTCTCATTCTCTCTCACTCTCTCTCTCTCTCTATATATATTATTGTTGCAGGATGACAGACATGTTTTGAATACATTTTAACAGTAATTAGAGGTCAGCCTTATCCGCCTGCTCACAATCGTATCTGAAGATGCGTGATATTTCATTTATTTAGTGGATATATATTTGGCACGTAAGCTTCGATAGTAATTTGTTGTTATAACCTGGAATGCGTTTTTGGTTTCTGCCATGAAAAACTAACCTTTAAATACATTAATGTCTGCTGCTTTCCTGATATATCAAGTTCTACAAGTCTAACGTGTCTGCATTGTTCTTCATTCACATCAGAATACAATTCCACTGTTAAGTCTTTTCAAGAAATGTCATTCAGTTCAGCGCTGACTTTTGTATATTGTATTAATACAAAGAATATCATGTACAAATGCCTTATGGATATTAGCATGTTATTACAGCAAGTATTACATTCTCATTGAATGTGCACTATTTGGTTTTAGGCCTATGATCTTTGAAAGGGATGTGATGGTATTACTTGTTTGAAGTCAAAGGCAGCTGTGCATCATATTTCCTTCTTAAACACTGCAGAGTCTACTTTTAAATGTAAAGAAGATTTTGTTGTAGATAATTGGAACAGCTGACCAGCAGAAACGGTAGAGGTTAAAATAAACAAGAGAGGGAATTCATAGATACAGGGATGGGCATATGGCATCCAAAGACCGATTACGTCTTTACAGCTAGAGAAAGCAGGCGGACTAGATGGGCCGAATGGCTCTTATCTGAGCACACTAGTTTTCATGCTTGTTGCCCATCCCGGGCTCTCACGCTTCATACGTTGATGGGGGGGGGGGTTACACATGTTCCCAGTGCAGAGATCTTCCTGCATTTAATTAGCTCATAAATATAGATAAAGATATCTGGGAGGCTAGTAACTGCAGCGTGTCACACGTTCGTATCGGTGAGTGACAGCCACTAAAAACTGCCAGGCTTTATGAAAATGTGAAAACGCAAACTTCTTAAAAAATTCTAGCTGCCATTTACAAAAGGTAAAATCTATGCCACTGCTCCCTAAATCCCATTTTACAAATCTGGTTTGTGCTGGCACTGGGGCTTGCGAAATCTTTAACTGCCCTCTGTCACCATTTTCCAATGTTGGAACTCAAAAGGGGTAAAATGGCCACAACTAGCCATATACACCTACAGTTTTAGCTTTGTAATGGGTTTTCTGGTGCTCACTATTGCAGTTATTTAAAGAAATAACATGTCACAACTGAAACTAATTTAAACAATTAGGTTATATGTTTCTTACTTTAGTTACATTATCTAAGATCTGAGACTAGCAACTAACAGTCACTTTTTTATTTAGCCTTTTCTCTATGTGTGCGTGACTGTGTATATACAGTATATATATATATGTATATATATATATATATTGTGACAAACCCTGTAGCATGACGGCCATACATGTCACATTTAGAGGTCCTAAGCACAGTCCTGTAGGGCAATCCGAGTCAGGAACACCAGCTTGTTGCAAAACAGCCCTTTATTTTAACTCAAACCCCAAAACCAAATCATAAAAAGAAACACCAAGCTCCCAATTGGAGCCCTCTTTAACTGTACGATGCTGGCCTAGATTGACCAGCCTAATCACCCACTACCTCAACCTCCCCGCCAGACCCAGCAATGCCAGATGCCGGTCCCATAGGAATCCCGGACCGGATCCTGCAGACTTCTAGCCTCCTGGAAAAGCCAGCATGTAATTTCCACAGAATGGGGGTTCACAGTCTCACAGTATATATATTGAATAACATAGCACTATGTGTTAAATCAGGTCTACATAGTTAATACACAAATCAGTATCATGATTCTAATATCACTTGTGTTTTATGTTAATTAAGTAAAATTATAAGTCAAAATGGATATACAATATGCAGGAGTCAATCACAGATTGCCCAGAATGGGCAGTTAGCTGCAGGCCCCTTCATGTGAAAAAACAGCAGGCTATTTGCTACCAAGATATGGGTACCTGGGCCCATCATACACGGACGATAGTTCAGCGCAGACAAAGATTTCCACTCATCTTTTAATATAATGTGTGGTTGTGGGAAATTGGGCCAAGGTCCCTTGCATTTAATGGAGAGAGAACCACTAGCAGAACTACCAACATCAAATGCACATTTGATTATGAAGGCAGATCTTTATCACCCAGTGTAGGGAGTCCCTACACTGAACATCTGGATCAGCCGCACCAATCACAATATTATTCTCATGGTAAAAAAATAAAAATGTGACCTCAGTAAAGCACTGAAGAGGATCATGGGAGCCACAGGTGAAGCTGACCTGAATGACATTAATATTACGTACATTATTCTTTGAAACAAAGCTTTTAGTTTTTCATCTGTGGAATAGTTAACCTGCTCCACTTGATTAGACCCATGGGCTTTTTTTAATGGTAATTTAAATATATCTAGAAGAGCAAAGTTCTTGGGAAAAGGAAAGTAAATCGCAATTTTAATTTGCATTGATTGTCTATTCTGTCAGAAATAATTCCCATCGTTTATATTATGTAGATTGTGTTGAACAGAGAATGGAGAGAATGAGACCTGGATTCATCAGAGGTTCTTTAGGCTGAGATCGTTTTATTAAAACTGGTGATATTACTTCAAATTATACATTTAGATTTGAGCTGGTTCTTCAGTGTTGAGTTGACCTGTTAAGGTGAAACGATCTGTAAGAATATACCCGGAAATTATATATTGTAATGCAAGATATTACTATGTCATTAATGCGGTTAAGCGGATAGCAAGCCCTCTCTTTGCTAATCTCTGAAAATAAATCCCTAAGGTTTACAGTGATTCAAACAGTTGAGACACAATAAATCCTCCTTGAGTTTGTTAGTCATCATTACAACTGAAGAAAGACACACTTCTTCACTTGGACCTCATGTGCATCTTGTATACACCGATCAGCCATAACATTATGACCACTGACAGGTGAAGTGAATAACGTTGATAATCTTATTAGCCAGCAAGGGAACATTTTGTCATCAAAGTTGATGTGTTAGAAGCAGGAAAAATGTACAAGCGTAAGGATCTTGTGGGATGTTCCCGGTCTGCAGCGGTCAGTGCCTATCAACAGTGGTCCAAGGGAGGAAAACCGGCGACGGGATCATGGGAGGTTTATTGATGCATGGGGGGGCGAAGGCTGGCCCATGTGGTCAAATCCAACAGATGAGCTACTGTAGCTCAAATTGCTGAAAAAGTTGATGTTGGCTCTGATAAGGGTCAGAACACACAGTGCATTGCATGTGGGGTTGCATAGCCACAGACCAGTCAGAGTGCCCATGCTGACCTCTGTCCACTGTTCAAAGAGCCTACAATGGGCAAGTGAGCATAAGAATAGATTGTAAGCTTGCGAGCCGGGCTCTCTCCACCAAATCGGTTTGTGTTAGTCTGTCAAGTCTTGTCTTGTCATACCCCTTGAATTTATGTATTGTATTAAGCGCTGCGTAAACTGTTGGCGCTATATAAATAAAAGATGATAATAATAATACTAATAACTGGACCACAGAGCAATGAAGAAGGTGGCCTGGTCTGATGAATCAGTTTTTCTTTTACATCACATTAGGGATGCACCGATATATCGGTGGCCGAAATATATCGGCCGAAAAGGGCATTATCGGCAAAATGCTGAAATTTAAAAAAAACCTGACGAAAATAATATATTTTTTCTGCTGCAACATAAGTTAGCGACTGCTTCCATTGCAACATGCTCAAAATGTGATGCGGAAATTGGGAAACAGGAGTCGTGCAGGGAGGGTCAACACAAATCCTAGGGGCCTTATGTAACCCTCTCTAGAGTTATTTACATCTGCATTCTACATATTTTTACCTGTTTACCTAATTTTACCCCTTTTTAACCAGCACATCACCCAGAGACCCAGGAAACACCCAGGTATGCTCATGTATCATTAGGGCTACATAAGAGGAAGTTTATATGTGTACTTGCTTGTATCTCTTCAATACAGCCTCTGCTTTTATCAGCTGAAAACGACAAAAAAATTACATTTATTAAATGACAGAGACAGGTAATTAGTCACCATTTAGTTCTCTTTAATAACGTTAATTTTAATCATTAAGCCAACAGGAATGCTGCAAAGAATGTGTACATTTGGAAGGGATTCACACTATTCTTCAGTCTTCAAAAATACAGGGACATGTAAAATAATTTAATATAAGCTTAAAAGAAAATGAATGCATATATATTCATTAGTTGAACTAAATCTCCATACACATGCAAAACTTTAGGTAAGTACTCCAGCACACTGCTTCAGCTAACAACAAGTGGCTAGGCTCACATTACTAGGTATCCTATGGACTACATATGAGAAACGAAAAAGAAAACAGTGGTAATTCTCCTTTAAGGACAGATATAAGCATAGTTATTGGAAAATTTTTTTGCATAATATGGAAAATGGCACCTATGTCCACTCATGGATGAATCAAGGAGCTACGTTTCTTTGGTATTTGCTATGGACAGATGTAGAAGCTCCCTTAGCGTGGACTGGTTATTTCTGCTGCTGTGGCTCTAATTCATGCAAATAGCTTTCGCTTGCTTGTCGGTTTGTGACTTGTTAATGCTTTACAACTACAGATAAACATTCAGTTTTTCATTTAATACAGAAGAGTCCAATTCTTCCGTGTTCCCTAATGACAACAGGTTTGCTGCCTATAAATATTGTTATAATGGAACTGTAAAATAAGCTTAATCTCACATGCAAGGTAGAATGAGGCTGTGAAACCTATCCGTTCTCTAAAAAAACACCTTCACACCTAACTTATTAGCCTGTTGCCTCTAAATACTATGTTTAAGCTGACATTGTCGATAAATATGTCTTCTGAGCTGCGTGATGCAGTGACATCAGCCCTGCATAAAATATGTATGTCCTGTCATGGAATAAAGTTATTAGCCTTTCTGGCCTATGACCATAGAATTATCCCTTTGTTAGGCAAACTCACTCCTGTGTTGTCTGAACCATTTCTGACACCTTCTTGCTACCTGTTACATCCTCTGGACTCCCTCAAGAGATGAATCAATTATGTCTAAAACAGGAGATGGTAGCCAGAAGGACAGCAGCATCTTCCTCCACCAAAAAGCAGTTGGGGACCTAACATTTCCAGTGCAAATGTGCATACCCAGCCCTCAAGTCAGCATTATAAGAAGGAGGGAAACATAAGTCTGCTTAAGGTGCTTCTGGGCACTAAGGAGGTCCAACCTGGGTTTACTACACATATTTGGTTTTATGATAGGATTATCATTTCAATGCATGTGGTTGTTGCTGGTAAATACACTGAAACTTCTGGACTCAAAACTTTCTCTTGACCAGCCCTATAATTTATTTTTTCAAAGCCAGACTGAGGCCTTAATTGCACTTTTTAAAATGTTCTTTACCCTCAAGTATTACATTATTTTTCGATTGGAGATCTTTTAATAGAATATAACAATATACAATACGTGGATGGTTTCTCTGCACTGAAAGGGCCGCAGTTCAGCAGGGTCCCCAAAGTCTCAGCTTATCAAAATTGGGATTCACTGGCCTTTTGGTCACCATCTCCCCTTGAAGGCATCATGGGTTCCTCTCTTTTACCGAAGATTTGGCCTTCCCACTGGTCTTTTGACTGGGAAGGAGTCACATCTCCCTGGCGTGGGGCTCCAGAAGTTAAAGATTGATTATCCACTGTATTTATCCTTTCTTGGCATAGGAGAATCTTATTTTGCTTGAAGTAAAGAATAATATAAATACAAAAATAATTATACTATATTATAATTAAAACACAATAATTATACAAAATAGAAATAATGTAAATACAAGAAAATCTTACAATATACTTTCTATTGAAAACAGAAAAATCCTAGGTTTCTGTTGGCAATTTCCCTTAAATTGCATCTGTTATTTTTCTTATCTTATCAGATCTTTATTCTGATTCCTATCTTATCTGGTTACCCAGCACTATGTAATGAGTTACAAATTGAATACTCCTAGAAATAAGCATACGGACCTTTGGCGTGATATTTCTGGCACTGTTTGCGATTACAAAGAAAAGTGCTTTCAAAATAACCTTCAGCACTTCTCATATTAAAATTAACACATGGTGTATTTTGCTATGACATTTAACACATTAACAGTATATATGCCATCAGTGGCGTTGCTACAGGGGGGCAATTGCCCCCCCCTAGGTTAATACTTGCCCCCCTGCCGAATTTGGAATAAAGGCGCAATGCGACTTTAAATCCCGTCTTTTTTTTTTTTTTTAATGCGGAGGAGAGAGAGGGTGCGGCCCGCGTAAGATTGGCAGCCAGGGCAACCGATCTTACGCGGGCCGCACCTCGAGCCCTGCTACTTACCCGTGGGAGGGTCTTCTGTACTGCATAGAGGAAGCGGAACCTAGCAGAGTTCACGTGACATCACATGACTCTGCTCCAGTCCTGCTTCCTCTGTGCAGTACCAGAGAACGCAGTGGGAGGCCACGCCCTCTGCTGAAGTCTGTGAGGGGCATCGAGGAGCTGCAGTGCAGGTAAGGGGGTGGGGAGGGTGTTTGAATGAGTATGCGTGTGTCAGAACCAGAGACGGAGCGTAGCGCAGGATCAGGTGACAAAAAGGTTTAATGAGTAAAGCAATATAAACACACAGTCCAAACAAATAGAACAGCAGTACCGTAGTCAGCAAACAATTCCAAGGTCAAAAAGGCAGGCAGCGCAGTCTCATAAACGTGGTCAAAGTTCCAATTTAAAGGGGCAGAGGCAGGTAGAGGAATCCAAGAAAGGGTAGCCAAAGGTCAATTACCGGAAAGTCAAGCAGGGAACATGAAGTCTTCAAGTAGAGGGTCAAAAGGTATCCACAAGGAACACGGCTCAACTAGCAAGCAACTAGGGTAGGATTTGCAGGGTCTTTATAGTGTCTCTGATTGGAGATCCCTCCCTTGCACACCTGGTCTCCTCCCCTGCACACCTGATCCTCCTCTGGGCAGACCTGGTCTCCTCCCCTGCACACCTGATCCTCCTCTGGGCAGACCTGGTCTCCTCCCCTGCACACCTGATCCCCCTCTGGGCATACCTGGTCTCCTCCCCTGCACACCTGATCCCCCTCTGGGCACACCTGGTCATCTCTCCTGGGCCGGGTAGTTGGTAGAGGAGCGGTAGGCAGGCTCCTCCCCCTCCCCTCCTGATTGACCTCTTTGGTCTGCCCATCTCCGACCTCCGGGGCGTAACCACGCCCCCCCGCCACGAGGAAAGCGCGTGCTTTGGCTAAGCGCGGTACGCGGCCAAATCGAGGCCGGGGATACGGCCTACCTCACGGACGAGCGATCGTGCCGCAAGGCATCTGACACCCGGGACCAGTTCCGCCGCGAGGTAGGTAACGGACCCCGGTCCTGACAGCGTGATTGAGGGAATTAATCTGTGAATGAATGAGTGTGTGTGTGTGATAGCATGGATGTGTAAGTGCTGGAACCTAGGCATGATGGGACTGTGATTGCTGTTAGCAATCACACTCTTATCATGCCAAGTCAGCCAGTACATTCTGAAACCTAGCTAGCTGCCCCCCTTGTGTATTGATGCTGACAGCAGTATGGGGTCTACACATCACTTACAGCCACCCTGTACCAGCATGTACTGGCTGACCTGGCATGATAGGAGTGTGATTGCTAACAGCAAGCACAGTCCCATCATGCCTAGGTACCAGCATTTACTGGTTGCCTGGGTATGATAGGAGTGTGATTGCCGTGTGGACACCAGGGCTGGCTTTGGGGTGTGCAACCTGTGATCTATGCCTGTAATTTAGGGGGTTTTAAATATACCTTTTAATGACGTGTTTTTATGTGAATTCCAATTGATTTATACCTGTAAAGCTGGGTTTTTGCGTTATTCTGTAGATCCATATCTATATATTTCCATACATTATTTATGTATACCTGCAAATACAGTGTTTGTATGTCTTATTCAGTTGATTAATACCTGCAATGCTGTTTCCATGGATTTATTTGATCTATACCTGTAATGCTACGTTTCATATACTATTGTATACCTGCAAATACAGGACTTGTATGTCTGATTCTGTTTATTTGATATATACCTTCAGTGAATTTCAGTTGATCTATACATGCAAAGCTTGGTTTGTGTGTTAATGTGTTGATCTATACCTGTTATCGGCAACTGGGGCTAATATTAATATATATGGGCAGCAGGGGCATCAATACACAAGGGGCAAAAACACTAAGGGGAGTATAAACGACAATGCAGTGTGAAAAATCCATCCTGATGTAGACGTCTCTGACGTAGATTGTGTCCTGCTGTTTGTGTGTTTTTGGTTATTAGTGTAGCAGAGCCTGTCCTCGGGTGTGTGTGTGTATAGGTGTTGGTGTGGCAGAGCCTGTCCTGGTGTGTGTATTCAGTTGTCAGTGTGGCAGAGCCTGTCCTAGGGTGTGTGTTTGGGTGTCAGTGTGTCAGAGCCTGTCCTGGTGTCTGTGTGTTCGGATGTGAGTGTGGCAGAGCCTGTACTGATGTGCGTGGGTGTCTGTGTGGCAGAGCCTGTCCTGGTTTGTGTATGTGGGTTTGGTTGTCGGTGTGGCAGAGCCTGTCCTGGTGTGTATGTGTCTGGGTGTTGGTGTGACAGAGCCTGTGTTGGTGTGTGTGTTTGGTCATCTGTGTCCTTGCACTTAACTTACAGTAGGAATTATTTAATTTATATTTATGCCGAGATAAAATGCCCTCCTGAAGTTGTAGTGACTTCAGGGGACAAAACGTTCAAGGCCCTGAAATCATTTAGTGGAAAAGTTATTTATTGTGTTATAATATTTATTTCAAGGATTAGTCGCACTCAATTGTGGCTTCAGGCTTCCCATGTTGAATGATCAAGTATTATTTTAGCCCAATAACTAAAGTATAATTCCATAGCACATTACTTTTGGAAATTATGAATGCCCCCCCCAGTTTGACTGTGGTATCTTGTGTGCCCTCCCTATATTTTGTTTCTAGAGTCGCCACTGTATGCCATGGATTACCAGGAGGTTGATATTTTTCTAGCACAAAAAAATATTTTATTGAATCTAATTGCATCACTGTTTGATAAAAGACCTTTGATAATCTCATTGTATCATTTTGTTAAAGTGCACAAAATAAAATATGTTTTAATGATAGGGTGGTAAAACTGATAAAAGGAACTTAACTGTTTTATTGACTCCAGGGCCAGCCCGAGACATTGTGCTGCCTGTGTCCGAGGATGAAATGCTGCCCCGCCACCACCACCACATCCACCAAAACCACGCTCACTATGTGTCCCTGCCTCCTTTCCTGCAGCTTTTTTCTCTTCTTTCTCCTGTCTTCTTTCTTTGTCCTCTGCTTCCCATTTCTTCTTTCTTTGTCCACTCAGTGAATTTGGCCTCTTGAATCATATATTTGTCACCTCTCCTTCAGCCCCAACCCCCCATAGCTCACATACACACTTGCACACATTTTTACACACACTAACATACTCAGGCCAACACACATACTCCATCTCATGCACACAAACTCATCCATGCTCACACACATCCATGCTCCTGGTGCACTTCTGCAAAAGAGCAGAACTTCCGGCACACCATCTTCAATGGAGTGGTGTATTTAGGTTTTTTGCAGCCCTAGACCTGACTAAACCCTTGCACACCATAATCTTAATTTGCCCCACCCTTTCCTGCCCAGGCCATACCCTTTTCTCTGTAAACCCCACCCCTTCTTGTTTTGGTCCCACTCCCTTGCGTAATCCGCCTTTTCTAAAAAAACAAAAAAACAAAAAAAAAACAACCTGCCAAAGTCATGATCAATCTGCAGATGCGGTGCTAAAAAGGTGCGGAGTTGCTCTATATTAAGTTCCCCCTTTACTGTTTGGATACAAATGTGGCATTGGGAACAGTTTGCCAGCTTACCTGGCTAAAGACTTCACAAGAATGTCTGTGCTTTGGTCTCTCCAGGTGAGGTTAAGTTCCTGGCTTTCTGGCACCGGCACTGCCCATGAAGATTATTGATTGGCACCACCCACAAAAAGTATTGAGCAGATGGGTGGGATCAGGTCTGCTGCAAGGATTTTTGTCACCTTAAATTGCAATTATAGGATATGCCCAGCACCCTTTATTCATTCTACACCCTTTAGGCCCAAAACAGGAACAGACAGACTACCCTTACTACTGCCTGCTCATGACACGTGCCTTGCATTCACACACTTGCTTGCCCTTAGGCATATTTGCCCTAACATACAAATGCTTTCAAAACACAAACACACTCTCTCTACCCTTTCTAATACTTTCCCCTGTCTTATCTACCCCTTTCCATCCATCTCTTTCCTTTCACATTACCCCCTTTCTCTGTCTTTGTTCTTTCCCTTTCTCTTTATCTCTCCTCTTTCTACTTATCTCTTCTTTTTCCCCTATCTCTCCCCTCCCCCGTTCTCCCTTATGCCTCCTCCTCTTTCTCTTTATCTCTCCTTTCTAGCTCTTCCCTTTCTTTTTATATCTCTTTGTTCTTTTTATCTCTCTCTCATGTCTGTTTTTCCCTTCTCCTTTCTGTTTATCTCTCCTCTTTTTTCTTTATCACTCCCCTTCCTCTATTTCTTTTCCTTTGTCTTTATCACTATTTTCTTTTTACCTCTCCTCTTTCTCTTTTATCTCTGCCTCTTTTCTTTGATCCCACTTTCTCATTATATATCCTCTTTTTCTATATCTTATCTCTCCCATTTCTCCTCCTATTTTACTTCATCACTCCTTTCTTTTTCTCTCTCCCTTTTCTCACCATGGTACTCCTTTCTCTATCTACCACTGAGCAAGATTTTTATTCGGTTTCGCTACAGTTATCGGTTAAATTTTTTTTTAAATAATGCCAATTTATGTTCAGAGCACAGATGTGTTATATATATATATATATATATATATATATATATATATATATATATACACATAAATATTGAGTTCCATGTACATAACCAAACAGATTTCATTTGTTTGTACACACAGGCAAATATCTTGTTTTATATATGTATGTGAATTTGATTTGTGGTTTAAAATCATCAACCATATCTTGGGGTGCAACCTGTATTCACTTGTGAACGAAGCAAGGTCAGGTCCTTATGGGGAAGAGATATGTATCAAATGATAAAAATGGTTACGATGCTGGTAGGCACTTGATTTGAATTACTGCCTGGATATGCGTATCTGTCTCTGTCACTGAGACCTTGATGCATTTCGGAAGGCAGTATGTTAGAAAAATTGCTGGCAGGTATAAATTGAGTGTTTTATTACGGATGATACAGTGACATGCCTATGGTTTGCAAAGCCTTTTAACGTTTACCTTCATGAAAGCAGAAGAGTTGAACTTATAACTTAAAGGAGGATTTGCCTTATGCTAAGCATTACACAATCATCTCACAAAATTTTAACATAAATCACAAAATGTATCAAATAGTAGAAAATATGTGCAGTATAAACAACATGTTTTACTCCTATTATACATAACTAATTTAATATTGATGTACTAAAAGCTTAGAAGGGTAGATACCCACACCCCACTCTCTCTCTGCCTCCCGGATCCCAACCTCATTCTTGCCTATTTGGGGATAGCCCTCTTTCATGCATGGAACAGAGAGTTCCCAGGTAAAATAATCCCCCCAGTTGAAGCAAGCATTATCTAGAGCCAGTTAAGCTTCCCTAGCAGGAGACATTTACAAGGACTAGCCCTCGATAATGCATAGTGAAGTTAGAGAGTTTGAACTGCAACTCTCCTGCATACCTGCCTGGAAGTTTCTATGAATGA
The DNA here is from genome assembly GCA_029215755.1 of Spea hammondii. Classification (NCBI taxonomy): domain Eukaryota; kingdom Metazoa; phylum Chordata; class Amphibia; order Anura; family Pelobatidae; genus Spea; species Spea hammondii. The sequence goes on from JARDYJ010000002.1 coordinate 114,904,950, forward strand.
ATTCTTGGACTTTCTATTTCAATACAACCTACATAAATAAAAAACATAGGCAAATGTTAGCACTGATCGGTTGTGACATAATATTTCACACCAGCTTTTAAAATTTGAGGTATTTAGGTTAAAGGATAATAACCTGCACTTCTCATATATTCAGTTCGCGTTTAGGTGATTTGACTTTGAAATCTCTGTCACTCAAAGTCTAGATACAAGTTGCTTCTTAGAAGAAAAGTGTATTTGTCATTATTTCATTAGCAAAGTCAAGGCATTTAAATACTTATTGTATACATATTGCAACTGATATGCCTATTTGCAGTGTGGCATTAAGATTCTCAGCTCCTGAACTTTTAACATTTTTGTTGCTTCTGGTATAAGAATATCGCTCAGAGGAAAGGTACAAAAAAACATGCATGAAAAAAATGTTTGACACCCCTGTGGTAAAAAGAGACTAATCCTCAAAAAAGGGAAAACTTGTTGCAGGACAATGTGACCTTAGCTCGGTGGACCCTAGGGATGTGCCTAATCAATAACATAAGACTGGAGTGACTTTTCTTCTAGGTTCCTCAATAAACAGCAAATTTCTAGCTTATTCTATGTATGCAGGCTAACAACAATACAGTAAAACCCCAAAGAGAGCGATAAAGAGAATGGAGGAGAAGCAAACAGAAAGAGGGTGTGCAATAAAAAAGAGGAGTAGAGATAAACAGAAAGGAGAGGAGAGATAAACAGACAGGATCAATGATACAACACTGGCACACTACTGACAAGATTTAAAGAAGGCTTTAATAACAAAAATACAATATTATTACTTATTGTTTTTTATAGCGCCATCATATTCCGTAGCGCTATATATGGGTAAACAGGACATAACAAGTAGTACATAGCATAACAAATTAGGTGAGGAGGGCCCTGCTCAAATTAGTTTATCATTTAGACGGAATATTATAAACATTTTGTGGTTACACCACTGTTTCCACAGTTGCTTGATCTAGTTTTTAACCTATGCTTCCTATTCCTGGCTATGATCCACCCTACACCTCCCACACACATTTTTAAAATATTTTTTCTCTTTGTTCTTTGAGAACCAGTAGTATTTGTGTCTAGGAGTGTCTTGCATTTCTATCATTCATTCTACAATTTATGAAATTCAACAAATTATGAAAAAAATGAGAAATGTATACAAATTATGTTTAAATGAATCACTTATCTGAAACATGTTATAAATAAGTTGTCAACTTTACTGTCTCTGTGGTGTCGAATCCCACCATCTATTTTTGATCAGCGTTAAACACCAGTTTTGGGGGTGACTAGAACCGGGCGTGAACAGAACCAGAGGCAAAAGCTATAGCACAGGCCTTCATGGATTTTACAGCTTCCTGAGCCGGTCATGGAAAATCAGAAGATCACCATGTGACAGAGACCCGTATTCCGACCGAGTAGCTCCACCATAGAGATCTTCCTTGCCGCTGAAAGCTTAATTGCTCAAGGGATTAACCCGTTGTGATCACCCATGCACAAGTTGAGACTTAGTATAGGGTGCAAACAAATCTAGGTTTATTGGGAACAGTGCAGATACTTATACACACTTATAATCAGATAAAGAGTATAATCCAATCAACTACCAGACAGCCTGGTGCCTCCATACAGTTCTATGTCCAGCAATGCCCACCTGACAAAGAGTCACTATTTCGGTGTGATCCTGAGGGTGCGGTGGCAATCCCAGGGTACCTATGGAGAGCTTTGGGTCCCAGGAGGTTATGTTCCAAAAATCCACCCTGCGTCGGGACCCCGAGCGACAGTGCCCCCAGGAATAGTCCATATGGTAGCCGGGCCAGAGCTCCAGAGCCGCAGCTGGGTAAACCCCGGTTCTAAGGATGGGTAATAAAACCAGGTTTCCCAAATGAGATCCCTCTCCGTAACCAATTCCGATGATGACCCCCCCACGAGCACAACATAACCCCAAAAGAGCTATGTGGTGGGACAAAGGACAACCTCGGCGGGCATCACCACGATTCCTATCCGCTGTACAGTTCCATGGATTTGTGCCTAGGTCCCGGTCAGGCCAAGGCAGGGAGGAAAGGGAGTTCCCCAAAACCCAAAGGAAACACAGGGTCTATAAACCCATAATCCTTGGGAAAGTCAGTAAATAAACTTCTTTGACTGAGGGGGTAAGAAATGCGCATAGACGGCGCATGATCCCCACTGCTGCAAAAGCCAGACATTGGGGCAGCTACCTGCAAAAACAGGCCGCTGGCGTATCTTTCTCTCTGAACACATATATTAATGTTCTCTTTACTGATAATATGTAACAGTTTATAGTGGACAAATATTTTTCAAATGGTATGCTTGGTGCAGTGTTTATGTTGCAGGACAGTGTAATTTCCAAAGCATGCATCTCGTTATTTTGGAGTTACTCATTTCTTTTAATATTTTTGCTTTTTTGTGTATTTTATGCACAGTAATGGGTGCTAAATAGAACTATTTACTTTTTTATTATACCTAAGTGAAACTTACCGGTATGTTTTGGTTGCAGAAAGGAATTCCTTTTTTATAGTCTACTTTTACTTGGAAGGTTGCGCCCTCGATTTTAATAATTCCTGTTATACCATGTATTTTTTTATTATATCTTATTCCCCTATACATCTGCAATTTTGTCCAATAAATGGGATATTACATGGATTTATACTTATATTTATTTATAAATAGCAGTGAAGCTAACATTTCTTTTAATAATATGCTTAAAATAATTACACAGAAAATAAAAACATTTTAAAAATGCCTACTGAAGCAAACAGAAAGGAGAGCCTTTTAGTTGCTTACTGCAGATTGCAGCATTTTTGTTGATCATTTGTGGGAAACAGAAAAATAATTGCTCTATAATTCAGAGGGAAGGTTCAAAAACATGCTAAAGGCATGAGTGCTTTGTAATAAGTCAAGGGACTCATTAACCAAGAGTGTGACTAATTTGCCATTAGCTAATGGAGTTATATATCTAGACAAATAGTCAGATGACAAGATGCTTAGTAAGAGCAGAAAATCAATACAACAAACAGCATAACAAGAAATGCCTATCTCACAATTCTCTCTGGTTGTTAGGCGATGAGAGCATTAGCTTGTCAACATCAGGAAGGATCGTGCAGGTAATATCAAAGGCACATTGTGTAGATTGTAAGAACTGCCTTATATATGGGAGATGCGCATATGGGGGTGGCCCTCGTCCTAATGGTATGTTAACTCCCTTTATAAGCTTCAAAATATGATGGAGCTCAATGCCCAATAAAGACTATTCATTAGAGCATTTAGCCTCCCCAGGCATGTGTGGATAGATAATCTACAATTTATGGGGCAATATCAATTAATAGTGTATGAATAATAACCTTAAGAAAGAGCAGAAATCTATAATATCGGCCTCTGTTCAGCACTTATCGCATTTTCTCATAATTTACTGATTGCCGGCTATTCTGTGGAACTGTTGTAAGAGTACACGTGAAATTCTCAAATTGGACACCAATCTTCCTGGTGCAGAAGTATGGACTCCACTAGACATCTGAAGGTGTGCTGTGCTGTCTGGCACCAAGACGTTAGCAGCAGATCCTTTTAGTCTTGTAAGTTTCGAGGTGGGGCCTCCATGGATGCATCCTGGTGCCATGTATTTTCCAGGTAAAAGAAAACGTGATTCATCAGACCAGTCCACTGTGGTCCAGTTCTTATGCTCATGTGCCCATTGTAAGCATTTTTGGTAGTGGACAGGGGTCAGCATGGACACCTTGACTGGTCTGTGGCTATTCAGCCCCTTTCGCAACAAACTGTGATACACTGTGTGTTCTGACCCCTTTTTATCAGAACCAGCATTATCTTTTTCAGCAAGTTGAGCTACACAGGGCAGCCTTCGTCCCCTATGTGCATCAATGAGCCTTGGCTGCCAGTTGCTGGTTCACTGCTTTTTAATTCCATGGACCACTTTTGTATCCGGTCTGCAGTGGTACTGACCACTGCAGACCGGGAACACCCCACAAGAGCTGCAGTTTTGGAGATGCTCTGACCCAATCGTCTAGCCATCACAATTTGGCCCTTGTGAAAGTTGCTCTGATCCTTTCTCAGATGTTCCCTGCTTGTAACACATCAACTTTGAGGAAGAAATGTTCACTTGCTGCCTAATATATCCCATCCACAGACAGGTGCCATGATAACAAGATTCACTTCACCTTCGTCAGTGGTCATAATGTTATGGCTGATTGGTGTATGTAAATAAAATGTTGAGTAAAGTAAAAGAAATTGAACTTGCCCCAAGACATGTTCTTTCCAGATAGAGTCATGGAGAAGGAGAAGCGTTTCTGCACCACTCTTTCCCAACAAATCTATTTGCGTTATTCTGGCCTCTCACGCACTCCAAAAAAGCAGAACCACGTGGGCAGCCTCTATATCTTGGCCTAGCCTGTCTAGGCAGCTCTTTACTTTACCCACCCACTCAGCTGCCCCCACCCAGGGCTGGCACTATCTATATACAAGGTAGGCGCAGATAGCTGATGGCCTGCCCACTGCTGAAGGAGCAGAGCCTGTTGGGAAGATCATTGATCTCCGTCTAATCAGTGGTGTGCCTAAACTTACTGCTGAGTGTGTGACCATTGCTCCCTCGCGAAGCAAGTAAAGCTGAGGGCCGGCATATGACATCATATTACGGCACTGCAGTGAGATCGGGTGCACCATGATGGAAGCCTGCAAGAAGAAGGTCTTCAGAAAGGTAAGTGATGGAGCGAGATAGTATAGAAAGGATGCTAATATAAATGATAAAAAAGCTACTGGAGAAGTTTGACTTAATTTGAGACTCAAGGTTGAAATGTACTTAAGGCTTCAGTCTTCATTGAGGGCTGCCCACTGAAACACTTCTAGCTTCAGGCCATCTAGCAGCATCATTGAGTGTGGTAGTCCCACTGAAACCACTGAAAGGTCTAGCTTGTATTCTCTTACCAATTGGCCAGCACTGTATATATAAAATGTTTATACTGACCTGTTGTGAAAAAAAAAATTTCATATAAATTTACAGAAGATCTTGCATGTAGTATTAGATTTTGTGTGCGTATTGAAAACAGGATATGTCAACTGCAATAAAGTTAGGGAAAGATCACCTTCTACATTTGCCACAATCTCCAGCCTGCTATCTTTATTGCCTTTACCATCATAGTTATGGGAATCCAGTTTCTGATGCGCAAATGTGAGTCATCACTTACTGGCTTAAAGGATGACTGCAGTGAAACTGGCTGGTTTCCTACTGGTGTTTTGTGTAATGCAGCATAACAGGTCTGTCTCTCAACAAACCTAGCAGCCATAATTGTTTATTTAATGCATATTAACCTGAGGGGGAGGCACCTATTCACTTGTCAAACTATAGTTTCCTTTAAATTGCTTCAAGAGATGTAATAGATCATTGTCTTTGTCCTTATCAAGTATTAGCTCCTGGGAAAAAAAAACATTACATGGGGTCTGACATGCTGTCTGGTCCTTCTGCTGGTTTTGAGTAAATTAGCATTTCTTTGTAATGATTCCACAGCACAAACTGTCTCAACAAATGGACAAAGGCACACTACGTCTTGGAATTGTTCTGGCATACTCCCTAGAACAGGAAAATCTGTCTACCTTCCCCCAAGATTTACACTTCTGTTAGAAAACTTCTTACTATAGTCAAGTACACACTTTTGTGTCTATGGCTATAGCTGGTTTCTATGGATACATACTGGTTCCTAGCTGGGGGGTTATTCTCAAGCTGGTGTAAGTGGATGAGCATACATAGCTCTCCACTGTTGCTAACCTCAAATGCAGCATCATTTTCCACCTGGGCACCATGGGGATGCAATACAGAAAAGTTGAAAGAGCTTTGTAAACAGGGCAGCACCACAACCTTCTCCAAACTTAAGGTCTCTTTAATGTGCGGCACCTTTTTAGTTACAGTATAAGTGTGAGTTACCATATTCCCCATGCATTGTTGACAATGATAACTTTTTTATGGCTTGAAAGGACTCTACAGTGACCCTATGCAGACCCTTTAAAGAATAATACATATTAAAGTTTATTACACATTAATTTGCAGACAGGAAAAAACTTACCGTTGGGAGTATCTGCAGCTCCAGAGCTGAAGTGCGCAGCTCCTACTGTGATTTATTTTCATGCCAGTTTCATCCGCTCACCGGCAGGAAAGTGCTTCCATTCAAATCAATGGGAGTGCTTTCAGTGCATATGTGTCCCATTTAACCTCTTGGAATTCTGCCGGCCAGCATCGGTATTCTGTCATTCATTTGCAAGGGGGAAAGTGTTTATTCAAAGGGGACACTAAGCTATTATATGCATTCAAGTTAATATTATGGCTGGACTGGATCACATTGAAGATTAAACATCATAAACTATTAACCAGAATAAGGCCTTATACAGTGGTGTAAAGTAGAAAGTACACCCTCTTTGAACGCTATGGTTTTACATAGGGCTGAAATTTGGTCATGCAACAGGACAATGATCCCAAACACACCAGCAAATCTACTATAAAATGGCTGAAAAAGAAAAGAATCTAGGTGTTCCACCTCAATAAACTGAAGCAATATTGTAAAGAGTGGGTCAAAATTTCTCCACAACAATGCAAGAGACTGATAGTCACACATAAAAACAGTTATTGTTGCTAAAGGTGGTTCTACAAGCTACTGAATCATAAGGTGTACTTAGTTTTTCCACACATGGCTTGTCCATTTTGGCTTTATTTTTGTTGACTAAATCATGACACTGTGTAATATGTCATGTGTTGTTGTTCATCAGAGATTGTATTTACTTATTTTTTTTTAGACCTGCTAAGGAACAGATAATTGTTATGTCCTGATATGTAAAGCCATAGAGTTGAAAGAGTGTGTGCCTTCTTTTTCACATGACTGTATATAAAGAAACATAGTATTTGAGAGTACAGAAGAACTATTAAATGTACCTTTTTTCATTGTAAACAACCGGAATGTTATTTGGTGTATGGTTTTGTCTTATGAAGATTAAATTATGGGCTCTGAGCTGTAAATGCGATGCTTGATTTCTACACGTTGCCTATAAGATGTTGATGTGTACACGAAAATGCAGGGTTTTGCGGTAGGATTGTAACTTTTAACTAATTTGCATTGTATGAACAATACAAGATCCATGAGAATTTCAGGGCTATATGAGGAACACTGTTGGACTGTGAGAATTAATTTTGAAGAAAGGCTAGATAGATCTCGGACCTTTCCATACAAAATACGACAACAGTCATCCACTATGTGGTTTAGATTTCTCTTTATAGTGCAAGGAGTGGCAATGAACAGCTGAAGACTATATACTTCTTCTGTCCATGGAGGGCTTGAGCATACAGGCATGGCAACAATCTAGCGCACCGAGCAAGCCGGCACTGCAGCAAGCCTATGACAAAAAATGTCAGCTATGTGGTTGAGAGTGGGGACATCAACATCACAATTCATCTAGGACAAAGAAAACCCCTTGTACTGAGCCGGTGTACTTAGATTAACTCTTGCAGTGCTGGCGGGAATTAACAATCCATTGTTTGAGCACTTTTCTGCCCAAAAATTAACTTGTGGTAGAAAGTGTGTGGTGATGGATAAGCGATTTCCTTAAAGCAGCAGACTCGTGTAGAACACAATAGCACATTCTGCCAAAACGCAATTGAAATACTTACCAGCTAGATGTGTGTTGGTTTCACTAGGACCCAGTAATGCATACTTGGTTTATGTATCTAAATGCAGAACAATGGGTATAGCCCAAATTTTTCCTTGTAATTACATGGATTATGCTTCTTTATATCAATAAATCAAACATTCAGTTAAAACATTTTTTGTGAATTTATTAAAATATAATATACAGTGAAATTAAAAAAAGCTGCGTTAGTATGATCATGAGTAAAAGGAACATTTCAACATCTTAAGAAAAAAATGTATTAGATGTGTCATTTAGTTCCAAGATGGTTCGAATTTACAATGTGCTGCTGTCATTGGTCATAAAGGTGCCTCAGTTGCCTGGTAATTCTGTAAGTTCTCAAGACAATGGTAGATGCTTGCCAAGAGATCACACAAAGGGAACATGCCATCTGCATTTATAGCAAACCTTGAGCTTTTAGCTCTATGATCAGACAGTAGAAATTCAACCATGGGTTGGACAGTGCAAAAAATAAGCATTACATATATACATTGTCTTTAGATACAAAAAAAATAGTGCAAAACAGGAAAGGCTGCCTGATGCAATATTCAGTAGCATTCTCTTCTCCCACACCCCATCCATAGGCAACCAACAGCTAACCAGAAACTGAACAAACAAGGTACACTTCGTTAAAGATTAGTGTGTTGACTACTTTGATTATTAAGTATAGTTAACCCTTTCAATAACCCACTTTGGGTGTTATCCGTTGCAATCACTGGCCCAGTTGCATCAGAAAAGGACATAAGAATCATTAGGTTATTAGCCAGAAAGGATTGTGCTAGCCTCTTGGCAGCCAAAGGGTTAACAGGTGCAGTCGTGAAGAGGTGCTTATTCACTGCACAAATAATGACACACTGTGGGGTGTATTACAGGAAATTTTGTTACACTCTTGTAGTTTAGATCTCCGCCCTACCCTTTTGTGCATTGGCAATCTAAATTAGCTGTAGTCAATCAGAAGGTTTCTTTGTATCAATTCTAATCCATGTTTCCATTGCCTTTTACTCTATTGCACACGCTAAACCCTCAGCAAAACAAGAGAACATAGAAAAATAATTATATAAAAACAGTCCGCATCCCACCACTCCTGTAATAATAATAATAATAATGAAACAACAATTAGTGTCAGACATCAATGTCCCCAGCTTCCAAATCCAATTTCTTCTTTATATCTATTAGTGAGGATGTTGGCTTTTCTCGTTAGCTTGCTGAGGACAATGTGGAGTCCATTGAGATGATAGTGGAACTGCTTCTCCAGGTCCTCTTCTCCATCTGCATCCTCCAGCCTGCTAATGTCCATGCTGGTTATTTTGTCCTTTTTTCTGTCCTCACCCTGCAGGACCCCCCACTCAATATCATTCCTGATGGATTTCAGCAGGATGTAGTAGCCGTGCATGTCTCTCCTGTTGTAGTAGTTGGCTGCCCCATTGCTATTGTTGACCACCTCTTCTTTTACCTCCATGTCCAGAGGAACATCCCTTAGCAAACTGGGCACCATCACAGTCTGGTCCATGTTGTTCACTGCACCTATAAACCTGTTCATGGCATTGAACAAGGAGTGCTTTTGGTTGTAGGTGTCAGATATTTGCATCATGGTTTCTGCAGTGTGTTTGGAAATCTTTCCTGTTGTGATGGTGGTCTCCTTGCAGCAATGATCTGCTCCCAGACAATACAGCCAAGGCACACAATCAGATCCCTTGCAAATGAAAAGTCCAGATGTATAATGCCAAGTAAGCTGATTTAGAGCTCCACCAGCCTTTCCCAACTCATCACTTCTGTGCTACTACCTCCAGAGGCTACAAGACTTCTCTCATCCACCAGCAGGTTCACAAACCAGATCGGTTTATCTTGCACATCAGGAAGAGAATGCAGTTAACGTATTTGCAATGCAAAGCACTTGAAGCCTAAGGTAGTCCAGTAAGAACCTCTCTCCTTCTCTCCCACTTCATGTATGAAGCATGCAGCCGGCTTCCCAGTGACTGTCACTAAGCATATATATATATAGATTGAGGCAGAGAGGAAAGGTGTAACTACTGGTGCCTCCTCCTTTGCAGTAAAGCAGGATAAAGCCGGTTCAGGGATCTAAACGACCGATAGTAACACAGGCTTGTGTTCAGCTGCCTTACATAGCTAACTCCTCCCCAATTTCCAGCCAAGTCCCAGCTGCCCAGTAAGGAGATCGGGCTGTGTAAACCCCCAGACTCCTTGCATCATGCTCAGTAAGGGGTAGACACCTTACCAAATCTTCAGCCTCCTATTTGCTGAGAGAGCTCAGCAGAGGAGAATAATTCTTGGCACCGAGGATGACTTCCCAGTTCTGCAAAGTCTATTAATACATAGAATTCACTGTAAACTTTTTTTTTACATTCTGAATCAGAGATCTGTTCATCATAAAGAGCATCAACAGCAATCTACCTAATATAGACAGGCAGAAAGTCATAGTAATATAAAAACATATATACACAGGTAGATGGATACAATTAAATAGATTCTTTACATGATGGTATCATGTTAATTGGTGCAACTGGCACTTTAAGGCCAGCAGCCGCACATCATGGTTTTTGTACGCACTCTAGAGCAGCAGATCAGGTAAGTATGGGGTGCTGTCGGCATATGCCCAGTGTGCCAGATGGGCAATCCGGGCCTGATTAGCACATTGACTCGTTGATGCAATTAATTGTATTTTTTTGGGGGGGGGTTGAAAGAAGACAGGAAGATATGGGTAATAAATAAAAGAGGCAGCTTTAACCCTCTGGTTACATTCTAAAAATTGTGTTCAGATTATTGCTATTTATCCTGGTTTTGGCCACATTGTATTCAAAAGCTTGGGTTGAAAAATGGTCTACTGCATCACATATGATTCAATGATGCCCAGCTCCAAAGTTTTTACTAAACTAGTAGGACATATCTGGTCTACGGGAAACCATGCTTATCAGTTCTTATCAAATTAGGAAAGTTCTATAAATGACGGATGACGACTGAATAAAACAGGGCCATATACAAGGCATATGTTCATTTAAATACATTGATAAACATTGTACTTCAGAGGAGGCTTTCTAGATCAACATCTGCCAGGGGTATCAAGCTCCAGGGCAGGAGGACAAGAACCCAGCCAGATTTTCCGGATATCCCAGTATGAGCACTAACAGCTCAGTCAGAAAGCTTTGAACCCATGTAATCACTTGTGTTCAAGCCATGGATTTACCTAAATCCTGATCTGTTAGTGGCCCTCAAGCCTTGGAGATCCACGCCCCATTCCAACATGTTTTGTTGAAGTATCTTGACCATCAGCTTGTTCTACAGGACAGACTGCAGCTATTGAAACGTCACATATTTTCACTGAAAAGAAGCATGGTTTGCTTGCTACTTGAACAAAGGTGCTCGAAAGAATCTACCAGAAGGTTGTGTAACGTATTGCATAATACATCTACTACCAAATGAGCAAGTTAAAAATGTCATTCGGCCACAGCTCCGGGGTATATCGTACTCCTGATAACATACATCTGCTGCTAATCTACATATAGCAACATTCACGTCAAACGCTTATGGGATTTTTACATTTATTAATACAGTTTGTAGCGGGCACAGAACAGAGGGGAGGAAAAAGGCGTTAATTAAGCACCTATCATATACTGTACATGTACCACCAGATAAGAATTATTCAGCCTATCCATTCTCACCCTTTATCCTGATGTAAAGACTAGACCTTCATCTATCCTTGGTCTTGTCTTAGATTCAGGATGGATTTATGCCTACCACAAGCATGTTTAAATTCTGTCTGTATTAGCCTCTACCGCTTCTGCTTGGGAGGGTGTTCCGTTTATCACCCTCTAAGTGAAGTAAAATGTTTTACATTACATGTAAGCATCCGACCCTCTAGTTTTAGACTATGACCTCTTGTTCTTGCATTTCTCCTCCTCTGGAATAAACTTCCCTCCTGTCCTGTTGTGTTTAAAGGTCCCAGAATATTTGACATGTATACCTACTGTATTTCATAATGAAAATGTTTAACTATTTCTGACTCTAACCAGGTATACCAGGTCTGAAAAAAATATACATATATAAACGTATGATAAGAATTTTTCTTTTTAATTTGGAGTATTATTACAGAATGATATCTACTTTATAAATTTAATAAGGAAAAATGGCCTCTTTCCGAATATCAAGGACATGAAAGGAAAGGCCTGTGTTGGGCAGGTTGAATATTACACAGTGTATGCTTCCACAGTGTTTATTCTCAGGCGTCAGCAGTGATATGGAGGATAAACTTCCATGATGGGATAAGGACCAGGTCTCTGCGCTTCGTCTGTGAACTCAGTGAACCGCGCAGCAGTCCCCAGCACAGCCCATCAAGCACACACTCCCGTATCAGCCGCCTTTCACGACTTCCGCACGCTCCCTTGTCTCCACTTGATATTAATAGGCACGCTCGCATCACACCACAGCCATACCCCCGGTTCTAGCCAATAGCAAGCGGGGACGTCACCCTGTCTCCGATTCATGCTGTGACTCAGACAACCAATGGAGAAGAAGCTAAGCTCCGCCTCTGGTTGCCTTTCGCCCAATCGTTGGTACTCTTCTGCGGTCCCTTCAGGCTCCGGGCGCCCCTGGTAACAGTAGAGCTGCCAGGGAAAGGAGTCACGTGGGCGGCGAGAACGCAGCGGGGATAATTGATTAGAGCGTTCCCAGGGCTGCGCTGTGAAGTGCGCGGGATGATTCGCAGCATTTATCTAACGCCCTCATGCTCTGCATTCACTCCCATAGCAACTGGCTGGCAATACATAATCAGCCTAGCGGTGTATGGGAGGCAGCGGAGTCTGGACGCTTCGGAGACACGTTTGCCGACATGCACGCAGACGGCTGTGAAGCTATACATAACCAGCAGCCACGTTTATATAAACCTGAAAGCAGCTCCGGTCTGAATTTAAATGGAACTGAAGTAATTTGAGGAAGACGGAGACGTTAATGTGCTTTGCACACTGCCTACATGTAGAATACGTTTATATAGCGCCAGCAGACTCCGTAGCGCAGTTAGAATAGGGGGACAGTAAATACAATATTAAAATAATACATTAATACTCGTTAAATCATGCAATTCTCCTGTTTTAAAACATTGTTTGAGACAAATTACACATTTTAAGTCATAAAGTCTCTATCACAGGAAGGTCCCCTCCCCCCTTTTTTCTTTGCTTTCTGCCTTTTGCGATCTTTTTTCTTCAGTTCTCTTCTTTCCTCCCTCTTCGGAATCACTTGCTGACATTTTCCTTTCTTTTTTTTTTTCTATTGTCTTTATCGTTTTCTTTTGTATCTTGCTTCTCTGCCGTTTGCATTTTTCATCCTTTAACTTCAATACGCTCACCCCCCCACATACATATACACACATGTACACATCTACAGATATTGTATACACATACGTATGCACACATGCTTTTAAATATATATATAGTGTCCCTTGGAACGCCAGACCCGAAAGCAGTCTTTCGCATCCCTCGCCAAAAAAGTTTTTCTTTAGGATCTGGGTCTTCTGCCCGTCTCAGTGAAATTGTGCATCAGACACCAATATTTTGGGGAATAAATAATAAAACAAAGCATAATAACAAAGTGCCATATATTGGCAAAAAGAAATTAGGCAGCAGAAAGGTACACAGGCATCCCCGATGTTATCAACAGCATCCATGCAAAGGCGACCCCAGGTTGGGCCTCATTGTGGGCTTTGACGCACCTGGGACTTCATGCTGTCTCAATGTTAAAGCCGCAGAGCCGGGCTCCCCCATGCATGTATTCAATCCATCTAACCCAATAAGCCAAGAAGGTTGGCTTTCCTTCCTATAAGATCTGCACATTCAGTTTCACAAATGTCAAAATTAAAACGAGATTACAGTATATTACACAAATTATTTGTTACATAGGCTACAGGAACATATGTAATGGACAATCTGGTTTACACACATTCAAATATATCCCATGTCAGCGCTATTCTTGCAAGGCCTGGGGTGGCACAGACAGGGGCATTTGCTGCCTGGCTTCTACCTATTTAACCCAGGAGCAGAGATCTGTGCGTTTTAATATTTCTGTTGTTTGCTCTCTTTTGGTCCTTGCAATGATTTTTTTGGCAAGAACACATGGGTATGACATCAGTGCAAAGTCCTGAACAATCTGGGACAGTCAGCAGGTATGTGTGGAGAGAACGGTACAATTGTTGAGAGGTACATATAGTTACATAGTTACATAGTAAATAAGGTTGAAAAAATACCTAAGTCCGTCAAGTTTAACCCTTCTACCTAACCTTCCTATTCTTGATCCAAAAGAAGGCAAAAACAACCCCTAATTAAGCTACTTCAAATTCTGCCATCAGGGGAAAAAAATTCCTTCTTGACTCCAAGAGGCAATCGGATTTCTCCATGGATCAAGACGCTCTAAACTATTAATGTTACACTATATATCTATATATCTCTGCTCCTTTGTGAAACAGGCAGCAGTCAGGTGTCAAACCTCTTTGCCATATCAAAAATGGGAAATTTTGCTGAGAATGTTTGTAAACCATATTAATGAATTTACCGATGTGTGTTAGATCGCACCTATTTCTTCTTGGCAGACAGACTCTTTCACATATCCTTCTTTTTGAGAATGTCATTAACTGAATCGCTGAGAAAGCAGACTGGATGTGCCCGCTGCCACCCTGAGATCTTGGCTGTAATAGCAAGGAAACATCAGATTTGTTTGCAGCTTTTTAGAATAATCTGGTTAGGGAAATCATCAGATCTGGCAATGACACATGACTGACTACACTGGCTACCGGAGTAGCGACAATACGCACAGTGATTTAAAGGTAGAGTCTAATTTAAAAAAATTTTCTTGTGAGCATTAATACAGCACCATGTGGTTTAACATTGAAAACTTGTTTTTTCCCATTTTTGCAATAAACCTTACTTGCATACTTGTAAATTGCCATTGTAGGCAGTGGGGGGGGGCTCTCAATGGGTCCATTAACACTATGGAGACTGCATTAGAAGGCACTCCATGCTTTTAAGACCTGTCCTAGGTAAATATATCACTGATTGTATGCCACCATGTGATATTTCCGGCAGATTCAGCTATGGGTAGCAATGGAAGGTTAGGAAAATAAGTGAAGGTTTGCAAAGCACTTGGTCCGTAATACTAAAGCACCAGAATAACGGAGCACCGTCTATTCACATTCTTCAAGATTTATGGTGTGCGTTTGAGTCAAGTCACGCCCTGTAGATTCCTGCACACCTTGATTATTTGGTCACCAACTGTCTTGCATGTATGCAGGATCACCTAACTCTCATGATGCAAAGCCGACTGCAAAGATTCTATGTAGTGACTCACCAAACTTGTTAACAAATGGCTTTAATACCAGTTCTCATGGAAACCTTGACTTCTCATTATTTAAAAGAATAATTGAGTCACCTGTATCAACCATAAGATTACTGGAAGCAAAAGCACCCCTTGAGAGTCTTAGATATGATCCTGTCAGAGTAGAATTAGAAGGAGTCAGCTCCAGACTGTGTGACCCTGAGATTTTAGCTCTTCTCCCTCAGCCATTGAGATTGGGGCAAAAACCCTTGAGACTGAGGGTCAAACCCTACCACTGACATAAACATCAAAACTTCTGTCTCACCCACTTACAACCCTTATCTCGCCCTACATTAACATCATTCACTACCACGCAGTCCTCACCTCCTGTTTCTCACCCTTTATCCACCTAGACTGTAAGTTCCTGCGGGAACAGGGCCCTCCATTCCTCTTGTATCTGTATATCAATTGCTGTATTGTACTTGTCGTTATCTGTAACATTTTCATCTTGTACAGCGCTGCGGAATCTGTCGGCGCTTTATAAATAAATAATAATAATAATAATAATATAGTCATGTTCATTCTTTCCAAAGCAGGGTATAGGGTAGCTTAAACACAGAGAGCTTTAACAAAATGAAGTTTTACAAACAAATACAACCAATGTCCTATGGGAAATAATTTCAGTATAAGTACAATGTCTGAAAGAGATAAACTGCATTTTTGTAAAAGAGTGGCGGCTGATATATCATTTATTGCTATGCAAAGTCAATGGAAAATAAAATAATAATTTCCTTCTCGGAGAAAGGGGGATGCTTGGGAGGCCTAGAACGTGGTGTAGAGTAGTCTACTGCCTGGAACATTAACTCATTAATCAAACCAGCTATTTGGAGTCAGTTTTCAATATATTTCTGGTATATTTATTCCTCAGACAAAGAAAGGGAGGTTGTTTTTTTATTTGAGAGGATGTTTATTGGTAAGGTTCTGGTACCTAGTACATTCACCTTGCGTTCACTGTATAAACTCTGTGCCCCTGGGGAGATATTACCTTGATAAATTTACCTTTATGTGTTTTGCAGCTGCTGCTTGAGAACCAGAGGCGGTGAGCTAGCTATGTAAGTACAGTATTAAGTTTTCTTGATGATCACATATCCAGAAGACGGTAGAAACTCAGTTACTGACATATAGCAGCTGTCACGGAGTCAAAGAATTAAGGGGAAGATTTACAAGGGTCTATCGGGGGATATTTCACACTGATCCAGCCATAAATGCCAATGGAGTGGATAGGAGCACCAGCTCACGATGTAGTACCCTTCATCAGGCCCGAGGGAGTTACAACACAGTACATCAGAGATATAGTGCAACTACGTGAATAAAAAATACAGGCATAAAGACTTGAGACGGAAAATGTATTTTCTGGATGTTCTCTTTATTTACAAGCATTATCAGAATAATGAACTAATCGTCACAATTCAGCAGTGTTTGTTTATTTCCATAGTTTTATCAGCTACTGTATGGGAAGTGGATATATAGAACTATGATTTATATATGTTTATTGAAAGGAAAGAGCTCCATGTACCCTAAAAAATAAAGGTGTAAGATATGGTCAATTCCGGTACGCTGGCTTTGTCCGCTGACCGCTAACGGAGGCTCAGCCTTACCAGTGTTACACTTTGTGGCTATTCTCCATGGTACCGAAACATACAGGATATCGCCTGAAAAACATACCACTACCCTTATACATATGTCTTGAGAAGGACCTTAGTAAACCATGACAGCTGTATTTTTTTTAATACACTGTTTTATTAAAAAATCTCCAGCTTCCATGTTCGAACATAAATAGGACCCTCTTTATATTGGCTTGTCTTTGTTTGTTTCAAATTTTATCCCAATCCAGAGTGAAATCAACTGTTATTCAGGACCAGATTATCACGGGGCTGAGGCTCTAGGTCATGTCTGTCAGCCAGGGGTATTATGCGCCAGCCTGGCTTCTCTTTTAATTACCGGTATATCTCTGCCTACATTCATTTTTTATAAAGTTCCCACCTTTATTATTTTTTACAATGTGTGAGATCACACTGACACAACACACTAGAAGAGGATGAAAACGCTGTGACTACATTTTAAGCACCAGGCCTATGTATTCCTTAATCCAACAATGCTATCTGTTATCTGTAGTATATTTGGATATTCTAGATAGGGGTATAGTTAAAAGGGTCACATGGCATGTAACTGGTGCCCTGTTAGTGATGTCTAGTGAAGAGGGGCAGGCAGTCACATCTTAACACTATCAATAATTGCAAGAGAGGAACGGCAAAGGAGAAGGTGAGGCACATTTTCTCCTCTCTCATGCTACACACCAAGGCCTGTTCTTGATCTTTGTTTTCACTGTGAATTGCAAAACTTCAATACAGCTTTGGAAACAAAGGGAATGTATTTTCAGGATTCACCATTTTTAATTGACCATTATGAAAGTCCTGGTGTGCTCCGCATCCTTTTAACTATGAGATGGTGGATGCACCCAGGCAACATTAACTGGGGAAGGCTGTACACATACAGTATATATATACTGTAAATATGATACTTGGTTGGCAGGAATACAGTATTTTTCTCTGCCATACTCCCCCCAACAAAAGAACAGGTAAATATAACTTGCAATACTTCGCCATTATTATGTTAAAATACTTCAAACTCAACACACAATTGATGTCCTCTGTGTATTATAGTATTATCATATAGTAACATTTAAACACTGGGCATTTACCTGTTCAAATACTGCTACCGGTTGTATAATGGTATGTATTTTACAGGTAACAATCATGAAGGGCATGAATTGTTGGAGAGATCATAAGAACTGGTCTTTGACACAATTTTACATACAGGTTTTACAATTTTAAAACACATTGCCAGCTGAATTGTCCATAAAGACTATGCCATTTAATTTTATATTTATTAATTATAATTGTAAAGCATACAATGTTTCTTGTTTTAAAGTACATACGGCTTTCACTATTTTTACACCATATCCATTTTTTGTGAATTAGAATGGGAATTAGTTAATTTAACTCCCTAACTCAAACAATATCCAAAAATGGCTTAAGATATATCTAGTAAATTGGGGCATTCAAGGATATGTCCTTGTGTGCTTCATATATACCAGCAGAAACAAGATCAAGCATCCTGGGCTTAATGGACTTTACCAGCTATGCGACTGTGTGCGATTCCAAATAAACAAGTTATTCTTAGCTGGACTTTCCCTCTGGTACTCAATATGATGTTGTAAACAAACATTACTTTGCAAGAGTTATCATATTATTTGTGTGATTTGGAACAGAGTAATGTCCTTATCTCTAAACGTGAATTTCAGTTCAGGTACCGCGACCCTTATATTGAATGGTTTTAGTCTATTTACCCACTGGTTATACTGGAGCCCTGACAGAAGAAGGATATCGGTAGTGGTAGCTGGCAACTAGATCCTAAAATAAAGTGCCTCTCTCAAGATCTAAATATAAGTAATGATTATATTAATAATGCAAACCTTGCAGGATAAGACACAGCAGATGTTCTTTCTGTATGTATCCCAAATCCCATAGGATAACTCCTATTTAAAGCAGTTTATTCTGGTATGAGTGTACAGACACCAGTGAATATTTAGGACCAGGGTAAAAGGGTGGTTGTAGAGAGGATGGATTGCGGTGGGCTAGTATATAGAGTCATAATGATGCAGAATACACGGATAATATTGATCTGCCGTGATTGTACCTGCATTATGATATGATGATACCCATACAGATACAGACCAATAGCAAGTGCATTGTATACAGAGATAATTGCTGGGTAACAGAAAGTCAGACAGTGATCTGGTAAATGAAAGCAGGTGGACAAACCCATTGGGGTTCAGTACTTTAACATCTGGTAAATTAATGGACTAGCTGCTATTAGTGGACAAGTACAAAAAGACTGAATAGTGAAAGTTAAGCAGCAGATGAGCATACAGAGTTTGCTGGTTAGAATCAGGGATATCTCTATGAGGTAGACCATTTGTGAGCCGATGGTGGCCTGGAGGGGTATAGTGTGTGACAGAGGAGAGGAGCTTAATTATATCTACTTTTAAAGATCTTTCTAACTATGCCCTGGTGATTTCAACCACTTTCTACCAATTCTACTTCTGGCTCATTCTCCCCTCTATCCTTTCTTTACATAGTTGGTTCGTTCTTTTATCTATTGTTTTAGAACTATCTGCTTGGGATAAGAGATTATAAGTGAACCGTTTTATAGAAAGGGGTCTCTAGATACACGTTATTATTCTTTGCCAAAAACGTATTTAGACATTCTTTCTAGCGTTTGCAGTTTTCTTCCACTGTTTTCTCTGCTTTTGACCAAATGTGTTTGTCCATTGCTCATGTTCTTCCCTGATTTTTGAGCTACAAGAAAGTATAATAGATCACCCATCATGATACATTCCTACTAGAGGTAGAGTTGTTCTTGTACTGATTATGCACTATTTTAATTAGCTTTATATAACACTAGGGAATTACAAGACCCTCTTTTGGAGAATGTACTTATCACACCTCTAGACAAGTAAATCTGTATATTTACTCTGATGTCATAGATGGATTTTACAATGCAGAGCATGTTTTTAAATGTGTAAATGTTGTTAAGGGTTTGTATTTAGAATTATTTGTATTACATATAAACACTGTTTTTGTCACGATTGCCACTGCTTTTAGAAACCTGGAAGGGTTTTTAACCAGACTAAAACATCAATAGAATATTAATAGTTACATTTAGTAATACAATGTAAAAATGTGTCGCTTTCCCAAATGTTACATTTTACAGTTCAGCACACTGAATACTAGCGCTATATATCAATTAAAATGTATGAATTAGGCGTGTATGAATTACAAAAAACTTTGTGTCTTCCCTGTCATACTTCCTGCTCTCAGGATAGTAGTAATTATTCCTCCCTTCTGACAGGAGTAAAAGGTGGGATGGGGAGAATGGAGCGCACTAAAGGACAGTTCCTCATGCTAAATTTGACATACATCTCTCAGTAAAAGATTGATCTCTTTCAATGTGTAATAGTGTGTTGTTAATAATGCGTTTAATGGCTAAATAACCTTATAAAAATTAATGTTAATGTAATATAATTTGGACATACTATTAAAACATTAGCCACATGCAAATCTCCACAGAGTACAGTAAATGCACCCCTGCTATGTTTTACTACCGCTGTTCTCAAATTATATGATTTAATTGTATAATATTTATAATTATAAAAACTGGGTACTTTTTTATTAATTGTATTGCAAAACTTTTTTACTGAGATCAAGAAAGTAGAATTTAGCACTTTTCACCTACCTCATATAAATAAAATGTAATTTTTGTTGCATTTTCTTTACAATGAAAATTGAAAAGATGTGATCTTGGAGAGCCTGACTTCTCCCGAGAAAGGTTTCCTTAAATTAGGAATACACTTTCACTATAATTAAGCACTCCTCTCTAGAAAAAACACGAAAGAGTCCAGTCAGCAGGCTCTATTTGTAAATCCGGCTTTTGAAAATAAGGGTTCTTTTAAAGGTATCCAAATAAGTGCCCAAGAACACATCTAGATAACCACATGGCCTAAAAAGTAGCATTTTGTCTATAAATGCTTTAAAAGCTTTTCACTTTCAATTGAAACTTGCTTTCATTGTTGAAATTTATCTTTCCCACTAGTGTTATTAAAGCCACACATTTAAGGATGCTACACTATGTACTTTCATGTTATGTTATTTGATATGATACTTTAGGTTGTTTTTGTTGTAGAAGTTTCTATTTATTTCCTCAAGAATATAGTGTCCTTTTTCTTCTGGGAACAGAATTTCCCGAAACAAATGTGTGGCAACTCCCATGCTCTCTGATTCCTTTTTCCCATTCACGCTGTGTAACAAGATCTGTGCTATGCTGGAGTCTATCCAGTTCAAAACTTCCAATGGTCAATGTGAGGATGCATATTTGTTTATGAGAAGGAGAACATAATCACGTGTATCTGATCCAATACCAGATCCTCCTCATTTGAGAAAGAAATAGTTTTCCATATTCAGTAACCGTTCACAAGCCTAACTCCATAGCTCAGGGGTGTCCAAGTTGTTTCTGCAGTGGGACACTTTATCATAAATGTATGTGTGCGTGGGCCGCAGTCATTTTTCACTGAGAGAAAATATGGCCTTTTAGCTTTATAATGTTTATTAATACAGGGTTAATTTGCCGATAATTAAAAAAGCAGTGGACAACTTTTATATGTAATTCTATCAATATTAAATTACTTAAACAGTAAAACAAAGCCAGTCCACAAACCATTTAAAACAAGTTTAGCCAAGTAAAACTGCACAAGACTGGAGCACACTGTGGGTACAAGCTGGATATAAGATGACTGATGCACACTGGAGGCAGGGTCGGATTAAGAGCATCACGGGCCTGGTGCTGAGGATTTTGGTGGCCATTTTATGGAAATAAATAAAATAGACAGAATCTTAACTCCTCGGCATCGATGTGTACTGGATAAAGATGACATCAGTGCGAGGCATATAATATAGGATATTGGGTGTAATCAGTCATCATACACAGGATGCCTGAAGCCACAATTTAGTGCCACTGATCCTTTTTGATAAAACATGCAGATTGAAATAGAGTAAATAACACAAAAACATTCCTACAGTAAGTTAAGTACCAGAAAACAGATGACCAAACACACACCAGGACAGGCTCTGCCACACCGACACCCAAACACCCAGACACACACACCAGGGCAGGCTCTGCCACACAGACACCCAAACACACACACACACAACAGGACATGCTCTGCCACACTGACACCCAAACACACACACCAGGACAGGCTCTGGCATACCGACACCCCAACACACACCAGGACAGGCTCTGCCACACCGACATCCGCATCAGGATGGCTTAAGCTACACAAAGCATAAAGAATACTTTCCACATTGCTTTGTTGTTTGTGTGTTTGCCCCTTGTGTATTAATGCCCCAGCCAGGCCCTCCTTTAGAATTAATGTACTCCCCCCACATTCTTGTGTATTGCCCCATGTGTATTTGTGCCCTCAGCCAGCTCTGTTTGTGCATTTATGTCCCCACATAAATTTATGTCTTGTGTATTAATTTTTATGTAATGCCCCCAGCCAGCCTCCCTCCCTTGTGTATTGATGCCCCCACACTCTTTTGTACTGGTTGATGTAACACCCCCCATACCCATTTGTATTGTAAACAGCCACCCCCCTCTTTTGTACTGATTTATTCCCCTGCAGACTGCTCTCCTCTGACATGCTCTTCTCCGAGTCACGAGGAACTCCTCTGTGTGAGCCTGCCCCCTTGAGCGTCACATCGCATCTTCAAAGGGGCGGGATGAAGAGCCTCACTCAGGCACTGGGGAGCATGGTGCCTGCATGCCAGCCGCTTCAAAATTATTAAGCGGTCGGCGCAGGCGGCCATACAACTGCCTCAATGGCATCTATGTGCCAGCCCACGGACCGGCCAGCCCACTGGGCCGCACCTCAAAGTCCGTCGGGCCGCACGTTGCACGCCCCTGCCATAGCTGGTTGAAATTGGGTCTTACAGCACCTGGAAGCCTGAAGAAGACAACACATAATTAAATGGTAGTCCCTTTAAATTAAATTAATCAACTCAGGGACCTAGTAGAGTGGAAATTTCCTGCACCTGTGTTAAAAATGTGAGTGAGTCTACTGATGGATTTTGATTGATTCACCAGAAACTAAAAAGCTAGGTTTGGCATCCATGTTGGGTCTTTGGTAATTTGTTGTATACCTGAAGCAATAATTCTCAGGTATTGGAAAAATCATGCTTACTGAGATTCTCAGTTTAAATATATGACATTTTCTACAATCATTTGCTCAATCCCCCTCAGCCTAGATTGTAAGCACATAAGATCAAAGGCTTCTTTTCCTGTACCAGTATGTCTCAACGTGTTCATATTATTATTAAGTTTGGATAAATAATCAATTTTAATGCAATTTGTAATTTTGTATAGTCTTCCTTTGTAATAGCATTATGGCATCTGATGCTGCTCTATAAATAAAATGTAAGATCAGAGGAGGGCTGGCACAATCTAGCTCAGGGGAAAGGTACAGCTGAGAGGCCCCTAGCCCTTGTAACTAACATAGGTACTAGCAGACACACACTTCTATACACATACACACACACACACACACACTCCCTCGCACTATACTCCCTCTAAAACACACACTAAAATACCACACCTTACTCTTTCAACCCCATATCACACCTCACTTTATCCATCACACCTCACATAATCACACACTTGCCTGGACTGCTTCGTTATAGCTGTTCACACACACTGTGTAAGCAGCCACACTGTTACCACAGAGTCACATAACACATTATGCAAACCACTGAGCTTCAGCCTTTAAGAGTGGACCAGCAATTGCCCCTCCTGCCCCCCTGTATTCTATTGTAATGTTCTAGTAAATCCATTTCAGTCAACAAATATACACAGGATGTTATTTGCAAGTAGTTCCAATATAGTCTAAACAGTTTATATATCTATATTTTCACATCTACCTGCTAAGAGTCATGCAGTGTCTTAGTACTTATTAACTAGCATGTTTACTAGTAACATTTACGTATTTTAGGAATCGGCAGGACAGTTTGACCCGTGAAACTGTTTCAGGAGTTTAACAGTCCCTCAAGTTTAGTGTAGTTTTTTTTTTTTTGTAGTGAACATTGCACTGGTGAGATTGTAATGCCAGAAATCCTAACTTTCTAGTTTTCCATTTGGCTACTGTACTGCGAGACTGGAATGTGTCTCCATACCTGTAATGCAAATGTATTAATGTGCAAACTTGGTATGCTAGAAACTCACTGGGTTTCTGGGTGAAACACTGTGGCTTCTGGTTTGTGTCTTCAGTCTACATGCAGAGGAACAGTTTTGGACACATCCACTCCCTGCTCATGTTCTGCCCATTTCCACCCACATACTTCACAACAGTCCTAGTTTTGGGGGGACAGTCTCAATTTTTGGCACTGTCCTGCTGTCTGAGGTAGCTGCCCCACAGTCCTCTTTTTGCAGGCAGTAGGAAACATGTGCAGGTGACCTTTCCTGACCGGCCCAAGGAGTTGGAAATTTAATGGAGGTCTGCGCTGTTGCAGCACAGACCTCAGATGTGGCACCCAGAGCGTCTGTTCTTTTATGAGTGGTCCCTCCTGTTTCTCTGGCCAGCCCTACCACTCTTCACTTCTTGACACACATATAGGAGTCTTGATATACACGGGTAAACAAAAAATCCTACACATCTTACACCTCCCTCTGTGTACTATACAAGCATCCAATTTTTTATAGTTGAAATCCTATAACAATTAATTGCAACAGTCTGTATGTGGTATAAACCACAGTCCCAAGAAAGTAAAGGGTTGTCAGCATCCATAATTGTACCCTCGCTATCCACTACAGTTCTTCCTCAAGTCATCTCCTTGTCTGTGTGTCCAAAGAGAAAGTGAGCAATGCATGTACTCTTACATGATCAGATTCATGTCTCCAGATGAAGGTCTTGGAGCCAGAGACCTTTGGTCTACAACTTTAAAAGAAGAATGTGAAGCAGAAACAAGCATGACTTCTTAACATCATATTGTTTCCTTTCTAAAATCTGAATCTAACAATTGACCTAAATGGTATTGATTCATGGAGCCTGTGATGTTGGAAGGTTGCTTGGTCATAATCATACCTGGGAACGCTCCGCGTTTGAACCGGAGATTGCCGCGTGAGCACCTCCCTCCGACGTCACAAGATCGCCCGCTGACGTCAGTGTGCAGTCCTGGCAATGTCCTGCAAGGGAAGGCTCCGGGTAGCCGGAGCCCAGAAGTTCCCAGGTATGGTCATAATGGGTCATCCTTTTGTTTGAAACCAGCCAGTAAGATACATAAATATCTTCTAGGAGACTGGAATAAAATAACTTTTCTAAAACATATGGATATATCAAATGTGCAGGTGTTAATAGTATTTCATTTTATTGAACCTCATTACAATGAAAACTATGGTGGTGATAATAATAGAAATGCATGTATACGGATATAGCTGTACTCACCCAATTTGAAGTCTTGTCGCTTTATCAGTTTTACCCGAACCATATAATTTCTGTGGTTTTGCATTACTAAATTAGGGCATTTCATTTATTTCCCTCTCTATTATATTCTCTTTTTTTGTACTACACACACTGATCATCACTGTACTGAGCCATAGACAAGAGAGGCCTTAAGCTTTTTGTGGTCCTAAGCAATACGTTTTAAGTGGGGGAATCTAACCTAAGTTTAAATTTTTTTTACAGGATCTAAGGCACGTGATCCATATATTTAATTTATTTGTTTAAAACCAAATAATTATAATTTAATGTTAGAAAAAAATCTGTGCCGCACGCGCATAGGTCACTCTGCTCATCTTCTGATGGGGCTCCATAAATCAAAGTCAACTGTACAGTAAGCAGCTACTTAATCAGCTTATACGGTAGCAGCTTCTGCTAGAAGATCCTGCTGTAAGTTTACCCAGTCTTTTCTCTCCGTTGGGCGGTGTGTTTCTCCTTCACTATTCTTGTTGTCCGTTGCATTAATTCTACATTCGCAATTCTTGTCATATGCTTTCCTCTCGTCTCTCATCTGCCCTTCCCAATGTACCAGTCTGTTGTGATGCAGAGTGAGTTTACAGCAATATCTTTGTTCTTTCCTGTTGTCTTAACACACAGTTGGGCAGCATCTGGCCCCTGGAACCCCTTCTCCTGGTTCCTCAAGTGTCTCTCATCTTATTCTAAGAGTCAGAGAGATCTTTTACATTCTAAACAGAGTTTGATGGTTCACAACTTTTCAAAGCATTAGCAAGCATAGGCATCATATCTACTGGATCCCACTACACCCATCAAGTTCAGTCTCCCTGAAAAGCAAATAGCAACCGTTTAGTTGACATCTCTTTAAATATCCTTGCACTATAGCATGATTTAAATTGTTACATACCAGACTTGGTAATGTCCTTTAGATCAAGGTCTTTTATTTGCTCCAAAAGTTACCCCGATTGCATTAATTTTTTTTGCAAGTAGTATCTAAAAATATGAGCACTCTGTAGTGTCAGCGTAAACACATATACACTTTTTTTTAACATCCAATATTAAAGTCATTATCATTTAATCTTTCGCTCTTTAGCAGACGAAGCAATACGTACAATATAATGTATGAATGGTTTTGTTTGGCTTCAGATGTCCATGAACCTCAAGTAGATTTTCTTGAATGTCACCGCTCATAGAGTTTCATGAGTGCCTATAAATAGCACAATCTAATTTGGATTTCCGACTTCCTAATAAAAACACACAACACGTGGCTTCCCACAGCACTCTTTTGCCATCTAGTGTTCCTGTGCAAAATTTACATTTTCAAGTCACAATTTTTCACAGTATACGGATGAGCTTTGTGTAGATGGATTTGGTTTCGCAAAAAGGAATTTGTCTGGATTTAATACAAAATATTGGACAGGGTGGTTCAACGGACACTGAATATTGTTAAATATCTTTACTGATACATTGCAAATATTCTACCAATTCTGACCCAGATCCACTCCCTCCCAACAAGTAAAAGGAAAAGGAGCCCTCTAGTCCCTCTGGGAAGTCCATAGGTATAACCATGATAAAGAATATGTTCCAGTTATCTCTGGACTTGTGTCTTCATTCTGTACAGTAACATTGTCATTGTGATGTAGTACAATTAGTGGGATCTGAATTCTCAAATGGTGTTTTTAGTGTACCCCTTTATACTCATCCTTCTTGTATATGCAGTAATAAGTCAAATGCTCTTCCCAAGGGTTTCCCACAGGATTCTCCTGTCCCTCATAGAAGGCAAGAAGGGGGCACTGCCAAGTTAAGTAGGCAGTGCTATCTATGCATAGCGGTGGATATAGGTGTTAATAGACCTGTGTGGCCAGGCTCCACTTTCCCTCCTAGGGAAACAACACTGACCAGGAGGCACAGTCAACACCTCGGATTTCTGGATCCTCCAGGTATAATCTGGAGAGTTCCCAGGAGGTGAAGTAAAAGAAAACAGAAATTGACAACAGTGGGTCACTAAAGGTGGTTGGGGCTTGGATAGATATATTTGGAAAAAAAAAGAAACATTAGGTAACAAGATCCACTTACAGTCTAAGCAAACATATTTCCTTATTGATCTGTTTCAATGTGACTACACTATTTTCAAGGTTGCAATAGAAAAACCCATAACCTGTCATACTGCCCGTTATTTTACGAAACAGTTATAGCTGGATATCATCTGTAGCCATAAACATTGCAGTGAATTGTTAAAACAAAAATATATATATAGTTATAATTTCGATATCTTTCTTAATTGTCTACAATTACATTGTATTCTGAAAAATTAGATTATTACTGTTCCCTTCCTGTTGTATTAAGTAATCTTATTTGCTAAACTCAATTGATGTGTGGCTTTAGAAGAATATTTTGCATGCCCTCCTCCTGAAACATGGGATTATGTTCTTTCGGGATGCAAGCACTAAACCACTGCAATTTTACAAAGCAATTCTGTCCAGAAAGGGACATTTTAATATCTATTTCGGATTGCATATTCAGCCTTGTTGTGAGGAAATGAATTGAAGGAGCGTTTCACTTGTAATGCCAGTATATACAATCTGCACAGGAAAATTAGACAAACTCAGACTTCGACTGCGAGGGCGCCGCTAGGGATTATGGGGAATGATTAAAAAGCATCTCAGCTGGACGCAGCTAACAGATGCTCATTTTCCGTCTTCCAATTCCCATCTGGGAGACCAGTCACCAGAGGGTCTCCATTTTTTTCTTTTATTTTTTTTACAGCTAATTCCTCCTCATTAATTAGATTATGAAATGACTTTAGTATCTTTGTTTAATGCCTTGGCTTTCAGGTGCGTGTATAAATTTTCATTCAATTCTATGCCAGAAGCTTAATATATTACTGCCTGTAAAATTAACTAGCAGTGGAGGTTTGATAGCTCTCTCTCTCTTGCCCAGGGAGCTAATTGAAGAGGGAGTCCCATTGGAAAAAATATATTTTTTTTAAAATACGTGTTTGTATTAATTGACATTTGCCCTATTTGAATCCCTACATAAATACATCAACACACCTGTGTACACAATGACATCCACAAACACGGATTCCAGCTACTACCTGCAGAGTCTCTCTCTTCATATACCTACATGTTGATGGCTGAAGGACCCTGGCACAGTAACTCTGACCCTTGCCTTTTCCTTACAAGCAAAGAGGCATGCACCCTCTTACATGTAACATGTGGCTACTTTCTCTGCTTATTTCTAGGATATTTTGTGTTATAACGGGGAAACCGTTGTACTGTTCATTGTGGTGTCACAACCCATCAGGGAAGATAAGGAATTCTTCAATAAATCATGAACAATTCCTAGATCAGGGTGAATTCCTAGGAGGATTCACCCTGATCTGTCTTAGAAGGAGAAATAATCAGGTGGGAAATTTTGAGAGACAACAATAAAAGGTATGGGTGTACTATGTGTATATATATGTATCTTGGTGTAGATACTGTGACAAGCAAATCAAACTAACACGATAATATGTTGCTCAGAGAAGCAACCATGAAACCATATTGTGGAAGGGGGAAAGCCAAGACACCTGTAGTAAGATGCCACCAGCTGTTAAATCATTCTCTGCTTCAAAGTAATGAAATGAAATTGCCACAGTGGTGAATAAGTTTCCCTAGGATTGATGCAGGACAGTGCACCAATCACTATCACTAGAAGCTATCACTAGTAGGGATTTGTGTGGCATATTTCCTGTATTCTGAATACCATACATGTCATTATATTGTGGTGCTGTGTCTCAAGGGGATGTACAGCACAGGAGATGAGTGTCATGGAGGCCGTACCTGTTAGGCATATACCGTGTTTCCCCGAAAATAAGACATACCCATAAAATAAGCCGTAGCAGGATTTCTAAGCATTTGCTCAATATAAGCCATACCCCGAAAATAAGACATAGTGATAGGTGTGGCTATGCAGCAAGCAGTGGTGACTCTAGAAACAATATATAGGGGGGGCACACAAGATACCACAGTCAAACTGGGGGGGCATTCATAATTTCCAAAAGTAATGTGCTATGGAATTATACTTTTGTTATTGGGCTAAAATAATACTTGATCATTCAACATGGGAAGCCTGAAGCCACAATTGAGTGCGACTAATCCTTGAAATAAATATTATAACACAATAAATAACTTTTCCACTAAATGATTTCAGGGCCTTGAACATTTTGTCCCCTGAAGTCACTACAACTTCAGGAGGGCATTTTATCTCGGGATAAATATAAATTAAATAATTCCTACTGTAAGTTAAGTGCCAGGAAACAGATGACCAAACACATACACCAACACAGGCTCTGTCACACCAACACCCAGACACACACACCAGGACAGGCTCTGCCACACTGACAACCAAACACATCAGTACAGGCTCTGCCACACCCACATCCAAACACACACACACCAGGACAGGCTCTGACACACTGACACCCAAACACACACCCTAGGACAGGCTCTGCCACACTGACAACTGAATACACACACCAGGACAGGCTCTGCCACACCAACACCCAAACACACACCAGGACAGGCTCTGCCACACCAAGCTACACTAATAACCAAAAACACACAAACAGCAGGACACAATCTACGTCACAGACGTCTACATCAGGATGGATTTTTCACACTGCATTGTCGTTTATACTCCCCTTAGTTTGCCCCTTGTGTATTGATGCCCCTGCTGCCCATATATAGTAATATTAGCCCCAGTTGCCGATAGCAGGTATAGATCAACACATTACCACACAAACCAAGCTTTGCATGTATAGATCAACTAAAATTCACTTGTGATCTCAGCACTGAAGGTATATATCAAATAAACAGAATCAGACATACAAATCCTGTATTTGCAGGTATACAATAGTATATGAAACGTAGCATTGCAGGTATAGATCAAATAAATACATGGAAACAGCATTGCAGGTATTAATCAACTGAATAAGACATACAAACACTGTATTTGCAGGTATACATAAATAATGTATGGAAATATATAGATATGGATCTACAGAATAACGCAAAAACACAGCTTTGCAGGTATAGATCAATTGGAATTCACATAAAAACACGTCATTAAAAGGTATATTTAAAACCCCCTAAATTACAGGCATAGATCACAGGTTGCACACCCCAAAGCCAGCCCTGGCGTCCACACTGCCCACACGGCAATCACACTCCTATCATACCCAGCCAACCAGTAAATGCTGGTACCTAGGCATGATGGGACTGTGCTTGCTGTGATTGCTGTTAGCAATCACACTCCTATCATGCCAGGTCAGCCAGTACATGCTGGTACAGGGTGGCTGTAAGTGATGTGTAGACCCCATACTGCTGGCAGCATCAATACACAAGGGGGGCAGCTAGCTAGGTTTCAGCATGTACTGGCTGACTTGGCATGATAGGAGTGTGATTGCTAACAGCAATCAAAGTCCCATCATGCCTAGGTTCCAGCACTTACACATCCAACCAGTAAATGCTGGAACCTAGGCATGATGGGACTGTGGTTGCTGTTAGCAATCACACTCCTATCATGCCAAGTCAGCCAGTACATGCTGGTACAGGGTGGCTGTAAGTGATGTGCAGACCCCATACTGCTGGCAGCATCAATACACAAGGGGGGCAGCTAGCTAAGTTTCAGCATGTACTGGCTGACTTGGCATGATAAGAGTGTGATTGCTAACTGGAACCAGCCAGTACATGCTGGAACCTGAGCATGATAAGAATATGATTACAGCCTCCCTATGCCATGCTACCCCCCCCCCCCCCACATATCCCTGCTCCCATAAGATTGCTTATATAGGCTTCAGCTTTAGCTAACAATTACCTAATAATTCTTAGTTTTTAACAGCACTGGAATATTTTTTTTATTACTTTCCTGTAATCTGATTCTCTAAAAGTGTTAATGAATCTAAGGTAAACAACATTCAGAACATGAGTTTAATTAGAATAAAATCTATTTATTTGACTATTTATCCATAAATGTTATTTCTTGACACAAGGCAATATGTCAGAAGAATTGTTCAATTACAGAATAGAAACAATAAAACCTTATTTTAGAGAATTGTTCATTTTTCTGACTATTTATTGTGCTTTGTATACAGTGCTGTGAAAAAGTATTTGCCCCTTCCAAAGTTCTTTTATTTTTGCATATTTGTCACACTTGAAAACTCAGTAAACACAAAATGCACCTTTTAAATGATAATTCCATGTATGGAAGAAAAAAAGCTATCCAACCCCACCTGACCTGACCCTATGTGAAAAAGTAATCCCCCCTTAATTACTAAATAAATCAAAAGTAATTAATAATTGGGTTCAGTTTCACTAGATGCACCCAGACACACACTGACAGTCCTGTTAAATCTAAACATCAATTAAATAGAACCTGTCTTACAAATGGATGTAGGCTAAAACACATGAAAAACAAACAAAGTCATTGACATCAATCAGTTTGGAAAGGGTTACAAAGGCATTTCTAAGGCTCTGGGACTGTGAACCACAAATTGTTATCTACAAATTGAGAAAACATAGAACAGTGGTGAAATAGGGTGACCACATTTTATTTCTGACATTCTGGGACACGCTATGAAGCAGATCTTATATATATATATATATATATATATATATATATATATATATATATATACACAGTGAAGGAAAAAATTATTTGATACCCTGCTGATTTTGTAGGTTTTTTTGAACAGTGAGAGACAGAATAACAACATTTCAAATAAGTTATAAATTGATTTGCATTTTACTCAGTGAAATATGCAAAATATGACTAATATGATAGTACTTGGTAGCAAAACCCTTGTTGGTAATCACAGAGGTCAGATGTTTCTTGTACTTGGCCACCAGGTTTGCACACATCTGAGGAGGGATTTTGTCCCACTCCTCTTTGCAGATCCTCTCCAAGTCATTAAGCTTTTAAGGTTACGTTTGGCAACTCGAACCTTCAGCTCTCTCCACATATTTTCTATGGGATTAAGGTCTGGAGACTGGCTAGGCCACTTCAGGACCTTAATGTGCTTCTTTTTGAGCCACTCCTTTGTTGCATTGGCCGTGTGTTTTGGGTCATTGTGATGCTGGAATACCCACCCACGACCCATTTTCAATGCCCTGGCTGAGGGCAGGAGGTTCTCACCCAAAATTTGACGGTACATGGCCCCATCCATCGTCCCTTTGATGCGGTGAAGTTGTCCTGTCCCCTTAGCAGAAAAACATTCCCAAAGCATAATGTTTCCACCTCCATGTTTGATGGTGGGGATGGTGTCCTTGGGGTCATGGGCAGCATTCCTCCTCCTCCAAACATGGCGAGTTGATGCCAAATAGCTTTATTTTGGTCTCATCTGACCACAACACTTTCACCCAGTTTTCCTCTGAATCATTAAGATGTTCCTTGGAAACTTCAGACGGGCCTGTAAATGTGCTTTCTTGAGCAGGGGGACCTTGCGGGCGCTTCAGGATTTCAGTCCTTCACGGCATAGTGTGTCACCAATTGTTTTCTTGGTGACTATGGTCAGGGCCGGCCCGACAATGGAGCCAAGTGGGGCAACCGCTCCAGGCGGCACTTTTGAAGGGGCGGCACTTTGCCGCCCCAAGCCCTTTTTTTTAAAAAAAGCGAAAGAGAGAAAGGGCGCCGAGTGGTTTTCGCTTACCAAGCTGTCAGTACCCGCTCGGCGCCCCTCTCTCTCTCCTCTGCGGCGAGTCTCCCTGTTCGGTATCGGTGCCGGCTTGTAATGCTGAGTGCCGGAAGATTTCCGGCGCTCAGCATTACAAGCCGGCACCGAGACCGAACAGGGAGACTCGCCGCAGGACTGCTGAAAGGTAAGTACAAGGGGGGGGGGAGAGGAAGGGTAATAATGGGGGGGGCGGCATTTTAAGATTCGCCCCAGGCGGCATTTTGCCTTGGGCCGGCCCTGACTATGGTCCCAGCTGCCTTGAGATCATTGACAAGATCCTCCCGTGTAGTTCTGGGCTAATTCCTCACTGTTCTCATGGTCATTGAAACTCCACAAGGTGAGATCTTGTATGGAGCCCTAGACTTAGCGAGATTGACAGTTAGTTTGTGTTTCTTCCATTTGCAAATAATCTCAACAACTGTTGTCACCTTATCACCAAGCTGGTTGGCAAAGATCTTGTAGCCCATTCCAGCCTTGTGTAGGTCTACAATCGTGTCCCTGACATCCTTGGGCAGCTCTTTGGTCTTGGCCATGGCGGAGAGTTTGGAATCTGATTGATTGATTGTTTCTTTGGACAGGTGTCTTTTATACAGGTAACAAA
Organism: Spea hammondii; assembly: GCA_029215755.1. NCBI lineage: Eukaryota > Metazoa > Chordata > Amphibia > Anura > Pelobatidae > Spea > Spea hammondii. Next base: position 114,938,409 of record JARDYJ010000002.1, read on the forward strand.
CTGAGATTAGGAGCAGTCCCTTTAAGTGATACCTGGAAGCCAGACATTTTGCTGATTGATAGGGGGTCAAATACTTATTTCACTGAGTAAAATGCAAATCAATGTATAATTTATTTGAAATGCGTAATTCTGGATTTTTGGGTTGTTATTCTGTTTCTCACTGTTCAAATAAACCTACCATTGAAATCATAGACTGATCATGTCTTTGTCAGTGGGCAAATGTACAAAATCAGCAGGGGATAAAATATTTTTTTCCTTCACTGTATGTGTGTTTATATATGTATACACACACACGGATTTACATATGCACGCCACCACATACACATAAAATACATTTTAAATTATATATATATATCTCATATACACACTGATTCACATATTCTATTATATATTAATTACTTAAACCATGTTGATTTCAGATTTAATAATAGACATATAATCATTACAGACATGAGTAGATTCAGAGTATTAACCCCTCTATTACCAGGCATGAGCAGATTCAGAGAATTAACTCTTCTGTTACCAGACATTACACACAGTCACACAAACAAACACAGTCACACAAACAGACAAACAGTCACATACACACAGTCAAACACACATACCTGGGGCTGGCTGCAGCTTACTCTGAGTTGGTGTGAAGGAGGGACTCAGCCTAATAGGAGAGGCTTCTGAACTGTGAAGCAATCAGGAGAGTTGAGAAGTCTCTCCTGATTGGCTGAGGCCTCCTCCACTCAGACTTCTCATTCTGGAACAATGCATTGTCCCGGATTGAGGCTGCCCGAGACCCGGGACTTAAATTCCCAATCCGGGACATGTGGTCACCCTATGGTGAACTTTCCTGTGAGTGGTCGGCCTACCAAAATTCCTCCAAAAGTGCATTGACGACTCATCTAGGAGGTTAGTCCTCACTTGCCTCAGTTAAGGTCTCTGTTCACGATTCCACAATAAGAAAGAGACTGTGCAAATTTGGCATCTATGGGAGAGTTGCAAGGAGAAAACCACTCCTGGCCAAAAAAGAACACAAAGGCTCATCTTGCATTTGACAAAAATTGTTGGAAGACATGGGCCCTTTTACATCTGGCGTAAAGCTAACACAGCATTCCACAATAAGAAAGTCATAAGAACAGACACGGTAGTGTCTGGGGCTGCTTTAGGACCTGGGCGACTTGATAATTGACAAAACCATGAATTTCTCTACCAGAAAATCATGAAGAACCATCAGTTTGTTACCTAAAGCTCGAGTGCAGTTGAGTTATGCAGCAGGACAATGATCCAAAGCACACAAGCAAGTCCACCTCTACATGGCTCAAAAGAAACATGTAGAAGGTTCTGGAGGCCTAATCAAAGCCTTGACTTGAATCCGATTAAGATACTGCATATGACCTTAAAAGGCAGTTCATGCTCAAAAACCCTCCCATCTGGCAGAAACAATTCTGCCAAGAAGAGTGGGCCAGAATTCTTCCACAGTGATGTAAGAGACTCATTGGCAGTTATCGCAAAGGTTTGACTGCAGTTGTTGCTGCCCAGGGTGGCACAACCAGTTATTAAGTTTAGTGGGGCAATTACTTTTTCACTTGATACATTTTGATTAACTATTTACTCTTTACCTTCAAAAAATGAAATGGTCATTGAAAAGCTGCATTTTTTGTTAACTCACTTTGTCTTTGTCTTATATTAAAATTAGTTGGATGATCTGAAACATTTAAATGTGAGTAAAAAAAAAAAAAGTAAAAAATTGGGATGAGGCAAAAACTTTTTCAGAGCACTCTATGTAAGAAAAACATTAGACCATAAGAATAGATAAATAACCATAGAAAATATATCACATAATGATTATTGGGACAAATGAAGGCATTTGAAGTTTAAAGGGACACTCCTGCTATCATATACACCTTAATGCTTATAGCGTAGAGTAGTCCCTTTAAATTTACACGGTGTCCCTTTTGCAAACACATGGGGAATTCCACAAAATCCCCTTCCCTGAATTATTATCAGCAGGAGATGTGTTTGCACATCTCCCTCCACGTGATGTAATAACCACCAGTCAGCTCCAGTGCTAACTCCAGAACCTTCCAGACAGGGCCGGCCCGACAATGGAGCCGAGTGGGGCAACTGCTCCAGGCGGCACTTTTGAAGCGGCGGCACTTTGCCGCCCCAAGCCCTTTTTTTTTTTTTTTAAGCGGAAGAGAGAGAGAGAGGGGCGCCGAGTGGTTTTCGCTTACCAAGTTGTCGGTACCTGCTCGGCACCCCTCTCTCTCTCTCCTCTGCGAGCCCTCTAGCTCAGTCTCGGTGCCGGCTTGTAATGCTGAGCGCCGGAAGATGGCGTAATTTCCGGCGCTCAGCATTACAAGCCGGCACCGAGACCGAGCAGGGAGACTCGCTGCAGGACTGCTGAAAGGTAAGTACAAGGGGGGTAGATAATGGGGGGGGGCATTTTAAACTTCGCCCCAGGCGCCATTTTGTCTTGGGCCGGCCCTGCTTCCAGATGTGGGTCTATTCAGATCCCCAAGCGTGAAATGGCTCCTATTGATTTTAAGGGGAGTGCTTTCCTGCCTCTGACTGTGGACATTATTTTTATTTTAGTTTGGTATAATATTTACTTGATAAGATATGGCCAAACACATAAAAAACCTATATATCAGCACTTTACAGTTTAGCTAAACTATTTGGTTGAAGTGATACATTGCATAACATTTGATCTGACTGGTGCCTGCCTTGCAAAATTACATATGTGCTGTCTATGCAATAGACAATTCAAATGTGCCATCTCTTCTATGAACTCTCCATAATGCCATCTCCGAGTTGGCCTGCTTCTCCTTATGCACAGTAACGTTCCTCTAGCGCCATCTAGTGGTTAAAAGTGTACTTCACAACCTATTTAGAAGTGTCGCAGCACACCTTTCCCAAATTGATCATGTTCTCCATCTGTTTTCAGTTCTGTTAAGAGAACCCATGTTCCAGATATGAAAATCAATTTTCGGTACTCTATGCAAATTCAAAATTAATATTCTAATTTTCCCCAAGACTTTGCTATGAATGTCCCCTTTCATCTTCTACATCATAGTGAAGGTTTTAGCTGGTCTGTATAGTGTTTACACAGTTGGAGTGACTCAGTTACTGGTTTATCAGCATGATTAGGAACTTACACAAGAAAAGGGTGCTTCTCGTCATAGAAATGTTCAGCTGGAAAACCCGTTGCAGAGGGACTTTTACCATGACTACCTGTAAAGGATCTCGGGGACACTATTATCAGGCAAACAGAGAGAGAGGGAACAGAAGTGGGTGAACCTGACCCCCCCCCCTTTTCTTTATTTGAGACTCTCATTAAATTGCATTCTAGTAACATTCATAGTCTACCTTTTGGGGAAATTAGCACCAACAGATAGATTCGTTTAAATTGTTCTAGTTGTTTTGTGGGATCTGAAGTAATTTGGATTATAGGGATGCTAATGCTTATGCTTTCTAGGACAAAGTCTGTGAAGTTAGTCAATGTAAAATCTTGCTGAATATTCAGTATCCTATTGTTTTGTGTAGCTTTAAACTAGAATACAAATATTGATTCTGAAACCTTACGGTTCTCCTACAGAACTGAAACTGTGCAGACCAATGGGCAAACTCTTGCTGTGTTGCAAAATTTTTTTTTACTTCCTGTGTGTATATATATATATATATATATATATATATATATATATACACATGTTTTAGACACACCTCTTAATTATTAAATTCAGGTGTTTCAATAAGACCCATTGTCATAGGTGTATAAAATCAGGCACCTAGCCTAGTCTGCATTTTAAAACACTTGTGAAAAAATGGATCATTCTGAAGAGCTCAGTGGTAACGTGATAGGATGCCACCTTTACAATAAATCAGTTTGTGAAAATGTCATCGCTGCTAGATATTCCACGGTCAACTGTAGGTGGTATTATTGGAAATGCTGAGGCACATGGTACGTAAAAAGCCGCCAACTCTGCTGATTCTACAGCTGAAGAGTTCCAAACTTCCACTGGCATTAATATCAGCACAAAAACTGTGTGGCAGGACCTTCATGGAACCAGTTTCCATGGCCGAGCAGCTGCATGCAAGCCTCACATCACCAAGTACAATGCCAAGCGTCGGCTTGAGTGGTGTAAAGAACACCGGACTCTGGAGCAGTGGAAACGTGTTCTGTGGAGTGACAAACCACACTTCTCTGTTTGGCAGTCTGATGGATGAGTCTGGGTTTGTCAGGAGAACTTTACCTGCCTGACTATCAACTGTCAACTGTAAAGTTTGATGGAGGAGGGATAATGGTATGGGGCTGTTTTTCAATGTTTGGGCTAGGTCCCATACTCCCAGTGAAGGGACATCTTAATGATTCATTATACCAAGAGATTTTGGACAATGCTATGCTTCCAACTTTGGGGGAACAGTTTAGGGAAGGCCTTTTTCTATTCCAAAAAGAGCCCTGCCTAAGTATTTAGAATGCTATGTCATAAAAGTCCCTGTTGGTGTAATGGCCAGGTGTCCCAATACTTTTGTCCATATAGTGTTTATATTGTGGGTTTTCCCCTGCAGGACAGTGACATCTTGTGGCAACGCTGTTTAATGCAGAAACCAATTGTTTCCCCTTATATCTGATTGTAGTGAAGTACCTGATAGCTCAGGTGAGTCACATATATATGAAATTGTAAATCAATATTATGTTTCAAAAACGTAGCACAGCACTATATACTGGCAGGTGGTAATAGGTTAGTAGTTAACATAGAAACAGGCAAGTCTATTCACAAAGGCTTGGGTTGACCACCCATCAATGGCACATGACAGACCTGAAGTTGAATATGAACTGGTCTAGTCTTAAAAGTTTGAGTTTCTGTCCAGTTGATTCAAGTCAAGTTGTGTTAGGTTGAATTCAGTAACCTGCCCAGATGAGTTCCTTTCAATGTCCATGGAGTCAAGAGCTGTCAACTTGGAAATTAAGTGAAAATAAAGTGAAAAATAATATTTCCTTCCACAATAACAAATCACAGCAGAATCAGAGGTGTTCAGTAGTGGGTAGAGAAGCACCAACGTTTATCGAAGCCATAGGTGAAAAAGAAAGGGTGACTGTATGGGGTAACTGACCAAAGACATGGCATTGGGATTGCATAGGGAGGAGCAGAGGTCAGCCTCTGTATGGAAGGCTCTGCCACACCTACACCCACACCCACGGACAGGCTCTGCCACATCGACACACACACACACACACACACACCAAGACAGGCTCTGCCACACCAAAAGCCAGACACACACACACACCAGGACAGGCTCTGCCACACCGACACCCAAACACACACACTAGGACAGGCTCTGCCACACCGACAGCCAGACACACACACACACACCAGGACAGGCTCTGCCACACCGACACCCAAACACACACACTAGGACAGGCTCTGCCACACCGACAGCCAGACACACACACACCAGGACAGGCTCTGCCACACCGACAGCCAAACACACACACACACACGGACAGGCTCTGCCACACCAACAGCCAAACACACACACGGACAGGCTCTGCCACACCGACAGCCAAACACACACACGGACAGGCTCTGCCACACCAAAACACACACACCAGGACAGGCTCTGCCACACTGAAGCATAGAAAATGTATTTTCTACATTGCTTTCTCAGCCAGGCTCCCTTTAATGCACCCCCACAACCTTGTGTATTGCCCCTTTTGTGCATTTATGCCCCCACACTCTTGTATATTAATTTATATGATGCCCCAGCCAATCCCCTCCCTTGAGTATTGATGCCCCACCATTTTTGTATTGGCTAATGTGATGCCCAACCACCCCCTTCTCTATTGATGCTCCCACTGCCACATGTATTACCCCCAGCCCCCCTATTGGTTTTGTAATACCACAACCCAGCCACCCCCCTTTTGTATTATTTAATTTTTGTCCCAAGGCAACCCCCCCTTGAATATGGGTCCACTTTCCTATAACCCCTAGCAATTTTTTTGATAATACTTATATTTTTTTTTTTGCAAATAAAATTTTATTGGGGACCGAGGATATGAATACAGTATCACATGAAGAGTGTACGCAACCAGTAAGTGGAGTACATCATATCATGACACATTGTAAAGAGCACAGAAATACAAATCCACGATGGTCTTTGTAGGAGTCAAAGACTGCCCATGATAGAACCTCACAATCGTCGACACACTGAACATGTCAGAGAGAACACATAGTGGAGGCAGAATAATACAGTTGCGTAATGAATTACGACAATTGGTCCGGTTTTTACATAAAAAGGCAAAGTTGTGAACCGAACTATAATAAAAGAACTAAATGAAACAAAAGGTATCGCACTCTGTGGTAATACGTTCAGTGGTGTAGTAAAGAAGGTAGGACATAAAGCAAAATAACAAGCACTAGAAATGGTAAATCGACGATTACGTCAAGTTGGGAAACGGTTAAGGAAAATGTGTGGAGTAGACGGAGCTGCCCACCCAGGAAGACCATACCCGGTCATATAGATGAGGTGTGTGGTTTGCCGTATGCAACATCTTTTCCATGATCCTGTGCTTCTCCAAAGTGGAAATGACTTCCAAAAGAGAAGGCGGGGACGATGCTCTCCATTTTTCAGCTATACACAATTTAACAGCCAGGAAAACATGGATAACCAGTTTCCGTACGTGGGGGGGGGGGGATCATCGAACATGTGAAGAAGGGCAAGTTCAGGAAGAAAGTCCAAATCAATATGACACAATAACGGGAAGAGGAAAAATATTTGTTTCTACAGGGGCTGTATTATCGGGCAACTCCACCACATATGGACCATAGAACCCACGAGTCCACATCCCCTCCAGCAAAGTTTAGAATGGCCAGGGATGATATGGGAGAGGCGAGCTGGGTTAAGATACCACCTGCAGCTAATTTTCTTTTGAAGCTCAAGGTGATTTGTGCAATACGAAACACCCCTCATCATGTCCTCTGCCTCAAGCCAGGACTCCTGGGGCAACTGTAGGTGTAATTCCCTCTCCCACGCCACCATATGGGGAAGCTTATGGGCATAAAATCGGTGCAATAGAAGAGAATACCAGGACGAAATGGCACCCTTACATTGAGGAGCGACTGCGTACAGTGATAGGATAGGACGTAGTGGCTGTGTATGTTGGGTTAGAGAACAAGACGAGGAGTTGAGAAGGTGGCGGATCTGGAGGTATTTATAGAAATCGTGGTGTGGAATCCCTCCAAAACCTGGAGGGTGGGTCGGAGCCAGTGGGCCAGACTAAGGCCAGGGATCAACAATTCAAGAGAGCAGAGTGGCGTGAGGAAGGTAAGTTTGGTCAAGGAGGGCAAATGTTTGGAGACGGCGTCCCAAGTATCAAAAATAAAGGAGGTCGTAGGTGGTAAAGCAAGCAAAGAGGGACGTGAAGGGCCCCGCACCCAAAGGAGTTGGTCTAAAGTGTAGGGAGATAGTATAGCGTTCTCCTGGTGTACCCAAGTCGGGGAGTTAGTGCGTGCGTAAAATGATAAAACGTGTGAGAGAACACAGGCCGAGTAGTAAGAGGGGACAAGTGGGAGTTGCGAGTACGAGCAGCCACCCTGGAGGTGGTTTTCACTCTGGTGAATGTCATGAAAAACTTTTGAATTGTGGTCAATAGATTAGCCGGGGGGCGGACAGGGACAGTACAGAAAACATAAAGAAGTTTGGGGAGGGCTGTCATCTTGAGGGCATTTACACGACCCAACCACGATAGTTCATACTTCTGCCACCTGAGAATGTCCGCCCTAACACTCTTCCAGGTAGCTAAAATACTGAGAGTGTTTATGTGATGGATACATTTGGGTAGCTTGATTCCCAAGTAAGAGATGTGGGAACGTTGCCACGTAAAGTCATAGGAAGTGGTAAGGTGAGTATGCTCGACCGGGTCCAGAAACACATAGCCTGAGTTTTGGGTATGTTTATTTTATGGTAGGAGACATGAGAATATCGAGAACAGGTGATGTTGCAGAGCGGGCAGAGATTGGGAAGGAGAAGTTAGAGAGACTAAAATATCGTCTGTGAAGAGACCTAAGACACATTGGGAATGGTTGGGGATGGGAAATCCCGTGGAGAACGCAAGTGTCCAGTGCATTAGAGTACAAAACGGCGGACATGTCATGGAGAGAATTTGCAGAGTAGCGATAAAGTAAATAAAAAAAATTTAACCAATGGAACAGAAACAGAAATCGGCTCATGGCCGAGAGCAATATACGGTAGAAAACCGTGCTAATGGTATAAATAGCACCGAGGGGGCACTAAACAAGTTAGGGAGATAAGACCCACGACGGCTGGCCAGCCAAAAGGATTTGTGGGTATGTCTATGTGTGTGGTATATGGAGCGAAACCGTGTAAAAAAAAAACAAATGAAATCACAAAAACTTAGTGCAGCACGAGGAAGTCCAGTAACATGGCGAGAAAAAACAAGGAGCCAAGCGACTAGAGGTTACTCGTCGGAGAACGCCAGCAGGTCAGGTTTTGGTCGACCAGTCCCATCTCAGCTTCTTCGGAGTGGAAGTGGTCTTCAACGGGGGGGAAGCACGAGCTGGGTCCGGTGCGGAGGACACTTCTAGGCCCCAAGATTTCACGCGGGCCAGGCCATCCTCAGGTGACTCAAGGACGATAGTGGAGCCGTTCCGGGATACAATCAGACATACCGGGTACTCCCACCTGTAGCGAATTTGGTGTGATCGGAGAATGCTCGTTACAGGGGCGAAAGCTCGGCGAAGTTGAAGCCTGAGCTGAGAAAGGTCCGTCAGAAGTTGTACATCCTGGAACCTGGAGGGCAAGGTAGGTTGGTTGTGTGGCGCCTGCATGATCTTGTGTTTGACATCGAAGAAGTGGACCCTTGTCAGGACATTACGAGGAGGGGAGCCTGGAAGATTCTTCGGGCGGGAAACTCGATGTAGACGGTCTAGACTAATATCTTCAGGTAAGGTATCTCCAAGGAGAGCGGCAAAGAGGGCCATGACATATTCATGAAGGTCTTGCTGATCAATGGATTCCGGAATGCCCCGAAGACGTATGTTATTGCATCGTGATCTATCTTCCAGATCCATAAGTTTGTTACGGAGAAGGGCAAGCTCGTTCTGCGTGGACACCTGGCCATCTGCAAGAGCATTATGTGCATCCGCAAATTCCTCCATACGACGTTCCAGGCTGTCCGTCCGGTCCCCCAGGCCATCCAAGTCTCGCCGTAGGGAAGAGGCAATTTCATGAAAGTCCTGGCGAAGTTGGTCTCTCATCTCACGAAGTAAGGCTTTCATCGTGTGTGAGGTAAGTTGCTGCGGAGGGTCGGTAAGCTCCTCTTGGGAGTGTAGTGTAGGAGATGGAGGCCTCGATTGCGATGCCGAAGCGCGGCTCATGGAGGCGTCCGAGTCCTCATCCTGGTCATGCGGTAGGCCCGATTCACACGCGGGAAGTTTCTTTCGCGACTTGGGCTCGAAGAAATTCGGCATCTTGGTCGATTTCCTCACACGGTGAGTCGACATAGACAGACGAAGTTGGAAGAAGATGAAATATGTGGAAAAATCCACTAATTCGTGCGGATGGAATGCGATGGAGCTGGCAGGTCGCGGAGCACTAGCAAACCACGCCCCCCGATAATACTTATATTTTTGTGGGATTTTTTTCCTTCTGTCCTCCAACATGATGATCCTCTCCCTGTCAGGAGGAACTCTTCTGTAAGCCCGCCCCCTTGAACATCGCGTTAAAAGGGGAGGGAGACAAAGAGCTGAGGCACTGCTGCCACTGGGCGGCGCGGTGTGTGCACGCCGGCCGCTTTAACTTCATTAGGCGACCGGCTGAGGCAGTCTTACAGCCGCCGGGCAGCCACTGTGAATGTTGGGCTGCCGGTCCATGGCCCATTTCCAAGTTGTCCCTTTTAAAGCACAGCATTGCAGATAATGAATGTATCAAGTTTTACTGTTAATCCAGTTTATAGCTTGGATTAAAACTAAATTTGTAAAGCAAATTGGCTTTAGTTGCTATTTGATGTGACCATTTATTGCATATATTTGACCATCTTCTATATCCAATGTAACCCTAACCTGTCTGTCAGGTTCAGCTATGCTACCTTCTTATGTCACATTACATGTGACTTACAAAAATAAAAGAAAGTTGGACTTTTTTAATATGTATTTTATATGTAAATTAGCTTTATCAATAAGATACCAGAAAAATATTAATAGTGGTCAAAATATAATTCTGGGCATTGTGGGGAAAGTCAGAATGCACAACTTCTACCTATTTTATTTATTTCTTGGTGTTGCTGTCTGCCGCTATCTTTTCTGTTATTTGGTATTGCCAATTACCTCTGGAATGTGATAAAATTAATTAGCCCAATCAGATCTCCACATTTTCTTACTGATCTCAATTTTAGCTCCTAAAAGATCATATCGCACAATATCAAACACACCTATTCACTAAAATCCAAGTTACCATTTGTGTTGAGGCAATTCAACAGCATGCAAGTAATCCAACTTCAACGTATTTGTCAAGTGTCTAAATTCCTGCTGTTGATTTAATTTTATTTGCGTCTCCAAGATATGCTGCACTTAATGGCTGTTGAGATGGACCTGACAGCAGAGTTGGTGAGTTTGGTGCAATAATTAACGGTTATCTTTGCTCTGGATCAACTCTCCTCCTCTTGTGGAGTCATGTTAATGTTGCCAGGTTGGAAGTTTTTCCAAGTTGACCGATGAATCAATTGTTTGTGAATAACCAAATTGCTAGATTAGGAGTCTATTTGTGATCAAGTTCCTCCATGAAAGCTACTCTATGTGATTAAACATATATAGATGCCCCCACCTAATTATTGAGTTTAGGTGTTTCACTCACATCCATTGTGAACAGGTGTATATCATGAACTGGAACAGCCCATCAGTAACAGCAGCTCAGCCACAAACACCACACACACACTCACAGAGCAGGGCTGCTAAGCATGTAGTGCGTAAAAATCCCATTTTCTCTGTAGCATCACTCGGTACAAAGTTCCAAACTAACTCTGGAAGAAACATCAGCACAAGCACTGTACATCCTGAGCTTCATGAAATGGTTTTCCATGGCTGAGCAGCTGCACACAAGCTTAATATCACTACGTGCAATGCCAAGAGTCAGCTGGAGAGCTGTAAAGTACACCGCCACCGGACTCTGTAGAAATGGAAACTTGTTCTCAGGAGTGATGAATCACTCTTTGCTATCAGTCTTATGGACAAATATGGGTTTGGCAAATGCTAGCACAACGATGCCTACCGGAATGCTTTACGCCCACCTGTACGCCTAAAGACTGGTGAGGGAGGGATAATGGTCTGGGGCTGTTTTTCAGAGTGTTGTCTCCTTAGTTCCAGTTAAGAGTAATGTCAGTTCTACAGCAAAGACATTTTAGGCAATTGCATGCTTCCAACTTTACAGGAACAGTTTGGGGAAGGCCCTTTTCTATTCCAGCATGACTGTGTCCCAGTGCACAAAGCAATGTCCATAAAGACAAGGTTTGAGAAGTTTGGTGTAGGGAAACTTCAGTGGCCCACACAGAGCACTGACATTAACCCCATAAAACACCTTTAGGATGAATTGGTACACCGACCCGAACTGGAGCCAGGCCTTCTCATGTGCCTGACCTCACAAATACTCGGCTGAATAGGCACAAGTTCCCACAGGCACACTCCAAATTCATGTACACAGCCTTCCCAGAAAGCTGCAAATTCCATATGAATTCCCATGTTTTTGGAACGGGATGTCCAACAAACTCATTTAGGTGTGATGGTCAGGTGTCCACAGGCTTTTGGCCATGACAGTTGATCTAATTTTACCTGGCTTCAGCACCTCATCTGCCAACTAAATCTTTTGTGATTAAGATACACTTACTGCAGTTTTTGGAATTTGTTTTGTAAAAATGGAAAGATGTTCTTTAGGCACAGAAGTCATGTTTGACCACGAATATGAATGTTTTTTATTCAATCTCAGTTACAGAATCTTATGTTATACTCTACAGCGGTTTGATGTAATTTTTCATGATGTACTGGGTTTCTTACTAGTATGTGATGCTTTAATATGGGAAATTCAACAAACTAAAGTCCCATTGATAATCAACATTCCCATCTTGGTAAATCATAGTAACCAAATGCTGAAAGCCTTAGTGTGCACCTAAAGACCCCTTAGAGTTAGGGGAGCAAGTAGATACATGGTATACCCCCAGAAATAAGAACACAATATAAAATAAATTGTCGTAGTTAGGTTTATTATATGTATATCACAAATGCTCACAATATCAAAGCATTTATTTCCTTCTGCATGCTAGACGGAGACAATATAAAAGAAAGAAGGAAAAAAAACCCAAAAACTTATTTTATCATTAATATGTAAAAAGGTTCATTTCTGCTTTCTCTTTTTACCTCTATTTATTTTCACACTGACCTGAAAATATTATTTGTTTGCCGCACTTCCAAAAAGCAAAGAGGAAGAACATAGACAAAAAGGAGGCATGACTGCACAATTTTAGATTTGCTGTACACAAAGGATAAAAAGAAGCATTATTATACTGCCCTCACAGTAAGCAACAACAGTTTAGTAACAGTTAAACACAGCTCCTGATTCTGATGCGTAAAGTCACTAGACAAATATGACGGAAGCAAAGAGGCATAACAGCACAAAGAGAATCCAAGCCGCGTTCCAACGTTGGGCATCAAGGATTCTATTCATAGCACAACATATTTTAACATAACTTTTCAAGTATTGTCATGTCACAGATTTTAATGTGGTATCCGTGTGTAGTAAATGCTGACCGAAAACATACGTATGTCTTGTAAATAAATATATTTATATATATAAAAAAAAAAAAAAAAGATTAGATAGGCTATAATTGTTTTTCCCATGTACTGATTTAAATAAATGTGTAGAACATTTAATAAACCATTGGTAAGGACACTGTTGTCCCATTTCAGCCACTGCATGCACAGCCAAGTCGAGGCAGTTAAAGGATTACCATATTAAGAATACGACTACTGTATGATTTAACTGTATGACCACACACACAGTGCCATCATATGAAAAGCCTTCAGAAGAAGGGTGTAGGTGTACACTAAACGGGCTATTTCTCATGGCACAGATGGAAGATGGCGACACTACGGAAATGGTACAGAGTAAGGAACGCAGAGTGGTGGGTGGATGTGTGCTCTAACATTCTTCGAGAATCTTCCACGAGTCCTTCAGCTCCCGAATTTAAAACCGCTTCTCACAATATCCCTAGAGAATAGTTAAATGAATAGGATGTTAATTAAGATCACAACATAAGGTTTTATTTTGAAAGTTTAATCTGCCTTTATAAATGTACCCACCACGCTTTATCTGTTTTTCCAGTAAACAAAGTATAATGTAGTATAAAAGGAATTTATACCAAATCTAAAAAAAAAAACCTGGAAAATAATTTTGGTGCAACGTGTATGTGGTGGCTTATTGGCCACAGGCCAATGTGTTGTCACACTCTGATTAGCAGAATTGATTCCTTTTAAAAGGAAAGGCATTTTCACAAATGATTAAAAAGAAAATGCAATTTAAAGACTTTAAGTGAACATACATCCAGAAAGAAATTTACCTTGTTACACCATCTCGTACTGATTCGCAGTGATAAACCGTGAGAGACAGCAAGCCAGAAGCATTCCAATCAGCTATAAGACAAGGAAACACAATGTGTGTTAGGACATAACTTATATTCAATGGTCCTGACAGTATCATCATTCTCCTACCCATTCTAAGATCCGAAATAAGTCTCGAGAGCATTAACCACTGCGATAGCAATATATTTTACTTGCCTTCTTTATCAACCAGTTCTCCCATTCTTCCTCCTCACACTTTATTCCCATACCTTTGCATGTTGTTATCTGTCTTTATGCCGACTTATTTGTCAATGCGTAGCTTTTCTAATCTAATTTTTAGATTCTTACCTTATAAAATAACATTATGGACCTACATACATCAGTGTGTGACATCTAAAGACACAAAACATATTTATTTAAGGCTGGGTAAAAGGTGTTGAATATGTTTGAGGCATAGAGAACGTGGTCTGGGATGTCAAAAAAGCTTAAAATAGATGATTACTTGTAGAAGAAGATGCAAATACCCATGGATACACAGGCCCTCCAAGATTGGCGCCCTTTGTAAAAAAAAAAGAAAAAAAGAGCAAAGGCGGCAGTGGAAATGTGTCTTGATTGTTTAACCCTTTTTCATCTTTTCTTATACATGCTCTCATGGATATCAAACAATTGCAAACACAACACAGTTTTATAAAAAAAAATATAAATATATGTGTGGCGCAATTATTGGCACTGTCTTAGTGAATACTTTGTGCCACCTCCCTTTGCCAAGATAACAGCTCTGAGTCTTCTCCTACAATGCATGATGAGGTTGAAGAATACATGTCAAGGGATCTAAGGGATCCTTCATACAGAATCTCTCAAGATCCTTCCAATTTCAAGGTCGGTGCTGGTGGACTCTCTTCTTCACTTCACCCCACAGGATTTCTATGGGGTTCAAGTCAAAGGTCAGTAAACAATTTTTTGTGTTGATTTCATGTTTTGGATCGTTGTCCTGCTGGAAGATCCAACCACGGCCCATTTTAAGCTTTCTGGTAGAGGCAGTCAAATGTTTTTCATTTAATATCTGTAGGTAGAGTCCATGATGCCATGTATCCTCGCAAAATGTACTTTTCCCATAAGGAAAACCTCTAGTGTTTATTGCCGGAAAGCTCCATTTTGGTTTCGTCTGACCATAGAACCTGATCCCATCTGAAGCTCCAGTAGTGTCTGGCATACAGAAGATGGATGAGTTTGTTTGTGGTTGAGAGGCTTTTTTTCTTGAAACCCTTCCAAATACCTTGTGGAAAGGAAGGCGACGTTGGATTGTAGTTTTGGAGAAATTCTGACCCCAAGACGCAACTAAATTCTACAATACTCCATCTGTGATCCTTGGAATTTTCTTGGCCGCTTGAACCATCCTCTTCACAGTGCGTTGAGACAATATAGACACACGTCCTCTACCAGGTTAATTCATAACATTTCCAGTTGACTGGAACTTTTTAGGTATAGACTTGATGGTGCACATTTTTTATTTTTTGGGATAAACCTGTGTTGTGTTTGCAAATGTTTTATATCTGTGAGAGTATTTTTGCATGTTATTAGAAGAAAAGATCAAAAGGCTAACCAATAAAAGATAATTTTTCCCAGCCGCCTTTGCTCATATTTACCAAGGATACAGTGTATAACCCCCTGTCCTTTTTTCGGCTTTGTTCATTTTCCCGATTTTAATTGTAAATATTTGTCTATGTTCTGAGCTGGCGCATTTAGTGACTCCATGCCTTTTCTAATCAAGTATCTCATAAACCTGTGTGTGCATTTTCACTTGTAAAATCTAAATAAAAAGTGATTGAATTATATATATATATATATAAAAAAAAAAAGACAGAAAACGTATTTGGTAACAAATCATTCTTGGATCCATGTACTATAACATCTGGCAATAAGAAAGTTTATGTTAATCACTTTGAGGAACGCATAAGGAAACCAACAATGCTTCTATAGAGTTATGACATACTATAATGTATTTATAAAGGGAAATTGAAGGGCAAATCACTATTTGTTGTGTAATCACCATGGAAACTAATGGAATGTTCCTGCTTGATTGACCCATATTTAAGCATATTACTTGTTTCTATAAATATCCCCTTTGTATTCACTAACCTTGTAAAAAATAAATAAAAAGTTTGTACAAAGCCAGGACAACCACTGCATTTCCTATCCCAGAATGAAGAGAACCGAGGCTTTCTGGCACAGGGGGTAAAGGGCATTATTTTTAACGATTATTGCAACTTGGAAATCAAGTTTCTTATATGAAATTCTGCTGTGAATCTGTTTTGGAATTAGATACAGAATAAGCCTGAAATGTATAACGCATGGCAAATGGGTTTATCTAAAACAGGGGATTTCTTCCAACATTTTTTTTTTTTTATGTTAAATTACTGGAAATGCCACAAACATTTCTTTTATGGTAAGCAAATCAGTGTTGATAAAGACGGAAGCCAAATGCAACCGACACCATCACTGCCTTTGTGCTGTACACAGAAATTTGTGGCACAACCAAATGCCAATCTTCACGCTCACTGGAAGTTGTAATTCAGTTGCTTCTGGACATGATGGGCACTTGAATGCAATTCAGAATTTTAGCCATAAATAATTGTCCCAGCCAGTCTATTGAAAGTCTGTTAAGCAATTACTAAGAGCTACAAAGGTCATGTCCCTTCCTGGTAGAAGATAATGTGGACACGGCCTGTCATTCATTCTGTCCCCTGCCTGTCCGCTGATCAATGCAGACAAGACAGCCGAGCCATATTTCCTCCTAAAGTCAATATTTTCCCTTTGTTTCCACCGCCTCCTGCCGTGTAATCACAGTGCTTGCGCAGCTGGTTGATACCAACCTGGGGGCAGAAATGCTGCGTCGGGTGTTATAAACTACATTTGTGGTTGCTTGTCTGCAGTGTGACATCCTACAATTTGCCCCTTACTTTGAGCTATAAAATGACGTTTTGATTCTAGTTTAAACAATACGTGCATCTTGCAAGAATGTTGGAATTTGTCATAGGAGTGATGCAAAGGAAAAGGCTACCTATACAACATTTCAGTTCAGCTCAGAGAGAGGTCTTCACACTGCAAACAGGGCAGTTTTGTTTTTTTTACAACGGGGCAAAATTTTAACATGTCGACTTGAGACTGAAGGCAAGAAGGCAATCCTGCCACAGACAGAGGCCAGTTATTGTCACATCTCCCTGCTGTTATACCGTTTCATTTTGCTCTGAAAGCATAACACCACCCAGCTCCAAGCAGAATATTAGCTTAGGGGAGACGCAGTGCCCCAAACATTATATACAATCAGCATGCCATATATCTCTCGAAAGCTTGCTTGATTTTATGGTAAACATGTTGTGCACTTTTATTACTATATAATAAAAATAGCTAAATGCGACAGGATCCTGCGAATACCACGAATAGCTTCTGTAAAACATTCAAGAATTACGTCTATAAAGCTTTTCCCAGAACTAATTTTTTTTATATAAAAAAAAAAAATTAAAAAAAAAAAAATCGTACAAAAATCCTAAAAAGTTTTTAATGATGTGAATTTAAAAATGGCCCCCTCGTGGTGCTTTTTAGTATTTTCTGGTCATTTGGTGCAGGAAGACTGGTTTTGTTCATATATTTTATCTGCAGCAAAGGCACCGTAGAAACAGATTTAAAGCTTGCCTACGACATCCATAGGGGACTGATCTCGCCAACGTTATTTGTGATTTCATTTTCTCTGTACGCTTTCCCTTCTCGAGACCAGCAATACAGATACAGGTATGCTATTTGAAAATGCGCTATTTAACCCCTTAATGACAGAGCCCATACATGTACGGGCTCAAAATGCATTGTCTTCAATGGGTTTTGTGACTGCCCGTTGTCCTTAAGGGGTTAAATCAAATCAGTATCAGTTGCAGCATCTTTAGATGACGACTGTCTAACAGGAATCCTGGGACGCAAGAATTTAATGACTAAAGGAAAATTAATTAAACCACGCTACAAAAAAATAAAATAGCTAATAAAAAAAAGACAGTTTAAAAACGGCAATTCGATTTGGACAAAAGAGGAACTCTTGCGTTAATGAGCCCTATAAAGACTTGAGGCGCAGCTAATTTATATTGATGTAGAGCTGTCGACTGCTGCCTTGCATAAAAATCTATAAATCAACAGAACTAATATTAACTAGATGAATGCAACAATTAGATACCATAATATAATTATAGCAGCTATACCGCAATTAGCATTAACTATTTGTGTGCCAGCGAGTGATTATTTAAAGTAAAAGTCCATTAACAGATAGCAATAAACCCTGTGAGAAAGTGTATCCGTTGTATAAAGATGAGCCACAAGTTATGCACCTCGGGGAGTGTGGCCTTGGGGCAAAAATCTGTGCTGTCTGTAGCTAAAACTCATGTGTGGCGACATACTTTATAGTGGGTCATCATAAAGTGAAGGAAGAAAGCCAGGTCCTAATTAAGGACACCTGCTAGAATTAGAACAACTAACTGGCCAGCTCTGACAGCCTTGCAATGAATTGTCCTCCGATTGCAAAAAAACACACAAAACACTATGATTCAGGGGTGTGTTGAATAAACTTTAACATTTCAGCTCCCCCGATACCACCGTGCATTGTGAACGGCCAACTCCTCAACCCCATTTATTGAACTATAGCTCCTGTATAGAGCCATCAACCGAGGTGGACTGGAGAGGATGTGGCGGCCCTGGCACTTTTAAGCCAGCAGCCACCTCATGACATGCGGCCAACAGCTGGATACGTGGCTGGGTGGATCTAGCAACTGGCCACACATTGCAGCATGGAGCAGAAGTGGCGTTCACTCCACAGTGAACTTGAATGTATACGGAAACCCTTTCCAAACGCTACATAAATTGTGCTATTTGCGACCCTGCCATCTTATTGGTGACTGAAAACATGCTCAGATTGTTAATATTATTTGCATGAACGCTTATGTTCCATTGCACGCAATTACTTTTCAAGCGTGACTTGGTACAACTGTGGTTTATTACTATATATAACCCTGTGATGAGGTCTGCGAGGCCAATATCTTACCACATTACTACAGAGCGGGAGAAAATTCTAATGAAACGTGTTCACAAACCGGAAAATCAACCTGTATGACCATATCTTTACATCATGCAGGTTGATTCCATTTATATGATGGAATGTTTTAATTTATTTAATAGAATTCCATTTACTACAGCTGATATTTCAGTGTCTCTTTTGGAAACCCATGCCTGAACTTGGATCTTACCTGTGAAAATGCAACTCCAAAAGCCACGCCAGCTATTATTCCCATGTTTGTTTCCATGAAGTCAGTCACCAGCTCATAGCAACCCTAAAAAAATATACAAAAAAACAAACAATGAAAATGTAAGAGGGGATGGAGGCACAGATGGGGCCCGTTCCTTAGCTTAAAGCCATGGGTTTAGAAAAATACTGAAACTTCCCCCCATAAAATCCACATGAAGGCTTGGAGACATACAAGTTAATGGCCCAATTTCTTTTAAAGGATACCAGAATGTTACTGTATTTATTCTGGAGACTCCACTAATTTCATGTGGGTATAGACTTCTAAGCCCGGCACCTAAACGTTCCACTCGTTTTCAGGGACAGACTGGCAATATTTTGCCAGCCAAAACACATTTACACTAAGGAAACACAACATAGCGTCAAAGTAAAAAATACCAAAAAACAAAGTTTCTTCACTGACTGACAGCTTAAACAGCCAATCAGTGGCAGGAAAGTGCTCCCTTTGGAATTCATGGGAAGACTTTACAGATGAACACTGCAGACCCCCGCATGCAGACCCCCGCATGCAGCGTTCAGTCAGGTCCGGCGCTGGCTCTGCTGGAGCGTCCATTTAAGGTCCAAAATATTTAAATCTGAGTTGACCAGGTGGAAAATGCCTCCTCCAGCCAGCCTTTCTCTGCTTGTTCACCAATTTCCCAGCCTTATTTTATTTTATCCTTACGTAGTAGTAGACACTGGAACGCTACCCAGTCAGATGTATAACAATTCACATTAACAATACCCGACAGGTAACTTAACATGAGGAAATAATCTACAGACACTGAGACCTCGATGTATAAAATGGCTGCTCCCGCAGTGTCTGTGTAACATGCATACCTAGTATACACACAAACTCCATTTTGCACAAGTTCGGTTTGTCAGAATAAGCATGTGTGACAGTGTTATACACAGTATAGAAAACACAGTGGGGTATAGAAAACATTTGAGAGAACATTCACACAAATATATTTGAAATGTTTTGTTTTAAGTTATATCAAGGTTTACATTAGCATTAAAAATTATTTTTACTATTTATTATTTTAACATTATCTAAATAGTTTTGAATATCATCTCCTAACACGTTCATACACCTGCTACTAATTCTATCCAGACAAGTTACTTTTTGAATGTTCTCCACCTGGAACAGAATGTACGAAAATAAATTATCTTTTTTCATGTCAAAGCAGGGCAGACTTAGAATAAGTTCCAAAGCACTCCATTTGCAGCGGATGCCAGCAGACAATTAGTGCGTATTATCACTCCCAATTCTGCATCTTTAATGTCTCATGGCACCAGCTCGAGAACGAGAAGCCGCCATTCCGATGCCAATTAAATCTTATTCTCACGGCACAGCTGTGCAGGCACAACTTGGAATGTATAAATACGGCAAAGAATCTACACAGTAGTCTGTTGATTCTGTGTGATTTTTAAGGTGGCAGAAAATACTGATGTGCAACCTCACCGCAATAACTTGGCAATTGTCGTACCACTTCACAAAAAATAAAATCATCATTAGTTGGGAAATTAATGGAAACCATGCTAAAGGAAGGGATTGTTAAATATCTTGATGTACGTGGGTAAAAAGGTAACTAAAATAATAAACCAGGGAAGAACAGTACATATAGCCTATCTAGATTTGACACTTGCAGAACATCGCAGTGTTCCGAGTTCAGGTGTCATAATAGTTGAATGGATAATGCAATCGTTGAGTGACATTTAATTCTTCTATTTCCCTCCATGCCATTCTTTAAATATACATTAAACATTTAAACTAGAGCCAAAACACATCTTCAAATATGCATAATTAAAAATCAAAACAGAACCTGGCATAGTGTTTAGAAATAATCAATATGGGAGCTTTACAACGCAATGAAGTCAGAAGAGTGCAATGCACAGGGGGCATGTAAATGCAGACACCGAGGTATACTGTCATAAAGAAGGCAGTCATTTTAAAGAGTCAGTTGGCAGGGGAGTCGACCCACCCAAGTGAGCTTCTGTGCAAGAAGGGCTCGGTTGGATATGTATAATACATACTCATGGAATCATGCATTATGCAGGGCCATCCAACATCGTCTTACCCCTTAGTGGGGTTTGCCCTTCATCATGAATTCAGTGAATGGAAACCACAACTGCCAACTCCCACTTTAGTGAATAAACCTATACTATAAGTAGTAGAGAATCATTATACACCGAAACACTGGTTGGAATACAGAGGATAGGCAAGTGAAAACCGTTCTCAACTGCCTTCAAGGAAAAAAAATCTTAGATTGCAATACTCACCCTTTGATACACTTTAGTGGAAGCGATAGTCATGTTGCGCATGTCCGATGAGTTGCAATCAGAGAGATTGGCGCAGCAGCTCGCTGGAATCCCATTTGTAGCCCAATAGCTGCTACTAGTCCAGTTGTAGTAGCTCTGAATACCACAGCACTTCAACTGAGAAGAAACAGGGAACAGTTAATAAAAGCATAATATAGTTAATACGCACTAAATGACAACATGAACAGTGTGTATGCTTGTTTGTTGATGTCATGAATATGCAGAACAGTTGGTCTTCATTGCTTGGTTGTATGAAAAACTATACTTTTTTTTTTATTGACTAAAATACACAGATATTGCACCATAAAAATATGCACTTTATGTTTTAGAAGTTTAACAACAGAACTAGATCCTTAAAATATGCTTGGATGGATAATGTACAAGAGACATTGTGTCTCCACAGTAAACCTACTGTTCTAGAATTTGGATGGTCATCTGTTTTGACCACAATTTATAGCAGATCTATTATATTAGGGAAAAAAGAAAAAGAAAACAAAGGACCAAAAAGGGGTCATGCCAGTGTACCACTCATATAAATACTAGATTCACCTGTATTTATAAAACCGCCTAGTAACCAATTACCAGGAGCCTTTGTCAAGTTAGGATGACAAGGCGACAGTATGATCTTGAAAAATCCCTGCGTGTCACAACATGTACTTAATAAGAAAAATGGATATTCGCTCAAGAAAGAAGTGAGCCTATTTTAAGATGATACCTTTTGTTGGGCCAGCATGGAAAAAGATGTGACGTTACATGAGGTTTTGGGACCTCAGAAGTAAACAATTCCAGCTGAGACCTCTGGGGTTATGTGCAATATCACATCTTTTTTTCTTTAACGAAGGCCCAATAGAAGGTATCAACGTCAACATGCACTTGATAAGAGCTTTGATTCTGAACCATTGTAATGATTGGTAGATATTTTGCTCAACTTACGTTCTCTTGAACATTATCAACTGCGTGACTTCTCTCGTCGTTGCCATTGTAGTTCTGAATTGCTTCGGTGTACGTCCTAAGAAAGGTATCCTTGATCTAAATCCAAACACAAAACAAGGTTTAGCAAGCAAGAGCTGGCATGCAGTAGCAATTTCATGCTTATCATAGATCAGTAGTTTCTCTCTACGCCAGTACTTGAAGTCAGTCTATGAGATCTTCGTGATTCAGATGTATTTTACCCATCTGAATGACAGAGGACATGTGGACATCAGTGTAGAGCATTTATGGTTTATAACAATGCCATACAAGAAAAGTTAATACTACATAATGGGTGCAAAACTATTAAAGCCAGAAAACCCACGTATCATAAACGGCTGAAATAATTCACCACTAGATGGCACAATGTGAAACCATGACCAAAAACCCCAGAGGGGGTGCAGACTTTCAGGGAAACCATTATTTATATAGCGCCAACAATTTACACAGCGCTTCTTACAATACATACAATCATTGGGTATGACAAAACTAGAACTGAAAAAGGAAAAAAATACATTATGTACAAAAGGCCCTGCTTGCAAGCTTACAATCTAGAGAGTAAAAAGTACGTTTTGCTGTACTTAAACAAGAAATGTGGGTGATGAGTCCATTTTAAGTTGAATGACTGAGCGATGAGGGCTTAGCATAACTATGTTCTATTACCAGCTCTTTTTGTCGACTTTCACAATCAAAAGACAAAATCTAGACGGTGCCAGTGATCTCTTAACTCTGGGCCTTCATTAATAACAAGGCTGTGTTCAGACTTGATGGTTTGGCTGATCACTTGACAGTCTAGATCAGTCCACATAATTACAGGGTTTAAGTCAAATGGTCATAAGTTGGCCCCGGCATTTGTTGGGGCCTGAAAAACACATCTAGAAGCAGTCAATTTGTTGTGATTCTGTTTCAAGACAGCATTTCACTTCAGGCCCGTAATTGTTTTACTAGCATTAAAGTTTAAAGAGGCGCCCTTGGATATTTACACTGCTGTCACTTCTCTTCCATCATTCACTATAATACGTTTTCCGTCAAAAGCAAATTTTCTTAAATATCATGTAACTGTAAATAAATAAATGTTAGGAGGTATGAAAAGGGGCTGTAATGAGAAGGAACCCAAGCAAGTGGACAGAGCACAGCAGGGAAAGGAGAGAGGTAAGTATTACTCCCACAGCTCAAAGATTAGGACAACTCCAGTTCTTGCTAAACCTGGACCAATTCCAAAGAGTCTGCAAGTATCTGTGTTGAAGATTTAGTTTTAGAATCAGTGGATAATCTTAGATGCAACTTTTTGAGGTTTTGTACTTAGTGACTAAAAGAACAGCATACTAATGCCCTGAAAAATAAATGTCACTTCTTGAAGTCCATCTTACAGTTGTAACAATGCACTATATATGGCTGACTCAGCCCTTGCAGATTAATCTTACCGAGGTTTGCCCTTCATGCATACATAGTGTTGTTCGGTCCATAAGACTAATGTTCATGTCATCTGCAAAACTTACCGGTATAGTGAACCACATACTAATTTTAGTAATAACTATGGGAAGGCAGAAAAGATTTAATCAATTGGCAAGTTCTTCCCAAAGCCCTTTTGACCCTGGTGGCTGCATGTGGAATTAAAAGGAACATGCAATTACAGCGAATACCAGCAAACAAAACGTAAATGGGAATTGTTTTGTCCAAAGCAGCCAGGTGCTTCCTTATAAAAAGACCACTCGGACTGATCATGAATCAATCAATGTATTTTTCGACCTCCATGATCTCAGCCATGTGGGGTCCGGATCATTCCTTTGACTTCCTGTTTTCATGACTGCAGTCAACTGGAAGTGCTAGAATGCCAGATACATATAACGTTAAAACTATATACATTAGGTGACCATTTGGCTCATTTGACTAGGGACACGTGCCGGAAAAGAAGGTTCTCATCATTGCCGTATACATTTCTTCATACGGATGTTCTGTTAATGGGAAAATCGGGTTTCCCCTATAGTAAGGACATTTTTGTTACATTTCAAACAGACTGAAAGGAAAAAAAATATGGGAGTAGGAGCAGTATTGCAGTTAGGCCAGCAAATCTGGTTTTGAATGCCACTTGCAAGATAATTGCTTAAAAGGGACTCTGCCATTCAAACGTGACAGAATCTAGCAACGTCCCTCTAATGTAGCTTATAACATTATTTATGCATTGTTGTAGCCAACCCGGAAAATATATAGATCTGTAAAAAAAAAAAAACGCTGCCTACATCCAGGGTGTGCTAGATTACAGATTTGTCTGTATAACTCCTACAACAGGAATCTTTTTCATGTCCCACAAACTCAAAAAGGGAGAAAATGGTAATACCGTATTGGCTCGAATATAGGCCGCTTTTTCCCCCCTACTTTAAGTCTTTAAAGTGGGGGTGCGGCCTATATTCGGGGTCTAGCGCCCAACGCCCGGGACATGCAGTCCCGGGCGCTGGGCAGGCAGCGGGGTTAGGATACAGATCCCTCGCAGCGTTGCAGGGGACCTGCATCCTACTCCCCGATACGCGCAGACAGCCTCCCCATGCCAGCACTTCCCACGGGGGGGGGGGGGGGAGCCGGCGCCAGCACGGGAGGTTGTCTAAGCGTATCGGGGAGTAGGATGCAGGTCCCCTGCACCGCTGACCCCCCCCCCCGACTTACCGGAGCAGACTCCCGGGTGTCTTGCAGGGCCGGCGGGGGACATCTACGCAATACGCGTATATAA
This sequence comes from Spea hammondii, assembly GCA_029215755.1. Lineage (NCBI taxonomy): Eukaryota > Metazoa > Chordata > Amphibia > Anura > Pelobatidae > Spea > Spea hammondii. Next base: position 114,963,358 of record JARDYJ010000002.1, read on the forward strand.
CTTCCGGAAGTTCCGGGGGGCAGAGGAGGACAGTGGCAGCATATCTCGGGGGGGGGGGGGAGGACAGTGGCAGCATATCTCGGGGGGGAAGAGGACAGTGGCAGCATATCTCGGGGGGGGGGGGAAGGACAGTGGCAGCATATCTCGGGGGGGAGGAGGACAGTGGGAGCATATTTCGGGAGGGAGGAGAACAGTGGCAGCATATCTCGGGGGGAGGAGGACAGTGGTAGCATATCTCGGGGAGGGGGACAGAGTGGCAGCATGTTTTTCTTTAAAAAAGCACCAAACTTTTAGGGTGCGGCCTATATACGGGGGCGCCCTATATCCGAGCCAATACGGTAATAATAATAATAATAAAGTATAATAATTTTCACTCACCTCATGCCGAAACACAAAGCCTGAAATGCCAGCAATCAGTTCAGCCAAGAACACCAAGGACAGAAACATAGCATACTGCAAAACATAAGGAATGAAGTAAAAATATTTAATATACTGTATAATCTTCCAATATCAAGAAAAGCATTCCCTGGGTCGTGTATAAAACAACAAATCAAACAACAGGTAAATGGAATTGCAATGAGTATAGTGTTTTGGTACTCAGTTATGAGATTTCGATAAGAAGTCGAGGTCAATGCGGAACAACTAACATCATCTAATTCCCTGTCCTGAAGTTAACGGCCTTTTTCTTAATCACCCTTAGGCTGCCTGCCTGACTCAATCAACAACTTAAAAGGCAGATAGATAAGTTACGTATATTTGCGTGAATGGTCGAGGTTAAGATAGTTACTCCAATAGGTGTATACAACACATGTTGCTTATTCCAGTTTTTAATAACATTACATAGTTTTACTTAGTGCATAGAGCTGGAGGATTTGACAGATCTGCTTTGAAGTGCCCCATTAAATCAGAACCCTGTGTATACCTAGAACGGTATTCTCTACCCCGAGTTACGTACTGAGAGTTAGGGGAAGACTGGGCAGTTGGAGAGTTAGAAGTCTAACACCATAGTATACAATCTTTTTAATGTAAACTAGTGAAACTTATATATTATATTCAACAAATCACTTTCTACATACACTACTGTAAAACTACTGGTTCCATGTATGAATTTGCTTTAGTGGTTCCTTGCTACTACTACATACATCAGTATAAATCAGTGCTCGTCCTCTAGCCACAAACTAGGAAAAATAAGCCAATTTTCCTTATATATATATATATATATATATATATATATATATACATACATACACACATACACACATTCTGACAAATGTTTTCTGACAAATGCTCCTAGTTTCTACAATAGTTTCATGTCAATAAGCAAGAAAAGGGACAGCTAAGTGCATTCACTAAACCATTTATTCTATTAGAGAAATGTGGGGCAACACACAGGTAATGCGACATGCAATTAACCTTTAAAAAAATAAAAATAAAAAAATAAAAAAAAGACTTTGGGATGGTCATGGGGCTAAATATTCCCATCCTGGCTAAAGGATTTTTGCAGAAAAGGTAACTTATTAATTGACTGATTTAGCAAAAACTCAGAAATTGGTAACAGCTGGAAATCATGGCCCTCCAATTCCCTCTAGCTAATGCCAATTAGGTATTTTCACCCCATGGAAGAGAAAATCGCTTTGCCGAGCAAAACAAAACAGATACCCTTAGTCGTCACTACCTTAAAAGCCTCTTTTATGATCAGTCGTACACACACTAACTGATCCATCAGTGTAGACATTGTTGGTACGTAGGTTGCACAATTAAGATAATGCACTATGATAAAACGGCCTTGGGGTTGGCTCTGTATCAGTAATTGCTATTGTTTTCTGAATTACCACTGTGCTGTGCTTTTCGAAAAATCTGAATTTTATCCACAGTATGAATGGTTGCAGAGACCCCAAAACAGGCATAATATCAGCTGTATATAAAGAGGAATTCTAATGGAAAACGGGTTTAACTAAGTATTATAAAGCGCCAACTAAGCAATTACTGGAGCAGAAGCTGGCTAGGGTTGGGCCTTCATAATGTATAGTGAAGTCAAGGAATTGAAACCACAGCTATCCTGTAAACCCTCAAGTTAACTCTCTATTTGGTGAACAGACCCCCCCCCTTCAAAAGCTTGTGGACAGCCCTACAGACTACCCACAGTGTCTTAAAAGTAACTGGTTATTTGCCTTCCTTATTGCAGGTGGATTATTAGTTTGTATGAAATCAATCTTGAGTAATTTAGTCCAACTCTGCTCTACAGGCATTCTACTAATGTATATAATAGAAATAAGATACTCTGTTTTGATGAGGAATCCTTTGTGTTATACGGGTTTCATACAAGTGAATTAATTCACGCATTCCATTGACTTAAGACAAGCAAAACCAACTTACCAGTTTTAGCATCCATGGGCTACCACGACAGGTGGCAAAGCAGCCAAAGAGTCCAAAGACAATAATGGTGGTGCCAGTTCCAATGAGGACATATGGAGCATTGGTAGAGTTTTCAGCAATGAGGGAGATGTAGGTGCCTAAAGTAAGTTTTCCCCACACACCAACAGCTAGAAGAATAACTCCAGTAATCTGAAAAACATTAGAGTGCGATGACACAGGTTAATAACACAAACAAAGGTATCGTGGTTCCAGAAACAGAATACACAATAGTTTAAATGATTAGATTCCCCATTTTGCCAGTGAAGAATGCAAGCTTTCAAAGACCTCCCAGGTCTCTTCCTCAATGATAGTATAATATGCCCGAGGAAGAGATCTGTTAAAGTTTTTTAAAATTTAAAGGACAAACAATGATTCATTTCTTTTACGGTCCAATCGCGTTCCTAGGCAGAGATATGCAATTCCAGATTGACATCATAGTCCGTTTACACAACAGTATTTAAAGTTTAAGCAGCCCTATCCAAAGGCCGATTAAACCGATCCCTTAATAATCTCTCCTCCCGCTTGTCTTCTTCTAATACAGATACATAACATTTAGTCAATGCCTGCACTCCAAAAATCATCATAAACCCAAAATAGAGCAGAAACGTCTAGATTAACCTGTTAACACCGAATGACACGTATACTTGTCACATGAAGCCGGTGCTTAACACCAAATGAAGGCGATGTATTTGTCAAGATTAACCCCTGGCTCCCTCGGTTGGAGCCTTTGTGTAATACCCTAGGCTATCTGGAGTTTAGAAATATACCACTTTGCGGGGCAGTTATGACAATGTGGGTGCCATTAAACGTAACATCCTATCATAGTGAACAAAGAAATACAAAATAATGCCAAATGTGCCTTAAAAGAGGAAAATCTTTTTTGAGATATTTTTCTTAAATTTGAATTAGTGGTGTACAATTTATAGGTATTTTAACCAATTTTAAGGTATAGTTTCCCATATTTTGTGAATACTACATGAATGGTGTGCGCACATATATTATTAATTGCTTGACAGGAAAATTAATTCAAATTACATTTGTTTCAAAGATTGATTGGCATACATTTTGATGATCATTTGTTATATTGGACGAGAATCTGTTTATTTTATCGGCTTTTGCATTAGGACATTTTAAACAAGCATTTCCATAAGATATTCATTTTTTTAACAAAAAGTGTGAGCGCCAGATTAATGTCTAAGTGGTCCTAAAATTGTTATGAAACTATTTGCTAAAACAGCTATCCATGTTGAAATGTTTAATACATAACGCAGCAATATAGTCTGTGAGGGATGCAATTAAATAATGCATAACCCATAAGAAAGCATAAAAGTGCTTCAATATTACAGTGTCCAATACCAAACGCTTCCAATTATCTTCCAATTGGACTTCCTCTTTAGGTAGCAGTCATACTCATATATAGGTGCAAAGTAACTGTATATTAGAAATCTGTGGAATATACAACTCAATCTAAAAATGACAGTGTCACTCACTACCCCTAAACAACAACAAGTACAAAACAGCACAGATGCTACAAAATGTATATCTGTGTCTGTGCTAAAACCATTAATTGTGTGTGTTTGGATTGTGCCCCAGTATTTATATGGATGACCATCAATGTTTCTAATGTTTTATAGTAGGATTATTGCACTACACTTCAGAAAACTATCTACACTTGGGTCACCTAGTAGTCAAAATAATAAACCATGCAGCAGGTATCTGGAACAACATGACACACACACACACACAAAACTATTTACTCAAACACTGGTTCATTCCCAGGCTCCTTCTAGAACAGTGATTGTCCACTCAATATGTATTAGTCACTTCAACACGCATAAAGAACTGGCTTTTAGCACGGGGAGACAACTGAATAACAATCTGGATCATGTCACCGCCAAATTGTCAGTTCGCCACCATGATAATTCCCAGCACTAGTAAACAAGTTCCTTTGTTTTTGCTTTAAGTGTTATTGTTCTACAAAAGAGACTTACAGTGTAATAGTCTAAAGAATAGCAGTACAGCTATGAGTTTAACACCAAGCGTGGTTTGTATGATCCGCAACACCGGTTTGAGGTCCTTGAGGACTAAAGTTGGACAACTTGAGTGTAAAGGCCAGCAGCTATTAAAACTATTAATTTAAACTAAATAACTCAATCATACCAAGACGCTAGTGCACAAATGGTAAAAGTGCAATCACTATGGCAACAAACAGAATGATCTTATTGACCGCACCAATTGCAGAAAGCTAACTAGAATTGCTCATTACACAATCCATTATCATAAAAAGGTGCTACTCACAAAAGATTATTAACTGCAATATCTAATATGCTTTGCAATACACCTTAGTGGATCTGTCACTTTGTTCTTTCACCTTCTATGGCAACAACCTATCTGTACCTTCTTTTGTTTCACATGGCAATTAAGTGTTCTCTGCTAACGTTTACATGCCTACAAGGTGCTACATCTGTTAACGGTCTGGATATTCAACAATACTAGGAATGATGTTTGTAATGCCGCCGTTATATCTTCCAGACGCGAGACCACCAGAGGGCCAACCAGAGCATTTCATGCAAATGTATCCCTTTCTCATTATCCCTCTATAAAGACTGCATTAGCATCCTGCTGTCAGACTTAATGGGAAGCTGCAAAAATAGGAATTCCACGACTATTGCTTTAAAAGACTGCCCATGAGCATCTAGCACTAGAGGTGGGGTACTAAATGGAAAGTAGGACCTGTTAGCCAGATGGACACTCTCATAAGATCACAATATAAAAGTCTTTACTACAAATATTTAGGTTAAGACAAATGTAGACGGATATAGCCTTCTTAGTCCAGTAACGTAATTTTTTAGTATTGCAATATCAAATACCTTTTTATCGGACTAACATTAAAGTACAAGCTTTCTATAAACCTCCCTTTGTCAGGTCAAAAGCAATACCGGTTAAAACTCAAAAATATTAATTTTTTTTAAATATTATACCTAGGATAGGGTATACTGATCAATTATAGTAGAGTTGTCACATTTTTTAAGTACATCTAATTTACACATGTTGGTAGGAACCAAATGGTGCTAGCTAGCATTTTACATGTACATATTTGTAGCATATGATAAACAAGCGTCTAAAAAGGAACAAAAAAAAGAAGATGAGACTCAAGGAACATCGGAAACATTCAACTGCAAGGTGCTGAATTTAAAAAGATTCAGCAGATACATTCTTCAGTGTCTATGGAATGTGTCTGCTAATTTCTCCACATTCAGCTCCAGGACCACTAAAGCCGTGTCCTGATAAATATGGCTCGTAGCTTCGCTGACCTCAGGAATGCTTTTATAATCTTACAAGAAGATTTTCAGGCTACTTTAGGATTGCTCTAGAAACAGAAGTATCAATGAGGTCTACAAATAGACACATCTTTCATCCCAACAAACATTATTATAGTTTTAATGATTAAATGTAATATTAGACTCTTGCATAAAAAAAAAAAAACAAGGAAAAAAATAGGACAAGGGGAATTTTTTTGTGGTTGTGGTTTTGTAGATGCCTCCAAGGATCACAAGAAGAAAAATATCCTGAGGATTATATAACACACAGATAAAATAAATGACACTGGCTTCTGGAGTAGGAAATTCTAATGACCAACCCCTAACTTTTACTTTTATCAGTCTACTTATATGAAGAGCACAGAATGTGTAGACCGGGGGGGGGGGGGGCAAAAAGGTAAAATAAAACACTGAGGAAGATGAAAAGGTTATACAATAAACCAGGGCTTGACAAATTTGCTGTGAATCTCGGCGCCAGGTAAAAAAGTTAGGAGCCAGGATTTTTTTAAACTAACAGTTGGTCAGGAGTGATCTGATCATCATCAGCCCACTTACTAAACTCACAGCGTTTCACCTGGAAGCACCCTGGACTTTCAGGTCAGTGCTGTTTTTTTTTTATTATTAATTATTATTATTTTTAACTCTTTCGATGCTGATGTTCCATTGGAGCACAGCATTGACTGATATTTAGTCCCCACAAGCCTGTGGGGGAAAATGTTAACCCCTGCAATGCCACGAATGTGTCATACACAAGTGTGGCATTGAAGGGGTTAACGCTGCACTGTCGCTCTCATGGAGCGATCAGGCAGCATGGGGGTGTTGGGGCTGGTGTCCACACTCATGTGGAGACCAAAGAACCTTCTCCCCTGTCCCTGAAGCTGCCTCTGGCAGCTGGGACTCAATTGCTGGTCTATAGACCAGCCATTGCAGGGAGGGGAGTCTTTGATGACTGCTGTAGGCTTCCATGCCTACAGGAATCAAAGGGCTTGTGGGGGCTCGTTTTTGCTGTTGCTGGTCTGCCTGGACCACCAGCAGCAGAGCCCCGTACAAAACGGGAATTAACCCCTAAATGCCGCGATCGCGGCATTGAAGGGGTTAACGCTGCACTGTCGCTCTCATGGAGCGATCAGGCAGCAGGGGGGTGTTGGGTCAGGTCCCCACACTTGTGTGGGGAACCAATCAACACACAACCCCCTTCCCTGAAACTGCCTGTGGCAGCTGAAAACGCGATTGCTGGTTTTGCAGCAACCGCGTTTTCAGCCTACAGAATCACTCCGTGGGAGGGGTCTCAGGCTCGGGGGCGGGCTCTGAGTGGCTGTGCTGTCTGCCCAGACTCCTGGGCAGACAGCAGCAGCAGCGCCCCCGTGTGGTTACTCAGCCTCTTACATCCACATTTTTTTATGGATGTAAGAGGCTGACAAAACCTAGGCGCCAGGACAAAATTCTCTGTCGCCATGGCGACCTGGGATTTGTCGAGCCCTGCAATAAACAACTTTAAAAAATAAAAACTAATAAATCTCTGATAAGAAATGGCCAACGAGAAACTCTCAGACATTTAATAAAAAAGCACAACTCAATTATTAGGGGGACAGACAGGGCGATCTGTCACAAAGACCGGGATCGCCGAACAGTGTGTTGTCTGCCTGGCGCTCGAGTTCGGCACATCGCGGATCGGGTTGACAGATTACTGGGAGGGGCTGGAGAAGACCCAGCAGTCATGGTGCACATTGGCACCAATGACAAAGTGAGAGGGAGGCGGAGTGTCCTTAAAAATGATTTCAGGGACTTAGGTAGCAAGCTTAAGGCAAGGACCTCCAAGGTAGTATTTTCTGAAATATTACCTGTACCACGTGCCACACCAGAGAGGCAGCGGGAGATTAGGGAGCTAAACAAGTGGCTCAGAAGCTGGTGTAGGAAGGAGGGGTTTGGGTTCATGGAGAACTGGGCCGACTTCTCTGTCGGATACAGGCTCTACGGTAGGGACGGGCTGCACCTCAATGGGGAGGGTGCAGCTGTGCTTGGGGAGAAGATGGTCAGAAGGGTGGAGGAGTGTTTAAACTAGGGAAAGGGGGGGAGGGAAACTACAATATAGAAGGGGAAGATAGTGTAGATAGAGAGCTGGGGCTTATAAATGTACCTGGGGGTGGAGCAGAGGGAGGGGTTAGAATAGTTAATAGGGATAGGCTTCATAGGGAAAAAAACCATACACCTCTAAATTGTATGCTTACTAATGCCAGAAGTCTGACCAATAAAACTGACGAACTGGAGTTAATAATGTCTGAAGAAAATTATGACATAGTGGGTATAACAGAGACATGGTTGGATGATAGCTATGACTGGGCGGTTAACATACAGGGTTATAGTCTATTCAGGAAGGATCGGAAAAAACGAAAAGGGGGAGGAGTTTGCCTTTATGTAAAGTCCAGCCTAAAGGCCACACTGCGGGAGAATATATGTGAGGGAAATGATAATGTGGAGTCATTATGGGTAGAAATATATGGAAAGAAAAATAATAAAATACTGATCGGGGTTTGCTATAAGCCACCAAATATAATGGAAGCAGCAGAAGATCAATTATTAAAGCAAATAAACAAGGCAGCTAATCACAATGAGGTGGTTATTATGGGGGACTTTAACTATCCCGACATAAACTGGGAAACCGAGACCTGTGAATCTCATAAAGGAAACCGGTTTCTGACTATAAGTAAGGATAATTATCTGTCCCAAATGGTACAGGACCCGACCAGAGGGGGCGCCCTACTGGACTTAATATTAACCAACAGACCTGACAGAGTAACTAATGTGCAGGTCAGGGGACATCTAGGAAATAGTGATCACAATATGATGCATTATAACTTGTCCTTCAATAAGGGAACTCTTAGAGGAGCCACAAGAACTATGCACTTTAGGAGGGCAAAGTTTGATCAACTAAGAGAAGCCCTTAACACTGTAAATTGGGAAAATGTCCTCAAAAACAAGAGTACAGACGCTCAATGGGAGATTTTTAAGAATATCTTAAATTCTCACTGTGAAAGGTACATACCGTATGGGAATAAAAGAGTCAGGAACAAGAGAAAACCAATGTGGATAAATAAAAATGTAAAGGGGGCAATAAATGGCAAAAAAAAAGGCATTTAAGCTACTAAAACAGGAAGGCAGTGAGGAAGCACTAAAAAGCTATCGGGAAAAAAATAAAATATGTAAAAATCAGATAAAAGCAGCAAAATTGGAGACAGAAAGACTCATTGCCAAAGAGAGTAAAACAAACCCCAAAATGTTCTTTAACTATATAAATAGTAAAAAGGTTAACAATGAAAGCGTTGGCCCCTTAAAAAGTAATGAGGGAGAAGTTATAGACGGGGATCAGGAAAAAGCTAATCTATTAAATATATTCTTCTCTGCTGTATTCACAGAGGAAAATGAAATGCCAGGTAATATACAGCAGGATGAGATAAATGCCCCAGTACATGTCGCCTGTCTAACCCAGGAAGAAGTGCAGTGCCGCCTAAAAAAAAAATCAAAATAGACAAATCACCAGGTCCAGATGGCATTCACCCCCGCGTTCTAAGGGAGTTAAGTAATGTAATAGACAGACCCCTATTTCTAATATTCAAGGACTCTATAGTGACAGGGTCTGTTCCCCAGGACTGGCGCATAGCAAATGTTGTGCCAGTATTCAAAAAGGGGACAAAAAGTGACCCGGGGAATTATAGGCCTGTTAGTTTAACTTCTGTTGTGTGTAAACTGTTTGAGGGTTTCCTAAGAGATGCTATTTTGGAGTATCTCAATGAAAATAAGTGTATGACTCCATATCAGCATGGGTTTACAAGGGATCGGTCCTGTCATACTAACCTGATCAGCTTTTATGAGGAGGTGAGCTCAAGACTGGATCGGGGTGAATCGCTGGATGTCGTATATCTTGATTTTTCCAAAGCATTTGATATGGTGCCACATAAAAGGCTAGTACATAAAATGAGAATGCTTGGGCTGGGGGAGAATGTGTGTATGTGGGTAAGTAACTGGCTCAGTGATAGGAAACAGAGGGTGGTTATTAATGGTACATACTCTGAGTGGGTGACTGTTGCTAGTGGGGTACCACAGGGGTCAGTTTTGGGTCCTATTCTTTTTAATATATTTATTAATGACCTTGTAGAGGGATTGCATAGTAAAGTATCAATCTTTGCAGACGATACTAAGCTCTGTAACGTGGTTAACACAATAGAGGACAGCGCACGATTACAAATGGATCTGCATAGGTTGGAGGCTTGGGCTGGGATGTGGCAGATGAGGTTCAACACAGATAAATGTAAGGTTATGCACATGGGGAAGAAAAATCCAGGCTGGGAATATGTATTAAATGGGAAAACACTGGGGACGACTGACATGGAAAAGGACTTAGGAGTTTTAGTTAACAGTAAATTTACCTGTAGCGACCAGTGTCAGGCAGCTGCTGCTAAGGCAAATAAAATCATGGGGTGCATCAAAAGGGGCATAGATGCCCACGACAAGGAAATAATTCTACCCCTATACAAGTCACTAGTCAGACCACACATGGAATACTGTGTACAGTACTGGGCACCAGTGTACAAGAAAGATATAGTGGAGCTGGAGAGGGTTCAAAGACGGGCAACCAGAGTAATAAGGGGAATGGGAGGACTACAGTACCCAGAAAGATTATCAGAATTGGGGTTATTTAGTTTGGAAAAAAGACTGTTTAGGGGGGACTTAATAACTATGTATAAATATATAAGGGGACAGTACAGAGATCACTCCCAGGACCTATTTATACCCAGGACTGTATCTATAACAAGGGGACATCCTCTACGGCTGGAGGAAAGAAGGTTTCTACACCAGCACAGACGGGGGTTCTTTACAGTAAGAGCGGTGAGATTATGGAACTCTCTGCCAGAGGAAGTGGTGATGGTAAACTCAATAAAAGAGTTCAAAAGGAGCCTGGACGTGTTTCTTGAAAGCAATAATATTACAAGTTATGGATATTAGATTAATAGGGACAGAACGTTGATCCAGGGATTTATTCTGATTGCCATATTTGGAGTCGGGAAGGAATTTTCCCCCTGGTATGGGGCAATTGGCATCTGCTTCATAAGGGTTTTTTGCCTTCCTCTGGATCAACACAGTAGGGACACAATATGTATATAGGTTGAACTTGATGGACTTTGGTCTTTTTTCAACCTTATGAACTATGTTACTATGATCCAGGAAATCGGCTGTTTCTGGGTCTACTACAATCTACCACCGTGATACATTGAAATGCATAACAGGTAAATCATAAAGTGATGAAAGAATTTTATTGAAATTGCAATATTTTAAAAAAATGTCGGTTAATGTGCAACTAGTTATAACACATTGGTTGGAGTTCCCCTTTAAAGGCTGAAGAAACCTTGGCAGCTTCTCAAATTCTTTAACAAGCACCGAAGGTCAGAAACTCCATATGTGTTTTGTGGACAGATGTCTGTTTATCATGCATGCCTGGCGGCTTATCAAAAAGCACTCTTGAACATTCAGTTCGTATAGCACCCCAGGCTAATTGTGCCCTCCACCTCAAGCTTATGACTGATGATATAGGTGTAGACCTCTTGGGCCTTGCAGAAGCTTCCACTGCACCACTAGTAGGTGCCAGATTTACTTTCCCACATTAGTGACATTTTATGAGGTGATAACACCCACAGAACAGGTGTCCCAAAACATTGAGGGGTATGGACCACGGCTGTAGAACACTGGGATACCCTCATACCCAGCAAACATTGAACACCAAGAAAAGAAGGACATCAGAAGAGGAAAGAGAAGAGGGCACAAGTTCAATAACAAAATAGGTAAGCTAAAGAATAAAAGAAAATGCAATATATTTTGACTGGTTTCAGGCATAATATACTCTAAACATGGATTAAGGCTTATCAATGACTGAGCATTAAAATGCTTGATGAATTTGCTTTCCTCTATATAAAAGACACCCCAAACATACGCTGACTCCTGACGCAAGCACATGGCCACCCTCGCCATATAAGCAAAAGGTTACTGTACATGGCGGTAGAGGACACCACCACAAGGTTTTTCCTTATGTTAGCAATGATGCAAACGTGGGAGAGGGGTGCTGAGGCCAGTATGGCTAGGGATCTAGAAACCTTGGGACCTATTCTGAATATCTTCTCCAGTAGCTGAATGCTTAATTCTAAAATTGAATGATGCAAATATGAATCGGCGTCATTAAAATTGGATGGGCCAGTTTAAAAAAAACGGTTTAACGGGTGAGAAGCATAAATTGTCTAAAAAAGAGGAATCATTATGAACATTCCTTAGACAGCACGCATTTTTAACCGCTATACCAGAACTGCTCTATATAAACCTACTTTAATAGATCTGATCAGGGCACAAGTGGCATGGGTCAGAGCTGATTTATTAGATAAATCACAAATGCAAGATGATGATTCCAGGAAATAATTTGACTGCAAGGGATAAAAAAAATAAAGAGGATGTGTACTATTACAAGTTAAATGTACAGCAAAAGATAGCCATATTATTCTTTTTGTAATAAACAATAATTTCCCAAAATGATTTTCTACTTATATGTAAATTTATCCAGGAGAAGAAGACAAAAACACCAGTCATCCATGTTTTCATATAGATATCTACCAAGAGGTATTCTTAATAGAAATCAAGCAGAACTATCACAGGGATTAAAGGAAACATTCCATAGAGAAGATTGGATAAACCCTTCCACACATATCAGTGAACACGTACTTGCTACATAAAGCACAGTTATTGAGAACCAGAAAATATGAACTGGGATGAAAAGAAGAGTTTTACATCCCAGGATCTGGGCTATAAAACAAACACATTTGGCAATGATCCCAGTTACTTCCTTGCGACCTTGAGATAGACACAACTGTTAATATGGATTTATATTGATATATGTATATATATGTACAGAGACTGTATGTTAAATAAGAAGCAATGATTGTTTTGGATACATTTAAAAGAAAAATACAAGTGTGAATGCCTAATGTTGCTGTGTACAGCTTATTAGTCACCATTACGCCATCATACTGACTACAATGCATATGATCCCTTTAAATGTACATGGTGGTCCTCTTGGAAATGCATGGGGGGTTCTGGAAAATCACCATAGCAACAAACTATGGTATCAAGACTCCTTTCCAACCTTTTATCAGAATTACCTTTTATACATCCCAAGTCAGAAGAGTCACCCAACAATCATCAAATAGATGGAGGTTTAAGAAGTCTCCAGAGTTAGGTACAAATAAAAATAAAATCCAGGTAATTCATATTTTTTCAAAAAGAAAAATCAAATCACAAAACTAGCACTTAGGTAATATGGCACATGGGAGTACAGTTCTATTCACCATGACAAGGTTTCTTTGTTCACATTGCCTTTCTAACTACACGGTTAACTGATGAAGTTATTTTCTATAACAGAGAAGAATGACCTCTTACAACTATGGCTACTTCAGTACTTCAGGATTTTCAGTTATACCGCAGGCCTGCATCATTAACAAGTTAGCACATTAAATGGTATAAAAGTATTTCTCAACAGGTTCTCTTGCCTGACTTTGTGAACTCCTCTGGTTCCATTAAAAAAAAAAAAAAAAACACAAAACTTAATGGCTACATAACATGCTTGTGGGAGTTCCGTTGACGTCTTTACTCTAGCTACTCCGATAGGGACAATGCTTGATAGACGTGTTCCAACTGTATGCTTGCTGTTTTGATTACAGACTAAACAGTCAACAATTAGCATAAGTAGTGCTCCTGCTGATCTAGTAGGCATCCTGCAGAATATTTTTACATCTTGCAAGCTGACAATAGGCAAGAGGCATTATTATCTACTTTAGGGCTTTTAGGGATTTACAGCTTTGAGAAACAGAAACTGCAGTTAGTTTTAGAACCAGGACTGGTGAACTCAAACATGAAATTGAAATAAGAAAAAATGAAGTGCCAAATACCAAATTGTGGGGAAAAAAGTTTGAGAACAGAACCTAGAAGTACCAGGTGTTCTTGGAATGAAACCTTCAATATCACATGCACAACATACTGTGGTAGAGAAGGCAAAGTTTGATTTGGACAGAAACAGGATTGTTCTCATCAAAACTAAGTGTGAATACAGTTCTAGGGTCATTCATTTCCCATTGTGTATTTATGTTAAATGTGACATTTGTGGTAGAGGGCTTAAGAAGTGCAAAAAAGGACACAAAATACGACAAATATACAAGAACATACCCCTTTGTACGGTTATATAGAATAATAATAACAACAACATATGCATGTTGGACTCCCCACTTCTAAAGTCCCATGATCACCATGTGTTTAACCCTCTTAATGTTTGATAAGTGAGCAGTGCATAAAGGTCTCTGAGTTCTTAGCCACATTTAGTATATCCTTCGGATTGGTGCCTCGGTTGGTTCACCTCTGCTTAGCCTAGAGTTGGCAAAGCCAAGAAACCCAGGTGGGAACCCAGTACCTTCAGACTACTAGGACCTCTAGGAAAACAGTATCAGTGAAACATACCTGGTTCTTCAATACACTAGCAGGACATACATCCAACACCATACAATGTACCTAAGCATCTGCATTATAAACACAAAACTGCAGCTATTGGAAACATAATTAAACATTGTACATCTTCCCTAGAATCCTTTACTTTGGAAAAAGATTTGGCTTTACAATTGACAGCAAAGTGACACTAGTTATTTTCAAACATAATCCACACAAATGAACATTCAAAAGCGTATATCAGTGACACAGAAATTATGTTTTAAGCAATTTCTCAGAGGGTACAAAAAATGATTTTATCTAGAGAGACCTTGAAAAGTTTAAAGTCAGCCATGTCTAAAGTTACACTGTAACATCCATCTCTGGGAGACTTAAAAATAGACTCCAGCTAAAAAAAAAGCAAGCCGAGAAGACTTCATCTTTTTAACTGTATAACAAGGAAACAGGAAACATCAGTCAATAATTAAATACCATTGCTGTTTTCCAGAAGCAATAAAACATACTGGTGTGTTGCCATCCAGAAGTTCTTTTAAATTATGTAGGCGCCTATTTGGAAGTGGAATACCGTAGACTTTCGACCACAATCATATTTTTTTCCCTTTAAAATAGGTGGGAAAGTTATAGTGAGGTTTGGGATTTAAATACTAACATTTCTATCAAACCAGCCATGGCAAAGAGCTATAAAACCAAAGAGAAATCCCTCAAAATATATGAAACGGGCAGTCGTTTGTGGTAAATATTTATGTAGGATTCTTGTTTCCAGGTAAGCTTTGAGTTGGAAAAAATACAGTTTTGGTTTTGCAGCGCAAGGGAAACGGTCACGCACATGCGAATAAAGTCTATTTTTGCCAAGGCTATGGTAATTGCTTCTTTTTATAGGTTACAGTCACACCTCATATCACGCCTAGAACTTGAACAAAAAGAGAGCTTCAATCAAGTAGCACCCAAGTATCTTGGGAGGATTCTGAAAAAGGAGATGTGGAAAACTTTGGAATCAAAGTTAAAAGGCAAATATGTGTATGCATGTTGAGACATTGTTTCAGTGAAGTAGTAGACCGGCCTAAAATCAGGAATGGGCAGTGTGCAGCAGTCCAATTGTCACAAGTCAACGCATCCTGTTATTCTTTGGCAACGTGTCAGTGGTTGGACTTGCGTGAAGACGACCATAACTATGTTTTGTCTTTTGGGATACATAAATCAAGAAAAGGAGACTACCGTCTCCAGGAACACAAATCATGACACTATGTCACTTCTGTTTTTTCGTTTGATTTTTGGGGAGATACTAGCGGGATTATTTCTTAGATTGCGTTTGTGGTTCTTTCTTTCTAGTTTTTGTGCAATAGCTTTAAGCAAGATGCTTCCTGTGCACAAAACCCCCCCAGAACTGATGCCAAACTAAAGTTTGGAGAGTTGGTAATTCAGGGACCAGAAGCAAACTTTTCATTTTCTGTGTAACAAGAGATCCATAAAGTTGTAGCGTTTACTTGGAAAACACTTATTAAAGCTAGTCTGCCATACCGTCCAAAAGCCAACTCTGTCTGCTTTAGAAGGAAAAATGCAATTTCCAGATCTGAGGTCCTTTGGGCAGTACGATGTGTACGCGAGCGTCCAAAAGTACACTATTATTAGACAATATCACAAAAAAAAAATATCTTTCATAGTCACAAAATGGTATATTCATTCTACTATCCCTGACACTCGTTTAAAGAAAAATCCATATTAAAGTACTTTAATATGCATTCTTTTTAAACGAGAAAGAAGTGCTTACCTGACGCAGAAGAAGCTGCCCGGCAGTAACAGCACTCCTCCTCCTCCACGATCGGATATCTCTTGCCACCGATTGGGCGCATGAAGGAAAGTGAACCTATTGAAATCAGCGGCAGCACTTTCCATACATGAGCACAGAGGGCTGGAGAGTCAATAAAAAGGACTCCGATTAAAAGTAATCTGAACAGTCCACTCCACGAGGCACATGCGTGTGAAGGGATGCTGCAGAACCCAAAATAAGGGGCTACACAGCTATCATGTGCATACGATGGCTGGAGTGTCATTTTAAGGCTAACTAGTCATATCTACATGACTCATTCCAGAGCATTCAACTTTAATAATATCTATTAATAACACTAAAGGAAGATTAATCAAAAGTAAATATTATTCTATACTATAGCATGCTTTCAGCAACTGCTAGATGCCTCTACTCTCTACTAGCAAATGAAAAGTAACTCAGCAGGCAAGTGAAAGAGTCTTAGAATTAAATTTAACATCGACTTGTTGACAACTGCAATCAAACACTTGGACAGGATACTTTTGACTTGCCACGTGAGCCTCATACTTCACACTGAAGTTATTACTTGCACTAAACTGTTAATCTGACCTCTATTCAAATTCTCTGCAGCCTCTGCATTAGCACAACCCACACAAATTCATCAAAGTCATGGTAAAAATAACTGCTGACAATTCCAAAAATGGAAGAACTATACCGTTCTATAAGCCAACCTGACCGTTATATTTGGACCATTTTGCTTTGTTGTTTTAATAAGTTGATTAATTGACCTATTGACCTTGCATTTGATATTGGCATAACAGGCAGTTCCCCTTTCTAGCAATATATATTATTCCATATTGGTCCAAGAAGAAAGAGGTGACCTAGTTAAACAAACAAAAAAAAAACAAGAAAACTGAGAAATATATCCAGAAACAGACAAAGATGGAGTACAGGGTCAACCAGTTGAACCTTATTCCAGCTTGGGCTCCCTAATGCATTACAAAAATACCAATTCTGGAGACTGGACTGTTCCTTTAAGCTGCTTGTTTGCTAGAAAAAAGTCCAAATGTTCCTAAAGGGGATTATATACTTGGCTTCATAGTTTCCTTTGGGGCATTTTTTTGGCAAGGTGGCCTTCCTGCTATGACCTTGCTAAGTCCAACTAAGTTTCTGTGCTGGGGCAGGACACAGTAAACTCACTGCTCCACAGAATGGAATCATAGGCAGCACAATCATGATGCTAAATTTAGCTGTATGAAATTTCATTCTTCAAGATAGATCATGAATATTTTAATATAATATTTTTTAAACAAATCCAAGAATTATATTGCCTTGACAAATAAGATATCAATTTGTCCAAAGCTTCTGCAGTTGTTGTCCGCCATTATTACAATTCTGATTGTTATTGGTAAACTTTAGTTTGGTTTAGAGAAGAAACCAAAGGTGTAATTTAACAGTCTCTGGTGTACATTGATAAGAATCTCCAAGCACTTGAGAACAATTCAAAACAAAATTATATGTGAGCAATCATCAATTCCACCTACCCATCAAATCCAACACACGAAGAAAAATAAATAAATAAAAAGATAAAAGCCAACTTTTCTATTGCAAATAAAATTTCAGGAGAAGATTGCTGTTTTTTTTATAAAGATGAAAAGCCCATGCACTAATTTCAGAGTGATCAGTGATATATACATCCCATATCTTTGGCTGGCAGATCATGGAATATGTGGTTTACCAAGAGCAGGGCAACCACATTTTTGTGTGTAGTGACAGACATTAATTCTTTCAGTTCTACAAGTTGGATGCTGGTCAGGTATTGGAGAATTTCTTAGAATTATCACCCACACATGTGGATCATCCATTGTAAAGATAAACCATTAACTATCATCAGTTCTATCATCAATTTTAGTCATACATGTTTAGCAGGTTTTTTCTTCTTTTCATGTATTTTTATTTTTAGCAATGTATTCTTCTGTTGAGATATATGTGAGAGATTTTCATATGCGCGCGTATTCTTTGCAAAGATAGACACTGGTTACTATAGTAATGAACTAGGAATTCTGCCAAGTTTGACTTTTTCACATAACATCGGAAGCCTAATGCATAAAGTGTAACGCAATTGCCTTAATACAGGCCTAGGCAAAGCACCAAGTGACATATAGAATATGGGGGGGGGGTATACTTGCACAGAAAAATGTATATAATGGAAATTTGGGCTAAGATTTGGAGGTACCTTATTACACATACATCCTCATGAGACCAACGGATGGCCTAACCCACATTTGGTAAGCAATACAACAAATATTGTTCTTCCTGCAAAGTAATTTCCATAGGGGTCCGACTTAGGCTTCTGAAATTGGTGACCAAAGGATCCTTGGTGCACAGGTGGGCCCTTGGAATCCAGGACTATTGTTAGCTATTTATTTCAACATATAGAATATAGAATCTTCTTAAACAGGTTTACATACATACAAAGCCAATTGATGACGGATGGCAATAACAGGAACAGGACAATGGAACTTGGATGTTGTAGGCTCTAGTTTTCTTGAAATGATAGAGGAGACCTGGAGATTTAATGCATCATCTCAGTGATAAGGTGCTTCACCTGGAGTCTCCAGCCAAAATTCAGAGAGTTCCCAGGTATGCCTATATGCAATAAGTTCTCCCGATACACAGTCGTTTACACCCAAAGAGGCATACTGAGGGTTTAGCAGTAGGGTTTACTGGCTTAAATAGGAGCGGGCTAGAAAGTTGTGGTTTAAACATCCTGCATCCATGATATATTAGATCAGAATCCCAATTTAAGCTACAGAGTTTTTTTTGTAAATCTCAAGCTCTTTTAAGGGATTCCTATTTTTGCTCATTTTATGCTGATATTTTAATTAAAAAAGTGTATTATGAATTTCTTTCCTAAATAGAACCTAATATTTTTATTATTACTTTCCCTACTGTGGAATCTTGGTTGAAATATACTCTTTCTGGTGAATACAATCTGTTCTGAAAACAAATGAACCTCCGTGAAAATCTGCTTTTATCAGCAAAAACCATCGCAACTGCACACTAATGTTTTGTAAAGAAAGAAAATAGTTCAATCAAGTAGATTGTATTAACCTTTAGAGAAAGATTTTTTTGGAAAAGAGCCGGCATTTACATTGACAAAAACACCCCAGCTATATATCAACGTAGCCCCGTCATCGAATCGTAACCTGTTAAAAGATTGCATTCATAAAAGAACAGCACAAAGCCGGATTGTGTGACAACGGTGGAAATCAGAGAGGGGCTCAGAATAATGGAATTCATTAGAAGGCAGAATACAAAAAAGATTTTAACACCCGCAGAAACCGCTTAGTATTCCAAGACAGTACTAAGGAAAAGTATTTGGTTTCAATATTTGTTTCTGACATTGGATAAATTCACTTTTCCCAAATCCAACACTTTCTATAGTTCTATACCCAATTAATCCACGCAAAAGACGTTGACAAATTAAAATAAGCAATATTTTTTTTTCCAACTCATTTATTAAATTGCTGGTCTTATTTTACAAAGGTTTAGGGTGAGGTTTAAGGGGAGGATTTTAAAACTAGGAGATAATTGATATCATAACTCATCGTTTACCACGGATCCTAAAGTTACCACTTAAATAGAAAGAAAAAAAAAAAAAAGTATGGGGTATATATCAGGTATATAATAAAAGTTGGAGACAGTCCATGCCCCTAAACTTGTACTTTTTTATTTTTATATGCCTCATCATTGAATTTATAATTATTCATTAAGCAAATTTATACCATGACTTACAAAAGCAGAGAAGCCAACATTCCATTTGTAATATAATACAAAAATGATTATAATTGAGAAAATGATGGATTTACTATACAGCGGCAAATAACGCGTAAGAATATTAAAACGCTGTTCACATAACACTGGTGTATGAGATGTTCAGTATATTTTATTTCTCTTTTTGGCAAAGCCTGATAAACGGGCCCCGCTCTACCCATCCGCTGTAATGATGTATCTGCATCCTGCTAGTCCGCTGAGAAAAGATCAATAACGCTAACCCATCCTGTATCATTAGTCACACTTACATGTCGGCTTCTGGAGATAGTTTTTTAATTAACCATCAATTTTCCTTAAACGGAAATTATACACCGATTTTTAACAGGCTAGCTAACATTTATTTTAAAAACCATAACATGTATATAACAAGGAAATCAAACTCCACTCATCTGCCAACGTGTAACCCGGATTTATATTCCAAACTAGGATAGGTTTCCATTCTCTGAATGCCTAATTCCATGAGACTGCGCACGTAGATTGAGGTCAATGTCTCACTGCACCCAACAGTGTCAACTTATTTAGATAAATCAACATTTCTGCTGGGTAGGTATAAAAAAAGGCATACAAATTACATTTAAAAAAGTACACCATCAATGCCCTCTGTAATTCCTGCCACTTATGGCTTCTAGGACCTCTGGAAATTGTGTGAGGGGTCGCTGGAGCCACCTAGAGGCATAGTCCTGAGCAGGAGGGGCATTTGGCCTGCGAGGGACTGGAGCTGTGGGGGCAGATAATCATGCTAACATGAAGATGATTCCGATTGTCACATAGCACATGTGTCATAGGCATTAAAGTGCAAATAAAAGCATCAAACTTTGTCTGCACAAAACATGGCCTTTGGACTGTAACATGTATTTTCTATTTTTGTGTACCCTACACACCTTCCTTTTTATCCCTCAAGTGAAATGGTATTTCTGTCTATATCCACAAAATGGAAGAAAGGTTTTCATTGTACAAGCAGGACTTCATTAGCGTTGCCATAAAGAATCAGCTCAGTGTGGGCACGGAAAGTCATCCAAATATCACATGGCTGACAATAGAAGCCTCCATGTCTGCAGAAAAAGGAAGTTTGAATGAGATAAACCAGGTCTTTTTGCCAATACTAATCTACATCCACAGTGATATGGAAAAATACCATATTGTCCTGATTAAAGGCTGCATTTTCTCCCCTAAGGCCTATAATCAAGGTTTAGATATTTTCAGTCTCCCTACATTATCTGCAGACTGCATCCAGAAGGTGCAGGAAAGCGTCTTTTCTCTGCAAATCTGTCTGGAATATTCTGGTTTCTTTGGGTACTTCCGCAAAAGAGCGGAGTCACAGGGACAGCCTCTCCCCCATTCCTCCAAACGGAGGAGCAAGTGTGCCCGGAAGCTCCCCTCTTTTGCGGAAGCGTGGCGACCGAACACACGTGGACAAGGTAGAGAGACATTAAGAGAGAGTAAGTGTGAAACAGTATGAGTGAGTAAGTAAATGTTTGGGGTACAGTCTATATTGGGGTCAATACAGTGGTTAAGAGACTTTTCCCAACTGTATACGTATAAGGTAGGTTTTTATAATTAGATTATTTTAATTTGCAAACATGACAACGTGGGTTAGTGTGAAATGGATTTAGGAAGTGACAAATCACCTTTCAGTATGTCAACATATTTTCTGCTGTTTATTAACACACATACTTTTTGGGTTAAGGTTGTAGAGCATTGGCATGTACTCATACAATGTACGCCTACAAAAGAGGGACATCAGTGGGACTAACCCAGTAGATGACCTAACAAACATCACACCTGGAAACTTTGTAAATGAGCTGAGCCAGAACCTTTAAATATTAACTCTTTAACTGCTTGATCGTGAAGATTGTATGTAGTGGCTTGCCAAATGTGGTCATGGAAACCTTGACTTGTCATTCTTTAAAGAGTGACGTAATTGAGTGACCTGCATTCAAGCTGGGAAATCAACCATAATGTACTGGTAAGAAAAAGCACTAATTGGCAGATATGATCACAGCGTAGGATAGGAAGCAGTCAGTTCCTGACTGTGTGGCCCTGATAATGTGTCCTTTCCGCCTGAGACTAGGGCAAAACCCAGAGACTTGGGGTCAAACTCTGAGCGTTCCCAGGTGTCACAATCACACGACTGGTTTCAGTGAACCCAAAGTGTACTTCAAAGACGCATAATACAATCCTATGTTCTAGTGTGTCTTGTATAGAATGAACTAAAAAAAAATTATTTTAAATATCTTCTCATTTCAGCTTGACTAATTAAAGCACTGAAGCTTTTGTAAAGACATCCTTAAAAACTGCACTTCTATAGGAGTGAGTTAGAGATCACTGCTCAGATAGATATTAAACTTAACTCAAATAATATATAGCACATACATAAACATGAGATCAAGTAGTTTCTCATATGTGATTGAAATCTGCTATAAAGTAGGGTGAAGAAAAAGAAAAAAGAAAAAAAAAAAAAGCGGTATCATAAATCACTTTAATAAGCAACGTACTGTTTGCCACTGAAGACTCGGTGGCCAAAAGCAACAGCCAGCCAGAAAAGTGAGGCTTTCACCAATGAGTATAGAGGACATTAATAAAAGATCAGCTGGAAGGCATATTAATATACTTCAAGCAACGAGAAAATCAATCGGGATTTTTTTTTTTAATTTTTTTTTTTTATACCATGCAATCCCTGGAGGACACAGCAACTGTAGATCAAAAAAAAGAAAACATTAAATTCACATTTAAATTCTATTTGAAGTAAGAATATAAATTGCAAAAAGATTTCTTTGGTGAATGAAATTTCCAGACAAATGTCACATAAAATGCATATGACTGAAACGGTGTGTAGACATGAGAAATTCTCTTTGGAGTCCATAGTGCCACTTGACCCAATACAGGCAAAGACAAGTCTCCTAAAACCCGCTTAATGTGGACCTCTTATCCACAAATGTCCAACCTCAGAAGTCCTCAATGCTTATGTGGCTCCACATCTTCTTCTGTGATGGCTTACATTTTGTGCAGTTTTCCATATTTTCCAATACATATGGCAACATTCATAAAGATGTACACTCTCTTTCTTTAGCGGGTGCGGGGTAAGCAACAGGACACAATTTATGAGTTACAAACCTATCTGTAACAATAAAGGGATACAAGGCTCACGGACCCTGGTCCACCACAGTACATCTAATATGAAAGTTGGGCCATACAAAAGACCATTAACAGCTGCTGCATCTGGGCCACAAGTATCCAAAGGGGCAGCAATGACTTTGTAAATAAATTTTAATAATTACTCATTGGTGATACTCTCACTTTTCAGTAAATAAAATACAATCAAGTCACGGACCAAATCTTGTAAACATTTTTGTCAATACTGGTTCTATTACCTATAGCATGTAATGTGATTATATTCATTCAATCTAGTAGTTCATGCTGCGTAAACAAAATCATTAGCCGCGGCGACTAAATTGTGTGCTTTTATCATTTTCTAAAACAAAGGTGATTTATACCTTTTATTTTTATAAGATATGTGCTTGGTTTAAGAGCCACTAACAGTATTGGATCAATATGCAGAAAATCAATGCAATCCCATTGTGTTCCCGCAGATTCTATTTGATAAATTATGAAGGAGGAGGACAGTTCTCAGCTTTACAAACACAATTCTATCACTCAGACAGCTGGGAAGCTCTGACTGCTGACCTAAATACACATAGCCGAGCGTACAAAGGGGCATTACAAAAAACAACCAAGATACGCCACTTAAAGGAGAAGACGCATTCAGAGTATAGACCTTTTGTTCAATTCTGAAGCTGGCAAACAGAATATAATATGCAACTGAAACAGGACTCTTTTATAGACAAGGATTAAATGGTGAAGAAACCGTAAAATATGGTACAATACGAGTGTGGGGCACTCTGTTTAGGATCCCTGCCCAGAATTCCTTAGCCCCACCACTGGTTAGAGTCGTTCTGTAGCATTCTTATGGTCTGGTATGAAGCACTTACAATCGGTTCTAGAGGAGGTTGGGATTTTGCCTGTTCAACATTACATACAGACGTTATACAAACCAAAGTTTAAACATCACACTAGAATATTCGTCTAGACTGCTATCTAGAATTGCTAAAGGCAATAAAGCCACAAATAAATTGCGGTAAGATGGTGTTAGAACACAAGTCTCCTAAAAGCACAGTTTGTTTCACCTCTTTGTCCAACAGAGCAATAAAGCAGAAGACAAATTTCATAAAGCATATGATTTCTTTTCGGTTTACTAGAATACAGCATCCAAAGGTCATTCATTGCTTAGATAATATTCGTAGAATCATAAAAAGCACAAAAAGAACAGTCCGGGCTGCGTCATAAACAATTTTAATGTCTACACCTAAAATGGTTATAAAATTTCATATATGCTACTATGGGTTATAGCCAAAAAGTAAGTCGGAAGAAAGCATAGAAAATGCTGGTTTGTATCATATTTCTTGTGCATCCACCCAGAAAAATGCAGCGTAGCATTGTAAAGCTTGACTGATTGTCGACAGGACAGCAATTCAGAAAGGTTGTTTAAGGATCTGCTCGGGGATCACGAGATACCGTCACGCTGTACACATTCTACCTCTGCTTGGGTTTCTTTCATTCTTAGGAATATTACAGTATTCTAAGCTGTTATTTTCTGTAAGGAACTTTATTCAAAGTTACATTTTGCCCCAAATTAAACTCGGGCTTAATGATCTTGAAAAAAGTGTCTACTTTTTTTTTGTGGGGTTTTTTTTTTTTTTTTTAAACACCTGTTTAATGATAGGTCTGGTTTGATATCTGTATTTCAGGTGGCATCTGGTAAAAAGTACCAAGGAAAACGTCTTCTCAGGCAGAGATACCAAGCTTGGTAGAAGGGGGGCCTTGTTAAGATGTTTATTTATCTTACATGAGCCATTTTCTTGAAAACAAAAGCATTAAAGGGTAACTTTTGGGCGTTATGGGTCCTCGATATCATGTTTCATAGCCTTGTGCCGATGTCTAAATCTCTGGATTGTCCATTCTACAAAATAATTGTCAACCTTGTTTACAGTTCTCATTTTTCTAAGTCTCTTTTCTCTCTACATTTAACTACAGACACCATAAAAGATGTCTTATAGATAGTGATCTCGACAAAAAAAAAGTAATATTCAATAAGTTGCACTTGACCTAAATACACCAGAATCAAGGATGAGCGAGCAGCAGCTTAAAACAGTGGTTCACAGCCGAACAGCTGCTCCAGAGCATTTCTGATGATAATCAGTACTGTCTTTTAGAACAAACGGAAGAAAGAAAAAGTGAAATGGAATCTGGGTATTTGATAATAGGTAAAGAAACTGTCAAAATAAAGTACAACTGTGCTATATATAGAGAGCAGGGTTATGAGAGGTCACGAGTGGTAATTTGGATCTGTGAAATACATAAGATATTTAGATAAAGTCCATGTCATGTGAAACACTTCATCCTTTATCAAGGGATAAAACACTCTTATTAGTAAGACCTCTGAGTGCTGTTAAACTTGCTTATTTTTTTATCCTATCTGGCTTGGTTTAGTTTCAGTTCTGAGTTATTCGTTAATTGTTATGATCAATAAGTGATAGGTCCATAAAGTGAAGGTTGGATGCGTTTGGTGTGAAAGAACTTGACTGTCCCCGCACAGAGCTTTGACCTCAACCCCATTGAACACCTTTGGGATGAACTGGAACAGAGATTGCGAGCTGGTCCTTCTCGTCCAACCTCACTGCTTGACCTCACAAATGCTCTACTGGATGAATGGGCAAAAAGTCCAGCGGCAGCCCCTATTTGATGATGGTACCAACACGACCTGATTTTAAAAAAGGCATGGGAAAACATTTGCTTACCTGCTGATGCTCAGTTCCATTTGCAGACTTGGCCATCTGTTGCACCATTGTGTACAAACGCTCCACAACGGAGATGCTCAGCACATAACAATAAATCTCTTAAAAACCATACAAACATGAAACCTTTTTTGTCTTTAAACATAGCCTTCTACTTATTATAAAACTAAAGGGAAATTCATAATTGTTATTACCAACATTCCAGCGCTTTAGACTTTTACTCCGCAAACAATGATTTAGGTTTGATGCAAAATATAACATTTCAGTTCAATGACTTTACTATGCATCATGTAGTGGGAAAAAAATAGCAATATTAATTTGACTTTGCCCTAATATCAGTGAATATTGCAAGCCCCTGGGTGTTGATCAAGCTCGGCAAAACTACATCTCCGGCACCCCTAATTATTTACAGCAGGGCCATACTAGGGAGTTTTAAGCGCAGTGGCCCCTAATGGATATGTACCTCTGCATGCTACGCTATGACCCTCTAGAATGGCAAGGCGGAATATATCCATCCAGTGGCCACACACTGGGGGACATAATTTGCTCCATCAGCTACGGGCACAATGGACATTTGTCTAGTCTGCTAGTCCAGGCCAGGTTTTTAGCTATGGAATCACTTTGATTTCAAGTACAAGCCCACATAATTTCACCAACAATCTATTGTATCCAAGTTGGCTTTGATGTAGAAGCAGGAAACCATAATTGCAAAGCCACTGCACTTAAAGTATCCTTTGAGACAGAAAGACGTAGATGGAAAATGTGATATTGCAGTTCTGTCCCTTACTGACAGGTCCCCAAGCAAATCACCGAAATGGAATTTTAAATAATCTACGTGATCTACATTTAACAAAAAGAACAAGTTCTTTACAGAATACATTTACAAAGAAAATGTTTGCGATAGTGCCCATTGAGTGGTTTCATTTAGGTTTCTTCAGGCTTTTCTGGAAAGGCACATGCAAGCCGAGTCCAGGCCAGCTCTGCAGCTGAAATACTTCAGTATATAAGAAAGTGATGTATTTAATGTATGCAGACGTAAAGCATCCTTTCATTTGAATTCATGTTTGGTACAGCTGTTTGGGGCAGTAAAGTTTCCCTTTAAATATAGAGCCTGACTCATGTCTAGTTTTATAAAGCCTTTAACACATACCAATTAATCCCACTTCAGTCCTGCAACAACAGAAGGTAAAAACCAATATAAACAAATCCTGTTAAGAAGGTTCTTAAAATCAGGTATAAGCCTTGGGAAAAGTAAACGAGCAGAACGAAAAACAAATCAGAAGTCTTGACATAATGCGAGATGGGCTACAGTGGCTGTTCAGAGGGGTTATTTTCTGCCGTTACTGATATGGCCGCTGCCATGTTTTGCAAGCCGAACATACATATATGCATACACTCATGGCCTTGGTACTTATACAGAGAATACACTGGATCTGCCCTCCATAACCACCTGCTGGGAAGCCTACCAACGATCCAGCCTGCGATAGGATACTTGCATTTCATTCTGGCACTTTACAGTGTCTGTGAATGAAACCGACCAGGCTGAAAACCACGTTGCCAAGAGGGTTAAACAGCACTACTCAACGTATTGCACTATCCTTTTCTCATCAGCACTGAATTTGGTTATCAACACAGTAATGGTCTTACATTTACAAAGTTACAATTTTGTTTATGTTTTTGTTGCTGTTTATATACACACACATCAGAGAGTCATATTCAGTAAACATTCCGAGCTAGAAAAAGAAAAAATAGTTTTCAGTCTCAAGAGGCTGTACCCCTCTAGTGGCGTTTGGAAGGTATGTTAAGGCTTATGTCCCAGTGCCACTAATAAGTATTCACAAAAACGGAGCAGCCACAAACATTGAGGAAGGCTTGTGCTGAGCTTGCTGATCACACAACTCATCTCTCGTACCCAGCAAAACACTGTCACCGGATCAAGCAGTTGCGCTTAGGGGGTTTGCGGAGAGTGTGTACTGTGCCCAACAGTTCAAGTTTCAATGTACTGAGATAATTAGATGTTTAGTTAAAAGAAGAGCCATGTGTCATGTTTCATTTTAATTAAGAAGCTTTTTCAGAAAAGAGAAATATTGTTGGTAAAATTTTACTTGATTAAGTTATTTTGGACATTAAACGATACAAGGAATGTGGTTTCTAATGCTACAATTAGACTCAAAAGTGATTAACCCCCTTTACATATAAAGTGGTGCAGACACTTCCTATAATTTAAAGGGACGCTAAAATATAAATAAATTAAAATATTAATATAAATATATTAAGGGGCTGTTAATTTGCACAAATTTTCTAACACATATGGATGGGTCAACATACATATATATATTACATTTAGCACGACAGTTAAACTAACTCAGTAGATGGAGATGGAATATATATTGACGGTCCTGCTTGCCCAGCACCGTCCAATCCCCAAGCAATCTTTTTAAATTATGTAAAAATTTTCTTTCATATTTTCTCCCAAGAAATACTTGACATGTGATACAGCACAAAGAATACATGACAGATCTGTTTAACATGCCAGACCGCTCAGCAAATGCCTTGTCTAAGTGGAACAGCACCTTTAAAAAGCCAGCAATCGAGTTGATAAGGGAAGGCGGAAGCTGCTTGGCTGTGCAGTTCTTAAACGGCTCGGATTTGTTCTGGGTCTACACCCTAAAGCCATGCAAAAGTACTTGAGCTTCAGCTAACTAATAAGATGGGATCGCATGTTCTTCCAGTGTGCTTCTGCTTCTCTATGTAACACTACTCATTTCATAAAAGTAATTAAGATGAATCAATTTGATATATCTTTGGCTGGGTGCACATAGCGTGACTCGTCACGTACTTATTATAATCTCTCCCGAGTGCACCGACAGTCGCAAACAGTTTAAATTCAGATTAAGGATTTCTATCGTGCGTAAAAACCTAGCGATGTATATGAACCATAAAAACGTGTTTATATAGTTCATTATGCAATTAAACTATATTATTCTTTCGTTCTTTTTTTGCGTAAACATGTAAAATGGAGTCCCCAAAATAAATAAATAAAAGACTAGGCTAGAACTAGACTTTAAAAGCAATCTTAATTTTGTGATTTGGGTAGTTTTATTATTATAGGTCCACATTTTAATTTTTTTAAAAAAAAAAAATTTCCCACTAATTACTGAAAAACCTTATTCAGAACTTGGATAAATCCCCTACCATAAAGAAATAAAAAAAAAAATTCTAAAAAAAAAAAGGCTGTCAGGGAGGCTATTTTTTGCTAGTTTCTTTAAAATGTGCCATTTATTTTGTCATATCATAAAGACAAGTCGTATCTGCCTGCTGATGATGATGACGATGACATCTCACCATCGTAAAGCTAAAAACAGGCAGGTAGGGGTTTTTCGGGTGCCTCCAACTACAGCTCATTATCAAATGACATCTTGTTAATTAAACCTCGTGAAGTATTTTTTCCTCTGGAAAACCAAAAAGAATCTGACAAGATATTTTTATTAAAAACAATGATTTATTCGAGACAAAAAAAAAAAAAAAAAGAAAATTGCTTTCTTTAACGGCTGCTGCCAAAGGCAAACGACGTCTTAAAGCTGTCCAATTATTCTTCGTGTTGAAGCTTACAAACTCTCGGTCATTAGCGTGCATCTGTTCACAGTTCTGAACTAATGGCTGATCCGGAATAATCGGTTTAATTGTGAGGGGCATGTTTCAGTACCTCCTGGTAAATGGTATTTATCCCATGGAGACAAAACAAAATCATAGATCGAGAAGGGAAAAAAAAAAACCCAAAATGGCTGTCGTTTTAACTTGGCATTCATTAACAGACCATCCAAAAACACAATGTTTGTACCTATAACAATTTAAAAACATTATATGGCAGTTTTTGAGGCATTCGTAATGTAAACATTACTTCAACATGTTATAAATTGGGGGGGTTTTTTGGGGGGGGTGAATATAAAGCATGTATATTTTTGTATACTCCCTTACATTAGAATTAGGAAGAATACAGATTAGATAAAAGAATTAGAATTAAGGGCTTTGCTTGAAGGGCATGGCCAAGTTACACAACATCTCACCTCACCTTCCAACCTCAATGTTGCAAAAACAAAAGTAGAGAGGAAGAATTACAACAGTCAAGTATTTACTACAAACATTGGATATCCCGCTCCCTCCGGGGCCTACAGGTGTTTCATGCTCAAAGAAATGTCTATGATTTTAACATTGTTCCATAGTCTTCAGAAACAAGGTGTTTGAACAACTAAACAGACATCACCAAACCAATATTTTACTGGCAGGCCAAAAAAAAGGATATACAAGCAAATTTATTTCAGAATTTGGTATATGGCTATAAGGTTATTAGCGTTCACGCAGGCCAAAACGGACCACTAAAGTATATATATCTAAACAAACTAAGTAAACAGCCTATTTTTTAAAAGGTAATTCTGTTACTTTTCCCGCCTCCCACCAATCTCTTACAAAACTGCTCATTTTTCATTCAGAATAGGGGCCACTATTGAAAAGACCCCCAACTCATACTCAGCAACACGCCCAGAGTAGAGTTAGGTTTTGTGAAAAGGTTTAAGTAATTTTTACATTTTTAATTTTTATTTTCTAATAACCAGGAGGAACCCGTTGGTGATGTCATGATGACCTCACTGGGATTCCATGGAATATTTATCTTGTTTCCAATTCTTTATTTTGTAAGAAACAAGGCCCTATACTCCCACATTTCTGATTGTACTATGAGGTATATTCACTAAAGGGATAGTTGGCAGGAGAGTTGGTTTCAACCCCCTCACTTCACTATTAGTGGGCAATCACTGGTAAATTCACCAGGAAAAAGGGCTGAACAGGCCCTGCATAATGCATTACTGGATGGGCGAGAAAATTTTAAAGAAACCTCACTGATTTAATTATGGTTTGCACAGGGCCAGCCAAGTTCTTCCTGCATGAGAAGATCACTGGGACCTTCATAATGGGGTCAGGGAGTTGAAACCACAATACTCCTGCAAACTCTGCGGCCAACTCCCCTTTAGTGAATAGGCCCTATGTGTAATCAGCTCAAGGGGGGTGATTTATACAATCCTCAGAGAAATTGTTGCAATACTCAATTCAGGGTCAAAAGAGCAAAAAGCACCGCCATTACACTCATGGTAGCAGCGGGGAATGGTAGGCACTGGCTATCCACCACAACTGGTCCCTGTGACTATTGACTTTCCCAAATGGCAATCAATTAAAGGTGACAGCTTTTAATGCTGATTCTAATAGTCATTCAGTGTTAACAGGCTCAACAGTCCTGGACCCAATTTTCCATTCGTTTTCATATTTTCAGAATTGTGTGGTTTTTAGAGCCACAGAAAAGCATTCAAAATCAATTTCCCTTATAGAAAATGAAACGTATGTTAATTCAAAAGCCAACTAAATACCAGAGCCCCCAATTTAAGAATCCAACCCCAAAAACTGGTACTGAGCTTTAGTGGGTTAAAAGTCAGACTACAGTAATTGAACTTGATATACAAGTTTCCCCCAGCCTCCCCTTGTTCTGCATTCTGCGTGAACATGAAATACATTTTCTAGTGCCGTCTACCAGAAGATAGAAGCAGCCACCAGGGAAAACGATTGCGCGGTGACTTAAAGTAATACGCTTCTTTATTCACTGAAATTAGGGCAGTAGTTGCTATGCTCACACCTGGTAAAAAAAATAATCTCTCCCTTTAAACTATTTTCAGCCAGCATCATTCTATATATAACATAATACACTGGGTTGGGTAAGCCTCAACGTAATTAAGCTCCTTAATGATTCATGCAAATTGTTTAACACGGTCACAGTATACCCACTCTAAGAATACATCCGAAGAAAAATTCGGACCCAAGATTTAACCCACTTGGGTTCGTTTACTAAACGATGAGTTGTAGGCGAGTAGACACTAGATGATGTATAATCGCATTGCTTTATTTCTTAAAATTATTCAGCTCACCATTTAGTAAATAAAACGCCAGAGAGAGAAAAGAAAATGGTGTAATGCATAATCTAAATAATTTAGTGCGCCTACTAAAATGCTGCGATTGATGTCATTCTAGCATTTTAAAACAGACGTATAGTAGCCATTCAAATGAAATTATGATATATATGTTTTATTTATTAATGTTAGTCTTCAACATGAAGGGTTACTCGTCAGCTGCGTCTTGACCATTTCTCGAGTGTTATATCACATCACAGTAAATAAAATACTTAACGCATGATTCACTGGCTGGGGATATTTAAAGGACTCATCTGCATGCTGTTGGCCTGTATCATACAAAAACAATCCAATCTTAAGAAAACCATTAAGAACCCTCATTCAGTCGCTTTAACAAATGGGGACTAGCGCCCATCTTCCTTAAATGTCTCTTCGGAGGGAGGCAGATGAAGCAAATATACAGATAATTAATGTTTTAGTATATAAAGGAACTCCAATAATAGCTATGTAGCAAGACAATATAAAACATGTTGCTTTTAGTATAGGATTTGAAACATAAGGCAATCACAACACGGGCATACAAAATATTACATCAGGTCCTTGGGAAATATTTCAAGTCGATTCAAGTTAAAGCGACACAGCTCAGTATACATGAAGGTATGGACATGTTGTTTAGGGAAGATTCATGTTGCATGCGAGATGCATTAAAGCTTTCCTCCCACTCATCTGCCGTGAGGATAGCCATTTGCCCTCTTGAGATTTGTTACAAACACTGCATTTCCAGCGCAGATCCATTGCAGCAAAGGGTGGGCTTCTCGTCTGATGTCCATTACAGAAACACTTCGGCTGTCGTTAGCAACACTGGGGCTTGTGGCTTCGGAACCAGAACCCCCCCCCACCCCCCTGCAACATCTCGCATCGAAGGCAGTGATCGCACTATGTTCTATGCTCACATTCATTCTGTCTCTCGAGATACACTATATTAACCTCCCCAGCGTCGAAAGCGTTAATCGGCATTGGAATATTGACAAACTGATCTGGTTACATAAACACAATTACAGAGATTCTTAATCCGAATCCAAGTAGACGTGACTGGAAGGCTGATCAGCCGTTCACACTGCACGGTTTGGTTAATGATCAACAATCACAAGCGATCTGCTGTAATTCTAATTGCGTGGGGATCGCCACTGCCCCGCTGTACCCAACTTTGCCCTATAACCCTGTTGCTTTGTCGCAGTAAACATGATTAAGGAGCTGCAGAAGGACTGGGGAGGAATAAGAAAAGGAGAGAAGGGGGGTGGCGTGCTTAGCACAATAAATAAAGGCTATTAATTGCAGAATTGGTACATCGGATTGTAGATACCGGGTGCCGCCAGTCCCACTAACATAAATGGGTCACAGACAGGTGTGGATCTTACTCACCCAAAACACAAAAGAGTAGATAATCAGCAGGGTCTTCAGACACGTTATAACTGGCTTGGTCTCCATTCTTCGTGATGCCATGCTACTGAAATCCGGTAGCCGGGTGTTCGTTTAGCTGCTCGCAGCCCCTCCTGCCTGCAGTTTATCCCCAATCCGCAAGAGAAGGAAAAAAACGGCAATGGAATCAGCCTTCCGAGTAAGAGCTGCCTTTCACTCATACAAGTCCCCGCCCCCATATGCAAATGAAGCCCGAAAGCGGCAGGCGTGCGGACGGGGAACGCCCCTCCCATGGAAGCTGGTTGGAGATCTGCTGCTGCTGCGGAGGCATTTCGCGCTGATCCAGCCCGTTCACACGGGACCGGAGTTTATTCACACGGGACCGGGATTAATACACCGAACAGGCATTCCCCAGTGGCCAGAAATAAAGGGGTATTAGATCACAGCCTCGCGAAACTGAGCTGTCATTTCGGTTACTCACCCTGTGAAGTCTATGGAAGCCATCCCGAGAAGAGGATCATAAATGAATACAGAAAATAAAAATGTCAAATAATAAACAAGTGGAAATCTCTTAACCTATATTGGGCTGACGGGAGTGATGGGTGGTGCATGTATGTAGCTGGTGGACAAATTGACTTTAAATATTTAGGCGAAAACATACAATGTGATGGAAAAGAATAGCTGCTTTTGAGATAATTCTTTAAAAGGCTTAAAAAGTTGTAAAGGTTGCAACATAACTAAGGCAGCAGTGGCACTAACATGTATACACACACGCATATATATCTGTTAATCTATATGTATATAATGGCAGATTAACAGAACAGCCTCCCAGCAGAAGTGGTAGAGGCTAATAGAGTGGAGCAATTTAACCCCTTCAGGACCGGGATTTTGATACTAAATTGTCGCTAAAGGACCGGAGCCGTTTTTGTGTTTTTGCTATGTCTTTCTCTCTTATCAATTAGTGCACCCACACAAATCATATATTGTTTTTTTCAGCACAAGTAGGGTGAAACCATATTAAGCTGGGTAGTACATTGTTTTGTTTGAAATAAACTGGAAAAAGTGGGGAAAATACTTTTTACAGTTTTATATACATACAAATTGTACACACATTGAACCAATGGGAGAAAATTATCCAAAATGTATTCATTAACTTGTCCTTATTTGGAAACCACCCAATATGGCCAAGATTTTCATCTATTTTGACCAGTATAGGGCAAATATTGCAAGGCATGCATCACGTTTTTAAAATGTAGTTTTTTTTCAAATAACTGCAATAGTTGTCACAGATACTGATTATCCCCCCAAAATTATATGTTTATGAATAGTAGATAAGTCAAGGTGTACAACTAGGGTAATTTTGACACTTTTCAAAAGGGATTTTATCGCCAATTGCTGCCAAATTTTAAGGTATTTTTATATTTTGGGGTTTTTTTTGCATATGTTGCAATGTTGCTTTAGATTTCGTATTATACTTTGTATAGAATATGTGCAACTGCAGAAAAAAATTGCAGAAACAAATTGTGTTCACCAACATCCCCCGGTTCCAACAAGGCCTCACATGCATGGTTCATGCATTTTTTGAGGAAGCTATGAGGGCAAAACTGGAACATGCGCATTTTAGTTTTCAAATTTGGAATTTTCAGAAATTGGTTTACTGGGCCCATATCCCATTTGGGAGATTTTGGAAGCCCCCCACTAAAAGTATATATTTATGAACAGCAGACAAGTCAAGGTATTCAACTAGGGTAATTTTGACAGTTTTCAGGCAGCCATTTCTTCACTGATGTCTGCCAAAGTTCACGGAAAATTAATTTTATTGCGTTTTTAACGAATACATTTCAATGTTGCAATTTATTTCTTGCACAGCATATGTGCAACAGTGGAAGAAAACACCACATTTTATTCACCAACACCCCCCGGTTCCAACAAGGACTCACATGCATGGTTCATGCATTTTTTGAGGAAGCTATGAGGGCAAAACTGGAACATGCGCATTTCAATTTTTAAACTTTTTTAAATATTTTTTTTTTATCAGATTACTTGTGACAGGTTTAGGCCGCTGACATCAATCAGGGAGACCGATCAATAATCAGCGACTTAAAATGTCACCGCTGCTACAATGATCCGATCACTCCTATTGGCCAGGAGTGATCTGATCATCATCAGCCCAGCATTTGACCTGGAAGCACCCTGGACTTTCAGGTCAGTGCTGTTATTTTTTTTTTATTTTATTTATATATATTTTCTTTTACAAATTTTTTTTTTTTTTTAACTCTTTCAATGCTGATGCTCCATTGTAGCACAGCATTGACTGATATTTAGTCCCCACAAGCTTGTGGGGACTAATATTAACCCCTGCAATGCTGCGATGGGGGTCATACACAATCGCAGCATTGAAGGGGTTAATGGAGCAAGAGGGGGGGTAGGGTTTAATTGAGCAAGGGAGGGGGTGGGGGCTGGTCTCCACACTCATGTGGAGACCAAAGAACCCTATCTCCCTGTCCCCGAAGCTGCCTCTGGCAGCTGGGACTCAATCTTCCATAGACTGGAGATTGCAGGGGAGAAGTCTCTTTGATCAGTCCTACAGGACTGATCAAAGGGCTTGTGGGGACTCGTTTTTGCTGTTGCTGGTCTGCCTGGAAGCTTCCAGGCAGACCACCAGCAGCAGAGCCCCATAAAAAACGCTCTCATGGAGCGATCAGGCAGTAGGGGGGTGTTGTGTCAGGTGCCCACACTTGTGTGGGGACCCAATCAACACACCACCCCCTTCCCTGAAGCTGCCTGTGGCAGCTGAAAACGCGATTGCAGGTTTTTCTGCAATCGCGGTTTCAGCCTACAGAATCACTCCGTGGGAGTGATCGTAGGCTTGGGGCGGGCTCAGAGAGGCTGTGCTGGTCTGACCAGACTCCTGGGCAGACAGCAGCAGCAGCGCCCCCGCGATCACCACGATTGTGGCGATGTGGGGGCGGTTTTTGGGGATGACGTACCTGGTACGTCCCCGTCTACCGGTGACTTTTGACCAGGAAGTACCAGGTACGTCCCGGACCTGAAGGGGTTAAACAGGCTTAAAGCCATCATGAATTTAAACACAAGACCAAGGACAGGTTAAGGTCTGAGTCTCTACATCAGGAAAAATGGACAGACTAAAGTGGCTGAATGGCTTCTATCTGCTGTAAAATTCTCTTAAGCAACTGGGGAGAGACTCTATTTACGCCTCCCCATTTGATTATGGCCACCCATCAAACTAACCTAACACCAATACACTAAAATATACAGAATACATATTTGTTTTCCCTCCCTAAAACCTTCTACATTATCCTTAATAATGCTCTGTATCTGTAATGCATTTTTCTATTCGTTTGTGGTCAGAAGTATTGCTTTGGTTAGGCTAAGTATAATTGTTCGGCTTATTATATGTGTCAGAGATGGGGTAATGTCAAAATGTTTTGTTGGGGTCCTTAAAGACCTAATGCTGCCCAAAAAAGGCGGCCCCAGCTTTATGATAGAATTTGACGGAAGATAAGAATGAGTCGGACTATTCTGCCCATTTTAGATTAAGGATATTCCGATGGCATCCAAGGCAGTCCCTCCACCCCGGAACCATTGATTGGCTAGTACAGTCATTTAATGGCTTGGAATGGGCATAGACCTATTCAGAATCTAAAAGACAAGATCAAGGACTGATTAAGGATCAGTCTTATGGTACAAAAAAATGGGCGGATTAGATGGGCCGATATTGTTCTTAGCGCATGACTCTCTCTTCCATCTTTGTGATCTGGAGGAAAGAGAACCAGCATTGTGGTTGATGGAGATTGTGATTGTGCCTGCTGTTATACCCCATTCCCATTTTCCATACCATTTAACCCTTCCCTTGCACCCCCTTATCTTAGTATAAAAAATATATATTTATTTATTATTATTTTTTAGTTTGTTTTAGTGTTAGGCTACTGTTAGGATAGTTTGGTGGGTGGTTAGAGGTAATTGGGGATAATGTAGAGGGTTTTAGGGAGAGAGAAAACAAATTATATACTGTAAATTTTAGTGTATTAGTGTTAGGTTAGTTTGATGGGTGGCCATAATCAAATGGGGAGGCAGGTTATGAAGTTTTGTTTTTTTCTAAAAAATTTTACATTTGTTTGCTTTACAAAAATATATACTTTCATAGGAATATGTTCTTCTGGGGGGCTGCTAAGCTGCTTCACATACAGGCCTAGCAAAACACCCTGACTCAATACACCGGCATGTTCCAACTTGTGCCCTCTAAGAAAACCAAAAAAACTGTGCATGTGGGGTATTTTCGTAATCTGAAGATACAGTTGAACAAGTTTGGCTGGATTTCTCTGCAATAACACATAATCTGTGCAAACAATTCTAAGCAACACAGAAGCGTTGGTGAAAAAAGTACAGGAAAATATTTCTAAGGCCTGCATAACAAGTATCCAAATATTTATGTGGGTATTTTTTTTTGTTTCTTTGTTCAAACCTAGCATACCAAATGTAAAAAATCAACCATTCCAAATATGAAAATTTTATAAAACTGGAGGTATTTCCAAAATCAGAACACCACAATTGATACATTTTGTGGGTATTTTCTGTCAATCTAACTAATTTTGTGAGGGGAAAATATATGAAAGTGATTTTTCAATTTTATTCTAGTTTTTTTAATAATTTACTCATACTAAATGTTCATCTACTCATGTAAGTCACATGGGTAGACTATTCACTATTCACAGGAAAGGGGAGTAATGGTTAAAACGACATACTGTATTTCCCCAAGTATAAGACGCCCCCATGTATAAGACGCACCTTAATTTTGGGGGCCAAAATTTTTAAAAATATATATTACATAAAGTTATTGTGCTGGTTGCCTGGGCATGATATGAGTGTGATTGATGTTAGCTGCTAGCAATTGTTAGCAATCGCACTCCTATCATGTTCAGGCAGCCAGTACATGCACATCACTTTCAGCCTCCCTGTGCCCCCTACACACGGATCCATGCTATCACACACTCACACACACACACACATATTCATTAATTTACTCCCCCACCTTCCCTGAACTGCAGATCTTCTGGTGCCGCCCACAGACTTTTTTTGTTTCTTTGTTCAAACCTAGCATACCAAATGTAAAAAATCAACCATTCCAAATATGAAAATTTTATAAAACTGGAGGTATTTCCAAAATCAGAACACCACAATTGATACATTTTGTGGGTATTTTCTGTCAATCTAACTAATTTTGTGAGGGGAAAATATATGAAAGTGATTTTTCAATTTTATTCTAGTTTTTTTAATAATTTACTCATACTAAATGTTCATCTACTCATGTAAGTCACATGGGTAGACTATTCACTATTCACAGGAAAGGGGAGTAATGGTTAAAACGACATACTGTATTTCCCCAAGTATAAGACGCCCCCATGTATAAGACGCACCTTAATTTTGGGGGCCAAAATTTTTAAAAATATATATTACATAAAGTTATTGTGCTGGTTGCCTGGGCATGATATGAGTGTGATTGATGTTAGCTGCTAGCAATTGTTAGCAATCGCACTCCTATCATGTTCAGGCAGCCAGTACATGCACATCACTTTCAGCCTCCCTGTGCCCCCTACACACGGATCCATGCTATCACACACTCACACACACACACACATATTCATTAATTTACTCCCCCACCTTCCCTGAACTGCAGATCTTCTGGTGCCGCCCACAGACTTTTTTTGTTTCTTTGTTCAAACCTAGCATACCAAATGTAAAAAATCAACCATTCCAAATATGAAAATTTTATAAAACTGGAGGTATTTCCAAAATCAGAACACCACAATTGATACATTTTGTGGGTATTTTCTGTCAATCTAACTAATTTTGTGAGGGGAAAATATATGAAAGTGATTTTTCAATTTTATTCTAGTTTTTTTAATAATTTACTCATACTAAATGTTCATCTACTCATGTAAGTCACATGGGTAGACTATTCACTATTCACAGGAAAGGGGAGTAATGGTTAAAACGACATACTGTATTTCCCCAAGTATAAGACGCCCCCATGTATAAGACGCACCTTAATTTTGGGGGCCAAAATTTTTAAAAATATATATTACATAAAGTTATTGTGCTGGTTGCCTGGGCATGATATGAGTGTGATTGATGTTAGCTGCTAGCAATTGTTAGCAATCGCACTCCTATCATGTTCAGGCAGCCAGTACATGCACATCACTTTCAGCCTCCCTGTGCCCCCTACACACGGATCCATGCTATCACACACTCAC
The DNA here is from genome assembly GCA_029215755.1 of Spea hammondii. Taxonomy (NCBI): domain Eukaryota; kingdom Metazoa; phylum Chordata; class Amphibia; order Anura; family Pelobatidae; genus Spea; species Spea hammondii. Next base: position 115,002,721 of record JARDYJ010000002.1, read on the forward strand.
ACACACACACACATATTCATTAATTTACTCCCCCACCTTCCCTGAACTGCAGATCTTCTGGTGCCGCTCACAGACTTCCTTGGGGGCCGCTGTTTCCCTCTGCGATGTGATGCGATGTGCATTCACATGACTCCACTGGGTTCCTGTGTCGCCGCGACGGATCAAGAGACGCTGCTGAGCAACACAGGTCAGCAGCAGGACCCCTTTCCTGTCCCCTTTCCAGTAAAAAAAAAAGAAAATCTAACACCGCTGTATAACACGCACCCAATTTTTAGACTCCAAATTTTTCTAAAAAAATATATGGGGAAATACGGTATGTCAAAAATGGCAAAATAGCTCTGGGGCCTAAGGTACCAAAAACCCCTGTGACTGAAGGGGTTAAGTCATTGTATTGTATTAATCTCAACCGCTTATGATGGGAGAGTGTTCCCTCTTATGCGTTTGTTGTGCATTGACAACCTGGATCTATGATGCACTGACTATCCTGCATGCAAGTCGGAATCTTTACATCAGAAGTCATGAGCCAAGGACTACATGGGCCAAGTGATTCTTATCTGCTGTCAGACTGCATGTTTCGATATCCTCAGTATTTCCCTACAACCTGATATTTTATGATGCTATAATTCTTTAATATGTATGTTCAAAGCTAACAACTCTTGCCCCTTAGCTTTGCCTGTGGCTAAGGATATATTTAATAATGGATGCTTTTTCTGTGTGTTTAGAACCGCCAGAGAAGAAACATATGTTTCATGGAATACAGTTAGAGGTAGGTCCAGGGGAGCAGGCATAGCGAAGACTTTGACAGACATTTATGGCACGAAGAAGAAGAAGAGTGTTTTTACGTATGCAATTAAGTTGCAAAGCATATTATGTTACTTACCAGCAGATTATTTCAGATTAGTAATGTTATTTGATTGTTACACTTCATATATTAAAGTAAGAACTATCCCAACCATTATTATTATCAAATATGTGTATCTGTTGATATGTACGTGTAAGTGTGTGATAGTGTAAGTATGCGTGAGCACAAGTATGTGTGTTAGTGTGTATGTGTGTTAGCATGAGTGTGTAAATATGTGTACCAGTTAATGGGAGCCAAGAGCCAATGCGGTCACTTGGCTTTAACTGCCCTGGGGCCAGAAGTTGCCAGCCCTATCCTGTGTGCACAGGGGTCAGAACCCTTGCAGCGTTTGCAAAGCCAGTGCTCAAGCTAAATGGCAGTAAGAATATCAGGTACATGGAGGTATCTTCAGCCAAATCTCATCCACCGAAAATAGCTGGGGTGTGGGGAAAGGAGCAAATGTACATGGGGGCTTCTGCAAAATCTGCAAGGAGGACACCATGGAAAGTTACAGGGACTGCACAGCCATAATATACATTAAAGTACATAGGATGGCCTTAAAATATTAATTCCCCCCCATAGGCATCTTCCAAGCTCCTAGGCTTGCAGGAGCTCCATTCCTGACCCACGCAAGAATTCCAGGGAGTCTATCAATATTTCAAATTTTTTGCATGAGCTAAAGTTCTGAAAAAGTTCTGTAGGAAAGGTGGAAAGCAGAATGCATACTCTCTGTGGTCGGCACTTTAAAACTGATAACTCTCCTCTCCTGCAAATCCTCATTCCTCCTATCATTTTGGTGAATAACCAAGATTGTGGGTATAAACATCCTTACCAGCTACCAGATGTGTAATTTTTAAATCTCCATGGTGTCGGTAGCAGCATTTACGCTGGAATACTTCAGGTAAGTAGCACCTTGTCGTTTCTTTTATTGTGACAGGGGCGCTTTAAGTAAAAATGAAAATAACACATGATTTGCCCCATTCCCCACCCCCAGCTTTTTGTTGTGCAGGAGATGATTTGCAGTACACATCTCCTGGAACATGATTTACCAGTATTTACTGCCAGTCAGCACCGGGTGCTGGATCAGGGAGCATTCTGGGTAAAGAAGAGGTCTAGCCAGGCCCACCACCCTGTGTGATTACCTGCTGGAGCTGCAGCTTCTCCCAAAAGGAAAGTATTTTTAATATTTTTTTTCTGCATTTCAAATAAATGCGTATGAAAGTAAGAAATATATTTTCATATCCAGTCATTATTTTTTTGGGGGGGGAGGGGGCTCCCAGTGACACTGGAGTGTCCCTTTAATGTTTATTTAGGGGAACGAATCAAAAATCAAGATTATTATTGTTATCTTTTATTTATGAAGCACCAACAAATTATGCAGCGATGTACAATTGACACACTTAATAAATATACATTAATGACACCTCATGAGATGACAACTCTGCCTGTAAGCGGCCACCTGGCCTTATGGTACTTTTACACAAAGTTCCAGTCAGGAATGGTGGGTTTTGAGGGTCCGCTCGAGAGCTTACAATCTAAGGTGGGCAGTGTTTTATATTAAAAATATATATTTTGAAAGGTTAAAAAAATAATACAGTTCCTTTTAGATTTCGCAATAATTAATAGTTTTGGTGTGCAATACTTGGTTGCTTGTAGGGAGCATAATTTTTCTCATTACGGGATTTAAAATGTACTAGTTCTTGTGTTTTGGGTCTCCCACCGCCATGCAGAGCCTTTTGATTTATTTATTTTTATTTCATTGCCTGCACGGCCCTCTGTGAGATAGAATGCAGCAACGGACGTTTCTGGACATTCACATGCAAATGAGCTCATGTGGCAAAGTAATACTATATCGGTAAAAAGTGTGTTGCTAGGCAATAAAAACCCCTTTCCTTAACCAATAGAGAGCAAAAAAATCAGGTTTGAATAGTTACCTTCTCACTGAACACCAAAAATCTGAATAAATAGGAATAATCAGTTGATTACTTACCGGGAGTAATTCTTTAATTATACAAAATCTTGCCTCGTTCATAACTTTCACTGGGGGTATTTAAATGTCATGTGACACAAGAGTAAGCGCTCATAGATTGTTGCCATAGAATTTGAAAAACGGTCTCTTATTTTCAGAGGAATTAATAAAGTGACAGATATGACCAAGGGTGCAAAAACATTTTGTCCCTGAATATTTAAAAAAGTAAATATTTGCTGTAAAACATTTAATCACAGTTTTAGGATTTTTCGATCGCTTCGAAGTATCCTGCTTGATTGTGCAACATTTTCCCATTTTCGGGGCAGATTAACAATGGAGCAACAATCTTGCCAAGGGGCCCACACTGGCTGTTTACTTATTGTAGTGTAATTTTAGCATTTGTCTGCGCCTCACAGCATAATACAGTACTTATAATGCTGAGTAAAGTGGAAAGCCAAAGACCTTCCGGTGGGTGTCAGCACTGACACCTACCGCAAAAGAACCATGCTATCTGGCATGTACTCGGACTGATGTCGGAGGCGTTCCCGCTGACATCGGGGACGTTCCTACTGATGTAAGGGGGCAATCCCGCTGACATAATGGGTGTTGACCCCAGGAACCAGAGAAGCGGCACATCTCCAAAAGTTCTCTGGGTCAAACCCAGAGAGTTCCCAGGTATGGTTAACTCAGAATATTATTCTGTCCCACTTTCCCTACCCTCTAAGCCTTTGTTTTTTTGTCGTTGCCCCATTACCCCTTTCCCCAGGTGTTTGTCTGAGGTGTTTCTAGGCCCTAAGGGAGGTTCAACTTTGGTGTGCTCCATGCATTACACCATGTCGCTGAATGTGGGTATTATATACATTTATGGGCTAAAGCGGATGAAAGGATGAAAATGTGTTTTGTGAACACTAAAAATGCAAACATTGAGCCAAGTCATGGAATTTTCTGCTTTTTTTCTAGGGGAGGCTGGCTGGCCTTTTGGCTGCCAACTCATCTTGAAGAATGAAGTGGTTCCCCTCTTTGATAGGCAAAGAGTGACTAGAATCACAATGAATAAAGACAACGAAAGAACAGAATTAGAACTCAAGAGATGCTAAGCTTACAAACGTTTAATAATCTAAAACACATCTTTTATTTTCCTATAACAGTAAGCGAAAAATAATGTTTGCATGTCATTATTGTTTGACTGTATTATAAAATCAAAAATTGTGGTAAATTTAAAAACGAATAGGAAAAGTGTAATCCTCTTGCTTTTAATTTATGACAATAACAGAGTAAACCAGTCATATTAAATCTCAATAATCTAGTTACAAAACAGAAATATGTGGCAATAAAAGTATTTTTGCGTTTTGTGTCTCCCCCTTCCCTGTCGGATGACAGATGGGAAAACATTTATCAAATGTATGAATTTATTGTTACATTTTTCTTCAGGCTTTGATTTGCTGTTTATTAAGGAAACATACATTATTAATGCAGATTTCTTTAAATCCAAATAAAACAGTTGTCAAATAAATAGAGCGCAAAACAATTTGTCAAATTATATTTTAATAGATAGTGATAATTGTAAAGAAAACAAGCGGGCACACATCCCAGCCCGTGTAATCACAGATAATCAGATTTAGCACAATGCTGCTTGTGTAAAGGTAGAGGCAATCAGTGAATTAGCTATTTTAATTGCCTGACTCAGACATTTATATATATATATATATATATATATATAAAAGGACCTTTAACTCTCCATGTGCCGAATAAGTGTCCACAAACGTCAAATGGAAGGTTTCATTTAAAGGGGAAGTAGTATAATGTTGGCTGAAATAACCTTGACATGAGGGGAAAAACGCTTAGTTTTAAGTTTTTGTTCCCCCTTTTCTTTGTTACTATCTGTGCTGTGTCATCTCCTTGTCAGCAAGGTTAAAATAGGTAGAAAATCTCTTTTCTCAAATCATACATTTTATGGGTCTGATCTGACTTAAACATTCACAAGGTTAACCTTTACATGGTGCTTGGAAACATTTTGACCCCAGGAAGGCCAGTTTTGCTTTAGTTATATTTAGGTGCCAACCTTACAGAGAAACAACATATTTTTTTTATTCAGTCCAAGTTAAACTAGTAATAAATACCTAGTGAAAAACACTAGTGTCAATTTGTGTGTGTTTTCTTTTACAGTAGTATTGTTTGGGAAATCACGGTTACTGATCGCTGCATGCTGGTAGGCTGATCTCATAACACATTTGTTTACATACATTTTTAATAGTTACACTAGCATCGGATTCTGGTTTTCTACTCTGTCGCTTACAAGCAAATAGTTAGCCCCACTACACTATAGAAATGTTTCAGTGATTGCTTCTTAGAGATTTGTGAACAAATCCCTAAGAGTGCCCCTAAATACATGGTAAGTAGTTGGCACCTGGCAACTATTTATGGCATACTCACTGTACCTGGAACGGTAATGGTTAAAAACAATTAAACTATTCAAAAAGAGCACAACAGTTTGGTAATTATGATAACTGAATTTAGTTATGCTTAAAGTTGTGGGAGCAACAATTTTTCTTCAAGGAACTGATCATTTTCACTTTAAGGAAAGATGCATATTTACAAGATTACATTTCAGATAACCCTAGGAAAAATAACTACGGGTATCCCAGGGATGAATCCTAGCCTTGGCCTACACGGCTCGGCACAGCCTCTGTAGACTGCATTACACGGCCCTTCGCGCCTTTGAGACTGAGAGCGCTGGGATATAATGTCATATTACGCCGCTCCGTGTCTTAAATGAGTGTCCACAAACACTAGGAAGGTAAATACATCTCTGAAGTGTTTATTCAAATACTAATACATTCTGTATGGCAATGGCTGCCATGACATGAATGATTCTAGGCATGGATAGGTTAAGCTGCATTTATCCATGTCTGTTTGCTTCCAATATGGGCAAGGCAATTAGTGCACGATATACAAAACCTGTTTGTGCTCTAGAGTCTAATTAAAATGCAACTTAGTCCTGGGTGATGTATTGTCCTCCGGGGTTTAGTAAATTGGGGCAGTTGTCAATGCAGTTTGCCATCTTTAGAGTGATGCAAAGAACTTAGCATATTAAGTAAGAGTAAATTTAAGTGATAACCCAATTTGTGTCTGAGACTTATCACATTCAAGTGAACTTGGTGTTTAGTGAACAAAGCCTTGGTTATACATCTTCTGCACAGTATGAAAACAGGGAGCTGCGCATGGAAGGGTTTTATACTAATGTTACCGCAAGCAAGCAAAACTGTGGAACGTCCCCCGCAGGGTGAATAAATCAATTTTTCGGCAAGATTCAGCGTCCGATGTCCTCGAACAGCAGAAGCTCGGGAACAGAAATAACAGGAAAAAAGAAGTAATTGTTTATGAAGGATGTTAACAACGGTTTAATAAATAAAACTTATAACGCTCACAGAGTTGTGTATAAGCACGTTCCTGCATGCTGTTTTCTAGTCATGGAATCTACATTTGTCACCAGGAATAACCCAGCATTTTTTTCTTGTGAGCTGTAAAAGTACTTAGAGCACACAGTGCTTAAAATGTGCATGTATTTATAGGTACGTGTGTATGTGTGTGTGTATATATATATATATATATATATATATGTAAAAGTGCAACTAATCTCGGTCTAGACCACGTGCCACATGTTCAAGTCCATCTGGCTTTTGACCTTGGCTAGTCCTGACAAAGCTCTAGTCTCCCTAGTTATGCTTTTGCCCTTTGGCTGTTCTACCCTCTGGCTACGGACCATGGCTCTCTGAATTACCGCTTGTTTCTCCATTCTCCGTACTCAAACATTGTACAGCAGATATCATGAAAAGTGGTTTGTTGAAGGATGTTTGGTTTTATTAAAAGGCTTGCATTGTACTAATGTCTTGTGTATAGTAAAGGAATTCATAAATACAGTAAACTCCTCAAGTTGGCCTTGTGATGAACTTGGGTTGCAGTAATAAGCACAACAATTCTGCAATTCGTATTGCACTAAACAAAGGTCTCCAAATCAATTAATTACATATTTTATTTTAATTTCAATAATTTAATGAGAAGCTTGTTATCTCAAACTTGACAGCACCCAACTCAACTTTATGCAAGTGGTTGTTCTTCAACCACAGAACCTGGCTTACCAAAACCCTGGGACAGCCCTGCGTACGTAGTATCTTTTATAGTTATTTTTGTTGGTCACTAAAATTAAACATGGACATATAGTTCTCCTTTTATACATGTAATTGACAGAGGATGTCCATGTATAATTCATCAAAGCTGCCAGGTGTCAGGTGTTTAGTTTGGAAGCGGGCAGGTGGGGTCTGTTGATAAAGCTGTACTGAAAAGTGGTCTTTCATTGTCTGCAAGAAAACATATTAAACAATTAGGACAGCAGTTTCCTCAAGACATAAGCCAGAGTGCATAGTGTTTAATTGCACCAATAGCGGAAATCATTTGCTCGTAACTTCTCCTTGCCAATAAACTCCCGTACCATTGTTCGATAGGTCGATATAAGTGGTGTTTCTGTGTAACTATCAACGGGCTTATATTAAAGAATAAGATCTGATTTAGTTGCCTTTGGACCTATCATTACATACGACTATATGTGATTTGCAAAACACAGATATGTTAATGAGGGGGAAGATTAGATACAGACAGAGAAGATATAATTTAGGTATAATGTTGCAGTTTATGATTTTGTCAGGCTGCTGAGTTAGACCTCATTTACAAACACTTAAAACATCCAAAGAGCTGCAGTTACACGCTAAAACATCTTCCTACAAATAAGTCTTGGTCCACCATTTGAATGCCAACAACTTATGGGATATGCAGTTGGGCATGTGGATGTAGGAGGCCAACCACATAACCAAATGCACCTATATGGCCTTATTATTATTATTATCATTATTATTATTTATTGATTTATGTAGGGCCATCTTTTTCTGCAGCGCTGTGCAACGGGAATCAGCAACCATTGAAAGAGGCTTTATGTAGTGCTACTGATGTTTAGAGAGAAGGGTGGATTCTATACTCTGCCTACAATGGCAACAGTTAAAAAAATAAAGAATTTAATAAGTAAATAAATAAAAGCCTGTATGGATATGTATAGTGCCCACCTCCTTTATCTATATATACATATATATATATAATACTTTATAAAGCAGATGAGCTCTTTAAATGTCAACTTTCATGATTGTCAGCTGTCCAGATGGGAAAATGTGTCTGGACCACTGGTAACCAAAGGGTTACATATCACTTGTACTAAGAAGTATTTATCAATATTTGTCTCCGATTCTAACAGCCATCCACTGAATTTTGATGTCCTCTCTTACCTGCACACAAGAATTTGACAGCCACAAGCAAATTACTTTACAGAGAGAGGAGGAAACAGATACATTGCTGTAAGCTGCCAAAGGCTGCATCAGCATGACTTTCTCAATGTTACAAATTAGGCTTCTTGTGAACAAATGTTACGTAACCCTTCCAGTATCCAACAACACTTGCGATCCAATCTAATACCGATTGTGGTGCTACCATATAAATATATTGAACTGCTCTAACTAAGTGAACTTATTTGGCTCTGGCTATACAGCATCAAACAACCAAACTCAAACAGCAACTCATCTTTTTATTCAATTTATGAAATTGGATGTCTGCCATTGAGTACACTACTGTTCCATAAGTCAGTTAAGGGGAGATCTTGTAACCTGCCCAGTTAAACTACGGATTTGAGTGCCTACATGCACAGCCTTCATAGAAACCTTACGCTGCACTGTGCATCTGTAAGAGGAAGATATGACTTCATATTTCAACACTCATTGTAGAAGACAGCATAGAAGTAAGAGCTTGGAGTGGGTGTAGTGGCATATTCTGGCCTAGCCCAACAAGGCCCAGGACCTGCCGCATGACAGGCAGCCTGATTGATCAGGCTTCCTGTAGTGCCACTAGTAAATGGGCCATCGCTGATCCCCCCCAACTGGCCCATTAACACTATACAGGACTGTCCCTAGTCCGCACAGTGCTCCAAAGTTTCTGTTGTGCCATGCTTTCTTTAAAAGTGGTGCGCCGTGATATGATGTCATATCCCAATGCCAACTAGAAAGGACAGCAGCACTGGGGGGCAGCACCAAAGGTAACTACCCCACTGGGTGGCTGTTGTGCTGCCCTGGGTCAGGCCAAGGGCAGCGTTCAGCAAAAATACACCACTGCTTGCAACCCTCCACATGCAGCGTTCCTTATATGAGTAAAGCTCATTCTCATTATATGAGCACAGTTAAATTGGTCCTCAGCAAGGTGAAGTTCAGCTGGGGTATGGAGTTTGATGATCCCTTCGGTCCATGTCACTAGAGATTAATCTTTTTTTTATCATTCAGTTAAAAGAATCACATTTGCTGTATTGAATTGTATAGGCTGTATGTAGAATTAATGTTGGGTTATTTCAGTATTCATTGGACAGCTGGGAATGAAATAGAGGCGATTCTGCAGTATGTTCCAGACTGTCATTTTTTCTCATAAGAAATAATGGTGTTGTTTGACTCATAAATATTAAATGTGAATTTTATGATTACCCAAAGACATTCTTTCAAATAATAAAAACAGGAAAGAATAATGAATGTTTTTGACTGAGCTGAATATATTGTAAGAAAGAAAAAATCCAAAGAAGCAAAAAGGTAATTTAATTAATGTCTCTATCACCAGGACAGAACTGTTGGCTGGATATAGGCTATACTGAAACTCATCAAAGCAGAGGTTATGCCAGGAGAAGGTGCTTATAAGAGGATTTATATGATGGACAATATTTCTAGATAGAAGGACGGTGGCTTAGGTCAAGGTTAAAGCACAGATGATGTCATCAAAAGTATTTCACTGTCATGGTTTGTGTCAATAAAATTGAGGAGATGATATGGACTTTGGACATTGGTGTAGTTGATAACTCACGAGAAAGATGAATTATTGGTTTTAAAGGTGCTGCTCCACTTAGGCTCCACATTTGCCCTCTCTAGTATGTTAACCAAATAAACATATAATTACTTTTTTTAGGCTAAGTGAGAGAGTGAAGATATAATGTCCTCTGCCACATAACATCTACATGTAACAGTATGCAGTATGAGTGTAGTAATTTACCAGAAACTGTGGAATTCCGTGTCTCATGTTGAAATGCCTGACACAAAGCCTGCTATCTCTGATAACATGATATGTATCTTGAAGTACTTCCACCTTCTAGAGGTAAGTTTGAAGTATTTATCTTCAGGCTTACAAAATGCACTGATTGTGTGTTATATTTTTAGAACACATATTTAAATATTTATTTAACCAAACAAATCCCCTCCATAGCTTATACCGTGACTAAATGTTTTATTGTAAAGCGTCTTTGTTTGAGCTGTTGCACGTTTCCTATCAGAGTAACTAGGGAGTGTTGAATAAAACCCACAGAAATGTTTTCCTGTCCTGAACTCGCTGAACGAGGATTGCCAGTTGAGTCATGTTGCAACATGACCTAATTGGCTTTAATGGAGAAACTCACAAATTAACTAAAGTCATGTCATTGTGAGTTTTAAGTTGACTTGACTTAAATCGACCAACTCTAACATTCATCAATTTGCAATGGAAACTGCTGTAACTTGCCTATTTAGAAAAAGTAAGATGGAAGTTGAAACTGATCTGGTCAAATGAATTGGAAAAGTTCTGGATTGACCTGGAATCGGTCAAATCCTGAATAAATGAAACAAACCAAAACCATTCCACCAAGTTTATGATGGAAAACATCTGTAACTGGTTATTTTAACCTGTAAATGTCTAGGTTATTAAAGCAGACTGAACTTAACTGTAACATGAATGACTTAGTAGAGTGATAGGTCCTGCAGACATGCACAGAACATGCCATGCATGAAGGGGAATAGATCAATGACAATGTAAAGGACTTTATAGTTCTTTTGGGGTTTTAGAAACCCTAGAACTTGCCCTACCTGTACACCATACAGGAAGACATAAATGCTTATAAAACGAGGTCTGCCATATTAAATTTGAATTTAAGTTACAAATAAGCCTGTCAATGAAAATAGGCATATCAAAGTATTGTGAAATACAGTGATTCTATGTTTGAGACCTAAGGGGTTAAAATGTGCTACATCACGCATGAAGCATGTTACTGTGGTAATGCAGATAGGAAATAAACCATTTATAGCACTCAGTATCAAAGGTCAAAAACTTGCATAACCAGTTTCTTTTATCTAATGAAATCATGTGAGAAGGAAAATAATAGTTTGTGTAATGTAGTCATGGACCAGGGACACAGCACATGAGTAGCTTAACTGTTTGTGATAGTTTTGCTATTCACTATTCTTAACTGCTCTAAAGTAATTATAAAATAAACGCATGGGCACAGGTGCAAGATATCTAAAACATTGTAAGCTATGTTTTTGTTCATGCCTACCTACAAAGGTTACAATTATTTTTTGTGTCGAATTTGCCTTTTTCTCTCTTGCCCTCCGATCAACCTACAACCAGCTGTGGATAGGGTTGCCACCTTTTCCTCAAAAAATTCCAGCCATAGTTGTGGGTTAGTGAGGGCGGAGGTACAAAAGAGCGGGTACACAAAAGGTAGAGCCAATGCAAGGTGTAGTGAAGGTTTACCTGGAAGACTGGAACCTGACCGCTTGTGACACTGACACTCACACTTCTGGAGACTGAGGCAGAGCCCGCGCTTCCCTTCTTTATGTTGGTGGCACACATGGGTACAGTGCACCTTTCAAATAATCATTTTCATATTCTGTCAGTTTGACGCCACCATTAGTAGTTTTGGGGACACTTACAAAACAAATGGTCTGGGCCCCACTACCCAGATGACCCCCTACTCAGAACCTCCAGCCCTTCTCGTTTTCTTTGGTGGCAAAGATGGCTCGGACAAGCCGTTTGGCGGGCAGTTAGTTTCCTGAACTTTGGGAAATGGGGAGCGGGCTTTTTTATTGAGACACAAAATTTGTTGCCCGAAAAAATGGCTCTCTCTCTGTCCCTTGGTCCTGTCTGTGCCCCCTGCACTCTCCCCACCTGTTCAATTACCTTCTCCAGCCATTTTCTGGTCTCCTCTACTCTCTCTTTGCAGAAGCAGAAACCATGCTGACAGGAGAGGTGGGAGAAGGGAGTAAGCAGAGGGGAGGAGGGGGGTCAGTATGTGAGATAGTGCCCTGCTGCAGAAAGGGGAGGGGGCGTAGCTCGCTTGTCTGTAGAGATAACTTCTTACAGACACTGAAATCCTAAATTGTCATTGGCATATTAATTATGCTCCCCTGAGAAGCTTAAGGTCCACAGATCCCCTGGGATTTGTAGGAGTCTTTGCTACATTTGCTAATACTTAATAAGCAGCACCTGTTTTGAGCCTTAACCACATTTTCTGGGAATGCTGCCAAAAATGCTAATCACAGCTTGTTTAAGCCTGCCTGATCTTTCTATCTATCAGTACTTTACTGATGCCAGCACCGGCTTCAAAAGACTGTGCCAGTAAAATAACAGTAACAGCCACAAATATATAAAGCACAAATATCAATAAGAAATATAATCTCAGTGGTAGATCCTTTGCTAGTGGCCTTACAACCATGTGTAACCATGACATATTTTGGCAGGATGCTGCCCTAAGGCAATATGATCCCGGTTATGCTGTCTCCCACCCTGGAATTACCTCCCTCGGCCTAGTTGTCCTAGAGCAGAATACAGCACTGTATGTAACATAAAATTATTTCGTAGAATGACCTATTTGAATCACATGCACAGTAACAGAAGGAGCATGTGATTATGAAGGAGAGATTGAGGAAGACACTAAGTTATGATTGAAGATTCTGTTAGTGACATGTTACAAATTGGTAAAGTTACTAAGGAGTAACTAAAAATAAGGAAGTAGAATATACTGCTCAGATATAGTAGGTAGTATGAGTAAGCAGGCAAATGCAGAGAAGGAAAGAGCAAGTTGAAAGTAAAGTCTGTGATCATCTAAGCAAGAGAGGACACGGTTGCTGTGATTAATAATAGTTTAAACACTCACAATGGCAGGACCCTCTTCTATTTCTGCGCCGTGTCTTAATGTGTGTCAGTTATTGCCAAATTTGTATATTCTCAATATTACTGTTTTCATTCTCCCTTATTATAGTAAAGATTTAGAATTAGCCGGCATTTTACAAAGGTATTACAAATTAACCCTTTGAGGCTACTCATCCCTTCCCCTCCCCAAGCAGAGTACAGGGCCTCAGCAATTTGGCTTGAATGACAGCTTAATTCGACTTAACCCTTAGTGAATAAGCACTTTTATGCAGGAACAGGAAAGAAATGTCTGGGGATTTGGATGAAGTATAGTTGAGTAGTATGGAAACCATGTAAGTAACACCATGTAAGTAACTCAGGATAGCTTAATTTTGACTACATTGAGCTACTCCCCCTATGTAAAAAAGTAAATTCCTAGAGTCCTTCGATCAGGACAAATAGGGAAAATTCTCTAGTAAACAGTTCCCCCCTGGTTAAAGTATTGCATTTCAATTTTGAATGTAATATTTAACTCGACAACAAAAATAATCCTTTATTTGATATTTCCAAGAAATTGCTCTTTTGAAACCACTGACCATCATATTTTGTGTTCTGGGGTAATTAGATCTTGCATTTTTATCAAAGATAAATGTCAGACATTGTTTTATTTTACCTCATAATGTGAATAATGAACTGATAGACAGGCAGCATAAATCACAACATTCACTTTTCCAGTATAGCTATGATTTTCTTAATCTGTGATTGTTGGAGCACAGTGTAACATATTTCTGTGTAAACTTGATGTACTATTTCCTGATAAGGCATGAGGGAATATCTGTCGGCACAAATACAGAAACAGATGCGTTATTACCCTGCTTGCTGCTTTTACAAAAGAAATTTAGACCATCTGCTGAAATGACACTAAATAGATAATCCTAACATATTTATTCTGTATAAATTAGTAATGAACCTTTCTTGTCACCTTCTTGCATAGATGGCAATGAAGAATTACTTGTCTGGTCCTCAAAGACTGTTTTCGGCTATGGAGTTCAATTTGGCTACAAGGTCGCAATTATCCAGTAACATATTCTGGCCTATGCTGACAGAGCCTAGAGTCGCAGGTCCAGGAGGGCAGCAGTCCCAAAAGTGTTTCAGTGATCAGCACCCCCAGGGTGTTGCTGCTCAATGAGACAGTTACAAGAGAGATTTCTGATCTTCCACTGGCCCATTTATACTTTGAGAACCCTGCCGAGTCACCATTGGATGCCGTAAAAGGTGCTGCACCCCCTTTAAGCATGGAGTGCCACCATATGACATCATACCCCAGCACTCAGTGGCCACCAAGGAAGAGGTTGAGGCTGATGTCCTAGGTCAGTTAAACACAGTTATCAAAAAAGACTACATAGAAAGAACACAAGTGATACACGAGTGATACAGTCAGTGTGCAAATGTGTCACCCTCTCAAAGCCCTGTTGGCATTATACGGAATTTCCATTAAAAGGCTGTATACAGTAGTTCAAATCTTCAAATCAGAGCAGTCCAGAAGGCAGACTTGCACCAGTCAAGTGACATTCTAACAAATAATAAAAAAAGAATATGTGAATAGGGTTTGAAATGAATGAAGCAGGGCCCAGTGGGATAAAATGTTTGAAAATGGTATCAAGCAATGAATGAATAGAATGTTTCTGTTGATTGGGCCATTGTGTTGGTTGTCATAGTGAACATTTACACCAGAACCACATCACAGTATATTGCATTACAGCAGTATGTTTAGTGGGCATATTTATTGACACGTGTAATTTAATAATTTAATACATTTTATTTTAATATGTTTTAAGTAATGTTTTCAAAGTTTTCGGTTTGTATGAACCGTATCTGTATATACTTTTCAATATTAAAACTAACACAGACTCAATGTATGAAGGTTGTGTATAAAGTAGTTCTTTTTTTCCTTTTGATTTTTTTTGATTTTCAGGTTCAGATTATGTTCATTCATAAAGTGGAGCCTTTTCCACTTTCTAGTAGAGCTTGAGAAGAGTATGTCTGGAAGACTGTTAAACCTGTACTGCCACCTGGCTTTAGCATGGTGACTCACACTATCCTGCCAGGACTAGTGTACCCTTGGATTGCAACTTTATTTGAAGTTAATACAGACCTATAGCTAGATCATTTTGTGCTCGAGGCAAGAACAGAAAGATGTGCCCCCACTATGTTGTTACAGAGGTTATTTTAAATGAAAGTAAATAAAAAAAAAACCAATGATATTAGAGCTGAAGAGAATGAAAAAATAATAGAAAACAAACTTTCTCTAACCAAGTGATTTATTAACATTTTGTGCTAGTCGAGGCCTGAGCAAATGTTTTGCATAAGCTTAATGGGGTATTAGGGACAATGGGACAGTAAAATAACCTTTGGCACTCTAGAGGTTGTGTACTATAATCCCCATCATGCATGTGCAGGTGTTGTAGCATAAACCGCATTAATATACAATTTGCAGACATAGATATAATACAGTGCAGCGCATAGCATAAGCACATGAATCTGACATGCCAGTCTCTGATGGTGGTACAGCATAACTCCGAACATTTTATAGTGATTCAGACACTGAAGGTGGCACAACATGATTCTTATTATTATATAGTGAGCCCGACACAGACAGTGGTACAACATAACTTCCATCACTATATACTAAACTAGGCACTGATGGTGGTACACAAAAACTCCCATCGCTATATACTAAGACTGACATTAGGGGTGCTAAAGCATAACTCCCATCATTATATAGAGATCCAGTGTAACGTTCACCCTTCGCTGGCTGGACTTGTTTGAACTTTGAGTTGCTCACTCCCGTTTCCAGCCGCCCTTGCCACTCAGAACCACTCTGACGGGTTATCAGGTCCAGGTCAATTTTCATGATCAAGACAGCCTTTATAAACCTGCCCAGCCCTGCAGTCTGGGCCTTGACATTTACGTTTTAGGACTACCTGTTTGGTTCCTGCTTTGGTTCCTGCTTTGGTTCCTGCTTTGGTTCCTGATCTGTTCCTGCTTTGGTTCCTGATTTTGTTCCTGAGTTGCGGCCAGCGCCCCACTAAGTGGACTCCCAAGTCGAGTGCCCTGCAAGTGGGCTTCCTGCCGTGTGCCCTGCAAGAGGGCTTCCTGCCGTGTGCCCCAACCCGAGGGCTTCTAGCCGTGTGCCCCAACCCGAGGGCTTCTAACCGTGTGCCCCAACCCGAGGGCTTCTAGCCGTGTGTGCCCCAACCCGAGGGCTTCTAGCCGTGTGTGCCCCAACCCGAGGGCTTCTAGCCGTGTGTGCCCCAACCCGAGGGATTCTAGCCGTGTGTGCCCCAACCCGAGGGCTTCTAGCCGTGTTTGCCCCAACCTGAGGGCTTCTAGCCGTGTTTGCCCCAACCCGAGGGCTTCTAGCCGTGTGTGCCCCAACCCGAGGGCTTCTAGCCATGTGTGCCCCAACCCGAGGGCTTCTAGCCGCGTGTGCCCCAACCCGAGGGCTTCCTGCCGTGTGTGCCCCAACCCGAGGGCTTCCTGCCGTGTGTGCCCCAACCCGAGGGCTTCCTGCCGTGTGTGCCCCAACCCGAGGGCTTCCTGCCGTGTGTGCCCCAACCCCAGGGCTTCCTGCCGTGTGTGCCCCAACCCGAGGGCTTCATGCCAAGTGACTTTCCTTGTTTAGATTGTTGTACCATCATATACAATACAACTCTTAATCCTGATCTTCTGTCTGTGGTTTATTTCCTGCACCTGTCTGTAACAACCCCAGGCCATCATGCATCGTGGGGTACAGACAGAGCCCCTCGTGTCCCCTGCACCTGGGCTCCTATCAGACCTGCTCCCCCGGTTCGTGACATCCAGACATAGATGGTGATACATCATGACTCCTATCATTATATAGTAAGTCAGAAACAGACAGTGGTATGGCATAACTCCCATCACTAATTGATAAGCCAAACAGTGTTACAGCATAACTCCCTTCACTATATTGTGAGCCAGACGTTTGCTGTGGTGCAGCATAACTTATATCACTATAAAATGAGCTGTGCAGCATAGCTTCCACTATATACTGCTGCTGAGGACTACCTATGATACCCAGCAAGTATCCCAAAGGACTTTTTGGCTTGGCATCATGAGATCTTTCACTTTATCACACTCCCGTTTACTCTCTCACACACACACTTAGTCACCCTCTCTCACTCTATCAATATCTCCCTACCTTCTCTGTCGACTGCTTCCGCGTTCCTGTCGGCTTTCCCCCAACCCTGCTTGCTCTCTTGACTCTTATTCTGTCTCAAAAGGGCAGAGCCTCCGCGCAACCATCTCCCTCGATTTGAGAAAAGGGAAAGAGGCTATCCAAATTCCCATAATCAGGGGAGAGGGTTGCGCAGAGGCTCTGCCCTTTTGAGGACTTGATTTCTGCGCCTCATCACAGCTGTTCCCGAGGCGAGTGAGGCACATGCCTCACCCTTCCGACTGCTGAGTTGATACCGTTTTATAAGCCATCATAGAAAAAGGTTTAAAGTTACACAAGTTTTTAGGACCTTTATATGTTTGAGCGCAGGCCTCAAAGGAGGAAATATTGGACGAGTTGCACAGACCTCCATCCCAGGACTATGGTAGATGTTGAGGGCAAGGTAAGCCAGGTCTTGGCAGCTGCCCCTTCTGCCTTATGTTAAAGACAGCCCTGCTCTTACAGGTTCATGTAAATAATGATGAGAGACCCGCTGGCAGACCTATATGAATGTACCATATATGTCAGTAAATGGGGTGAAGAGGCGAGAAAAGGAGCACAGCTAAAGGTTAGAGGAGCGAGATTACGGTACATAACAACAGAGGAAAGGTTAAACAATTAGGATATAAAGGAGAAGTATTGCATGGACGTCTGTCTATCTATCTATCTATCTATCTATCTATCTATCTATCTAAATGTCCAGCACAAATGTAAAAATAAGCTCTTCTAAGTGAACATTACTGTTTTTATAATAAAATGTAGACACTGAACAATAAAGACATTGCTCTAAAAAGTACAAGAAATTTTTATTAAGCAAAAAAATATGACAGGACTAGCAATTCCGACGCTGGTCATGTGCAAACTACAATCAAATTCATAGCAGAATAATGAATCATTATATATTCCACTCAGCATTCTACTCAGCAGCAAGTGAAAACATATTATTTGGTTAAGGATGTTTTCAGACAGGCTTGGTTCTTGTAATTGCTTGTCCGTAACAATCAGCTGCTTGCTGACACATTTCGGGAATTAAAAAGAAGGCTTTGGGAGCTGTGGTGCGTAATCAGTTAGCAAGGAAACCATCACACCCTGAGGAAAGTAAGCAGGGAATA
This sequence comes from Spea hammondii, assembly GCA_029215755.1. NCBI lineage: Eukaryota > Metazoa > Chordata > Amphibia > Anura > Pelobatidae > Spea > Spea hammondii. Next base: position 115,020,888 of record JARDYJ010000002.1, read on the forward strand.
TACATCAAAGAAGAAAGCATATGAAAAAAAAAAGCTAAACAAAATGTAATTAACATCTAGGGTACACAATGTCTATTCATATTAATGCATGCTCATGTGAAACAGGACATATTAGAAACCATATAGTTCTGTTTACTATATCCAAGTTTGTGAGTAAATCAGTTTCTATTCCCTTTAAATTATTATTTTTACTGAATTATATAGTGCCATCATATTCTGTCCCGCTGTACAATATGTATAACATAACAATTTGGATCTACAGAAACAAAAGCTAGGAAGGGCCCTGTTTGAAACAAGTTTATAATCTATAAATTGCTGAGGATATATTACACAAGAGGTAAAAGCGCCATAGACCAGCCACATGTTTATCATTGGACACATTTATTAAATAAATAATATTGCTGGACAGGCCAACAGCAACAGAGAGGCTAGGCAATGTGAGGCAGAAGTAGGTGGCGGGTTAACCTGTCAGTTGATAGGCTTCCCTAAAGAAATAGGTCTTGAGGGATTTTTGAAGAACTGCAGACTAGGGAGAGTCCGATCAGCTAAAGATAGAGGCAGCTCTACAGAAGTCTTGTATATGTGTTTGAGAGGTAGAAATCAGAGCAAAGAAGGGACGAAGATCATTAGAGGAGCAGAAGGAATGTGTAGTTGTGTATTTGGAGATAAGTGAGATGTAAGTAGGAGAACTACCATGAACAGCTCTGAAAGTGAGAGTCTTGATTTTAAATTGAATCCTGAAGCTTACAGGCAACCCATGGAGACAATGACAAAGGCTAAATGGGTTAGTAGAGCAATAAACAATGAAGATAAATCTGGCAGCATCATTCATTCATGATGGCTTACAAGGGCATGAACAAGAACTTCAGGTCACACTTATGAAGGGGCGATTATGGGCAATGTTTTTAAGAGGTAGGTCGTAGTTTTTGAAACAGACTGAATGTGAGGAGTGAATAAGAGATTGAGTTAAGGGTGACACCACAGCAGCGAGCATATATGGGTAAGGGGTGATGATTGCACCATAGATATTTTTGGATGAAAGATAGCGTTGGCGGGAGGGAAGATAAGAAGTTCCGTTTTGGGGGAAACTAAGTTTAGGAATTGTGCATACATCGTTAGTGACACGATCTAGGGAGGGAGAGAGATGGGGGAGCAGGGATAGATCTGAGTGTCATTGGCATTCAGGCTCAGCATATATTGATGGGAGTAATGTTGTACCACCCTCAGTGTTAAAATCTAAATAAATCACTGTGTTTGGAGAAACTCATTTTACTATTATTTTTTTTTTAACTTTCTGTAGTTCTAATATTATGAATTTTCTTGTTACTAATCTATTTACTTTCCTTAAAATAACCTCTTTATAGACATAGTGGGGGGGTACAATTTTCTATTCTTGCCTCAGGTGCAAAAAGAGCTAGTTACTATGGACCCTGAGCGGGTCTTTGAAGCTCCACCTTGTGCTGGCCTATATAAGCCCGCAACCTGCAATTGCCCCTGTGTTTTGCTTCCTGCTACCAGTGCATCCTGTTGTTCCTGAGTTCGTGGGTATGACCTGGCTTCGTCTGACTTGATTCCCGGCATTCGTATTCGCTGATCTCTGTACTTCTGATTCTGGTTCATCTAACTACGTGCTTTGGTTCCTGCCCCGGCTTGTATTATTGGCATATGCTCCTGGATTACGATTTGGCTTTGTTAACTTGCTTTTTAAAGTAGGTTGTGAAGTCAGATGCAGTAAGGCCTGTGAAAGGGATAGTGATGATGGGGCAAAGAAGGGAATTGAAGGTCCCGGAGAAGCACTACGGAGAAGTAGGTTTCTTTAACAAGCGTGAGAGCAGAGTGAAAAGAATGTAGCATAAATGTGTAGTACAGGAGTGTAATCGCCTTGAAATCTGTCGTTAATTATGCTGACTAAAATAAATCCACTATTTGGACCATTAAAACTGTCTGCGTCAAGTTAGCCTCAGCAATTTGACTCAACTGCTAGTTTGACCCCATTATAAAGCAATCAATTTACCATGTTCCTAAGAGAACAACCTGAGAGGGCTGACCTACTGTATACCTATCACATCAACCTTAATATACTTCTACTGTAGTATAATGCTGGACACATCTGCTAACCAGACACCAACGGCTTTACTCTTTTGTCTAGTGTACATTAATGTATATTTATGCCTATGGCTATATTTTTGGTAGTATCTAATTCATGTTGCCTTTTGAAACTCAATGGAAACACCACAACAAAGGTAAAATTTTTCTGAATTTACCAACATTGTGAATTTTTATAGTCTTGAGTTAGAGCAGGAGGGCCTAATGGAACATAGTCTACTAACTGAACCACCTGTGGTTTCTGAGCTATTGACAACATGGGGCATACAAACAATATGTTTTACAACCTATAAGTTTAGCGTCAACAAATGCTAAGCTTTCAAAAGGTAACAAACCTGCTAATTTAACCATGTGTACCTCACACTTAAAAAAGTACCAAATATCAAAACTGAAAACTATTATCTGTTGCAAGGTTCCTTACATATTAAACTTGTAAATGTCTTTGGGGGCGAAGTAAAAAATCAGAGTAATGGCAAAGAACCATAAGGACCAAAAACATATTTGGTCCTCTGTCTTTTTATATTCCTGATTGCCTCATTCCTATCCCCTTCATATTTAAATTTCCTCACTGTATTGGCGTTTAATCTAGGAAGAAAATTGATCTTTTGATTCATCTTTCATTCATGTCGTAACCTTCCCTATCAATACCAAAACTTGCAGATCCTCATCCTTCACATTCAACATGAATTTAATAAATATTGTGCTTCAAGTTACATTTTCCTATTTTTATTATAATTTCCCTGTTGGTCAGATGTCCTACCATGATTGTCCACTTCCGATTTTCTGCTTCTTGAAAAACCAGTGATCTTGGAGAATAGAAAACCTCATCATCTACTTCTTCTGGCTTTCTTGGTAAACAATGTAGGAATACCCAGTTGGGAGATGCTACTTTTGCTGTCTTGATTGCAAATTGGAAAATAAATATTTATTGGTAAATCTGTTGACTGCAAAAACTACTTTAATGCTTTTGGATATTCTCTAAAGCAATCAACTGTGATGTGCTCAGGTGCTTCACAGTATAACAAATGGCAAACCTTAGCCGAGTTTAATTAGAAGATGTATATTCAACTGATCAACAGCAATTTTAGAACCACTGAGGTATTAACACCCCATGGTACTTTGTTTGCGAAAGCAAACTAAATGAATACGGCAAATGAATAAGTATTCATGTGTATGCTTGTTAGATATTCAATAGCTTAAATAAAATATTTATCAATTAACTCTCAATCATTTAACATAATGTTATCTGGAGGGTTCTGCTTCCACCATATGTATATTTATGTGAGGGCTCCACCCAAGAAGTCCTAGCAAGTTAATTGTTGAGTTCTGCTCTTGACTAGCATGACTTTAGAATAATTGCATATCCTGCCTGTCTTGCCAGTTTATTCTTGGTTGCACCTTGTATTTTATAAATATGAATGAATATCATTGAAGGGAACACAATTCTTTTAAGACTCATGCTTGGGCGTCTAACTCATTAATTCTGTTTTAGTAAATAGATCATGTTACAGGTAGTACTTACGTCCATTGTGATCTGGTATCCCTTGAAGTCCATCAAGCGCTTCTTTTTCTCTGCTTCTTGTCCCATACTTACCCATGTGTCTGTAACCAAAACATTGGCTCCATGTGCAGCTTCCAGGGGATCATTTGTGAAAAACAGTTTGGTACCAAACTGCAAAAGGAAATTTGGACAGAGGAATTTTGGACTTATCTCTCTCGATATAATAAAGCATTGGTGATAAGAGATAACAGTAGATTTCATCAGCAATACAGAATTTTAAAATGTCACTGATACAATATCCCACGGACATTTCCATGATTATTTTCTTGCTTTTAAAGGGAATTCATGTCCAAAATCCAAAATCTGGATTGAAATGCTGTGACATTTTCAAATTACATAATGAACACAACAGCACTGTAACTGTTGCTGTCTATTGCATGTATCAGGTGTTCTACTTAGTATTAGCTTAAAAACAAATAAACTTTTACCTCTTGGGAAAACTGCTCTGCTGTTGCAGTTACTAAAGGATCTGCTTCATAACCCTTAAACAATAAATAAGACAACATCATTACAAGCAATCAATCAATAAAACGATTCAATAAATATTCAACTAGAAAAAACAATCAGTGACACTAATTTCCAACTTTGACCTTTTCTTTAGGCTTCTTTTCCTTTGTCATATATAGAGAGGTGTGAGAATATCTACTTTTTGTACAGATTTCTGTTTTCATTTGCTATTGACTATCTATACAATTTCATCAGTTTTCTGCTGCTTTACTGAATCATAGCAGGCTGTGGCAGGTAGAAAATGAACAGGAAAACAAATTTACTGCTGGCACCCAAGTCTAGTAGGAACTAGTCTTGCAGAGCAGCCAACGTGTCGTTTGCAACATGGTGTGCCCAAAAATCTGGGTAACAGGAGGAACAAAAGTTTATTACTGTTACACGCGAAGACAAAGCTGTACAGATAATATCTACAATAATGTCAATTTGCTGTTACCCTGGAGGGTACTTTTCTGGGCAGTGAAGTGGAAAGCCAACAGGTTCTTGTTGGCTAAAACATTATTGTGGTAGGTTAATGTATAAAGTAGAGGAATAAAACAGTTCTCCGAGACTGCCAGCTTAACATAAAAAGGTGCTTTCAATTTATTGTTCATGTTGATACACTTGTTCTATAATAGTGCAAAAAGAACAGATACACAGAACGTACTGTTGTTTAATAATTGAAAATGCATTTTGATGTAAATAACATAAATAAATAATGATCATTTTGAAAAAGGTATATCTTTACAGTATCCCCCCCATTCAATCATCTCTCCCTTTGAGTTCTGTCCTACTCTTTTTTCCTCCTACCCTAATTCTATACCTGCACTCTACTATTATAGACCACAATAATAATATAATCTTTTATAATTTAACAATATTAAATGGTTTGCCTGCTGTACAAAGAATTAGCATACAAGTTCTAGCTTTGAGGAAAGAAAGGAAACGAAAAATGGATTCATTACAGTAGGGATGTGATAGATAATTGAAAGTCTGTCAATAGAGCTGTTAAAGTTTATTCCAGTGAAATAATTTTAACATGCATTGGATACGACTATGGCTATCCTTTACGCGACCAAGGACCCAATAAACTCTTCTTTAATGGGCTTTTTCCAAATGTGCTTTAGACTACTATAGTACTGCACACATTTGGCTGTGGATGATAATTGTCTTCCCTAAAATTCACTGGACTACAATAGACACCATCCCAGCTTTTAGTGAATAGATGATGAGCTTCATTTGTTGAAGGCTGTTGACTTAGGGCAGGTAAGTTTAAAAAAAGAAAAATAAATGTAAACCATCAAATGGGTCTCATTTTGGCAGCATCTCTACAGAAGTAGTGCATTATGTATTAGTTTTCCTATGGCTTGATTATCTCAATCAATGGTTTGGGAAATAAACTCTATATACAGAAATACGTTGCAGATGGCTGAGCAAATGTCACACAACAAGCCTTTATGATATAAATAAAATAATATTTTCATTCAAGAAATCTAATTCTTCTCAACGCATATATCAATATCTGTGGATCTCCACGTTCTTCCTTTGCTCCTAAACATGTCTGGTTCTAAATTCTATTTGGTTTTGTGTGATATAATAAAACCAGCCTAATTATCACTGATGTGTAACATCAAAGTGTCACTCCTCCTAGAAAATTCTATTGACAGGTGCATTCATTACCTTTGGTGTTGCGATACGCAGGTGCATTCCACATTTGGCAGCGCTCAGCATGATTGAATGTAGTATATTATTTCCATCCCCGATCCAGGATATAGTCAGTCCTTTCAAGTGGCCATAATGTTCCTGTGAATGAAATCATAAACGATACAATTTAATTGATATTGAACAAAGATATACAAAAGATATAGGTATTCAACAATCCATTTTATTATCTTTCCCAATTTTTTTTCTTATACGAATTAATAAAATGAACACAGGAATTTATGTGTTATGCTTTTTAACATGTTGTATATATATATATATATATATATATATATATATATATATATTGGGGTTCTTATGACAGGACTGCAAACCTAATGCTACTAAATAAACTCTGCAGTCCTTCTCAACTTCTTGAGTTCAAGCAGTAAGGGTGGTAGGCCATGACATTACTTGTTGGCCATAGTTCTTATGATCATAGGCAATCAATGGCGGAGATAAAAAGTAACCTGTTCCAGAGTCAGACCACCTTGTTCCACATCTAAACCACCAGGCAAACAAGCACCATTTTCTTTGCAGAATGGTAAATATTCTACACTACTAATGAAATTAGTCAATGACATTGTGACTTTTAAACATAATGCATTTTCTCTATTAAAATGTTTCCTTCTATTTAGACATCACATTCAATATATTACTTTTGTAGTCCACACTACGTTTTACATTGACAGTAACACAATCTATTTCATAGTAACATAGGACAGATGATGTATTCTACAATGGGTCTGGGAGCCACAGATAACACAGCTGAACATGAATCATCTAATTATGCATACAGTGGCTAAAATAAAAGTAAATTTGTTTAATCATTCATAAATACAATACTTTCTCCAAGCAGTGTGTTATTTTGGCAAGACATACAGCTGAAGTGGAAAATGAACAAAATGAAGTTACTTTTCTTTACAAATCTGTGCAGTTCCGGAAGCATTAGCATTCATGACGGCATGATTTATTAATGGGACACTGTCACCTATACATTATAGATACAGAACATGAGCCATTAGGAGCTAATGATCTATATATTGCGCTACCAGAGTTGAAAGCAAATGATTAAATTAACTATCTCTGCTTCATGCATAATATGGGCATATGGAGAGCCGTTCGTTTGTATATGATGTCGTGTGATGATGTCACCAAGGTCAGAGCCAACGAATTTAAATGCTCCTTTCTGTTATACGGAACTTTATAGATAAAAATGTAAATATAGATTTATACTTATACTATAGATGTATGTAAACGTACAGATTCTATTTTTGTGAGCTCAATATAGATGGCTAAGAATATAAGGATTAAATAAAGCTGTCATTTATACCTCATGCCTCAATGGGGTTTCAAGTGTCATCACAAGCTTGTCGCATGACATTGATTTTGATCAGCTATCTACTTCAACCTGTACTTTGATCAGAACATAGTGATGACAGGTTATCTTTAGTACCCTACACTCGAAAATCACAGCGGATTAATGAACAATACCACTCAGGCCATAAATCAATGAAAGGTGTTAGTGATATGTATTATAAGCCAACATATAAACATCAGTTCCACATTTAAACCATTTTCATGTTCTGCATTATTAGTCATTTATAGACCACCATAATATCCCGCATGTCTTACCCAGATAAACGTGAAAAAAAAATTGAAATAAAATTATAATGTGAATAAAAAATTATATAATCTCTTATAATTGTGCTTTGAATCGAAATTGTTTTTCATGTTCAAGAAACCATCTTATTGCGTGATTTGCCAAAGATTGGAAGAATTGATGTACTAGCAGGGACTATTAGTTACAGTATAGGATTGCTTAGCAACCAAGCACGGCAATACGGCTCACACTGAGCAGAAGCTTTTCCTCGACGTGTACCTCACCAATTGCACTGATTTTAAAAGGAAATTCTTATGAAAGGACATTCCACGTTTAACTGTTCAGTGTAAAATGTTAAATAAATATAATATGGGTGCATCTTTAAAATAAGTACTTGCATGAAGAATAAAAGTCATTTGCTAAGTACATTTAAATGTTTTTAAATATAGCAGCGTGATGTTCTAAAATAGTTTATAGTTCTCTTTCTTTATTATATTATAATAATAATAATAATATTTTCAAGTTGCTTTCATGTGGATAATGTGTGACAGCCCTTTTTATACACCTTACACTCCTCCTGCCAAAAAAAGAAAAAAACTATTTGATTTTGGCAATTATTTACAGTAGTTGCAAAATGAAGAAATCAATAAATTGCGTATATGGGAAATTCTTGCCAACCATAGCAGCATAACCTGTGCAACATAAATAAATAGAAGGTCACGTACAACTGTACTTTCAAAGCAAAACATGATCTTGTCTCAGTAAGACAGGAGATACTTTAACACAGGTGGGTCGTTATGAAGGTGTCATCAAAAGGGTGCTGTGTCAAAGTGGCTTCAACACCAAGTGCCTCATCTCTTTGTATGGTTAATCAAGATAGTTTACCTTTTAGGCATTCAGTTGTTTGGCTATGTCAACAGTAACATATGATGTGGATAGATTTTGTAATTTGTTACAAGAAGCAATGGTGCACTAAGGTGAATGCATCACTGGTGCACTGCATAAATGCTCCCTTGTAACTGTAAAGCTATGTGTGTGTTACAGTATGAGTGTGTTAATGTATGGGGTTAGAGTGAGTGTGTGTGTTAGCATATGGTATTACAGATTGTGGGTGGGTGTTAGCGTACAGTATTAAAGTGTGTGTGTATGTTAGTGTACGGTGTTATTGTGTGTTATTGGGTGTTAGAGAGAATTTGAATGTTAGTCTGCGTATGTGTTTGGAGTGCCGAAGAAATCCTGCACCCAGGTTCCAGTACACCAAATGTCACCCTTGACTAGAACGAAAAATGTATAACGGAAACAAAACTTTTAAATTTTATGCACAAATACATCTACTTTGGTCAGTAAACCATTTACAATATTTATGAATGTGTTTAATGAAAACTATGCTTCACAGGCAAATAAATATGGGTTTTTAAAGCTTGTTTATGTGATAACACTCTCAGCATAACTGAGTCCCATTACCTGTATAGTGAGGTAATCAGCAAGTATCTGGATAGGATGGTAGGAATCAGATAAACCATTCACTATCGGGATTGTTGCTTCTTTAGCTAGTACTTCCAGGTCAGATTGTTGATAAACACGTGCTAGAACTGCATCAGTCATACCTGATAATACCCTAATAAGGAGAAAATAATATTAGACGGAAATACACATTATGGTGACAATGGAGCTCGTCAACCCTGGTTTTTATGTATTAATAATGCAGCAGATATAATGGAGGAAGGGGACAGGGGCATGACATTAAACATTTTACAACTTAACATAAATAGACTAAAAAATAATCATTCTACAACTCCCATGCAAAGGAATACGGTATGGACAAGCCCCTGTATAAGCACACAGATTTAAAGTGGATAAAACTGATTCAACCTTGCTGTGTCCTTCAAACTTTCATTGACCCCTAAATGAATATCTTGTGTTGTAAGAAAACAAGGGTGTCCTCCAAGCAATGCCCATCCTAGAATGAAAAAATAGGCAATTTTCATTAAATCTGTTTACCTTACTATAAAACTCCCTTACCGGTTACAAGAGACTACAGTTGTTGTAGTTGGCCAACTCCGATGACACCAACCATCATTGTTTTTAGTAAACTAGATCTCTTGGAAATGTCAATAGAAGTAGGGATTAAGAAGACCACAGGAAAACAGAATGCCAACAATGCAGGCAATCATCTTTTTACACTAACTAAAATTTATTAATTTGATGTATTGTTTTATTATCTAGAGGTAGACCCTATCCCCTCCTTATTCCTATATGTACCTAGAAAAAAAGAAGCTATAATGCAGCGGCACCCCACAATCCAAATGTGTCTTTGTCTCAGTAAATCAGCAGATGTTTCGACATAGGATGGCCGATATGAATGAGTGATAATTGCACATAATTGGACAGTGCAGCTTTGTGGGACATTCAACAAGCCCAGTCTTTTATCAGCAACTGTGAAGCATCAGGGTGTCACATGCGCCTTATTACACAACGTGAACATGCGGAACAGAGGCCAATAGAACACTGAGGGATAGTTAATTTTAAAACGACCTGGTACCAATCATAGTCATAAACCTACACATGATTTGTAGAATAAATGGCTCATTGCATCATAGTCAATAGAACCATTTTTTTTCTATTAATTGAGTAATTCTCATAAAAAACATAGCATACAGTTGTTGTTTTTTAAAAAGAGATTACAAAAGTGTAGTTTGAAAACCCTTTTCTTAGTTAAAGGCTATAGCTTATGCAGTAGATGGCTTTTGAGTCACCGGAAAATAAAATAAATGAAATGGCAAAAAAGTAACCTCACCCGTTTCAGTGGAAAGCCGTGTTCTGGTACTTCTTTTTTCGAATATCATAGCCAGAGATTTTCCTTGGAGGAGAGGCATATACTAAGCATTTAAGAAAGTTCTAAATTAGAATCGGTATATAAGTGTGTTACCCTTAATATATTTAGATTTTATTAAGTAAACATTTTATGGTTATTACAAATGAACCTCTATTGCTTAGCTGGAGTTTTAAGTTGATACAACACAGTCCTATATATGCACTAACATTATAGTTATGAGTTGAGGTAAGGAGGCCAAGAGGTCAGCAGTACTCAAACCCAACAGACAACAATCTTTCTGTTCACTAAAATTCAATTCACTGTTGAGTTGAGTGATGTGGTTTTAGCAATTTTGAACATCCAGTGGAATTGAGTTGAGTTGTCATCAGGCTTCTCTCCACAGCTGTTTAGTTACCATCAATCTGACTTTAGTGAATCTGTGAGTTTCCATTTAGATTTACTCTGTTATGTTTTCCTCAATGGCCTCCTTGTTCCTTTTGTGGCAACGAGCAAAGCCTGCTATGTGGGCCCTAATGGCTTGACAAAAATATGCAGTCATGATAAAGGCTGAAGCAAATTAAATCAATATTCCTTTTACACATAAGAGGTCTATCCTGATATCATCCCTTGGTACATATCATTATGCTGTAAGCATGATGTGTCTATAATGTGCTTTGTGACCTTTATAAATCACCTTCTCTCTCTTGTATTTTGTCATAGTTATAATGACTAGTTCTGTTTTACATGTTTTCTCGTCTCAAATGTTTATTCATCACCTGGTCGTTCTATGTGTCCAACTCACCTCTCCTTTCTGCTTGATTCTGTATTTTAGATCTGCAGCCACCCAGAGGAGATACTTTATTTCTTCAGAATTATAATTTTTCAGTGTTAAGAGGTCACGTCCCTTTAACTGCACTTGATTATGTGATGACCTGTATAAACATGTTCAGAGACATCAGGTTCTCTTAAAATAGTTCACAGATCCTACCGATATCTTATGATAAATCTAGATGTAACGGAGATAGACGGAGATGTCCATGACTCAACATGTTGTATACCGTATTTTATTTCCCTACAATGTTTATTTAAGTGCATGTGTATAATTAGCACTATATTAATATACTCATAGACATGCTCAAGGAACAGATAAGGCATTAAGTGCAACCATCATTCAATGTTATCACCAATTCTTATTCTATATACACTATACAGCTATAGTAATTAAGTTAAAATAAGACACAAGTCCATCGAGTTCAACCTCGCTGTTGATCCAAACCATGTATTACAATAACCCAGTTTAATTTTCACAGAAATATGAATGTAAAAATGGCTATTTCCTATGCTGTGAGAGCTACAGTCATCCAATATATGATTTAACCCTTCATAGTAGGGTGTCCACACCAGCCAGATCATGTAATATGATATGAAAATATGTTTGAGGGAGTAGGACTCTCTGGGATGGTCCAAAATTCTCCTGATAAACAGATCATACACTGCTGCAAAGAGAGGGATTTGGGCAAAGTACATGGCAGAGGGTATAAAATGGTCTTTCTTGAGCTGTAAATAATCGAAAACACTCTAAGAAAAGAAGAAAATGAATACGCATGAAAAGCAACCTACCGAAAATTATGCATAAGAAACTTGCTGCTGTTCCTTAAAGATGATGTATTCAGCACGTTTCTCAAAAGGCAAAGCATTTTTTCAAGTAATATAAAACTCCTTGCAATTATATATCAGGTTTACTGAACACCGAAGTCCCTCTATGAAAATACTGAATCGGATGTCTACATTTGGTTTATGAGGTTTTTTTTAACTGGTAGGGGTGTGCTGGGATTTTGAAATTGATCAAAGTACTAGACCACTGTTAGATAAGAGAAAATATTCTACCCGAGCAAACATTACTAGTTTGTGTAATATTTATCTTTTTGGAAATCCACTGGGGTAGAGATTGCTCATTTTAGTAAATAAGGTGTTCCGAAATGTTCTGAAACAACATAAGGGAAAATATTTTAAGAACACGTGAGATAAAGGTTGATTTGGGCATCCATGCACTCCAACATTTTTGTATTTCTATGATCCAAACTAATAATTTTACAAGAGGTGTTTACCAGAATGCACATACACTAATTTGGCATAAGCAATATAAACATATTAATATACCCTACAGTGCTAACCTTTACCAAACAAAGGCATCAGGATTAAAGGGACTCTCCTGGCATCGTAATTACTTTAATATATATATTACATCTGAGAGATCCCATTAAGTTTACATGGAACCCATGAAAATGCATGGGAAAATTCTGCATAATTCTCCTATATCTAAAACCATATATCTATGTTGTATCAAAATTACTAATGTGCCCCATATGGACTTTTCGATTTGGCTTAGTGGGTTTTTATATGTTAGGATTAGATAGGTAAATGCTCTCTACATAAAGAAACTACTCATTAGTTACTATTAGTAGGTTATCTTATCAAACAAAATCCGAGCGGTGTCTGCAGCGTGGTTGTACATGTAAATTCTAAAAGGTTTTCCTTCACTGTAATGCAATTGTTATGTTATTTACTACTTATTATGTCCATACCTGGGAACCATACCTTGAATCCTCCGGGTTGCGGGAGCGGGGTCTTGACACACCCTGCTCCCCACCAATTTTTCCTTTAAATTGTCCTTTAAGTGTTTCCCGAACGCCCCCCATGTCAGCGGGACCACCCACTGACGTCAGTGGGCAGTCCTGGCCGCGTCCCGCAAGGGTAGCCAGAGTGAAGAAGTTCCCAGGTATGATTATGTCGTGTTTACCCATTGTACAGCACTGTGGAATATTAGGTCGCTATATACAGTACATTATAGTAAATACAGTATTTTAATCTCCAGGCAGGAGATGACTTATAATGTAGATCCTGAGGGTATGAATAATAATTAAGAAACCTGGGGACAAGAAGTTAAAATGGCTAATCGTATGGCACAAGTGGCTTTTGCAAAGCATATAAATTGCTTATTTTAATCTGTAAACGTCGCAACATAATTATATTTGGGAAAAGCGACAGATCTATATGAAGACAGAATATATGTCTTGCTAGATTTTGGATAATGTGCCTACTTACACAGTCCACCATAAAATTCAGGGATACTTTTGCTATCAGAAACTACAGATAAACCCCAAACATTTTTCCAATGAATTTCCTGTAGCCTTGATTTCCACTGACCCAGATTGCTGAACCTTACAGTTCTATATCACACAAAATGTAAAATTATGTTAAACAGCAATTTTCCTGTTGTTCCAAAGAAAGAGCAATGAATATATACGGCGCCTATGGGTTTGTTAAATATTAATCCAGCCTTTACTGGTATTGCATTATTGTCCCGGATATTTAAATCCATAGGACTTCTTTTTAATTTTTAACATTGAGATCAATCATAAGTGATGCAGGCAACACAGAACTAACCTAACATGTTCAATGCAACACATATCTACAGGCTAATTATTGATGGTGTTAAGATGCTGTGTTCTTTCTGTAGAGCTGTCTTTTGACTAGGTTGCTTTTATCACCACTACCCTTTGTAATCTTCTTTGTAATCTGCTGTACCAAGATACTTCTCATGTCTTTCATTTTAAGGTGCAACAAGCCTTTCCAAGTTTTTACTCCTTGAAGTCAAGAGTTCATTAGAATAGAAACAACCCTACAGCTCACTTGCTTGACCTTGGCCATTGACAGCTAACATGGCAGTAATATACAGCAGGATGCAAGTACACGAGAACACCATAATACCTCATTCTGTGCGCTAACAGATCTTGTATCTTGAATTAATTAATTCGATGCGTGGTCATGTTGATTTGATCTTGTTTTTTAACTTATAAAAGTAATTGCCATAATGGTACTGGGGCTCATAAGTACCTGGTTCCTCAGCGGCACCTATTAACGGATTACACGCAGCTCAATAATAGATGCACTAACTATACCTTGGATGCCCACAGCTAATTAAAACACCTAATGGGGTGGCAAGGTTTTTTGAAACCTATGATACATTAGGGGGTCATTTTTAAAGATCTTATGTCATCTTATGTCATTACTCCAACGTTTGTAATAATAGTAATACATGTCATATATGCTATTTATTTTATGAACGTGTCATTGTTTCTACACACATTATACTGTACATTGATGAAAAGTGGAGTAAAGGGAACCCGGGGAGATTAGGGTCCTAAAAATGTAACTTTTTACTTAACGGAGTCACTTGGAGGTACAGTTTTAGACTTGGAAAAGAAGATTTGGGCACAATGAAGGACTGCCCCTTCTAACTAGGGACACTTGGGAGGGATGTCTTAATCTAGCTTTTTTCTACAAATATTTCCTTTAGCCACTAGCTCGAATGTTCTGTCCGTTCATGTGTCCAGCTCACAGTAATCTCCCAAACAAAATTACAGGTATGCACAATGCAGTCTATTTTCCTGCTGTGTTATTACTTATTTGTATTATTACTGGAGCCTGATATTGTGCATTATATGCATTGATATTTTACACCCAACTGGTGCTTTTGCTTCCAGTATCTTATGGTTGATATGCCTGCTTGATTGGAAGTGAGAAGTCAAGGTTTCCATGAGGACCGGTATTGGATAATCTGAGGACAGCTGATTTAGAAAGTTCCCAGGTATGCTCATGTAGTGCACCCTGTGCAACCAGCAGGATAAAGGGCAGGGGCTGGCCCGAGTTACCCCGTGATAATATAATGGCTGCTCGCACTGTGTGCTAATGGAAAGTCTTTGGACAAGGTAAGGCTGTGGAGGATGTTTTAACGTGAGTATGTATTTGTAAGTGGGTCCAAATGACAGAATAGAAGAGGAATTGTGAAGTTTTAGTTATACCCACTGTAAAAAGAGTAATTAACCATGTCACTGGCTGAGTGCTCAATAATTTTGGTAAACAAATGTTACATCTATGTATCACATTAGAGATACAGCATTTAAATATCCTTAAGGAACCCAAGAACAAGTGGTAGAATATTTTGTTAAGAATAGCCAAAATGTGTGGTGTCACACCAACTTGTGTAGTGCATACATGGACTTGCTACCTGGTAGAGCCAATTTCAGTATGAGAGGTGTTAATTTGATTGAACAGGCATATGGTGCCAAAAGGTCTTGTAAGATAAATTTGTCCTTTGAAGCTCGGACTCCAACCAGGGCCTTCTACAAGGTGTGAAATCCTACAGTGGAGCTGCCGCTTTGTCTAGGTTCAAATGTAGACGACCATATGCCTGTATCCCCTCATAGATACTGGATTCTTTGACATGCTAAGTGACCACTAGCAGTCAGGAAAACCATTTCATATCCAGGTCATATCAAACACATATCAATAATAACTCATATATTCATTATCATACCTCCTTGTGTGCATACCTAGAACGGGGAAAGCGCACCCTACAAAAAGTGTACAAACATGCCGGCGCCACTTAAACAGTTTGGAAGGAATTGTGAAGTCTATGATGTTCAGTCATAAGTAGCAAGTGTGACATATCTATGGACTTCACAATTTACAATTAATTCATAAATGCATGAATTATTGCTGTGGCGAGCACAGGAGGGACGATAAAGTGAAAATTACCGTATTGGCTCGAATATAGGCCGCACGTTTTCCCCCCACTTTAAGTCTTTAAAGTGGGGGTGCGGCCTATATTCGGGGTCTAGCGCCCGACGCCCGGGATATGCAGTTCCGGGCGCCGGGCAGGCAGCAGGGTTAAGATACAGATCCCCCGCAGCGGTGTAGGGGATCCGTATCCTACTCTCTGATACGCTCAGACAGCCTCCCCTGCCAGCACTTCCCACGGGGGGGGGGGGGTGCTGGCATGGGAGATTGTCTAAGCGCATCGTGGAGACTTTCACCGGCAGCGGTGAACGTCCACACGATGCGTTTTACCTCTGCCTCCAAGACTTACCAGAGCAGACTCCCGGGTGTCTTGTGGGGCCGGCGGGGGACACCTACGCAATACGCGTATACAACTTCCGGTGCCGGCACATCCGCTGAGTCCCGGCACCAGAAGTTGTATACGTGTATTGCGTAGATGTCCCCCGCCGGCCCCGCAAGACACCCGGGAGTCTGCTCTGGTAAGTCGGGGGGGGGGGGGGCAGAGTGGCAGCATATCTCGGGGGGGAGGAGGATAGTGGCAGCATATCTCGGGGGGGGACAGTGGCAGCATATCTCGGGGGGGGACAGTGGCAGCATATCTCGGGGGGAGGAGGAGGAGGACAGTGGCAGCATATCTCGGGGGGGGACAGTGGCAGCATATCTCGTGGCGGACAGAGTGGTAGCATATCTCGGGTGGGGGGACAGAGTGGAAGCATATCTCGGGGGGGGGAGACAGAGTGGCAGCATGTCTATTAAAAAAAAATTTTCTTTAAAAAAGCACCAAACTTTTAGGGTGCGGCCTATACACGGGGGCGGCCTATATCCGAGCCAATACGGTAGTTATTTTGACTGATATGTTTCCACCACACAAGGGGGAGGTCACTTATGGTACACCTTCCCTCCGCTTATACCACCTCTGGGCCGGCTTGGAAACTCGAGATGAACTGGGAAAGAGTATAAAGTTTATGAGAGAAGATTGGTCAGTGTGCTTACTAGGGGCCAAGATCTAATTTTGAGTAAGTCGCCATCTTTCCTTGCCGGAGCCCTACGGACAGAAAAACTGTTACTTTACCATTCAAGTGAGTAGTTAGGTTTTCTGTAATTTTCTCCTTTTTATTTTATCTGTTGGTGTAAATAATCTGTTTATCATCTTTTTGTGTATGCATTGTGATTTTTTTTGTTCATAATAAATATTCCTTTATTAAGTTCTGCCTTTGTCTGGTAAAGACTCACGTTACCTGATTAGACCATTTTATTGGTAATTTTAAATCACGTAATTATTGTGTTAAAATATACTGTGTGGGTTTTTTTTGCTTAGTCTGATTCGCTTGGGGTACCAAGACACCCCATTTCTAAATTGTCTTCGTGGTGACAGCGTTATTTTGATATTTGTTATATCATTATAGTTAATTGCGGGTGGTATTAAGGGTGGATATTTGTATTTTCATCACTATTTCCGGTCTAGGGCAGACAGATAGTGAATTTTAACCCTTTTACCACCAGAACCAAGTCACGCGCACGCTTGGAGTAGAGTGCGTTCGTGACATGTGGTACCTGGACAGCAAAGATGATGGGGAAAAAAGCAATGGGGAAAAAGATTGCTCAGAGCAATGTTAATATTAACAGAATGAATGAAAAAAGCAATAGCATACACCCTTGGTCTTTTTATGAGGGTCAATGGCTCTTTAGGAACCAAAGCGATTGGTTCACCTTTCTTTCTTAGATGCCCCACTTTTCTATGAGCTCAGAATCATTGGTTGCCCTAAGGAAAGTCTCCAGACGAGCATACCTGGGAACTCTCTGGGTTTCATCTGGAGACTTGGGGTGAAGCACTGTTTCCCCGGATCAGAAAACCCCGGGTCACAGGAGCAGCAATGCGGTACGCCCCACACCACGCCCACTTCTCCTGCATGTTGACTGGATAAGATAAGGCTGCGGATGCATGAGAATATTTTAATGTGAGTGTGTGAGCGCTAGTTTTACCGGGCCTGTCCCAATCCAAATTGTTTGCCTTACAAAATCCTGCCCTCCATAACATCAAAGCTGAACAACATTTATTTGGCCCATCTAGTATGCTTTTTTCCCCATAACGTAAAGGTTCAAACCTTAATCAGCACTCGGCCTGGTCTTGATTCAAAATAACTATATGCCTATCCAATCCATGTTTAAGTTCCCTCACTGTCTTAGCATACATTGGAACATTAGGGTCCTGGTACCCAGAGCCCTCTTTGTGGGATGCAAGTTGGCGGTGCTGCTGACGTTGGTGGGCCGTCCTGTTGACATCACTGAGAGGTCCAGCTAGCAGCATGGGTGGGCCTAGTCACACACCATTGATGAAGTGAAAGTGGGCAGGTAGTGGGACATGCTGCAACACCGCTCCCATGACCCCAAGCTTCCTGTAGTGACCCAGGGTACTGGAGAAGCTGCACTTTTGTGTATTAGCCCCTTCCACTTCCATTTATCTACCACCTTCTAAGTAGGAAATAATATATTTGAACTAAAAGTAATTAATCCCTTTTATGATTTTGAAATAAATACTCATACACATCAATGTTGGGGACAATCAAAACTTTATTATATAATAAAAAAAAACATTGTATGGATAGGGGCAAGGGGACAGAGAAGGAGCTACCTCTGGACTCACAAAGAGTCATTCTTCAGCTCGGAGGAGAGGAAAACCCCCATTTTTAGGAGGAAACCTCTGGGGAACCATGGCTGGAAGAACTACCCTTCCCTCTGGGCACTAAGAGGTTAACTCTGACTACATTAAAACAAAAAAACAACAAACACAAAAAAATAATTATAAATTGTGTTCATCGATCATAAGATGTTGTATATATAATTAAAAAAAAATTCACATGAGGTTCGCAGATCTCTTGCTGGAACGCTGACACTCTGCAAATCTCTTTGCCGGGTAGCCGACACTCTGCAGTTCGCTTTGCCAGGAAGACAGCTGTCTTGGGATGGCCCTTCAAAGTGACACTCTGTGGGGAGAACCAATGTAATACCTGAAGCTTCACTTATGATGTCACAACGATAGCCGACAGAAGAGGTTCCATCCACCACCCAGAACATTTAACCCTTCAACTGCCAGAGTACTGTTTGTCACTCACAGCTTTATTTATATAAAAAAATGTGAACAACACAAGATGTCATCCTGCTCGTTATTTTTACATTTTCTTTCCCTGAAATTGTATTATTTAAAGGTAAAATTGTGCTGTAATTATTGAAACCATGAGTACTATTTTTCTTTTAGTGTGAGGTGCTGTGATGCTTGACTAATGAGAGAGGAGAAACTGAACCTGAAAGGACAGCCTCCATATTGCCTAAAGTCTCTTTTCTTCCTTGTTCCCTTTTTGCATCCCTTTCTGTGCACCGTCACTTGACACACTGCAGTCTGTTTAATGCCAGATCGTACTCGGTAAACTACTGAGCGCTAACGACACCGAAGTGAAGCCCTCCGGCCAACAGGTGTCGCCAGATAAGGACACTCACCTCCTCCTGTTCTTCTGCTTCTCCCACCCCGTTGCTATAGACCGGCAGTTTGTTTACTTCCGGTCGCAGATCCCTGACAGACGAGCGACCTTCCGCTGCTTTAGACAAGCGGGCTGTCAATGAGTTTACAGCAGCTGTCCGGCTGTCGGCACTGCACATATAAATCACTCTGTGTACCTCAGTAAATTACTGCGATGGCGGCCGGGGAGGAAGAGGATCTGGTACCCGGTGAGTGACGACATGCTGCACGCGTTTTGTATTAAAAAAACAAGCTAATCGCTTAATAATGAAGCCGTGGGTTTAAAAGGTTCAGGTATTCCACGGGGTGTACGATTTACTCTCCAATTCATCATTTTTTGGGTTCCCTAATCGCTTCTTCCACCTAATATCAGTCCCTTCTCATGGACTTCATATTATGATGCATTGTACATCACACATTACGTTGTCACTCACCTGCACAGTGTACACAGAAGACACTCTTTTCCCATTTATTACACATTCGTGTCCTAAGGATTTGTTAACTTTATTGGCTTGATATTGTGTATGATGTACACATCATTCTGTCATTTGTTCTCTGGCAGACACACACACACACACACACACACACACACACACACACACACACACACACACACACACACACACACACACACACGACGCTGCCTAGTTTATTAGGTTTATTAGTTTACTTAGACTTTAATAAGTCGTTGATCTCGTCTTGGATTAAGGATATCTTAATGCCCATCCCATTATCTTAATCATGCGTGGAATTTTTTCTTTTGCCTTGTTGTAGATGCATCACCTGACTGAAGTTTTACCGCTTGTCTATATTCGGATATAAATGCAAACTTCTGATTCAGTTATTTAGTAATCGTTTCATCTATAGCAAAGGACAGGTTGCTGGTCTGCACGGTAATTTATCTCCAGAACGCCAGTTAAATACTTTTCGCACCGGTGCTTTAACACATAACTCTTGGTTATAGCCCTGGCAATACTGTGTAGCTTCAGTGCATCCACTATTAGACTCAAGTTCTATTTGTGAACAAAATAAAACTAAGAATCTAAATTAATGAATGGAAGTAGTGTTTTTGCGTTCTAAATGATGTTATACCTTTTAACCAAAAAAAACAAACTTCAAAATGTGTAGTGCTATGGCTCAAAATTTTAAATATATTTTTTTTTACATTTCTGTTAATTTTATTTGTAGTTAAGGAAAATAATAATTGGGGAAAAAAACCCCAGTTCTTATGCCAGATGATTGGGTATAAAATTCTCTGATCTTAATTAAATCTGGGATCTTCAGATTATGTTACAGAGACTTAAAGCTCTAAAAATCGTCGTGTTTAGTCTCCATCTTCAATTAGTCCACTCTATATGAACCTTCTCTTATACACAAAAAAGTGAATCTGTTTAAGTCACTGTAAATATATATATATATATATATATATATATATATATATATATATATATATATATATAATCTGTATATTACAAGAATTAGTGAAATTAGAATCCTGAAAAGCAATATGGTACATTGAGACTTGTACGGTATATTTATCTGTTTAGTTCATCCATACCTCTGACTGCTCTTTCAAACATCCCTATGGCTAGAAGAAAATGCACAATGTATTTAATTTTTGTGATCACAGATGCCATTCAAAGTAACAATCTTTCTCATGTAGGACATATAGATGTAATATTTGTACTTAAACTAATAAACGTCAGTCTTGCTTGTGATAATCTACAATCATCTGCCTCTAACTCATACCGGACCCGTTCACAAATCAAAAGCATCTTGCTTAATTATATATTATTACACATTCACAGTGTAATATGGAAATAATTTCATATAGTGCCTATTTCAGGGAATGTTCTAACACTTATATGACTGTAATTACATCCCGTTTGTACCAGCGTTACAAAAAAAATAGCTCTATAAAACCAGATGGTTTCATCTAGTTTCCGTAATTGTTTTGACATGAATTCATGCCGCCGAGTGGCCTTCACCGTGATGCTTGTATCTTTGAGTTCAGCAGTATTCCAGTGAGACACGGTGGTTCCATTTTGCCATGTTTTCGGCAAAAAGTAATCAACCATATTAAGAAAAAAAATCATAGGTAGATTCTTGCTAAATAGTATATAATCTGGACATATATTAAAAGGTAAAATGCTTCTAGAGTGTTTTTTATTTATTTATTTTTTTACTTAGACCAAACATATTTTAGTCGATTAGCGGTAGGGGATTTCTCATGAATGATCCACAAAAAAACATCTCATTATCTATTATTTATGCGTATCTGCTTCCGCTGCTGAAAATATCGCATTGCAAGACCATACGGCAACCATTTCATGATCTGAAGGAGAGTGACTATTGGTTTACAGACCCTAGAGATTGAGGAACGGTGGTGGAATGGGTCAGAATATAATGCTAGTGTAAAATATTTAGGGCATGGTATCTATACTTTCCTTTACATGAGGCAGGACTTGTGGTTGAACTAATCTGTTATCATGATTGAGATCTTTACTGCAGAAATACTTTTACTAGCCGACCTTGGACCTTTCCCAGAATTAGTTAAAATTAGTATGGTCAAAAGGGGTTATGACATTGAAAGAAGAATATATATAGTCTACTGCTTAATTGTCCTTTGTGGGACAATGTTGGGTATAAAATGTAGACAGACAGGGAATTCTTACTGTTTATCCACACAAATTATATGTGCAATTTAAAAAAAAAAACTAACAAAAAAACCCCCAAAGAATATACGACGGCAAATAAATTGTAGCCCAGTTTGATTGTAGTGTGCTTTGAATATTCCCGTCTTCATATGTTTACTAGGTGTTAGTAATAGGAAATTGTTGACTTTTTAAATACAAAAGTAAGGATAGGTGTGTCATTAATCAAGTTCTAGGGGACGGGGCATGTTTGTTTAAGGAGTGAAATGGCTAGATAGGGAGGAGACTTTGATTATATCCATCTTGTTGCTGTTTGTTTTTCAGCAGGTAAAGGTAGGCAGACTTGATATTATTCACTAAAGAGAGAGTTGTGATTTTAACCCCCTTCCCTTCGCTATTCATTATGAAGGGCCATCAAGCCAAGTTGAGCTGGCCCTGTATAGTTCGATGGGTGAGTAGGCTTTGGAGAAATGTCCCCTTTTTAACGATATGTTAAACAGGTCCAGCCAAGCTTTTCTTGATGCAGAAGATCACTGGGGCTGGCCTGTCATAATGTATAAGGAATACAGCGAGCCGATAGCACGACTCTACTGACAATCTCCCTTTAATGAATAAATGCCACTGAGAGCCACTCGTGCCCATTCCACAGTGTTTCTCCCCTGCTTTACCCACTCTGTATGCCTTCCTCTCTCTCCCAGTCTCTCTCTTTTTAATCTTTCGTTTTCTTCCCATCTTCATTCTTTGACAGTTGAATGAAGGCTCCTGGCAGAATTTTCATTCATTAAATATTAAAATGTTCAAACCGTCCTCAGAACTCTGAATGCATTATTTATTTTTTGCAAAATTATTTTTGTTTTAGATTCCGGTGCTTTATTTACTTTTGGGAAAAGTAAGTTTGCAGACAACTTTCCAAGCACGTTTCTGCTAAAAAACGATAAACCTGCTTATATTGCGTGTGGAGATGAACATACAGCATTGGTAACCGGTAAGCAACCATTTTTGGCATAACTATTTCAATTGTATTGCTGTTTAAACATTAAAATATACACACATCTAATATCTGTGCATCCTCTGATATGTTAAAAATCCATACATTGTTACGTCCGAACCCAACAATAATTAAAGAGAAGGTTCAGTGCCCCATGCAGCCTATGTAACTACTTTAAAATGTGTAACAACGTTTAAAAAAAAAAAAAAAAATCACTTACCTGTAGGAGGAGCTTGCCTCCTCCGCCTTAGTTCTGGTTTAACACCACTGATTGGCTGCTTAAAGCAGCCAATCAGTGCAGAAAGATGTTCCTATTGAGATAAATTGGATCACTTTCTGCACATGTCTGAAAACACATCTTGTGCAGACTAAGGAACTGGGGGGGGGGGGGGGCAGGGGAAGAGGCAAATGCATATAAGGGTTTCTATGGAAGCCCTCTGTGCGTTTTCAATGGGATACTCAGATATGATATTCATTAGTGTATATTATGGCTGGAGTGTCCCTTGAATACATTTGTATTAGTGGTGGTTGGCTAAAGAGAAATATATACCCCTTTGTACATGATGCTACAACTGAAGTTGTTAAAAGCCGCATTGTTTTGTGTCCCAGGGCCCGGAGTTACTTCAAGACAACTATAGAGACAGTTCTTGGTTTATTTGAGTTATTGCAACATTAACTGTGTATTTCCGCACAAAAATAACCCAGCAGCAAGGTTCAGAATTCAAATTCAGGTGCTAATTATCATATATGTGAGTGGAGACATTAATTGTCATATTTATGTAATTGTACTACTTTTATGACCAATCCATTTGTATATATAACTTATCTTCCTGATGTACCGTACATGTTACAACAATTAGCTTTGTGAGCGTAAATATTATGGCTATGTGACATTTGGGATCTATGCTGTCAATGTTCACATTATTTCACTATATTTAGAAAGAATAACCCTTTTCTTGCAACAGGCAATGGAAAATTTTATGTCTTTGGCAGCAATAACTGGGGACAACTGGGTTTAGGATCTGGAAATACAATCAACAAGCCAACTTGTGTTAAAGGTCTGTTTCCAAGCTTTTATATTAATCTGTTTTATAGTGATGTTATAACAGTGACGTGTTGCTATTATAAGGATCTCTAACACTGTGTCTATAGTGTCACAGGTCATATAAAGGTTTAGGAACTGGGATAAACTAGGATAAAACTTCTACAAGTAAAAAGTGAAATTGAATATATTTCCAACATTTATCCTTCCAATGTCTTCCAAAATGATACTGAATTATCCAAATAGAGATTTAGAGAATTGGAAAACTGAGCAGATGGGAGTATTTTGTGTGTTTGAAAACCATTAGTTAAGTACACATTTATTTATCAAATCTGCAGCTCTAACCACAGTATTTTACCAATGTGCTAAGAATTTGGTCATGGATTTCTGTTCCGCTGAAGTGTGGAAATCATTTATATAAAATATATATTTTTTTCTTTTAGCATTAAAATCAGAAAAAGTGAAAATTGTTGCATGTGGAAGAAATCACACTTTGGTTTCTACAGGTAAATATGTGCTGTTTATTTAGTATAATAAGTAAAACCCCAAAATGTTGATACTAGTTTGTGTTTGTAAATATCATTAAGTAATTTCTTTCTAGGCCTTATAATAGCTGACACAAAGCCACTTTCTGTCATGAGTTACTATACTAAAAGGTGTTGCACACCCAGTGCGACTACAATCTACAGACCGTTCCAGTCAGCAGTCCTCTCTCTATCTCCTCATTCCGCTTGAGAAAGCAGTGTGTATATTGTTAAGGAAACAAAACTAAAAAGATAATCCATTAAAGGCAGGTTGCTTACTGATATCTTCCAGTATTTCTGGGGTACTTATGATGCAGTACAGTTTTTAAGGCTATTTTTTTTTTTAAGTTTAACTCCTCCAATCAATGTCGTAACAGACACGTTATTGGAAAAACATACAGTTAAGGACCAATGACGTGCCTGGCACATCAGGGGGTTAAATGACCTTTTCTTTAAAATGAAATCAAATGTAAAAAAGGGTCCCAGTGATGTCACCACAACATCATAGGAGGAACTATCCAGTACCAAAAAAAGTAATAAAATATAAAAATAGGTGCCCAAACATGACTTTTTTGCTTACTTCACTTTTTATTTTACTTGCTAGGGATTGATTCTCCTCAATTTTTTTAATTGCACCTTTTGACTTTGGACAGCTCACTGATACATCTAATGATGGATCTGTGGCTGCTGGGTCACCAGCCACAAGTAGTCATGCCAGTTCTGCTGAGGTGTGGGTAGCACTTAATCATTATAGGCTAACTAATCCCTCCTTTTACTCCAATTCCTGGCATCAATATTGATGTAACTAGGGCTGCAACTAACGATTATTTTCATAATCGATTAGTTGGCCGATTATTTTTGCGATTAATCGGATAAAAAAAATGAATGTACATTTTTCATTTATTTAAAATAATTTAATAAACAAATGATGTTAAATACAAACGCAGAATAAAAAAAAAACTTTGATAAAATGCATTTCTTGTCTTTATTTCCCAACCAGCCCCCCCAATTTATGCACATTTGAGCCCAGGCTTGCCACGCTGCCTCCCTGACATGCCACGCTGCCTCCCTGACATGCCACGCTGCCTCCCTGACATGCCACGCTGCCTCCCACATATGCCACTCCACGCTGCCTCCCACATATGCCACTCCACGCTGCCTCCCACATATGCCACTCCACGCTGCCTCCCACATATGCCACTCCACGCTGCCTCCCACATATGCCACTCCACGCTGCCTCCCACATATGCCACTCCACTCTACCCCCACATATGCCACTGTGCCTGATACGCCTTATACCCCCTGATACACCACTCTATCCTCCCCAGACATGCCACACTGCCTCCCAGACATGCCACACTGCCCTCCCCACATATGCCTTATATACCGTATATGCCTTATACCCCCAGATATGTCACTCCATCCTCCCCAGATATGCCTTATACCCCCCAGATATCTCATAGTCCCCTCATAGAGTCACAGACCTGTTCACAGCACACTGACACCATACTTTTATAAATAAGTACTGGGTTAATCTTCACTGCCTCCAGGATTTAGATTCCCCTTAGTCTGCCCCCTTTACCTCTTACTGCACCTTAAGTTAACTTTATTAAATTAATTAAATTAACCCTCAGTCCTCATCATTAAATTACCCCTAAACACCCCATTAACCATAACTACCCCTAAATTAACCCTAAACACCCCATTAACCATAGCTGCCCCTAAACACCCCATTTACCATAACTGCCCCTAAATTAACCCTAAACACCCTATTAACCATAACTGCCCCTAAATTAACCCTAAACACCCCATTAACCATAGCTGCCCCTAAATTAACCCTAAACACCCCATTAACCATAACTGCCCCTAAATTAACCCCCACCTCCCCTAACTTTCAGCAGCCCAAATATTAATGTTATACTTACAGTTAGATGAGTGTCACAGCCATGTGGTTCTGGCCTTTTGGGAGAAGGAAGGGGCGGGGCCAGTTGTCACAGTGATTACAATGAGGGACTGGTAAGTAGGAGCTGCTGCTGTGAGTCAGACTAAACGGATTATATAATGAGGGGTATTTTTGAGAGCGTTTGCTCTGAAAAAACCCTCATTTTATAATTGATAAAAATCGATTCAACTAATCGATAATGAAATTCGTTGGCAACAATTTTCATTATCGATTATTATCGATTTTATCGATTAGTTGTTGCAGCCCTAGATGTAACAGGATTTACCCCCTTGCAGTTAGTGCAACTTTTTCTGGGAGATAATGTCTTAGGAAATATTGTCTCACAATCTAGCCTTTACGCCCAGCATTTCCATCCTGCTAGCCTTAATTCTTTTTTTTGGCAAAAAAGCCATGGACCTCTGTTGATGTGCCAGAATTTCTTACATTCTGAGCACTTACAATGCTAATGAAAAATATTAAAACGTTCTCCATCCACTCCTAGTGGACCAACAGTGGCCCCATCTGTAGTAACCCTATTTATGCCCATTCTATGGCTAGGTAGAGCTATGAAATGATTCTTCATGCATTTTTGCCACAACATCCTAAAATGATGTGCCCGGCTAAGGAACGCCCCCACTTTGACAGGCTATGTAACCCCCCCCCCCTTGATTAGCCACCTTGTTGCCAGGTTTGCAGAGGCTTATACACCTGAAATGAATATCTGTGTGAATAAATCCCTGATGAAGTATAAGGGAAGGCTGGGTTTGAACCAGTCTGTTCCTTCCAAGAGCTCCAAACATAGAGCGAGGTTGTTGTAAGCTCTGCAAGAGCGAGACTGGGTGTACTCAAGCCATCTGGGTATATGAAGAAAAATAATGTCCACCCTGACCCTCCAGGTTGCTTAGAACATCTAGGAGCCAGTGCCAAGATTGTTTGTTTATAAGGGGAATATTAGGTCCCAAAAGGCACCACTTGTGAAAAGTTAACTTCTTCACAGGTGTCCCTTTGTGTGTATCTTTTTTAAGCTACTG
The DNA here is from genome assembly GCA_029215755.1 of Spea hammondii. NCBI lineage: Eukaryota > Metazoa > Chordata > Amphibia > Anura > Pelobatidae > Spea > Spea hammondii. Next base: position 115,048,474 of record JARDYJ010000002.1, read on the forward strand.
TAATGTTTTGATAAAGTAGCTTGCTGTACTATACATAAGAAATACCCTGGGGTGTTTAGTTTTCAGAAATACTAGCTTTGATGGGATAAACTAAATGAGCTAGCTTTAAAAAATTTCCCAAATAGGACATGGACACATGATGTCTTGGTTTAAAATATCAGTTATTAATTGTTTTATAGAGCACCATCATATTCCACATCCCAATGGCTCTATGCTGCTTGTATTTTTTGACCCTATAACGTATTTCTAAACTCACGACAAATGAGAGAGAAGAAAATTACAGCTAAACGCAAATACAACAGAATTGTTAAAACAGCCATGATCACAAAGGGTACACAAATTGGACAGCTTGGTCCTGAAGGGGTTAAAGTGAATATTTTGTGTGTGGATCTAAAGGAGAAATGCAGCTTCATCATTGTTTTCCAGCTGATGGCCTGTGAACCAAATAGTGGCGGCCCAGACGTTGTTTCTTCATGATAAGCTGCCTTTCACATTAACACACAGGAGAATATTGCTCCACTAGTGTTATATCTTTGAGGACCGTCATGTAAATGTCTGTTCATTGAGGTAGTATATGTACAGAGCATTGTTTAGAATTTTCTTCTTAGCTTATTTTGTGTTTTTTGTTTTTTGTTTTTTTTGTTTTGTTTTTCATCCTTTGAAGTTCAAGGAAAACTCTATTCATCTGGCGGCAACAGTGAAGGACAGCTGGGCCTCGGTGACCTAACAGAAAGGACAAGCTTCCATGAAATCTCCTTTTTTAATGCTCAGTATAAAATCAAACAGCTGTCAGCCGGATCGAATACATCAGCAGCGTTAACCGGTAGGGGTATTGGCAATGAATTAAAAGAAATGTTATTACCAGTTCACACAATGCTGCACATAATGAAACAGCAATAACCCTTTTCAGAAGAGTGGATACGCAAGCTGCAAGATGTTTCCAGCAAAGTAGTTTGCAACCAATCGTGTCCGTATTTTAAAGACACTAATGATTCATGGTTTATAGTGAAAATACTTTCAAGGTAAAGTCTATATGATCCCTCTGATATGCATCAGATGGATGTACTTTATAAGTATGTTAAGATGCATTTTTACCTCTAGGTTACCTGCGCATGCATGCTGCTGAGCAAGAAATGAGTTTGATGAAATGCAAATAATTGAGGGGCGTTCTGCAGAATCCCCCATGCATTTGCAACAGGTACTACATGGACCACTCATATTAGAGTACATATGATGAGTGGAGTGTACTTGAAGGACATGTATGGAGTGTAACTTTTTTTTTATTTAATTTGGTTCTGTTGCTCATGCAGTATACTATGATTTGATATCTAAAGACTCTTATTTGCTTTTTTTATTTTATTTTATTTTTTTGCATAAAAGTATAACATCAACGACAATACAGATAGCTACCAGTAACATCAAATGGTAGATCAATAATATGTCTGGTTCATTGCAGTGGATGGGAAGCTCTTCATGTGGGGGGATAACTCAGAAGGTCAACTTGGATTAGCTAATGCAGCCAACCAATGCAGCCCTCAGCAGGTGGATATTGGCAAACCAATCTCTTGGATATCTTGCGGTTACTACCATACAGCATTTGTAACACGTAAGCAAATAATTTATCGTTCATCTTTGTTTTGTATGTTTTTTGTAATTACAGGCATGCACACACATCTATGCACTAACGCTGCTTGACTGTCATTGGACTTGCTAGGGATAGGCCAATAGGGTAGAGTGTAAAGTTACATTTAGCGTTCTGACCTTTTCAATGCTTTCTGTAGAGGATGGTGAACTTTACACGTTTGGGGAACCTGAAAATGGCAAACTTGGACTACCTTCAGAGAAACTCAAAAACCACAAAGTACCTCAAAGAGTCCCTGGAATTTCTGGAAAGGTGAAAATGGTTTCCTGCGGTGGAGGGCACACAGTAGCGGTGACAGGTTTGTTTATAACATCAATAAAGCATATTTTATATACACTTCTTCATTTGGTGCAAGCGTTAATTTTGAGAAAAGTGTCACAACATTTAACTAATTTCCCACAACAAATGAGCTTCATTTCTGCTTAACACGGCCACTGAATGTGTTAGGGGAACAAGAGGAACTTGGAAGGAGTGATTAGAAAATAAAATGTAATTCTTCTCTTTTATGCAAGACATATTTTCTAAATGTTCATGGCGTTCACATTAACATTGTAAACGGATAATTTAATATCTGATTCTTGCATCTCTGGGCAATGGCCAAACAGGAAATTGCACTGTAATCATTTTGATTTAGGCAAACAAAAAGTAAACATGAGTTTACAATCTAGAAAATGGCTTGTTTATTTCTCTAAGTGTAAATCTAAATGTACACATTAATTTATAACTAAATAAAAAAAAATGACAAAAAAAAAATTAAAGGACAATTTTTTTCTAATTATCAAAAGCAAAACTTTATAATGTATGTTTATATTTTTGCTACATACATATGACACATTGGTTAGTAATTGCAAATTGATTTGTGGTCTATATGTTCAGTCCGTTGCAGTCTTAAAGAAGACACTTTCACAGATTTTAACCCATACATTTAATAATTTTATGCAACAAGCCGCAGATTAAAATAAGCAATACCTATGTATTGGACACCCATTCTGGAAGGAGCCAGTTAGGAAACTGACTTTATTTTTTGTGTGTTGCTCCCTATATAGAAAAAGAAGTCTACACCTTTGGCCTTGGTCAGTTTGGCCAACTGGGGCACGGCACTCATATTTTCGAAGCCCAGTTACCAAAAGTAGTAGATGCCTTGAAGAAAACTAAAATTCGATATGTGGCTTGTGGGGAAAACCACACAGCAGTTATAACAGGTGAGTAAGTAATACCACGTACGCTAAAAAGGTGCTTAGACGTTTTAAATACAGTTTCTTTTTCACTGACCCCATGGTCGATCATATAATATTTTGGGTAACATTTCCTGCTTAGAACTGCACTTAGTTGAGAATTCATGGGAATGCTCTTTCCTTCACAGAATTTTATAAGCCAGAGGGTCCCTCTGAGTCATGAAGACTGACTATTCCATCACATATTGCTGACCAGCACAGGTGCCGCCAGGCGATATCGTATCTATAGGTCAAGACTAAGGACCAAATAATGTTTGAGGCTCTAAGTAGCAGGGAGAAATAGACTGACTAGATGGGCTGAACCGATCAGCTGTCTTTTTCAGTAAAAATTATTGGAGTTCATGCAACCTTGACCCCACTATGCCCTTTTTTCAATTATTTATTATAAAGCTAGAGCTTGACTCTTCATTTAAAAAGGAAACTTTTTGATGAGCAAAGAAGTAGCATTATTTAGGTTCCCCTGGATATTCTCAGTATAGCAGGAGGTATTAAGCTGAACTGTCCATACTTCATGAATACATTTGCTGCCATTCTCGGGTGTATATTGCACCACTGTTTATGAAAATTGATGGAGTATTCCGTATATACAATAGATTTAAAAATATGTAATCTGTACGTAACCTTTTTATTTTAGTGCTATATACGGCATTATATAATTATTACTGTATTTTTTTACTGTATGTTTTATGTAATTTTGTCTCCAGACAGGGGCCTTCTTTATACCTTTGGAGATGGGCGATACGGCAAGCTGGGTTTAGGGGAAGAAAATTTCACCAATCAGTTTGTGCCTGCGTTGTGTTGTAATTTCTTGAAATATACAGTCCAGTTGGTAAGTACTATTTGTACTGTTCCTTCTAATCACAGCAGTTTGGTGAATATATCATAAAGTGATAGCTACAGCAGCTATTTGTGGGAGTGGGGGGAGAATTAACCCAATATTCATTTTCTTTAACATAATGATTTTTAAACCACTAATCTAAAGGTTTGTAATTTGTCTCATGGCTGATCAATAATAATTCATGAGAATTAATTCTGAATTAAATTTATTTTGAAGGGACACTACAGTGTCCTAGGCAGATCCCTAAGCAACAAATGTTTATTAAAGTACTTTGTAATCCATAGGAATGCCGCAGAGGTATCATATTCATTCATATTCAGCAGCATGCATTTAATGGCTGAGGTGTCCCTTTTAAATGAAAGTTTTCCCCTAGCTCGAACAGTGATGCCAAAAAGAAATGTTCCAGTTATAAATCCCATTTTTATTTCCCTGAAGTAGACCTGTCCTCTGCATAGCTTTTAGCATCATTCATCATATTTATCGAAAACGTTCTCAAGTGTGTCCTGTTTATCAAATCCGCAATATCGGATCTAGTCCTAGTCCACTCCCTTCACTTTATACCTCCATCCAAAGCTGGCGGAGCCAATCATCTTCCAGGAAAGAAACTACATAATGCTAAAAATAAATAAACAAGGAGTTAATGTGCCTAGCTTTTCTTGCTTTCATTTCTGTTAGTTATTTTTAAATACCATTACATAGGTATTTTAGATATAACTAAACACTAAACACATTAGGCAAATAAAATGTGTTCAATTATGTGATTTACTATAAAACTAATGAATATTTTTTGCTTATGATTTTAAATCGTTACAGAACAGTGCCCAATATATTGTCATCTTAACATACCAAAAGCCATTAGAGCTGTTTTTCACAATAAATTAAGGTGACATCTAAAATACACAGATTGTATTTATTTGCCTCTTTCCATTGAAGATTTATTTTTTTATGTTTTCCGCAAATGGAAATATAACTATGCCCAAAAAAAAAAAAGCCCTGCTGGGACAGGCATTTGGGTTTTGATGCCAAACTCTCTTGGCTGGTAAATCGCAGAAATAAGAAAATGGAAAGCTTTTGGCCCGGACTTGCAGAGAGCAAGGAGCTCTAGGTATTGGCAGCAGTTTATGATCTATGTCCTCTAAGAAATTACAAATGCCTATAATTCCTTTTTAAAATGTTTATTTTCACCTTGAATAGTTCTCCACTTATAGTAATGATTGCATATTGTGTACTTTGACAAAAAAGCGTCTGCATACGCTACTCAAACATGGCCTGTTTAATTATCTCTCGTTGGCTCGGCATCAACCGTTTACAGTCTGGCATTATCGAATAGAAAATAAGTACTCTGGAACTGTGTAAAACCTCAGTATTGCTTTTGTTTTGTTTTTATTGCAACTTTTTTTCCTTGCGGATCTGACATTGATCCATACATTCGTTACTATTCCAGGTAGCCTGTGGTGGTTGTCATATGTTAGTCTTTGCAACACCCAGGCCTAAAGAACCTGATGATGACCTAAAGGAGAACTATTTGACCGTTAATTCCTTAAACGGGGATAAGGAAATGGCTACGTCCCTGCAGAGAACACTCTCTGCGCGCTTAAGACGGAGAGAGAAGGTGAGTTGTTTTGAGTAGTACTAGATGATAATCAACCCCACTGCATGAAGTTTAGTGTCAATTGTTATAGCTTTAATACAGTGGATTTACGTGAGGATTTGTGTAAATAGTAAGTTTCATGACCCACTAACAAAGAATGCATATCAACGCTCTATGTAAGTACTTTAATATGTAATTATTTATGTTAATATATATATAATTTAAAGACTAACTAGCTGGAAACGTCCTCTCTGTTGTCCACGTATCTCATTATTTTTGGCTGCCATTTGCTGGAAGGTATGCTCTTTCATTGAAACCCATGGGAGAGATTTCTGGCCATGCAGATGAGGTCTTGTTAGACATCCTGGCACAATTACTTGAGTCAGCGATGGTGCTGGCTGGTGGTGAGAATGCACACTACTGGGTGGGGTATCTGGAAAGAGAGCAAATGCATAGAAGGGATTACCACGAATCGTTGTATGCATTTGCAATGAAAAATAAACAGGTTCAGTCATATATGTTAAAGTACATATGATGGCTGGAATGTCGTCTAAAAGGAGTCCCCTAAAAAACTTTGCATTGTCCAAACTGGAAAAAGAAAAAGGCCACTTACCTGAAGTAGAATCTGCAGCTGCACTCCTCCTTCGTGGCCGGATGATTCTTGCCACCAATTACCTTCTCCAAACCCAATGGGTGGCAAGAAAGCTCTCCTATTGAAATGAATGCTTACAGCATTCACTGGACCAGCACTGGTGGTTACTGGAGGTGAGTGTATCATGTGCAGGGAGATACCTTCAGCCAAATACACCTCCTGCACCTAAAATAACTGAAAGGCAGGGAAGGGGCAAATGCATATAGGGGGATTCTGCAGAATCACACTACGGCTTGTGCATATGGCGGCTTGAGTGTACCTTTTAAGTCTTGTATATTGCATATGTGAATGGGCGTAAATAAACATTTGAGTCCTTATCTTACTTGCTTAACAAACCAAATGCAGTGTTAAATACGGATATTCCTATAGTTATATATTATATTTTTATTCAGCAGCACACTGCTTACTATCTTTTTTTTTTTTTTTTTGCCTCAAGGAAATATACAATGAACAAAACAGTGGACTGAGCCGAACCTTGCCACCTTTGAGTAAAAACCCATTCCATCCCTCTTTGCCCGTTATGAGCAAAACCATTCCTCCACAGCTACTTAAAGTGAGACCACCAGGTTCTGAGCCTTCCAACACAAACCACATCCATGAATCATCCATGGATTCAGTGCTAAGTAAGGCTTGTGGATTGCATCCTGTGTGACCTTGGTATAATAAAATAATACATTGGATCAGTAAAACATTGTTTTGATATAGCAGTGTTTTAGGCGCCAATGTTTTTAGATCATTTTTTGTTTCTAGATTTTACTTCTAAACCAATATTGTTTTAATTATCTTTTGAAGATGATGAAAACAAAACAGGAGATCTGGTGAAAAGTTTTTCCGCAGAGGAAAGTTCTGACTCTGAAAGCCAGCACAAAGGTTTTGGTGAGACCACGGATCTCTTAAACATGGTATGTGCCATATGTTAATAACTATATAATATATATACATACACTACTTCAAAAGTTTGGGGTCACTTAGAAATTTTCTGGACCGAGATCATTAACCAAATTATGTTTCAGGCAAATATGGAAAAATATTTTTATTCTTTCAATCAAAATCGATCCAAATACAATGAGATTTGGTCCCTATGGTTTGATTATATTCAAGTTACACATTCCAATGTTGGAACTTAATCCTTTAGCTATTTCCTCATATATAGTATGCATTATCATGATATAGATTATTTTACTTTAACAATACCCCAGTGGGATTAGTGTCATAGCGATGATTTTTTTTTTTTTTTAATCGATGTATAAACCTCTTTACGCAATCGATGGATATATATATATATATATATATATATATATACACACACACACACACACTGTATTTGATCGATTACAAAATTTGAATATTGTTTTAGGAAAAAAAGAGAGCCTGAATATAAGACTAGAAAAAAAAGTTTTACTAGTAAATATTAATGTAATATTAATATTTTTCATATTTAAGAAAAACTATGATCAAGAAAGGATTTTTTTTTTTTCTTATTTGCCAACCTGCCCCCAAGTTGTCCAGATCTGCCCCAGGCTTGCCACTCTGACCCCAGATATGCCTTATATCCCCCTATATGTCACTCTGCCCCCAACCATGTATTTATGGACCTTGCTTTGTGCACTAGGCACAGTCATGCTGGAATAGAAAAAAGGGCCCCAAACTGTTTCACAAAGTTGGAAGCATAGCATTGTCCCAAATGTCTTGGTATGGGGAAGCATTAAGATTTCCATTACAGGAAAGTAAGGGGTCTAACCCCTGAAGTAAAGCCCCATACCATTATCCCTCCTCCACCAAACTTTACAGTTGACACAATGCAGTCAGACAGGTAAAGTTCTCCTGACATCTGCCAAACCCAGACTCATCCATCAGACTGCCAGAGAAGTGTGGTTTGTCACTCCACAGAACACGTTTCCACTGCTCCAGAGTACAGTGGCGGTGTGCTTTACACCGTTCAAACCCACGTGTGTCATTGTACTTGGTGATGTGAGGCTTGCATGCAGCTTTTGTGCTGACATTAATGCCAGTGGACGTTTGGAACTCTTCAGCGTTTGTGACTTTTACGCATCATGCGCCTCCATACTCGGTGACCCCGCTGTGTGACTTTAGGTGGTCATCAGCTCCATGGTTGAGTTTTTGCTATTCCTAAACACTTTTTTACTTTCCATTAATTCCACTTTCAGTTGACCATGGAATATCTAGCAGGGATGGCATTTCTTGAACTGACATTGCAAAGATGGCATCCTATCGAAGTACCACGCTTTAATTTACTAAGTGGCCCATTTTTTTAACAAATTTAATAACACAATTTAACCATATATGTAGCTGTGAAAACTAATGTTTATTGATGTTCAAGCATCATATACTGCTTGGGTATGTCTGAAAATAACTCCTATCCTTTTTAAATCACAGCTAAATTTTGACCTTTTATGTTCATACCCCGCTGTTTATACACTTCTGAGTCCCTTGGTCGTTGTTATTATTCTCTTTCATAATTTTGATCAACCTTGATTTGTCTTTCTTTGTAGACGCATGTCATGAACGTTAACCACGCTGACCAAACCATACGTTTTTCACCTGTACAAAAACGAAAGGTAAGCAGCATGTTTCTAAATCCTATAGGTGAATGTTACTTCTCTCTAGTTAAAAGATATGTGATTGTTAGTTCAGCCTGTATATACATCAAACATAGCAGGTTTATACACTTAAATACGCAACTTATTTCATATACTAAAATTTCTAGAAGACACCTCCTCTGCTTTTCTACCTTTCCTGATGTGATACCAACTTTGGAAAGCTCCAATAACATGCACATCCTGTGTTGCGTTTCTAGCAATAACTTACTAGGTGCCATCATGGCCACTAATTATTTGCCAGCTCCATAAAACTGTTTTATCAAACATGAAGGTTTCTTTCTTCTTAGCTTTGCACAGCTGTAGATGCGTCGTCACAGTTGTACACTGATACTGTATATGGATCACACAGCTCGCTTGCAAAAAGGGCAAAACAAAATGGTCCGTTTATAGCAATAAATATGCCATGTCTTCCAGTTAACTGTTTTTTTTAATAGAAAATTGCCGTTAATATCTTGGAAGTTCAGTTGTGTTTTTAGTATACATTTTAATGCTGTTTTGTTTGTGGTTGTACTCCTGTTCCACTTCTAACATGATCCAAGGAGAAATCTGACTGCCATTTTGGGGTCAAGAAGGAATTTTTTCCCTGGTTAGTGCAAAATTGGAAAGAGCCAAACTGGGGTTTTTTGCCTTCTTTTGGATCAACAGCAACAAATTAAACGATATAGGAAGGGCTGAACTTGATGGGCGCATGTCTTTTTTTCAGCCTATATAACTATGTAACTGTGATGACCAGGCTTGCAGCAGCAGCAATAAATAGTTAGTGGGTTGCCTTTGACACGCCAGTGAACTATGACGGTGAACTATAACTATGACTGTTCCTGCTTCCCATTTCACCCTATTGGCATGATTTTGTTGACTCCATATTTTCTTTTTGCTTTTATGTTTCATTTCATCTTCCCTAAATCTCTTCATTTCTTTCTTCGCTGTTTGCCTCTCATTTGGATTAGAAGAACATTAAAAATGTGGAGTTGAAATATGATGGTAAGGTGGAGGTAAAGAAGTCAAGAGAGAGAACCAAGCGTCGTCTTTCATCCATGTTGTCTGAGAGCAAATCCTTTAGTACTGACGGGGATGCTTCCAATTCTGAGTATTCTAATATTGATGTGACTGTTGAGCAAGCAGAGGCTCTAAAGAAATATATGAGAGCTAAATTCCTGAAGGCAGCCAAAGCTGGCAAAATGAAGTTTGTTGCCAGTCAAGAACAATCCTGCGCTACGCAATCAGACATTCCTAATAAAAAAATGGATTTAGAGGTTCTCCAAAAACGTCAAGAGAAGCAAAATTCTAAAGGACATGTTATAAAGTATCCAGATAGTATGACTGGTATATATTCTGCCACAACTAGTGAGTCAGATAGCACAGCAGTTATTCAAAATGACACACAGCATAGAAGGGTTCCTAAAGTAATATGTGTCAAGAGCCGTGACAGTAGTCATAAAGAGAAGCAAACACCCATCAGTGTAAAGCATAGTTGTGTGAAAAGAGATGCAGGAACATCATCGTCCTCAAGTGCAGCCTCTGGTTTTAATAAACCTAATAAAAGCAGATGCAAGTCTAGAGCTGAAATTTCTAACAGGGGGGGCAGGACAGGCAGTGATGATGAGTATCAGGTGCATAAAGAAAGGAAAGCAAAGTTTATGCAAAATACAACCATTGTCAAAGTACAAAGTCAACGTGGCAGAGAAAAAGAAACCTCAGACAGCACTCAAGGGTCTTCAGAAGAAGATAGTTCTCTGAATTTTAAGAGTAGAGAATTTGGAGAGAGAAAGCAAAAAACACACAGCTCATACCATACTGAGAAAAAGAGCTGCAATTTAAATAATGCATGTAAGAAGCAAGAAACATTTGTGTATTCTGAAGAGGAGAGGGAGACAGATGTAGATGAAGAGAAGAATGAACAAGTGGTAGAAACAGAGGAGGAAGACAGTCAGGAGAAAAAAGGGGACAAGGAGTGGGAGGAGGAAGAAGAAGAAGATGGGGAGGAGGAGGAGGAAGAAGAAGATGGGGAGGATGAAAGGAAGAAAGGAGAGGGGGACGAAGATGGAGAGGAGGAGGACGAAGATGGAGAGGAGGGGGAGGAGGAGGAGGATGAGGAAGGGGGGGAGGAGGATGAGGAAGGGGGGGAGGAGGATGAGGAAGGGGGGGAGGAGGATGAGGAAGGAGGAGGAGAGGATGAGGACGAAGGAGGAGAGGATGAGGAAGAAGGAGAGGAGGATGAGGAAGAAGGAGAGGAGGAGGAGGAAGAAGGAGAGGAGGAGGAGGAAGAAGGAGAGGAGGAGGAGGATGAGGAAGAAGGAGAGGAGGAGGAGGATGAGGAAGAAGGAGAGGAGGCGGAAGAAGGAGAGGAGGAGGAGGAGGAAGAAGGAGAGGAGGAGGAGGAGGAAGAAGGAGAGGAGGAGGAGGAAGAAGGAGAGGAGGAGGAGGAAGAAGGAGAGGAGGAGGAGGAGGAAGGGGAGGAGGAGGAGGAGGAAGAAGATGAAGAGGAAGAAGGAGAGGAAGAGGAAGAAGAGGAGGAGGAGGAGGAAGAAGAAGAAGAAGAGGAGGAGGAGGAAGGAGATAAGGAAAAGAGAAAAGAAGACAATAAAGAATTTAGACATGAAAAGCAAGATAAAGAGAAAAAGCCTGCACCAAAGAAAACTGCAGATAAAAAACAAACTAAAACTACTAAAAGTTTGAAGAAAGAAAAAATAAAAAAAATACACAGCCCCATATTGGAAGAGTCGGGCAAATTAAAAAAGCTTAACACGTTAGATAGCTCCATTAAGTTTTGGGATAATATATTACCGCAGTATTTGACACTAAAGTAACCAAAATGCTATATGCCTTTTTTTTGTATTTTCTTTCATTTATAATCCATCATGTTTCTCAAAATTGTATACATTTTTGAAATGATACTCAATTAACATTTGAAGTTTGTCTACATATGCTGAAAACACACACTGCTATGTCCACATACCATGTTGAGGCAAAGCAGGCATGATTCTGTGCATTATTTACTGTGTGCCTAACTGGCATGCCTTATCGAGAAAAGCAAGGTTAGTTGTATGATTTATTTTCATTTTAGAGGTTGATTAAAATTAAGGTCAAGAAATTTTGGCATGTGATTCAAAACTAGGCAAAAGAACATTAGAGGACATCTCCCCATGGAAATAGTAATAAGCACACTAGCAACACAAGATTGTAACGTATACTCCTTTTGTCGCTATAAGATTAGCAGTGTTTTTGCTTTTCATACAGTGTGATGGGAGAACTCTGAGCCAAAGTTCTGCTTTGAAAACATTCTGATTAAGAGGTTTCTAAAGCCTATCTAATGGAATATATTTTAATGTTTAGTGTATCAACTATAATTATTTTTCTTTCTATACATTGTTTCAGTGCATGTTTAAGGGACCTTTTCATTCATTCCATATCTCAGTTCTTTTTCTGATTTTCAGTTATTTTGATGTTTTCACATTTTTGTTTGTTCTGAAATAATACTTTAATCATGGCGATTGCTAGCTAATACAGAATAAATGTTGTGCCACCAAGGAGTGTTGCACCAAACAGTGATTACTGTTATGCCCCTGCTCTAAATTGTATTATAATTATTTATAGAATATATGTATGCACTACCAGGTCTGCTGTACTAGAAACAAATAATGGGTATTGCATGACCTACAAGACCAATACACCAGGTTGTGAGGCAAATGACACCTGAAAGGAAAAAAAATAATTGGCAAAATACTATGGTGGAACTTGTAGGCAGTAGTACATAGAGCTCCAATACCTAACAGTTCCTGCAGAAGGTACACTATATTGATAACAGTTTTGGGACTCCAACAGGGGCATCACATCTAAATACATAGACATTAACATGTAGACAGTCCCCTCCTTTGCAACTATAACAGCTTCCACTCTTCTGGGAAGGCTTTCCACCAGATTTTGGAGGGTTTCTGTGGGAATCTTTGCCCATTCATCCAGTAGAGCATTTGTGACCTCAGGTACAATGTATATTCCAGTTCATCCCAAGAGGTGTTCGAAAGCGTTGAGGTCTGGGCCAGTCAAGTTCCTTCACACCATATTCACCCAACATGTCTTTATGGGCCTCGCTTGGAGCATCCCAATATGTACAAAGGTATTGGGACACCCTGTTTAATTGCAGAAATTGGGGTTTAGGCTAGGCCCAGTGAAGCAAAATCTTATAATGATTAAGCATACCATTTGTGGGAACTGTTTGGGGAAGACCCTTTTCTATTCCAGCACGACTGTGGCCCAGTGCACAAAGTAAGGTCCGTAAAGATTATTTGGAATGTACCCAGGATCGTGTTTAGAGATCAGTGGTGGGAGAACTGATGATTTATTTACATACTTCAGTGGTTGGTATAAGGAAGATAGTTAATGTGCTTCTCTGGACAACTGGGTTTTTAGAGAGTGTTTTAAGTTTACAATAATTACAGGAGTGTTTGAAGGAAAGGGGCAATTACATCCAGCAGGGGTAAAATCCAGAACATGCAAGTGGGAAGAAGTGATATCTGACCTTTCCAAGCTGACCCTTTAAACTATGGATAACTGTGCTAAGCCAGTGCAACCTCTGTCGCACTTTACCAAACTTCACTTGTGTATTCTGTACAGTACTGGAGACACTGGGCCCATAAAGATATAGACATTCTAAAACAAGTCCAAAGTATTACAATGGTGCTCTGTCTACATTCGAAATTGTCTTAACACACACATATATATATATCTTGAGGAAAAGATGAGACAGGGGGGCATGATAGAAACATTTAAACACATGAAGGAAATGCTGGGATAAGAGCATTTTATAGAATTATGCTCACTGATGGATAAGTTGAATACAAATAGAAGATTTAAGCAAGCATTGTATAGGCATATGGGGACGCTGTACACTGGACCAGATAGGGTTTGAGGTTATACAACAGGTAGAAAATTAGGGGATACATTGAACAAATATATCTCATCTGTCTTTTTTTAATATGTTTTTTGTTTCTCAAATGTTCTCTTTTTCTCACAAAGAGGTAGAATTGCATATGCTATCTGTACCTCTGTGGTCTCTTCTTTTTCCTTTGCATGCCTCAGCAGAGTATTTATGAATACATTGCCTAAATCGTTAATATAGACATGTAAGTAATTTAAAAGGACATTAAAATACTGCTAAGAAAGAACAGATGTCACGTAAGACATCGAACCTGTTGTGCTACAGGCCGGCTTGTCACGTCTGCCTCCCCTCCTGATGTCAGATTTTCATTTGTACAGAAACAGATTGCCAAAACAAAAATTCTTCCTGATTCACAAAATCTGTTCAAGCAGAAGCTATCGTGGCAGCTGAACTCCGAAAGCAATAACACAAATGTTTAACCTTCAATTTTTTTCCATTGTAATTTTTCATGTGGTATGTTTTCAGTGTGCTGATGATTTAGCAGGTAAGCAGCGTAAGCAATGCAGAAAATAAAGTAGAGTAAAGTATTAAGAGAAGAACCATGTATCAGCTTTGTCAAGATTACACTTGAGAAGACAAAGCCACCAGGTTAAGTGATCTAGGATGTGATTTACCCCCTTATCTGCCATTAGCCAATCGGATAATTTATTTTGTCAGACTACTTATTTCACTAGCAAAACTGCTATTCCAATAGAAAGAGAATAAGTCAGGGGTGTCCAACCTGCGGCCCTCCAGTTGCTGCAGGACTACATCTCTCATACTCCTCAGCTAGTCCCTTAGCTGGAAGAGCATTATGGGAAATGTAGTCATGCAGCAGCAGGTTGGACACCACTGTGCTATTCCAATAGAAAGAGAATAAGTCATAAAACATAGTTTGCAGAAAAGCTTGTATCAGCATTGCACCTGGGTGATCAGACAAAACAATTAATTGTTAGAGATATGAGGGGGAAGCAGAATTGAAATGACAGACCGATGGTTTGTTCTACCAAAGTGGCGTTTTTCCCAATGACGTTAGAGGAGATGCTCCAGTCACACTTGGGAGGAATGTAAGTCCGAAAAAAAGTTGTAATGTGTATAAAAGCTCCTGTCTTCGTTATACCACAACATAAGGTCTCTAGTAGTGCAAAAAAGATGGGAAAAAATAAAAAGGAATTGCAATACAATGTATGTGTTGTTTATTAACCAAGTCTGCGCCATCTTCATCATTTATCACTTGCACTCATTGCTGGTACCCTACTAACCGAATACAATTACTAATTTAAAAAAAGTTTCAATACATATAAGAAACTGAATAAAAAAGGGGGGTTAACCTAAAACATATCCCCACAAGTATAAGGTACAGTCTGATTAAGAGACACTATCCTCACTTAATGTTTATTATTATTTGTTTGCCAGTAGACTAAGACTCCCAAATCTTCTCTGCGAAAACATAAAAGATACCAGAGTTGAGCTACTACTTTTTAAATGTTTTATGTAATAGTTTGCTAATCTGCAAAATCTATTAGTGGCAATATGCCCAATAAATCTGCATATTCAGTAAGACATTTCTGAAGGATCCAGTAACAATAGACTTGTGGAAAGTTGACTAAATAAAGGAAAGACGCCTTATTCACCTGTGTCATGGGCACACTACCTGCTTAAAGAAAGCAAAACAATTGTGTTTTAACTAGTTTGTCTGAAACAGGAAACAACCGAACAGTCCGAAGAAGAAGAGGAGGAAGAAGCTGAAGAGGAGGAAGTGGAGGAGGAGGAGGAGGAGGAAGAAGAAGAGGAAGAAGACTCTGAAAGCGGCCCTGTTAAAACACCTGAAAGTGAAAGTGCGGTCATACAAAGACCTGAAAGTAAAACCGAAGCTGCTGCACAAAAAGGGGAAAGGGTCAGATCATAAATTTGTATTTCCTTTTCACTCATCCTTTTGTGTTAAATTCAGTATTTTCTGATTTGCCCAAACATGTAGATGCAGTTCATTTAGCTTATCTGTAGATGGCTGCATTTAGTTGCCCCAAGTATTTTGTCAGATACTTGTAGCTTTCAGTGTGTTCTTATTTTCATCAAACAACCTGTGCTTTTCTGTTTATTTTGTGTTTGTTTGACAGCAAAACCTGTGAATCCCATAATGTGCCTTTGGGCTGTTATCTTCTCGGCCATTGGGATCACCTTGGTTCTGAAGCAGATAGTTGTCAGCCTACGTCTGGAGATAGATAGTAAAAGATTGCCATGTTCTTAGACATTACGAAATTACTTTATTAACTAAAACTTAGTTTTTATTAACTTTATTAACTAAAACTTAGCACTTAGTCGAGCGTAAATTATTTCATATATGTATTGATAATTACAATTAACATATGAAAACCACCACAATTAATTTCTCCTCAAAAGCTTTATTGTAGAACTTCCTATAAAAATGGTTCCTTGAAAACTCTTCTCTGTTCCATAACTTTGTTGTAAATTGACCCAATTATAGCATCGTATATTTCAATTATTTGAAAAGATTATTTAATAAAGGTGTTAACTTTTTTAATAGGAGTTGACCAAAGCTGCTGTTGATCACGAATCATCAAACATGGCTGAAGGTATGTAATATACCAGGAATGTTACATGTTTAAACCTCTCGAAGATGTTTTTTGATGGGGTATATAAAATATTTTTAAATGGGAAGAGGTCTAAAGCAGGGGTCAACAAGTTTAGTTTGGATCTAGGAGACAGCTTTTGTTTTTCTTCCCCAATCGTGTTTTTATTTTCCTGGCACCCAGGGTTTGTTTCGAGCCTTGCCGTACACTAACATATTTACACACCACACAGTAACAGGCACACGCTAACACCTTACACTCACAAACACTAACCCCTTACAGCAATACGCACGTTCACATTCTACTCTCATATGCACACATGCTAACACCATACACAAAACTAAATGCTCACATACATAACACTATATGCTCACATATCACCCATGCTAATGTGATACTGTAACAAAAACACCATACACACTAGTACCACACTGTTATACACACACACACACACTGGCAAACACTATGCATATATAAAATTATACACTCTTTAACACTATGGACACATACACACTAATCTGTCATTGCAATACAGTAGACATACTGACCTTGCACTATACATTTACATACACACTGACTCTAGCACTATAAATATACACACATACACACTGATACTACAGTATACACACACACACTCAAGGACTGACTCCAGCACTAAACATGTACACACTGTCTCCAGCACTTTACTTATTCGCACATTGACTGACTGACACTACAATATACACTAACTACAACACTATATATTCATACACTGACTTTAAACTGATTTGTCTTCTTTTTATTGATATAATTAATCACAGAATCGGCACAATCTTCAGAAAACAAAGAATCAAAAACAACATTGCTTGAGAAAACAAGAAGGGTAAGAGATTTTCTCATTCATTCTCTTGTTTATTTTTTTATTTTTCTGTATATGTACAGGGGTGATTTTTGATTTTGTGGAACCTTATACAGAAAAATGTAGGCATGTCTCTGGAAAATACATCTAGCCATATTAATCCAAATGAGTCTAAAGTTGAAGGTGATACACTTTAGTGGGCCAATATTCCTTCTGTAGTCCCAAAATCTTATGTGACTCTATCTTTCTATACAAAACTAAAAATGTGCAGCTTTGCAATGCTTGAAAAGCTGTTGCACCACTTAAGAAACCAAATGGTTTCTGCTGTCAGTTCTTCATTCCGTGGGTTGCTATGATAAGATTCCGTTTTATACTTCAACATAAACAGAATTATGCTCTGGAACTTACAGCAATTCTTAGTAAATAAGATTTTTCTTCAGATGTCTAACACAAAAATGCATATTGCTGTTTAGCTCCTAACATGATCTAAATACATTTGTGAGCATTGTTAGTGAACCAAATTAAGACGTAGAGTCATGTAACCTTTGAAGACCTCAAAGGTCCCATCTTATTAATGCAGAAAAAGCTTCTCTGTGGTCTGGAATAAAATATTAGCCTGAACATCTAACCCGATATTCACTGGGGTCCACTAAAAGGTATCACCAGCTTCCTAAAGCTGCATACATATATTCACCCACTACATACAAATATGCCTAATATTATTGTTTACATTTAGAATAATGTAGAGATTTGGTCGTTTTAATAGTATTTTGTCCTCCAGATTTCGATTTTCAAAAGAAGATCAACAACCAGCCAAAAGCCTCTGCATGAGACCAGCCACGGTTCAGAGACAAATGCTGTAGAAAACCACAAAGAAGGGATCAAAGACAAAGAGAGCAAAGCAGATAATGCAAATCACGAAGGAACAGCTCAGTCTAACCCAGACCTTTTAGGAACAGGACGCAATGTCCAAGGAAGATCTAAATCCGCTACTTGTGTAATATTATGAGAAATAATTACCCCGTGTGAGCTTCTTAAGATGATACTTGCTGAAAGCACGTGCCTTTAATGTCCCAATGTGTTTATTCATGTAACAGTATAATTGGATAGCAGCTGTAGTCATTTATTAGATTGCTTTTTCATTACCCCAACCCATTTTCAATTGGAACACATTTTGGAAGACAACTGGGTGCAGGTTGTTTTTTTTGTTTTGTTTTTTTATCCTTCTTACATTTATTTTTATACCACTACACTGAACTGTTAAAGTAACTAAAATACATTGATTGTGATATTATTGGTTACCTGCAGCCCCACAAAAGGTTAACTGGCAAGCACTTTATTGCAATAAACAATCATTTAAATAAACCAATAATTTGTGGGGGGAGTGTGGATTATTTATGCTCTTTTTGTGAAACGTTATAGCAAGTACAGATATTGAAAAAAATGTAATGTTTTTTTATGGCATAAAATATATAATATATGCATGCATCTTGTATATAATATTTAAAATCCTTGTTTGATATGTAAGATAAAATGAAAAGGCCTAATTTTATATTCCTTATAATGCTTGCAACACTATTCAATTTTGTGTAAATTTGTAAGGTTAGCACAGAAAATAATCTCTATATAATTGCTGTGGCCTTCATTGTTCAATATTTTAACGCAAAGAAAAATATATATTTTTTTATTGTGCATGCTTTGGTTTACAAATCCTTCCTTTTTTTCAGATTGAACTGTGGAATGATATATATTAAATGTAAATATAAAAGTGTTGTGAAATAAGATCTGCTGTGCTTTAGTAATACGTTGTGAAAAATAAAAATGTTATTTTAATATTGAGCACGAGGAGATGCAATTTTTTTTTGCTGTATTTAACGCATAGCCTGATAATGGAGTCAGTGTGTGTATGTATGTATGTATGTATATATGTGTGTGTGTGTGTATAGATATATATATATATATATATATATATATATAAATAGCTGGTATTTGATGCTACTATTAAAAAGCTACATAAAAGCTTAAAAGGACTTACGGGGGTCACGTTTGCAAATAAAGGAATATATATAATATTCTATGTGATGCATTTTTTAGTTCAGTAGGATAGAGTAAAATGATGCCGTTATATCAATCAGTTGTCCTAGCTTGACTGCACTCTAAAAACCAAACAACAACTCAAGTTTGCAATAAACAGCTGTCAAGTTATTGTCACACACTGTCAGTAGCGTACCTAGCGGGGGCGGGGGGGGGGGGGGGGGGGCGGTCCGCACCGGGTGCCGCTCATCAGGGGGGTGCCAACTTGCCGGCACCCCTCCAGAGACGGACAGTAATGTCCGCCGCTGGAGGAGCAGGCTCGCAAGGGAGCGGTATCGGAGGTCTTTAACAGACCTCCGGCTCCCTTGAGTGATTTTAAGCCGGGTTCAACCCTTGAACTCGGCTTAAAATCACTCAAGGGAGCTGGAGGTCTGTTAAAGACCTCCGATATCGCTCCCTTGCAATTCGCGCGGCAACAGCTGCTGTGCGCCGGGATTTGTTGTCAGATCCCGGCACACAACACTGAAGCCGCGCCCACTGAACCGGAAGAAGACAGAAGAACTGAAGAAGAGGAGCGAAGAGGAGGAAAAGAAGCTGTAAGGAGAAAAGAGGAAAGGTAGGAAAGCATTCAGTGAGTGAGAGTGGACTGGTATGTGTGGATTGGTGTGTGTGTGTGGATTGGTGTGAGTGTGTGGATTGGTGTGAGTGTGTGTGGATTGGTATATGTGCGGATTGGTATGTGTGTGAGAGTGATGGGTGTTATGCTGTACCGTTTCCAATGTGTTTTTCATTATATAATTATGCTCTAGTACATCATAACTCCCATCACTCTATACTGTTCCATACAGTGGCAGAGCTGGGAGACAGAGGCCTTGCACCCCCACCGCAGGACTCCTGAAAGGTAAGTGAACTTCAAAGGGGGAGAGGGTAGATAGGGAGAAGGGAGTGAGGCGGGGGGATAGGGGGTAGATAGGGAGAAGGGAGTGAGACGGGGTAGGTAGGACAAAAGGTAGTGAGAAGGGGTAGATAGGGCAATCATACTCCTATCATGCCAAGTCTGCGAGTACAT
This sequence comes from Spea hammondii, assembly GCA_029215755.1. Taxonomy (NCBI): domain Eukaryota; kingdom Metazoa; phylum Chordata; class Amphibia; order Anura; family Pelobatidae; genus Spea; species Spea hammondii. The sequence goes on from JARDYJ010000002.1 coordinate 115,068,500, forward strand.
CCTGGAATCTGGGTATGCCTGGGCATGACAGGAATGTGATTGCTGTTAACAATCATATATATATATATATATATATATATATATATATATATATATATATATTAATATTGTTATTTAATTGTTTTGTCCTATTTTGGTGTGTTACTTACTTTAAATAAAAGTGTTAGATTTTTTTTTTATGGTGTGTGGGGGGGTCATATTCGGTTTCGGCCAGGTAAATGCTGCATTTTCGGTTTCAGTCCAGAATTCGTTTCGGTGCATCCCTACTACTAATGAAGTGGTAGGCCTACACCACATCAATGTTTGGCTTAGTATATAGAGATAGGAGTTATGCTGTACCACCATCAATTTCTGCCTCAGTATATAGTGATAAGTGTTATGCTGTACCACCGTCAATGTCTGCCTCAGTATATAATAACAGTAAGTGTTATGCTGTACCACCTTCAGTGTCTGCGCCGGTATATAACGGTAGAAGCTATGCAGTTTTAAAGTGTGTCTGGGGGGGGTGCCACATACAGGATCCGCCCCAGGTGCCAAATACTCTAGGTACGCCCCTGCACACTGTTAAGATTTACCATACAACAATCTAGTTTGTAAGCCTTTTTAACCCCTTAAGGACAATGGGCGGTCCCTAAACCCATTAAAAACAATGCATTTTGAGCCTGTACATGTACAGGCTTTGTCATTAAGGGGTTAATTGTAAGACGTTTTAGTCCCTTGACCAGCTTTCTGTGAATATGGTCCAGCTGTTTTCCGCTGTACCTTGATACAAGTTGACTTAAAATCTGGCCAATATGTTTTTTCGTGTATTGGAAATTTGGTTCATCAATAACTCTGGTCACTAACCTGATTTAACTTGACCATAACGACCTTATTACAGCTTTCTAACCTTTTTTAAATCAGCAAATTATACTTAAGGCTCTAAATACATTGAACACCAGTTTATTCTTTGGCAAAGTTACATGGGGTGGAAACATTATACATATGTATAAAGCAGGATGTTCATTACAGAGAGTGAAACAATGTGTTCAGGATGAAACCATTACCGTATTTCCCCATGTATAAGACGCACCTTTTTTCAAAAAATTAGGGGTCTAAAAACAGTGGTTGTATAACTTCCAAGTCCCTGCCTGCAGTCACACTGACTACTGACCCCGCCCCTTTCCTTATAGCGTCCACATGGCTAAGCAACTCATCTAACAGTAAGTAAAACATTAATATTTGGGCTGCTGAACGTTAAGGGAGGTGGGGGTTAATTTAGGGGCAGTTATGGTTAATGGGGTGTTTAGGGTTAATTTAGGGGCAGTTAATGGATGGGAGTGATGAGGAGTATGAATTTTATGATAAATAAAACTTGAGTTCAATAACTATGTAATAATTTTTTTTTTCAAATTCCGGGCCCCCCAATTAAGGTGCTTCTTATACATAGGACTGTCTTATACATGGGGGAATACAGTATTTTTGGCACAAATAAAAAAGTGTCAAATGAACTGCAGACCAGACTTTTTTTTCTTAATAATCAGAATTTGTCTCCAGGTTTAAGAGGGTTGCAGACCTCCTCTTATAAGTGGGGGCTTCATGGTAGAGGTGGTCTGCAACACCTCATGCCCAATGATGTATTCTGGTCTAAGCTAACTTGGCTTTGGTCTAGAAGGGAGGCATGGAGATCAGGCTCCTTGTCACACCAGTGCTAAATGGTCTGGTTAAAAGAGAGATTACTGATCTCCCCAGCTGGCTGATTAAAATTATGGAGGACCGTGCTTAGCCGGCACAGTTATTATATTTTAGTTTTGCACAGCATCATGTGTCCTAAAAAAAGGCTGGCTCACCAATAAGTATTACAAAACATTTACTTCTTCCTTGCTATAATCATTAAACAAATGTAACTAGTTTTCACATCTTTTGACACAGAGAAAGCTTTTGCCAAGCTTCATTGAAACTTTTTGAGAATGGTGCAATTGAAGGTTGGATTCCCACAAACTTTTTGTCAGCCATAATGACCTTATGTTCAGCCCCCTCTGCATGGGTTTCGCCAATGGGTTTTCTTTCTGATACGCTAGCAATCACAAATGGTACTCGACACGGATGCCATTTATCGCCCCTTTTATATATGATGGCTTTGGGATGCTTGGTGGAAACATTAGAACTTACTCAGGCATAGCATGTTTCACAACATGATGGCAGAGAAATTAAATTAGGCCTATTTGCAGATGATTTCCTAGCTGTTTTAACGAGACAAAAAACTTCACCTGGGCCTATTTTGAAATTCATTTGAGGAGTACAGTACAGTCATTCACAAATCCTTAGTCTAGGCCTACCTGGCAGAGAGAAGGAAGACCTTAGCTACCAATTATTTATTTGAGCGACAAAAAATGTTCCTAGTTTATCTCGGAATCTGGGAACCTACCATTCGCTTAATTTAATCGCAACAACACTTAAAGCAATTTTTTTCCTGTGCTTTTTTTTGGAATAACATCTATATTCCAACAATATGATTGTTTATTTTGTCAATTTCCGAATCGATAATAATCGATAACGGAAATCGTTGTCGACGATTTCCGTTATCGATTAATCGAGTGATCGATTAGTTGTTGGAGAACTCGGCTCGTTTTACCTCCTCCGCGAGCGTTTCCCGGCTTCTGCTACGCGCGCTGCAGTCTCCGCCTTCTTTGAGCTACGTGACGCGCTTCAATGTTGGTCTGCCGTTCGAATAAAGTTTTCGACTTCTTGAAGCTTGGAAGTGGAACCAGTCCATAGCTGAGGTAAGTGATTCTCTATGTGTGAATGTCTATGTGTGAGAGTGTCAGACTGGGTGCAGGGCTGGGTGTGAGTGGGGATGCAGGGCAGAGTGTGAGTGTGGGTGCAGGGCGGGGTGGGGGTGCAGGGCAGAGTGTGGGTGCAGGGCTGGGTTCAGGGCAGAGTGGGAGACTGGGTGCAGGGTGGGGGTGTGGGTGCAGGGCAGGGTGTGAGTGTGGGTGCAGGGCAGGGTGCAGAGCAGAGTGGGAGACTGGGTGCAGGGCAGGGTGCAGAGCAGAGTGGGAGACTGGGTGCAGGGCAGGGTGTGAGTGTGGATGCAGGGCAGGGCAGGGTATGAGTGTGGGTGCAGGGCAGAGTGGGGGTGGAGGTCAGAGTGTGAGTGTGGGTGCAGGGCAGAGTGGGAGACTGGGTGCAAAGTGCTGGGTGCAAAGTGTTGGGTGCAAAGTGCTGGGTGCAGGGTGCAAAGTGCTAGGTGCAAAGTGCCGGGGCAAGGGGCAAAGTGAGTGCTGGGGCAAAGTGAGTGGTTTAGGTATTAAAACTAGTTTGATAAATATTGTGTTTGGGTTCTCGTACTTTGAAAATATTGTTTTTTATTACATCATAACAAAATAAGAATGTTAATGTAAATTTTAAGTTGTTTTTTAACATCCAGTTCATTAAATTTTAAATAAACGAAAAGTTTGCATATTGTTTTTTTTTTATCCGATTAATCGATTAATCGAAAAAATAACCGGCCAACTAATCGATTATTAAAATAATCGTTAGTTGCAGCCCTAGTTTGTTGTGCAGTGTTTTATTATCAAGCTAGTATTTTGTGAATTCTTTTGTAATTAAGGCAAACTCCATTTTCACAGGAGTTGTGTGGCAGGAAATGTAGTTCCTGTAACTGTATTTAAACTTTCCATATTTTCACAAATATTCTTTTCATATATTCTTTTCTTGAGGCTTAACAGGTTCTTCTTCACTACTGACCATGTTGTCCCTGAGCTAACTCCAGCTCAGCAGCGCACTCACTGTTCAGTGGGGCCTCGTACAGACCAAAAGCCTGGCCCCTCTCATCAGCCTGCCCCATGTCCATCCCATTGTCCTCCCATGTTCCACCCATGAGCACATCTTATGATGGCAAGGCCAAGCCTAGGGTTAATGGTGCCTGGGTGCAGTATTTCTAACTGACACACAACTTGGCCTCACAAACATTAGCACCTTACATAACACACATGCTAACATCAAGCGCTCATGCACACGCATGTAGGGCTGCAACTGACGATTATATTAATAATCGATTAGTTGGCCGATTATTTTTTCGATTAGTCCATGAATTGGACAAAAAAGAATATGCACATTTTTGGTTTATTTAAAAAAATATAATGAACAACCTAGATGTTAAAAACAAACATCAATATAAAAAAATTAAAAACAGCACTTTCACTCTATCACAACGGCATCTCTCTAATCACCTTCTTATTTTATGATGACATAATAAAAAAATCTATATTTTAAAGGTACAAGAACCCAAACACTATGTGACAGAATGAGCTGTCATACAGGGCCCCAAGGTACTCAGAGATGGCTCCAGCCTGGCTGTCAAACAAAGATAGCACAGGCAGGAACTCCATTGTGTAACTAATCCCATCAATAGGATTGCTGCCAGGGGATTAAAGGTTGGGTTGTCTACATGCACCTATTTATCAATGTTAATTTATGTTACTGCAGTTCTGTGGATATATGAGTCTGTTTTACAACAATAAACTGTTCACTCCTGCTGTACTCAATTCAAGGTAGTTGTGTCTATTTATTGGGTACACATAGCAGGGTTCCAAGGTGTGCATGCTGGCTGGTGCTGGAAGTGATTTCGGGGACAACAGGAGGAAACATCTGGGTGATCTCTTGGTGAACCCGTTACACACGATATTTCTCAAACTAGGTTTTAATACCTAAAAAAAGTTTTACTAGTAAATATTAATTCACATGTAAACTTTTTGTTCATATTAAATAAAAACTACGAGAAAAATGCATGTCTTCTTTTATTTGCCAACCTGCCCCCCCCAGTTATGCACATCTGACCCAGGCGTGCCACTCTGCCCCCAAATATGCCTTATACCCCCTATATGCCACTGTGCCACCCTGATATGCCTTCAACCCCCTATATGCCACTCCACCCCCAGATATTCCTTATATGCCCTGATATGCCTTATACCCCCTGATATGCCTTATATCCACTATATGCCACTCTACCCCAGATATGCCTTATACCCCCCTATATACCTTATATCCCCCTATATGCTAATGTGCCCCCCCGATATGCCTTATACTCCCCTGATATGCCACTCTACCCCCCGGATATGCCACTCTGCCCCCCAGACTTGGTGTCTAGTGGGGGCAGCCAATGCGTGCAGACAAACCTCCACTGCTGGCCGGCACTTTCCCTGGAGCACCGGCTGCCAGAGAGGAGTATCCTCCGCAACGCTGAGGGTACCTGGATCCTCCGCTTCTGCCCTCCACTTCCACTGGGGCTTCTACAACGGAGCGCCAGATTGACAGGACCTTCCATTGCTCTATCATAGAAGTCCCAGCGGAAGTGGAGGATAGCAGCGGAGGTTGTCTGCACGCATCTCACAGACGTCCACCGGCTGCCAGAGAGGAGGATCCTGGTGCCCTGCAGCATTGCGGAGGATCTGGATCTTAGTGTTATAGTCCTCTATTTGAGGTCGGATTGTAAAACGAAGGGTATTTTTTAGAGCATTTTTTATTCGATAAAATTGATGCACACACTATCTAAAACATACATACACACTGGCTCTGACACTACAATACAGTATACACATGCTGCTCTCCCTCGCTCCGACTCTCTCTCTTAACGCACAGAGACATCACTCTACTACAGCTCAAACCCTCCATGCCTCTAGCTGCCTCTCTACTACAGCGGGGTCACATAATGCACGCTGGGAGCCTCAGTTACCAGACATCATGCACCAACATCACCCCCTCAGTGTGTCCCTGTGGCCAAGCAGGATCAGCTCATTCAGTTTCACAGATATGGTCATTTCACATTCTACCCAAACAGATTTTTCCAACTTGCAATAAATTAGTAGTTGGTTCTATGGAAACACGGAGCATGACAGTAGTTGTCAGCTCATTTGAATACCTCGCTACTCATTATCCCCCAGGATAGTTTTATTCAACTGGTCTCATAGTGTTTCCCTGTTACCTCAAAAAGTAATCCACAGCCAGGTCATTATACAGCAGTCTCAAAATTGTCTGCAGTTCTTTGTGGTTACTCATATATCTTCCAGCAATTTACTTAGATAAATATCCTTATGACTGGAGTTACAACTATGAAGACAGGTTTCCTAGACGTATTGGTCGCAATTCAATGGTGTGACTAAGTCTTAATTGGCTTCAACTGTGTTACACAAAAACAAAGAGGGCAATGCAACAACAAAACTAAACCTCATAGAAAGATTATACATTCTACTGTATGACTACATAGAAAATGCCACATTAAAAACATATCTATACCAAAATTGGAGGACTCGCCAATGTTGAAATAAGTTCTAGCCTGGGTGCTGCTGAACTACCACTACTTATACATTGTTACAGAAGAAAATAGTAACACACAGTCCATGTGTTTGTGTAAATCTGCCACACTTCTCTATTGCAGCATAAAAACAACTTGGTATGCAAATGTTTGGATGCATGCAGCGGCACAGAAAACCGTCCCCTTAAAGTGATTTAATGAGGTAAGCATCGACCATTAAATCTCTCCCCTAGACTGCTTCACCTGACTAAACTAAATGTACACACTGTACAAGAACCAAATAAACACACTGTGCATGCTCAGTCAATCAAACCTCAACAATGAGTTTTAACTCTTTCAATGCTAAAGCATGTTATCCATCATAAGACGTCAACCACACTGCTACTTCAATCACATCCCGAGTGTCAAATGCACCACCATCCGTTTGCACACTTAAATACTTAGGACACCTATTTAACAAAATGTCATCTTGGTCACCAGTCACACTGTTCACATAAAAGTTTAAAATGTGTAATATGTGTAATGAAATATAATAATATTCTGCCTCTCTCTGTAAATATCCTCGCTTCTTTGTGATGAAGATGGACAATCAAAATTCATTGAGTGTGGTAAAGATGAAAACACTGTTGTTAGCACTGTTGACCAGAGGTTATCTCCTGCATTCCACTGTTAGCTTTAGAGTTATAACATAATTCAGCTTTAAAGAAGAAAAATCTGTATCCTATCAGATTCCAGGATCTAACTTTTATGTAAGCTGTTTTAGTAGCGCCTGTTAGAGAGGTATGCGTGGATTATCCTGTGATACCCGTGATGGGGTGTCCATTATAATTGTTTTATGCGTAGATGTATACATATGTTTTTTGTTTTTATATATATTTTGTTTTTACTGATTGTTGCTGGTTTAGCTGTTTCTCACACCTCTTTCTAGATATATAAGCAGGGTATTAATACATTTGTCCATGATCATTTTTTCAAAACATAAGTAAGATTTCTTGTGGTTAAACAGATATACCTAGAAAACAAAACAAAAAAACAATAAATAACGGAAAGATAAATAACACTGAACACATTTATTTGTTATTTTGCAGATGTCTGGATCTTCTCCCGTAATAACATCTTTTGGAAATAGGCGCTTGTGCAGGAGGCAACAGGAAATATCCCTTCTCAATGAGACCATTAATAAAATAAATCTCCTTTCACGCTGCCGATGTGTTTAAAGTTTGCATTTTTTTAAAATAACCTACACCTTGTGTCAGTTGTTTTTTTTTTTTTTATGTCGCATACTCAATAGCTTGATTCTTTGTAGAAAAAAAGTGAAACCTTCAAAAAAAATCCTTCTCCAGTCATGTAGGGATTCTGCAATGTCCAATAAGGGATCACTTTACTCCCCCCTTTTTCCTGGCAAAGTTTCAGTTCTCTAAGGAAAAAAAAACTTGTGGTATCTTGCTTCTTGCCTGGAGCTTAAAGACTGTGTAGAATTCCTTCCTCTCTCTTTTTTATGCTTTTTTTTTACTCCTTTAGTGTTCAGCTGCAGAGGGAATTAGCTTTAAAGTCATGGGAGCGTCGCTCTACCTAATCTTTTTGGTAACCTTTAACGTGTACATGAGCAATGGATACGAAGGTATGGCTGTTAATTATTCAATGAAACGTGTACATATTAACGCTTGGGAAATATTTGCTTGGCTCAGGTTATATTTAACCGAGTGGAGAGTTGGCCATTAACGTATCAGTTTTGGCAAAACATAGTGACATATAGATTATCCTTGTACGTAGTTTTATGGTACAAATGTAATATTTTTATTGTGTTTTTTTTAAAAGTTTTTGTTTCTTTTATTCTCAGGGATGTAACAAAATTCTTGTGTTTTTAAGCAATTTCTAGTTAATATACATTTGTTTATGCTGGATTTCCTTAGTGTCAAAGTACACACAGTCATCAGTAGTGGAAAGGCATTCATGTATATTTAAGTTAACTCTTTATTCAAACCTATGATTTTATTTCTTAAATCTAACCCTTTGTTACCTCAATTTACCAAAACTTCAGAATCTTAAAGTTATCAGTTTCAGTTAATAATTATGCATGTTTAATCTTTTAAAAAAAAATATTTACATTTTTAAATATAAAAAAGATTAAACATTTTTAAATATTTTAATTTCTGAAACATAACTCTCCGACACTACAGCTCTTAAAGCTACAGGGAAATTGTCCAGAAACGCTAATAAAGTAATAAATAAAATTAATTCTACAAAAAAAAACCATAAACAACAGTATGTAGTCCCATTACAAAGTTTAAAGTTTGGTGTTTTGTGTAAGTTTTGTAACCGTTGCTGAAATTTTTTTTTAAAACACACAGACAGTTTTTAATAACATGTTTTCATTTGGAAAAAATATTTAGATAACGGTTCGACAGTAAACAATATTAAGATATAATCTATAATACACTCTGTATAAACAGGAAATGATTTTCCGAAAAGATTGCCATAAGTAAATAAATGAATGTATAAATGTTTATTTGGCTATATTTATGCTAGCTTGCTTATACAGTAAATTCTTTACAAAACGTATACGCAAAACATAATGCACAATGCACATTGATGTCATGGTATGTAATTCTTGCCTTTAGTCACTTGTCTGGAGGAGGACTGTCTAAAATCCCTGGAACTCTAAGGGTTTACTAAGCCAGCTGTGATGACTAGAATATGACATCATAAAAATACATCTGTTTCAGTTGCTGCTCTTGACATGATTAGAAAAAAATGGTATTGGGTTCGGGCTTCCAGGAATGGTGTTTTTAATGTTATATTTTGTGTACAGCACGTGAAACGGGTCCCTCAGCTTGGTCTGTCACTTAGTGTGGTGCGGCTTATTTTTGCCACCCGCTACACACTGTGATGGGGCATATGGTGTCACTATTCTCCTTTCATTATTACTTGAGAAAGGGTACAATAGAGCAAGATTCTAATTGGCAGTACCAATCATTTTATGTGGTAAGATCCAATTACCCAGGGGCATTTAGATCACTATTACAGGTCCATATGGCTTCAGACTGTGAAACACTTATACCCAACAGACAGTCAGAGTTCCCAAAAGGGGCTCATCAGTTAAGGAAAGAGAGACATTTTGGTGTCAATGAGGCTGTATTGTTTACTTAGCATTAGTGAATGTGATAACATGGTGAGGTGCTCATTAATGGTAAATTGATGTTGCTAAACCTCTGTATGGAAAATAGTCACCTGAGTGGTATCCATCTCAGTAGAATTTGTGTTATGTTGCAGCTGCTCAATAATGCTTGTTTCCTCAAATTATCTTTTCTTAATATTCTGGTTTTATCATGTTCTCTCTTGTGGTCAGTGTTGTCTCTAGATAAAATCTCTTTTTTCTGACATAGTCTGATTCTGCCCATAAATGCAAGGCAAATTTTCTCTGCATAAGGGAACCAACAACCTGAGAAGAACACATTGTAGGCCAGGCTATTAAGTTGTTCTGATATCTCTTCTATGCAACTTCTCCCCTGGGGGTGACATGGAATCACTTGTACAGGAATACTAAACACGTCCCATTGAGGAGGCCCATGTAGGCTGAATATACACCTGGGGTTGTTGCATCCCTCATGCTGTCCAAATATGCCTCAAATTCAAACTAGGTACATCTGGGAAAGATGGTATCTATAAATATTTCACAATTCAATAGATCATACTTAGTGAAATACATTCATGTCTAGACTTGTGCATTCAGATTCCTATGAATTGCAAATGTATCGAATTTTGGCAAAGTCTGTGGTTAATACAACACCAGGAAAATGAGACCAGACCCATACAAATCAGACAAAAACAAAACAAAAAGCCCAACCCTTACCCTCACTCTCTCACTTTGTCCGAACCGTTTTTGGCACATTTTCACATGTCTAGTAATAACATTCAAGTGCTCTGTGATGAGATGCTATGATGGCTTGTAAGTGTTGGAACAGGGTGTCCGACGAGCCCCTTGCATGCCTTCCACAGAACTTAGTTCTAAAACTACATTCCAGGAAATATCCTTTTGGCATAATCCTTGTCCTCTTCTAACAACAAATGCAATTGCCCAGGTACAGGGGGGGCTATATGGCTACAACATATATTTATAGCTCATAAGCCATAAAATCTATGAGAAATACATTGTTCTACGCACAGTGAAATTAGGATTTTCCACATTGACCACCCATCTACTATATAAAATGTATGTATATATTCAGCATTTTACAACTGTATACATTATTATATAGTCTTTTCAAAATATTCTGTCCGCAAACTGTACACTTTACCCACTGGGAAGATGTAGGAGCATCTGTATTCTATTAAGTGTACTAACCTAAATTGTACTAATCATGAAAGAATTCCAGCCTATAATTTGGCTTTATGGTTAAATGAATGGTGCCTTAAACAATTAGACAATATATTTTAAAGATATATTTGTTTTATGTGAAAACTGGCTCCTTTTAATCACTTTTTAATGGTGTTTATTAACTATTCATTAGTTTCTAAAAAGATCACTGTGGTTTCTCTCAGAATATGGAGTCAGTTATAATTAAAAAGTGGAGTAAACAGCTTTGCATGGTAGTAACTGCTTGCCAAGTAAGCCTGTTTATTTTGGCGCTTGAGAAAACTCCTGGCTGTAGTTTTTGGCTTGAGTTGGGTTGGAAGTTGCATTTAAAGGGATAGGATGGCTTTATATTTTCAGGTTTTCAGGTATGAAGTGGTTGTAGTACTTTTTCTTTACATTACTAAGGAAGACAGACTATGCTAAAGAAGTTGTTGAATGTCTAGAAGTATTATATTTCTGTTGAAACTGTTGTTGTCGCTTTATTTTGCATAGATCTTAACTTTAGTTGAAATATTAACCTTTAATAGGCCATTGCAAAATGGATCTAGTACACAGGGCTGCATTTAGTATTGATTGGACCCTAGGCAAGCATTTGCTTCAACAACCACTTCAACAAAAAACCCACAAAATAGGAGACTGTCAGAGTCAGTGCAGTCTTCCCTCCTTCTGACCCTAGCATGACTCCGTATGAGATATCTTTAATGCCACTCGCGCAGGGCAGGGGAGTAGCACCATACTATGCGATTGCATAGCAAATTAATAGTTTGGTGAACAGAAACAGAGTGTGAGTTGTGATCAGGGCCAGCTTAATGTGATCAGGCACCTTGTGAGGGTCACCCTCCTGGGGGCCCCTCCCCCATCATCACCCCCAGAGTCCCTTTGTCCCCTCCTTTACTGTAACAAAACTCTCTTTTCCTCACTCATGTAGTTCGGGTATAGATCAAATAAACAATACATGAAAAGACAGCATTGCGGGTATTGATCAACTGAATTAGACATACAGACAACAATGCATGACATCATACCATGTCATGATTTATTCAATTTCTAAACAATTTGAAGTCCTTCATTCTACAGTAAGAAAGATTATTCAAAGTGGAATACATTCTTCCCAGGAGTGGATGTCCCAGCAAATTCATCACAAGGTCAGGCCGTGCATTGCTCAGAGAAATTGCAAAAAAACCCAAGAATTGCATCTCAGACTCTACAGGCCTCAGTTAGTATTGTAAATGTTAAAGTTAATAAAAGTACAAAAAGACTAAACAAGTATGGTTTGTTTGAAAAGGTTGCCAGGAGAAAGCATCTGCTCTCTAAATGGCAACACGGCTTGGATTTGCAAAGTTGCATCTGCACAAACCACGCTACTTCTGGAGCAATGTCTTTTGGACATACGCGACGAAAGTGGAGATGTTTGCCCATAATGCACAGTGGCACATTTGGAGAAAACCAAACACAGCATATCAACACAAACACCTCATACAACTGTCAAGCACACGATGGTGGAGGGATGATTATTTGGGCTTGTTTTGCAGCCACGGGACCTGGGAACCTTGCAGTCATTGACCTCCTCAGTTTACCAAAGTATTCAAGATTAAAATGTGAGGCCATCTGCCAGCTAAAGATTGGCTGAAATTGGGACATGCAATAGGACAATAATCCCAGATGCACCAGCACATCTACAACAGAATGGCTGAAAAAGAAAAGAAGTCCAGACCTCAACCTGATTTAAATGTTGTGGTGGGTCCTTAAGAGAGCTGTGCATAAAAAATGTCCACAAACCTCAATGAACTGTGAAGTGAGAGATTGAAAAAGTCATACAAAAAATGATTCCTTCACGTTATTACTGCTAAAGGTGGTTCTACAAGCTTTTGAATCATAAGGCATACATAGTTTTTCACACATGGCTTCTCAATTTTGGCTTAATTTTTAGTTGAATAAATCATGACATGTTATAATATGTCATATGTTGTTTTTCATCTGAGGTTGTTTTTACCTAAATTTTAGACCTGCTAAGGAATCATTGTTATTATGTCCTGAAGACCATAGAATTCAAAGAGGTTTAAACTGGGCTATTTTCCCTGGTGAGAACACTTTGATTATGAAAGTTTGGTAACAGATTTTGTGACAGGGATATGTCTATTTGAATAAGGAACGACAAAATATTCTATCTGCCACAATTCATTTTAATCAAGATATGCACTTTTAAAGGCCTTATTGTAAGTGAAGAAATATATATAAAAAAAAATCCTTTTCATTTCCCAACCTGCCCACCAGTTATGCACATCTGCCCCCGGCTTGCCACTCTGCCCCCCAGATATGCCACTCTGCCCCCAGATATGCCTTATACCGCTTTATATCTCTTATACCTACCTGATATGCCACTCTGCCCCCCCCCCCCCAGACATACCAATGCATCTCCTTGTCCCCTGTGCTTCAGACTCCCTGGTGTCCAGTGGGGGCAGCCGGCAAATGTCTGCGCAATGCACGTAGACAACCTCTGCTGCTACCCGGCACTTCTGTCAGGGTTTCTATGCTGGGCAACAGTGGAGGTTGCGCACAGACATTCACCGGCTGCCAGGTCCCCTGCAACGCTGCAGGGTTTTCTCTTCTTTGGCAGCCAGTGAATGCAATGGCACCTCTGCTGCTGCTGCCCGGCACTTCCACTGGGGCTTCTATGATGGAGCACCGGAAGGTCACGTCACACTGGTGCACCAGTCATAGAAGCCCTAGCAGAAGTGTTGGGCAGCAGCGGAGGTTGTCTGCATCGGGCAAACGTTAACCGGTTGCCAGAGAGGAGGATCCAAGTCCCCTGCAGCGGTGTAGGGAATCCGGATCGTAGTCTTATAGTCAGACCTCTATTTGAGTTCAGATTAGAAGACGACCTCGAATAGAAAAGGAGGAGTATTTTTCAGAGCATTTGTAAAGGATGTAACGTGTTTATGGTGTGTTTACACTCGGACTGAGCAAACCAGGCAAATGCCCAATGGGTCAGTGTCTAATAGAGCAGATCACTTATCTTTCCTGTTGCTTTTGCAGCTAATGTGGTTCTTCGGTGTTTGGCCTCCAGCCACGCATTCTAAAAGTGTGAGAGTGTAGTGTGTAGCCACGTTTATCCAACAGGTGACCTCATGTACATCATTTTTCGGCCACTGGTGCTAAAATGCCAGGACAATTATGTTTTGAAATGACACTGAGTTTGCCAGCAGCTGGTCATTAATACCAACTAGAGATGTTGGCATTTCACATAGCATTTAAACTTTTATTTGTTTGTTCTTAAATGTTGAATTATCAGTTTCTTCAGAAAAGTAAGTATGACAGCGTTCAAAGAAAATATATTTGCAGCACAGAATCCTTTCATTATTTAACTGCATGCAAGTACAATCATCTAAAAAAATGTCTTGTGATCGTAATTTTCACTGAACCCATACTGCAATAGAAAATCTATATAAATAACATAACTTTAAAAATAACCTTTTCCTCTTTTGAGGAAACCATAGATATATTTTCCAATGCATTGGCATGTTGAGAAAAAAGTTCACAAGCTGCTTTCGGAGTTACCAGCAATGTCTGTTCACAGGCAGTGATATGGTTGCCAACAGTCACTCACTGCTCCTGACGTGAAAGGTTGAGTTGTACCTTATGCTTTTAGTAGGAATCTTAACTAAATCTCCTGTACTGATCTAATAAAAAAACATGACTTTCACTGCAGGAGAATCTACTTTTTTTTTGCTAACTCTCCCAAAGCTTTCTATCTCTCCGAAACGCTATGTGCCCATATTGTTTTTTCATGATTGTGCTAGTATGTATACATTTATATTTTGATCCTCACATATTTCTTTTTGCATCTGTACTTTAGTTGGTATGGCCCTATTTTGTTTTGTGTAATACTTTTTGGATCACTTGTGGGACTTTTTTGATCACTTGTGGGATGACAGTCCTTCATTGGCTTATACCGCTTTTTTGATTATTTATATTCATTTTGTGTTTGTTTCTCAGTATGTGTGCACTTAAGTCATTATATATACTTATTCAATATCAAATGCATAGAGTGCAGTTTGTTACAGATGTAAACCTTTAAATATATGTGAGTTTTCCTTAATTTAAATAACCTGAGCCCCTTACAAAACAATTACTGCAGTTTTTCTGAAGTAATACTGCAGTTTTTTGGACATGAAAAAACTGCAATACTGCACTTTTACTGCAGTATTACTGCACATTTACTGCACTTTTACTGCATTTGTACTTCACTGTACTGCACTTTTACTGCAGTTATTTTTGTACGGAAGTACAAATGCAATAAAGCTGCAGTACATTGAAGTACAACTGTAGGTTTGCAATATAAAAAAAAAAGTGCAGTAAATGTGCAGTAAAACTGCAGTACAGTAAAGTACAAATGCAGTAAAACTGCAGTAAATGTGCAGTAATACTGCAGTAAAAGTGCAGTATTGCAATTTTTTCATGTCCAAAAAACTGCAGTATTACTTCAGAAAAACTGCAGTAATTTTTTCGTAAGGGTCAGGCTGACAAAAGTCAAGAATAGACATGCCTTAGAATGCAGAGAGTGAACAGAGTGAAGCCAAGTAAGCAATATATTATAGTGTTTGTTACAGGTAAGACCTGCATACCTGGAAACTTCCCAGGAATAGCTTCCGGAGCTCTTCCTCTTCTGGGGAAGCAGGGGAAGGGCTAGAGTGATGTGGGCTGGGGTCGGGGGATTTAGGCAGAACATGGGTTGGAGTTGGAGTCTCCACACTTCACTCCCCTGTCCTGATAAAGAAGAAATTTACATGAAGGCCCAGGGAAGAGGGCTTCACCCTGACACTCTGGGGAACAAACCTGTAGACTTCTCAAGCAGTGGCGACTCTAGAAACAATATATAGGGTACCACAAGATACCACAGTCAAACTGGGGGGGCATTAATAATTTCCACCATTAAATCATACCACTGAAAAAACACACACACACACACATATATATATATATATATATTGCCAAAAGTAATGTGCTATGGAATGATACTTTTGTTATTGGACAATACAATACTTGATCATTCAACATGGGAAGCCTGAAGCCACAATTTAGTACGACTAATCCTTGAAATCCTTCAAACAACACAATACCTTAACTTTTCCACTAAATGATTTCAGGGCCTAATATTAGTCCCTGCTGCCGATAGCAGGTATAGATCAACACATTAACACACAAACCCATCTTTGCATGTATAGATCAATTGAAATTCACTTGTGATCTCAGCACTGAAGGTATATATCAAATAAACAGAATCAGACATACAAATCCTGTATTTGCAGGTATACAATAATAATATATGAAATGTAGCATTGCAGGTATAGATCAAATCAATACATGGACACAGCATTGCAGGTATTAATCAACTGAAAAAGACATACAAACCCTGTATTTGCAGGTATACATAAATAATGTATGGAAACATAGCATAGCAGATATGGATCTACAGAAGAACAAACCCAGCTTTGCAGGTACAGATCAATTGGAATTCACATAAAAACACGGCATTAAAGGTATATTTTAAACCCCCTAAATTACAGGCATAGATCACAGGTTGCACACCCCAACCACGCTGCCCACATAGAACCTGGTCAGCACCCAGATAACACACATAAGATTTGCCATCTTTTTCCCATATACACCCTGCCTGTGCCATCCTGTTCCCCAAGGCTCAAACATCCTGCTAGTGCCATCTTTGCCCTTCCACAATTATACATCTATGATACACACAAACACATTAACTCATGCTCTCCCTCATTCAGACAATTCATCCACATATTAACTCATGCTCTCCCTCATTCAGACAATTCATCCATTTTAAGAAACTACACCCCTTGGAGCTTCAAATGAGGGGCTACATGTATTTCTAGGACAAACGTTGAGTGCACAAATAATGATGGAATATGTCGCTTTGGCTTTAAAATATGTTTTTTCTAACCATAACAACATGTTCATTTGTGTCTTGCGCACTCCAGGTTTGTACTAGAAACACATGCGGCCCCTCATTTGATGCGCCAAGGGATGTCATTTTTGCAAATGTGTACTTTTTGTGCCATAATTTAACTTCCTACGTGAGCAGTAATGCCACGTCAAGGCTTCAACCCTAATTACTGATCATTCACACGCCTTTCATATCTCCATTCACTCACAGAAGCACACGCCATTCTTTCTATACATTTACTCACAGTAGCACACACCATTCTTTCCATACATTTACTCACAGTAGCACACACCATTCTTTCCCCTTACAATCCCAAAGAAATGATGGTAAAGGGAGAAAAAAAAATCACTTTTACAGCTAAAATAAGTTTTGCCATAAAAATGCAAGGCGCTCCAGGGATGATATGGTTACTCACGTACCGCACAGGCTAAATTGCTGATTTTAATAATATTTGCAGTTCATCAGGATTTCAAAAATTGCCTCCCTCTACCGTTGGCTAAATTTAACCCCATGATCAAAGGGATCATAGGATTAAAAATTAGTATCGGCCATTTTTAAAAAGGGAATGTGACTTTTTATAGCTATATGATCGCTGTGGTAACATTGGCTACCACAGTGATCATTTAGCTAGAATACTTAAACTTTTTATTTTTTTAAAGTTAAAGTAGTTTATGTTTAAATAATTTAATTTGGGGGTCTCTAGGCAATTTTGATCTTTTTTTATCTGCCTTAAGAGACCCCCAAATCATTTTTTTTACATTTTTATTTTTTTTAACTTAATATTTTTTATTCTTTTTTTACAATCTATATACCGTTGGAAAGGTGAGGCGATTACCTTTTCCAATGGTATATGTTGGGGGTATATAACTGCTTAGATGCCTGAGATACAGGCATCTAAGCAGCATGCCCCCATACCTCTTTAACTGACAATGTCAGTTGTTAATAAAGTTGCGCGGTGACATCATCGCGTCATTGCGCGAGACGTCACCGGGCAGATCGGGTGGCCCCGGTGATGCCCTTCAGTGTGAGGGGCAGATCGCCGGGGTAGGTGGTGATGGAGGTCCACAGACCTCCATCAAGGTAAGATAGTGCTAGTGACGGCATGGTGCCGTTGTTAGCACCTGACTGGGACTGCTAGCGACGGCACCATGCCGTCGTTAGAAGTCAAGGACTGTCCTGGGTGGTTACAAATTTGGCGGGGGGACAACAGGGGGGGCAAAGAATAACCTAGGGGGGGCAATAGCCCCCCTGTAGCGACGCCACTGTTCTCAAGTATACCTACTTATGTTTATATGTGATTGAGCCCAGGGCCAATTCAAGGCTCTGGTAGGCCCTGGGCAAACAATATAATAGTGGGCCCCCCTCCTGTCCTGTAGTGGGGGGGGCAGGTGCTGTAGTGGGGGAGTACAGGGGGTTGTAGGTGGGGGAGACAGACAGGGGCTTGTAGTGGAGGGCCCACTAGCCCTGTTCCCCCCCACTACTAGCCTCTATTCCCCACACTACAGCCACTGCCCCCCCACTGTGGGGGGGACAGGTGCTGTAGTGTAGTAGAGGGGATAGGTGCTGTATGGGGGGATAAAGAATATAGTGGGGAAAAGGGGCTGAGGGAAAATTAGACTGGAGTAAAGCTATCAGACACTTTCAAATCAGTGGTCATGCCATCAGACGCTTTTTCTTTAGATTAGCAAAAGGTGCATTAGACCTGGAAATGTGATAATAATCATAATGTTACAATTTTTAGTGGATTTTGCAGAGTTCTCACACAAATATATCTCCCTGCAAAATTAGATACGTTTATTAAACAAATTAAAGGTAAATATCCAGTCATACCTTTTATAACATTTCTGATATATTACAAAATTCTACCATTGGACCAACACATTTACACTGCACATATCTCACACACACACCCCTATATAATATCTTACAATATGGTGCATTTTTACTGTGGAAATTTAAAGATATAGCACCCCAAATAGCAACGCAGTACTTGATAAATGTCATATTTCAACATTCTACATGGGGTTAAAAAAAATTCCCCCATTGGACCAATACAGTTACACTGCACATATCTCAAACACAACCCCCTCTATTATTTCTGAGAATATGGTGCATTTTTACTGTGGAAATTTAAAGCTATAGCGCCCCAAATATCAGCCCAGTAGACAGCAACTGCCATTTTTCAGCATTCTACAGAGGGTTAAAAAAATTTTCCCCATTGGACCAATACAGTTACACTGCAGATATCTCAAACACATGCCCCTCTATTATTTCTGAGAATATGGTGCATTTTTACTGTGGAAATTTAAAGCTATAGCGCCTCAAATATCAGCCCAGTGGACAGCTAATGGGATTTTTCAGCATTCTACAGAGGGTTAAAAAAATTTTCCCCATTGGACCAATACAGTTACACTGCAGATATCTCAAACACATGCCCCTCTATGATTTCTGAGAATATGGTGCATTTTTACTGTGGAAATTTAAAGCTATAGCGCCCCAAATATCAGCCCAGTAGACAGCAACTGCCATTTTTCAGCATTCTACAGAGGGTTAAAAAAAAATTCCCCATTGGACCAATACAGTTACACTGCAGATATCTCAAACACATGCCCCTCTATGATTTCTGAGAATATGGTGCATTTTTACTGTGGAAATTTAAAGCTATATTACGGCGCTCAGCAGTGAAGCAGCGGGCACCAGCGAGCGGTGCAGGAAGACAGCAACATCGTGCTCTCGTCGCTGGACTTCAAGGTGAGAGGGGGTTAAAAAGTGATAAGGCAGGGAGGGAGGGGGTTAAAAAGTGATAAGGCAGGGAGGGAGGGGGTTAAAAAGTGATAAGGCAGGGAGGGAGGGGGTTAAAAAGTGATAAGGCAGGGAGGGAGGGGGTTAAAAAGTGATAAGGCAGGGAGGGAGGGGGTTAAAAAGTGATAAGGCAGGGAGGGAGGGGGTTAAAAAGTGATAAGGCAGGGAGGGAGGGGGTTAAAAAGTGATAAGGGAGGGAGGGAGTTAAAAAGTGATAAGGAAGGGAGGGGGTTAAAAAGTGATAAGGAAGGGAGGGAGTTAAAAAGTGATAAGGGAGGGAGGGAGTTAAAAAGTGATAAGGAAGGAAGGGAGGGGGTGGGTTAAAAAGTGATAAGGGAGGGGGGTAGATATAAGTAAAGAGTGTGCATTAATGTGTGGATGCATTGAGTGAATGAGAGAGCATGAGTTAATGTGTGGATGAGTTGTCTGAATGAGGGCGAGCATGAGTTAATATGTGAATGTATTGTCTGAATGAGGGAGAGCATGAGTTAATGTGTGGATGCATTGAGTGAATGAGGGAGAGCATGAGTTAATGTGTGGATGAGTTCTCTGAATTAAAGTGTGAATTAGTGAGTGACTGTAAAAGTGTTTGTATCATAGATGTATAATTGTGGAAGGGCAGAGATGGCACTAGCAGGAGGTTTGAGCCTTGGGGACCGAGATGGCACAGGCAGGGTGTATATGAGACAAAGATGGCACTGGCCGGACTGTTTGGGGACAAAGTTGACTTGTGGTGGGCTATTTGGGGACAAAGATGGCAAATCTTATGTGTGTAATCTGGGTGCTGGTCAGGTTCTATGTGGGCAGTGTGGACGCCAGGGCTGGCTTTGCGGTGTGCAACCTGTGATCTATGCCTGTAATCAGGGCCGGCCTTAGGGGTGTGCGACCTGTGCGACCGCACAGGGCGCCATGGTTGCAGGGGCGCCTGACCGGGACTTAGATTAAAGCATCGTTTTTTTTTTTTGTGTTTTTTTTGAAAACTTTATTTAACATCATTCATGTTAAATAAAGTTTAAAAAAAAACAACGATGCTTAAATCTAAATCCCGGTCAGAGGCGCCGAGCGGTTGCTCGTGAAGTTCTCGGCAACCGCTCGGCGCCCCTTACTCTCCGTGACTCCATCGCTGTGCCGGCATCTCATGTTGAGCGCCGGACTATTCCGGCTCTCAACATGAAATGCCGGCACCGCGGCAGAGCGAGAAGACGGATGCCTCCCGCTCTCACCGCAGGACTCCGGCAACAAGGTAAGTGGGGGGGCGGTGTAGTTTGAAGGGGCAGAGGGGGGGGTGCAGTTTGAAGGGGCAGAGAGGGGGGGGTGTAGTTTGAATGGGCAGGGGGGGTAGTTTGAAGGGGCAGAGGGGAGGGGTAGTTTGAAGGGGCAGAGGGGAGGGGTAGTTTGAAGGGGTAGTTTGAGGGGCGGTAGTTTGAAGGGGCATGGGGGGGTAGTTTGAAGGGGCAGAGAGGGTGGGTAGTTTGAAGGGGCAGAGAGGGCGGGTAGTGAGGGGGGCGCCAGAGGAGTAGTCCGCACAGGGCGCCACAACGCCTAAGGCCGGCTCTGCCTGTAATTTAGGGGGTTTTAAATATACCTTTAATGCTATGTTTTTATGTGAATTCCAATTGATCTTTACCTGCAAAGCTGGGTTTTTGTGTTATTCTGTAGATCTGCTATGCTATGTTTCCATACATTATTTATGTGTACCTGCAAATACAGGGTTAATATGTCTTATTCAGTTGATCTATACCTGCGATGCTACGTTTCATATATTATTATTGTATACCTGCAAATACAGGACTTGTATGTCTGATTCTGTTTATTTGATATATACCTTCAGTGCTGAGATCACAAGTGAATTTCAATTGATCTGGGTTTGCGTGTTGATCTATACCCGCTATCGGCAGCAGGGACTAATATATATATATATATATATATATATATATATATATATATATATATATATATATATATATATATATGCAGCAGGGGCTAGTAAATGGGTTTTTATTTGGACAGGGGCGCAATTTCAGTGCTTGCCATAGGCGCTATTTTCAGTAGATACGCCTCTGTATATATGTATATATATATATCACATACACACTGATTCACATATACTGTTATATATTATTATGAGTAATATACATACTCTCATTACAGACATGAGTAGATATAGAATGTTAACCCCTCTAATACCAGGCATGAGTAGATTTAGAGAATTAACTGCTCTATTACCAGATTTTACACACACACAGTCACACACAGACAAACACAGTGACAAACAAACACACTCACACACATAGTGAAACATACCTGGTGCTGGCTGAAGCTTACACTGAGTTGGTGTGAAGGAGGAACTCAGCCTATCAGGAGAGGCTTCTGAACTCTCAGGGAATCGGGAGAGTTGAGAAGTCTCTCCTGATTGGCTGAGACCTCCTTCACTCAGACTCCTCATTCTGGGACAAGATTGAGGCTGCCCGGGGCCCAGGACTTAAAGTCCCATTGCGGGACTGTCCCAGGCAATCCGGGACATGTGGTCAACCTAGCCCAAACCGGCAGTATGACTCCCAGTGGGCCCCCGAAGGTTAGTGGGCCCTGGGCAAATGCCCACTTTGCCCACTGAATAAAGCGGCCTTGATTGAGCTGACTGAGAGGAGCACTGGCTAAGAGGAGCCCTGGATGAGAGGAGACCACTGTGGGTGCTATGTGCAATCAAGGTCCTGGTGCAAATCCTGTGGGTGTGGTCTGGGTGTTAGGTTAGTACTCTGTCTGTAATCTGGATGCTGGGGCAAGTACTTATTAAATATTATATAGTTAAATTAGATTTGGTTTCATATTTGACAGAGGTTGATGGAAATAAAGAATTGTTAATTTATAAATGTTTTAGAAATATTTGTGTGTATGTATGTATGTGTATATATATGTATATATACAGAGTTTTATAACCCCAGCCAATATGATTGCTGGATACAATGTTATAACCATATGTGTTTCCCATGAATGTTTAACTTCTCTCATTAACATCTACCTCTACTGCTAGGAGGCACTTATCCTAAAACATTTATGAGGTTCAACAAAATTGCTTACTAGAAGTACTTCTACTGACAGAGCTCGCTAGATGTCATATAGTTTTCTTGTCTCCCAGGTAACATTCAGGCTCTGAATATTTCCTTGTAGCTTTTTGTTACTAATGAGTTAAAACAGCCTAGTATTTCCGACCATCGAGATTGTAGACTTGCCAAAATGGCCCTCTATAGTTTTTTGAACACCTCAATAATCCTAACTGCAACTAGATTAGGTCTCTCTGTGTGTTGCCCTTTCTTATCAATTTATTTGATAAGAAAGGAAGAAAGGTATTCAGGGATATTCTGTACTAATTAATGCATCAGAAGAATTCTGTCAAGAATTTGTGTATGCGATTTTAGACATTCATACTGTCATTTAATAAGTAATGTGTTTAATACCCTAATGAATAAGTAATTGTGTGATATCTAAATTATAGATCAAGTGGGGATTGTGTAGCTAAATAAGATAGAGTTGGAACAAATCTTTAAAGATGTTTCTATACAGTATGTAAAAGATCAGAAGCCCCTTCTAATTGGGGATGTTTATAAGATGAATCCTGTAGGACATGGTGGTCCTTGTTTTCTGTTCTACAGTGAAAATAGAAAAGGCATACTTTCTCATTTGCTTGTAGCTGTAAATGTTTTAGTATAGATATTTGATTAGACAGAATTACTTCTGCACCAGGTTTTCTATAGTCTTGCGTGCCGACATTATTTGTCCAAGATCTGACTCTGATGAACCCCTGGGTGCGATTCTCCATTTCACAGGAATCTTCACAGATGGTCGCAAAGGCCCATTACAGAGTAGGGCTGGCAATTTTCAGGTATGACAGAAATGATTCAACCAGGATGCAAAACATGCCTAAATTTACAGTACACATCTTGGTGGATATATTTGGAATCACAAAGTACAAAATCAGAGCTTCTAGCAGTGACCAAAATATTGAGAGAGTCCCAGGAGACCATCCCTTGCCCCTCGTGCCAGTTCTTCCCTGGCCCTTCTTCAGAAATAGTGGAGGGTGAACTCAAAAGAGAAGAAAGAAAAAGAGTTCAATAAGGAAGGGGAAGTAGTAAACAGTTTCAAGAGAAATTCAATCTGAGGAAAAAAATACAGTGATTACAACTGGTCAATACTTTTGCATTGTCTGGGATAACCATTTTACTTTTGTTTAGAAAAATTACATATAATCTCTAAATGATTTATGAAGGATTATCCCTTCACAGTGATCCATTGTAACCCATTTTAAAGCTTGTCTTAGAAAAAGGAGCATTTTTTTGTAAAGTTGATAGCAATCTTCATCCTATTTTTGAAATCCCAAGGAGGAAAACACTATTGTCATTTTTGAAACTCTGTTCTTTTCACATCTAATCTGTAATCAGTGCCCTTTCATTTCCTCTTTTGAAATTCTCCAGACACTGTAATTGTGCGGTCAGTGTGCTCTTTTTATGGTAGACCAAATGGGTTAAATGCTGTCTGTTTTTTTTTTTTCTTCAAATGGTTTGGGTCAGGGATCTATCCTATTTACTTTTTTATATTATACACAGTATATATAAAATTATTATCTTTTGTGAAAAAGGCTGCTAGTTTAGGGGCAGATTGACAACCTCCACTATATTAAAGAAATCAAATGTCTGCTGACCACATACCACATATGTAGATGGCACCTAAGATTAAGTCAATGAATTCACATTAAGGTCCTGAAAGCTTTATTGGCGTTATTTTTTTTTCTATAGTGGCCCAATAAAAGGCTTCAACATCGACCAAAGGCCACCTTTTCTGTTGGGCTAATATAGCAATATTGATTTTTTGTGTTTAGAGGGAAACTTCTAAACTTGTTGTGACAAAGGAACATCTCAGTGCTTCTGATGTAAAGTTTGAGGAGTGATGTTATGACCACAACAACCAATGTAATGGTCCACTCAGCATGGATAGTCCATTGGTTGCTATAGTAATATTATCAGTTTTGAAACTTCATACTTTTTATGTCCCCTATGTTCTGTGAAATAATCTGTTACACTGTCGAATGAAATCCTGATGATAGGAAGAAGTATGAGTACACGCTGTTCCAATGTCAACGCTTGAAATAACAATGACTGATTTTTGCTTTGTTGCATACATGCTTACTGCATACATTTTATTTAAACACCAACTACTACAAATAATTTTGCTTACTAAGCTAAATTAAAACTGACCAATTGCGCTGAAGGAAAGCTATCCATGAAACCTATTTACCATCAACGTGCCCATTTATGTCATGTTTAAGCCACACATTTCATTTAAGTATTTGGAAATTGATTAATAAATAAGTCATACAAGTACGTTGGTTTATTACCACCTCCCTAGTTAGGTGCAGGCGGTAAGAGTCAGATGTGAATTTCTGCTTATATATCCCAGTTTCTTTATAAAAAAAAAAAAAGGTTGAGATTAACAATAGTGCTGCACACCTCTGACCATACTTTCTCATGACATAAAGCACTTTCTATAGCGGATGTTTTCCTAATTAATATCATTTGCATTCCCTCTGCCAACACAGCATTTATTTATTTATTTTCTGTTTTATTTGCTATTTTTTGCACTTTTTTTTGTTTTGTTCTTCGTTGTAGGATCTGGATATTCACCGTTAGAAGATGATGAGGATATATATACGCGCAGTAGATATGCCAGCAGAGGTGATTGCTTTGCTTTATCTGCATGCTGTGATTTTCAGTTTTTAACAGCTGTTACTACTTACTGCTTAACTAAAACTTGCTTATAAACTGCACAGTATTCCGGAACATCAACAAATACATGATTAAATAATAAGTCAATCATTTTTATGCCTCGTGGTCATACGATTTGATGATATAATGGACTTCAGGTAAATCCTGTGTGATTTTAGTATAATCTTTATTTACACCAGAGAAAAGCCCAGCAGGATGTTACAATTTCAATACAGAAGCAATATATCCTCTTTCTATCCTCTGCAAACTCTGCCCCTCCAGCTGTTGCAGGAGCATGTGTCCAAAAATGCTAAGGGGATGGCAGAGGAGTATGGGAGATGTAGTCCTGCAACAGGAGGCCTGCAGTTTGGAGACTCCTGCTCTACAACATTGGTTCCTTACTAGTTGAGAACCTTGAGTCCTGATGATCGATTCCTGAGGTGTCCATAAGCATACTTCTAAATACTACATTTAATATATGCCTTTATCTGTTGCATCTTCATTTTCATATTTCGAAAGTTTTAGGATTGTTGCTCTGTGACCTTCTTCAGATTCTGTCGATCATCTGCAAAGACATGTGGTTGAAAAAAGAATTGTGAAAAAGTATGGTTCTTGGACTTGAGTATGGTCTTACCAATATTCAAGCTATGGGAGTCGCACTGCCTCTTGCAGGAGTTAAGAAATAAACAAGAAATAAAAAGCATGACTAAACAAGCAATGGATTCTCATATTTTGAAAGTATTTATTAAAATTATAAGTAAAATGGGTTTAAAAAATTAGTAAATTAGCATAAGTAAATGACTATTATAATTTTTGTGGTGTGTTAGTAAAAACATATTTTTCATTAATTGTCTTATTGAACTTAGGAATTCTCAAAATGTTTTCATCCTTTTTTATGCTCATTTAATAAAATGAGGTAACTTTGTAGAGCTATTCTTTCATAGATATTTAATTCAGGGCGTAATTGTTTTCAATGAGTTATTATTTTTGCGGGGAGCAGCAGAATGCAAATTCCATGGAATAAGCTTTTTTCTTTAAGGTGAATTTACTTTGACAATGTTCCCTTGTATGTTTTTCTTTTTTACTTTATCTCAATGCCAGA
The DNA here is from genome assembly GCA_029215755.1 of Spea hammondii. Taxonomy (NCBI): domain Eukaryota; kingdom Metazoa; phylum Chordata; class Amphibia; order Anura; family Pelobatidae; genus Spea; species Spea hammondii. The sequence goes on from JARDYJ010000002.1 coordinate 115,094,780, forward strand.
CTCCCCCACTCCATGGTGCTCTTCCATCAAGGTAAAGAACGGCCATGCTTCCTGCAGTAGTCCTTCAGGCTACTACTACAAAAATGCCAAAGGGACGAGGTGCAACATTTATTGCCAGAAAGGCTTTGAGCTTCATGGGGCATCTCAGGTTATTTGCCAGACAGACAAACGCTGGTCTGGAAAATTTGCTTGTAAACGTAAGTATTTTATTTATTTTTAGGATGACAGTATATTTTACAGTTTTATACATGGATACAAGTATATACAGACAACATAAACCACAGAAGGGTACAGATGAGCCCCCTGCCGGCGACCAATAGAGTCGCTCGTACAGACTTTTAAAATCCTGGTGCCGCAACTTGGCCAGGGCCTGGCAACTTGGCCAGGGGAGACCACTGGTCACTTTTACTGCAGTATTACTGCACATTTACTGCAGTTTTATCGCATTTGTACTTCACTGTACTGCACATTTACTGCAGTTATTTTTGTACGGAAGCACAAATGCAATAAAGCTGCAGTACATTGAAGTACAACTGTAGGTTTGCAATATAAAAAAAAAGTGCAGTAAATGTGCAGTAATACTGCAGTAAAAGTGCAGTATTGCAGTTTTTTCATGTCCAAAAAACGGCAGTATTACTTCAGAAAAACTGCAGTAATTTTTTTGTAAGGGAGGGGTTAACGGGAGCGTAAATCCGTAGGTTCGTCATCAGGAGTTAAAGGGCCGTGCAAATGACTTTATTGGTCGCCGGCAGGGGCCTCCTGTAGCAGTACTGCGACTCATCAAACTGCAATACATTAGTAATATGAGCCCCACATAACAGGAAACACTAGTAATTGTAAAGAATGGCTAAGGTGTTTGTTGTTTATTTCTGTGATTGTGCATACAGTATTAGAAAACTTAATTTTTCGATAATGAAAATATACACAACTGGGGGGAAAAAGTCTTTCCACTGATGTTGTTGCTAGAAGATCCAGGTGTACTTGTAAAACAGCGACATGCCTTGCTTTAGGGATCTTCTGTTGAGCAATGGTGTGAAACCCATTTAAAGGAAAATTGGTAAACAAATAAATGTTTTCTTTTGCAGAAAAACGATGTCCTACTCTGACCATGCCAGTAAATGGGGGATTCAAATGTTTAGATGGTGCTTACTTTAACTCCCGCTGTGAATACTACTGCTCTCCAGGCTATCAGCTGAAAGGAGAGAGAGTTGTGACGTGTATGGATAACAAGGCATGGAGTGGAAAACCAGCCACTTGCATAGGTAAGTTCTTTATATTAACAAAAGTTGGTTTTATGATCTGTCAACCTTACAGAGGTTGCTCCACTGTCTTGTGACATGGAGACTTCGGTGGTGTGTTACTCTCAGTAGTTGAAGCTACTGATTAAAGCCATCAGGAACAGCACCAGTTCTACATGTAAAAGGAAGTGAAATCTAGGAACTAAAACATAACAGCCAAAAATTGTGAGAAACTGTATAAATTTGCTGTTATACAGGCTGTACACTCACGACTTTACATTGTAGCAGAGTGTCATTCCTTCAGTGATGTCACATGAAAAGATATAATAAAATATTTACAAACATGTGAGGGGTGAAGATACTGAATGTAAAAGTTGCACTTTTATCACATGTCGTACACAACAGCATTTGTGTGCAAATTGGCTAGTCTTTCTGTATTACTCCTCTTTTAAGCGCTCACATGGGCCCATGGACACAGTGGGATTCATCATGGGATAAAGCATTCGTTAACAGTTTATTATACTTTTTGTGCCCTATTGAATAAATTTCCAATGGATATGCTATTTCCTCTAAGTCAGTCTTGGATAGTGTGTAGGCATTCTTGTGCTAAGTGAATTAAAGTGAATTAGTATTTGAAGTGCTTACGGACAGAATGTTTTCGTGGAACATTTTAGTGTTAACAGTTGTAAAACATTACGTTTTCAGACCACACACATTCTTGGTCTTATTGTGAAATCGTTGTCAGTGGAAACAACTGTAGTTCTTGCTATAAATAACAATTTTTAAACATAATGCATAATGCATATGGTGCTTCACAGAAAATATCATGTATGACTCCTGCTTTATTTTTCTGCTATTAAATGCATTTCCAACATAATTTTTCATATTGTAAATGCCATAGCGTGCAAGTACATGTTGGTGCAGCCAACATAAAAATATTTTTTGTCTCTTGTGCCTTAAGAAGAGAAAAGTAGAACTTGTTTTTTTTTTATTCATTATCATAACAATAATGATATACTATAGCAGACATCATAGAGGTAAATCTCAACAGAACACAATAAACCTCTAACAAGCTTACAGTGTCCCATCTGTTGTCTGAGTTTAGTCCCAAATAGAGAGAGCCCAGTCTATAAAAAATACACTGTGGGTAGATGATGGCTGAAACTGACCCATACTTCATCATAAATTTAAATGCACATTTTGGGTGTCATTCTCGCTGAGGGTCATGTGAGTTGTAATCTACAAAAGCTCATCTGCATGTTTCACATTAAAAAAAATATATATATTTAAAAAAAAAATACTTTTCTTAAACAGAACCTGAAATTAATTTTGATTTGATGATGCTGGCATTTCTACACTGTCAGTTTTCTATTGATATTCATACTTTCAGATTGATAGGACATTTTTAGACCTGGACAATTTTTTTCTGAATTTTCCTCCCAAAACTGTAGTCTGTTTAAGAACCACTAGATGGGGTGAGATGCACTCTTATGGTAGACTACACTTTTGAAGTAAAAGACTCAGATATTTTGGTTTTATCTTAAATATTTTTAAATGATTTCAGAAAAAAGCAACCAAAAACAAAATATGTAAATGTTACTCCTGTTGTTTTGTGTTGTGCAGCATCCAACAGCTGCCATCTTGCTGCCACCTGTTGTCAGGGGTGAGTTTAGGGGTGTGCAACCCCAGAGAAAGGGTTCAAAACAGAAATGGGAGAGGTAATGAGAAAAGGCAGCATCAAAGAGAAGGGGAGAGATAAAGAGAACGAGGTGGAACATGAGGAGAGATAAACAGAAAGGGGAGAAAAGATAAATATACAGGGTGAGACAGGTTAAAAAGGTGAAGTAAAGGGAAAGAGGAGGATAAATAGAGAGAAAGTGACAGCAAGCAATAGAGAAAGAAAACACAGAGAGATAAAAAAATAAATGAGATAGATAGAAATGATAGGGGAGCAATAAAGAGAAAGAGGAGAGCTAGAGAAGAAAACAGGGAGATATAAACAGAAGGATGAAGAGAGATAAAGAGAAAGGGAAGGAAGAAAGAGAAGCAGAGACAAAGGGGGTAATGAGAAGGAGGAGAGGTGGACAGAAAGAGGGGTGATGAGAAAGAGGAGGGGTGATGAGAAAGAGGAGCGATAATGAGTTAGGGGAGAAACTATGAGAAAGGGGATTGTTTGTGTTTTGAAAGTGTATATTAGGGCAAGTATGTCTAAGTGCAGGCAATCCATTGGATGCAATCTTGGTACTAGGCCAAGTCCTAGGGCATGCATTTCATCTATACCTTTAATGCTGGGTTTGATCTGAAGTTTCAGCCGCTCTATACCTGTGATGCTTTGTTTGCATGTGTTATTTATTTACGCTGTACCTGGAAATCCTATTCAGTTAACCTAGACCTGCAATGCTGTGTTTCCTTGTGTTGTTTATTTGATCTATACCTGAACTACACAGAGGGAGGAAAAGACAGGTGTAGATTGTAAATAAGGGGGCAAAGGGACTCTGGGGATGATATAGGTGGTCCGCAAATGATGCTGGGACACCTACAACCTGTATGTTGTCAATTTCAGCTTTAAACTGTTATTTGTGATAATCTTGCACAGGAATTATGCACCTATAATTGTAGAGGTACATGGCAATTAAAAACCACAACTGACTACCTGGGGTGGTAGACACACGGCCTTTTTCTGTGTTTCCCAATTGTTCAGGGGGAAGAATATGGCGGGGAGCCCAGAATGGGCTAACTGGGAACCAGTAGATGGTACCAAGGGCACTTCCCCTCTTGCTAAGTTAGGGGAGTTAAAAAAAGGACAGTGCTAACATTCTTTTTGGTCCCTCTCTAGTCAGCAGCTAAGTGAACCCATGAATGAGCAAAGGTGGGGACATGGTTTTGTTACAATACCAAAAGGGAAGGCTCATAAGTCATAAGTTCTAGATCTCATGTGGTGGGGGGTTTTGTTGTACAATTTTTTTTGTACATTTGTAAATCTTTAATAAAACTTACTCTGAAGCAAACAATGCAACTTGGATCAGAAAGTATTTCAGTAGATAGGAGTTATGGAACACAATTTGCATAAAAGGCCCTGGCTATGACTTTGGAAGGGACTGTATTCAGTATGGATATGCATCTTGATATGATTTTTCTTCTTCTATAAGGGTAATGTCTGACATTCCACCAGCTCCCCTACAAAAAGAACTAAGGCTCATCAAAAATCCCAGACCAGAGATTTGATATGTTTTGTTCTAGTGCTTAATCCCTGTCCCTTGGGATGATATATACTTCAAGATGCCAGGAAATACTTTAAATAAGAAATAATGTAAAACGTTTGAAAACTGTTTTTTAATATTGATATCAAATACAAAACCATACATTTTATTGGGAATTATAGAATCATTTCATTTGTTATATATTTCATGCATTTTGTTATTTTGTAGATGTGGAGCCTCCTAGGATTCAGTGTCCTAGTGTAAAGGAGAAAGTAGCGGAACCAAACAAACTGACTGCAAGAGTTTTTTGGGATACCCCTGAGGGACGGGATACAGCGGATGGCATTTTAACTGAGTAAGTGAAATTTATTTATAATAAAACCTAACATATCCAGATCACCAGTGTCTGAAGCCTCTAAGCCATTATACGTGAATCACACTACAGAAATGATGCATTACCTAAATTGCGATTGTTTTAAAATGGCATCAAATTGTGAGCCTGTATTTAGTGATTGTTTACAGGGTGTAATTATTAGCAAATCTAAAGGAATGCAAGGAAAACAAAAAGTAATTTCATGTTCCCTTCTGGTTACAAAGAGTGCTGACATTGTGCCATTTTTGGAATCTGATTTGATTTTAGAGTCAAAATACGCTGGATCAAGTATTCAGCAATGTGTTTTTACCACAACATAAAAATGAGACCTTTTTGCAGAGCAATTTTAACATTTTAATTTAATTTTCATTTTAGTTCATCATCAACTTCACTCTTGTGTGAAACTTTACATTACTAAACTACGCCTTCAACCCCTCCAATATGGAGCTCTTTTGTTATCAAATTATCAATGTGATTTAATTTCATGTTACATTATCGGGAAAAAATTGCATGTTACCTTTTCTTGCATTTTTCAGTGTGACCCTTAAAGGACTACCATCAGGATCTGACTTCCCAGAAGGGGACCACAAAATTCAGTATACAGTATTTGACAGAGCAGGAAATAAAGCGTCCTGCAAGTTTAATGTGAAAGTCAGAGGTATGTAGATACATAAAAAATGCCAGAGAGCCATATTGTTGTATTTTCCTAAAGAATAACCAGAGTTACAAGCAGGAAAAGTTTTTATTATTAGTTTCTAAATATGACCTAGCTCCTTCAGTGACATCAGTTTATTGCTCAGTTTATGAGTAACTGATTTATTTTGTGGGATTGATGTGTATATTACCTCCATATTTTGGGGCCCAGAAATTTTGGGGCCCAGTACAAACCTAAAGACAGGGCCCCTTGCTTTGTCCCACCCCATGCTTCCCCAACTGCCCTGACACACACTCCTCCAACTTCCCCGCCTCATGCGCACAATAGGGCCACAGGCCTTAAAACTCGCAATAAGGTCATCAGGCGCCAACGTCTAGAAAGGGACCACCAGGCCCCAATCCTTGGAAAGAGGGCTCAAGGCCCCAAAGTCCTGAAACGGGCCACTAGGATTATGATTGTAACCTCATTATGGCAGCCCTAGTAACCAGCATTAACTTTCTTGACTAGTGCAGCAAGGACTCTGTTGAATTCATATCCTGACCCCCACTGACTCTAAGTTTTACCAACATAACCCTGACTGGTGCCCAAGCAGGGGAGGGCTGGCAGCCTAAGGCCTGGGGGGCAAGTCTAGTCAAGTGGCCCGTTGCGCCACCGAATCAGCACACCATCCATGCCCATCTTTTCCTGATTTTCTAACGCATATTGATGTAATGTGATGGGACTGGGAGTAAAAAAAAATTATGTTTAAAACATAAAAAAACGGCCAATCTTTGTAACAAAATAAAATTTAAATATGGAAAAATTGGACCCTAGGCATTTCCTTGGGCCCCTGCCTGTAATTATCCCCAGAGTCCCTTTGTCCCTCATTCACTAAGCCACACATCTGTTTTACTTACTCCCTGTAGTTCAGGTATAGATCAAATAAACAACACATTTAAACAGCACGTGCATGTATAGATCAACTGAATAAGAAATACAAACCCTGTATTTGCAGGTATACATTAATAATGTATGGAAACATAGCATAGCAGAATAACACACAAACCCAGCTTTGCAGGTACAGATCAACTGGAAATCACATAACAACTAAGCATTAAAGGTATAGATAAAACCCCCTAAATTACAGGCATAGATCACAGGATGCACACCCCCAAAGCCAGCCCTGGTGTCCACACTGCCCACATAGAACCCGACCAGCACCAAGATAACATTAACAAATTACAGTCCAGAGTGAGCAACTTTGTCCCCAAACAGCCCAGCGTTAGCCAATTTTGTCCCCAAACAGCCCGCCCTGACACCAGTACAAGCTCTGCCACACAGACACCCAAACACACACACACCATGACAGGCCCTGCCACACAGACAGCCAAACACACAGACACCAGGACAGGCTCTGCCACATCAACACCCAAACACACACACACACACACCAGGACAGGCTCTACCACACCGATATCCAAACACACACACAAACCAGACAGGCTCTGCCACACCTACACTTTCCACACTGGTTTGCTGTTTGTTTTTCCCGTTGTGTATTGATGCCCCAGCCAGCCCCCCACCCTTTGTTTTTAATGTATTTCCTCCCACACCCTTGTGTATTGCCCCATGTGGATTTGTGCCCCCCAGCCAGCCCCCTTTGTTCATTATGCCCCAACACCCTTGTGTATTGATTTATGTGATGTCCCCAGCCAGCCCCCCTCCCTTTGCATTGTTAATGATTGACCGATGTATATTAAACCCAGCCACCCACCCCCCACCTTTGTGTATTGATTTATGTGGTGCCAAAACCACCCTGTTGTGTACTTATACCCCCTAGCCAACCCCATTTTGCATTTAATTGTTGTCCCAATGCAGCCCCCACTTTTAATATGGCTCCCCTTCCGCCTATTACCCCAACAATTTTTTTTATTTTTTCAAAACTTACGTTTTTGCTGCCATCCTTCACTGCTGCTGTCCTCCAACGTGCTCCTCTAGCTGTCACGAGGAGCTGTTCCGTGTGACTCCGCCCCCTTGACGATGTGACGTGGCGCTCAAGGGGGCGGAGTCACACGGAACAGGACGCTGGCCGCTTAATGATTTTAAAGCGGCCAGCGTGTCTTACGGCCGCTTTAAGAGTCACAGCCACATCGGCTGCAATGGCATCTCGGTGTGCCGGCCATTTCGGCCGGCCCATCGCGGATGCTGCGGGCATTAAAGACGGCTCTGGCGTGGCCACTTAAATGGGCGGCCGCACGGCCGTTTAATGTAGATTCAGGGCGGCCTGGGGGGCAATTGTCCCCCGGCCCAGCCCGCCCCTGTGCCCAAGCCCTACTACCCTAATAAGAAGAGTAAAGGTTGATGATTCTAGATCTCAGGCTGGCATATACTGGCAAGAATACAGGGCCTGCTGTAATGTGGGGCCTGGGGTGGCTACCTTGTTTTTCACTAAAAAAGAGACAGCCTTCCTGCGTTACAAATCTCTTTTTTTTTTTTTACAATGAATGTAACTTAGATACCTCAATTTATTAAGTATTAACCAATATTTAAGTAACATGTAGTATAAATGAAGTGCTATGAATGCATTTTTGTAATGTTGTATGGTTTTCATGACTGTAGTGATACTGATTACTCCTAGAAACCTGACAAAACCCACATTTATTACCAATACCAATCAGAGAGTAGTGAAAATATTTATAAACTACCAATGTCGTTTTAACTCACAATCTAATATGAAATGCAATTTACAATGTTTTTTAGTTTTTTGTCATGTTTGTGTTTCTACCAAGTTAGGCGCTGTGCAAAACTGAATGCTCCAGAAAATGGATACATCAAGTGTTCAGGAGCTGGAGATAATTATGGGGCGACTTGTGACTATTTTTGTGTTGGTGGGTATGAGCTGCAAGGAAGCCCAGCCCGCGTCTGCCAATTCAATTTAGAATGGTCAGGATCTGACCCAACCTGTTCCTGTAAGTATTTTGCTGTGTTTTCAGATTTGAGCTTGTGACTCTTAATACAACTTCGTTATGTAAATTATGTATGGATTAGCTGCATTTTCTGCAAACATCTGCAGTTATGGTTACAGACGTCTTTGACAATACGTTCTTAATTAGTTAACAGAAATCACAAATTTGGTGATTTTTCATGGTTAACATTTTAGGGCTCACAGATACAGTACGGTTAAAGGATTAATATGTATGGACGGGAGTTTTGAAGGATCTTTACCTTCACAAATTCCAAGTAGGTATTTTTGGGAAAAAAAGTTGTAACTCTTGAACATTGACATCCTGTTTTCTGAGATAAGGTAAATTATATATATATAATGTCAGAAATGTTGCGATAAAGTTTTTTCTAAGAGATAATGCATATCATAAGTCCAAAACAGTAATCAATGGTAAGACATATCACAAATAGAATGTTTGAGTAAACATTGAATGGAATAGCAAATATGCAAGATAACCTGTGCTGTCAATACAGGTAGGCATCAAAGAGGCAGGGAAGTGGCAATCTCTTCTCTCAAAACCCTACTGACTATATAAACTTGTAAAAAAAAGTAAGCAATGTCTTGTGCATCCAAGGCATGTTAAATACTCATGTGACAGTGATGTCCTTACCACTTACATAAGTGTGTTTCTCAACAGACGGCTTGGCATCATGAGCCGGCTCAGATCAGCATAATGAAATATTATATGTTGTCTTCTTCCCACTTCCATAAAGTCCTGGACCGTGATGTTATGGGATGTCCAGTTATACCAAAAATGTAAAACATCGTAATAAATGTTTTTCATTTAGATACATCTTGGTCTTCAAGAAAGTCAGGAACTTATCTTAGATTCCAATTATAGAATGCTAACATGCCTGGCATCTACTGCTTTGTGCACATCTTCATTGTGGATAATATTAAATTAACACACATTGACAAATATTTTCCTCCAGCACAAAAAAAAAACCAGAATCAGTTCAGCTGATAACAGCAGCATCTAATAATTACTGTTTCCAAATATCCCCTTTGGTTTTCCCATTACATGCTGATATTTCATTACTGTATATGTTCGGATCTGATGTATCTGATTTCTGACTTGTTAAAGGAACTGTGAAATCTTCTAAAATATAATAGCGTTTCCCTGCAGCTGTCGGCAAGAGCAGTCATGCAAAATCCCCTGCCAGCTACCAAGATTAGCAGCTACAACTATTGACTCAATCAGTTGCCATTCTTCTGATTTCTTTAGGTCTTAATGTAAGGCATGTAATGCTTTATGTTCCCTTGCTACTTCTCAGAATGTATATATTAAAGGATAGCTCTTCTTTAATCACAGAAAAGCAGGAAAATACACTTTTTCAACACTGAAGGGCAATTATATTCCAGTATGTGAAAAAAGGTACATCTCCAATCAGCTCTGTTTGAATCACTGTATATAATATTCACCTTCATTTTAACACAATATATTTAAAATTATTCTGGGAGGAATTTTAGACTAAAATGATTGAACATGTTATAGAATGTAATTATATAAATGTTGCGTGCATGGGTTAAAAATAAATTAGACATTTTAATGTCTACACTATCTAATACATGATTCTAAAAATCACAATTCAGTAGTAATGTTAGTAATGCTAATCAGTAGAAGCGACAATTGGGCACAAAGGGCCAGTCTGACATGGACCGGACCACTTGTGGTGGCAAGAATGCATCGGGGTCATGTAACACAATATTACGTGACCCAATATTAAAAGCGAGGCGCCAGCAAAGACCTGCAGCTTAGGTAAGGAGTGAGTGAGCAAGAGGCTAAGGGAGGGAGTATGTATGTTAGAGAAAGACTGTTTATGTGAGTGTGTATATGTGTGTGTTAGCAAGAGTGTGTATGTGTACGTGTGTGTGTTAGCAAGAATGTGTGTGTGTGTGTATCAGATGCAAATCCTGTCCATTGTGTGTCTGTGCTATTGTTTTATTAATATGTAATCCTGTGTATTTTAAGTAGTGCATACCCAAAATGTTTAGGATTGGTCGTATTGGAAAGAATTGTGTCAGCATTAAGCAAATAAAATATTTCCATTATCATCTATATGACATGCAATCCAAGAAGATGCATCTCTCAGACAGGTCACAGGGACTGAATTCCTACTGACTGATGCCCATTACCGGTAGAATAATGAAAACTCTTGACAGTGAATTTTTATATGGGAGAATACTGAAAGTTTGGGTATATTCTATTTTTATCTTTGTATGTTACAGTTATGAATATTAATGTTGCAATGAGGGATGCAGCAGAGTTTCTGGATCAATTTTATGAGAAAAGAAGATTATTAATTATATCAACTCCCACTGCAGCAGATCTTTACTATAGATTACAAGTTGGAATGCTACAGGTATGAACTAAAAAATGTAATTTATCAGAAAATATGGTATCCATTGTTATGCTTACAATACAATGTTTTTTTTTTTAATTCAGTTGGTGTTTCAATGAGGTCACACCATGCTTTATGGAATGACAATGTTATTGTCTTATTACTCGATAAAACGTTCTTACGCAGCTGGAATAATCTGGGATCCATTAGTTAAAGTCTCAATCCACTTTTAGATTGACAGACGGGTAGGTCTGTCTACTAAAGTCTTAGTTGTCATCAGTGGCGGATCTACCGGGGTCACAGGGGTCGCGACTGCGACCGGGCCCCGGCGGCAGGGGGGCCCAAGCCAAGGGGCCACCCGAAATCTTTTTTACATTTTTATTTTTTTTTAAATAAGGCAGGGGCGTCCAACATGCGGCCCGCGGGCCAAATGCGGCCCGCGAGACCTCGAGTTGCGGCCCGAGTAAGATCGGCAGCCAGGGCAACCGATCTTACACGAGCCGCACCTCAAGCCCTGCTACTTACTTGTGGGAGGGTCTTCTGGACAGCACAGAGGAAGCGGAGTTCACGTGACATCCTACTTCCTCTGTGCTTTAGCAGAGAAGGCAGAGGGAGGCCGCGCCCCCTGCTGAGGTCTGTGAGCGGCATCGAGGGAGCTGCAGTGCAGGTAAGGGGGTGGGGAGGGTGTTTGAATGAGTGTGTGTGATTGAGGGAATGAATCTGTGAATTAATGATTATATGAATAAATGAGTGTGTGTGTGTGATAGCATGGATGTGTAAGTGCTGGAACCTAGGCATGATGGGACTGTGATTGCTGTTAGCAATCACACTCCTATCATGCCAAGTCAGCCAGTACATGCTGAAACCTGGCCAGCTGCCCCCCTTGTGTAGTGATGCTGCCAGCAGTATGGGGTCTGCACTTACAGCCACCCTGTACCAGCATGTACTGGCTGACTCAGCATGATAGGAGTGTGATTGCTAACAGCAATCACAGTCCCATAATGCCTAGGTTCCAGCATTTACTGGATGGATGTGTAAGTGCTGGAACCTAGGCATGATGGGACTGTGCTTGCTGTTAGCAATCACACTCCTATCATGCCAAGTCAGCCAGTACATGCTGAAACCTGGCTAGCTGCCCCCCTTGTGTATTGATGCTGCCAGCAGTATGGGGTCTGCACATCACTTACAGCCATCCTGTACCAGCGTGTATTGGCTGACTTGGCATGATAGGAGTGGTATTGCTAACAGCAATCAGAGTCCCATCATGCCTAGGTTCCAGCATTTACTGGATGGATGTGTAAGTGCTGGAACCTAGGCATGATGGGACTGTGACTACTGTTAGCAATCACACTCCTATCATGCCAAGTCAGCCAGTACATGCTGAAACCTAGCTAGCTGCCCCCCTTGTGTAGTGATGCTGCCAGCAGTATGGGGTACCAGCATGTACTGGCTGACTTGGCATGATAGGAGTGTGATTGCTAACAGCAATCACAGCGAGCACAGTCCCATCATGCCTAGGTACCAGCATTTACTGGTTGCCTGGGTATGATAGGAGTGTGATTGCTGTTAGCAATCACACTCCTATCATGCCAAGTCATATTGCTAATTTTGTCCAATTGTGTGTTACCTACTTTTATTAAACATGTGAGTTTTTATTAGTATTTTTAAAGGTGGGGGTCATTTTCGGTTTTGGCTAAGTGAACCCTGAATGTTTTGGTCCAGAATTTTCATTTTAGTTCATCCCTAGAATAAATCTAGGGAATCCTGAATTTGTAGTCGCAAAACTTTCAAGGCCCAGAAATCAGTGAGAGGAAGAGTAAAGGTTTTGTGTCATTTTACTTTATTTTAATCTGCATATTTTATTAAAGGCCATATTTTTTGTCACAGTGAAAAATGAGTGCGGCCCGCGCACGTATACAATTCTGATGAAGTGGCCCACTGCAGAAAAAACTTGGACACCCCTGGATTATGCCCTTTGTACATGCGCCCCTTTTTCTTTGATTTTTTTACAGATATGATTCAATATGTAAATTGAATTTGTTGAATTAGTTGAAAAAAAATTGTTGGGTAAAAATCATGTTTTTTTGGGGGGGTGGGGGGGTGGGGGGGTGAGGGGGCCCTTAACAGATTCTCGCACCCGGGCCCTGAGGCGTCTAGTTACGCCCCTGGTTGTCATTTTAGTTATGGACTGTTCACATAGTCGAGTCGTGTTCTGTGAAGTTTGAAATTTTGTGTATCCCATCCACTTGTTTTGAGTCAGTGAAGTTTTAGTAAAAGTTTATTAAGTGTCCAACCAGTTTTGGGTCAATTGGTCTCCGCTTGGGGAGTAAAAATGGATAATGTTTATTTGGAACCCTTGTACAACACATTTTGATTATTTCTGTTTTACATTACAACTCAACATAAATTACAAAGTTAGTGGAAATTAATAGAGCTGTGATTTGCTTCCGCTAAGCAAAATCAGTTACATTAAACAACTTGATTGCCAACTCAGTGGAAAAAACGGATAGGAATTGACTCAGTAAACTAGGTTTAAGTCCTAATCCAATTCTGTTGAGTTTATTGTTAAAATGAACTTTCCAGTTTCCAAAAATCAGCACTTTATGTTTAATTAAATCATGTCATTTATAGATAATAGTAGCAGTGATGGAAACACTAACCTAAATTTGCTATACCCAAATAGGTCTCCAACATTTGAACCAGTGCCCCAACAGCAAATAATTGAGGATTAAAATTAAATACATTAATACATTAAAACATAAATTAAATACATACATACATAAATGGATATCCTTAGCTGTTGTTATGTTAAAGTAAACATTAATTATCATTTTCTTTCTGCTTATAGCAAGCACAATGTGGCATGGACTTAAGGCATGTGACAATAATTGAATTATTTGGTGTATATCCATCATACATTGGAAGAATAGGGCGCCGACTTCTTCCACCAGCACTAGGACTGCAAATCAGGTACGGACAAAATAGATTTTTAATATTTAATATTTTTATATTTTTTCTCATATGCTTCTAAAACCAGTGGAGGTTGAGTATTTCTGTAGTTTTTATTTTAGACAAGGTCCCTTGAGCAGGTTCTCCACTAGAGTTTAACCGATAAGCTGTTTATAATAGAAATTGGCCTTACTTCTGTAACAACCAAGAAGATGTTACCACTGGTTGGACCACTTTTTAAAAGGTGCACCAAAAGCTATTTTATAGACCTGTTTTTCTCACTGACTTAGCCAAAGGCCTATCTCTTCTCTCACTTCGCACAACATAAATAAGTCATTAGTGGCCCTTGATTATGCATACTATGGTATTATTATTATTTATTAATATAGCTCCATCAAATCACACAACATGTGGGAATAATGTAAAATGTATATGTCTGGGTAAAATAATTTATGTGGGCAGTCTAGTCCGTTTGGAGGTAGCGTTCCCTTTTGACAGGCGCCTTAAAAGATGTAATAGTAAGCAACTACGTAAAATAAGGGCATATTTAATTTTTTTTTTTTGGTAGCTCATCTGCAGCTGTAATGTTAGTTTGTTGCTCCTTTACCATATGTGTACATTTTGTATTATTTTATTATATAGGCTGCTGCTAAGAATCCCTGAAAGCAAGTTTCAGATGGTCGTCTTGGACAAACATGGGGTGGATAAGGAACGATATGCCTTCCCTGTCAACAATGCAGATCTTTTTACGCTCATTGATACCTTCCCTTTAAGAAAAGATGAGATGAAATTTCAAGCTGAAGCAGGTCACACCTGTAACTGATAAGATACATTTCTGACACGAGACGTTATTTCTAAAGAACATTTATGGTGCAGAGTGAGAAAAGTGGGGCAATCGACTTAAATATGCCATTGGTTATTATAAAATATAATGCAATGTTACTATGGTGATTGCATCCCTTTCTACCTTTCACTAGACTTTCTCTTTGTTCATAACTCCCATGGTACCAAAAATGCCATGTGCAATGCTGTCTATATGTCTCATTCATGATGTACAGATTTCTTTATAATATTTTGTATTCTCTCCAATAGAACAGAGAGCATATGTGCATAATAAACGATTTGTACAATTGCCGCTATCTTTTGAAGCTTTATGAACAGATATTATATTAAAAATACTACTACTACTCTACCCTAGATAGCATTATATTCCTTGTAAAATTGGGTATTTTACAAAATAAATTCTTTAATAATAAACTATTTTATGCAGCCTGATATGCTACTGTATAATGCATTGCTGAAGAGGCTATTGTGATATTATTGTTAATAATACATTACTTTATGTGGTTACGCTGAACATTTCTAGCAAATCATTAAAAAACAAAATTGCATTACTTGCCTTTTTTTAACTTGCATATTTAACATTTAATATGTTTTATATATATATTTGATTTCTCTAAAATTAACTATAACTTATTTATTATTAAAGTAGTTATATACATGTATGACTATGGCTATTTGTCATAATCCTAAAATGTTGCAAAGGGTGTATATATGAATTTTATTATACACTATAAGAATGGAATTATTAAGTTAATTTGTTATGAAATAGACACAGTTAAAAAAAATATAGAATGTGTACTAATACCAGTTTTATGTGCAAAGAATTTGCCGTTAGCCCTCAACCATTTAGCCCATTTTTTTTAGCTGTTACAGAGCATTAGACCTTATTCTTTTCTTGTGCTTTTGTTGAAATTACATTATGCCTACCACATACATACTCAAACCCCCTTACTGTATTAACCTTTACTGCTTCTACCTAAAGGCTATGACAGTAGTGAAGAATTGGTATCTAACATCTATTCTGTTATTATTAAACCAGAAGTTTGATATATATATATATATATATATATATATATATATATATATATATATACCGATCAGCCATAACATTATGACCACCTGCCTGATATAGTGTAGTTCCCCCAAAACAGCCCTGACCCGTCGAGTCATGGACTGCACTAGAGCTCTGAAGGTGTATTGTGGTATCTGGCACCAAGATGTTAGCAGCATATCCTTGAAGTCCTGTAAGTTGCGAGGTGGGGCCTCGATGGATGCATCCTGGTGCCATGTGTTCTCCAGGTAAGCGACGCACACACATCCTGCCATCCATATGTTGTAGAAGAAAACGTGATTCATCAGACCAGGCCACCTTCTTCCATTGCTCCGTGGTCCTTTTTTTATGCTCACGTGCCCATTGTAAGTGCTTTCGACCGTAGACGGGGGTCAGCATGGGCACCCTGACTGGTCTGCGGCTATGTAGCCCCATTCGCAATAAACTGCGGTGCGGTGTTCTGACACCTTTCTATCAGAACCAGCATTAACTTTTTCAGCAATTGGAGCTACAGTAGCTCGTCTACATCATTAAGCCTTGGCCGCCAGTTCACCGCTTTGCCTTTCTTGGGCCACTTTTGATAGGCACTGACCACTGCAGACCAGGAACATCCCACAAGACATGATCTGACACAGTGGTCTAGCCATCACAATTTGGCCTTGTCAAAGTCCCTCAGATCCTTACACTTGCCATTTTTCCTGCTTCTAACACTTCAACTTTGAGGACAAAATGATCACTTGATGCCTAATAAATCCCACCCACTGACAGGTGCCATGATAACAAGATTATCAGTGTTTTTTAATTCACCTGTCAGTGGTCACAATGTTATGGCTGATCGGTGTATGTGTGTATGTATGTATGTATATATATATATATGGAGAGAGAGAGAGACTTCACATAAACACTTCTGCATTGTTGTCCTACTGGTTAATCAGATTCCAATCATGGAGTTAAGAAGCGTTTCAGTGAACAATAGCAGAAATATGTATTATTTATACTAGATCGACTTGTGTCCTATTTTCCTTGATTTATACTACTACTGGCTAGTGTGTAGGAAAAACTTTCTGCTGACCCTATTTTGATTGTGAACCTATGACATATAACATTTGTCAAAAGTGTTTAATTGTTCTTTTGAATTTATTCACTTGAGTTAGGTTACTATAATTTAAGTTTCTGTCAGCTTGATTTGTGTGCTTGTTCCCTGGGGATCTGTACCTATTCCCACCACTCTGTGGGCAGTACTTGATGCTCCAGCACCTTTCTGGCTTTTCCTTGTTCTTCAGTGAAGTGGAGCTATGAAGAGCTGTTCTGGAGCATTAAAGGTATAGCAGGCAATTCGCCACTTCAAATATTTACACAGGTAGCTGTATGGCACTTTTTTGAGAAATATGATACGTTCTAGGTGGATAAATTATTTAACTTAATTCTACTTTCTTTTCACTACTTTTATGTATTATATCTCAATAAAGTAAAAAAAAATAAAAGGTTATGCCTCAACCTATTACATTGTACTGTGCTCAAGGATTGTATTTGGCGCATATTATTAGGATTTTTATTTTGCAGGGACTCTTTAAAGAAATAAAAAAAGAAGCAAAAAATTAGACCCCATAGGTGAAGATCTACAAACAGGTCAAAGATCCCAGACCAAAGTTGATGGAAAATTACATTACAAAACACTAAATCAATGGCTGTAAACTTTAAACTGGTATCTCCTGACCATGCACTGCTTATGTTTAGACTCTGCTCAAGCTTATGAAATAAACAGGAAACAATTATATATTTTGGAATATTAGGTCCACATAATATTTTAATGCATTGTAACTAGAATTACCGCCTTTCGCCAAGCCATTCCTGGACACTCTTTGAGAGGTTGCACTTGGGTGTGTGACTGTATCATGGTCAGAGTTTTGGTCATGAGTGTGGTTTCACCAGTGACTGCTAAAATGTTTGATTTAGGGGGGAGAGAGGGGGTGTAAAAAAGGAGATAAAAGGAGTAAAGAAAGACAAAATAAGAGAAAGGAGAGAAAAAAGAGAGGAGATAAAAATGTGGAGAAAAGTGAAAAGTCAAGAAAGAGAAAAATGAGGGAGATGAGAGATGAATGGATAAGGAGAAATCATAAAAGGTACAAGATAGAGATGAGAGAGGAAGAGAGAGAGAGAAAAAAGTAGGAGATAAGAGAAAAATGATCAGAGAGTGAAAAGAAAAAAAGAATGAAAAATGCGAAATGAAAAGCAAGAGACAGCAGATAAGAGCAAAAGAGTAGGAAAAGCAAAGTGATGCCATTTGCCCGCTAGTAGGTTTAGGTTTAGCAGATAAAACTGAAAAATAGAAAATATGTCTATTATCTCTTAAAAAAGAAACAAAAACTGCTATATTTTTTTGTGCTCCAGACAGTTTCATTCTTCTTTCCACTGAATATGGGCCATGTGTACACAGTCTTCAAATCTCTAAAACATGCACTACCATGATTATGCTTAACAGTTAAACTTTCATTTTTAAATCAAAATGAGCAGATGAGATGGGCCAAATGGTTCTTATCTGATTCTATGTAAACCATCTAAATCATTTGATATAAACTGGAAACGAAACTGAAGCAAATATTTCCCATAAGCTGAGAAACCATCGGCAATAGGTGCATCAGTAAATGCAAACACATATGCCTCTTTCAGTACTTAGTGCCTAGCAAAGAAAACCCATACACACAGCTGATGCCATACCAGCGACAACCCCCATAGGTTGATAGCGTTCAAACATCTCTTTGCAAGAAACCCATCATCCTGAAACAAGCCATGAACCTGTCTCTCACACAATAGAACATCAACAAAAAAGGGTGGGGAGAATGTCAGATGCATAACTCTGTGAAAAGAGGATGCCCCTAGGGATTTCTCAACTTGATCAATTGGCTTGAGACATACACTTCTTCCTCTATATCCTAGAATGCTGATGAACACTGATGTCTCACAGTTAGACCTGGCCATGCAGCTCTCTTTACTTAATTTGGATCCAGGGACTACCTTCCATGCACACAATGCAACCTTCACTGTTCTCTTATCGAACATTGTCCTGGTCCCTTACCAAAACAATAAAATGTGTAAACTTGTGTATAGGGTTAAAGATTAATGTTTTCTTTTTATTATGGTTATTGACCAGTGACATTTAAAATTAACCCTCTAGTTTTGTAAATATGTTTGGCAGATAAAATTATTTTTCCCCACACTAGGGGTGTCTGTTAACTCAAACAGATTCCATACAAAGTGCATTTAAAGTGTCCAAGTTCATAAAGTTTTTTCCCAACCTAGTGTGGTAAAGTGTATGGGAGAGTGGTGGATGGGATATATATCTCACCTGGTTTCCTCAGCCAGGCACGTTAGCAAACCCAGGAGCCCTCAGGTGAGGCTTCCTAAGCTCATTACTGGGGAGGAAGCCTTAAAAGAAAGGGCTGTTAGGTTTGAAGGGGGGAGGAGAAACTGAGTGAAGGAGCAGCTACAGCCCACCAGGTATGAAGCTTTATCTATGGAAAACCTGTTACTTTGCTTTGTGCCAGACCTTAGGCTTGTAGAGAGGTATCCGGATGTTTAGTTAGAGCCGGACAGGCTTAGAGTTTGTTTTTTATACAAGGTGCTCTGTGCCTATAAACACGCTTTACGTTTGAAACCTGTGTGAATACAGTCATTGCCGCCCCATGCGTGAGCTGTTTCCTACACTAGAAACGGTTGAAGTTAGAGATTTAGTTCCCTGAAAATCTAAACAAGTAAAAATTGAGGTTCAATCACTGAAGAGAGAAGTGACTGGAGAGTTTACAAGAGTTGTGTTTCAGCTTTTTCTCTTAACTAATACATTACGGAGAACCATGTATTTTGCATAGTTAAATCAATAAGAGCACTTCAAAATCTCTTTATATTATGCAAGGCAAGCTCAGCCTTTATGTTGAATGATTTTAATTTCACAAACACAAATAATGGCTCTACAGAATAACACATAAGAGATTACTGGGTAACCCTATCACCTGATAAATTGTTTGAGAAGAAAAACCCTATCTCTTCCTATGTGTCTTTTCATTATCTGCACCCTGCCTTAATCATTACCCAAAACCAAAACTGACTGGATCTAATATAATTTGATGCTACGCGCGGTGTACCATACTCATCCCTACGGTATCATCAGGGGATGTCTAAGGAGGAGAAACACAGGATTGTTGGGCAAAAGCCGAGGGCCTTTAGCTGCATCTCGAACGAGCTTAGGGAGGCACAAATTGTCTTTGTAAGTGATTAACATGTATAAATTTAGTTCTATCTTATTAAATTGGCCATTTTAACAGAAAGGATTTTTCTTCTCATACTGTTCAATTTCACGAATATCATGTAATTATGAAATGAAACTCAACTACAAATCTTATATTTGATTAGATAGTTTATAACAATCGGTTGTGTCATTGAAGACTCTTGTGAGCAGGAAGTTTGAAGTATTGAATGAAAACATGTTCCTGGTTTCTTTGACAAATTGTAGCAGGTCATGGTTATCCTTTCATGTCCAAGGTGAGAGACAAGGTAAAAAATTGTATAGGTTGTTTTCTTTACCAGGAACCTTTAAATGATTATTACCTGGTAATTACTACCTGGGTGATCACCGAGCATTTCATTTTCATTACACTGACAATATAAATAACATTTGACAGCAAATAAATCAACTATAGGCAACTATCCACATAAATCTATTTTATCACTACCCCTGACACATGGGTTCCATAATTTATATACCTTAATAACCTGTACAATTTTAGAGGAAGGTTCAGCACTATCAATATCAATTCTATTAAGCTCATACCTCATGTTGCTCAAAAGAGGTTTCTTCCATATGGTAACATGTTTCTACTAAACTTAGGTATTTGTTCTTAGTAAAGACACATACGATAGATAAACCCCATTAAATACTGTTATTAGTTATTGTTTAAAGAAGACCTGGGGCCCAGAAAACACATAGGCCCAAGTACTTTTGATGTCACCACTTCCACATCACATACTAAACCACAATATTGGAGGCAACCAAAGCAATGTTTCTGAAAACTGCTTTTTTATACCGATTTATAGCTCACTCAAAATCTTTGCCTCTTACTAGATACGGGATCATTATATGTATAAATATATACCGGTATATGTGTGTATGTATGTATATATATATATATATATATATATATATATATATATATATATATATATAGATTGTATTTCCCATTTTACATATATATATTTAAGTACTTTTTCCTTGATCTTACTATTGCACTGGACTGCAATGTATATTAAACAACCAATCACAGGCATCAAAACTTGTGCTGAAAGCTGTTTAGAGAGGCAGCCAATCACAGCCTTCATAGTTTTTGTTGATGTTAAAACTGTCACAGTTGCAAGCCAACTGAAACCATTGCAGCCAGTAATGTAACAGATCAAAAAGAGATTCATTTGTTACACTCAAAGATTACTGTTTTAATCATAGATATCATGGCTGGTAGCCCACATGCTTTTCTTCTTGGTGGGCCTAATAAAATTCTTAAAAGTCAGCCATTTGCTGCTTTCTGTGGTAGATCATCAGCTGCTAAGAGGCCAGAAGCCAAGCAAACAAAAATGTATTTGCTTGGTCAAAAAGGCAGGCGTTCCTCCAATGTGCCTTGCCCAGAAAGAGTAAAAGAAGTATATGGAGCCTTGATTACTGGGCTTGATGAGTGTCTAAAATATCACCAGAGCGTGCTCGACAACTTAACTGTCCAGCTGCAAGATATGACGGTAACTTCAAAAGTAAGAGATCGATATAATCTTGAAAAGCAAACCAGGACAACCAAGAGCTATATCCAAAGGCTGAGACTTCACATCAATAAGGTAGAAGACTTGTATGAGGACTATTGCATCCAAAAGCGTATACGGCGAAGGGGCTTGTAGGATGAAGCAAGCTTTTGCAGAATCCAGTAATGGTAAAGCATCTCGACAGGGTTTGTGTAATATAAATAAACATCTTAAAGGGTATGCTAGGAATATGGCCACTCTTGAAGCAGAAATGGAAAACCTCATCGGTGAATTTTACATTAAAATGAAGGGCCTTGCTGGGTTTGCTCAACTTTGCCCAGGAGACCTGTAGGAAGTTTTCATGACATAGGGTTGTCAGCAATGGAAATTAAAAGGGAAGATAGAGGCTAAAAACCTGCAAAGTTGGGATGGACTGGATATGTTTTTTCGCCCGTCAATCAACAGTCTGTTTTCAATCAAAGTGGCAGAGGTTAAAGCGATTGTTCCTAATTTGCCAGTTGGAAGTGTTTCTTTTGACACAAATAATTTTTTTACTGCCCCAACTCAAACGTTCACTGCTGATGTTAATTAGCTCGGGACTATAGGAATTCACCTTGAAGTAACATGGTGTCCATTCAAACAGAATGACTTAAGTATTATTAGAAACGATACATTATTAGAAACAATACATTAAAGTAGTATACTACATATTAACATGTTCTTTATCGTAAACTGTACAAATAAAATCTGAAAAATACGTTTGTTTTTTACTTATAGATCAAATGTACTTGTAAAACATTTTTTTGCAAAAGCAGAACATTTATCTTACAATGATAAGAATATTTTATATGGCTTGGGTAACTTAACTAGGGAATGTTCTTGATGGGTATATTGCCTTAGGTTTATATTTAGTGTTTAGTGGGTTGTATGCCTTTCCTGATGGGGATAGATCAAAAATGGTAATAGCAGAAATCGGGAAGCTGAGACCACATAGAAACAACTTGATTTGGCCCATCTATTCTGCCCATTTCTGAATTCCCTCATAGGTGATATTACTTCATAATAAAGATCTTCGAAAACATCCATTTTACAGAAGGCCACAAAGAATAGAGCAGGGGGTTACATTATTACCATAGCCCTCGAAATGAACCAATAACACCATAAAGCAATTGACTAAATAATGAAATTCAAAATGTTTTCTCTGCAATAATTTACAAACGCAATATTAGCCATGCTCAAGGGCGAGGTTGACCATATGATGGGTAGCTGCCATTAAAGCTAGCCACACACAGCAGAAACTTGTATGAGCGGAGAAAGGGGCAGAGAGTAGGCATGACCAAACACAGCTCCCACACCCCATAGACTCTGGGGAAATCCAGAAAGTTTCCACAATTTACTATAATTTAACCAAATAATTCTGGAACTTTCCTGAATCAAGTTCAGTTTGAAGGAAAAAGCTGGTTGATTCAGATTAAGTTGTATTTTTGTATCTTCATTCAAGAACATTGTATCTGAGGTTGCCACACTCAGCGAGTCTAAGGTGTCTTTCATACAGTAAAAGTTGGTGGTAGCTGTAACAAATAGTGTATTGGTAAGTGGATCTGACTATTTTTTTCATCTCCAGGTCACCAGTTTGATTTAGAACATTTTACTCTCTCCAACTGAAATAGATGGATAGTTTATATCTAGAAACATTTTTTACAAAATTTGACAAAAAGAGTATTCAATAAACACGTTGTCAAGACCAGCGCCTTGTTAGAATACATTGTTAAGGTGGGAACACGCATGGATTCATTTGCTACATTTTTAGAAAACATTAGAACTTATTTAGCATAGTACACATAGTATTTGCAATCTAGACAAAGGCCTAGCGAGTCTTCCACTTCTTTCTAATATTGCATATCTGATGGGCGCAGGTCTTAGCAGCTGAGAACATTGGAGAAAGAGAAAGCATAACCAAAAGAGCAACAAACCAAAAGGGAAATGGAAGTGAGGCTAGAAAGTATTGGGGGTGCAGGGATTGACCATCCAGAGTATGACTTCGACAGATGTTTCTACTAATTTGATTCCATAGACCCCAAATGTTTTCATAGTGCCCCATGTTTCCTGTTGAGCTGTAGTGTAATCTTTCCATGGGGAGGCTATGCCCAATGTGTTTTTTTTTAGCTCCGCTAATGTGGGCAGCTGAACAGAATGGCTGGACACAAATACACAGACGTTCCAGGAGCTTAAAATGAAAAACTCCATAACACATGTTATACTCTCCAGTGTAGGCAATCGGTACATACTGCCCTGAGTGTTCAAGATCTAGCAAGCAAAGATCCCAAACATTATGCAAGTACTATGTCTGTAACACTATGGTCATGTGCCAATAAATGAGGAAAGAAAGGAGAAACAAAAGAAAGAACCCCAAGGAGAATTAGCAGCTGCATAAGCCATAGGAAAAAACAACTCCTATCACAGGTTATGTTAAGAGAATCCTATGTCTTGAGTGTGGTTAAAACCTTGGAATTGGAAGGACGATGTTTAGTGCATGCAGTTTATGACAGTTTTGGAAAAGCCTGATACCAAAATAATTTATATGGTCTGAGGCCCAGTGTAGGTTGTGAGTGTGGGTATGGGTCAAAATGTGGGTCCTAAATTAGGTGCAATTGATCTAGGTTAATAATAAATCTGGTTGTATGACCCAACCAGGATATCAAACCCAGTATCATAGGTAAGAGTTCTGCTTTGTCAGAGATTTACAACACATCCTTTAAAGTGCTGAAAGCTTTAATTCTTTGTTACGATTTTTAATATTTGTGAACTCTGATCTCAATATCCTTAAAATCGAATCCAGTCACAAATTAGACAAGAGTGGGGATTGTGGGATTTAGGATTCTAAACAGATGTTGCCTGGTCACAGTATTGAAAGCTGTCATAAATACATAAAGCATGAAATATAAATAAAGGGAGCCTCCCTGGTGTTTATTAGAACCATTTCTTGTTAATTAACCTGTGCAAACTCTTGTTGCCAACACAAATGGTTTGTTCCTTTGATAGCAAAAACGATTTTACTCACGCTGTACCTATTATCTAGAACTACCTACCTCATTCTATCAGACTCCTAACAGAAATATGATTTCTTAGCAAATTAGTAGAACACCATATATGCCTAATAAGCTTGAGTAACAGTAACCTAAACTCAGAAATAACAGTTCTATTACAGGAGCAATATGGCTTTACCCAATTTGGTTAATATAATACTGTATTACGCACACAGCATGCAACAGGAGGGGCTGCTAAATGGGAAACATAAATGAGGCTTGTATTAGTCAAGGTAACACTAAATGCATGGCTTAAAATAATAAGATATTTAACTCATACTTTATAATATATCTATATAATAAATATGTTTCACTAAAAATAATGACTTTATTACAACGTAATTCATATCAACATATTAATATGAAATGAGACATTTTGGATCATGCTTAATAGAAACTTGCGTTTTAGAAAGTTTCACATCTGTGTAAATCATGATTTAAAAAACAAAAACAATAAAACAGTCTACTTTCTATAATTTGCTTTGTGTCTGAGAATTGACAAACCATGTGGGCATACATAAAATAGACTCCCTAGACAAAGTTAGTGTTGACCTGATTATGGGTTGTCTGCAGATGAAACAAAGGAGATATTGGGTTGGTCACTGGCATAAATAGGACATTCTAGGTTGCCAAGTACATTCATCAAATTTTCATCCCTGCCAAGTTTCCTGCTGTTTTATATATACACATCACCTTACAAATTCTCCAAAATTCCTTTCTTTTTTGTTTCATCAGCACCTTCTAACCTTCATATACCAACAACCCCCAAAAGATCCCCACAAACCAAAATAAACCATATTTTACATAAAAGCACAACATATTGAATTATACCTCTCTTTCCCAACATCTCCTCCTTCTCCTCTTGCACTAATTACTCACTGCACAAGTACTAGATACATCAAACACTGAGCGATTGGTCATTGCTCGTCTTTTCCTAGTTCCGGATGTTTTCTTCATAGTCCAAAAAAGTTCACAACCTATTCAACAACCCAAGTTCGCTGGCATGGTTTTACATACGACTCTGGGTTATTGCAACTCCCTACTAATGGTCTTCCCTTTCTCACTTGTTAGCATTCTAATCAAATCTGAATATGGCCACCAGACTGGTCTTTGTAGCCCTTTTTATGTGCAACCCCACTGTGCATGGCACTTTACTGCCCCCCTCCATCCTAACCTCATCAAATTATTCTCTGTACTATCCTCTTTACTCTGCCCACAAGTACATCTATCCACTACTTTTATCACGTCTTCCTATTAACTTCTCTATGATTTCAGTTGTGCAGTACCTACTCTCTGAAATTCATTCTGTTACATCCTTCCCACTTACAGTATTCTATTTTTAAATACTCACTAAAACCATGCTATTGAGAGAAACATACAACATACCCTTTTGATACAACCCAACTTCCATTCTTGAAAGAAACCATCTGTTCTCCCAATCTTTGAGATATCTAGGCCACTTCTATACTCAACCTTTAATCTTATTATCAAATTATCCTTCCCTAATTGGTGTTTGATTTTCTGTCTCAATACACCTCAAAACCCTAATAGACCATCACTGTTACTTTTATATTTTCCTCTCATTGTAAAACCACTAGAGAATAATAAAATGTAATCATTATAGTCTAGCGATGTACACAGTGTCTTTGGGCTCTCAGAAAAATGGTAAAAATCAATGTTTGTGCTATTCCAATGACATGGGAACACATGACTGTAAAATGTATAATAAAATAGTTTTTAAACATCTCTGTGCTATACACATGGATATCAAATCTAGATTTTCCGTTAAAAATAAATGTCCTATTGTCAGTCTATGTCATCATTATATAGGTTGTAATGGTACATATAGATTGATACGTGAAATTCTGCTAATGTGTCTCTTGTGATATTAAAAGTGAGATTATTCAGGGCAAATTTGCCATAACCATAGCGTACTGTTAATTTTTCCTTATAGTGAAAATTGCTTTTTATATTACATTCTCAAAGCTGGGGAATGCAATGAAATTTTTATAATGGTTATCTGGGCATTAGTTGGAATGGGTCTACAAGCCTCACTTTGAGCTTTGGTAATATAATCAAAAAGAAGAGTTTACAGTTTTCTCATTGGGATATTGTACTGGCCAAGAATGTCCCTATTGGAGAAGGTAATCAAGACCAAAATTATTATGTGTACCTACTTGACTGTATTAGTAAAAGTATTAGTAGATTACCAAAAGTAGATGTAGCCAGAGCTGGACCGGGGATAATGAGGCACTTTAAGAACAGTGAAGTTGCACATTATATGTTTATGCTGTACACTACAGAACATGATCTGCAGCTGGACGCGGTGTGTATGGAGTAATGTCGGCAGTATTCCAGAGGGTAATTGCTCGGGGTGCCAGATGGCCAGTCTGGGCCTGGAAGAAGTTATGTATATTTCAGTAAATTTTATTTTAGAGTATATTTTTATACATTAGTGCCAAATTGCTCAAAAACACACATTTCTTTTCTAGTCCAAACCATTTGTTCAGGCCCACAAACTGCGGTTTATGTATCGATCAGTGTGATTTCTATTCTTCCTTAGTCATAACATGTGCTTTATCAGGGAATGGGGAGGAATCATTAAAATTATATGTGACTTCTGTTAGACACCATCACCAAACGATGTGACATACCTTGTTATAATGAAATGTAATATTGGCAACAGCCAGGTGGCCAGCTGCCTGTATGATGCTATATTAGCCTAAAGTGGATGCTAGTGACGCCTATCTGTTCTACTTTTGCATCAAAACCTAAAGAAATGTTCTTGTTTCTTGCTTTTACTTGGCTATAAGAAACATCCTTAGGGGAGTGGTACAATATTCGTTATTAAGCACACTCAGATCTTAACATGAATTTAATTAACAAAATACAATAATAATTAGAGATGTAACACATTTCCTAATAGGACTTCACTAAGTCAACTAAGTAAACTAACTCAACATAAATACTTTACAAGATGGCACAATGGAATTCTAGGATGCACACAATTATTGTGGTTTTGAGAGTAAAAAGTCTTTAGGTAGGTTAAGTATTTACAGACTGTGCTTAAGGGGAATGTACCCTGACAACATTGATGTAGCCAGTAACATATGAATATATTTCATGGCCAAGGTAAGCACCAAAAGACCACATGGCGGACATTTCACCCATGCACACCAGTGAATTCCACTTCCAATAATCACACTGGTTTCGCTGTATGGACATTATGGTCTGTATGACAGCAGACTGGGATTGCACTAAACAAGTTGTGTGCTCTCGAATTTTAGTTGCTAAATATTAACTAATTAATTAATAAGTGTTATCATATGTTAAGCAGCCTTTTTGAGTGGTTTAGAACTTTTTTTCATTCTATAATGCAAATTTCCTTTGTACAAAATTTAAATGCCAGTGAAATGTTTCCTGGATATCTACACCTTACAAACAATAAATATACTTTTATCCGAATCCAAAGACATGGTAGCAGTAAAAGCCACTTTTGTCATTTCTCGCTTTAGGGCTAGAGTTGGTCCCAGTTACTTTCTTCTTCGGTAGAAACGTCCTGAAAGTATAATTGGATGACATTTAGGACTTGGATGTAGTGTTCTTGTGCTTTGCCATGGTAGATCTTAGCATTAGGGTCCCTTCAACCAAAGTTCCAGGATTGTCTATCATTTTTTGCCATAAATAGTGCTCTTCTCCTTGTACATCCACCCAGTCCACTTCATTTCCAGAACTCGTACCTGTGTAATTCATAAGCAAATAAATTCAGTGGGGCAATATAGGCAATGTATTTAGCATATGAGTAGACAGTATAGTTTGGTGGTCCTGCCTGTTTTCCCATACAGAAAAAAATATTAATGCTTTGAGTCCCTAATGATTAACATTTACATTTTATAGGATTACATCAAACATTAGGTTCTTAGGATGCAGTTCTATGGAAACGGATATTTACAAAAGAATATATTCAATGAATGTTTACAGATTTCCAAAGCTCCCGAACAACACAAAAAAAGTGTTTCTTTATGAATTCTCAGTCTTCAGCTATTTAAATGGCATCGTTTAAAAAAAATACTTAAACGTATGCTTATCTAACAAAAAATTCCTTTTAAGCTAAATTATTCACCACAGGCGAGATAGGAAGCTTTAATTAAATCAATTAAACTGGACAGATTAATGAGTGTCAAACAATAACTTCATTCTAACACATTTTTGAAAAAGAATGTATGACAAATATGATATAACACTAGGCTGCAGGTTCAGACAATCTGCTATGCACTGTTCTCTGGGGTAAAAAGTCCTAATTGTAACAATAACAGTCGACATATTTACCGACTAATCGGGACAGGGTTTAAAACCATGAGGATTATGCAATATTTGGATTTAATATTTAAACATTGAACACTTTAAAAGTGCTGCTGATCTAAAGGAAAACAGGATGAGTTATTTTCTTGGTAGCTAAATGGATATTTAACCACCTTCACCTTTAAAGAGCCAGCTGCCATATACACTTTAATGCATATGATAGTTGACCACCTTAACATTAACATTTTTGTATGTCTAATGAGCATTCCTGGGAACTTCTTGGCTCCGGCTACCCGGCCTTCCCTTGCAGGACGCGGCCATGACTGCACACTGACATCAGCGGGCGATCCCTCTGACCTTTGGGGGGGCGGTCCCGCTGACGTCGGTTGGCGGTCCCACTGACGTCGGGGGAGTTCCCGCTGACGGCAGCCGGAAACACCCCCATTTCAAGGAAAAAATGGGCGGGGAGCGAGACGTGCCAAGACCCCGCTCCCGCAACACGGAGGATTTGGGTCTTGACCCGGAGAACCGGAGGAGCAGCGCTCACCCGGCAATCTCTGGGTCAAACCCAGAGAGTTCCCAGGTATGCTAATGAGGGTCCCAGGTACCTGTGGAGAAAGAGATCCCATTTCAATGGGAGCCCTTGCTTACTAGTGACCGGCTGTCTCAAATAGCATCAATTGCAGATGGATTTTTTCATAAGTTAAGTCATCTTTTTGAGCTGAAGGAGGAAAAGAATGAATACTAATGTCCTTACAAAGTACTTTAATATGCATTTTATGTTGTGGGGTTTTATAAGACATTAGACTTTAATCAAAACTTTATACCCCGTAACAATATTAAACAGCTCTTTCTTTGAGTGCCAGAACAACACTGATTACAGAATGTGCAATATATAATGTACATAATTTGTGTGGTCGTTATCACAGCTCTTACCACTTCCACATCCCAAGCAGATGCCACCAAGGAACACATTGCTAGACAGGGATTCCTTGTCCCATACTGTCAGTTCCAGGGACACGTTTTGTATGTCAGTGGGTTGCAGATTGGTAAAAGTAAATGTGTGGTTCCAATGAGGGTTCACAGTTTTCTTTATGATTGGAGTCTTGTGCTTAGATGATTTATTATTATCAGGCAACAAATATCTGTGTAACGGAAAAGAAACACACAATTTATGCTGGTATTGTATAATGGAAAAAACACACAAAATACCATTTGTTCAGTCATTTTTATTCATTGTATATATATGAACTCAAGATGAATTACATTGGAAATAATAATTAAGCAATGATTGTCCCTTTTTAACAGACTTTTTGTCGTGGCCCCCCTATATAGTTTAACTGACCAGCGTTCTGGAGAATTTTTCCCTTTTTGCCCTTACCCTACCCCCTGTTGGTTCTTAACAGTCCTTCCCATGGACTGGAAATGAGGATTCAAGGGCTCCAAGGTATTGACAGGGATTTCCAAACCACTTATCTAACGTGTTAGATCTTAACAGCTGTCTTATCATTCTGTGCCATCTGACATGGAAGCTAAGAGGAGAGTCTTGGTAATGACTGAAATATTTCCGCTAACAAATCTGTGTCAACATTTTGAAAGAAAGGAAGGATATTTGAGGTATATTTAACAATGTATTTAAAAGTTTGATTGTTGCAAAACTTTACTTGTAATTCAATTGCATGGAGTATTTTTCAGACATTTTTAGATTATTTCAGTGAATAGTTACATTCTAGGATGTTTCTCTTATTGTTCTACAATACGATGTACAGGGCCCACAAAAAAACTTTTTAAGAATGTTGAAATTACTTATTACTTACCCTTTAACAAATGTATCTGATGTGCCACCTGATTTAACAGCTGTTAAATTTTTGGCCTCTTTTATGAGCACCTCTAAAATTCCACCACTTGGCATCTGAATACTTGCTTTCTTTGATTTCCTAAAACTTTTTTTACCTATAAAGATGAAAAAAAGATTTGACTGAAGAAAGGTATAAACAATATTTCACAATACACTACTATAAATACAGTACAGCATAAACATGTATGTATAGTATGAACATGAAGAGTACATATGTGGAAATACTTATTAAAGGGACAGTTTAGCGTCCCTGACAGCCCAACTAAGGAAATAAAAAAACACACCTGAGGAAGAAACTGCAACACTGCAGCTGCCGTCCTCCTCCATAAGTTGACGACTCTTGTCAAAGATTGGCTACTTCAAGCATCCAATCAGTGGCAAGCAAGCACTCCTACTGAAACCAAATGGAGTATTTTCCATGCATGCACACTTGGTTCTGAATGGACTTCATTCTTCCCAGAGTCAGCACTGGAGCTGACTGGAGTTGGGTACATCACATGTGTTCGGCCAAACACATCTACTGTGCGTAAAAATAGCTTCGGGCAGGGGAAGTGACAAATGTATATAAAAAGGGATAGACCACACAGCATTAAAGTGCTGATATGGAGTAATCAGGTGGATAATCCACTGGTTGCCATATAGATTGCAGCAGTACATGTCTTTATACATATAGTGGTGTCTATGTTTTTAAAATCACCAATCATCATCATCATCATCATCAGGGCCGGCCCTACAATGGAGCAGAGTGGGGCAATTGCTCCAGGCGGCACTTTTGAAGAGGCGGCACTTTGCCGCCCCAAGCGCTTTTTGAATTTATTTATTTTTTTCTTTTTTTTAGTGGAGGAGAGAGAGGGGCGCCGAGTGGTTTTCGCTTACCAAGTTGTCAGTACCCGCTTGGCGCCCCTCTCTCCTCTGCGAGCCCTCTAGCTCGGTCTCGGTGCCGGCTTGTAATGCTCTAATGTAGCGCTCAGCATTACAAGCCGGCACCGTGGCAGAGCAGGGAGACTCGCCGCAGGACTGTTTAAAGGTAAGTGCAAAGGGGTGGGGGATAGGGTAGATAATAGGGAGGGAGAGTAGATAATAAGGAGGGAGGGTAGATAATGGCGTCGGCGAAGTTTAAAATGCCCCCCCTGGCGTCGGCAGGGGGGGGGTGGCATTTTAAACTTTGCCCCAGGCGGCATTATGTCTTGGGCCGGCCCTGATTATCATCATCTATAATAAAAGTTTAATGTCATGGTGCAACTTATAGATCATATGTGGTTAAAGAACAGTTTAATGTCCCTGACATCCCCACGATAAAACAAAAATACCATTTGAGTACTTTAAAATACATTTATAAAGTGTGCTTTGTGTTATCTGTGATATAAACAGTTTTGCAACCTGAAATTCATTTGTCTTTCAATACTTCAGTGCATACTACAATACAAGGAACAAACAAGAATAAATATATATGTTTATCTTTGGGTTTTCCTTATATTGTTATATATAATATTGTTTAAATAAGACTGTACACCTCATGGCAACACTGTGGGTCTTTGTTCTAAATATATGGGATAACCAGCAACCTCAAACAAAACAAAGGCATTTTAATCAATGATTTATTAAAATATATAGAATTTAATCAACAGTTATCCTTACATGTAAAATGGGGGTCTTTTGCCTATCGATTAGAAAGAGTTATATAGAAAAAATATATTGAGAAAAATCCATAAAACATTCAGTGAATGGATCCTCCATACCCTTCCAGGGCTTCTACCAGGCTTAGTGTAAGGCTGCAATGTATTTTTTTATGTATTTTCAGAATATTTGTGTCATTTGGATATATTAAATAATGTCTCCCCTCTTTGTATGGATTTGTAAAATCAAAGGAACTTCAAAGCACACTCGACTACTGGATCAGTATAAGATCAGTATAAACAATTAGGATGCTTTCAATATATACATTTTATGGATATTTCGCAACATATATTTGGGTATATAACTTGTTTTCTTCGTGATTGATGTGCTAAAGACTTGCATATATGGGGATTTGTTTATTTAATTCTATATATTTTGCTAAATCATTGGTGGAAATGTTTTGAGGTCGCCACTTAGCCTATATATTTGGAACAAACGCCCACAGTGTTGACCTTAAATGTCCTCCCAGAACGTGTGAGTGCAATACCTAAGGAATAAACGGGCACTGTGCTATATAAACAATATTATATATTTGTTTTTTCTTTATATTGTGAGAAGCACTGAAATATTTGAAGATAAATACATTTCAGGTTGTAAAACGTTTTCTACCGGAGATAACATTAAGCACACTCTATCATCAGCTTTTTAAAAAAAAAAAAAATCTATTGTTATTTCTTTGTGTGAGTGAGGGAAACACACTGATACTCAGTCAGGTTAATAGTACTCTTGTCTTTTGCTTAAAAGCATTTAAGAAACAGAAGCTGCAGCCCAGCTGCTGTAGCTCATCACCTCTTTTATGGCCAGACTGTTCTTGCCACTGATTAGTTGCTTGAAGCAGCCAACTGGTGGCATAAAAGCACTCCCTTTGAAGTCAATATTAGTGCTTTCCAAAAATGCAACATTTCCCCAGCCCAAACTGTAATGGACTGGAGGTAAATATATCACAAGCAGAGATATCTATGAGGAATTCTGTTTTTAGCATTTGCAAAAGAGACCATATTCATTAAAGTTAATATGATGGTCGGAGTGTCCCTTTAAGAAATCCCTTTTAATTATCAAATCTGAAAGCAACGCATTCCTAACATTTCGATTTTAAATGGGCCTTTAATGCCTATGAATTAGAACGAGAAAATAAATAAATATGGGTGTTGGCGTCTGTTTGATCTGTTCCTGCAAAGTGAGCTGCCATAGTGTTTGTTTATGCCAGCTGGTTATTCCTTTTCAAACAGTTATTACAAGCAATGCCTTTATCACATCCCCAGTAAAAGCAACCAATGTGGTCATCCTAAAATGAAATTGTTTAAAACATTTAAAAAACAAATCACTGGCTAGTTTGTATTTTTGCACCACCTAAGGTATACAAGATAATTTACAGGTATATACAAACACTATATATCAGGTCACAATTTTGCAATTGGTAAAAAAAATATTCAGATTTTTGGCCCAAAAGGACAAGAGATAAGGACACTAGATGGCAGTTTCTGATTTTGGATCACAAACAATGTGTTCAGCTAAACGCGGAAAATAGCTTGGGGTGGGGGAGGGGGCAAATGCATATGGGGGCATTGTGCAGAAAACCCCCAGTTACTTGCAAGTGAAACATCACCAAAATGTAAAGGGATCACACAGCTTTTCTTATGTATGAAGGTACAAATGATGGAGTATCCCCTTAAATAGGCACCCTTCCAGGTGTCCAGTTGAGTTTTGATCTAGCTTTTCTCAAAACTCAGAATATTGTCCTCTTTAATAACCTACTGACGCTAATGGGAAGCAAAGTAATGGAAGTTTTTCTGCTTTCATTTAGATGACCAAATTATGGTCATTGCCTAACTTCTTAAATACACCATGCAACATAAACTAATATGAATCTATATAAAAACAACACTAAAATCACTGCAGTATTTTCATTTACCTATCACAGGTTCTAGAGGAAGGGTCAGGTTTTTCTCCGGCGGTATGTATCGTAAACCAACGGTGATCTCTCCTTTATATTGAAGAGTGACATCAGATGCTAAGTCCACCTGGAAAAGCACACTTATTATATTTTTACTAAAAAAGTGGATGATTTACATATGATTCCAATATATTTTGAATTAAATCGGTGTTGGCTTCAAGGTGAAACAACAGCTGAAAACAAGAATGACCATTTCATTTTTTCAGTGGCCTGCCCATGCAAGGGTCTGATTTCTTTGTCTTTATTAACAGCACCTTTACTTATTAATACACAGGGTAACACACACTACGCTACTTTCCTGGGTTCTACAAACTTAGACAAGATCTACATCTGCTGTTGTCCCACCACTCATTAAATGTGGCCACATTTAGAAGTACATGTGGCAGCTCTAGGAGATCAGTAGGGAGTTTAATGTCCCTCTCCCAAGAAACTGTTGCCTTTTTTCTTTCTTCTTCTTATTCTAAGAGTGCTGAGAAAATAGATGGCACCATAAAAATATATGATGATGACAATATAGAAGAACGTTAATGATTGACCATGAATAGATTCATTATTATGAAATCTTGCTTTATGCAAACCATTCATTCACTGTGCAGTTTCTACCATAAATAGTCTTTAACTCATCGAATAACTCAAAGGACTACAGTTAAAGATAATATGTAATACTTATAATGAATTCTTCAGTCTAAAATAATCTTAGCTCTGTCTGTTAGTTATAGCCTTTAAAATATAAATTATAAATAATTGTAAAGGTTATGATGTATTCTCAAGAATGAAAAGGTCCACCTTGGGTTGCAATGGAAAACTTTCATCCTCTTGATTCTCGAAATTCCACGAGTCTAGAGGGATATGTACTTCACCCAGGAAGCTGTTCCGTCCAAACCGGTCATTGTGCCAGACAGATAACTGCAGGGTTCTGGTTTCCAGTTGTGTATGGCTGATAACATACTAGAAATAGAAAAAAAATACATAATGC
The DNA here is from genome assembly GCA_029215755.1 of Spea hammondii. NCBI lineage: Eukaryota > Metazoa > Chordata > Amphibia > Anura > Pelobatidae > Spea > Spea hammondii. Next base: position 115,130,042 of record JARDYJ010000002.1, read on the forward strand.
CATGCCACAATGCACTTTACTGTCACCGTCGCAGCGTGATGAAAAAAGCCATATTATGGTAATTATAAAAGAACGTCTCTACCCTTCTTGTTGGCGTTGTAAACAAAGTGCAAAGCTTTTAATTTTCAACTAAATCAAACCACCCAATTAAAATGCCCCCGTGAGAAGAGAATGTCTATAGTAAGCAGTAATCATATATTTTGTTTTACTTTATTTATTTTATTGTACAGCTACTTTTTTAGGTTTTGTTTTTGTCCTTTTCAAATAATCTGCTTGCTAGTGCATAATAGTGATATATATATATATATATATATATATATATATATATATATTATAACCACTCATTATTAAAACTTTTTATACAATATATGGGGTATGGCATTAAATCTGACCCATATTGTAATGAGGCTCCTGTCCTTAGGATTTATTGTAGAGGAAGGTAATTCATAGACTGTTACCAGTCCTTGAATATTTATTTATATTGATTTCTCCCAAATGTTAGAAAAGGGGGAAAAAAGCAGTTTGTACCGATGAGGCACAGATAAAATGTTTCTTTAAACTCTTATGCCATTTAAAACAGGTTGAGCAAATGTTATCACGTACTGTTCATTCGGAAAATCAACTTCAATTTGTGCTTGAAAGGCTTCCATTATCTCTAGTGAAGTGACATTTACTTGGACGTGTAGTAAAAATCGATAGTGGCTGTTACACTTTAATGGGCAGATCCCTCAAAGAGACATTTGCTCCTCGTGGTTATAGAATCCGTTGCAGATGGACAGCATTGCTGTCGCTGATGTCAGACTATAACTCAAGGCAGCTCAAGGATGATGAGAATTATACTCCTACCACAGATTAGGAGCCACAATCTGCTTAATTCCTGCAGAAATGTTTTAAACATGACGCGAAACTCTGACTTGGCTACAAGCTGAGTATTAATATGTTAACAAAGATTTCGCAGTGGAAAATTAGCATCCTATTTGCCGAAATGTCTATTTCAAAGCCTAACATTAGCTGAAAAAGGATACATTTTTTATTACATGACTGCGTGCTGCCACCAATGATCCCCAATTAAGCTCTTCAGTATGTTCCATTCCCCACTGTCGACTTCTATTTCGCTGATAGTTGCTAGGTTACACCAGAATAATTTACGCTTTTAAAGATCTGATCAAAACGCTTCTAACTTGACATTAACATTAATACTGATTTAAAGACATAATTCAAACTATATGTGGCGAAAAAAGGAAAGCTAGACTGCAACAGCAATCTTAAAAATTCTTTTTATGGAATAGAACAAATGGGTAATTACAGGATAATATATATATATATATATATATATATATATATATATATATATATGTGCACATACCTTTACTAACTTCACAGAATTTAATTAACTGCTCTTTTCCATCCCTCTTCAATTTTTTCTTTTAAATATATTTAAAAAAAACAGTAAAATTCAATGTATGTAAGCTGACAAAAATCAAGAATAAAGATTCTAAAATTACAACTAATCACAGACAGACTTATATCTTATGGATTTTAGATCAGGCTACTCCATGTTATCATAGTTGTATAAAAATAAAATCGGTTTCAATATAATGTAAGAGAAGAAAAAAATATTCTCACCTTTAAGGTTTCATTGAAATCTGGATTGGTTGTGTTGGTTTTTATTTTTGTCTTCCGCTTACTTTGGCGTGACTTGTCAGGAAGGAGATAAGCCTTGACATACCTGTAAATTAAGATCAACTTTTATTAGAATGATGATCACATTTTGTAAGCCATTATGAGTTTATATTTTATTTTAAAAGTTAATTCATAGTCCTGCAAATAACATATCACTTGATATGATAAATCCACTGGAATAACAGGGGAAGTGTAGAATCCAATGTCCAGGAAATATCAGGAGACTCATGACGACTCTTTTAGGATTTTTTTTCCTGGTGGAGTTAGTGAGGGACCTAATAGTTCAGGGGTGTGCAGGACTACATTTCCCATAATGCTCCTTCAGCTCAATGGCTGGCAGAGGAGTATGGGAGATGTAGTCCTGCGGAAGCTGGAGTGCCCCAGGTTGGACACCCTTGTAATGATCACCGTCAATAAGAAGCACACAGACAACCTGAGCCCGTGTCCAGGCAATTATAACTGTTTGAGATAGAGTGTGTGATAGAGTCAGTGAAAGGATGTGTGTATGCACGGGGACAGGGTGCCACTTGGCTTTACTTGCCCTTGGGGCAAAAAGTTGTCAGCCCTACCATAATAATACCAATTCTTATAATACTACATTAGGAACGGGATTTGCTTTAAATTTAGACTTCAAATGCAGCAAGACGTCATGCTAAGGTTCTTAGTCCGGTCCATCTGACTGTAACAAATATACGCATAAAAAATTATGTACTTACGGGTCTGTTCTGTTCTTCTTCTCATCAGCCACTGCAAGGTTTCTGCAGTTTTTCACCAAAACATTCAAAGCACCAGTTTTGTAGCTGTAACTAATGTTCAAGAAGATTTCTCCAGTGACTTTCACATTCCCGTAGTCTCCCATTTCACTGTAGACACTAGTCATGCTATTAAGGCTTGTCTAGAGAAAAAAAAGATAGGAAATGGTCAAAATCATGTCATGGACATATATTCTCTTAAAAATGTCACTGGTCATCGTGCCTACACTAAATCTTCAGTGTCTAGACCAACAGGGTAAATGAGAGCACATTGGCATTTGGGTGATACGAGTATATACACATTTACACCTGAGTGAGGTTCCAACATTGCTTTAAATATAACTGTGCTAGTTTCATCCTTCGTCATCACAATTTCTCCGTGGTAATGTCTTACAGTTCTTCTTCAGAGAAAAAAGTAAGACCAGACATGGACCTATTGCTTACAGTGCTCAGAGTGATACCAAACGCAGCTCACTGGAGTGGCCCACAAAAGCCAAAACATATGCCTGGGGCTGTTGGTTCCCCAATGTATAGGAAATGTGCCTCTCTGTTCTAGACTGCCCTAGTGGGGTATTGATTTGCTAATGGGAAACTTTCTCCATAATGGCACTTGAAATAAAATTGGAGACAGTCTCATGCATGGGCTCACTGTAAAGCCAGCTAATTACGGTTGCCTGTTCTTGGCTGAGCTGGTCTGATCCTCTATTGCTCACAGTTAAATATAAGATTATCATCTATTCAATGCACACATAAACTATATTGAGTAAAAATAGTACTGCATATATTTCAAATGACTGATTAATACATTCATATATGCCTATTGTACTCAGGGCCGGCCCAAGGCAAAATACGGCCTGGGGCGAATTTTAAAATGCCGCCCCCCCCCTTATCTACCCTTTCTCTCCCTCCGTTCCTGCCCCCCCCATTATCTACCCTTCCCCCCCCCCCTTGTACTTACCTTTCAGCAGTCCTGCGGCGAGTCTCCCTGTTCGGTCTCGGTGCCGGCTTGTAATGCTCAGCATTACAAGCCGGCACCGAGACCGAACAGGGAGACTCGCCGGAGAGGAGAGAGAGAGCGGCGCCGAGCGAGTACTGACAGCTTGGTAAGCGAAAACCACTCATGTTTCTCTCTCTTTCGCTTTAAAAAAAAAATAAATAAAAAAAGGGCTTGGGGCGGCAAAGTGCCGCCCCTTCAAAAGTGCCGCCTGGAGCGGTTGCCCCACTCGGCTCCATTGTCGGGCCGGCCCTGATTGTACTATGAATAAAAATTCTTTACTTGACTAACCAAACTTGTTGTGGGTAAGGGAATGGGGATTGAACAAATTGATTGATTGATCATCACCAACCCCTGCTATGTATTTAATTAAAAAAGATCCTTTAAATACACAGGGGTTAATTATTGCCCCCCTCTTCCCCCAGTTGAGGGTAATAAACCTTTTCACATAAACATAATAACCCTATACCTTTAAAGGTCACTCAGCCTTGTACTGAATAGACCGAACGTAACTAACGACATGTACTTTTTAACCTAAGGTTTTGTAAAAAACTTTCTCCATAAAATATAAACAGTATATATATATATATATATATATAGTCATTCTTTCTTAATGAGATAGCATAATATATACAAGACACACACCATGCATGCATTTTCATCATGAACGATTTCAAATATGACCAATAAACGGTTTGGTGGCACACTGGATTCAGGTCTTACTCGCTCAGTACTAACCTACAAATTATTCAGTAGTGTTTTATTAATTTTCTCTATGTTTGTTTAACACACAATAGGGAGATCATTTATTTATGGACTTTAAAAAAGCTATATTGCATTTACAGGTATTCTCTGTGTTCCTTCTTGGCTGCAAATATTGATAGAATTGATTGCATGTTGGTTTCACAGAGCATGTTGTGATACCTTAATGACTGTACAGAGGTTCATCCCGTGCTGCTTTGCGTAGTGTGGCGCCTGGCACCCAGGCAACGTGAATGGACAGGAACACTGATGTGCCATTTTGGTGTGTAAATATATATTTATGTATCAAAGTAACCAAAGGGTACCAAAGTGCTTGAGTTGCCGTATGACAACATCTACTATTAATCAACCCATTGTTTTAATATAAACTTTTTTTTTTATTTAGAAACTGGTTATAATAAAGAACCTTTAGAAATGTTTGTGGGTTTCTAAATAAGGAAATGTATGTAACTGTATCGGTCCAAGAAAAGGTGGAGTCTTTAGTCAAATGTTTGGACCAACACAGTAATATGAAGTCATACAAGCTTTCGGGACCACAAAGGTCTTGTCTCTGCATGGTATGGCAGACTAAGGGTAAAAGTGTACTTTTAGGTGTTGCTGAACTAGGTGTAACCAGGGCAGCTCCCCTAACTCCACCCCAGGACCTACCCTTAGTAAGGACATGATGTCATCTCCTAGCGTTCCACCTTTGAAGGCCATGTGGTGTAGGATGAGTGCTATGGAGGCTGATCCCAGATCTCCCAAAAAAGTACAGCAGCTGCCCTCCCACCACCCTAGGCCCAGGCCTGAATATACGTTTGGTGAAATTGATTAATCTTGAGTCATAATCTACATTAAATGGAAATCATTAGACAGATGAGGACATAGGATTAGTGGACCCAGGATTTGGCAAACAGGATATGGTAACAAAAGCTCATAATGTAGTCAATGTTATGGTTGTGTGCTAATGAACTGGCCATTTACTATTTATACAGCAAGTTCTGATCAATCCGGTTGGATATAAAGTGTCTATGGGGGTTAAGGTTTTTGGAAAGAGGTTGCTTGGTATCACACACATTTTATATATGGGCATACCTTGCATTGTCTGACATACTGTTTATCACACTGTTTAACTTGCAAATGAATGACCATTAGTTTTACAGTTCTGTGATATGCGTAGTTTATATTGATATGCTGGAGTTCTAAAAGTTGGAACTGATACACAATTAAAATAAAAACAGATTGAAATATTGCCTACAATTATTTAACTTTCTCAGCTGAGACAGACTAAATTGAAGTTTGTAATACAAAATGACTTGCCTCATTTAAACTGGCAATAAGCATTTACTTTTCAACTGCTAAATCTAAACAATTTAACAGTGCCTGTGCCAGCGGGAAGAGAAAAAAACTGTGAATGGGACTCTAGACATACATTTTACTATAAAGCTATTATCATGATTTTGATGGGGAGTAGTAATTAATGTTTCTATCTCTCTCATCGTGGAAGCAAAGGAAAGATGGAAGGAAGGAAAGCAAGGAAAATCAATGGAAAAATATGTAACTATATGTAAATATATAAAGCTTATGTGAGCCAATCACTGAAAGTGCCTGGAATTAAAAAAAATATAGATATTATAACTTTAAGCATACAGTTTACCTTTCATAACTAAAAACTGAAAATGAGCCTCATTGAGGAGTATGAAAACTGCTTTATATTGTCCAAAGGTTAGCAGAAATTTGTACGTACACCAAATATTTCTTTACTGTAGTACAATGTAGTACAGCACGGCTGTTACAACAGGCAGTAGTCTACTGTGACAAACCCTGTAGCACGAGGGCCATACAATGTCACAGTTAAGCACAGTCCTCTAGGGCAATCAGGCTCAGGAACACCTACTTGCCGCAAAACAGTGCTTTATTTTTGACTGTTCAAACAAAACACCAAAAACAAAATCATAAAAAGAAACAACCCAGCTCCCAATTGGAGCCCTCTCTAACTATACAATGCTGGCCCAGACGGACCAGCTTAAACACCCGCTAACTTGACCTCCTAGTCGGACCCAGCCAGGCCCGGACTGGGACAAAAAATAGGCCCGGGCATTTCAGACTGAGCAGCCCATTTTTATGAAAAAACATATATGTACATACATATACATAATACTTGGTCATTCAACATGGGAAGCCTGAAGCCGCAATTTAGTACAACTAATCCTTTAAAAAAATATTAGAGTAAATAACACAATACCTTATCTTTTCCACTAAATGATTTCAGGGCCTTGAATGTTTTGTCCCCTGAAGTCACTACAAATTCAGGAGGGCATTTTATCTCTGGATAAGTAAAAATGAAATAGTTCCTACTGTAAATTAAGGAAACAGATAAGCAAACACACACACCAGGACAGGCTTTTCCACACCGACACCCAGACACACACACCAGGACAGGCTCTGCCACACCGACACCCAAACACACACCAGGACAGGCTCTGCCACACTGATATCCAAACACACACACACCAGGACAGTTAAAAAAAGAAGAAATGGTTCAGCACTCAACTCCCAGGAAGCTGGGAGCTAGCAGGAAAAAAGGGCAAAACAAAAACAGAAAGCATAAGAAAAATAGCAACGTTTGGCCGAAGCGTTGCTTTTTTGTTTTGCTTTCTTTGAATAAAGTAACCTAAGGATTGGAAGCTGATTGGAGTGCTGGGGTTCTTTTCTGTGTTCAAACACACCAGGACAAGCTCTGCCACACCAACACCCAAACACACGCCCCAGGACAGGCTCTGCCACACTGACACCCGAACACACACACTAGGACAGGCTCTGCCACACTGACACCCAGACACACACATCAGGACATGCTCTGCCACACTGACACCCAGACACACACACCAGGACAGGCTTTGGACAGGCACACCGACACCCAAACACACCAGGACAGGCTCTGTCACACCGACACCCAAACACACACACCAGGGCAGGCTCTGTCACACCAACACCCATACACAAACACACACCAGGACAGGCTCTGCTACACTGACACCCACACACACACACCAGGACAGGCTCTGCCACACCGACACCCAAACACACACACAACAGGACAGGCTCTGCCACACTGACACCTAATCACAAACACCTGGACAGGCTTTGCCACACTGACACCCGCATCCGGAGGGTTTCCACGGACGGTTTCACTCAGCCTGCCTGTGGAATCTTTGCCCCCAAAACAGCTTGCCTGTGGCAACTTTGCCACCAAAACAGCCTGCCTGTGGCATCTTTGCCACCAAAACAGCCTGCCTGTGGCATCTTTGCCTCCCTCTTACACATCCATGCTATCACACACATATTCATTCACTCTTTCACAAATATTTATTCACTAATTCACAGATAATCATTCACTCATTCAGTTACTCATTAATTCCCTCATTCAGATACTCATTTACATATACTCATTCACAAACATTCATTCGCTCACTCCTTCACATATACTCATTAATTCATTCTTTCATTCAATCTCACATACTCCATACAGCCTCCCTCACCCCCTTACCTGAACTAATGATGTACGCGCCGCTCTCAGACTTCTGCAGATTTGCACAGGGGAAGCAGACGCGCAGCAGGGTCATGTGACGTACGTGACGTACGTGACGTACGTCACATGGTTCCGTTGGATTCCTGCGTCCCCCTGGCGGTAGAAGAGATGCTGCTCACGCGCGTCTGCCAGGTAAGTAGCGGGCCCGCTGCTAGAGTTGCGGGCCCGGTCGCAGTTGCTGCAGGCTTAAGGGGCAGGTGCCCCTTTTGCCCTGCGTTAAGGACGGCCGCATAGGCCCAGTCAGTCCGGTCCTGACTGGGCCTATTTTAAGGTAGGGGCCTGGAGCTGCAGCTCCATTAGCCCCTAAATCAATCCGGCCCTGCCCCGGCCCGGCCCACCGGGCAAATGCCCGGTGTGCCCGATGGCCAGTCCGGGCCTGGACCCAGCTAAGCCAGGCTCTGGAAAACCTCCCCCAGACAGCACACAAAGGTCCAGCACCTGTGCCTGACGCAGGCCCCATAGGAATCCTGGGCCAGATCCTGCAAACTTCCAGCCTCTTGGAAAAGCCGGCATGGATTTTTCACAGAATGGGGGAACAGAGCATTGGCCCACCCTGCTCTCCAATTGCTTCACCCCAGGGACCCATATGTATAATCTGCATAGCACCTGTACCCATTGCCATGCTAATCATCTGCCTGGGGTTTACAGCCTCACACTACATATGACCTACTTGTAACACATTTAGTCTTATATTTAAATTATCTAATATTTTTGTCTTTCTTGAGCCTATTGTTTATTTTTCCCCTTTCCATATGGTTCACAAAGCTGTAATATTATAGAAATACAGAATATTTCAGAAATATAAATGGTAGAGTGAATAACATTATGTGAAAGAGAGAGAGAGACAGAAGTAACTCACAGTATCTGCATCGGGGTCAGGTACATTTAAATAGGTCCACTTCCTGTCAGACATTGCCTGGGCATTCTTTGAACGAGAGAAGAAAGTGCAAAGACAGAGAGGTGCCAGCATTCAAGGTAAATACAGTAATAAGAGAAAGAGAAAAGTGATGAGAATTTCAAGTGCACCAGAAAGAAAAAAAGATTTGAACCTAGACACATTACAACCAAAAGTAATGTAACTTCCAATATGGTAACATAATGAATATTGACACAAAAATAAAATTAAGGACAGCTCTACAGAAGGGATAAAAAATTATTTTGTTCAACGCGTGAGTATTAACATATGAGATGTTTAGGATATCTAAATTAGCCTGGCTAATCAAATAACATTATAGACATTTTTCAAAGTATTTCCTACTTTTAAGACACAATGAGGAACAACATGATTCTACAGGTGTTTTGATTACTTGGAAAATAAGAAATTTTTTATTTCTATTTTATTGTATTGTATTTAAAAAAGACTGAATGCATCCCTACTCAATGTAAAAATGTAATTAAAATATAATTAAAACAAACATACCCTAATACATAATGCAATCTTGCATAAACACATAATATATCCAAGATATAATAAAAAATGTATGATTCAGTTGATTACATTTAAAAATGAAAACAATTGTAAATGAACCTTGGGTAATGGATGGTGATAATTGATGAACCATTTAAAAGAATTTGATAGATGAACAGCAATTTAGATGGTATGGTAAATGTAATTGAGTGATGATGTCTCCCAAGCATCATTCCAGCTCCAACTCAGCATTCATACAATACAACTCCAACATTCATACAATACATATAGCTGGAGAATAGTGAAATGCGCAGGTACAAAATGTAAAATACATTCACACAGTCCTCAAAAATAATTTTATTCCTGTATTGTTATGGCGATTTAATACATTGGGAGCTTGTAGATTAGTTGAACATTCCAACTGGCTGACTCCATAATTTTGTAATGCATAGTTAATACGGTGATGCTTCTTAAAAGACCACTAACCAATTTAACTCTGCGTTATGCAGGACCCGCTCAGCACTTCCTGCAGGAGAAGGTCACTCGAGATGCCACTTTTAAGGCATAGTGAAGTTAAATAAATTGATATGTTTCAGCAAAATCCCATGTTAATGGAAAACAAGGCAGAAATGTGCGCCTTGGGATATTCTATAATTATTTTATGATATATTTGTCTGACATTGTGCCTCAATTATAAGTTTGCTTTTCATCTTTTTAATTTACATTTTTAAAAAGGTCAATAGATTGCACTCAACAGGCTTTCTGAAATCCACATTATGTGTAGATACGACTTGGACTTCCCAATCACCAAACCAAGCCATCCTAACTTTTGTAGGCATATGGAAAAAAAGTTTCCATTCTCTTTACTCAAGCACCTTAACATTCACTGGTATGTGTGGTACACCTTTTTATGCAAGTTTCTACACTTCAGGTGATCCTTTGGGTAAATAATATTGTCTGGCCAACCGTGCTCTTTTTGAGATTACCCTTGATAATCTATGATTCTATCTGGGCTAGAATATAATTTATATGTATTTATAACAAGAAAGAAACAAGGCTCTAATATTAAAAGAATGTCAATAAATAACAGTACATGATATAACATGTTAATACAAACATGGTAAAAGTATAATTATTTTTAAGAAGTGAAACCTGCTGTTGTATTCCATTAAACATTGAATATTTAATATTTTATATAATATAATAATAAAATTTAAGCTGGAAGAGTGGCTAAAGTGCATTATTGATTTCCAAGGTGCCTCCGGGGTCCAGGCTTGTTCATACATCTTTAATGTAAAAAGTATTAAAAAACTATTTTAATCATCGAGAAGACTAACTGGTCAAGAGATTAACCATTTAGTGTCAAATGGTAGTACATTTGACACTAAATGTGTACAGTCTCGTGATATTAACTTGTTTGGCCAACATACTACATCTTGGCATGTTTGCTACAATTACAAGTTCCTTATGGATCGATGCAATATCAATGATTACATATAGTATACAAAGATGGCTGCTACTAGTACCTCTCTGTTAATAACACGGATTGATCTGTGTTGCTTCAAAAATATATTTTTAAAGTTAAATAACACCAACGTATTTTGGATATCAACACACAGGCAGTACAGAAAATTGAGGGCTTGATAAGATTATTAGTGCCACTGCCAATTGTTTTACTTAAAACAGAAGAGTGTTTGTGCAATTGTCAGAGGTATTGAGCCAACATAAGTATTGCGATCATCCTGTTTGCATGACTTGTAAGCTGGCAGTAAATCAGGTAAACATATCTACTTTCTATTTTGATAAGAGACAATAGAACAAATCTGTTCAATGCTATGCATTCTCTGCCTATATTGGGCAATATCCTTTATTTTGTTCACCAGTCGGTCTATTTACTAAAGTCTATATATATATATATATATATATATATATATGCTAATGTGGCTCAGAAGTAGCCCTCATGATTTTTCACTATGCTAAAATCTTTATAAAGCTATTTGGGAACTAAGTAGATTTGCAGCAGAATAATACCAAGTTAAAGTGTTATTAGTGAGTCTAAGATGAGTTAACGCCATCAGGGACATCTGCAAGAGACAGGGTCCTATTTGGAGTTTTAGAGTAAGCAGCATTGGGGTTTCTAACATATATTATTTTTATAGCATATGAATTATGTGTTAACTAATTGGAACACAGTGGTCTCATAACTCTTTATATACCGTTAACCAGTTTCATGGCAACCAAGAAGAATGAAGAACTCCAGCCTATAATAGGATCAGAAGTCATGGCAACTGATGATCTATAACAGATCAAGGCATTTCAATGGCGAAAGGGCAAATCATTCAATACGATTTTACTGTCAACATGCACAGACATATAAATATGTTGGATAAAGGTTGGAAATAAATATAAATATGTTCCTTACAGTTGATAACCCACTTCTCATATTGCTTGAATTGTGGGTATTGATCAATTCATCAATATCTTCTTCAATTTCATCGAGGTATTCCTAAAAACACAAAAAATATAATTTTAGTATATAAAAATCATAAAGAGTTTGAGGGCCCTTGATTGAACTATATAAAAGTAAAAGCATTGATCATAGATGGTTTAGTTTGTTACGGCATTACATCAACTGCCCAAGATGCTAACTAAATGTGCGTTATTTCTTTATTATTTACTAATAATATATAGTGAATATACAGACTAATAAATAGACTTGCGCATTCGTCTTCGGGCGAACATGTAAACGAGCGCGAAGAGGCCGTTTTTTTTGTTCGTGCCGAAGATGCGCCGAAGAGAATACAGTGCCGGCAAAACGTACTGCTGTTTTTTGAATTCTGAAGGCGCCTTTATAAGACCAGAGCTTGCCTGAGAGATCCATTCATTTTTCGCTGTGACTGCTTTGGCAACACTGCTGTGCTGCATCCGAGCGTTACAGAGAGATTGTTCTGTTCTGTGTGAGACTGGTAAGCCTCAGCCTGCCATTTCTAACAGTGTACTTCATCCTCACTTCAGTTCTACTGAATTAATAATAATTTTATTAATTTAATAATTTTTTAATTTAATTTGTCATCAACTGTGTAGTGCTGTTGAGTTTACAGTGCACTCAGTGCCTCACTGGCACTGGCCCTTGCCCTGGGCTGGCACTAGTGCCTACTGCCTGTCCTGCTTAAATAAATTAAATAATAGAATTTATAAATAATTTAATAGAATATATTATTAATAATTGAATACATATAAAATTATATATATATTTGTCAGTTATATATACTATAGTTAGTATAGTATTAGTAATAGTATACTAGTGTAGAGTGTACTGTAGACATTCAAGACATCTACTAGTGTCTAATCTAAAATCAGTAATATTAATAATTAATAATTGAATACATTATAAAATTATATATATATTTGTCAGTTATATATACTATAGTTACGTTAGTAATAGTATACTAGTGTAGAGTGTACTGTAGACATTCAAGACATCTACTAGTGTCTAATCTAAAATCATTAATATCAATAATTCTATAATTCTTATCTTAATAGTTAATTAAATTAGCTACAAAAAATATAATTAATAATTACTACTAGCTTATAGTTCAGCTAATCTATTAGTACTGGAGCTGCAGCTCTATAGTTTGTGCTTTGTTTTAGCAACAGCAAGAGACCAAGTCAATTTTTCTTAATAATCTTTCATTTTATTTCATTTGTTTTGCTCACCTCAGTCCATCAGTGAAGTGAACTTGTTGGGCTAGTGAGTGCAGCCGCATAAGTGCTGTGTTCTTTTTTGATCAGCAAGCAGTGACGTTAACTGTTTTGCAAAGATTTTCTCATTTGTTTTACATTTTATTTTAATTTTATTAAAAGTACCCTTATTGTTTTGCTCACCTCAGGCCATTAGTTAAGTGAACTTGTTGGGCTAGTGAGTGCAGCCGCATAAGTGCTGTGTGTTTCAGCAAGCAGTGAAGCTAACTGTTTTGCTGTGACATTTTATATTACTTCTAATTTCTTTTCAAGAAAAATTGACTGTGTGACGACAACAACTGTACTAAGCAAAGCTTCAACCTACTAGCTGTAGTACTAAAATAATTCTAATCTTTAATCTTCTTAATCTATAATATATTATATAATATAATATATTTCTAATCTAATTCATAATCTATAATATATATAAATAATTCTTTCTAATTCATCATCTATATTCTATCTATAATCCAAAATATAAGTAATTCTAATATATTAATAATATAATATTATATATAACTTACTAATTTATAGTAATATATAACTACTAATATAGCTTTAGGTTTAGCATTGTAGTAGGATAGGCTCTTAGGCCCGTGTAAATTCAAAGTCTTTAATTTTTTTTTATTTTTTTTAAAGTTTTTTTAAACACTACACCACACACACAACACAAAGTTTGAAATGGATCCTCCTTTTGGGACTAAGGAGGGACAAGCTCCATCTACCACCACCACCAGCAGTTCTAAGATGCAGCCTTTGCGTCAGTCTAGTCGGCCAAGTAGGCCAAGCTCTCGCTTATCATTTGGGGAAGCATTGCTTGAAGGATCATCAAGTAAAGGAAAGGCACCAAAAGCAGGCAGTAGTAGTGCGGCTAGGCCCACAAGCTCTATGTTTTATTACGGAAAGCCTAAAGCACCAGAAGCACAATCAAAGTTAAAGGGTAGCACAACTAGTACTTCTACTAGCCCAGTGAGTAAAAAGAAGTGCCTTTTGCCCCAAGCAGCATCTTCCCCATCCACGAGCAGCATGCAAGGTACCAAGCAGAGCCAAATTAGCAGCAAGACTCAGAGGGGTCCCAAACCAAAGCGATCTCATTCCTTTGTAGGGAAAACCACCACCACCACCACCCCCACCTCTACCGCCTCTACCACCACTAGTGCTGCGCCTACTGTTCCCACCGGTACCGCCACGCAATGTCCTCCTAGTACCTCTAGCAAGCCACCAAGTCCTTACAATATTTTTGTGAAGACAGTTAGAGAGAGGGCTACACATAGTGGAACTCCACCTAGCGAGGTAGCAGAGGAGCCTGAGATTGAGAGGGCAAGTGCAGAGTCTGTTCTTCCTGCTCGCACTACTACTAGTCACGAGTCTCACGATATCAGTCTTAGCTCCAGCCTAGCAGGAATTCCATTCGATCTGGCTAATGAAGAACTAGACTATGAGCCAGAGGAAGTAGAGGAGATGAGTGGTCAGGAATCAGTTTCCTCAGGGAGCAGTGTCCAAATGACTAGTGCACAATTTTCCCCTGAGCCTCCACCTTCTCCACTACGATCATCACCACCACCAGCAGCAGCAAAACCTAGCAAATCTAAAGTTAAAGCAATTAGCAGTCCCACTATGTCCTGTACTGTTACCACCAGTCCCACCACCACTAGTTTTGCCTCTGTTCATCCACCCCGAGCAGTAGGAGCAGCTGCACACTCCAGGCACACTCCAAGGCTATGCGCGCCCCAATTTGGGAGCACTTTGAAAATGTTGAAGAAGGGCGCTATGGAAAGTGCAAACATTGTGGGAAGCTAATAAGCAGAGGGAAAGTGTCTGGCCATTTTACCAGTGCTAGCATGAAGCATCACCTCCGCACTCAACACAACGCTGTGCTATTGGGGAAAGATGCAGAAGTAAAACTTATTGCAGGCAGCATAGCTGGTGGCAGTGGAAAAACCCCAACAGCTGCTTCTGAGCCAATAGCAGCAGCAGCAGCAGCTAGTGCTGGCAGCCAGAGACCAAGGCAGGTTGGAGCACTGCATGTCCAGCCCACCCTGGAACAATTTGTGGCATTCCAATCCAAAAGGTCAATGCCCAAACAGCAGGCCAATAAAGTAACGCTACTTATTGGTCAGTTCATTGCTGTTGGAGGGGCATCCTTCTCTATGATCGAAGGGGAGCCTTTCAAACAATTGATGGCGGCTGTGGCTCCACAATATACAGTTCCGTCACGTTCCACTTTCAGCAGGAACATTGTCCTCTCATTGTATCGGTCCTGTGTTGCAGCAGTGAAAGAGGAGCTTTCCAAGGCTGCTGGTCAGTCTTTTCATTTCACAACAGATTTGTGAAGTGCACCTAGTGGGCAGCATGCCTTTCTTTCTTTGACAGCACACTGGTGGCAGCCCGGTGTGCCCAAGGAAGCTGCTGCAGCAGGCTACCGATCATTCCTTCTCCATGCAGAAGTGATGGATGAAAAGCACACTTCCCAAAATATTCTGCATGCGATGAGGAAAATGTTTAGCCTTTGGGTGGGAGCAGAGGCAGGCACCAATGTTGAAGTTGGTTTTGTGGTAACTGACGGAGGTGCCAATATGGTGAAAGCGCTGCGAGATGGTCATATTGTTGGTGTGTGCTGTGCAGCCCACATCATCCATCTTGTAGTGAAGGCAGCAATGTCAGAAGGAACTAATGTAGCAGCAGTAGTTCTGTCCCGCTACAGAAAGATCGCTGGGCACTTTCACCATAGTGTTAAGGCTAGCCAACTTTTGAGGGAAGAGCAAGAGAGGTCAGGTCTTCCCATACACTGCCTACGTCAGGATGTCAGTACACGGTGGAACTCCACGTTAGACATGCTGGAGAGGATTTTGGAGCAGCAGAGGGCAATCCATAATCTTGACTCAGAGCATAATATTGGGATTACATCTCCATTGAATAGGGAGGATTGGACAGTGATCGCCCAGCTAGTGGCAGTCCTTAAACCATTCAGTGATGCCACTGAAAATTTAAGCTCAAACACTGCCAGTCTGGCCCAGGTAATCCCAGTGTTCTCCCATCTAGACAGCAAGATGGATGTGTTCCTTGAAAACCGTGAGGCTGTTCAAGGTGGAACTCTACATCCTGACGTAGCAGCCATAGTCAGGAAGCTGAAGGATCTGCTAAAAGTACACCTTCGCAAACGCATGGAAGAGAGTCCCGAAATGATGCTAGCGTGCCTTTGCGATTCAAGAATTAAGGGAAAGCTCGCGATGAAATTCAATGTTCTCAGTAGCTACCGGGAGCAATTGGTCAACAAGGTGCGTGACTGGCAGTGTAAAATGGGAATGCTGTCCGAGGAGGGAGAGGTGCAGGAGGAGGAAGAGATTATGTGGTCTGCTACTCCTAGCAGCAGCATCAGCAGCAGTGCCACAAGCATCACAACAACACAGCTGAGTGGAGCAGCTGCGTTTTGGGAAGAGGCACTTGGGAGTATAGTTGGACCATCTGACAGAGCTAGCAGCAGAAAGGAGAGTAGTGCTGCTGAAATGGTCAAACTTTACCTCTGTGAAGTTCCTTCTGCATCTAATGTTGATCCTCATCAACTACTGGGATGAAAAGAAGAGTGTGTGGCCTGCACTCTCATGGGTTGCGCAGCAGCTTCTATCATGTCCGCCAACCACTGTTCAAAGTGAGCGCGTGTTTTCTATGACGCATGGCACCTCATCTGATGGAGGAGATTGCCTTTCTTAAATTCAGTCTGCCCAAGTTGGGTTACCCAGCTCTTAGCTTGGAAAGTTACATTTTTTTTCTATAATGTTTAAGGTAGTTTCTCCCCCTGGTTGCACGTGTTTGTGGTGTGGCAACGTCTGCTACCTCCGCCGGTGTAGCCAATTTACGCTAGAGCCTAGTGTCTGAGTTCTGGAAGTCCGTTCCCAAACGCCACGGACTGACAGACTTTGATGCTTTGCCCTGGGGTGAAACAGGTGAGCGGGTCGTCATTTGCCCACTCATTCGCCTTTCCCAATGCTGCTGATGCTGGTGGTGGTGGTGCCAGCGTCTCTTCTCTGCCAGTTCGCTTCCTGGCTAGTGTCATGCCTCAAATGTCCAAAATGTTCAAGGTAGTTTCTCCCTCTGGTTGCACGTGTTTGCGGTGTGGCAACGCCTGCTACCTCTGCCGGTGTAGCCAATTTACGCTAGGGCCTTGTGTCTGAGCTCTGGAAGTCCGCTGCCAAACGTCTAGGATTGACAGTGTTTAGATGCTTTGCTCTGGGGTGGAACAGGTGAGCGGGTCGTCAATTGCCCACTCATTCACCTTTCCCAATGCTGCTGCTGCTGGTGGTGGTGCCAGCGTCTCTTCTCTGCCAGTTCCCTTCCTGGCTAGTGTCATGCCTCAAATGTCCCTAATGGTAAGGGTAGTTTCTCCCCCCTGGCTGCGTCTGTTTGCGGTGTGGCAACGCCTGCTACCTCCGCCCGAGTAGCCAGCTTACGCTAGGGCCTTGTGTCTGAGCTCTGGAAGTCCGCTGCCAAACGTCTAGGACTGACAGTTGTTTGGATGCTTTGCCCTGGGGTGAAACAGGTGAGCGGGTCGTCAATTGCCCACTCATTCGCCTTTCCCAATGCTGCTGCTGGTGGTGGTGCCAGCGTCTCTTTTCTGCCAGTTCGCTTCCTGGCTAGAGTCATGCCCAAAATGTCCCTAATGGTAAGGGCAGTTTCTCCCCCCTGGCTGCGTCTGTTTGCAGTGTGGCAATGCCTGCTACCTCCGCCGGTGTAGCCAGCTTACGCTAGGGCCTTGTGTCTGAGCTCTGGAAGTCCGCTGCCAAACATCTAGGACTGACAGTTGTTTGGATGCTTTGCCCTGGGGTGAAACAGGTGAGTGGGTCGCCAATTGCCCACTCATTCGCCTTTTCCATTTCCTTTTCCATTTCCATTTCATTTTTTTCCGTCTGATACACAACCTACCAAACATAACACACACAATAACACATATAACACAGTGACATAACACATAACACACATAACACATATAACACAGTGACATAACACACACATGTACAATTCACAAATCACAAGGACCTTTCCTCCTGTTATTTGCCCTGGCCTTCACTTCTACACTCACTAGCATTAACGCTATAACTCACACTTCACCCTATAACATTTTTCCATCCACATAGCTGCCAACAGACCAAACTTTTTCAGGGACAGTCCTGCTTTTTTCCTGTCCCATCAAATTTAGCTAAACTAGGTATGCTAGTGCACATAGGTATAGCTGGGTAGGGTAGCACTACAACATTAAATAAATATAATAAAGTAAATAATAATAAATATAACTTTAAAATAAAATTCAATAAATTATTATTTAGACATAATACATCTTTAACCAAAACAGTGCACTGCTACTAATCTTAAACATAACCGTACATTAACCCTAAGCTATTTTTTAGTTCTTGTCCAACATTTTTCCATTCGCATACCTGCCAACACACCCAATATTTTTGTGGACAGTCCTGCTTTTTTCCAGTCCTGTCCAGTAAAAGTTGGGTTGTTGCAAAGTATGCCATTATAAATAGGTAGCAAATGTTAGGCATGTATTTTATGAAACATCTATGGATGTGTGACTGTGTATGATAAAAACGAAGGAGGCCAAGTTCCTTGGAGCATTTGTCTAGGTCATTTTGTGTAAAGTACACCTCGGTACGTGTGTGCAACTCTATTGGTCGTTTTGGCAGGGGGCTCGCCTGCCATCAACGAATGAGGTGCATTTTGCAGTTCTGCAATTCATTTGTTGATGCCAGACCAGCCCCCTTCCGGCGACCAATAGAGTCGCACACACGTACCTTCACGGTGCGAACGCATCTGCTGCTGCTGCTGCTCCGATGTGTTCTTAACCCCGTACTAACCCCTGCTACGCAGCCGGGAGGAAACAAAGATGAAACGAGCACGAAGAATGGCCACGAATATTCGCCCGAAAAGAAGACAGGAACGGGCGAATATTCGCGGAATACGAAGGGTTTTTTTTCTCCGAAGACGAACACGAAGAGCCCCCTGGTGCCCAAGTCTACTAATAAACCAAACCAAGGTAAGTTGCTGAGTGGATTATCACAAATACGCATTAGTCACTGTTAAACTTGCCAAGACACATACAAGACCTGGTCATATAGTATCTCAAACAGTGTGCGTGCTGCCAAAATTACAGATGTTTGAAGCTCAACATGTAAGAAGTAGTATTGTTATAATATGTCATAATAATATAATATGTTAATATAATATAATACATATTATGTTTTGTTATAAAGTATTGCCATTATTTCTGTAGGCCTATTATTATTCTTGTACTGTTATTCTAGTGTTTGTTATTGTTTTTAGATACAGTGCCCCATGGATTTGCATCCAGACTGATGTGTGACTCAGTTAATGCAATGCATGTTTAAAACTTTTTAAATTGTTTTACCAGGATTTGCAATGTGTCTATACCCCGCACTGGTATGTGTCCATGAGTACACTGCAGCAGTAATACTCAAAGTTGCATGTCTAGCTTCAAAACATAAGCTCTGCGGTACCAGGCACTTAAATGAATCCACAGCACATACACTATATGGACAAAAGTATTGGGACACCTGACCATTACACCAACAGGGAATTTGATGACATTGCATTCAAAATACATAGACATTAATACATAGTTGGTCCTCCCTTTCAGCTATAACAGCTTCCAATCTTCTCTGAAGGTTTTCCATATGATTTGTGTTTTTGCCCATTCATCCAGTAGAGTATTTGTGAGGTCGGGCCTGGCTTGCCATCTCCATTGCAGTTCATCCCAAAGGTGTTTGATGGGGTTAAGGTCAGGTCAAGTTCCTCAACACCAAACCTACCCAACCATGTCTTTATGGACCTTGCTTTGCGGAACACTATATAGACAAGAGTCTTGGGACACAGCTCTTGAAATCAGGGTTTGGACTAGGCCCAGTGAAGCTAAATCTTAATGGTTCACCATATAATGACATCTTGGACAATGCTATGATTTCAACTTTGTGGGAACAGTTTGAGGAAGACTCTTTTCTACTCCAACATGACTGTTGGTGTTATGGTCAGGTGTCCCAATACTTTTGACCATATAGTGTAGCTGCTCGTAGGCACCCATCTACATTTAGCATTGCCAGGTGATCAGACATACTATCTTTCATATGTCATTCAAATATGCAATAAGCTAAAATAAAAACCGTCCACTCCTTTTACTATAATAAGATGTAACAAAAAAACATTTCCGTGTTCAGTTGTGGGAATCCATCCAAGAAATGCATCTTTTTTGCCAAGTGCTTGGTTGTCATTTGCAAACGCTAATTTGCAAGCACAATTTTAAGTGAAGATCACAGTTTCTCCAACACAACCAAACTGTGAAGGTTAATAAAGCGAAAGCTGTATCCTGCAGCTCCCACAATCTCAATCGATTGCGTGAACAGAGAATCCGGCCTTATGTTCTCTAAACTGCTTTAGAAGCGCGAACGTGATTGCTATAATCAGCTATGCTTTGTTTCTTTGGGAGAGGTGTGTTATACTATGTACAGTATATTTTAAAATCAACTTTATAAAAACATTGCTTTGGTAGTGAAAATTAAAGTGCGTTCATTAACAGTGTATTCCTTACAAAATGAACATCACATGGAACACATATACCCAAATAGTAATGAATTGTATTGGGATTATGTTCTAAGCATGCTTACAGAACAACAGAAATGGGATTTTCTGTTGTTGCTATTTGTGGCTATATACAATGTTATTTCATCATATGGCACTGCCATGAGAGAGCCAAGCTCAACGTACCCATCAGAGACAAATATCCAGACCCATATGGACCATTATAGGGATTATATTTCACAAAGAATTTAAAGAACACTCTGGTAAAAGTTTTACTCAACTAGACACAAACCACATTCTACAACTCAAAGGCAGCTGATGCTAATGATGATTGAAACTGGACTCCAAAAGTGCCTGCCACACAGGTTACCCAACCTTTACCCCCTGAATGGTCTCCATTTTATTTTTAACTACACAAAAGGTCATTTTCTGGAAACGCAGATCTCTACTAGTCAAACATCAGCAAATCATCCCGCAGCCTTAATTTGGTTGTTAAGTGACTCACATGTTGTTAAATGGAACTTACCAAATCCTTATTCAAGCCTCCTGGAACAGATCTGCTCCTGATGCTCCCTGTTTCTTCATTTCCTCCAACAAAATTTCCACTGAGGTCCAGTTCAGATCTACTGCGATCTGTAAAGAAACATTACTTACGACTTCTCTGTACCATGAACACAGAAATAATTAACTTACTTAATTCTAAATAATTTGGAAATTAACTACATGCAACAATTTTTTTTTAATTTGAAAAGCCTAAATGCACACTGTATTACAGTAAATCCCAATACCTGATGATATAGATACTCTGGATACAGCTACTGAGGGAGCGTCAGAAGGTTTTCTTTGATGGCCCTTAGAAAGATCCTCTGGTATACTGCTACTTGTTCTCATTCCTTTATCTAAATTAGAATGCTATGAAAATATCATGAGATTAGATAAAGTTAAACAAACTTCAATTTCAAAAATGTACTACAACAGATGCCTGCCTGGTGCAACCTTAAATATAATTATTTTTTCAGTGTAAAAAGAACAGTTTGACATTATAATAATGCTTTTTCATATGCACTGTTCAATATCACTTCATGGAGGGGGTTATTCAATTACAGAAGTTATATACCGTATTTGCTCGATTATAAGACAACCCCCCAAAATCAAAATATTAATTTAGGAAAAAAACAAAAAGCCTGAATATAAGACTACCCTATAGGAAAAAAGTTTTACTAGTAAATATTAATTCATGTAAACTAATTTTCATATTTAATAAAAGCTATGATTGAGAAAAATATATATCTTTATTTCCTTTTATTTGCCAACCTGCCCCCCCCAGTTATGCACATCTGCCCCCAGGCTTGCCACTCTGCCCCCAAAAATGCCTTATACCCCCCTATTTGCCACTCTGCCCCATGATGTGCCTTTTAACCCTCTATATGCCACTCTGCCTCCAGAAATGTCTTATACCTTCCTATATGCCACTGTGCCCCATGATATGCCTTTTAACCCCCTATATGCCCCTCTGCCCCATGATATGCCTTTTAACGGGTTAAAATGCATTTCTGGAGGTATATATATATATATATATAACTGCTAACAGAAATCACACTCCTATCAAGCCAAGGCAGCCAGTACATGCTGGAACCTGGGGATGATAGTAGTGTGATTACAGCCTCCTTATGCCATGCTACCACCACCACCCCCTTACACATCCATGCTATCACACACACATTCATTCACATACATTTAAATACTCATTCATTCCATTAACCACACATACTTCACACATTAATCACAAAAACCCTCCCCCACCCCCTTACCTGAACTGCAGATCTCCCACTCGCAGACTTCTGCAGGGGCCCGGCTGTGCGAGCAACTTCTCTGGCCCCGCCCCCAGAGGAAGGAGGGGGGAGGCAGAGTTATGTGAGGACTGTGCTAGCTTCCTGTTCTCCTGCAGCTAGTAGGAGCGACGCTGCTGGCGACCAAAGCCCGGTAAGCAGCACGGCCCCAGCAGAATGAGGTCTGATTAGAAGACGACCTCGATTATAAGACGAGGGGTATTTTTCAGAGCATTTGCTCTGGAAAAAAACTCGTCTTATAATCGAGCAAATACGGTAATATTAAATAAATGTTAATGGGTAAGGGGTATGGCCACATCTGGGAGACTTCCACTTGAACATAAGGTCATTTTGTTACAAAAAAAACAAATTAAAAAACCACTCCATTTTATCTATGTGTCAACATTTAAAACAAAAATGATGCAATGTCCCTCTTACCATCTGGCTGTAGTTGGAAGACATGCTGCGTTTACTCGGTGTAGGAGAACCTTGTGCTGAAATAATGCTGCCTGTGGACGTGACACCAGCACCTGACATGTCCAAAGAGTGATTACTTCCCCTAAAATGAAAGGAAAAAAAAAGATTCATGTTGGTGAGGCACTTGACAACACATCCAAACAATTTTGGAAATTTGAAAGCTTATTGCCTTATGGAAACAGGAGAGGTACGTTTGGATTCTGAACGTGAATCTACTTTGAAGCTTGCTTGGCTGACTGTATCTCCAATATCCTGGCTAGGGTAAAGCATCTCAGCTTGTGAAGATTCAGGGAGACTGTGAATATCACCTTTGAACATTCTGTAAAACAATTACCAATTAGTCACCATTAAAACATAGGTTAACAGTATTAAATCACTGACATTTCAAACATTTGATTTGATGAATGAAATAATCGGTTTATTTATTTAACATGCTTCAGAGCACAGCGACTCTAATCTTTACTTTTTTCTTGACAGGATGGGATTTATATCGGACTCAGATGACAATTCCCTATGATCGTCCAACTGCCAGTCAGAACTACAGATCCCAGCTCTACAGAACATGTTTTTTCTCTCAAGCTACTCTCTAACAAAAGCTGGAGGACAGTAATGGATGTTGTAGACAAACAGAAGCTCCCTCCTGAAATCAATAACATATGTCAATAAACAGATATTTCTACCTTAGCCAAAATCAGTTGAGGAAAATTGAAAGGTGTTAAGTATCTTTTAGATTTCTGTTTAAAAAAAATCAATGGGGTTGATCACTGAGCCACAGATCATGTAACCTGGTGGAAGTGAAAGAAGATATGTCTCCTCACCGTTCAGAGCGTGCAATTGATCTGGTGCTCCTCAAGCTTTGAGTGTCATGGTCTGAACGAATACTTAATCCATCTTCTCCATTTCTTGTTTGCTTTAAAGACCTTAAGCTGCAATAGAATAATAGATTTATAGAAATCAATCAGTAAATAAAATGTTACATAACCCTGTCTCATATTTAAATCTTAGGGCAAGGAATTTTGCCATACATACAGTATATACTGTACATAGGAGACCAAGACCAACATTACATAAACAAGGGTGCACAGCAGCACATTTTCTACAATTTTTGCGTGCAGAATCCTTCCTATAATTATTTTTCAAGGTTTCTCAAGTAATATGGGTGCACAGAGGAAGACTATATCCGGGGTGCAGATCCTGTCTATCATACTTATATTATTATGATAGCAATATGTGTAGAACAAACAAGTGTCAGAGGAACACTCCTTTTGGCAGAAAAGACCCCATTCCACCTACCATCCTGGACTGGCCCCTCTCCCTTTCTGGCTCCAGCCACATTTCCCAACACCCGATTTGGACACCTGGATTATTGGGGCAAATATGTTTATACACACAGTTTATACCAGTTTGTAGGTTAGTGAATAACTAAGGTCCTGCACTCCACTGTGAAGTTGCACGGATATACTTCAATGTATTGTTGGAGGTTTTGAAGCTTCATCAATTTACACAAAACGTTTCAGGAGTTGCTGTCAGGTGTGCAATGCCATTAGTGGAGTTTGTGGCAGCCATTTTGCCCAACACATCCATGTCTCCCTTGGAAACGCAACTGCACTCAATTTGTACAGACCCTTTCAGATACAAAGGTGTAAATTAACAATCATTAATAATGATAAGATTATGTGTAAGTTTTATTTTGCCACTGAGTGCTGTTTTATAAAACACCATTTCAGATATCACTTTAGTTAATTGAGCTGCACATAGAATTACATGATAACTTTCAATGGCTGGTTGTTGGTCGCAATCATGTTCTCCTTTAGTGTAAGCGGTAAAACTCCCTAAAAGCAGTGTTTTCTCTATTTCTGTCATTCTGCGAAGCTGATGAATTGGTTTCAGTAAGTGATGAATTACCAATTTCTGTCTCCATTAGCGTATACGCACACAGAACGATCATGAAGATAGGGAGCCATGATAAATGAGCAAATTACAAATGGAGTTAATGACCCATTCATAAAGCTATTTCAGTGCCAGAAAGTAATGTAATGTAACACACAGTGCATGGCAGTGTGCTCTGTATTAGACTTAATCACATATAATCTCAACCTTTCTAACATTGACAATGCCCTCCATATATCCACCTACTTTGTGCCTCTTAGATAAACTATAAGGACAAAAGTATTGGGGGACCACTAATTCACCAACTGGGACTTTTATCACATCACATTCTAAATACATAGACAATTAACATTTTTGCTCATTCATCTAGTAGAGCATTTGTGAGGTCGGGGACTGATGTTGGGCAAGAAGTCCTGGCTCGCAATCTCTGTTCCAGTTCATCCCAAAGCTCTGTGCAGGCCAGTCAAGTTCTTCCACACCAAACTCACCCAACCATGTCTTTATGGATCTTTATGGATCTGGGGCACAGTCATGCTGGAATAGAAAAGTGCCTTCCCCAAACTGTCCCCACAAACTTAGAAGCACAACATTGGCCAAAATGACTTGGTATGCTGAAGGGGACATTCCCACAGAAACACTCCAAAATCTTGTGGAAAGCCTTCACAGAAAAGTGAAAGCTGTTACAGCTGCAAAGGGGACAGGGGACCAACTACATATTAATGTCTATGTATTTAGAATACAATGTCATCAAAGTCCCTGTTGGTGTAATGGTCTGGTGTCCCAATTCTTTTGTCCATAGTATAGTGTACATCAAGTTGGGAGCTCAGTAGCACAAAGCAATCTTGTTATGATCAGCATTCATTTATAAAGCACCGTTGGCACTATTCTGCATCATGGTCCAAAGACATTTGCTCCTAGGTACCATAAAGTCTTTGGAATGACTGACATGCTTAACTTTAAAAAAATAACGTGTTTTATTATATGTGCAATTTTACTTTATTTTTTCCATTCTGGCCTTGTAAAACTGCTTTAATTTGTTTGCAATGTTGGAGTCAGTTGATGCTCCCATGTAATGTGTATCTAAACAACAAGTTTAATAGGCATGCAAACCTGGTGCATGATTCCTCATAGATGACATTTAGATCTTTCTGTGGTTTTGTCTACAGCTTCATTGGCTGTCAACCACAAGCTAATGTATGGCACAATAAACCAGTATATCATACCTCTCAAGTCTCCCTGTTTTAAAATCCTCAAACCTCAGTCAGACGTTGGGTCTTGTGTTATAATATGTATGTTTAAATTCCCTCTTCTGCTTCTGCTGGGTGTCCTGCTCAGAACCTTCTCAGTGATATAAAACTTAACCTTGTTCCCCATTCCTACCATTTCATCCCTTTCATTGTTTCTTGGCATGCCAGCAAACAAGTCCCTTACAACAAAAAGGGGCTATACCGTAATCTAAAACACACACTTATAAGTATCTGTCTGATCTGGCAATTTGGATTTAATTTCATAAAATGTTATTTAGCCAGATTAGTTCACATATTATTCACAAACATAAAGGACTATCCAGTCATTGGAGAAACAGAAATATAAAAAAAAACTGTCAGGAAAAGAATGTATTGGGGTTGGGCAGGTTTTAGTTTTCTTTCTTACCCTTCAGATCGTGGCATTGAACGGGTACTGCGCAGGCTTTGGGTATCAAAAACCGAACGGATACTTCTTGAATCTTCTCCTTTTCCTGATGGTTTAACAGCAGTTTTGTTCAGTGTACTGTAAGAGAAAAAAAAACAACTTAAGGGAAAATATCACATATTTAATTATTACCTGGTTGGAAATATAAATATATTTTACATAGAATCCAGTACATGTCTAATCATATGTCCTACCCATGTTAACCTTAAATAAATCACCTGGGCTTGGTTTTCTAGGTTGAATATAAATCTTCAATTAAGATGTGTATTTAATTCACTTAAAACCAGTCAATATTAAGTTTCAAAATGTGTGGAAGAAAACAGAAAAGGAAGGTGATGGTGAGGTGGAAAGGTGAGGAGCAAGTGCTTGGAAGTGGTGGGGAGATGGTGAAGTATATTTGTTAACATTGTAGACACATTGAGAAGGAAGGATGTCAAGACGTTCCTTATATCTGATTGATCTATTGACTACATTTGAATTTATATATATATATATATATATATATATATATATTAGTTATTCGATAAAGGGTTTATCACTTAAATATTTGAAAGTTCAAATTGATCCACAATTTGAGGTTTGCAAGGCCCTATAGGTAAACCTACAATATACTAAAACTGGAAACTAATACATCCGTCTAGAAAAGGAGGAGCGTTCACAAAGTAGTTATAACTCAGGAAAAGGCGGTTATTAAGATCTCTTCCTAGAACAAAGATGGCAATAAAAAGAGTAAAAAGTGACTGGTGTTTACATTGTAAACATTTGTTCCTGAGATGTGTCTAGTAGATGATAAATTACCATGAAATAGGAGCAAGAATAACATTATTTGATGACCTAGATAAAGATAAAAAAGTACCAATTCCTTATTTAGTCTTGGATTTTTCAATTTTATATGTATTAATTCTTTATAATAGCTTTATGCATATCCCGTATATCCCTTTAACCACCCAAGTAGGCTGGATTTCCCTCTGAGCTTTTAGCTTTCATAATAAACAGCTGCTGCCTATCATGTTCTCTTCCACCTAACCTCTTATGGTTCCAATAGCAAGAAAATTATTGGCACTGAAAGAGCCAATACATACATACATACATACATATATACAAGAAGACTACAAGAGGGTCCTAGCTGACATGGAGATAAGTACATACATGTCACGTATTTTGCATAAGGCTGCTACTTCAGGCACAACACACGGATGGTAATTGCTTTAGGCAATTTTAATTCTGGGCCGCTGATAAAGGTAAAAGGTACAAACCAAGTTCCGTTGCCAGCTGAGACATTTCCTGATGCCGCTTCGTTATTTGTGGTCTGTTGTTTCCCATCCATATTTGCTGGATTTTTTACTTCTTCATCTGTTTTAGCTGCTGCTATACACACACACATGCAAAAAAGTCAGCTATACAAACACACAGATGTGATACCACACACAAGTAGATGTTCCTCTAGGCATTATGAATCTGAAAGGTCAGTGCCTTGGCAAATAATGTTCCAACAGCAATGGCTCGATCTCTTTAACAATCACTTCTTTTCTAAGAACTGCTGAAATTCTTAGTTACTTTTTATACTGTAAATCTCTTATAATCTGTGATTTTCGAGTCTATGCTAGAATTGTATTCGTATATGGTAATACTATGTAATTCACGTATATATATGATATAGGGATTCTGTTTTTTCTGTATGTTTTATCTCCACTTTAGTCTACAGACATACATATATCAATATAGAAGTCACTCCCAAGTCTTTAGGATTGCAATTTTCACTTGATGTTCCAGCAGCTGGCAACATCTAACAGTGGCATATGTTCTAAGCATACGTTGGTTAAAATGTAAATCAATGCAATGTAAATTCTATGCATGTTGTGTCTGGCAAATTGTATTTACATAAACGGCAACATGTATATTTCTACTAATTGGGGAAACATAGTGGATGGGGCAATGATCAAGACACCAAATGAACAAGAAAGCATTTTCCATAAGGCAGGGAAGGCCCTTGGGTTCCATGATTATGGGTGGTTAGCTAAATCTCTACCCATCATTACAGCTACCCACCAGTTATTCCCAACCTCCCAACAGTTATTTTCTGTTCCACAGACAGTTTTATTGAGACTGCAGGAGGTACTTTAAACCTTTTAAGTGAATAGGATGTGCATGGTGATATATGGTGCTTACAGACCACATCAAAGGGTTACCTGGTATCTTTCTCATGATGGACTTTCTGACCACGTCACTCCCAAGGACTGTGCCATTTTTGAAGCGCTTATCTCGCTCTTCGAAAAACCACTCACCTGTTGCTATTTTTAGCTGTCTATAGAACAAAAAAATAGAAAAAATACAACACATCACACAGGATATTGTCTGTTTTTACCATGTATAATGTTTATTTTTTATTGTATCTTACCAGATGATACCACGTATTCCAACTGAACAGAACATGCTGAATGATATCCCAACCAGAATACATGGTCCCAAGCTAACTGAAGATGCTTAGTAATGTTGATGTTAAATAAAAAAAACTAGGCTGATACAGGATAGCGGTATTTAAAAGTTTAGCTATCCTGTATCTATAATGAGAACAAAAACTGATACAAGTTTAAGTCTTTACAGAAAAAAACTTTTTCTTCAGGCAGATTCTATGGACTGAGTGTGCGGTGATGGGGCTCCGGAGTATCAGGTGTTGTTGGGGTATGAAGACCTACTGTACATAGTCTAATGTACCCAGAGTCCCAAAAGCACAGTCACATTTCTTTGACAACATTTCCGAAAAAGCAGAAGTACTGCTAGCATAATAGAAAGACAAAAAGCTTGTAGCTTATCAACTCCTTTTTTCCCAGGAAATATTTAGGATGATCATAAAGTCTAGAATTTGCCAAGACAGTCCTACCAAGCAGGTTCATGCCCTGGCAGTAACCCTACCCAGGAATGGCAACCTAAATGTTCAATGATTTGGTGAGACAAGTAATGCCTACTTTTGTTCCCCATCACATCAGAGACAGAGCGCCTTCTGACATGGAGCTGGATATTGGATTATGTTGTCAGCGACCATATAAATAGAGAGTCTTAAAAAAACCATGATATTTTCTGCTTTCAAATTTCGGAAAGCTTCAAGTTACAGAGGAAGAAAGCAAACAGTGATGTGGAATAATTGTTCATTTGCATATGATTACCCGGCAACCCGTTATACTTGAAACCTTACAAGCCAGGCGATCAAGCGGTAATCACAGGCTTTGTACCTATTATACAATCGAGCACTTATTGTTAGTTATGTGTAATAATTGCTGCGTGGAGAAAAAGAAACTTTTCACGACCGTTTAATGGAAGTTATGCATGTGGATGCACAAGCTATGGATTTTCCTCTCATACGTCAATATTCAGGGCTGGCCCGACAATGGAGCCGAGTGGGGCAACCGCTCCAGGCGGCACTTTTGAAGGGGCGGCACTTTGCCGCCCCAAGCCCTTTTTTTTTTTTTTTTTTAAAGCGAAAGAGAGAGAAAGGGGCGCCGAGTGGTTTTCGCTTACCAAGCTGTCAGTACCCGCTCGGCGCCCCTCTCTCTCTCCTCTGCGGCGAGTCTTCCTGTTCGGTCTCGGTGCCGGCTTATAATGCTAAGTGCCGGAAGATTTCTGGCGCTCAGCATTACAAGCCGGCACCGAGACCAAACAGGGAGACTCGCCGCAGGACTGCTGAAAGGTAAGTACAAGGGGGGGGGGCAGGGACGGAGGGAGAGGAAGGGTAGATAAGGGGGGGGCGGCATTTTAAAATTCGCCCCAGGCGGCATTTTGCCTTGGGCCGGCCCTGCCAATATTGTATTTTTCATTAGCTCTACTTTCCAAAAATAATGATTCACCTGATTTCAACCCTTTGAGTACAGAGGTTAACGGGATGCAACACGCATCTTCATGCACCAATAGATCGATCGATCGATAAATAGATCGATAGATAGATAGATTGACCATTGTCTAAAAACACACAGAATCGCCACAAAAATTGAAATATTTATACTCCTCTTAAATAAGGCATTTTTCCTATAATGCATCTTATAGGCTTTATTGTACCCTGCTAACAGGCTCATGTGTAAATGCCCTACAAAAAGTCCTAATGAAAAACACTCCTTACCCACTTCTGATGAATTAACTGTATGTGTCTGCAACAAGGAAAAGCTGACTTGGAGTAGGATTATTTAATAACTTTCGAGTTGTCCGTTACATCTCAACAGCCCTAACTTGGCAGTACATGGGCTATAGTTATCCACTGAAGCCCCAAAACCTGTGTATTCAGTACAAATTAAGATGTTGCTGAATCAAGTTTACGTTTTAACACAAGACAAGAGGCTTCATATTATGCTATAACTACCTTTACTACTCCCAATAGCAGCAAAAAATATATACAGCAACTGAATTGTTAAAAAATTGAATCTCATAGAATCTCCAATTGAACCAATATTACACCAGAGTATATTTATATATATATACTGTATAAAGCCCCCCAAATGTTGTTGCTCCCCGAAAGAAAAGTATTATTGTGACATTTTCATTTAGTTGTTATCTTTTATGTGTGTGCATTTACATGGCAGTTATTTATATGTATTGTTTATCTATTGCTAATCTGACATTGTACCTTGCTGTGCACAGTTTTATTGTGAGGCAACCAGCTAGTTCTGCAGGCATAGCGTCAATGCAGCTATTCTGTTCACAACCAGCAGGTGCAGCCATAAAGCGTTCTTGTCAGTTTGTTTCCTATTCAGGTCACAAAAATGTATTCAAAAATAATAAACTTATATATAATTAATTAATCTATCTATCTATCTATCTATCTATCTATATATACTTTGTGATTGATTCTTCCCCAAGATCCAATTCTGCGTATACGGATATTTATCCTATATCTCCAAAGAATGAGAATACTTCATGTTATTTAAGCCTTTTATGGAGACATAGGTTGGCCATGTCTGATATGATTGCCTTGACAGGAGATATTGCTCCAGTTGTTTACTAGACCTGTGCTCAATCAATCCTGAGGATAATGTTAAACATGGAAGAAAAAAGGTGACATTGTGATGGTCCTATTACAGAAAATGTCAGTTTTAAATTATGTAGAGCCTCATAGCGCCAGCAAATTCCGGACTCGGTCCAACCATCGAGCTGTATTAATAGATTTGTCTTAAAATCACAACCAGGACCCTCTCATGAGGGAGAATTGCTTAAAGTGAACAGGCCTGGGATACAGCCTGGTTCTTTAGTTAGCTCTTCTGATACTGATTCTGATGCATGTTTTGTCTGTAATTATTGTAAAAAAGATAGTGTTTCAGACTCATCATTTGCAGACAATTCTATTTTGGAACAGGACCCCCTACGAGAGTGAAGTTGATAAAGGGGATGAAACTCTCCAGCACTTGCACTTTATCAGAGCAGTGGCACTTTTTCCTGCATCAGCACTTTACTTATAATACCGTATTTGCTCGATTAAAAGACGAGTTTTTTTTCAGAGCAAATGCTCTGAAAAATACCCCTCGTCTTCTAATCGGGGTCGTCTTCTAATCAGACCTCAAATAGAGGTCTGATTATGAGACTAAGATCCAGAACCCCCGCACCACTGCAGGGGACCTGAATCCTCCTGTCTCCCCCCCCATTTAACACCCCCCCACACACACTTACCGGTGCTTCCTGCTGTATTGCCGGGGCAGCGGGTTGATGTCTACGCGATTCGCGTAGACAACGTCCGCTGCTGCCGGAAAGAGGTGTGGCTAGCAGCGGGGGTTGTCTGCGTCCGTCGCGCATACCTTCCCCGACTGTCAGAGATCAGAGTTCGGGGAACTCTGATCTCTGACAGCCGGGGAAGGTATGCGCGACGGACACAGACAAACACCCGCTGCCAACTCCACCTCCTTCCGGCTGCAGCGGAAGGAGATGTCAACCCGCTGCCCCGGCAATACAGCAGGAAATTGGAAGCACCGGTAAGTGTGTGTGTGTGTGTGTGTGTGCGTTAAATGGGGGCATAGGGCATTTCTGGAATGCCTTATAACCCTATATGCCACAGAGTGGCATATAGGGACGTATAAGGCATTTCAGGAGGCAGAGTGGCGTTAAGGGGGCATTTAATAGAGCACTCTGCCTCCTGAAATGCCTTATACCTCCCTATATGCCACTCTGCCCCATAATATGCCTTTTAACCCCCTAAATGCCAGAGTGGCATATAGGGGTATAAGGCATTTCTGGAGGCAGAGTGCTCTATACAATGCCTTTTAACTCCCTTAATGCCACTCTGCCTCCTGGAATGCCTTATACCTCCCTATATGCCACTCTGCCCCATAATATGCATTTTAACCCCCTAAATGCCAGAATGGGATAAAGGGGTATAAGGCATTTCTGGAGGCAGAGTGGCACATAGGGGGTCAAAAGGCATACCATGGGGCACAGTGGCATATAGAGGGTTAAAAGGCATATCATGGGCCACAGTGCCATATTGGTGTGGCAAGCCTGGGGGAAGATGTGCGTAACTGGGGGACAGGTTGGAAAATACAAGTAAATAAAAACAAAAAAAATATTTTTCTCAATCATAGCTAAAAAAATAGTTTACATGAATTAACATTTACTGGTAAAACTTTTTTCCTTTAGGGTCGTCTTATATTCAGGCTTTTTCTTTTTTTCCTAAGTTAATATTCAGATTTTGGGGGGTCGCCTTATAATCAGGGTCGTCTTATAATCGAGCAAATACGGTAATAAAGGGGAGCTGTGGCACGGTTATTTCACATCAGCATCTTTGGGGTACAGCAAAGAAAAGCACCCAACACCAGCTGTGGAACGAATGGGCCTTACGTTCCACATAGAAGAATATCGGCTTCTGATCACCCAGGAGCTTTGGATTGTGACAGCTGATTTACACAATTTTTGAGTATGTCCATCCGTATGTAAGTGCAATCATTCCATATTCATAACATTTTTATGAAGATACCATCCCATTTTGGTCTTTTTGTTTGAAAATCACAGATACACTGTGAGTATACTAGGAAGGGAAGTATTTATTTTATTATACTGTATTATCACCATACACTATAGCACATGTTCACCAAAGGCACCAGTACCCTCATCACAGTTTCTTCTAATAAATATCGTCATCTACTCTTGATAGGTGGATTGAATGGGGTATGAAAATGGCAGAAATTCAATGTTACACATTGAAAGCTCATTCAGTCAGATGAGCTATGGCCTATAAGGCATTATCTCCATACCTGGGAACTCTCAGGGTTTGACCCGGAGACCACCGGGTGATCGCTGCTCAAGAATCCTCCGGGTCGCGGGAGCGGGGTCTTGACACGCCCCGCTCCCCGCCCAATTTTTTCTTTAAATGACGTCAGTGTGCAGTCCTGGCCACATCCCGCAAGGGAAGGCTTCGGGTAGCTGGAGCCGAGAAGTTCCCAGGTATGATTATCTCCTGAAGGTAGTCTGGAGGATATTCTTAGGGCAGCAGATTGGTCTAGGGTAACTATAGAGTTTTACTTTTAAACCTGTTTCATATGCTTTTGGCATCCTTGATTAATTGATGTCTGCATTAAACTTGCATAATATAAAGCCTTCTGTCTTTTGATAAAATTGGTAGACTTTGCTAATGTTGTGATGCAAAATAATAATTTTATTAAAGATAAACATTATCCCTCCCTTTCTATATTCTATATATTTTTCTTAGGTTAAGAAGGTTAATGTTTATTAAATCCTTTTGAGGCTGACTGTTATCACTTACTCCAGATTGTGTTTTCCAGTTCTGCATTCTGTTTAATTTAAACATTCAGTTCCACATTCTGTTTGATTTGCGCATTCAGTTCCACATGATTTCGGTTATCATTGAGCCAGACAGAGAATGAGCTCTTATGGACATTTGGGGGGGCTGTCTGTTGTAATATTATTAATATGATTCAATTGGAGATCCTATCAATTTTTTTAATTATCTAGTTGCTGTATAGTTTTTTTCTTTGCTTCTATTGGGAGTAGTAAAGGAAGGTATAACATAATATTTGCCTCCTGTCTTAAATTTAATTATTAGTAAAACCAGCCAATTTTATTTCATGTTGCTTTCAACAACTGTTGATTAGCTGTCAAGCACTAATGAGCTGGGACTCTGCAAGTGAGTTGGCAGTCAGGGTTGTCCATCTTTTTGGTTTACCGTACTTAGAGTTTGAGATGATGCTACAGAGATGGAACCCCTTAATAACCCAGCTGCCGTCTCACTTGAAATTCTATAGAACTGCTATGCTTTCAATTACAGCTTGATTGAAGTTGGAAGTCAAGTTTAGTTGAAGTTTAAACTTGGTTGAGTTTTTCAAATTCAGCTGATGGCAGTGAAGCTATGATTTACTTAATTTAAGCATCTTAAAGAGACTACCAACGCAACACAAACTCAATTCTACCTTCCTTATTTCTCTTTGCTTACTTCAGTAATAATAAATGCGATCATAAATAAATAATAGATGCATGTTCTTTCCTAACACTGATACTGAATGCTTGGAATATCAGTGATATCATGCTTCATTACCTTGTCAGCATAAAGGTTAAATCAAGTCTTATAATCATACCTGGGAACTCTCCGGGTTTGACCCGGAGATTGCTGGGTGAGCACTGATTCTCCGGTTCTCCGGGTTGAGACCCAAATCCTCCGGGTGGCTGGGGCGGAGTCTTGACATGCCACGCTCCCTTCCCATTTTTCCCTTAAATGGGGGTGTTTCCTGCAGCGAGAACTCCCATTAACGTCAATGGGACCGCCCGCTGACGTCAGTGTACAGTCCTGGCCGCGTTCCACCGGAGGTAGCCGGAGCCCAGAAGTTCCCAGGTATGCTTATTATGTGTCATATATATTTTCTTCTTACTGTAGCAGTGCTTATTCTTATATTATGTACCTGTTAGCTGTTTCTACTGATCTGTTTATAGCTGGATCATTTAAAATACTGGGAAAGACAAGTGGTTGTTTGCAAAACTTTATAGCAAAATGATATCACCAACCCACACAAAATATTTAACATCTGATGAGACACAAACTGATAAGAAACCAGTGGTGTACCTAGAGTATTTGGCACTCAGGGCAGATCCTGTGACACCCCCTCCCCACACAAAAAATAATAATGTTGGCAAGAATATTTTTCACAAATTTGTAAACTGTATGTCAAATGGAAAACAGTAGAAATGTGAAAAACAATTATTAGCTTATAAATAAATTAAATAAGTTTAATGAAATAACATTTACTGAACAGATATGGTACACCATAACACCTATCACTATACACTGAGCCATTCTGTGCCACCTCTGCCCCTAAAACAGCCCGCCTGTCCCACCTTTGCCCCTGAAGCAACCTGCCTGTGCCACCTCTGCCCCTGAAGAAGCGTGCCGGTGTCACCCCTACCCCTGAAGCCACCTGCCTGTGCCACCTCTGCCCCCTTAACAGCCTGCATATACCATTTCTACCCCTAAACACTCACACGGTCACTTGATCATTAATTCACCCATTCACTTTCGTGCACCCCCTTATCTCTCTTGCAGATTTCACTGGTCTAGGGGCTGGCTGAGCATCACTGGGGCCTCACAGATGTCTCTGCGGCCTGATGGCTGCCTAACACAGGCCTGCAGCTTACCGCTGTGGACCCCATACACTGTGCAAGGAAACTCCCTTTCCTACACAGGGAAAGCAGGAACCTGGGTGGGAAAAGAGAGTTTCCTCTTACAGTACGTGAGCTCCACTGCGGTAAGCTGCGGGGCCGCATTAGGTTGCCGTTGGGCAACTTGGCCTGCACCCGGCTGGCCAGGCACCCCCTGACAAGTGGCACAAGCTCTGTATAGTTTCTTCCAACTAGAATGGGAGTGGTATTGTGCAGGAAACATACTTAAGTATGCTTCCTAGTTTCAGTAGAGGCAGTTAGACAAAAGCCTAACCCCAATAACAAAAAAAATGCTGCGCTGCATTACTGACTACAGGATTTGATGTTACACCCTTGCTTCTTCAATCTTTGATGCCAGTCAACATTTTTTGAAGCAGCTCCTTTTAAAAGTTGTCCTTTAATTAACATTGCCCCTGGATTAATAAGTGAACTGTCCATCAGACACATGCTTCACAATCACAAGATTTGTGGGATTTCTCCCCGCATGGTTTTGCTTTAACATAAAGTTCACTGAGCATTTATCTCTGACAAGTTATTCTAGAATATTTAATACAGGCAGAAAGGTCACTATTAATATAAAATGATAAGAATTCAGATTGAGTTATCCAGTAGTTTTACTCAATTATAAAAAATCACATCCATAGAATGTAAGAATTAGTGTGGATGTTAGTAAGATGAAATCACGTGCTATTTGAAAAAGTTAATAGGACCTGACATTTTCGTTCCATCTCAGCATGTGAATTAAATACAACAGTTTTCTAACATATTTTAAAACCACTTTATCTGGCAGTGCATTTTGTATTACATATTGGCATAGATTGCAGAAATCTTCCATGCCCATCCACTTGACGAAGTACGGCTGTCAAACAGTCTTTTAATGGACAGCTGAGAATCACTAAAGGGACTTCTTTGGTTTCCATGTCTGTTGTTCTTCTGACGTACATTACATCCATATATTGAGACTAATTTTATTGCTACAGCTTAATAACTCCATAACTGAATGTTCAATAAAACATGTTTAAACATAAAATTACTTTATTCCAAATGTAAGTATGTGCAATTACTAATTATTTATGATACTTCTGGAGATGGAACTGAAATCTGACCTTTTACGCTATGCAACAAGTGACGGAATCAGCAATAATACATTGCAGTGAAAACCACCAACATATTCAATATGTCAAAGCCATGTCGAACCCTACCCTTAACTGCTGTTAAAAACAAGTCATATGACTACATCCTAGTCTCTAATTTGGTCTTCATACTGATAAATTAACATCTAGTCACCGCCACATTTGTACAGCAAGTTGTATTGACTGTCACTGAATACAGTGATGTAGTTATTGCGTCTGCACTACATGTTCAGCGAGTTAAGCTCAACGCGACCGCTTGATCCTCCAATGTAATTAGCTATAAAGAAACATTGCATTATGTTTCTTAATATCTGCTAGTCTCTTAAGCAATATGGTACTTCAGTGGTCCATTTACATCAATCTAATCAAACACTCTCCTAAAGTGCCAAAAAATGAGAACAACCTTCCTGATACTGGTTCATAATACACTATATGGACAAAAGTACCGGAACACACCTCTTAATTATTAAATTCGGGTGTTTTAATCAGACCCATTGCGACTGGCCTATAAAAAGCCATGCTGTCTGCATTTACAAGCATTAGTCCAAAAAAAAAAAATAGTCGTTCTGAAGAGCTCAATAAATTCCAGTGTGGTAGTGTGATAGGATGCCACCTTTGTAATAAGTCAGTTTGTGTAATTGTATCCCTGCTAAATGTTCCACGGTCAAGATGACACTTGCCAGAATTGACCTAAAAAAACCCACAAATTTAAAAGGCAGATAGAACTGAACAGTTTTGTTTTTTCCAATAGCTGAAACAAACATCACTTATTAATGGGGTAGAGAGTACTGCTCTTCTTGCCTTTGAAAATGTCTACATTTACAAGCTTTAGAACTTAGCTCTGTTTTTAGGAGGTACAGTAATTCTAACGATGAAGATCTGTACTTACGCAATCTTGGCACACACTGTACACTTCCATTTAGCATCTTTAACCACAACACGGCACGCATTGCAGACCCGTAGTTGGCAGGCATGACACAGTTCTCCCCGATCAAAGATCAACCCTAAATTCTTCTGGCAGCGGACACAAACTTTGGGGTTATTCTGCTGGCGCTGCCTGTGTCGGTTACCACCTTTTCGTCTTATTTCCAGAAGTTCATTCTTTAATTTTCTATAAAATAAGAGTACTATATTTAGCTATTTGCATTCCACAACATATTTTACTATTACGATTATTATAATTGTTTTAATCTGTACATTGGAGCAGTAAAATGAAGCATTTGGATACATAACAGATCACCTTTAACGTGTTTTACCCTTGCATAGTATAAATTATACTGACCAGAATTTTTTTTTTCCTTTTACAGATGTGATGTAGATAAATGTTAACAATGTATACGTAAACAAACGTAAGACTTAGGTCAATTGATTAATAGATTTATCACACTATGTATGATCATCAATGTATCAGTAGCTATGATCTGTAGTTATTATGGTTAACAGGAGTTCATACATTTTGAGTTTTCACCTTGGGGTATTCCATGCAGTGTTATCCATTAGTAACAGCTATTATTATGCATTAAAAATATTTTTCACTGAACATTATTATCCTAGTGAAGACGGTGAAGTGGTGTTCATGTTTACACACAGCATCCCTGGGGCACAATACACAATGCCTGAATTCATATGCAGTGTATGGTTACGCAATAACATTGACTTAAAGATACAACTGAATAATCAATATTATATTCAAGGCGAAGAAGTATTATACAGAAGATTAGTTGGCTGAAGAGGCTTATCATATCATATATAACTGTAAAAGTATTAAAAAAAATATATATATTCTTCTTATGGTTCCATGGTAATCTCAAACTATGAAAAGTAAAAGCTATTTAGGCCTTTTATGAACTTCCGAAAGCCAGCCTACGTCAATACTCCAAC
Organism: Spea hammondii; assembly: GCA_029215755.1. Lineage (NCBI taxonomy): Eukaryota > Metazoa > Chordata > Amphibia > Anura > Pelobatidae > Spea > Spea hammondii. Next base: position 115,169,084 of record JARDYJ010000002.1, read on the forward strand.
ATAAAAATAAAGACATGGGAGGACACTCTCGCCATGTTAAAAAGAAAACTATATTTAGTGCTACAAACCTAAAACATGACCATGGCTTACACAAGCATTACAGAGCTTAACCGTGGGCAATTTTGCTCTTCCTTGATATTAACTTGCTTCCAGTTAAAACCTTCCAACAGTGGAGAGAAAAACAAAAACAGGTCTCTTAGAACTGAGGTGAAATTTCTCAGCTAAGATGCAGTCTTGAAATAACAAGACAAGACTTGGTGAAGCAGGGAGAGACACTTTGTAGCTACCTGAGGCTGATTACTTTGTGCTCTCCATTACAACTGAACTTGAAGACAACTTGGGGACAGAGAAGTCTTTAACAAGCACATTCTCTGAGCTCAATGGAGTGTGTCATAAGTGTGTCAGGTTGCAAGTTTCGAATACATTGCAGGATATAAGGCAAATTGTAAACTCTCTTGGTACTTAAATATCTATAAGCAACTTGCAGTATTTGTAACAAACAAAAAAGTTATACTACCCATTTTCCGATGTAAAGATCACTCAGGCCTTGGTCTCATCTTTCAGGATAGCTTTATACCGGTCCCATGCAGGGTCCCTTACTGTGTTAACTGCGACTGTTGGGCTATTCTACCACCCTCTCATTTATGGTAAGTCCCCGGTTTCTGTAGGCCTTATATACAATTGTACTCCTGCACTACCTTGCTTTCTGTTTGAGATGTGTGCTACAGGCCTTCAGCACATGACCAGCACTCTCATTCTTTTTTATGTTTCCTTTATACCTTTTCCTTTTAAACAAACCCCAAGTGTCATGACTGCCGTGACCCAGGAGCTCACATTGCAGGTGTTCTTCGCTCTGATACACCTAACAAGAGATTGAGCTCTAAGATAAGCAGGCAGGGACTTTGATGATTTCAACAGTGTACAGGCTCAGGTATACGCAGTTATAAACAGGCACTACTGCATAAGGCTTTAAGGTTTCTGAATACAGGGCAATAGGAAATGATGAAGTCAAACCTGGAGAGGAACTGGGACTTTCTGGCCTGTCTAGAGTTCAACCTTTTGGCTTTGCTGAGGTACTCAGCTGAGGTTTTTATGGTCCATGAGGATAGTGACCAGGTTTCTTTCCCCCAATTTCCCAGAAAATTGTGCTAATCTTGAAGAGCCAAAATAATGCCCAGGAGTTCTCAGTTGACAATGTCTTTATTGGACTCAGTGGAGGAAAACTTCTTAAAGAAAAAAGTGCAGGGATGTAGTCTGCCACGGAATTCGCTCCCCTAAGACAGGGCTGTCCGTATGTCAATTTTATAGGCATGGACCTCAACCATGAATCATTTCGATAAATCTAGGTGTATTAATACAGGAGCAGAAGTGGAAGACTCCTTGAGTGATTGAAAAGTTTGTACAGTCTTTTGGAGTCATGGCAGTGGGTGGAACAACAATGTTATACAAATCGTTGATATATTTTCTCATTTCAGGAGCTCACACCACAGGAGTTCTTCATCTTGACACATTTAGCAAGTTGAGCCCCTAAATAAGCAGACAGGGACTTTGGTAATGCCAACAGTGTGCAGGCTCAGCTATAGGCTGTTATAATAGGCACTGAGTATTGGTAGCAAAGCACAGCAGCAGTAGCTGGATACCTGTATAGGTTACGATGCAGGTAAATGCCAGGATAGGTAACACAGAATGCAGGTCAGGTATGCAGGATAAGTAGTCAGCCAAGGTCAGTACACAGAGCAGGTAGTCAGAAATAACCAAGGTTGGTACACACAGCAGGTAGTCAGATTTAGCCAAGTCTGGTACACGGAGCAGGTAGTCAGATTTAGGCAAGTCCAGTACACGGAGCAGGTAGTCAGATAAGTCAGATATGGTACACAGAGTCAGACAGGCTAGGTGTCTTAGATGCCATATTTTAATCAAAACTGAACACACATCGACAGGAACAGCTGTGCCAAGCGAGGACCACACTAGGGTGGCATATAGCAGCAGTTTCAGGTTTTTGAATCCTGGCACCAAATCATCTTGCCTCCCTCTGCCCGTCACATGGCAGTGATGTGCCCCCCTGGTGCACATCACAGAAACTCCTGCAATATATCTGGAAGCCTGTGCTAAAGGATGGTTGCCTAGGAGGCCCACTTTGGTAAGTGACATTAACACAGGCAAAAATGAAAATATTAGTACATTTGTCACAGTACAATATTTATGGAATCTAAGAACTGAAAACAATTTTTTTATTTTTAGCAGAAAAACTATATAATACAAGTTGTGCATTTTCATCTGATTGTTGAAAAAAAGCTATTGTTCTACATTAAATCTGAAGAAAATATATACACATTAGCTAAATGTTCTTTATACTGTTTAATCAACTGTTTTACATAATTTTTTTCTATATATAATTAAAAATGTATCGTGAACAACAAATATTGTCAGTCATTTGCCACAATACAGTAGACATCAGAGGAGTAATGTAGGCCAATGCAGAAGCCTCTGGTAGAATGGGTGTCAAGGTCTTAGAAACCCCAAGGGTTTTTTTTGTGCATAAGTTGCCCCATTTTAGCCTGTACTCGTGATGTGCTCAGAATGACTCATTTTTGATTCATTATCATAGTTTGACATATAAAGGCCTGTTTTGTGCAAAATTGGTACGTTGAGTTTATTTGATCCGTAATGCAACCACACGTATAGGAGTACAGATATCGTATATACATGACGAGCTGTTGTAAAAACCTTGCACCCAAAAGGGAACATACAGTACATGTAGATGGTACACCTAATCACAACATACATAGTGCCCCCTGTATTTTGTGTTATGGAACTAGTGTGAGAAATACAATTTTCCTGGTCCTGTTAACACGAATATGTTTTGGAATGGCGTAATTTGTGGAGGTAGCATGCAGACTATGTCAGACACCTTAGGGAGCATGATAACATATTAAAAATATATATTACAGTCATTATAGTGGTAAAATGCGTTAAAGTGATCAGACCTAACTAAGCAACCTTTGACTAACCTGAAGTGTCTCTTTATTGTAAGGCTTTTGATCTCTGTAAAGGTGATGTTGTCGTCACTATAAGAATTGTGTGTCTCCCCCAATACCTTGTTACAATCTTTAACATTCTTGTTGCAGTTAGTTGCATCCTGGTTAACATATATCCTTATTCCCAACGTAACCCTGTGTGTGTTAGCCTTTCATAGGCTTCATCGCAGTAGTAAACCCTCCATTTTCTTATCAAAGAAACATTTTTCTTGTATGTCTCTGTATTATTTGAGCTACGTGGATTTAAACTGTTTAGCCTAGACAAAGGTGTGTCGACACCTGGAAACCCCTAATTTACCCATTTCCAACATATGTACCAAACATCTTTAAGATAACTAATAATACTAATCATTTTCATAAAAGTTCGTAAGTGGAATGTAGAATACACCGGACTCTGGTAATTAATGCTGAGACAATCAGAGCTGCAACTTTTTTGGAAAGTGTTTTCTCCACCACATATAACATATACTATAATAGTATAGTTGTTACTTTGTGTCCACATCGATCAGAGGCCATTTCTTTAGGAAAAATTTTTGCCAATTCCTAATAGTACACCCCACATAGCCAGTGCCTCATCCCTCACACACGTCCTTGTCATGCTGTATTCTGAATCACCATGAGACTGCAATGTGGAATCGTATTTATGTTACAGAACTTGGACGCCAACCCCTGTATACCATCAATGGCTGACAAATCAAAGTCTCCATTTTTGTTTGGGGGTACAATTTTCAGCTCGCCATGCTAGAGACTGGTTATACTTTTGTTTAGATTTTTTAGAACAAAACATAAAGATCCCTACAGAAGGAAAAACTACAATTTAGAACACAGCCTTTTATTTATAATGGCAGCTAAAAAAACATTGACATTTAAAAAAAATGTCTCTGAGTTTTAATACACATAGCAAGAAAACACAATTACTGACCAAAACATTTTGTTCAAAATCAGCTAATTAACATTGCAACTTTGGATTTCGCTAAAATGCCTCTACTCCAATTTTAATTATTTATTGCATGTATCCTTTTTTAACTATTAGGTAGAACACTCTGTAGCAGAAGTACAGAACCTAGGTCCAAAAGGCTGAAGGTTAAAGGTTTGTTCCATAACAGCAAGAATATTTAGTTATTTAGTTATATTTGCAGAAATACCCTACAAACCATGTTTCCCTTACTGAGAGCAGATAAATGGTCTTTTGTGAAGCTATAAAAATATATTTAAATGTATTCATGAAAGTTTTGAATGTACATAAAGATGTGCTAAAAATGCATTTAAAAAGTGATGCAAACAGGTCAGACCAGATTGGCACTTTTGGTTATTTTCTGCAGTGCCTCTCTATGAATTTATGTTTTTTATTCTTAAACCAAACTCCTTCTGTTAAAGGTTTTATAGCAAAGCACCAGCTGCCGATAGACAATGCAACTTTGCTATTTGCAGACACACAATAAATATATATATATATATATAAATATATAAATTACACCAGGCTTTCACAATTTCATTGACTAGAGAAACCATCTGCATAAAGGTTATCTATGGCCATTAAACTACTTTCCCCATGGTGCTTCATCTACAAAGTGTACGTAGCGTTCTCTCTTTGCAGCTAGCATAACTGTATTTTATATTATTACATGTATATATACACCGATCAGCCATAACATTATGACCACCTGCCTAATATTGTGTAGGTCTCTCTTTTGCCACCAAAACAGCCCTGACCCGTCGAGACACGGACTCCGCTAGACCTCTGAAGTTTTGCTGTGGTATCTGGTAAAAGACGTTAGCAGCAGATTCTTAAAGTGCTGTAAGTTGCAAGGTGGGGCCACCATGAATCGGACTTGTTTGTCCAGCACATACCACAGATGATCAATTAGAATGGAATCTGGGGAATTTGGAGGCCTAGTCAACACCTTGAACTCGTTGTTGTGTCCTTCAAACTATTCCTGAACCATTTTTACTTTGTGACAGGGTGCCAGAAAAGCACATTATGCTGAAAGAGCTATCAGGGGGCAACGTGTCCACGAAACGGTGTACATGGTCTGCAACAATGCTTAGGTAGGTGGTACGTGTCAAAGTAACATCCACATGAATGGCAGGACCCAAGGTTTCCCAGCAGAACATTGCCCAAAGTATCACACTGCCTCCGCCGGCTTGTATTCTTCCCATAGTGCATCCTAGTGCCATCCACATGATGTAAAAAAAGATGTGATTCATCAGACCAGATCACCTTTTTCCATTGCTCCGTGGTCCAGTTCTTATGCTTACGTGCAGTGGCGACTCTAGAAACAATATATAGGGGGGGCACACAAGATACCACAGTCAAACTGGGGGGGCATTAATAATTTCCACCATTAAATCATACCACTGAAAAAACACACATATATATATATATATATATATATATTGCCAAAAGTAATGTGCTATGGAATGATACTTTTGTTATTGGACAATACAATACTTGATCATTCAACATGGGAAGCCTGAAGCCACAATTTAGTAAGACTAATCCTTGAAATCCTTTAAACAACACAATACCTTAACTTTTGCACTAAATGATTTCAGGGCCTAATATTAGATCCTGCTGCTGATATATATATATATATATATAATAGCCCCTGGTGGCAACTGCCCCAGTTGCCAATATATATATTAATATTAGTCCCTGCTGCCGATAGCAGGTATAGATCAACACATTAACACACAAACCCAGCTTTGCATGTATAGATCAATTGAAATTCACTTGTGATCTCAGCACTGAAGGTATATATAAAAAAAACAGAATCAGACATACAAATCGTGTGTTTGCAGGTATACAATAATAATATATGAAATGTAGCATTGCAGGTAAAGATCAAATAAATACATGGAAACAGCATTGCAGGTATTAATCAACTGAACAAGACATACAAACCCAGTATTTGCAGGTATACATAAATAATGTATGGAAACATAGCATAGCAGATATGGATCTACAGAAGAACACACAAACCCAGCTTTGCCGGTACAGATCAATTGGAATTCACATAAAAACACGGCATTAAAGGTATATTTAAAACCCCCTAAATTACAGGGATAGATCACAGGTTGCACACCCAGATAACACACATAAGAGACACATTCAGACAATTCATCCACATATTAACTCATGCTCTCCCTCATTCAGACAATTCATCCACATATTAACTCATGCTCTCCCTCATTCAGACAATTCATCCACATATTAACTCATGCTCGCCCTCGTTCAGACAATTCAGCCACATATTAACTCATGCTCTCCCTCATTCAGACAATTCATCCATTTTAAGAAACTACACCCCTTGGAGCTTCAAATGAGGGCTAAATGTATTTCTAGGACAAAAGTTGAGTGCACAAATAATGATGGAATGTGTCGCTTTGGCTAGAAAATATGTTTTTTCTAACCATAGCGACATGTTCATTTGTGTCTTGCTCACTCCAGGTTTGTACTAGAAACACATGCAGCCCCTCATTTGATGCACCAAGGGATGTCGTTTTTGCAAATGTGTAATTTTGGGCCATAATTTAACTTCCTACGTGAGCAGTAATGCCACGTCAAGGCTTCAACCCTAATTACTGACCATTCACACGCCTTTCATATCTCCATTCACTCGCTGAAGCACACACCATACTTTAAATACATTCACTCACAGAAGCGCACACCATTCTTTCCCCTTACAATCCCAAAGAAATGATGGTAAAGTGAGAATTTTTACTGCAAAAATAAGTTTTGCAGTAAAAATGCAAGGCGCTCCAGGGATGATATGGTTACTCACGTACCGCACAGGCTAAATGGCTGATTTTAATAATATTTGCAGTTCATTAGGATTTAAAAAATTGCCTCCCTCTACCGTTGGCTAAATTTAACCCCATGATCAAAGGGATCATAGGATTAAAAATTAGTATCGGCCATTTTTAAAAAGGGAATGTGACTTTTTATAGCTATATGATCGCTGTGGTAACATTGGCTACCACAGTGATCATTTAGCTAGAATACTTAAAGTAGTGTTTAAATAATTTAATTTGGGGGTCTCTAGGCAATTTTTACCTTTTTTTATCAGCCTTTAGAGACCCCCAAATCATTTTTTTTACATTTTAATTTTTTTAACTAAATATTTTTTTACAATCCATATACCGTTGGAAAGGTGAGGCGATTACCTTTCCAACTGTATATGTTGGGGGTATGTAGCTGCTTAGATGCCTGAGATACAGGCATCTAAGCAGCATGCCCCCATACCTCTTTAACAACTGACAATTGTCAGTTGTTAATAAAGTTGCGCGGTGACTTCATCGCGTTATTGCGCGAGACGTCACCGGGCAGATCGGGGGGCCCCGGTGATGCCCTTCAGTTTGAGGGGCAGATCGCCGGGGTAGGTGGTGATGGAGGTCCACAGACCTCCATCAAGGTAAGGTAGTGCCGTCGTTAGCACCTGACTGGGACTGCTAGCGACGGCACCATGCCGTCGTTAGCAGTCAAGGGGTTAAAGTCCCATTGCGGGACTCTCCTGGGAGGGTACAAATTCGACGGGGGGGCAACAGGGGGGGCAAGGAATAACCTTGGGGGGGCAATTCCCCCCCCTTGCCCCCCTGTAGTGACGCCACTGCTTACGTGCCCTTGTAGGCGCTTTCAGCAGTAGACAGGGGTCAGCATGGGCACTCTGACTAGTCTGCACAGCAGAGCTGCAGTTTTGGAGATGATCTGACCCAGTCATCTAGCCGTCACAATTTGGCCCTCAGTCGCTCAGATCCTTACACTTACACATTTTTCCTTCTTCTAACATATCAAATTTCAGGACAAAATGTCCCCTTGCTGCTTAATATATCCCCCCCACTGACAGGTGCCATGATAACAAGATTATCAGTGTTAGTCACTTCACCTGTCAGTAGTCATAATGTTATGGCTAATCGGTGTATATATATATATATATATATATATGCACACACACAAGTTCTCATCAAAGCAATAACCAAGGTTGGGTGGAACCAAAAAGGAAGGTAGCCATAGCATCTTATGCCTGTCCCCTGCCCACTGCATGATTCTTGATGGATTGGTAGCCCATAATCATTATGTCTCTTTGAAAGCTGAAATGTACATTGTCTATGGAAAAGTCAAAGCCATATTTTTATAAAGAGCGGATATGGGGACAGTTTTTAAGTAATCAAGGGATCAAGAGAGTACAGAATAAAACAAGAAATTGAGCAAAAGATTTTGCTCTGAATCAATCAGTCCAGACAAGGTCACCCATGCTGTATAGATACAGTCCTAAACAGAAGAGGAAAGAGGTACACTTTTTATGGATAATTATATATATGCACTAATGTGTGGATTATATATTGTGATGAAACCATGTTGCCGAATGAAAATATTAAACCTTTTTTTTTTTTAAATGACTAAATATCCTGTGCATCTGAAATGTTACATAAGAAGAGTGATCGATAATGAGCCCCATTTTCTTTTCAGAAATGCGTATGATTTGCCAAGTGGTTTATATCTATTCGCAATTAATTTTCCAATGTTCATTTTTTGTTGTTTCCAGAAATGTTCATTTCATTCTGCTTGGTATAGTTTCATGCAAAGCCTGGATTCTGTACCTGCAGCATGGCAGCAAGTTCATCTGTCCTACCGAGGCAGGACAATCAATCTTCTCTAAATCCGCACATACAAACAAATATCTAATCAACTGCAAGGCTTGTATGCTCGTAGAATTACAAATTATAGCTGCCTAGCCTGGTCAGCTGTCCAGATTTGCCCTATTGTGCTCTCGAGGCTGCTTCAGTATTTGCAGGTTTCTAAAAGCCTTGTTTTTGTCATATACCCCTGGCCAAGATTTTTAGAAATGTACTACAGTAGCATAAGTGCCAACAGTCTCAAATTCGCTGGTATATTCCCAAAAGTTTGGTTGATCTTGAGGCTGTTGATTGTCCTTCATATTTCCCCGTGGGAGAATCATTATACAGTCCCTGTCACCAAAATTAAATTAATACTTAACACAGTATAAAAAAACCTAAATTTTTAAGTGTATGGTAAATTTTGGATGTTTGTCATAAAGAAAAAAAATTAACCTACTATTCACATGGAAGACACTAGACACTGAACTTAATCTCAAAAACGGTACCATTTCAAATGTTTTTCAACCCAAAATATTTGCCACTCATTGGTGGCAGCTGAAACCATACAATTTAAAGGGGCACTCCAGCCATCGTATGCACTTGACTGGTCTCTTTAAAATGCGATGGTGACACTCAGCTTTTTGCTTGCAGGTGATATGTTCGCCGGAACACTTCAGCAACTGCTCAGGCTCAGCTAATTCCCGAGAGAGAGGCTTTAATGGAACCACCTATGCACATACATTGAAAGTGCTCCCATTGATACATATGGGACACTGGATACAATTTATTCAGGTTGTCTACAGAAATGTCCCTGTCATGGCAACGTAAGATGAATTGCAATCCTACAGACCAATTGGTAATACAACACAAGCAAATTCCAAAATGTCCTCATTATTAAAAGAAGAGATAGCTGGCGCAACAGTAATGTAATATTCCTGCCCTCTTCCTCCACGTTGTTCCTCTGGCTTCATGCCTCCTAGAACAAATCAGTCAATCTGAGAACCTCCCACACATACCTGGCAACCTGCGTCAACAAGGAACTTAATGCAAAATAGATCTCGTGGAATGAACATGAAATAGATATTTGAAACCTTGTGAAGTTTTCAACAAAAGCAATGCTAACATTCTATGCCACAAAATCATGAGACAATTCGGTCCACTTGCTCCCAGTAATGCGCTTGAAGGCACAACACCTGTATAGAACAACATATCTCACAGTTTCAACATATGACACGGCACAGCCCAGAATTATCCATGAAATATGATAAAAAAACTGGTCTTTCAACATATTTCACAATATTTCACAATAGCACACTTCCTTGAGTTGAATGAAATTGTACACAGAACCCAACGAAGCACTATATTTTTGATGGACATACAGAACATACAAAAATAACTTGGCTCACATGCAATTAATGTAAGCAATCTTGAATTTTGGCAAACAGAGCATCCTAATATCTAAAAATGAAAATGTTTCTTTATACAAAAATAAAATGTGGCTGGGGTGTCTGACTATTCTGAATATTTCTGAAATTCTAGAAGGAGGGACTGCCTGTAGCCATTGTTCACGGAACAAATGCTGTAAGTACGGCTAACATAATTACATGTGGGCTGAGGCACAAGCAAATCTGATAAGGGCAACAGGTTTAACTGATTTTTAAAATTGGAGGAATCCATGTTCTAATCGTGTTTTAAATGCCAAGAAAAAAAACCATTTGAAAACATTTGATGAAAATATTTTTAAGACGCTTTTTAAAAATATCTAGTATGGACCAACGCTAATTAAAATAGCGTAAAATAATGTGTACATATGCTGTCCACGTAAATATATGAGGAGTCCCGTGTCATGGTCACCACAGCAAGATAGGGGATCATTCAATTTTTTCTCTTTAATAAATTGCCATTTTCCAGATTAACCCCAATGACAATTTTTATACCTGTATACAATGTATCAATATGTTTTGGTTTTCGTTCCACTTAAGTATTAATGAAAATCACCATTTTCTTCACATCTTTAAAACTTATTAAACCATTTTTCCACTGGTAGAACCTCTTGTCCATTTTCATGTAATAATGCGGATCAAAGTCAGAAAACATGGCTGGGCTAATAAAAGGATTCTAAAGCATACCCATCAACATTTCAAATCAGGGCACCTTTGTTGTGGTATGTGGCTAGAGGCAGTGAGAGGCAGTGTGGGGTTGAAATCCAGGGCTAGAGGCTGAAATGTGGCACTTTCTCTTTAACTATGGCACAGAGTTGCATTAAAATGCCGTGCTTTATGCTTTTCAAATATAGTTTTATTTCTCTTAACAAGGACATATCAGACACAGGTTGTCAGGTGACCCATGCTTTGCTACGGTGTCAAGGGCAAGTTGGAGAGATCAGATGATAGCTTGTTACTGGCCCAGAATACTCTACTGCTTAGTAGTGACGTTCTGTACCTGTCTGCCAGGATACGTCATGTCCTGGTTCTTAGCACACAGACCTGCTGACTGTAAGTAACCCTTAATTATACATGGATGTATGATGGAGAACCCCCCAGGATTTCTACCCTGAAGCTTTCCCTCTTCTGATCCTTATGCAGGGCCGGCCCAAGACTTAATGTCGCCTAGGGCGAAGTTTAAAATGATGCCCCTCCCGCCGACGCCGGGGTGGGGGGCGGCATTTTAAACTTCGCCGACGCCATTATCTACCCTCCCTTCCTATCATCTACCCTAACCCCCCCCCTTTGTACTTACCTTTAAACAGCCCTGCTGCGAGTCTCCCTGCTCTGCCACGGTGCCGGCTTGTAATGCTGAGCGCCGGAAATTGACGTCACTTCCGGCGCTCAGCATTACAAGCCGGCACCGAGACTGAGCTAGAGGGCTCGCAGAGGAGAGAGTAGGGCCGGCCCTGTCCTTATGGGAGGCAGAAATGGAGCATGTCCGGTCTATGGTGGCAGGGTTAGCTCTACACAGGGAGAAGGAGAGTCAAGAATGTGGCAGGACCAAGTTGGGGAATGGTCAGGGCCAAATGTGGCTCCCCAACTACACTGATATGGAGTCCCAATAATTAGTTCTGATTTCCATTGCCTCCAGGCAATGTATATGTCGATAGGTGTGGACTATTTCATAATCAAACCCTCGGCTGTTATACAATGCGTGACCCTGGTCTCTTACATAAAAAAAAAAATACTTCTCAAACCTTACCTTACTCGTTTGTCTTCTATTTTCTTCAGGTGTTCATCTCTCTGTAAGACAAGCATAATGGACTCCCTCTCTTGATCCAATAAGTAGGAGAAGTTGATGATTTCTATGTTTCTGGACATTGTGAATCTGTGTTGTTTTACGATTCGTTAAAATGTGTGCTTTTCTTTCTGCTTTGGAGAAGCGAATTTCTAATTGGCTTCATTCAGATGGAATAGACATTTCTTCAATAAGAGTTTGCTTTCTTGAATATGTATACAGCCTAATAAATGGATTGACTCTTCAGTAGGGTGCACATAGACCTGGGGAGAGGTATTTCCACAGCAGAGTTTGAGACTGTTAATTCAGATCCTGTTTGAAAAGTGCAAAACCAAATAGGATCCCAAATTTTCATTGTTATCCTCTCTGAAAAGAAAAACAATTAATTTATTAAAAATATATTATAATATAATATATGATATATAAAATATAATCTACTACTTTTAAAACGTTATTTAATCACATTGACTAAACCCCTTGAGCTTTTTTTTGGGGGGGGGGGCACATTTGTTTCCACTTGGCAGAATAAGCCAATTATTATAGGTTTTTAGATTTTTGTGACAATGTTATAACAGCAACACTTTTACAATTTTTTTTCAGTTAACATATACTGTATACAAGTATGCTGATTAAGGCAAACTGTGCATCCCATCACACCATAATGGTAAGAATACAAATAGTAAAAGTATCAAAAACACTAAATAATTTTCCTAAAAGCCACCACCACCTATATATATATATATATATATACATATATATATTTTTTGCTAATATGCAAGGATAAGGCACCTGTTTTACCCTTGCGTGTTACCAGAGATGAGACATTTTTGTCTTGCATTCTAGGCAAGCTCATCTCACAATAGATCGGCTTGAAGCATGTTGCAACTTTTACTTAATTCCATAATGGCTGCCTACGACATGCACCAATGACAAGGATTAGACTTGTTTCTAGTTAATGTTACATATAGAGAAGGTTTGGATCAATCTTTGGTTAATCATCAATTCTCTCTACGGAGATAGATAAAGCCTCAATGTTTAAGTGTAAATACGTCTTTCTTCGTTTACAGAACTTTCACGTGTGTACATTTAATGCTTCCACCTGGAGCGGTAACAGAAGGCAGCCACATTATATTAGAGGAACATTGATCCCGAGATATGTGGTTGATCTTGAGGATCTACTTTGCCAAAAAACACATTTCATGCATGCAAGAAACCAAGAGGGTTAAAGAGTAAACAGTATCCTCCACAAGCTTATGTTTGCATGTTATAAAGAACATTTTTTTACTGAAAACACATTGAAATGGTGCGAGTAAGGGAGAATGCTTTTCATATCTTTAGTGACCTTTTCCCTATCTGTGGTAAAGCAGCCAGGTGACTGAACACAGCAATGTTAAATATGTTTAGGAGGTGTGCGTTCAAACACAAATATTGTTAAAAGGATGTCAGTGCGTTTAATGGTCATCAGATATAACCAAGACAGATAAAGCACAGAGCAAATAAAATACAAACACAAAGGTGTCAACTCAAATAAAACACTCCAAATGCTTCTTATAAGGTTCCCGCACTTATTTGTATAGAAAGATTATATTGAATTGGATAGCTAAACCTGGATAGTACAACCTCCATAGCATGCTGTACCCAGCTCTGCACATCATCAAGAGCACAAACATATTACATTATTATAAAGACATATATATATAAATGAAGTGTCGTCCCACGACCTGTTGGTCTCACCGTCTCCAAGCATCGACTAGATTGTAAGCTCGCAAGAGCAGGGCCCTTTTCTCCTTTGCACCAGTTTGTTATTGTATGTGTTTCTAAATTGTTCTAATGACTGCGGAATCTGCTGGCGCTTTATAAATAAATGTAATGTAATGCCATTTTGGAGTTGACCTCCTCCGCCGGTGGACCTTCGGAAGTAGTGGGTCCCCGCTGAAGACCTGCAAACGGTAAGCCGCGCTCCAGTCTACTCGCACTCCTGTGTTACGTCATATGACCTAAGGTGACCCAGCCTGACCCCAAATGCCTAGTTTTTGGCCTATACGGTCCATGATACCTCAGGACTTTCAGTATCCAACTGCCCTTGGTTGGTGTAACCAGAGCCGGCCTTAGGCGTTGTGGCGCCCTGTGCGGACTACTCCTCTGGCGCCCCCCCTCACTGCCCCCTCAAACTACCCCCCTCTCTGCCCCTTCAAACTACCCCCCCTGTCCCTTCAAACTAACCCCCTCGCCCCTTCAAACTACACCCCCCCTGCCCCTCCAAACTACACCCCTCCTCTGCCCCTTCAAACTACAACCCCCCCCTCTGCCCCTTCAAACTACACCCCTCCTCTGCCCCTTCAAACTACAACCCCCCCCCCTCTGCCCTTTCAAACTACACCCCCCCACTTAACTTGTTGCCGGAGTCCTGCGGTGAGACCGGGAGGCATCCGTCTTCTCGTTCTGCCGCGCTGCCGGCATTTCATGTTGAGCGCCGGAATAGTCCGGCGCTCAACATGAGATGCTGGCACCGCGACGGAGTCAAGGAGAGTAAGGGGCGCCGAGCGGTTGCTGAGAACTTCACGAGCAACCGCTCGGCGCCCCTGCCCGGGACTTAGATTAAAGCATCGGGTTTTTTTTTTTTTTTTTTAAACTTTATTTAACATGAATGATGTTAAATAAAGTTAAAACAAAAACAAAAAAACCCCGATGTTTTAAGTTAAGTCCCGGGCAGGCGCCCCTGCTACCATGGCGCCCTGTGCGGTCGCACAGGTCGCACACCCCTAAGGCCAGCCCTGGGTGTAACATTCTATGATGTTCCTGCGTTATCTTGGTAGATTTTCCTGTTGTGACATGCCTTGACTTGACCCTGCTTGCTGTTTCCTATTTTGGCACTTTGAAAGTTTCCTTCTGGTTCCAGAAGGACACTCCATTTATCTGAAGCTTTTAGTCTCCTGTTCCTCTGGCTCCCAGTCTTTGTTCCTCAGGTCCTGGCTTATTCTGCTACTCGAGATCCTCTCCTCCAGAACCATTACAGTTATATTACGGAGCTCAGCAGTAAGAATTATAGCCACCAAGGGGGCAGTTGGACGACCTGCTCTTTATCAGGCCTAGTCCCTTTCTGCTGGAAGCAAGGGGTCTCTGTCTGCAATGATTGCCATACTCCTGTTCTCAGTGGTGTATTTAGGTTTTGTGCTGCCCTAGGCAAGACTAAACTCGGGCACCCCCCTAATAAAAAAATGGGCCCACCCCTTCCTGTCAAGACACCTGTTGCACCACAACTTAATTAAAGTGTATTTGATGCAGGATTGATATCTACTCTCTCTATAGGACTCCTTGTAATAGGATGTGCTCATCATTAAATTGCTGTAACACTTGTACAGCAGTATCGATTATGTTATCACATTAGACATAAGAAGGATGATAGTAAAGGGATTTTTCCTCCCTGGCAGGGATAATGGGTTTGGGAAACAATTGTCAATTTACAATCCGGCGGCAAACGCAGTGAGTTTCAATCCCATCCTGCGACGCCGCCCACAAGAAATGGCGCGGGCACGCGTCATTGGCTGGAACACTTGCAGGGGCCGTTCGATGGGTGTTTGGGGTGGCGTTTTTTGCTGCCCCCCTGAAATGTGTCGCCCAAGAATTGTTAAAGATTGTTGCAGGGAACGTAAACATGCATGGGGGGGGCATATCACTATTTTAAAGACAAGACAAAGCATTGATTAAGGTTTGGGTCTTTACATTAGTAAAAAGTGGCAGGCTAGAGGGTCCGAATGGTTCTTATCTACCATCAATTTCTGTTTTTATGTATTATGTGAAAGAGTTAGATTCACTTAACCAGGCACCAGACAACACTTATAGCTCAGCAATAATTGCTCTTGCCATGGATAGATAAAAAGCTTCCATCTGGTATACTTTTATAAAACAATTCCACTGAAAAATGAATTTAAAATTGCTACTCCTTCCCACTTAAATCAGAGGTTGTCATGACAACCAATTATTCCGCAAAACGAAACAGAACATTTGACGAAAAGTACAATACTAATAAACTTTAAGAGGAAAATGAAACACAAAACCTGGTTACTTGGTTTCTAAGCAAATTTCCCTTTTTTTCGATTTGTCCCTTAGCTTGAAAGTATTATTATATCATTTTTTCTTAAAGAAATATGTTTACATTTTTGATTAGCACAATTATTATTATTTTTCTGAGAGAAGCATTAACCCTGTTTAAAAACTGATAATTTCCTTTTGTTCTGTTATTAATTTCCATAAGGCATTATGACTTTTCATTTGGATGTTTTTTTGAGATTTTAGGTGGGTATTGCTTATTGCAAAGAAACTTCATATTCAATGATAGTAAATTATAGATATTTACAAATTATTATGTGTATTTTTATGACGGTTTACATTTCTCTTTAATACATATGATCATACCTGGGAACTCTCCGGGTTTGACCCGGAGATTGCCGGGTAAAGCAACGCTTCTCCGGTTCAAGACCCGAATCCTCGCGGGGTCTTGACACGCCCAGCTCCCCGCCCATTTTCCCTTTAAAAGGGGGTGTTTCCCACTGCTGTCAACAGGAACTCCCACCGACATCACTGGACCGCCCGCTGACATCAGTGGGCAGTCCTGGCCGCGTCCGCAAGGGAAGTCTCCAGGTAGACGGAGCCCATAAGTTCCCAGGTATGCATATGATAGTTGTGTCCCCTTTAAAATATAATGTTGTCCCCTTTTAAATGCATGGTCGGTTTTCTTTCGTGTTTACGGCTGTACACGTGTGCCAGCCAGCTCCAGCTATTATAACTGGAGAATGTGAAAATGAGCAATACACAACATTAACACACAGTAAGACATACTGATACAAAAGGAGAAGAGGGCATCGCTCTTTTGAGCTTGCAATCTAGAATAGCAGGCACGAAATGGATAGAATAAATTTGTTTTAATGATCTGGTGTTCCGAATTTAGACATACATGGCATGTGTGGCATCACAGGCAGTACCCAGAATCATGTTCCTAGTCACCACAAAGGAAAGACTTGTAGATCAGAATGTTGAAGACCTCAAGATTAAACTAGAAGTTATTATATTCCATATAATATTTATGCCGCTGCTGCTTCTCTTGCTGGTGATAGGACATTGATGGGCTTATAGCTGGCTGCTCAGTTAATATGGGCTGGCATCCTAGAGATGTGTTTATTAGTTTATTCAAGATAGGTAATGACTGGAGGGTATTCCTACAATTTCAAAGCTGTCAGTGAAAGATTAAAGCCAGTGGATTCTCATTTGTAATGAGCCAATAAAATACTCAAATGGTTTATTATTCAATTAGTACCGTTTTCCAAACAATTTACATTGATAGAACAGAAACGCAATAAACATCACAAGCTAGACAGTCGATATAGTAATCCGTAATTCATGACGCATCTGGTAATATGTGATAACTGCCTTATTAATTTTTGCATTTTCTGTGCATATATAATACAGGGGGGTGTAGTTAAGCACATTCAAGAGTTACAACATACAAGCAGCAACATACTCAGTAGATGTGCATAAAGCCCGCGGAACATCTTTCACTGAGCGTTAAATAAGATATTGAATCACATTGGCTCAAACATTTACATATAGTTCAGTATAAATCATATATTCTGTAAACCTAAACAACCGTCGTTAAAGGGACTCTACAGAAATCTTCAATGCTGAGTAGTCCCTATAAATTTTCATTTGGTCCCTTTTGTAAAGAATTCGTCAGTATCCCCCCAATCATATACACTTGCCTCTCTCCACACCCTTGTATTTCCCCAAAACACCTACTGGCCGCTAATTAGCACGCACCCTATACACACCACCAGCTATGTCCACAGCTGGCTTTCACAAGAATCCCAGTGCGGGTCAAACAAGACTCCACAACTTAACTTGGAGTAGTCAATCTGGACAGAAACAAGGACCATGGAAGGGGTGGTGCACTGCAGCATATTAAAGTCATATATTAAGGTATTCTAATATGCATGCTTGGCTGGTGGGGCTGCATGGAGCACAAGAATAGGGCCCATTTTGGCTTCTGCTGAATTAGTACTAATATGGCTAATAATAATAATTAATAATACATTGGTACTACTTTACCGCTGCTGGGAAAACAGCATTAAAGCATATTGGCTGGGTTATCCCTTTAATTGAATTATGCACATCTGTAATTAAGTATTAGGTATGTTACAACTTCAAGGTAATAAAAGCACCCAATTACTTACTGTAGGTCACAGCCTTTCTAGTAATTGTTTAAATGTAATTACAACAGAGATACACGGATGTAAACAACACCTACATTAACATAATTATGAATCAGGGATAGTTTACATGGAACAGGCTTTAGATTATGCTTATATAGCAGAAACAGAATCTCAAATTCTAGTGCGGCATGAATATATACCGGGGGCAACACCCCATTCGATTGTTGGCATGATACCAAAGAAGATTTTTTATTTTTTTTTACAAAAAATTTTAGTAAGTAAAAAAAGTAAACTCTTATAGTCTGTTAATTTAACTAGCTGTTTGCAGGTAACAATGCATAATTAAAATGTAAAGTGACAGAAGAGACCGCCTGACATGCGCAGAGAACACTGATTATAATTGAAGCTCTTCCCTGCCACTGATTAAATGCTATATGCAGTCAACAAATGGTGTGTAAACAGGACCGGGTGTTGCATTGTGGATGTGGAGCTGCAGCATCTCCCAAAGGTACGTCTCTTTTATTTTTATCTACAGGTTGAAGAATGCATATTAGTACTTTATGTATTCTTTGTTTAGGAGGCTGCCTGGGACACTAGACTGTCCTTTAATTGAGTAACCCCTTTGAGTGTATTATTTCTATGTTAGGGTCAGATATACCCGGTTGCATTTTAAACTCAGTCAGCATCCCCATGTGATATCCAGTCTGACAATTGCCTACAGCAATTCTAGATGAGTACATTCTCAGCAAATGTATCATATTCAATTGACATGAATCACCTTACATAGAAGTCAAAATATTTTAAGGAACAGTAAAAGGTAAAAAAAACACAGCTACTTTTGCTGACAGTGTAACAGTGACTGGACCTGGGGAGCCTTACAAAAGTTGATATGTCGCTAAATCTGTTTGAGAAGAAGACCAGATGGCTCCTTTAACTGAGGAAAAGGATAAGCCTTAACAAACACCTTTATAAACACCCTTTATAAAAGTGTACTTTGTTTCCTACGGTTATATATCGGTAACAGTGAGAGATAAAATCAAGCATCTACCGCCTTGCACAGACAGATGCAAATCCACCTGTACTCAAAACATAAGACATGTCCTTCACTATATTGTGTATAGCTTGAGTATAATACATTTCAATCAATTCTTTTCACTGCAACTGAAGTCATTTTTACTAGCCAAAAACAAACCACTGGTGAAAAGCAAAACAGTACACTAAATGCGAAGGTGAAAACTGAATTGGGAATACTGCGCAGTGTGTCCTCCAACTGGTAGGTGAACCCTGACACCAGCATAGGGCCCAATGGATGGGTAAAACTCCTTCGGAGTACATTAGCGTCAGGTGATAAAAGGACACCTCATGCCAACACTTCCTCTTGGTCTTATAAATAGTGTTGAGAATTAAAGGACCCGGAAGAGAGGAGGTTCAGGGCCTTTGTATCCTGGGACACCAGGGACCCTAAAGTACTACAGTGGACATGATAACTGCAGACTAACCTGTAGGAAGAACACTGACATGATATAATGTAATATAACAAAACTCCCACTTGACACAGAACACAAAGGAGATGGAATGGAAAGATTGAAATGGGTCAGGAGCTCTCTTGTGTTCTTCTCCACTGACCCTCAATACATTTCCAGATTGTAAAATGAAATCCATAAATCCTAATGATCCTTGAGGTGTATTACATGTACTACTAAAAGAAGGATCAAATCTATACCACAAGCTCTTCCCTTAGTATTGACAGCTGTGTTGTAACAGGAACAATCAGATGATATTTCAGAAGAACAGAACACTAGCAGAAAGCTTGTCAAAGTATCATATTGTATATGAAAAGTTATCTTACCTTATCAAGCTATGACTTATTATAAATACGGAAAGCAGAGAGTTTCTGATCCGTCCTTCATCAGAAAACACAACTTTCACTGTGTAACAGACAGAGCTTTCAAAGGTCTCTGCTGCAAAACCTGACAAACCAGACTGCCTTGTCCAGATACCAACGACAATACACACGCCCACCAGTTCAATGTCTGCCTGCCAATATCACTAGCAAACATCCCAGTAAACGCCCCATTCAACATTTAGTCTTGAAAGGTGACGTGCTTCCAGCCAGGTAATAATTCCTAGGAAGTTCTGCCTTTTTCCTGTCCAACCTTTAGGCGTTTGTGTAACCTGTTTGAGCAGCACTGCCGGGATGTCACAAATTTACCACCAACTACCATGAATACTTGACATTCTAATCCTGATGACATAGAAACATATACACAGAAACAGAATTTGCAGGCAGCTATGTTATATTAAGTCCATCTATTCTGAACATTTCAGCCCACTATAGAACTACAAACGTTATTTGGTTCTTGACCTTGCTTTATATTCAGGATAACCTCATGCCTATGTGTAAGGGTCCCGGGGTTCGGCACCTACCGGGACGCCCGCCCGTCCAATCCGGCAGGTCCCGCGCCGTTCGCGGCGCCTCCTCCACGCCAGCTACTAGACGCGCGCGCGCGCGTCACAACAAAACTTTATGCGTTCCCTGCCGCGGACGGCGGGGAACGCGCCTGAGTGACGTCACGCACGTAGGCGTGGCGTTCATGAGCGGGTAATTCAAAAACTGAGCACTGAGACTCATTCAGTGCTCAGTTATTGTGCTGTGCAGTTCGTGTGTTCTCGCCCTTCGTTCCTGTATTGACCCTTTGTGCACCAGACTCGGCTTGTAGGAGATTGACTCTTTGTGTACCAGACCCGGCTTGTATGAGATTGACCCTTTGTGTACCAGACCTGGCTTGTAGGAGATTGACCCTTTGTGTACCAGACCCGGCTTCGTATGAGATTGACCCTTTGTGTACCAGACCCGGCTTCGTATGAGATTGACCCTCTGTGTACCAGACCCGGCTTGTAGGAGATTAACCCCTCGTACACCAGACCCGGCTCCTGTTCCTCAGCCTGCTTCCTGCTTTCCGGTCTCCACCTGTATTTGTTTTTAGGAGCTCCTCTTGAGTTCCTAACATAATAACTGAGCCACCATGGAGTCCGCAGGAGTAGCAGACGCCATTTCTGCCCTTTCTCAACAATTGGCTTCCATGAATCAGTCTCTCCAGGAGATGCATTCTGATCACAACCAGTTGCGTCAACAAGTTCATCAACTGCAGATGCAGCAGAATACTTCTCCGGAACCAGCACCGGTTCCCCCGGCACCAATCCTCGAGGGAGCTACTGCTCAGGAACCACAGGTTCCCTTACCAGAGAGATATTCGGGGGACCGCAAGAAATATCGTACCTTCATCACCTCGTGTCAGATCCTATTCAATCTCAAGCCTCGTACCTACTCCTCTGATTATGTCAAGGTCCATACTGTCATCTCTCTTCTGTCAGATGAACCGCAGTTATGGGCTCACCACTTACTTCACAGTCAAAGCCCTCTCCTTGAGTCCTGGTCAACTTTTCGTCAAGCTATGGACACTCTCTATGACGACCCGTACCGAGTTTCTTCTGCTACTGCCTCTCTACGTTCCCTCAGACAAGGGAGAAGACCCGTAGAGGATTATATTGCAGAATTCCGGCGTATAGCTCTAGAAACCTCATGGAATGAACCCGCACTTCATGATCAATTCCGCTGGGGACTTTCTGATACCATTAAAGATGAGTTGGCACGTACGTCTATTCCTCCTGTGCTTGAAGACTTCATCAAAATGGTTACACAAATTGACCGCCGTTTTAGAGAACGACGCCAAGAACGTCAAGCAGCTACGTCTTTTTGGACTCCTAGTCGTACCGTACCTGTAACCCCAACATCACTCCCACCGGAGGAACCTATGCAAATAGGCATCGCCAGAGGTCCTCTATCACCTTCAGAGAAGGAACGACGCAGAACCATGGGACTGTGTTTGTATTGTGGCAGGTCAGGTCACCTGTTTAAAGACTGCCGATCTCGCAACCGCTTCCCCAAGGGTAAGAACTCTGCCGGTCACCTGTACAACTATACTGAAAAAGCTCCTTGTTCTAAGTCTCACTTGTCACTTTCTGTGTCTCTACAGTGGAATAAAGAATCTGTATCCCTATCAGCTATGGTGGACTCCGGGGCCAGCGGCAACTTTATTGACACAGAACTGGTCCGGAAACTCTCTATTCCCACTTGTCCCAAGAAACATCCTCTTTCCATCCAACTGGTGGATGGAAGTCCGCTCAAGACCGGGCCCATCATCACTGAGACTATCCCGTTAAAGGTTAAGATTGGAGCCAGCCACATTGAGACTCTCCAGTTCGACATGGTTCCCTCACCAATTTCTTCCGTCATCCTTGGCCTTCCCTGGCTAAGAACTCATAACCCTTCCATTAACTGGGAGACCTGCGTTTTTCAATTTAAATCTCCACATTGCATACAGACCTGCTTAAAGACTGTCTCAGTATGTCTGACTCAAGATATCACTTCACCTCGGGAACTTCCTATATCTTACCAACAGTTTCAAGATGTCTTCGAAAAGAAGAGCGCGGATAAACTACCCCCTCATCGTCCCTACGATTGTCCCATCGAACTTCTCCCTGGAGCTGCTATACCTTTTGGCAGAATTTATCCCCTATCGGAGCCCGAGCTGACTGTACTAAAAGATTATATTGATGAGAATCTCGTAAAGGGCTTTATCCGACCATCTACATCCCCGGCAGGGGCAGGAATATTTTTTGACCATAAAAATCTGGAGTATCTACGAACCGCTAAAAGATTACAACCTCGTCTGGCAAGATGGTCTCTGTTCTTTACACGATTCCAGTTACACATAACGTACCGTCCAGGCTCCCGCAACGTCAAAGCGGATTCCCTATCGCGTATGTATGACTTACCTTCTGATACATCTTCGAATCAGGACACAGTTCTGTCACCCAGTCATTTTTTGGCAGCTACTCATTCCTTATGGGACTCTATTCGAAGACACTCTCACCAGTCTAACCCCCCAAACATACCAGGATTACAATTTCGTCAAGGACTTTTTTACCATAAAGATCATATCTATGTGCCTCAGGAGATCCGTCTCCAAGTGTTACAGACCTTCCATGATACACCTCTAGCAGGACATGGTGGCGTGAAACAAACCCAAGATTTAATCCAACGCTCCTTTTGGTGGCCTAAACTAAAAGAAGAAGTAAAAACATTTGTGTCCTCCTGCTCTGTCTGTGCTCGTTCCAAAGACTCCCACCATAAACCCGCTGGTCTCCTCCAACCCCTTTCAACTCCATCTAGACCATGGGCAAGCATATCCATGGACTTCGTTACCGACCTACCTCCATCTTCACACCTGACCACCTTACTGGTGGTAGTGGATCGATTTACTAAGATGGCCCATTTTATCCCTTTCGAGCATCTTCCATCCGCGGTGGAGACAGCATGTCTGTTCGTCACACACATCTTCCGTCTCCATGGCCTACCTGACAATATCATCTCCGACCGAGGATCTCAATTCACCTCTCGCTTCTGGAATGCTTTTTGCGACCAAATCCACGTACACCGCTCCTTATCTACAGCTTTCCACCCGCAAAGCAATGGCCAAACCGAACGAACTAATCAAACTTTGGAGCAGTATCTCCGTTGCTTTACGACATATCTTCAAGATGACTGGAGTTCCTATCTACCGTTGGCCGAATTTGCTTATAATAACCACGTTCACCGATCCATCCGTATGTCACCTTTTTTCGCCAATTACGGGTACCATCCATCCATACTGCCTGGATCTCCAATTCTAAGTACAGTACCTTCAGTTTCAGAACATGTCACCAACCTTACTCAAACATACAAATTACTACATAATACCCTGAGTACTGCGAAACGTCATTATAAGTTCTTCGCAGACCGTCATCGACGTTCTGCGCCTTCCTATCAGATGGGCGACAAAGTATGGCTCTCTACCAAACACCTGAGGTTATCTTGTCCCTCTAGGAAGTTAGGTCCTAGGTTCATAGGTCCTTTCCCTGTTACTCGTGTGGTTTCCCCATTGGCGGTAGAATTGAAACTACCAAGCACCTTAACCGTCCATCCGGTTTTTCATGTATCACTGGTGAAACCATGGAGGAACAACCCGTTCCCGGGCCGTCACCCTGTTCCTCCTCCCCCCATCATTATTAATGATAACCCCGAATATGAAGTTGAGGATATTTTAGACTCTCGATATTATCGTAAACGATTACAATATCTCATACGGTGGAAGGGATATGACTCTGACGAAGACTCCTGGGAACCCGCTGCCAAGGTTCATGCTTCCACTTTAATTTCTGCCTTTCATTTACACCACCCTGGTCGTCCCGGTCCTTCAAGAGTCCAGAGGCCTCCCTTTAAGGGGGGGAACTGTAAGGGTCCCGGGGTTCGGCACCTACCGGGACGCCCGCCCGTCCAATCCGGCAGGTCCCGCGCCGTTCACGGCGCCTCCTCCACGCCAGCTACTAGACGCGCGCGCGCGTCACAACAAAACTTTATGCGTTCCCTGCCGCGGACGGCGGGGAACGCGCCTGAGTGACGTCACGCACGTAGGCGTGGCGTTCACGAGCGGGTAATTCAAAAACTGAGCACTGAGACTCATTCAGTGCTCAGTTATTGTGCTGTGCAGTTCGTGTGTTCTCGCCCTTCGTTCCTGTATTGACCCTTTGTGCACCAGACTCGGCTTGTAGGAGATTGACTCTTTGTGTACCAGACCCGGCTTGTATGAGATTGACCCTTTCTGTACCAGACCTGGCTTGTAGGAGATTGACCCTTTGTGTACCAGACCCGGCTTCGTATGAGATTGACCCTTTGTGTACCAGACCCGGCTTCGTATGAGATTGACCCTCTGTGTACCAGACCCGGCTTGTAGGAGATTAACCCCTCGTATACCAGACCCGGCTCCTGTTCCTCAGCCTGCTTCCTGCTTTCCGGTCTCCACCTGTATTTGTTTTTAGGAGCTCCTCTTGAGTTCCTAACACTATGTTATGACTGAGAAAATTCCCTCAATGAAAGTTGAATGGAAACTTATGTCTCATGGTTTTATTGCCACCACACAAGTAATGTCAAGGAAATGAAAATCTTCTGAAGTTGAATACAGCATGAGAAAATATGGTCTGCGTGGTTAATAAGCGGCAAAAGGTAAAGTGAGGGAAGGGTAATTCTAACAATATTGCCTTTTTTACGTATATGGTATAGATATAAAGATTGGTATAACTGGTTGATGTGTGATACCACCACGATACATTGTATAATCTATGTTTGTTGTATGTATTTGATGCATAAAATATATTTTACATATGTGAACACATTATAGGGGGTAAATAGCGAGTAAAAATAAAAGTTTTACAAAATCTCTCAATTATAACACATCCTCTTACTACTCTGAATTATGTGCCATGCTAATAACCAATTAACTGAGACAACTCTTAATACAGAGCGTACAAAATCAATGTTTTCTTTCTGCCTTATACAGATACAGTGGATATAAAAAGTCTATACACCACTGCTAAAATGCCAGGTTCTCGTGGTGTTAAAGAATGTGACAAAGATAAATCATATCAGCAATTTTTCCACCTAAAATGTGAACAATTCAATTGAAAAACAAACTGAAATCTTTGGGGGGGGCTCACAATAACCTGGTTGTATAAGTGTGCACACCCTTAAACTAATACTTTGTTGAAGCACCTTTTGATTTTATTACAGTAATCAGTCTTTTTGAGTAGGAGTCTGTTAGCATGGCACATCTTGAAGTGGCAATATTTGCCCACTCTTCTTTGCAAAAGTGCTCCAAATCTGTCAGATTGCGAGGACATCTCCTGTGCACAGCCCTCTTCAGATCACCCCACAGATGTTCAGTTGGATTCAGGCCTGGGCTCTGCCTGGGCCATTCCAAAATGTGAATCTTCTTCTGGTGAAGCCATGCTTTTGTAGATTTGGATGCGTGTTTTGTGCTGAAAGGTGAACTTCCTCTTCATCTTCTTAACGGACGCCTGAAGGTTTTGTGCCAAAATTGCCTGGTATTTGGAACTTTTCATAATTCCCTCCACCCTGACTAAGGCCCCAGTTCCAGCTAAAGAAAAACAGCCCCAAAGCATGATGCTGCCGCCACCATGCTTCACTGTGGGTATGGCGTTCTTTAGGTGATGTGCTGTGTTTTTCTTTGCGCCAAACAAACCTTTTGGAATTAAGGCCAAAAAGTTCAACCTTGGTTTCATCAGACCATAACACATTTTCCCACGTGCTTTTGGGGGACTTGTTGTTTGTTTTTGCAAACTTCAACCGGGCTTGGATGTTTTTCTTTGTAAGAAAAGGATTCTTTCTTCCCACCCTACCCCAAAGCCCATTCAAATGAAGAATACGGGAGATTGTTGTCACATGTAGCACAACCAGTACTTTGCAGAAATTCCTGCAGTTCATTTAATGTTGCAGTAGGCCTCTCGTAAGCCTCCCTGGCCAGTTTTCTTCTGAACTTTTCATCAATTTTAATTTTGGATGGACGTCCCGTTCTTGGTAATGTCTCTATTGTGCCATATTGTCTCCACTTGATGATGACTGTCTTCACTGTGTTCCATGGTATATCTAATGCTTTGGAAATTATTTTGTACCCTTCTCCTGACTGATATCTTTCAACAATGAGATCCCTCTGATGCTTTGGAAGCTCTCTGCGGACCATGGCTTTTGCTCTGAGATGCAGAACTTTATCTTTGATTAATCAGAGTCACTTTAAATGATAGCAGGTGTGTAATGACTTCTATTTCACATGAGTTTGAATGTGATTGGTTAATTCTGAACACAGCCCCAGTTATAAGAGGGTGTGCAACCAGGTTATTGTGTTTTTTGTCCCCCCCTCAAAGATTTCAGTTTGTTTTGCAATAGAATTTTTCACATTTTAGGTGGAAAAAGTTCTGACATGATTTATCTTTGTCTCTTTCTTTAACAGCACAAGAACCTGGCATTTTAATAGGGGTGTGTAGACTTTTTATATCCACTGTATTTATATTAGGTATGAGGGAAACATGAGTGCTAGGAACACGCATTTCTGATCATGAGACATACCTGTTAACCTCTTAACTTTGGTCACAAAGATTTGGTAATGCAATTAGTTAATGAAACCAAACATACATGTTTATACCTTTAACCAAAAAAAATTCCATGACGGGAGAGCTGTTTGTTTACTATGTAAAGAAAGCATATAAGCTTATTTAAGTCCTAGTCACAAACACTGGTGTGATCCCTATATGCCTCAAACTATGTTATCTATAATATACATTGTAGATAAAGTATACCATGTGTGATTATTCAAGCAATGAAATTAAGATTATTGAAGTAGCATGTAATGAATCCTGCGTGAGGCTTTTTTCTCAGGCATCAGCAATAGTTATAGTCCTGAGCTGTGAACTACCTGGTTTTACATTATTAAGGATTAACTGAGCCATTCCCACAGAAGACACCAATGTGGTTGGCCCATTTTTAATTGGGACAGTCTAGTCATCATATGCACATGATAGCTGAGAAGAACCTTTACATTTACACGGTGTCCCTAATATGTGTCGGTCCCTTTCACCATAACCCAACTATTTTCTGTGCAGGAGATGTGTTCTGTTCTGTAACGTTATAAACCCCCCCGCAAGCCAGCTCCAGCGCATGTGCAGCAAATGTTCCCATTCATTTCCAACATCCAGTCAGTGGCATGACTCAGCGGACCACGGAGGAGGACAGGAGCTGCAGCTTCTCCTTTTCAAAGAATGCATATTGAAGTACAAAGTACTTTATTGTGCATTCTTCTTAGGTAAGGCTGTCTGCAACATAAAACTGTGCCTGAGGGGCAACGCTGCATCCTACTCTACCCTGTTTGTGTTTCTCTGTCTCTAGACACACTAATTATATCTCAAAAACCGAGGCCTTTAAAAAATAAATAAATAAAAATGCCAAGATAACATCTTCCTGGAGAGGCTGTGATGTCATCAAACTACACCTGTTAAGTTTCCTTTAAAGAAGCCCTCTGTCAATTTACCATTTTAGTATCCCTCAGTGTCTCATCCTTCTGGACACGGGGACTTTTCATGTTTACCTTTAGAAAAAATACATAATAAAGTACAAATGTAGCACTTATTATTCCTATACAACTCATTAAACATATTTTATTCATTTTTGTACTAACTACATCAGTTCTTTTTCATCTTCATCATATTTACAAGTTAACATCGTTATCACAATAACTTAAAGGTTAGCCTCAGGGATGTAAGGAATCAGTGGTGCTATAGGCCATACTTAACTAGTGTCCTCCAGGACACATCTCTCTTACTCTATTCTGATTTGGGTTCTGGATGGATACAGGGAAAACCAGGTTATGGCATTAGACTTTGCAGAAAGGTACCTAGTTATGTGTATACAGATATAGGATATTATTATATCTCACCTACTGGAAAAAACTGGGGTAATCATACACATTGCAGAATTTACAGTGGAAATGGGGGGACATTTGTATGAAGTGCCCTGGCTATAAATCTGCAAAAACCTAAAAGTGAATAAAGGCATAATATTATTACACTCCCTATATAATCCGAATGACCAGGTATAAGCACCTTGTGGAAAACGTATAAGGCACCACAGGTGAGAACTGAGTTACTTAAATCTACAGTATGTGTATGAAGTTTAATGAATATGATAGCTGAAAGCCTACCTTATATTCCTGTGATGTCCCCCTTTGCAAATGCATGAGTGAGATTCTGCAGAATCAGTGGCAACGATTGTCCAACCACAGAGGAAGAAGGCATCTACAGCTGCAGGGCTGTAGCTTCTACCCCATTTTTTAAGAATGTATATTAAGTTCTCATAAACTACTTTAATATGCATTCTTCTTTACTAGGGCTGTCAGGGACACTAAACTGCCTCTTTAAGACAAAACATATAAACTGCTACATTCAGTCACTCCAATAAAGTGATCTGCAAGGCAGCGTATACTGCGTGACTTGAATGTAGTTGTGTGACCGGTACCTGTATAATAACAAACACACCAATTTCAAAAGGTACTAAAGGCTCGTGGAAAAATGCTTCAGGCAAAATATCTATCTAAATTGGACTGTCAGTAATGAGTCATACTGTATATCTAGTTCCTCAAGCAACAGACAATGCTATTTTCTTTCTGTCTGTTCACTGCTTCCTATGATCCCCTGTTAAAAGCTTGTGGCAGGGATAACAATAAGCATACCTATGAACTCAATGGGTTTGACCTGGAGTCTACGGGTGGTGTCCTGCTTTTAGGGGGTCTCTGGTTCAGTTTCTTCTTCTTCCCCATCCGCTTCCCCTGATCCCCACCCACAAGCCATCCCAAGAAGAGCACAGCCCATTGAACATTTAGCCCCGCCCCCACACAAAGCCACTCCCCCCATAAAAAGGAGACCTTCATATGATATAAATAATTCATTACTAAACAAACAATAAACGGATGCAGTTGTTATTAATTTTGATAAATTCATATCTTATAATTGGACACCAGCTCTCCCACAGCCTACAAAAATGTTACATAAATGTTATCATGATCAAACAATACAGTAGGGTGATTGTTCAGTAAGGGTTACACATTTTTCTGATATCGGTATGTTTTTAACCCTTAAAATCCCTTCTAGGATTTAATAGTATTAAAGAAAAACTAAACACTGCATAAAAAGAAGACTTGGAACTTTCAATCTGTTGAAAAGCTGAGCCAAATGGCCTACAAATATAGCTGCCAAATCTCATTTGGCATACTCAAGCTACTCAATTAGGTAATAGTATTCCCTAAACAGACTCCATGGAAGAACCATAAAAAAGCACAATAATACACATATTATAAATACTGTCCAGTGACATCCACACACTTTAAATGTATCAGAATTAGTTTACCATGCAGTTAAATGGATCTGCATACCATTCAGTGTCCCAGGTGCCCAAAATGGGACACATCTGTTGGATGGCATGGGTTGAAGTGTATAGGGACATGTTTACATGTGCATAGGGCATGGTCTCCATGGGGACAGCACCTGACACTTACTCACTGAAGGAGAAAGCCAGCATATGACGTGGTATCTTGACACACGGCATAGGTGTGTCAGAATGGGGCAATCATTGTTGCTGTGATTAGTCTTAAGTCTCATACAGCCAAATCTTGCTTTCTTCCTTTATCAGTTATCAGTCGCCTTAGGATAACTGGTGCAAAGGATAACTGGTGCAAAGGAGGCAGTTCCTTTGCCAAAAAGGGGAAGCAGGACATTAAGTTCTGGTATCGGACTTCTCAATGCATGGCTTAATGTTCCTCAAAAAGACCCTGTCCCATAGCGTTCCACCTGTCTTACAAGGTGTTTTTGTATGAAATGCTATTAAGGACACTTAAGGCATATCCTTTTAACTCAGACTAGTTTGCTAGTGTGTCAGTTTGCTGGTACTGGTCAAACTAATACCGAGGATGTAGGCAGAATACCCAGAAAGATGTCATAAAATTGTCAGTACGTTAGCAGTGTTTAATGGAGCACTAAAGACCAGTGAAGAAAACATTGATCAACTTACCAAACTAGGGCCACAACGTTGGAAGCACACAATTGTCTAAAATGTCTTTGTATGCTGTAGCGTTAACATTACCCCTCTAGGGGCCTAAAATAAAATCCTGAAAAACAGCCCCATACCATTAGCCCTCCACTAAAGTAGGCACTATCCATTCCGGTAGGTAGCATTCTCCTGCCACCCCCAAACCCAAATCATTAGAATTCTAGATAGCATGGTGGGATTCATCACAACACAGAACTTGTTTCCATTGTCCCAGAGTCCAGGGACAGCATTCTACACCACTCTAGCCAACGCTTGGCATTGTTCAAAGTGATCTTCAGCTTGGGTGAAGCTGCTTGGCCATAGAAACTAGACATGTGCAAATGGGCTAAAAACAATTCAGACACATTTTTCGGTTTGTTTTTAGCCCATTTGTTTTCCAGCGAGAAATTATGCTTCCTGCCCATCTGGTTCTGATGAAAATCAGTGGGCATTTTCAAATCAGGAATGAAACTCGTTGCTTGGAGCCCACATTCATTGATTCTCTCTCTCTCTCTCTCTCTCTCTCTCTCTCTCTCTCTCACTCTCTTTTACACTCTCTAAATATTTCCCTACCTCCTCTGTCAACCACTTCCGGTTCTGAATCTTCTTGTTTTTCATCTTCTTTCTTTTATCTTTTATCTTCTCTCCTCTATTATCTATCTTTGTCTGCATACAGACATAACCCAGTGCAAACATATGCCAAAATGGTGACGCTTTCGGTGACATCCTCTACCCCGATCCTCTAATCAGGGGAGAGGATGTTACCAGAAGCGCTGCAATTTTGGAGGAATTTCACCTTAGGTCTGCCACTTACTAGCTAAGCTGTTGTTACTCCTAGACCATTTCACTTCACAATAATAGCACCTACAGTGGACCACACTAGAGAGTTAACAAACTGGCTTGTGACAAAGATGGTGTCCTATGACACTTTAATGTCCCTGAGCTCTTTAGAATGTCACATTCTACACCCAATGTTTATCTATGGAGATGGCTGCCTTTGTGCTTGATTTTATACAACTGTTGGGTGTGGATGAAACACCTAAACTTATGTAAACATACATTTGGTCATGTATTATATATTATAGATACGCATAGAAAGGAACAGTGATGGTAAAGTGGTGCAGCACTATAAAATAATAGAAATTAGTGCTAAATACAGATAACTTGTTGTACCCTGAATCAAATAATTATATTAATTTATCCACACAAAACATAGGTAACGAATAGTGTGTATAACAGCCTTTGATTTATGAGAAATATGTAGTCTAGTCTATAGCCAATGGGTGAAATATTATACTATGTAACATTAGCTAAAGTAAATCATCACAACAATGCATGAATGCATGTACTACATAATGAAATACATGCCAATGTCATGAATTGTCGCCTCCAGAAAAATGTCGCAGGCAGCGAATGTTCATCCAATATATATTACTTTAACTTTATGAGCCATTATGCATAATTTAAATCATTACATTTGCCGTGGGAATTTTTCCAATTACTAGGACATTTGTAGTTATTATATGTTTACTGCCTCTGCGATACCTTGTCAGAGCATTGGCACTTTCATACTACTGTGATTGGGACTGTGTTAATAACTATGGACACAGGAAGTATTTTTTTTATTGCAACAAGAATTAAAACAAAATATAATGGCTAGAACTCTAAGATGCATGATTGAAATATGATGAGTATCTTATATACAGGTATGCATTTCTTTTATGTTACTCCAACAAATTATTATACAGCTGTTTCAAGTTTCCTTCCTCTCTACACTGAGAATCTGTTCATTCACAGTTAAACTAGAGTATAAACTCTAAGATTCAGAAGCAACCTAGTGTAAATGTAGAGTGTTGACTACATACCATAATTCTTATATATTAATAAACTTTGATCTTTTTTTTCCCTACCAAGCCCCATATCAAAATTCATTTTAAACATTTC
The DNA here is from genome assembly GCA_029215755.1 of Spea hammondii. Taxonomy (NCBI): domain Eukaryota; kingdom Metazoa; phylum Chordata; class Amphibia; order Anura; family Pelobatidae; genus Spea; species Spea hammondii. The sequence goes on from JARDYJ010000002.1 coordinate 115,201,645, forward strand.
CCTCGGTCATCAACATAATCTGACCTGATTTCCAGAATGCTCAAACCATTTGATTTTGAAACCTCTAGTTCATCCTGCTCGGTCATTCAGGTCAGGGGATTTACTCTCTTTGTCACTGTTTCTACCACTGGGAGTGCTATGGGTCTCACCAGAAGACTCCAGGTGAAGCTCAGCTTTTCAAGGTCTCTCGGGCACCACAGAGAAACTCTGGGTAGCAGGAGGGGAATTGCGGCACACTCCCTGCCAACTTCCCTTGCGTGCAACATCAGCGGGACCACCCACCTACACTATTGGGGCTAGCTCCGTGCGCAACATCAGCTGGACCACCTACCCGCATCCCGAAAAAGGGAAGGTTCTGGGTCCAGGTAGTCTGTTATAGACTATGGGTCTATGTGTTATCTTAATTGTGGGAATGGTGTGACATAAATTCACGATTTAGGCTTGCATTAAGGGTGTCAAATTTTGTCATGAGTTTGTATTCCCATAACTTCCTTTCTCTCTGTGTCCGAAATTCCTCATTAATGTAGTGACCCTCAGATCATTGATGCTGTGTCCATTTTGGCAGAAGTATCCTACAAGTATGTCTGTCCTTTTTCTATTCACATTATGTCCATGCAAACTCTCTGGCTTTGGCCGTCAGCCCTGCCCGCGTCTCGCCTCCGGGTAGCCAGAGCCCACAAGTTCCCAGGTGTGTCTGTGGTATCCTGGAAAAAGCTTTTTTTTATAAAAGGCAGATAATAAAAAAAGGGTGAGGAAAGAAATATAGGTATACAGAGCATGAGAAAACACATATTCTGTAGCCCACCACAGACTTTTTGTGTGAAATACTCTACAGAGCTGCCTGCATTATGGCACATCAGACTGTTAAGCAGGCTAGCATCCCATTGGCATGGATGGCATTGACAGTCACTGTTCAACACTAAATACTACCATTATAGGGAAAGTATTGAGACCAGTAGAGTGCAAGTACATACATGCACAGTAGGTCTCATAGTGTTGCCTGCCAGAAATCATCATTGTGTGTAGCAGTCACAGTGTCATCACTCAGGCAAACACTGTTTGTTTCACTGTTTGTTGCATGGAAAAAATGGACATCAATGCCTTTATATTTTTTTTATTTCAGTAATTAATATCTACCTTTTGGTTTGTGGAATTACTTAACGCATTTATGGTATATCACAACTAAATTGTTTAAAATGACTACAAGCTTGTAGCAGTGGTTTCCAATTCCAACAATACATTGATCACGTACACACATAAGGCACTTAATCAATATTCCTTTGAAGCTGCAACTACAATTGCACAGAGAATTCCTGGCTGTTTAGATGAATTTACTCACAAGAGACCAATTAATAATACTTACAAGTAGGTGAAATACTGTAAATATAGTTATAGTTATACTTTTATAGTTTCTGGCATTAATTCAAATATTTGCAATTTTTGGTTTCAGATTACTTATACCCCGACTCGTACGTAGGGCTGGATAAAAAAAAAGTGTTTTGTATCTTTGGTGTTTCATGCTTTACATATAAAAATACATTTCTGGCAATAAAATGTCACCATCTGGTTAAAGGCAAGAAACAGGCCTTGTATTTTTACATATTTTGCATGATTAATGTTAGGCATAAATGCGCCATTATATCTCTCTATGTCCTTTCCTTCCAAAAATGTTTATTTTTTGTATGCTTTTATAGGTGAAATCATTATTTTAAAATGTTTCAGGAATTTTTATAATTTTTTATTGTTTTATAAAATGTAAGTGTATCTCAAATCAGGCCACACCAAAATAAAAAAAAATTCAACAAGTTATATACTCATTGACGTTCTGATTACTCATACTTTCTGCTTGGCCACAGGAATATCTGTACAGTAGTAATATTGCTTTGCTCCTCTTAGAATCTAAGTTTATAACTCTGTATCTAAATTAACATATTTTCTCCATTCGAAATATATTTTATATGGGGCAGAAAATAACTCTTGTTAAGGCCTGGTACAGCATCAGTAATGTGCAGCCAGTGGCACATCACAATGGCATATTGCATTTCTCAGTAGTAAGGGTAGATGCCATGGTGGTGAATAAACAAATATGACCTCATAAATGAGTTCTGTTGATATAAAACCTGGTTTGCTTCAAATCATAACAATTGATGGTTTGAAATACCTAAGTTTCTACATTAATACAATTCTGTAAGGTGACACTTTGCAGGTAGAATCAGGGTTATTCATTTATAAATTAGTAAAGTATTCAGTTAAGAATTTTTGAAGGAGAAAGAATGTAAATTTCTAGTATATATATATATATATGTAAGAAATTGGCAAGTAACATGAATAATGTGCTGTGATTCATTCTGTAGCTTATGTACTCTATCTTGCAATACGTAATTACCTGTGTTCTTATGTAATGGTTTTGCTGTCTTAATTTTATGGGTGGTGGAGGCTTACACTTATTACAGGCTTTGCGAGCAGATGACAGGAGAATGACGGCATTTCATAAGTGATTTCGCTCCTTAGAGAGAGGGTCTCTGTAAAATTAGTAATATAGTGAAAACACTAAGTACGCATTAAATGAAAATAGAGGAAGATGTTTGTTCTTATAGTTCCCCTATGCAGATTAGTCATCAAAATGAATAACCTATGCTTAAATATTGTGTATGAACACAATATACTACAGAAATCCATTTAATATTTTTGTATACTTGGACATCAGGAGATAATGCAAAGCCCTCTTTGGCTTCATGGTGCATCAATGGGAATCTACAGCATCTACTGCTAATTACTTCTGCAATTACTTATTAACTGGCATAGACAAGGTTTCTGTTACATTGTATGTATTTATGTTATGAATCAAATAACACATACATGAGCTATGGCACGTTCCACGACCTGTTCACATCCCACATCACACATAAATGGAGACAGGGTCCCGAAATATGGCATGCGTCAGATAATCAAGAAATGAGTTAAGCAATAACAAAAAAGCAAGAGGTTCTACAACTAAACTGTAAATGTAATGTACCTTTTCTGAAAGTGTACAACAAATGGCAAATTTTAAACCACTTAAACTTGAGATTCATAAATATCTGTAGGGGTGGGTGGCGTTACATTTTTTTACCCGACTGGTGGGTCTTGTTATTCACAAAGAACAAATATTGGACTTGGCAAATAAGAAACACACGACTACTAGGTGCCTGCTTTAAAATGCATGCATGCAGTCTAGAAACATTCCATCTGGAAGGCTTTTGTGTTCTATAATTCTGTCTCATCAAAGGATGAAAGGGACAAAATGACAGAAAGTGATATATTAGAGGCTTGGGGGAAAATAGTTTTAGTTTTACATTATGTCTGTTTTATTATTTAAGCTGTGATGACGGCTGTAGACTTATTTCTTTACATATACTATGCATGCATTGCTTTATCTTCATGATAAGTGTGTTTGAGTTAAAGGAACATTCATTTTTTTTACATAACTCTTTCTTTAGGTGAATTATAAAATGATCTTCCGTACGGCACTCCGCAAAGCTTTTATCCATTTAATAATCTGCAAAGCTGTTTAGCTACGCATTTTTAGGCTTGATAACACTTTAGACTGCATAGCATGCCATTGTGCCATATGGAAGCCAACATAATTACACTTTGAATCAATGAGAGATGGTGAATCAAGAAGAAGACAACATCCACCAGTTCTAAGTGAAACACCATCCTTTCACTAAGGAAAAGTTCAGCAACTCTAAAAGTCTAAATGTGTTTATGAGTAATTTCTTTTTATAAATTAATGTCCTATTCTTCTTCAAAATGCCTTTCTCAGTTACATTAATAGCTGCTAATTGTAGTAAAACCTTCAGCCACGTCTCTACCAACACCATCCAAAATAGGTGTCCCACTTGTTCAGTTGAAATGTTGGGATTTATGCATGTTATACATTATTTTCATAATAAAGATATAATACACGTGTATATGTATATTTACTATATATGACAATCCCAAAATTCCACAATTCCATTATTTACAAGCACAATATCAGACATATGAAACCATTAACTAACCATTTCATCAACAAGCCAGAACTAGATAAAAAAGTCATCCTTCCAGGTTGGAGATATTCTGTAAAGGAGATTATTATAGATTTTTTGTATTAAGCATTTTATAAACATTAAACTGTCTTTAAAGTATACTATTGTTACAACATGGTTAGTAGTAAGGTAATATAATTTTGCATTAAAGTATATTTACATTTTTGTTTGTTCGCATTTCTACAAATATTGAGTCAACTCAGTTCTTTCTTGTGATGGTAACATAAAGGGCCTTTTGGGTAAACAGGTAGCTTAATTACTGTACTAATAAATAGGGAAATTATATCATATTACATTTTATTTATGATCCACATCAGAAGCATACCTTTCAGCTTTTCATATGGCAGAAAAGGGAAATATTGTGTTAACGAGTGCGGGTAGCGGTGTAGTTGGGTGCAAGACTTTAGCAAGACATTTTCATAATTATAATAATATTCAGGCTTTCAAATATATAATTTTCTGTCTTTCGCTGTTATGTGGACTATGAATCATAAAAACAGGTGGGCTTAAAAAGGTCAGTCACGTTCTTCTTATACCGTATGTTTCAGTTTAAAGAAATAACATTATTTCTAACACATTTTTAGCCCCCAAAGAAACAATATGTCTAGTTTAGTGTCCAGATAAATTTAGGTTTTCATTTCCAATTGCCCTCTTTGCAACGACTGGAATGCCAGGGGAAAAATGTTCTTGGGGGTAATAGAAGAATGTCCACTAGACAAGTAATTACCCCCTTATTTTTTTATCGCACTTATCATTATTACATTAACAGGGGAAAATCATCAGTATCAATAAGCCAAAAAGTAACATGAAGCCCAATATGCAATATGGGTGTTAAAGAGATTTATGCTAACAAAAACAACATTTTGATTTGATTATAAATATGAATGTTTTTTTTTGGTTTATATAATTTTTATTAAAATGTATCGATATTGTAAGGACACAAATATAAATTCACAAAGACACAAAACATAAGTACATAAAGATATAAACATCAATATAGTCATGAAATAAAGATATTTATTTAAATATTTTATGAGATCACTTTGAGGATGGAAGATTAATATGAAACAGAAAGTTCTGGGGTGTTAAGGAAGTATCCCTTAGTAAAATGAAAATAAATATTTCTCTTATCTTAGTAAGCAGAGTCAAATTCTTGCTTCAGATATGTAGTTAAGCGTCTTCTTCTGGTTTTGTTATTAACCCTTTATGTATGCCTAGTATATAGTTGTACAGTATGTCTATTTTTATCAGTCTCCCGGTGATAGAAGACACCAGAGATACAATGTAGGTCACAGATTTTTGGATCACCTCTTTTATGCACAGTAAGCATTGCTCCATGTCTGGACTAAACTTTGAGCAAGTTTCAAAACTGCAAATTTATGAGAAGCCAAGTCATCATGCTTTGGATTGACTTTAGGGATTCCATGGTCTACTGGCAGATGTCCACTTAATACTGTAAACACACAGATCTATAGCAGAAGACGAGGAAAAAAACAGGGCTGTTAATCAACACCCTAAAATGGAACAGAAATTCTAATTATGAATATTTATTTTCTAATAAAGACAACCAGATTGAGATGAAAGTAACAAAAACTGTTTAAAAATAAACTATTTCCCCAGTTAATACTATTTTTCTGTAAATATTCCCATTGTGCTTTATTAAATAAATTGCTGTTGCTTCTATGGTGGGAAACATAGCATGACTGTTTCGAAATAGATGATTCACATTTTAGAGATATCTAATGAAAGATAATATAGAAACATAGAAAGTGACGGCAGATAAGAACCAGTAGGCCCATCCAGTCTGCCCAACCTCTGAGTACTTTCCTTTAGTACTTGCCCTTATCCTATATCTAGCTTGGCCTTACGCCTATCCCATGCTTGCTTAAATGACTTTACTGTATTAACATCTTCCACTTCTGCTGGAAGGCTATTCCATGCGTCCACTACCCTTTCCGTAAAGTAATATTTTCTGATGTTACCATTAAACCTTTGCCCCTCTAGTTTGGTTGTGTCCTCTTGTTGTGGTAGTATTTCTCCTTTTGCAATAAACTCTCTTCCTTTACCTTGTTGATTCCCTTTAAGTATTTAAATGTTTCTATCATATCCCCCCTGTCCCGTCTTTCTTCCAGGCTATATAGGTTAAGATCCTTTAACCTGTCCTGGTAAGGTTTATCTTGTAATCCATAAGCCATTTTAGTAGCCCTTCTCTGAACTTTCTCCATTTCTATATCCTTCTGGAGATACGGTCTCCAGTACTGTACACAATACTCCAAGTGAGGTCTTGATTTTTTTAATGTTGTATTTTAATTTTATTTTAATAAAATAAAATATCCATATGCCTCTAAAGCTTTAATCACATAAAAGCAACACCGAAGATGTTACGTTTCTTTTAATTTTTATTGCAGTCCCTGCTTTTGTGTCATTTAGTGATTTGGACATTTGCTAATCACATGGAATAATGTTTCTAATCGTCCAGAACTATTAAAAGTCTCCAAAATGATTAAAAGTCTGCTGCTCATGTTTGCTCATGTTTTACATAAGTAACAGTAGAAAAAAAATTGCATCTTTGCATCCTAGATGAGTTCCCTAGAACTTAAGACACCATCATCTTTGGTGGCAGCACAATGTTACCTTTTCATAGATATTATTACCATTGTTCAATTTGAAAAACAGACACTTAACCTTAGAAAGAAACTGTAGATGCTCTGTCTTACATATATCCCATGCTTTTAACTTCTGCTAAACCACAGCTTTTACATACTGTATGTATTTGAATATCCATTAACGTGCACATATATATAAGTTTAGCATATGTTCTATTATTACTCTGACATTTTCTTCTAGAAAAATAACCTGCAAATTTAACACAGTTATACATCCTGAATTTATGTTTTTTTTAATGAATCCACCTAAACAGCCAACATGTGATCCTTCTTAAGCCACAAGAGTTCATATACCAATGTATGTTTCTGCATATTATTCAGTAGGGTAACCAGATGTCTGGCTTGATTGCGAAACATAAAAAATATAATATAATAAAAAACATAATTTTAATACATCTGAACATTTGGTTTTATGCACTAATGAGTATCTTTCACCCCAAAACTGCTTTGGATGATGGGAATGGTTGTCATGCTTTACAAGGTATCTGTTGCATAAAGAACTTAACTCAAATTTGTAAGATAAAATCTTCACATATGCATATTTATAAGAACTACATAAGATTTATTCCCACTTAGAATGTCTGCCACGTTCACACTTAGAATATTCAGATTTACTGCTAGTAACTAAATATAAAAACGATCCATTTATCTTTTCATATTTATGCAAATAAGTGAGTTAGTTACTCTAGACCTTAAAAATCCAGTTAGTTCCTTTGGACTGTTTTTATTTTTCTCGTATTGTCTACTTCTCTTTAATGTCGAGAAAATCTGCCCAATTTGTCCTTCAACTTCTGTTGTGCATAATATACTTGTGCACAGATCTGACAAGCAACGTGGCTGTAAAATGCACACTTGAAAATTAACGAAGCAGCCACTTGAGTGATTAATGGAAACTGACAAATTCTCTTAGGATTAATATTTGTTACAACGGGAGGAGAAGACAATGTTCGATTGTAACAGCAAAGGATGACAATAGGATTTGCTTATAAAGAGGTAAGCACCTAAAAATATTGGCAAATGTGTCTCCGCTGTGGGATATCATCAATAAAAAACTGTGATTTTAATGATGAAAGTCGTGTTCAGTGGCCAAGATAGGGCATGCTCTAATTATAGGGTCACACAAATATTTTTACCCGGTAAATAAAAATGTAAATAATCTTAAATTGCATGGAACCCAGGATGGTTGGACATTTATTGCATCATTTGGCACTGCGTGAAATGGAATTCACTGCTGTATATTTTATGCGGTAGGATTTAGGGCAAGGAATAAACATTTATGGACCTATATAATAATGCATGGGCTTGTTCCACTAAGCATGGAACATTGTTACAGAAAGTACATTGTTGGTGGTGTAAACCTATTTGATTTTGTCTCTAGATTGTAAGCTTGCGAGCAGGGCTCTCTCCACCAAATGTATCGGTTTGTCTTAGTCTGTCAATTCTTGTCTTGTCATATCCCTTGAATTTATGTATTGTATTAAGCGCTGCGTAAACTGTTGGCGCTATATAAATAAAGGATAATAATAATAATACAGGTAGCTCCGCGTTGGTAGCATTATCATTGTGTTGGACAGTATAAATGTTTAATACACTGTCAGTAGCTGGAGCAAGAAGACATTACTTTTTTATTTAAAGTGCTCATCATACCTGGAAACTTTCTAAATGCTCTGGCCTTGAGATTATTTAAACATTAACCCCTTAATAGCCCATTGCAAAGATTCTATGTGGTGACTCGCCAAAAATGTTTTAACAAAATGGCCCTACTATCGGTCCTCATGGAAACCTTGTATTGTCATTATTTAAAGATACACTTAATTGAGTCACCTGCATTCATCGAGGATATCAACCATAACTTATTGCAGCAAAAAGCACTAATTAGGAGCTTCAGATATCACCAGATCAATGAAGAGTATGATGACTGTGTCCCTTCGCCCCAGAGATTCAAGCTAAAGCCCTTAAACAGCTTAGTATCAAACCCTTAGAGAGCTCCCAGGTGCTCATTCTCCTGGTTTTCATTCAGTATTCAGTCAGAGCATATTGTTGATTGTTTTGTAGATTTTATTTAGCATATCATTTTACACATAATAGTGTTATGCAGTATGAGGAGGCTTCAATGTTAAATCTGTGAAGAACACATTAAAGCTGCTAACATTTAAGGGACAGGTGTGAAAATGCGTAGCAGTTTTTTTAATTTAAAAATAATGAATGCATTAAACACCTGTGTTTGGTTGTGAGGTGGGGACATGGTAGCTGGTCCCTAAGGTGAATGGGGCCACCAATAGAAGTGGGAAGGGTGACAGACATGACCATCTGCCCAGGTTACCCAAGTAGCCACCTAGCAATGATTTTGGTTTTCCACCTCCTTGAGCTGGTCAGGGGACATCCGCAAAAGCAAGGATCAACCCTTCTTTCCATCATGGGTCCCATCAGTGAACCCAGCAAAGTGTCACTGCTGAAAACCCTGAGAATGTCTGAATTCAGTGCCTCCTGCTAACAGAGGGGAGACCAGGTTGTCAGGAGACAGCTTTCTTCCAACAATTTCAAATGAACATATGGCTGGATCAGATACTTTGGCTTTTTGAAGCAGCTTCTTCAGCACAGCTAGCAAGATAAATATAACAGCTTAAATTTAAGAATTTTCCATCTGATTTCATGTATCCATCTAGATTTAGGCTAGATAAACTGTACAGGCAAGTAAAATCTCTCTCTTGTATTGGTTTATATTAATCTCTGGGACATGTTATAAGGATACATTAAGAAAATGGTCTGGTGCAGGTAAATGCCTGAAAAGGCCATTGAGCTAGAGCCTATTTTGTATATACGGCATGAAGGGCCTGTTTCCGATCTTGTATTTAGTTGGATAGGTGGTAAAAATTATGTAAGAAAAATACCCTATGGGAAAGAATGGAGCCCACCCATACCTCCACTTCACTTATCAGCTGTGTCTTTAAATGCTGGGGGTAATATTTTGGTCCCAGATAAGCCCCAATCAAATGCTTTAAAGATGCAACTCCACTTTCCAATTGTGGGTTGTTGTGACGTAGACTCTCAAAACCTCTAATAAATGAAAGGCCATCTGCAATGCCACAGGTAAGAAATCAACAACCTGAATCCAGAAAGCATTCCCTGGAGCAGATAGGCTTCCACTGAGAGCAGCTTCACATCAAATATTTCATTGCAAAAATAATCCCATCCTTAATTCATGTAGCCTACAGTCTATAGACCTTTAGGCCAATGCTAATAAATCTGAAAAAAACATGTATTTAGGTCCTTTTTTGTATGGATCTGCAGTATTATGAAGTTTTTAAAATAAATGTACTCCTATTTTGTTATTCCTGCTTTTGCTATTACTGCAGTGATGATCTCTCTAGACCATAACTTATCAACACAGAAACAACAAAAAGCGCATCTTCTTCTAGATTAACCATTCATCACCCAGTAGGGTGCTAATGGCATGATGCTGAATTAATGTTTGTCATGAGATCTGTGCTGATATGGCCACATTGTTCGTAATAAAAGTTGTTTTTCAATAAGCATTCGTGGTGTTTACATTAGAGATGATAACCCCAATGTTGTGCTATTAACCAATTAATGACCAATGACATGTCAGTGACATCACATCATTTAACAACCAATGACTTGCCTGGCACGTCATGGCATTGAATAAGCGACAAATAAACACATATTCGATATTGTTTTGAAGTGACATATACCAGGAGCTAGAAGTATATACCTGAAGTACAATTTGGAGAAAAACCCCACAAAATAAATTACTATCACAAAGTTTGACTAAGGCTGGTAAAAAAATTAGTGCACGGAAAGTGTTAAAATACCAACGTTTGAAATACACTGGGGTGTCTAGTTTTCAAAACTATATGGTTTGATGGGAGTAAATTGTATTGACTGGCTTCAAAGATGCCCCAAATAGGACAAGGGGACAAAATTACCAGATTTGAAAGGAGAAAGGTTTTGAAATAGCAGAACAATTACTTTAATTATTGCTAATAACTTGCAAAAAACTTTCATTAGCTTTTATAGATGACTAAAAATTTTTTACATTTTTTACCCTATTTTATATTTTATTTTTTTTATAGGAAATGAGATGATATGATCAAAAATGGCATCCAAAGAAAGCCTTTCTTGTTCTGAAAAAAAAAAAAAAAAAAAATTGAACTTGTGAGGGTACACTAAACGAGTGAGAAGAAAATTACAGCTAAACAGCTAAGCACCGCAAAAATGTTAAAACAGCCTCAGTCACGAAGTATACAGTCCTTAAGGGGTTAAAAAGGACTAATTATATACATGAAGATGTATGAGAGAAGGCTTTGTTTGCGTGCTGTCAGTTTAACCATGGTCATCTATTCTGTTCATCAACACAATAAGAAGAAAACATGCTATTTTATAAAACTAGTAAATCTGGGTAAGATTAGCATCTCAGGCGTTTGTAGGAACAGTGTTTTTATGCTGGACAGTCAGTTATATCAGAAGACGCACAGCGGTACTTTAAGAAGGGTCTCCTGGTACAGTACATTACGAAGTGGAAACACCAGACCTGAAAAAAGAGACATACAATGTTAAGTAACATACTCTATGGGGAGGTATGGAGCCCACACACCTCCATCTTACCCTTGTCATTTTGTGCCAAGTGAGAAAGGAAGCTCAGAAGCGTAGTTAACCCATCGGGGTGGTATGGTGCCAGAAAGGTAGGCATTGATAAACAGGGTGCAACCTGTATAATGTTAAATGGCTACTGGTTGCACAGAAGCACAGAAACATTGTTTAGAAGATGCATAGCATCCTCCATTGGCTAAAATGGAACCTATTACCATAATTCAATAGTCAATAGCGCATATGCAGGTCTTCTCGATGCCAAAGAACATGATATGGGACATAAATTACATAATTATAACTTGGCACAAGGAGGCAATATAACATTTACAAGTGTGAACCCTGTAGTAAATGAGTTTTGTTTTGTAGTACGATGAACATTTTCACCCCTCCATTCTTAGGAGGGTTGCGTTATTATTATTTTTTTTTATAATGTTCCAACACAACATACTGTATATCCTAGTGAGGACAAAGGTGAGATTTTGAGGACAGCATGGTACAGCCGTGTAAGTCAAAGCACAGATGGAATATTTATTTTTTAGCTTTGACTAAAGCCTCTGCTTACTTTATTTATCAGTTGATAGCGTTTTTCTTTTGAGTAGATGCAGAACATTTGCATGATACAGCGAAAGCCGTAGTCTAAATGAACTGTGAGCCAGCTAGCCAGCCCACTCATGCAGAACGCAGCTGGATGGCTGTGTCAATCTACAAACAACAAAGGGTAAACCAAGGTCTTAAAGGCATACAGTCAAAATATACTGAAGAAAATGCTTTTAGTGAGAAGTTAAGGTCGCACTTTTCTCCTAGAAGTAACCTTTACTTAGACAACTCACTTGAAGGGGCTTTAAGAAGCAGCATGTGTTTATTGATAGTTATTACGGAAGCATGACTTTTAAATTATTACTCTAGGTATTTAAACATACTGTAGGGTTTAAATGAGGTCCCCTCAGCATCCCCATTCACTGCAGAGTGCTGCTTTGTGAACGCACATTAACTTTCTCAACCCGACCGTTGGCCCAGTTCAACCTTCAACCTCTCGATCGTGATGCTGCCGGCCAGGAGGTATTCAGCAGCCACTGCACTAAATATATCGTTTTTCAGGGCAAAAGACTGCTCTTTTAGTTTGCTTCACTTATACCTGAGAGAAATTATTATCTAGAATAAGTAACACTGGATCAGACCTCCCCCGGGTTAGCCCCCCCATATTAAATTTTTTTACAAAAGATCATGGCATTTGTTAGATCATTGTTAGATCAGGTTTGATCAACTGTTTTTTTCGTTAGATCTACTCTAAAATAGGCAATATTAACAATCTTTTTCAGGGGGGGCTAACCCGTAGCCAGCCCCCCCTCAACAAAAATTTCAACAAAATGTTACTGATTATGATAGCTCTACGTTAGATCAGGTTTGATCAGACAAAATTTTTGTTAGATCTAGTCTAATTACTGAGATATTGCATATTTAATGAGGGGGGGCTGGCCCCCCCTCAACTGAAATTTGGATTTTTTTTAATGGATCTTGGTAGATATTCGTTAGATCAGGTTAGATCAACAGTTTTTTTCGTTAGATCTACCACGCAGGAGGCGGTATTCACAATCCTATTTTGTGTGCGGGGGATGGGTACACATACGGTCTGGCCCCCCCTCAACTGAAATTTGGATTTTTTTTAATGGATCTTGGTAGATATTCGTTAGATCAGGTTAGATCAACTGTTTTTTTCGTTAGATCTACCACGCAGGAGGCGGTATTCACAATCCTATTTTGTGTGCGGGGGATGGGTACACATACGGTCTGGCCCCCCCTCAACTGAAATTTGGATTTTTTTTAATGGATCTTGGTAGATATTCGTTAGATCAGGTTAGATCAACAGTTTTTTTCGTTAGATCTATCACACAGGAGGCGATATTCACAATCCTATTTTGTGTGCGGGTAATGGGTATACATAGGGGCTGGCCCCCCCTCAACTGAAATTTTGATTTTTTTTTATGGATCTTGGTAGATATTCGTTAGATCAGGTTAGATCAACTGTTTTTTTCGTTAGATCTACCACGCAGGAGGCGGTATTCACAATCCTATTTTGTGTGCGGGGGATGGGTACACATACGGTCTGGCCCCCCCTCAACTGAAATTTGGATTTTTTTTAATGGATCTTGGTAGATATTCGTTAGATCAGGTTAGATCAACAGTTTTTTTCGTTAGATCTATCACACAGGAGGCGATATTCACAATCCTATTTTGTGTGCGGGTAATGGGTATACATAGGGGCTGGCCCCCCCTCAACTGAAATTTTGATTTTTTTTTATGGATCTTGGTAGATATTCGTTAGATCAGGTTAGATCAACTGTTTTTTTCGTTAGATCTACCACGCAGGAGGCGGTATTCACAATCCTATTTTGTGTGCGGGGGATGGGTACACATACGGTCTGGCCCCCCCTCAACTGAAATTTGGATTTTTTTTAATGGATCTTGGTAGATATTCGTTAGATCAGGTTAGATCAACAGTTTTTTTCGTTAGATCTATCACACAGGAGGCGATATTCACAATCCTATTTTGTGTGCGGGTAATGGGTATACATAGGGGCTGGCCCCCCCTCAACTGAAATTTTGATTTTTTTTTATGGATCTTGGTAGATATTCGTTAGATCAGGTTAGATCAACAGTTTTTTTCGTTAGATCTACCACGCAGGAGGCGGTATTCACAATCCTATTTTGTGTGCGGGGGATGGGTACACATACGGTCTGGCCCCCCCTCAACTGAAATTTGGATTTTTTTTAATGGATCTTGGTAGATATTCGTTAGATCAGGTTAGATCAACTGTTTTTTTCATTAGATCTACCACGCAGGAGGCGGTATTCACAATCCTATTTTGTGTGCGGGGGATGGGTACACATACGGTCTGGCCCCCCCTCAACTGAAATTTGGATTTTTTTTAATGGATCTTGGTAGATATTCGTTAGATCAGGTTAGATCAACTGTTTTTTTCGTTAGATCTATCACACAGGAGGCGATATTCACAATCCTATTTTGTGTGCGGGGGATGGGTATACATAGGGGCTGGCCCCCCCTCAACTGAAATTTGGATTTTTTTTAATGGATCTTGGTAGATATTCGTTAGATCAGGTTAGATCAACAGTTTTTTTCGTTAGATCTACCACGCAGGAGGCGGTATTCACAATCCTATTTTGTGTACGGGGGATGGGTATACATACGAGTTGGCCCCCCCAACTGAAATTTGGATTTTTTTTAATGGATTTTGGTAGATATTCGTTAGATCCGGTTAGATCAACTGTTTTTTTCGTTAGATCTATCACACAGGAGGCGGTAATTACAATCCTATTTTATGTGCAGGGGATGGGTATACATACGGGCTGGCCCCCCCTTAACTGAAATTTGGAAAAAAAATTATGGATTTTGGTAGATATTCGTTAGATCTGGTTAGATCAACAGTTTGTTTCGTTAGATCTGTCACCCAGTAGGCTGTATTCACAATCCTATTTTGTGTGCGGGGGATGGCAATACATACGGGTTGGCCCCCCCTCAACTGAAATTTGGAATTTGTTTAATGGATTTTGGTAGATATTCTTTAGATCTGGTAAGATCAATAGTTTTTTTTCGTTAGATCTACCACGCAGGAGGCGGTATTCACAATCCTATTTTTTGTGCGGGGGGTGGGTATACATACGGGTTGGCCCCCCCTCAACTGAAATTTGGAATTTTTTTCATGTATTTTGGTAGATATTCATTAGATCCGGTTAGATCAACTGTTTTTTTTGTTAGATCTATCACACAAGAGGGGGTATTGACAATCCTATATAGTGTGCGGGGGGATGGGAATACATATGGGTTGTCCCTCCAACCGAAACAAACTGTTGATCTAACCAGATCTAACGAATATCTACCAAAATCCATAATTGTTTTTCCAAATTTCAGTTGAGGGGGGGCCAGCCCGTATGTATACCCATCCCCCCGCACATAAAATAGGATTGTGAATACCGCCTCCTGCGTGGTAGATCTAACGAAAAAAACAGTTGATCTAACCTGATCTAACGAATATCTACCAAGATCCATTAAAAAAAATCCAAATTTCAGTTGAGGGGGGGCCAGACCGTATGTGTACCCATCCCCCGCACACAAAATAGGATTGTGAATACCGCCTCCTGCGTGGTAGATCTAACGAAAAAAACTGTTGATCTAACCTGATCTAACGAATATCTACCAAGATCCATTAAAAAAAATCCAAATTTCAGTTGAGGGGGGGCCAGCCCCCCCTCATTAAATATGCAATATCTCAGTAATTAGACTAGATCTAACAAAAATTTTGTCTGATCAAACCTGATCTAACGTAGAGCTATCATAATCAGTAACATTTTGTTGAAATTTTTGTTGAGGGGGGGCTGGCTACGGGTTAGCCCCCCCTGAAAAAGATTGTTAATATTGCCTATTTTAGAGTAGATCTAACGAAAAAAACAGTTGATCAAACCTGATCTAACAATGATCTAACAAATGCCATGATCTTTTGTAAAAAAATTTAATATGGGGGGGCTAACCCGGGGGAGGTCTGGATCAGTGGTCATTCCAGGCATTACGCAGCGAGAGGACATCACCGGAAGCTCCTCCATTTTGCCCTAGAATAGCCTCCTGTGAGCACAAGTTGGCTAAAACATGAGACGTTATCGAGGAGGGACATACTGCAGGGCAGGCTATTAAGTTGCCGTCTGTTCTTGGTTGACTGGTTATCATATCTCTTTCTATGCAATATCTCCCTAATGAAAACCTTCCATCTAATACTATGTAATATTGTACACGTTAAAATCTTACATGTTTTCTTGAACTAAGTACTTCATAAATTAGTTTAAGTGAAATAGTCCTGGTGGCTCCCTCTATATATAGATGGAAACAAACTCAATTAATTCAGTGCCCAGTGTTGGGAGTTTGCCCAGGACCTGCTACCGTGTTTCCCCGATAGTAAGACACCCCCGATTGTAAGACGTATCGGGAGTTTCAGAGGGGTCAGCTAATATAAGCCGTACCCCGAAAGTAAGACATATGTCTTACTTTCGGGGAAACACGGGGGATTTGCCTACGGCCTACGGCCGCATTAACGCAGGGCATAAGGGGCGCCTGCCCCTTAGGCCCGCCGCACCTGCGACCGGGTCCGCCACTCTAAGGGGCCGGGAAGTCCCCACCAAGGCCGGCCTTACGTGTCTGCGGCCGCACAGGATTTAAATTAAAACATCGGGGGGTTTTTTTAACTTTATTTAACATCCTCCATGTTAAATAAAGTTAAAAAAAACTTTATTTAACATGGAGGATGTTAAATAAAGTTTTTTTAACTTTATTTAACATGGAGGATGTTAAATAAAGTTGAAAAAAAACCCCGATGTTTTTATTTAAACCCTGTGCGGCCGCAGACCCCTAAGGCCGGCCCCTTAGAGCAGGGCCGACCTTTGGGGTGTGCGACCGCACAGGGCGCCACACTCCAGGGGGTGCCAACCTGCGGCACCCGGCACCCCTCCAGAGACGGACAGTAATGTCCGCCGCTGGAGGAGCAGGCTCGCAAGGGAGCGGTATCGGAGGTCTTTAACAGACCTCCGGCTCCCTTGAGTGATTTTAAGCCGGGTTCAACCCGGCTTAAAATCACTCAAGGGAGCCGGAGGTCTGTTAATGACCTCCGATACCGCTCCCTTGTGATCTGCGCGGCAACAGCTGTTGTGCGCCGGGGTTTCTTGTCAGATCCCGGCGCACAACACTGAAGCCGCGCCCACCGCTGTCCGTGCCCTCTGACCCGGAAGGAGACAAGAACTGAAGAAGAGGAGCGAAGAGGAGGAAAAGAAGCTGAAAGAAGAAAGGAAAGGTAGGAAAGCATTAAATTCGACAATTTTTTCCCAATATAAGACATACCCCGAAAGTAAGACATAGTGGGGCTTTTAGGGATAAAAAGAAAGTAAGACGCTGTCTTACTTTCGGGGAAACACGGTATTTAAAGGCCCCACACATTTTGGCTGTCCAAAATACTATAATTTAACACATTAGCTGTGTTAAATTGAGAATGTTATTACAGAGTACAGTTAATGCATTAAGCTCCTTGATGTATAGCACTTTAATACACAATTAAATAACTCTACATCTTCTTTTGGCAAGGAGCTTTGAGAGTTCAGATCACAAAGAACATTAAATCATAGGCTTAGCCTAATGACTGATAAAAAAATCGATGTTCACACATAAAGTGCTAAAAAATACAATTAGATTTTGTTTCTGTGTTTAATGTTTCTATCTGTTAACCAATGCTTAGCTTGCATCCACAAGATACTTAATCTGTTTTTTTTTGCTGATAAAAATGGTAAAAATACACTCACAATTGTACTTAGCAGGGCCACTTCTGAACCATATGCTAGAAAAATAACTGATCTGTACAATTGTTCTGTGCAGAAGATTTTGGGTACAACACTCCTTTTTACTACCGCTTAACCCCCATTTAGGTTTTCCAAATTGGACACCAATGTTGGAGTTGTGGCAAGGGTCGAGGAGGGACAGTCCAGGCCCAGAATTGTCACCCGTCTACATTACCCGTATAGCCGCAGAAGGCCACCTCGGAGCTGCAATAGAGATTTGTGCTGTAATAGCCCAGATCTCCCCAACTGGCCCATACTACATACATCATGCAAAAATTGGACAGTGGGGAAGCCACCTTGGACCGTGGATATTTGTCCAAAAATCAAGACTGTTGGGAGGTATGCTGTTGTCAATCATAATAATTTCAACAATGACCAGAAAATAAAATAATTAAAAAAAAATTGTTGATTGGATTTTGTCGGACCAAAATAATAAAAAAAAATAGCAAAATTAACTGTCTGCATATTGCTTTTACATTTTTGTGTCACATTTTTTAAAATTGTCTTAAATCATGAAATAGTGCTTTGTTTTCATTTTGTTAAAATAAATAATTTTTGGACGAGCTTTAAGAGGTGATACAGTAGACACAGAGTCCCTTAGAGATTTCGCATTTCAAAATTGCAGGCACATCTGTCCTCATGCGGTTCTTCTATTTCACACATTTCAGTTTCAAGGTCAAATCGTATTTATCATCCCGCATGATCAGAAACCCTATGGTAAAATGGCCTTCTATTACTATACTCTGATTAATCCTCTAGTTTCGGTTAAGGCAGTTGGAATTTGGTAGTCTCTATGTGAGCACTATATAAAACAATAAATGTTAATACACGTCTCATGTTTTCACCCTGTAATAAGCCTACACCAGTTCACCCACAACTGGCTCCTGAGTTTTATTGGGACACATGCCTCATTAGCATAACAACAAAATATTACAGAAGGGCGTCACTTCTTGGACACCAGGATGTACCTCACTACACACGAGTATATCTGGGAACTCTCTCAGTTTGGCCCTGGAGTATCTGTGAAACCTGCTGCCTCCCAGGGTCTCTGGGACAGTTTCTTCCATCTCTGTGCAGAGGAAGAGGGTTTGGTCATGTCTATTCCCCACCCACTACAGTTATAGTCCCTGCCCACTTATGAGCAGCTAGTCCCACCCCATTCATAGCTATTGCCTCACACATGACATGTCATGACATCCAAGGCTGAGATGACCTCTAATATTTTTTTTTCTAGAATGGCTCTTTTTTTTTAACAAGGCAACAGTTTTGACCTGACTCTTCCAAAAAGCAATGTGGATCTTTACTAATATCTAATTTGCTTGCAATTGTTAGTATTTATTGATTTATAAAGCACCATCATATTCTGTAGGGCCATACCATTTGTAAACAGGACATACCAAGTAGTGCATCACATGACAAGTTTTCGCTTACAAAAACAATAGGTAATGGGGGCTTCTGCTCAAACAAGCTGGCATTTCTATAAGACTGCATGCATCTCCCAGCCATTGTTTTGGGGAGGATGGTACTTGGTAATGGTAGGCATGGATTTATTTTATTTTAAAATTGTTTACCCCCTCCGTCCATAAGAAAGGTGATGAAGGGCATGCTTGGTCAAGTTGATGTGCTGCTGCCGATGTAAACTGAGTGATAACTAATGATTCTAAATGCGAGATGGCAGCAATAAATTTGCAATCTAGACATTTAGCTTGGACTTCCATCCTGCATCCACTTCCTCTTTGTTGAATAGACTCTAATAATATGGCTGGCGTTACTGTGGCTGCACAGAAGTCGGCTCCCAGACCATTAGAGACACTTAAGCAGTAATTCCTAAACTTTAAAAAGTGCACTCAACCACTGAACGATCGTCGTGCCCTCCTCCTTAATATACATCCTAAATGTCTGTCTACACATAGATTTATAATTTGAGGTTTGAAGACATTACGATTTCCTTTTAAAACCGTAAGTCCTTTAAACCAAAATATATTTGTACAGAGGTTTATAAATAATGTATTTATAAATACATATAGACACATAGAAATGTTTTCATAAATATTTACCGTAATATGTTCGGTACAGGAATAAAACAGGAAAAAAATAAAGGTACAATATACATATATCAATTATATTTTTGTTGCCCATTTTTATTGTAATCTACGAAAAAATAGTCTGACAATGTAAAATGTATTTGTATCATCTGAGCTGCCCATGGCAAGAACACATGAGTCATAATTACAAATCATTATTTTCTGTTGTTTTAATTTCATTGAAGAATGTGTGATTATGTTGTTTATCAGAATGATGCGTTATTTGTATGCAAATTATTCCTAGCCCTAATTTTATTGTGTAGGCATCATTCAGTGTTTTTTATTATCATATCTAAGAAGTGAACTCCATCTGCTGTTTAAAGAATCTGCTATAATTTAACATCATATAGAACAGGGGTGTCCAAGTTTTTTCTGCAGTGGGCCACTTCATCAGAATTGTATACGTGCGCGGCCGCACTCATTTTTCACTGTGACAAAAAATATGGCCTTTAATAAAATATGCAGATTAAAATAAAGTAAAATGACACAAAACCTTTACTCTTCCTCTCACTGATTTCTGGGCCTTGAAAGTTTTGCAAATACAAATTCAGGATTCCCTAGATTTATTCTAGGGATGAACTAAAATGAAAATTCTGGCCCAAAACATTAAGGGTTCACTTAGCCAAAACCGAAAATGACCCCCACCTTTAAAAATAATAATAAAAACTCACATGTTTAATAAAAGTAGGTAACACACAATTGGACAAAATTAGCAATATGACTTGGCATGATAGGAGTGTGATTGCTGTTAGCAATCACACTCCTATCATGCCAAGTCATATTGCTAATTTTGTCCAATTGTGTGTTACCTACTTTTATTTGAGTACTATTTATTAAACATGTGAGTACTATCATACCCAGGCAACCAGTAAATGCTGGTACCTAGGCATGATGGGACTGTGCTCGCTGTGATTGCTGTTAGCAATCACACTCCTATCATGCCAAGTCAGCCAGTACATGCTGGTACAGGGTGGCTGTAAGTGATGTGTAGACCCCATACTGCTGGCAGCATCACTACACAAGGGGGGCAGCTAGCTAGGTTTCAGCATGTACTGGCTGACTTGGCATGATAGGAGTGTGATTGCTAACAGTAGTCACAGTCCCATCATGCCTAGGTTCCAGCACTTACACATCCATCCAGTAAATGCTGGAACCTAGGCATGATGGGACTGTGATTGCTGTTAGCAATCACACTCCTATCATGCCAAGTCAGCCAGTACATGCTGGTACAGGGTGGCTGTAAGTGCAGACCCCATACTGCTGGCAGCATCACTACACAAGGGGGGCAGCTGGCCAGGTTTCAGCATGTACTGGCTGACTTGGCATGATAGGAGTGTGATTGCTAACAGCAATCACAGTCCCATCATGCCTAGGTTCCAGCACTTACACATCCATGCTATCACACACACACACACACTCATTTATTCATATAATCATTCATTCACAGATTCATTCCCTCAATCACACACACTCATTCAAACACCCTCCCCACCCCCTTACCTGCACTGCAGCTCCTCGATGCCGCTCACAGACTTCAGCAGGGGGCGCGGCCTCCCTCTGTAGGATGTCACGTGAACTCCGCTTCCTCTGTGCAGTCCAGAAGACCCTCCCACAAGTAAGTAGCAGGGCTTGAGGTGCGGCTCGCGTAAGATCGGTTGCCCTGGCTGCCGATCTTACACGGGCCGCACCTCGAGGTCTCGCGGGCCGCATGTTGGACGCCCCTGATATAGAATAAATTAAACCTTTTCCCAAATAACAATCCCCGTGCTTTAAGTTACTCTGTATCCCAGGTCTTTAGCTGGACAGCTCCACTCGCATACTTAAGCTTCCACTAAAATTAGTGGTTCTACTCACATGCTAACAAGTTGAGTGCCAGCCAATCACAACTATGCAAACTAAACGCCCATTCATTTCATGCAAGTTCAACTTGGAATTACGCAGACAGTATGCATAAAGGATTCAATGGAGAGAAAAACAGACATACAATCTGTATCAGTTTCATGACCCAGACACCCTAACCAAAGAAGAATGCACAGTGAAATACTTTAATATGATTCTTGAAAAGTTTTTCAAAAAATAAAGTAGTTCTCTTAAGAAGAGGCTGCAGCTTCCCCATCTGTGGTCCATGTAACCAATCAGTGGCAGGAAAGCTCTGCTACTGAAAGCAATGGGACCGCTTTCCACATGTGTACACTGGGGGTCTTGTTGGCCCCCCAAAGCAACATGCCCTGAGCGAGCACTGGTGCTGACTGGTGGTTAGTATATGAAATGTCAGGGTATGGAAAATATCTGGTGGTAGGGGAAAAGGCAAATACATATGGGGGATTTTGCAGAACCCCTCCAACATTTGCAAAGCGGACACATGTTAATTTAAGGGGATCTCTCAGTAATAATATGCATTAAAGTCTATATGATGGCTGGAGGGTTTCTTTAATGATGACATGGTGCTCTCTTTCATAACATACTTAAGCTGGTGTTCATTCTCTTTTCTTAGTGTTAAATCTTACCAGGCATGAGTTTAACCATACCAAGCTTCAACTGGTAGATGAATAAATCGGTCTTCCATTATGGCTCGAGGCTTTAAGAGTGATGCAAACAAAGAATGCTCTTTTTCGCCTATGCTTTCTAGGAAGAGTAAAAAAAAAAGGAGCCCACAGCGCCCCTTTTTTAATCCTCTGTGGATGGTTTATGGAAATTTCTCAGAAAAGGTGACGTATTATTCCTAAAATGAATGTCTTAACCCCTTAATGACAAAGCCCGTACACATACGGGCTCAAAATGCATTGTTTTCAATGGGTTTAGGGACCACCCATTGTCCTTAAGGGGTTAAAGGTGCATCCAGAAGATCCAAACCTTAACTGTATCATTACGTAACTAATCATGGCATTCTTCTGTTATCTTCTTATTCTTTATGGCATGCTTTTTTCCTTTCAGTATGCCAAGGGCATCTAATTAGTTTTTCATGATTAGGAAAAGCATTATAGCTGGCCGGCAGTTTATTTATGTATGGAGAACAATATAACCTAAATTATTTCTGGTTTACAGCCCTGCTAGTTTGAAAACAGATGGTACACTGTCTGATAAAATGCCCTAATTGACATAACAGCTCAAAGGGAACTTCTGTTTGAAAATGATATACACCATCTATTGTGTACAGACCCTTACTACAATGCAATGAGAATGAAATTACTGCTCTGAAAGCTTTTTTTTTTTACAACCAAGAATTAAAGCAGACCCATCATCTAATACTACCCCAAACTACTCAAACAACATCAACCTAATTTGCTCCTCATTCTTCATCACATCTGATGAAAAAAAGGTGTTTTAGATCATGGCAAACTTCACCCAAAATACCTTAGTCAACATATAAGTCCTTGCTTTCCACCATATTGCCTTCCTGTGATCTATATACTGGTCCTATGTCAAACTTAGGCTACATTTCAGACTTTCCACAAGATAAAACAGATAAAAGGTGATACCTAACAAAAGAAACAAGATAAGTCTATGAAACTTTACATGTGTAAATGGCGTGGAGGAGAGGGTCATGGCTAAACCCATGAACATGAAATCCGATGACACCTATGTAATACAACAAACAAGTCTACATATATACTATGCACCTGATCCTCAATATTTTTCAACAGTATTCCAGATGTAGATAATGATATTAAAAAATATATAAATACATTTGGGCCTCACAGCAGAACATATAAATTATGGCATTAAAACATATTTTATTTGAAACGCATGCTATTAAACAAAATAATAATTATAATAATAATATAAAACAAATAAGTATATGCTAAATACTGCCTACATTACATTGTTATCTATAAAGGGAGAGCTAAACCTATTAGTTGTAGGTAGAACAGGAAGTTTGTGATTGTCCACCAATGAATGATTTACAACGTCCACAATCCTAAACCATCTGTGAGCTGTTAATATAGATTACCTTCTCTTAATTTACATCTTGCAAACCTATGGAGAATTACTTATTTGTTTTTGGGTGAGTTACATATATTTCCTATCTTTGGAATGCTGGTCATCATACATATTTTAGGGTCCACATCACGCTTATCAATTCCATAATAAACAAGTCTTCTCATGTCTTCAAACTTATGTTATACTAAATTATTCTATGTAATAACAGAGAAAATGTATTAAGGAAATCAAGGGGCACATATGAGTTGATCTTCTTCAATTCAAGACTTTAAGAAGAGGCATCTTGTATCTTACATTCAAATTCAACCACAGAGCTTGTAAATTACTTTTTTTTCCTCAATTCTGAATGCATCTGAATTCAGGAAAATAAAGCTTTTAAGTGACAAAAGAGCACAACTGCTACTTGTATGTTTGCTGTATGCATAAAATGATTCCCACTTGTGTGCCAATTGTAACAAAATAATAACTTAAATGCCTATTGTATGTGACGTACAAGAAAAGGTTACAAAAGCACAATAATATAAAATTGCTTAATATTTAATTAAATATTTATTGTATGAGATCTACATCAAAGTAATATACTTTGATGTAGCTATTTCAATTATTTATTTACCATCATGAATTGAAAGAAATGTTTATAAAACGAATACATTTATTTACGCTATCAATGATACATTGAAACATGTCAGCTTATTGTGTGACAAAAGACCTAGCTGGAAATTCAAATGGATTACT
Organism: Spea hammondii; assembly: GCA_029215755.1. Taxonomy (NCBI): domain Eukaryota; kingdom Metazoa; phylum Chordata; class Amphibia; order Anura; family Pelobatidae; genus Spea; species Spea hammondii. The sequence goes on from JARDYJ010000002.1 coordinate 115,226,143, forward strand.
GTCACCGCAAGCAGACAAAGGGTTAATGTTTTCCCCCTTTCTACAGTTCTATGTACTGACTATTCGCTGCTTATAGCACTCATATTCTAAACCCTCTATATGTGTATTGATCTTCAGAAGCCAAAAACATATACACTACTAGGCACAGGGAAAATGTGTGAACCAAACTAGCTAAGAAGACAAAGTTTCATATATGTCCTGTTTTATAGTAAGTTAATGTACAACACAAGAAAGACGCATTACAAAACATTATTTACCATTGAACGTGGTGATGGCTACATTTAAACCAAACACATCAAGTGCCATTAATCTGTCCATTAAACTAACTACACTGCGTTGATGTCTTTTAGCTCAACTGAATGCAATTTATCTCATGTTACATACATACTTTAATAAAACATAATGATTTGAACTGACATGTTGAAATGCACAGAGATGACATGGCTGGACATCTTGCTGGGTAGCTTTACTTGCTTTGCAAAAATAGGGGTCAGTGATGCATCCCAATAAGATACTCAACCTAAGGACCTCCAAAAATGAAAATAAAGATGCAAGTGATCTGCAGTAAGGCATCCACCTTGCAGCTGATAGAAATGCACAGATAGTTAGGTACTTACTGTTGAGGCCATAGGGCAGTGTGATGGAGAGCTGCTTCCCTTTTAGTTTGTCTGCCCGCACGTAACCTGCACTCTAAGCTGAGCTGATGCAGGCAGCAGAGGGTAGCATGAAAGCACGTGATCAGCCAGATCTGAAGACGTCATATAGAGCGTTCGCTTTGATTTTTGCACATCTGGAGATCGGTTTGTTGGTGCCACCTAGTGGCAGCTTCTAGAACTACCATTGTCATTCTCTCTCTCACTCTCTCGCTTTCTCTCTCGCCTTCTCATATTATGGTACACTCTCAATCATCCTGGACCTAATTTAGTTCTCATTTTTCATCTTTTATTATCTTGTATTTATATGGCTTTAACACGTTATGCAGCCCTTGTTACAGTACACACATTCATAGGGTATGAGAAAAGTAGAATTGACTACAGGGTTTACAGTCTAGAGTGTTGTTTTTTACGCTTGCTGTCCTGTAGAATGCAAAGGGCAGTAGTACTATTATTATTACTATTAGCTTTTATTTACCGTAATATTAATTTAGGGGGAAAAAACCTGAATGTAAGACAACCCTAGAAAAAAGCTTTACTAGTAAATATTAATTCATGTAAACGAATTTCCTTTTATTTGCCAACCTGCCCCCCAGTTATACACATCTGCCCCCAGGCTTGTCACTCTGCCTCCAAAAATATGCCTCTAGATTGTAAGCTTGCGAGCAGGGCTCTCTGCACCAAATGTATCGGTTTGTCTTAGTCTGTCAATTCTTGTCTTGTCATATCCCTTGAATTTATGTATTGTATTAAGCGCTGCGTAAGCTGTTGGCGCTATATAAATAAAGGATAATAATAATAATAATGTAGGGGGGGTATAAGGCATTTCTGGAGGGAGAGTGGCATATAGGGGGTTAAAAGGCATTTCTGGAGGCAGAGTGGCATATAGGGGGTTAAAAGGCATTTCTGGAGGCAGAGGGACATTAAGGGGGTTAAAAGGCATATCATGGGGCACTCTGCCTTATGCCCCCCATATAACCAGTGCTTCTGACTCCCTAGTGTCCGGTGGGGGCAGCAGGTGGAGGCTGGCTCAGTCATAGAAGCCCCGGCAGAAGTGCCAGCAGTAGCAGGGATTGTCTGAGTCCATCGAGCGGCATTTGCTCTGGAAAAAATCGAGCAAATACGGTATATAGCGCCAACAATTTATGCAGTATTTCATACAATACATATATTCAAAGGGTATGACAAAACTAGGGACCTGAGAGGTCTTGAAAGCTTGCAATCTATATTTACTCAGTTAGCCAATAAAGGTATCATTCAAACTCCACTTGTTTCCTGTAAAGCTAGAACCGACAGAAAAAGACAAAACGATACATTAGGTAAAGAGTATGTTTACTATAAATGTCTCCACCACATTATTTTTACTTCCGATTCAGATTAAATGTATTTTTATTAATAATCATAGACGTTAAAAAAATATCTCTTTATATTTTATTTTACAGAAAATAAATTATATTTATTAGTAATGGTTGTGTTTCAACAGTAGATGGTTTTATGGCCATTTTCCACCCACTATTATAATGTACTGCATATTCAACTAGTTTTATGGCTCAGATGAATTTTTGTTTTATAGTTCATTCCAAATAAGTAATTTTCATGTGCATTTTTTACTGGGCAATCTTGCCGAGTGTCATTAGCTCTGGAATAAACATATAAAGGTCAGCACCTTGAACCCCTGGCTGAATAAAGACTTCTTATTAAATTATAATAGGGAGAATGATGAGATCTCAGAATGCTTAGTGGGTATGAGTGTATCACAATGCTCTACAGTTAACAATAATATCTTTACAATACTCTGCCAACCAGATCCAGGTTAAATTGAACCATGCAGCACTTATTCTTGAGCCGGCTGGGAAGTTCAAAGATCTCTCTTGTAACCGGCTCCTAAACACTATGGAGTACCTCCATAGCGATATTAGTCCACAGCACCCCTGCAGCACGCTGGGATATGAAATCATATCCTGGCGCTCAGCATGATGGACAGCTGCCATGGAGGTAAGTGGCAGAGAGTCTGGGACCTCATCCTGGGTTGGCCTAGGGAAGCGTCCTGTCAAGATATATCTCTGCTCCTAACCATCCTCAGCACTGTGCTCAGAACTGGCATCTCTCTTCAACCATTATCACTTGTGATGAGTCCAGGATTTTATCCATGATGTACATTTTCTGGGACTCCCTACCTTGTTCCTTCAGGTTCTCCTGTCCAACCTTAAACACTTACTAAAACTTGCATATTTGTATACGGATACATATCTAATCTCCACAGTATGCATTCTGAGAAATAATCTGTTCTCCTAACCTTTAAGACCTCCACACTTTCCACAAGACGTTCGCTACAATCAATCATCCTCACTCACATATTCCCTAACCCTCTACCTCATTCCCTCAAGCTCCTAAAAGATTGTAAGCTTGCAGGAGCCAAGCCTTCTCCTCCTACTTTCCCAGTATGTCCTATGCTGATCTTAATGTTATCGTCAATTTTGGATATTGCCAATTTTATTGCTATTGTAAATTATCACTCTCCTCTATTTTAATAGCTCTCCATAATATATTTGAATCCAATACAAGTGTCAGGAAATAGTTAACATTATTTCAATAAAATTCATTCTTCTCCTTCTATATCTTACATAATTATATAACATTGCAATGAATTGGTCACAAAGCCATATAAAAAATCTGGGTAAAGTCCTGCCACTAATCACTCCTCCTAAAACACAAGTATCATTTGAAATGTTATACGTCTAAGTAGTCCCCATCCCCTAAAGGCTGTCCTTCTTATAACTATGGTATCACCAAACATGGCATCCCTCTCTCCCAAAAAGACACAAGGCATTGTGTGGGTAAAAACAGCTAAAGTGTTAATTCAACAAAATGATGTTATATAAAGGAGTAAACATCTAAAGATGGCGTGACTCTTGCACTAAGACTGATCCAAGGGAACTATTTAGTCATAAATCAGCATTTAGAAAAATTCAACATCCACCCTCATCCCTCCAGGGAACTTCCACAAAACAACTCATCACAAAAAAGGGAAGCTATTTTAAAGCCTAGCCTGACATTTTTAGTTATCTTCAGCCCTTAACCAGTGGCTGCTGTTCCCTTCCTTAGGCTGCCGATCATGATACTTCATAGAATGTTCAACTGATGAGACATGTAGGCCAGACATGTAGGCCAGATATCAAGAGGTAGAGGGGAGAGCATTCCCTGGTCTGCTCTGATTTGCACATTTTGGGTCACTACCTGAAGCTATTTGTATACCACTTGCAATTTCACATGTACCAATACCCCAACTTTATCTCAGTAACGTTTCACGTATGTATTGTGCGCATGTGCTGTATGACACCGAACAATGCTATCAGTACTGGGGTACTGCTGAGCTCTGCCTCTGTCCCAAAAAGCGAGACAGAGGTGGAGCTCAGCGGGACACAGGGGAAATATCGGGGCTGTCCGTGCAAAGCTGGACAGTACGAAGGCATGTGTATCCACCAGGATGCCTACAGTACCGGGGACTTATGTCAGCATCTAAATCCTGACTAGGTGACTTCTGTGCACCTGTTATTGGCTTTATATGTATCCCCTTTCTGCAAAGGTGTCCTCGACAGGACTCGATAAGCATAGGTTGAGCGTGTTGTTTGACAGATATGCCTTAGGCTGCTTTATTACCAAGCCACTTGGCTGAAGTTGTGCCCCAGGCTGATTGCCGCCAATCTTCCTCTGCCTCACATTAATATTAAAAAAAATGGTGTCTTGCACATACACTTTTTGGAGGATTACTACTTCAGTTATTAATTGATTTGCTCTGTCTCTTGATACCTGCTAATAATATACTCATATCATTGTTCTTTATTCAGTACACCCGATTGCATAAAGTATTTTCTGGAAGCTGTAGATAATTAATTCCTGATTGCTTTCCAACTAAGAACTATTATTGGAAAAGTATGATATGGTATTTTTTTATTTTATTTAATACTTTTGATTGATTTTGCCAGCATAAAATAAAAGTAATTTTAAAACTGCACTTTACAATCAAAATGAGATTGATGTCACCTTCTTATTAACAAGCAAAAATAAAGAGTCTAACTTCCTGGAATCTTAAAATGTGAATTGTAAAATGAATATGATTTTTCATATGAACCGGCCATCTGGCACACTGGGAAAATGACCGGTGGGCTGTTTGCCAATAGCTCCAGATACGTAACCTTATTGCCTTAAAATGCCAGGACTACTTAGTTACCCTTGCCTGGCTCTGATCATACTCGTTATGTACACCCATACCAGTGAGTAGTTACACCGGGCACAAGGTGGGCTGATTCTCAAGGTCTTCTTCATAACATCCTAGCAGATACTTTTGTCAAACTGGTATATTACAGCTCAAATTCCTGCTTGAATGCAGGTGACTCAGAACATCTTTACTTCCTCATAATAACTTGAAATATGCGGTTCCACTTATACTGACAAAATACTAACTGCACTCTCTGGTGTGGTAAGAAAATAAACATTAGCAGACATGTCATTTTATCTTGTCTTCTGAAGGTCCTATGATGCTATTGTCACGTGACAATTAAGCAATCCAGACTAAATTATGAGGCAACGTTTTACATGATAAACTAATTATTTATGGAAATATATATTTATGGAAATGTCTGGGCAAAAAATATTTATCTAGTGTTGCAACTGCAGTAGGTGGACCAGCACCTTAATTAGAGCTACCTGGTTAACATGATATTTGAAAAATCACAAGGTTGAGCTCATTTAGACTTTTTGCGGATATTTGTACATCATGGTCAAACCAAGTTCTGTTCATTTGTTATTGAAACATGTATTGCTTATTGTAAGATATATTTATGTTTCCTTTATACCTATATGTAACATAATTTGAATATTATAAAGAGTTTAAAAACGAAAAAAGGCATTTTTCACTTTTATCATTATAAAAAAATGTAAGCTTAGCAAAAACAGATTGTCTCAAACTATTTGGTTTGTGAATATAAATTTATTGAGGGCTAGCAGCTCGTTATGCCCTGTATAGAATTTACAATTAAACTGCAGTCTCCTTTCTGACCCATAGATGGCAGCACATACAATTCGTATATGGGCTCATCATACTTCGTCATATCTGTGCTGTGTATCGCTCCTCCCTTGCTGCATGACGGCTAAACAATAATAATACAGGAACTAGGGGCTGGACATCTGAGAGCCAGGAACTCAGATCAGCCATCACTGGGATAGATATAAATATATTCATAGTCTAATAAAACCCATTAACCATCATAAAAGGGAGGAGGAAGAAGCCCCAGCTGCCTGTGTCACTTATACAGAAGGGAGCGACCCCCAAACCTGCCTACGATGGAAGAGCACAACAAGGGAGAGGTACAGTATGTCAGATTGGGCAGGGTTCTGTAGCAGATCGAGCTGTATGGGGTGAGTTATTTGTGATCCAGGGCTGCCTGGCTGTTCCTATGCACATGGGTTTACATGGTATTGAAATATATGTAAAAACTCAGTTTAGAGGCACTGGATTCTATTATTATGTGAAATATATGAGATCACTGATGCTACTGATACTAATACTACTGAATTACTTTAAAGGCGGGTTTCTATTGTATAACAGACATGTATTGTTTACATTCAAAATGTATCATGTTTTGCTCATATGTTTGCATACATATATTGTATGTAAGTAACTGTATTATAGCTCTGTAGTTGATATTTAGTTACACATCAAGTCATTAGAGTTTTTCTGCTACCAAGTTAGAACTTTTTTTCCCCATGGCCCATTATGATTCTAAAAGCAGTTGGGGAGCTCATTGACTGGAGGCATCATGATGAGACATAGAGGAGAACAGTGAGACTGCCAGATTATTCTATAAAATTAGGTTGATCAAATAATATACTTTGGTTAAAGGGACACTCCTGCCACATTATGCACTTTAATGCATATGATAGCTGAGCGTCCCCTTTAAATGAGCGTTTTGTCCCCCTTGGAAGAATGCCATACACTTCTTTCTTTCATCACACCTCAACTCATACGCTTGCAGGAGTTATATTCCTCTGAAGCGTTATATGTGCTATACTGACAGATAAATGGCAGCAGAGCTGGCTTGGGCAAGAGTTCCGGGAAGCAGCCAAAAGTGAATGAACAAATGGGATCGCATTGGGGCAGTACACTGCATTTCTGGAGCTGCAGCTTCTCCTTAAATTAAGTGCTTTCTTTCTTTTTTTTTCCCCTACCGGTAGATAATGCATGTAAATATAGCTACAAGTGCTTACTTAAAGGCCTTACAGTTTAGATTGGCATACTCGTTTTTGGTGAGGCTGTATGGGACACCACATTCTCCCTTTAATTACGTTGCACGTGTAAAGTATCGGCACCTTTGTTTTCTTCCCAGTATACAGCATACATTCCCAGTATATGTGCACATTGCGATGAAGAGAGGGGATGGTATGAATCATGTTTTTAGGAATTTCGGAGAGTAAATTACACAGGGTTTGTTGATCTATGGGCTTTCAAAGGATTGAGTTTGTTCAGCACATAACGTGTATGGAGCTCCAGTTAGTACCAATACCAGTTAAACCCTTTGTGCTATTTCTCCATTGGCAGGGAACTCGGGGACTGCAAAACCCAAAAGCAACTGAAATGGATCTATATATATATATATATTTTCAATGTCAGCATTTTCAAAATCTTTAATTAAGACAACTAGTGCACTAATCCTACACGGTAAATGAGTTTCCACATGTTTTACAGCGTAAGGAGTGGTAATTTTTTATGTCATGATGAATAAGCATAACTATTGTAAAAGAACATGCAAACATGTTTTTAACATATAAATGCACACTGTCAGCCAAACACTGCCAGTACAGCTTTTTGTGGCTCAGGCTGCTAGAAGGGACCCTGGGCTCCCAAAGTGCCACACTGGTGAGCCCACCTCATCACCACCATAAATGTCGAAGCATTGTAGCTTTTTTTTTCAACTTAACTTACTACAATGTTACATGAATGACAGGGTCTACTCCATATAGTATCTAGAACTATTACTTTGGCCCTTTTTTTTTCTTTTTTCTTCACGCTGCCTTTCTATATCCATGAATTCCAAAACGTGGTATATTTCTCCACCCTTTGTGTATATGTGTGTGTTGTATGTATATATACATTTATGTATACATTTTATGTATACATTTATGTGTGTTAATAAATATATATAAATAAAGGCATATATCTTTTACATGTGGCATATTTCACATGTACCATGTAATATTTGCACAGAAATAGTCATTTGCTGATCTTCATTGACGTTTTGTACAATATACCCCAGGACTACAAGTACAAAACAATTGATTGAATATAATGTTTATTTCCAGGCCATGTTCAATGCTGATGAAGCCAGCAGCATCGTGAAAGAGGTATGTATACAGAATATATTATAATAATATATTTATAGATAAATAAGATTAATTAAAATATTGTCTCAATAATAAAAATATACCTGGAGATTTTAGTTGTAATCGAGGTGGACTTTTTGACTATTGCTAGTATATTAGTATATAGTATATAAATCACCACTATATGACATTAGGCTATGATTGTATATCTGCCATAGATAGCAGTGAGTAGTATGACTGAAAACATATCCATAGTCTTTAGAAACCTCTGGTTTCTGTAGTGGGTGAGGGGATGATTTCTTTGATGTCATCAGGTAGGCTAATCATGCATGGTGTCATTCTTCTTGGCTGTTGGAGTGCTGGGTGATTTTCACTCACCAGGATCCCTTACTAGTAACCCAAGTTAGTAAGGTACAGCTGAGGGGGGAGTGCAGTCTGATATGCATTGTCATCATCCCCAAGTCTTTAGAGGTTATGATCAGTTGTGAGCATACCTGGGAACTTGTGGGTTCCGGCTACCTGGAGCCTACCCTTGCGGGATGTGGCCAGGACTGCCCACTGATGTCTGTGGGCGTTCCCACTGATGTCTGTGGGCGTTCCCGCTGATGTCTGTGGGCGTTCCCACTGATGTTGGTGGGCATTCCAGCTGATTTTGCAGGAAACACCCCCGTTTATGGGGCAAATGGGTGTGGAGTGGGGCGTGTCAGGACCCCGTTCCTGCAAACCGGAAGATTGGCTGTTGACCCAGAGAAGGGGCGCTTCTCCCAGAGTTATCCGACCAAACTCTGAGAGTTCCTAGGTATGGTGGTGAGTCCTCAAGGATTCTTTCTAACATTTTCTAACAAGTTTATGCTTTGTTCATAAACTCATGTAAGTAAATACAGGTCTGATGCTTCACACGACAGGAATTACAAACAGGTGACTGATAAAATGCACTTTCAAATGAATATATAGTGACCTTACATTATATTAATATTACATTATTTTTATATTTGTGTATTACACACTATATATATATATATATATATATATATATATATATATACTGTATATAAGCATTTACTGCAAAAGTCTCCTGATATCACTTTCTATGTTATATAATTACATATGACTGATTACAGTTGTTCAAAGTACTGAAGGAGGATTTGTTTCCATTGCCCTGCTTTCTAGACCTGGAACATATAAAGTATATTAAAGAAAGAAGTCATTGTGTCTATGGAAACATCATTGCATAATGCCAAGCTGCATAACAACAGTGCTATTCATGTAGTGTTTTTCTGGAAATCTATTTATTGTTCAGAGACAATGATGAACACCAGAATAAATACTAATGGTTAGTCATGTAACTTGGGAGTTTGGGGCAGTTTCAGGAGAGTTGGACATTTCAACTCCTTGACTCTACTATGCATAATAAAGATAGCCAACTCCAGTGAGCTTCTTCTGAAAAGTTAAATTAGTGAGATTACTTCTTGCACATTAGGATACGTCCTCACAGTCCTGGTTTTCATGGGACAGATCTGATTTTTTTGGAAGTGTCCTGCTGTCACGGTTAGTTGCCTCCTTTTTCGGGCAGTGGATAGTATGGACCAGCTGGGAAGAACATCTGATCTCCTGTCACCGGTCAAGGAAGCAGTAACATCAGTGGAGGTTTATGCTCTACTGCAGCTTCTATGTGGCCTTCTCATGACATCAGCATCACGAGGGGTCAGGTGCCCCTCCATACCTCTTGCCTCACACCCCCACACTTGGACACCTCAGTGTTGGGGGTTTGCATTAACTATCTATTATGCAGGCTCAACTTATGTAGTGTTGCATAGTGATAAGAGAGAGAGACGGAATATATATTCACTCAGTTAATGAATATACCCCATAGAGTGAACTGAACAACACAAGGTTATCTGCTTCTTGTTAAACTGTGTTGGAAAAGACATACCCAGAGTTACAGTTTGTGGTACAGTGAAAAAAAATAATGTCTAATAGTCCTGTGAAAAATTTTTCCTTTTGGTACAGTTTAAGAGTTCTGATAAATACTTGGGCACTTAGCAGATTTATCAATTTTTTTTTCCAACCTAAAACTAAATCTTCAGGTCCAGTATATCAGATATCTTCATGCGTGTTCCAAAGTCACTAAGTAATCAGGGCTACTTAATTGGCAAGTCACCTGAAGTGTGTACGAGACGGGTAAAAATACAAGGAATACAAGAAATACTGGAATTTTGATCCAAACGTACCGTAATTCTGACATACTTGTGTTTTACCTCAATACAGTTTCCTACATGACTATTTTTATCTTCTTGAACTGTATCCAGTGTGTAGATGTCATCTTGGGTGGAGTAGACTATGATGAAAGCAGAGTGAACGAGTGGATGTCTGCAGTGGTGGAACAGTCATTAACACACCTTGTAAAGTTGGGAAAACCCTATAAGTACATCGGTAAGTTAAACATTAGCAATGTTTATGTTAGAACAACTGGGCAAGTCACTATAAAAGTATTACTAATGATTTTTCTTTTATTGGCTTAAATTTACAATTCGAAGCACCTTCAAACATTTTAACCAATTATAAGATCAGTACATATGACAATTCGAACGGAAGCATCACTACGATTTTTACAATGTTTTTTAAAAAAAAATTTTTAAAAAGTGATCAAAAACATGCAGTTCTTGAAAGAGATATTTACCAATACACTCTAAAAAGACTCAGTGCAAATATTGTACATAGATAGATGCAGCCTTCAACCAAAGACCATTACAAAGGTATTTACAATTTGTTGCAATTTGCTCTTATTATTAATGAGGGTTTTGGTCTTTCGAGGAGATGTGGTTGGCTTTTGATGACATACACACACAATCATTGTTAGACCCCAAATATTTTTTAATTCACACACATCTTCTGAATACAAGGGCTGCTCCCATGCAGGGTACCATTTTGGATTCATGGAAAAATACTTGGTTTTGTATACAATTTTGGAGACCTATTGATCCAGGATCCACTTTGTACTTGGGTTGGCAGCGAAAGGGAGCATTTCAAAAATGGATGTATTTTGAGTTACTCCAAACAGCCAGTGAAATGATTATTCACAAAGTTTCTGTGGCAATATCTGGCATTATTTGTGGGCAATCTTAATGGGTTTTTTTTGGTTTGTTTCAGTATCTTGCATAGTCATGCAGAAAAGAGGTGGAGGTCTGCACACAGCAAATTCATCATTTTGGGATAACACCACTGATGGTAAGCTGTTAAAAAAAAAAAACAATACGTGTCTCTTTGTAAACATCAAGAGTACACAAACTTCTGGAACTTATTATTTGTAATCATTTAAAAAAATAAATTAAGGTATTCCTACCTACATTTGTGTCCTGGTGGAGGGACACCAAACATAGCATATTATCCCTCCTGGAATATGTGGGTGTTGCTGTGTAATTACAATATCTATATAAAATATCAATATTATAGATTTATATATATATATATATATATATATATATATATGATGTAAAAAAATAGAGTATTGCAGAGTATGCGGTGATACCTTTTTTATTGGACTAACATAATATAAAAAGACAAGCTTTCGAGAGTTATCCTCCCTTCATCAGGTCTGAATCAATACTAATCAACATGATAGAGGTTACAACTTAAAACAAGTGATGGTATAAGGGGGGGGGGTTGAGTGGGGTGTCGTAAATAATAGGTCTGGAGGTGAGAAATGCAGAGAGGTAGAGAGATAACCCAGGGACAGAACAAATACACTTAGGGAACCAATAACCACAGTAAAACATCAAAGATAACAGCAATTAGACATTGGATGACTAGATGAAGTTCATATGAAGTTCTGGTAGTGTGTAAGGAAACCAGAATCCACATTAAGTCCCTCTTTTATGGTGTTAAAATGTGTTATCATTTTCATCTCAAATGTTTTTCTTTCCTGAGAGTTTCTGAAATTTCCTTTGAGTACTTTTTAGGTTTTGGGTGGAGTGATTGTTCTGTGTGAAATGATGTCCTACCGGGGTGCAATATTTTTCTTCCTCATGGTTTTTGATGGAGCTTCGGTGCAGGTTCATTCTAAGGTGCAGCTTAAGCCCAGTTTCTCCAATGTAGCACCCTTTGTCACATGCAGAACATTGTATCATGTATACCACGTTTGCCAATTCACATGAGTAAGAATCTTTGATGATGTATGTTTTGTTGTTGTGACTGGCAACAACAATATGTCACATATATGTTGGCAAAGTTTGCAGCGGGATTTGTTGCATGGTACAGTGCCATTCTGTGTATGCTCCTGTTCTGGGGCCAGTTTGCTGCGCACTAATCTTTTCCTCAGGTTTGGTGGTTGTTTGAATGCCAGTATTGGGGGCTGAGGGAATATTTTTTTTAGTATAGGGTCTTCTGAGAATATCGGCTGTAGGTCTTTAATAATTTTGCGGATTTCCTCAAGAGTTGGGTTGTAGGTAACTACCAGAGGGATCCTGCTTGTGTTATCCTTTTTTTTGTATTCTAGAAGCCTTTCCCGTGGTGTCCTTACAGCAGATTTAATTTTTTTGGATATAGTTTTTTCCTTGTAGCCCTTCTTCTGAAATGACTCTGCCAGCGCGCCCAGGTGTTTGTCTCTGTCCTGAGTGTCCGAGCAGATACGGTGGTATCTTATGGCTTGGCTGTAAATGACACCTTGTTTAGTGTGTTTGGGATGAAAGCTTGAATTGTGAAGGTAGCTGTACCTGTCTGTGGGTTTTCTATACACGGAAGAGTGAAGAAAGCCAGAGGTGACAGTTATAGTGCAGTCCAGGAAGCTCACACTGTGTTTTGAGAAATTCATTTTGAGTTTTATAGATGGGTGGAATGAATTGAAAGATTCGTGGAATTTTAAAAGGTTTTCTTCTCCTTCTGTCCATATACTCTGCAATACTCTATTTTTTGACATCGTGTCTACTGGACTAATACGGCTTCACCCTTTTACCTATATATATATATATATATATTAATATTATATATTAAATATTTCTGATACATCTTTTCTGTTCTTTCTGCTGCAGGGAGCTGTGCAGTGAGATGGGAAAACAGGACCATGTACTCCATTGTCAACATTTTCGCCGTTGCCATTAATCTGTAATCCACAGAAGAAAAATATTTATTCCTATGCACGCGTAACCTTGCAAACAAATAGCACAGAGAAATCCTGTTACTGGTATTACCAAACCTCAGCAGCTTATCTGTCTATTTTAAAAGAAAGTATAAAGCACAACTGACTTCACGCTTCCGGACACTTTTGAAATTGCATCTTTTTACTGCCATAGCCTGCCTTGCCATTTATTGCCAGCCATATTTGCACTATTTGGGAATGCTTATAAAGTAATATATCAGAAGTGTTTGATAATGTACAGCTTCTCAGGAACACAGGGGATAAAGTCAATAGGTTACTAAAAACAGCCCCAATTGCTTCTTCTAGTTCCAACTGGAGTTTTCTGCCTGAAAGAAGAGCCACAGCCTCCTTGAGGGTAACATTCAGCACAGGGTACAAGTCCAGCTAAATAGTTGAATAATAAAGCAGCCCAAAACACATTTAGGAGACACAAAACTCAATACAACAGTCTACACCACATCTACAGAGGGGACTGCTTAGAAAACCAATGAAAGAAAGAGTCCCGACATCATAGATATACTAAAGGCCATTGTTACTCAAGTCAACCTGGTGTCGATTAGTGAAATGCAAAACATGAAAAAACTCTCTAGCAGTGAACCCAAAATCATCAAATTAAACCAGACCAGCAAACAGTTGTCCCCAGCTCTCCTTGCCAGCACCCCACCTTCTGCTCCTCCTGTCCATGTCAAATAATGTCATCAATTAATAGAATCATTTGGAAATGTTATCAGGAGCCAGCGATCCTGCTTAAAACAAAACGTGCTCTCATAGGAATAAGCTTTGAGATCAGTGTATTGCATCGATTTTATACAACTGAAGACAGAATCGAATGTTTTTCGTACAAGGTTGCCTTGTATAAAAATTCTGCAATTAGCAATTATTTGTCACTGACAATTTAACATTCGTCCAACTTGTTTTTACGGTGATAAACTAAGAAGTAAATCCTTAAGATTCATATACACATAGCATTTCGTTAGATCAGCACATGGGTAATACATACATATGTAAAATGTCATAATAAAGGATTTCTTAGGGATCTTGGGTAGGTGACTGTCCTTTGGCTGGACAGTGCTAAAGTACAATATTAGATGTACAATATTACATTTTTTTATTTGATCATATACACCACATTTCACAATAAAATAAAATACTATTGTACTGTAACATATTCAATTGTATCTGAACAAATATTCCAAGACATTAAAGGTGCAAACCTGTATAAAAAAAAGGGTGTAAGGTTTTCATTTTAACATGAGCACATTTTTACATTGGGTACGTTACATGGAGATGTGGTGTCACTAAAAGTATCCTTTGACTGTGATCAACAGATATTTTTAATTTATTTTGTTGTACAAAGGTTTAATCAATTACGGCCATGCTGGCTGCCTTATAACATAGGTTCGGCCAATGGATGGAAATGCATGGCCGTAGGCTACGCTTTTACACTCATTGATACAGGAAAATAGTGATTTGTGCCAGTAGCGTACCTAGCAGGGGGCGGGGGGGTGGGCCGCACTGGGTGCCGCTCATCAGGGGGGTGCCAACTTGCCGGGTGCCATTACTGTCCGTCTCTGGAGGAGAAGGCTCGCAAACGAGCGGTATCGGAGGTCTTTAACAGACCTTCGGCTCCCTTGGAAGAACTTGTGTGGCCAACACAAACCTCTGACCTCAACCCAATTGAACGCCTTTGGGATGAACTGTAACGGAGCCAGGACTTCTCGTCCAGTGCCTGACCTCACAAATACTCTACTGGATGAATGGGCAAAAAATCCCACAGAAACCCTCCAAAATCTTATGCAAAGCTCTTCCCAGAAGAGTGGAAGCTGCAAAGGGGGGACCAACTACATATTAATGTCTATGTATTTAAAATGCAATGTCATAAAATACCCTGTTGGTGTAATGGTCAGGTGTTCCAATACTTTTGTCCACTGGATTCATACAAATTGGAATCGTACAGAATCTTGGTAAATTTGGCGATACGTACGAAGCCCCAAAAACGAGGCCAGACCCCTCACGAATCAGATGAAAATTAAGTAAAAAGCTCAAAATTTTTGTACAAATTCCACATTCACTCACACTCTCTCATACTCTCACGCTCTCATTCTCCTTCACTCTCTCACACCCTCTAAATGTTTCCCTACCTTCTCTGCCGACCACTTCCGCTTCTGCCGACCACTTCTGCTTCCGTATCTTCTTCCGCTCCTCTGTTCTATCTTCAATCTTTAACCTTCTTTCTTTGTCCACATCTCTGCAGACATAACCTGGCAACTTCCGCTAAAAAAGTGGCGATGCGGTGACTGAGGGCACCAACTGAGGGCAATATGGCATGCAGCAAGATGATGGGGCTTGTGGTGACGTCCTCTCCTGATTGGAGGATCATGGAGAAGACCTCACCGCAGCACTGCCATATTGCCCTCAGTTCACCTGAGGGCAATATGGTGCTGCTTGCAGTGACATACTCTCCCGCGATTAGAGGATTGGGAAGAGAGAGTGTGTAAACGAGAATGTGATAGAGTGAATGAGAGCGTGGAAGAGTGAGTGAGAGTGAATGAGTGCTGGACAGAAAACATACATGACCATATTTAAATGCCAGCAGTAGGCTTGTTGGCTGACTTCTCGTTAGCATCAAACAGTAATTTCAGTTAAATGAATAAATGCAGCATTGCTTAGTGATTTATTCGTGAATCAAGGTTGCGATTTTTACTGAGCTTCCAATTTAGTCGACACATTACAGTGCTGCAGTATATAAAGGCTTTACAATAAAGTCTTATAATAACATACTGCTTGCTTTAGATTAAGGGATATTTGGAATGAGATATTAAATCTGCAGGTGGCTTTTATTACTATTTTTTTTTTTAGAACAACAGAGGAGAAGGTACATTTTGTCCAACAGCAACTGTATGGGTGGACAATTTAATTGCTTCTCAATGCTGACATCTGCAGGACATTTTTGGTAATGCAGCATGTTGAAATTGTATTGCACAACAATTCACAAAGAATAGTTGTGGAATCACTAAACAGAGGTGCCCTAGGCCTACCACTTCATTGTCTGGCTTAGTAGTAGGGATGCACCGAAACGAATTCTGGACTGAAACCGAAAGTGCAGCATTTACCTGGCCAAAACCGAATATGACCCCCCCACACCATAAAAAAATCTAACACTTTTATTTAAAGTAAGTAACACACCAAAATAGGACAAAACAATAAAATAATATTATATATATATATATATATATATATATATATATTTATATATATATATATATATGATTAACAGCAATCACATTCCTATCATGCCCAGGCATACCCAGATTCCAGGATTTACTCGCAGACTTGGCATGATAGGAGTATGATTGCCCTATCTACCCCTTCTCACTCTCTTCTGCCCTATCTACCCCTTCTCACTCACTTCTCCCTATCTACCCCCTTTCCCCTGTCTCACTCCCTTCTCCCTATCTACCCCCTCCTAACTATCTACCCTTTCCCTCTTTGAAGTTCACTTACCTTTCAGGAGTCCTGCGGTGGGCGTGCAAGGCCTCTGCCTCCCAGCTCTGTATGGAACAGTATAGAATGATGGGAGTTATGATGTACTTTTAGAGCATAATTAGATCATGAAAAAGACATTGGAAATGGTACAGCATAACAACCATCACTCTCACACATTTACCAATCCACACATATACTAATCCACACATATACTAATCCACACATATACCAATCCACACGCATACCAATCCACACATATATACCAATCCACACATATATACCAATCCACACACATACCAATCCACACACATACCAATCCACACATACTAATCCACACATATATACCAATCCACACATATACCAATCCACACGTATACCAATCCACACGTATACCAATCCACACGTATACCAATCCACACATATATACCAATCCACACATATATACCAATCCACACTTACCAATCCACACATATACACTAATCCACACATATATACCAATCCACACATATACACTAATCCACACATATATACCAATCCACACACATATATACCAATCCACACATATATACCAATCCACATTTACCAATCCACACATATACACTAATCCACACATATATACCAATCCACACATACACTAATCCACACATACACTAATCCACACATATACCAATCCACTCTCACTCTCACTGAATGCTTTCCTACCTTTCCTCTTTTCTCCTTAGAGCTCCTTTTCCTTCTCTTCGCTCCTCTTCTTCAGTTCTTCTGTCTTCTTCCGGGTCAGAGGGCATGGACAGCGGTGGGTGCGGCTTCAGTGTTGTGCGCCGGGATCTGACAACAAACCCCGGTGCACAGCAGCTGTTGCGGCGCGGATCACAAGGGAGCGGTATTGGAGGTCTTTAACAGACCTCCGGCTCCCTTGAGTGATTTGAAGCCGGGTTCAAGGGATATCCTTGAACCGGATTAAAGACCTCCGATACCGCTCCCTTGCGAGCCTGCTCCTCCAGCGGCGGACATTACTGTCCGTCTCTGGAGGGGTGCCGGGTGCCCGCCTGATGAGCGGCACCTGGTGCGCCCCCCCCCCCGCTAGGTACGCTACGGTGGCAGCGTCGGACCCCGCGGCGGCGCCCCCTGGAGTGTGGCGCCCTGTGCGGTCGCACAGGTCGCACACCCCAAAGGCCGGCCCTGGCTGTTACATTCTGCACCCATAACATTAAATAGTTCCTTGGTAGTTCATGTTACAAGTTATGTCCTTTTAATCAATTCCTGCTCATTTGACAACAAAAAAGTAACTGAAGTGCTGTACAAATAACTGCACACTGATGGCAAAATATATTCTAGCCAGCCAGGGCCAGGCTTGGGATGACAAGGTGGCTCTGGCACTATGTTTGACGGCTGCCTAATGACATAGGTGCCGCCGATAGCTGAATATGCACGGTTGCCATTGCAGGCCAGTGGCCCACCCAGCATTTGCCTGGTGTGATAGATGGCCAGGCCTGGCGGCAGCTGTCCTTTCCGGGTTTTCACTTTAAATGAAAAGTTCTTCTGCAATTTAAAGCAGATCTGTTGCTTTTCACAAATCCTATGTTTTACCATTACTTAAAAAATGTATGTTTACAGGTAAAAATAAGTATAATGGTTATAATGTTAACAGTGGGAACAGAAGTCCTAACTTCATGTTCTCTGCATGATTATTCCTTCCCCAAAAAATTATTAGATAATGATAAGTTCTAGAGCAACTTAATCTTCTAGTTCATACCCTCCAAATAATTTTCCTTTTTTTACCTTCTGTAGCAACACTAGTGACCACTGCCAAGCCTATCATCCCTTATTATGTCTTGTACCCTCAAACCCTGATGAAGACCTCCTTTGCCTTAGGGACTCAAAAAGTTGACTTTGGGAAATTGTAAATATTTTCTTTATTTTGATGTGTTTTAAAACAAATGCTATACTGTAGATATATTCTTAAACTACAATGGACTTTAATTGGATGCAAGGAAATATTGGACACAGAGGGAATTCTCTAGCATCTCTCTCCAACAACATCTGGCTAAAGGGAAAACAAAGTTTTTTTTTCAATTTATAGGCAGATTTTATGATCTGTTTAAGAAATGTTTATGCTCTCCGGGGTGTGTAATTTATTTTCCTGTCTGAAATGCTGTAAGTGTTGAAGCCGCCAATTGTGCCTTTAAGTATTTATATGTTTCTATCAGAGGATATGCGATAGAAACGTTTAAATACTTAAAAGGATTTAACAGTACGGAAGTACGGCAGAGAATTTTTTTTCAAACAAGGAGAAATGTTAGAACGAGAGGCCATAGTCTAAAACGAGAAGGTCATAAGTTAAGATGTCATGTAAGGAAGTTTAACTTTACCGAGAGGCACATGGCAGATACATTGAACAGCCTTCTATCGAAATGGTAGAGGCTAATACAGTAAGGATTCTTAAACATGCATGGGATAGGCATAACGCTATCCTGAATCGAAGACAAGATTGAGGGCTAATTATGACCTGAGTGTTACATCAGGAAAATGAGCAGAGTAGATGGGCCGGATTGTTCATTTCTGCCATCAAATTCTATGTTACAGATTCAGTGGTTTGCTTACGTAAACGAAGGTAGCACCAAGAATGTTATTATTTAAAATCCAAGTCCTTGGTAGTGCCTCCCTTTAATGTATCAAGAAAACATCTCACTGTGTCAACTAACATTTAGCTGCAATTGTTGAAAGGTTGATTTTGGTTATTGATTTGATTGTAATTATTAAACTATATCACAATGCATATATGACCTTTGAATATATCCAACACTACTCGAGATAAAGGGACATACCTGTCAATTTTCTGGCTCTGGCTAAACGGAGCCCCTCCCTTGCGGGATGCGCGTAGGAGGTCCCGCTGACGTCGGTGGGCGGTCCAAACTATTTTTACTGGGGAACTGGGAAGGAGCAAAACCACTCCCTTGAGTTTCCACGTAATAACCCAGAGAAGCGGCGCTTCACCTGGAGTCTTCCCAGGTATGGGAAGGGACTGTATACCCATTCACCATAAACCATGCCCTCCTTCCCTAAACTACACTGCTCTTAAGGAGCCATGACTTTTGTTGAAGTCAAAGTTTAGTAAATTTACCCAGGTGTAATTGAGAAGTTTCTTTTCTTGATTCATCCTATACGCATTGATCATTGATCATTATTATCCTGCACACCGTACAATATTTTTGTAGCTATCCTCTGCTACTAATGCGTCTTGCTATACAACCCAGCACCCTGCTTGTTTTTTCCAACACTTTATTGCATTGGCTGCTTACCTTTAAGTCCTTAGAAATAATTACTCCTCTGTCCCTCTCTTACATTGTAACTGACAGAACAGTATCCCCAATCCTATATACTGATTTGTGATTGTTCACTCTGTTGATGAGTTACAATCGATATAGGCAATTATCTAATTATCGCCTCTCTTATTTCTGTAAAAAAAATCCAAATTTATATGATCGAGAATTAATGTTTTATTATGTGCCACTCAAGTGTACCTATGAAATTATCAAAAGTAGGACATGTGCTTTATATTACTATTAAAGGAAATCACAGAAGAATAACAAGGAATGTAAATCTCCTCCAAATATTCAACCACGTGATGGGAGGTTATCCAAGGTATGAGTAACAACATCTGGATTCAGGAGTTAAAATAGAAAAACAATTGTGACTCATCAACAGAGTGAAATGATTCGAGAAGTCAAGTGATGAAAGCCAACATCCCTGCAGATACATCTAAAGATTGAAAAGACACTGAACACAAGTAGAACTTTGTCGAACACCCATTGTGATACAGTTAGTGGTGGTTACAGGACTGTTCCAACATGCTTTGGGTGAAAAATACGAACATTATAAGCTTACTCATCCATCTGTACCTTCCTGACCATGGTGTTGAAGAGCATAATAATTGTCTGGAATGAACAAGTGTCAAAAGAATAAAATCCATCAAGTAGACATTTTACAAAAGGGAATTATGCTTAGCCATGTGTAAAAAATTATAAATGCATGAAAATACATTTCCCATTGAAGGGTCTTCTCTAAACTTGAAACTAGATCGATGTGGATCAAGTTTGTTGATGAAAGTTCAGAATGCGCCCTAATAGAGTTTGGATTTCTCGAGATGATTGTGAATCATGTCAATGTGTTATGTTACACGGTAACACCTTGTCATTTGGGAGAGTTGAGAAATGACAAACAGACCAACTGTTAGAATTCCCACTTGCATCATTAATTATATCATTTCTTGTAGTAACGTTACTCTGGAATGCATTGTGATACTTTAAGTCCAATTTTTTTCTTTTCTTTTCCTTTTTTTTCTTCACCCGTGTCTGGCATAAATCCTGGTTGACTTTTACCAAATTATAAAAGCCAGGAATTAAATTTTAATATTCCTGCTGAGTGTTAAAATAGTGGAACAAGAGATTAGTGTTAGAACGGAATACAGGCGCTGTAAAGTCTTGGTTATAATACACCTCACTCACCACATTTCTAGTGTTAAAATTTAAAAAAAAAACTCATGAAAAATATATGGTATGGATAACATACATACGTATAACAATATGTAGTTTGACATTAAAGTGCAACTTTTCTCCAGGTCCCCTCTTAATTACAAAAGGGACACAGGAGTGATGGTTGCTGATAAAGGGCCTCTGTACGCCTATGAAGATATTCTATTAAAACTCAGCCGTTTCCAGCTACAATAGTCATTTACAACATTAATAACATCTACACTGTATTTATATATACCGTATCTGTGTGTGTGTATGCATGGGCGTAGGAACCCCTAAAAGTCTGAGGGGGACAGCATTTTCCCCCATCATATCCCCACTTTCTCCCCATCTCTCACACTATCTACCCCCTCTCCCCCTATCTACCCTCTCCCTACCCCCCTTCTCACTAGCTACCCTCTCCCTACCCTCCCTTCTCACTAGCTACCCTCTCCCTACCCTCCCTTCTCACTAGCTACCCTCTCCCTATCTCCCCCTTCTCACTAGCTACCCTCTCCCTACCGCCCCTTCACATTAGCTACACTCTCCCTACCCCCCCTTCTCACCAGCTACCCTCTCCTTACTCTCCCTTCTCACTAGCTACCCTCTCCCTAACCCCTTCTCACTAGCTACCCTCTCCCTAACCCCCCTTCTCACTGTCTACCCCAGGGGTGTCCAAGTTTTTTCTGCAGTGGGCCACTTCATCAGAATTGTATACGTGCGCGGGCCGCACTCATTTTTCACTGTGAGAAAATATGGCCTTTAATAAAATATGCAGATTAAAATAAAGTAAATGACATATCCAACCAGTAAATGCTGGAACCTAGGCATGATGGGACTGTGATTGCTGTTAGCAATCACACTCCTATCATGCCAAGTCAGCCAGTACATGCTGGTACAGGGTGGCTGTAAGTGATGTGCAGACCCCATACTGCTGGCAGCATCAATACACAAGGGGGGCAGCTAGCTAGGTTTCAGCATGTACTGGCTGACTTGGCATGATAGGAGTGTGATTGCTAACATCAATCACAGTCCCATCATGTCTAGATTCCAGCACTTACACATCCATGCTATCACACACACACTCATTCATATACTCATTCATTCACAGATTCATTCCCTCAATCACGCATACTGATTCAAACACCCTCCCCACCCCCTTACCTGCACTGCAGCTCCTCGATGCCGCTCACAGACTTCAGAAGGCGCGGCCTCCCTCTGCGTTCTCTGGTACTGCACAGAGGAAGCAGGATGTGATGTCACGTGAACTCTGCTGGGTTCCGCTTCCTCTGTGCAGTACAGAAGACCCTCCCACAGGTAAGTAGCAGGGCTCGAGGTGCGGACCGCGTAAGATCAGTTGCCCTGGCTGCCGATCTTACGCGGGCCGCACCTCGAGGTCTCGAGGGCCGCATTTGCGCCGTTTCTATTGGGGGGGGTTCCTACGGGCCTGGGGGGGATTTCTTCATTATCGGTCCCCCCCGCATGAGTAACTGGGGGGGATCTGTCCCCCCCAGTTCCTACACCCATGTGTGTATGTATGTATGTATAAGTTCTCTCTCCATTATAGTGGTTGCTGATTCATGTTATGTTACATTATGTCAGGGCATTATATTACAATTGTGAATTGGACTAAAAGTATTTTAATGTAGAAAAAAAAATGTAATAAATAAATTAAGATACACAGCTCATTTAAAATTAAAACTGAGAACATTCAGATTTAAATTGAAATTTTTTTTTTCTTGGAAAAAAGTTCTGCAGATATTTTTAGATTTTTTTTATCATCTTCCCCTGACGATAAATGTTTTCAGCACAAAAACTCACAATGCTGTATTAAGAAAGAGCAGAAAATGTATTGGTAAAGCCTTGTCCCCTTGTCACACATCTAACCCCTCTGCCTAAAAAGCAAATGTCCCAGGTATGTGTTTATCATGTTATCACATTGTTCTAAAGTGCTAAAATATTCAATATTATGTGGATACAGCAGGAAATTTGTTTCCAAATGTAATGTTACTGCATAAATAATTAAAAATTCATAAATAAAGGTCAGCCACTTCAAAATACAAAGGCTTTCCTCTTTGGTTTTTTTAACATTTGTGATGCAAAATTATATTTAATTAATATATAACTTGTGGCCAGCGACACTGTTGGTTACATGGATACCATGGCGATTTCAGATTTTCCGAAGGCAGTTTCCAGTAGTTTAAGTTTTGTAATGAATATAAACAAAGGTCAGGGTCAGACTTTAAGTAAGTTTGTAACATATTTGCATACCTGGGAACTTCTCGGCTCCGGCTACCCGAAGCCTTCCCTTGTGGAATGCGGCCAGGACTGCACACTGACGTCAGCGGGCGGTCCTGTGACGTCAGTGGGAGTTCCCACTGATGTCAGAGGGAGGTCCCCCATTTAAATGGAAAATGGGCGGGGTGTGTCCCGCGACCTGGAGAATTGGGGTCTTGACCCAGAGAAGCAGGGAAGCGGTGCTTCACCTGGCAATCTCTGGGTCAAGCCCAGAGAGTTCCCAGGTATGTATATTTGTCCCAACGCGTATTTATTCATGGACAATCAGTGGAGGCTCCTCCATAGGGTAACATGCGTACGTTAGCCCCGCCTCCCCAGTGACTGATGCGAGCACGGGGCTAACAATGTACATTTCATTTTCAAAATGTATATATTGTGAGCCCCCAATGGAATTACCCACCAGCTGCCACTGTGGACAATCCTATGTCAGTAGATGAAAAGGCAGTCAAGGTGAACATTCTTCATCTCAGGGTTGCTTGCTACTCTCAAGTAAAACAGAATACCCCAAATGTTGTTTATACAGAGATTTTTGATATGTAATAATTATCAGCCGTCCACCTAGCCTGAGGTGCTGCATGTTCTACTATTTTTTAGCCAACATAATTCTCTTTGCTGGAACAGAAAAGCAATAGTTTTATGTTCCTAGATATAGAGATTAAAAATGCAGCAAGCTCATGGCAGAGGCATACGGCTGGTAATAAAACTAGGGCTAGAGATTCATAAATACATTCATAAAAGAATGAAGGTAGAGTTGAGAATGAGTGTTACAACCTCAAACCTGGACTGACAATGGAAATTCCAGGGCGGTCTTCACTGAAGGGATATGGAAGGGACATTTGCCCTGACTAAGTCTCTAGTGGAGTTAGATGTAACATAAGAACATTAAAATAAGAATAAAAATGACAGTAGTGTATCGGTGATCATCCAATTCTAGTTTAACTTAGATGTGAGAGTTTTTTGTCTTTAGACACAAAAAGGTAGAGATTCTTCTAATATCTGTGAAGTTCAAAATCTAAATGTGGAAAAAATGTTGCATGCAACAAGCTAGAATTTTATTGAGAAAATCATTCCAAGGAGAACACTAGATGTCACTGTAATTCCATCACCCCTGATAGGTCTGCAAGATCATATTAATATGCCATTTTTATATGATATGTAAGCATTGCTCTTAATTGCCTTTTAAGAGTATGTGCATAGAATTATATGAGTTATTAAAGTATTATTAAGAAATGAGATAATTAAGTCTGTATTTATCCAATTTAAAGTGGTTTTGGGCCACACACTGCTGCGCAAAGTAATATCTACCGCAAAATTATCAGCCATCAATTCCTTTGCTTAGCTATATTCGACTAAAATATGTAAACCATAGAAGTTAAATTTTTTATTCAGATTTAAAAAAATAGCACATTGTGGCCTAGTGTTTTTTGGTTCCCATATAAAACTGTCTTGGCATTTTAAATTACAACTGTGCTTCTTTTCAGTCTCTTTATACTTTTTTGCTCCTATTCGCCACATTATGCTACTTTGTTAACTTTTTTCGACAAGTTATGTGTGTTTTTTGTTAACCACTCTTTCCCTTACCTTGTGGTCCCCTATTCACCATGTTAGATGCCTTGAAGCAGTCTTACTTCATGAACACTGTGATCAGTGGATACCTAGTTTAACTGATACAATTCAATGTGGCTTAAGGCTCTGTTAGCACCCCTTATTGAGGTGCGTAAGGCCCAGGTCTGCCGAATAAAGGACTCTCTTTTTCAAGAGCTGTGATGTCAGCACAGCTAAGGGGTCAATTGACTTAAGTTGGCACTCAAGTGGGACTTAAAAAGTAAAATCAACTGATACCAACACAACTCAACAGCTGTCTGGTTTGAGCTGAAGAAGATTGCAAGTATGAGTGTCAGAGACATTATACTGTCCCTTTATTACATACATATAATTCAAACGACCTCTTGGAAAACCTATTGTGGGACCTGCAGTGACATCAGATCTCATGAAGTAGATTGTGCTTCCCTCCACCATACCCGCCATACACCCTAACATGTCCCACATTGAATTATACTGAACATAACCCCCACATAATGATGGAACATCTGTCAGTGGATATTAGAATTAGGGAACAGTAACAGAGTATATAAATTGTAATACAGTCTAAAGGATTTCTAATCTGTTTCCGAGAAATGAAGAACAAACACAGTACTAATATTTGGGGAGGCGCTCTGTCATTCTTAAAAATGGATCCTTTACCTCACCAGAACTAGAGATTATTCTGTGCATGACCCCAATGGTAACCGCTTTAAGGCAAAAACCTGCATTTCAGTGAATTTGACAAAATGTTCTTTTAATCAGTGAGAATATAATCAAAAGGCAACCACAGGCATTTTTCCACAAATCCCTACAGTGTTAGCTGTTTTGTATCTTTTTTTAAGCTCACTATATTTATGTTTTCATTGATTTTGCAGGTGTTTATGTGTTGCATATTCTATTAGTTAAATTTAAGAAGCAAAGCAACTTCAAAGACCAGAGTCATAATGTTCTTGTAATAGAATTGGACAGGAGGCTTTTACACACTTTTTTTGCAGTCAATTATCTGCAAAAATATCAAGATGGGTCGAGATGTTCACTAACTGAGAACAATAACTCTGTGATAAGCATATAAAATGCTGCAAGTTATATACATACACAGTGACAAGAAAAAGTAAGTGAACCCTTTAAGTTACCAGCATTTACAGCAGGGGTTCTCAAACTGCGGCCCTCCAGCTGCTGCAGGACTACATCTCCCATACTCCTCAGCCAGCCCCTTAGCTGAAGGAGCATTATGGGAGATGTAGTCCTGCAGCAGCTGGAGGGCCGCAGTTTGAGAACCCCTGATTTACAGTATGTATCAAATTAACAAACACAGTCTGCTTTAACTATATACACACAAATTATTGTATTGTTCTTTTCCATATTGAATACATCATTTAAACATTCACAATGTGAGTTGGAAAAGTACGTGAACCCCTAGGAACTTCAACAAAAGATAATTGGAGTAAGGAGTTAGTAAACCTGGAGTCCAATAAATGCAATGGGATTGGAGGTGACATTTAAAAACACTAAAACAGTTTAGCTATTCTCAAGAAGCATCTGCTGATGTGAAACATGCAAATCTCAGAAGGCCTATTGTGACGGAGACCCGTACTCAGACGGAGTAGCTCAGGCGTAGAAATCTTCCTTGCCATGAATGCTCAATTGCTCAAGGGATTAACCCATCATATTCCCTCAAGCACTAGCCGAAACATAGTGTAGGGGTAAAACAGAACTCAGTTTATTGAAGACAGCACAGATATTTATACACAACATATGATAGGATTAGGGGTATAATCTCATCAACCATCAGATAGCCCGGCGCCACCATACAGTTCTATGGCGACAAAGAGGTGATCCTGAGGGACCGGTGTCATTCCCGGGATACCAATCGAGAGCTCAGGGTCTGAAGATGTTATGGTGCAAAAAGCAATGTGATACGGCGTTGGGACCCTGAGCAACAGCATCGGAAACAGAATTCCATAGCCGCGGCTGGGTAAACCCCGGTCCTAAAAATTGGTAATAAAGCCAGGGTTCCCAATGAGCTCCCTCTCTGTAACCACCACCGAGTGTTGTCCGCCACAAGCTTAATGTATCCTCAAAATAACAACGTAGTGGTACAAAGGGTGTCCGTAGCGACGCAGTTCCAATTGTCGACGGGCATCGCCACGGTTCCTAGGTCCTGTCAGGCGCATTGATCGTTTCTTGGCTTGTAGAGCCCCCATTGCCAGCTAGTTCATGGGAGTCTGGTTACAACATACCAGACGGGGTTTCCCCTTTCCCCGTGTGCCCCACAATGAGCACAGGGTTACTTAGACATAAGAGGGGACTGGGCAGGTAAGTAGTCTCCCCATGAATCTACCAGTGCCCCCCTAACTCAAACATACTGCCGCGTGTCCTCAGCCTCAGGGGGTTACTGTGACACCTACAATCAGTTGTTGATCTCCATAATGCTGGAAAGTGTTAGAAAGAGTTTTCATATTCATTAGTTCACAAATTGTTTATAAATATAGACAATTTAGTACTGTGGCTACTCTCTAGAAGTGGGCACCTCAATGAGGTAAAAAGAACCATGGAGGGCTCTGCATACACACATGAAAACATCATACAGGATCATGTCAGGGTGGCTGTCCACCAGCTGAAGGTCAGTAGAAGTTGAGTGATGCACAATGACCCTAAAAATCAAAGTAAATCTACTACAGATGGTTTAAAAAAAAATGTGGGGTGGTCCTATGTGAATTTAATATAAAGGTATTTATTGAATAATTCACTAAAATATTAACTTCAGTATATGATTTCATTTTTATTATGCACAATATTTTATGAAAAGCATATTTTTTTGGTGAATAACATGCTACAGCTCATTTTCAGTTCTAGAATGAGTCCCTTAGCATATCACTTCAATTTTGGATTGTTAAATGTCTTAGGTTGTACTGAATTTTTTAAATAAAAAAAAGAGAACAAAGAAAACATTGTACCCTTACTCCAAGATCAAAATTATGCAGACAGGTCTAGCTATTAAGATACATTTCCTTCTCGTCAAACACAAAATTTACTACATTCTAAACCTATGAATCAAACATTTTTCGTTCTAGGTAAGTGTTTTGTGCATGGATTTTCCAAAACACTAAATGCCAAGGGGTTGATTTCCTTAAAAACCCATTAAATTTCAAACCCACATTCCTCTCTGTCTCTTTTCTAGTTTCCCAACCTGACTTTTCTCAATAAAATTCAGATTAGTCAAATTTCACCCCTACATGCTGTAACTTTAGCCAAATAAAATAATTATAAAAAAGGGGGGAGAAATAAAAGCAAACTTTTTAAAATTACAAGTCACCGTACATGCATAAAACGAAACGTGTACTCCTCTCTGGAGATATCAAAAAGGCTTGATTTCACAAGCTGGGTTCGATTTTAATTTGCTCCGTGACTAGGGGGTCATCGGTGATTGTGAACATACAGTAGAAACCAATTAAATGCAAATCTATAAAAAGTGATCCCTTTTAACCAATACATTTCAACTGAACAGGAGACTTAATAGCATTACCTAGTCTTCGGAGACAAATTTGAATTAATGAATTCATGGGAGTCATTTATACCGTTTTAAACATGGTCCTCATTTGAATATGTGAAGCCATATTATGTTTCCATGATACGTTCACAGTCATTTGTTTCAACCATACTTAAATATCATTTCACATTCTCAACATTTATGGATATTACAAGGGCACATCCAGTTCCTATTAAGAATGTATTAGATGACTCCCAGTAGGTTATAACTAAATTAGAGTCTCTTCGTTTTCATAATGTTTGATTTGGATTGATGTTTCATTTGGTTTACGCACATCGGCACTCATGTCTGATGTGGGGCATGTTTAAATGAATGTTATCAGATACAGTACCTAGATATAGTTTAAAGTTACTTATGGTAACACATTGCACAATTCAAACGTCAGTGTCAGCTATGTGGTTTGATTCCCCGAGCTTGATCCAGAACAAATGTCTGACTTTAAATAGAACCTTTATCCTGCGGTGCCATTTTTATTAACTGATCGGCAAGCAGGAATACAAAAAAAATGTAATTTGGATTATGTGGCTGCTTAAAAATGAACTGGGTGATTTTTCAATGGCATGCGTACGATTACAAAATGCAAGTACATTCACAGACATGTTTACCAGTCAATGAGTAATATCCCAGAATAAACGCCCCATGTTTAGCAAAGAAAGAACTGATCGTAGACAGATTACACAATTAATGTACCTATAATTGTAGCTCTAAATATAATTTAAATTTGAGGGTGTGCATATACGGTATATATACAGTGTATATATATATATATATATATCAATCCTTGACATAAAGGATTTTTTCCAAACTCAAGGCATCAGGTCAAGACAGGACTGAGGACTGTGGCTACCAGTTTATCATCTTCTGTTCTTCATCTTTGTCCAGACAGAAAAATGTAATCTATGGGTAATTTAACTATCACCTTGAAGGTTCAGTTTCATAAAGCGAGAAACATTTGACTTTGGGTATGCCTATAGCCCTTAGGCTGGCAAAATCTCCATGGCATTAGTCAAAAGGTCTCTGAAAAGGCGGTGCAGATAAGGGGTGCCTTCGGTAGATGTTGTGTACCAGCAATACATTTGGTCACCAGTCTCATTTTCACGCAGGCTGTGTTTGTGTGTGTGTGATTATGGTCTTTTCCCACAATTTAAAAGCTCCTAAGGAGGATGTGGGTTCAGAGAAATTAACTGGGGTCCTTTGAAGCTGTTATATGCAAACATATTACCTTACATTCTATTACTGATTTGCCTGCTGTGAATAGGTTTAACTATTATTCAAAATAAAGGTGTTGAATAGGCACATTTTCTGGAATTTGAGTTGGCTGATATCCAGCATATCATATTTTCCCAAGATATTTTCCTATGTTTATGATTTCATATTATGATTACACGGATAACTTTACAATAAAATAAAATTACAATGTAATTTACTTTGCAGTGACTGATAAATGAAATTAGGAATAATTATGCGTTTAGTAGGTTAAGACTAAGTAATTCAGAATATTAATGTAGAGTTCCATTTTGTTTTCTAGATAGTGGATTCTATGAAAATGAGAGTCAGTTTAACTGTGGAAAGTTACCTGAGGTTTGCTTCTTGTCTATTCTACATTGCATATTCTAGGTAAAACATAAATGGGAATTAATAGAACTTTTTTATATGAGATATTAACTTCTTCTGACATCGTTTAGGGAGCTCCTTCTTTAACCCTGTTATCCCGCAGTCACACATTCATTTTGGGTGCCACATTGTGTTGGAACATGAAAGACCTGGACATTCTTCACTGATCTTCCCTAGTCAGATTATAAACCCAGATTATAAACCCAGTGCTTCGGATTGATGGTTTGATATTGTGGCACAATATTAATTATGATGAAAAAACGGTGTACAGTATATGCTCCCTTATGTCCTTGTCTCTGTAACTGGACCAGTAGGTGAGTTGAAAGTTTTGAAAAACAATTTTCAGAAATTGGCTTGTCTAGCACACAGGAACAGTCATCATTTAGATATGTAAATTATGATTTCTGTGTTAAATTGCAGATGGTTTTGTTTTGTGGCCACAGAGTAAATTACAGTCTATGAATACTCTGCTCTTAAGCTTGTTTGAGCAAGACCCCTCACCATTTGTTTATGTAGTTCAAATTGTTATTTAAAGCACTACTTGTTATGCTCTTTTTATCCATTTTACAATGCCAGAGAATATGATGGCACTGTGCGCATCAATAAATAATAATAATAATTTAGAGGGTGCTCACAACAGCATTGTCTTGAATTGAATGCCAATTCTTGAAGAATGTTTCTCACGTATTTTTGTCCTCGTTTAACTAGCTTTTTTATTATTAGTAATTATGAAGCTCTCTTATTTTTTACTTTGTAAATTTGTGGCAATGCCAAGTTAATAAGAATAACACAACCACTTCTATCATGAGGACTCTCAATCCTTCATTTCAGTTATTTGAACCAGACAGGAACATATATACTTTATACTGTAGTTGGCCTAGGATTTGCAAATAATGTATGTGTTTTCTCTAGTTCACAACTAACAGTAAAATCCTACCAGAAGGGATATGTCTCAGTAAGGAGGCAAGGTAACCAGCCATACATAGGGTCTGAGTAGAGGCAGTATCAAGGCTGAACCTAGTTGGTTAGTATGCACAGCCAACTTTTGCTACCTTGCCCTTTGTGTAAACAGACTTACCAAAAGGTCCAATAATCAGCTCTGATTTGTGGAACCTCCAAACAAAATCTTGATATTCCGGGTATAACAATTACTAAACCTCTTGAGATAAATTTTGGTAAAGCATTTAATAAAATTACAAATTAAATAGAACTTCCAAATCAGCATAAACAATTCCAGAGGACTAGTTTACTAATTTAGCTTCAGCTGGGGTGTCTGGTTTAAATAATTACAGGGCTAAGTCATGTGTGACTTTTTTAATACAGTTGCCAGTTTCAAAATGTTGAAAGGTGTCAGGAAATCACTTCAAAATGTCAGCAAAAAGGAGAGGGAGCAACACGTATCTCTCGTTGACAGCTTGCCACTCCTGTTACTGGATGGACAGCCATGTTGCTGAAAAACTGCCCTCAACCTATGACTCATGGCAGTTTGTAGATCGTGTTGGCAGTTGTTAGTTTTATTTCATGTGTTATGAAGTTACTTAACCTTTTCATTTTCACTCACAAACTTTTTTTGTTACTGTGGTAAAAGTGTTGCTACAATTTTAAAGACTCTCCCGAACAAGGAACCATTTGATTTCAGTGATTTTTGAAGGACTTGATGAAATGTGTTAGATGGTGCCAGCATAGTCTGTCAAGCATATTTTGTCAAATAACAGCATTCTACTCTTGCTGTGATCACAGTGTAAGCTGATACTCTATTTGTTTTTGAGCAATGGAATGTTAGAGGCCTCTGAGAATTTTCAATCTGGAATGAGGCAAATGAGTGTTTAAAGTCGCCCAGACCTTGTATCTGAGTGGGAAGATTACATTAATTTTCAGTGTCTCGCTGGCACCCAGCCATGAATTTTTGAGGATGTGCCAAACCAGATTTATCATCAGACAAAAAGAGGAATAAATAACTCGTTTATGTACCACAGGTGCTAAAGCAGTTTTACTGTACATACAATTAGTAAACTTTTTTGTTGGTTATTTTTCTCAGGGCCGGGGATAACTCCATTTTCAAATCACAGTGTACACACATTTACCTGAAAAGAGAATTCACAAACAAAATATTTTGCGTGCATCCCTGGATAATATAAATTACATTATTCTGGCCACCTTTTTATTTACAAGTTGGAAACTGAATGTGTCACAAATTACTACAGGACTTTCATTCTTAGCTGAATCAGGTTAGCCATACCTATGTTTTCTGTCTTAATCATCCAACCAGCCAGTAAGCTATCAAGATTTGTGCTTTCTGGAATATCCCTTTTTATATGCTACCCATTGTACAGCTCTACGGAATTTGATGGCGCTATATAAAACAATAAATAATAATAACATTGCTATGTAGATTTCCATGACTTCACGTCAGAGACACTTATTTGGATATATGAATCTGTGGAGCTAAAATTCCAACTAGGGAAACTTTCAATTGTGGATATATCCACGTATCCGCCTTCAGTACACAGTCCTAGTCTCTGGTTTTAAAGCCAAATTGTAGTTAGTGACACATGTACATCTGCCCCATTCACTTGGCTGTTAGCAATGAAACTACTTTAATCCCACAGAAGAATAGATCTACTCATAGGCCATTAAACACATGGTATTATTAAATAATATTCCAATAAGAGTTATCGTTTGTGAAAATTTAGATTTTGTGTAAAAGATGAATAACTACTGGTTTTCTCAGGACAGAGCTGTCCTACTGGGGACAAGGGGGAAATGTGGTAAAACATGTGAGTGGCCCAGCCCTACTCCTTTCTCTAACCGCAGAAAAAAACAAAACAGAAAAGTGTTCATTTTTTAAATGAATCAGATTTATATTTTGCCTCTCTGGCATCCAGCAGTTACACAGCTAGGGCATTTCATGCAAATGTTTACCATAATCGCTCAGAAAAAGGTCAAGTTTACATCCAACTGGCAGTCCATGTATGAGGTACCAACAGGGTTTGTAGAAATAAGCAACTGTTCTTGAAGTATAGTACATGAGGTACTTGTATATTATAACCAAGCAGTTCATCTGTAAAACTGTTAACATAAATATTTTAAGACTAGTTTAATGTAATGTAATGCAGTAGCATCAGGTCCGGACTGGAAATGAAAAGCAGCCCTGGAAATATTTGGACACCAGCCCCACGTATTGTATCACGTGGTTAAGCTCTTGTGCCCACACACCACACCCCTTACACACGCCTATCTTAGCCACACTACATACCATCCAAAAAGCTAAAAATCAAACAATTTCAGAATACCACATTGTTATTAATTTCCCAGGAACCATAAGTATAAGTACCCAGGAATAGACAGAATCTTATCTCCTTGGCATCCATGTGATGGGATTGGGAGTACATCAGTGCACTAAAAAATGGTCATCGCACACGGGAGGCCTGAAGTCACAAAACCTTTAATAACTACAAATTCAGGAGGGCGTTTTATCTCTGGACAAGTAAAAATTAAATAGCTCAGTTTATTCCTACAGAAAGTTAAGTGCCGGAAAACAGATGACCAAACACACACATCAAGACAGGCTCTGCTACACCGACACCCAAACACACACACCAGGACAGGCTCTGCCACACAGACACCCAAACACAGACACCAGGACAGGCTCTGCCACACAGACACCCAAACACACACACCAGGACAGGCTCTGCCACACAGACACCCAAACACACACCAGGACAGGCTCTGCCACACAGACACCCAAACACACACCAGGACAGGTTCTCCCACACCGACACCAAAACAAGCACACCAGGACAGGCTCTGCCACACTGACACCCAAACAGACACTCACACATCAGGATATGCTCTGCAACACTGACACCTGCATCCACATGGGCTTAGCTATCACTATAATAGAACAAAAGTATTTTCCACACTGCTTTGTAGTTTACCCCCTTTTGTGTTTTTGTCCCCTTGTTAATCTCCCCTGAGAGAGCCCCTTTAGTATTGATTTATGTATTGACCCAGCTGCATACTTGTGTATTGATTCCCCCACACCCTTGTGTATTGCCCATAGCCAGCCCCACATTATGTATTTATGCCCCCCTGCCAGCCCCTCTTTAGTATTGATTTATGTGATACCCCCACCTCTTGTGTATTGCCCACAGCCAGCCCCTCCTTGTGAATTTATGCCCCCACACCCTTGTGTATTGTCCCAAGCCTCCCCTATTGGTTATGTATGCCCCCAGCCAGCACCCCCTTATTATTGATTTATGTAATACCATAGCCTTCTCCCCATTGTGTATTGTTGCCTTGTGTACTCATGCCCCCCAGCCAGCTCCTTATTTTTAGTACCATAATCATTACTTTTTTCCTGATTTCCTGCCTGCTCTGTGCTCTCCTCCACAGGACTGACTGCCACATGAGGAACTCCAGTGACTGTGTGAACCTGCCCGCTCCAGCGTCACGTTGCATCTTCAAGGGTGTGGACGAAGAGCCTTGTTGAAGCATTAGGCGCCATGGCACGCGCAAGCTGGTCACCAAAAACATTTCCGGTGGCTGTGGGAGGTGGTCGCATCAAAACACACAGATCCTGTGCTCCACAGGCCCCCGGACCAACCGGCCCACAGGGAAATCTCCCTGTTTCCGATGAGCCTATTCGGCCCTAAGTAGCTTCAGGATGGCTGATCCCACTTAGAGCAAAAAACAAAATGGGAGCTCTCTCTAACTTTTTCATCAAAAAGAAAATAGTAAGGAGTAATACTCAAAGGAATATGAATTTGTAGTGGCTATACATAGCCCAATCAATGAGTTCAACATAGATTTAAGATTTAGACAGCAATAACCCAGGGTGGGACAGGGCTTCTTTAAGCATAGTTTAAATAACAGTAAAATATACATTTTATAAAATGTTTGGCTGCAAGTTTCCTCTGGACAGTAGATGTTTGTACCAGTTACCACTGTTTTTTTGCCGTTGCAGGATTTGTCTTTCAACTACTGCATCTACAGTCCTTAACATTACATGTTTTTTTATGCTTAATCAAATGAGCTTGGACAGCACATCTGTAAATCCCTGTCTGCCTTGACATTTCTCTCTGGGAGAGACCTTGTTGATGCAGTATAACTACCTTGTCTTATCTTGTCTTGTTGCTGTGTTCAGTCTTGCCATAGTGTATGACTTTTGAGATTAAACCGATGTTGTGTTTGTGTTTGAAAGGTGGGAGTCAATAGTGATGCCAAAGCAGCCAGTTTGTGGGTTATGGATAATGGTTGCACCATTGACATTTAGGGAGACTGCCAATCTTGGTGATGGAGGGAAGAAATAAAGAAGTTACATGGAGGGATTTGGAAATCAAACCTCCAGTTACAAACAAAAAGGAGGCAGTTAGTGACACCATCAAAGACAAAGGAGGCAGTCTAAATTGAAAGAAATGGTTTACCAAGGGAGGCAGACTAAAATGAAAAGCAGTACTAGAGCTGAGCCTTGTGGTATACCAACTAAGACAAAAAGCATTAAAGGATGGTTGCCCAGAAAAAGAGACAATGAAAACCTGTGGGATAAAAATCCGGAAAGAAAAATGACATGGAGACAATGGTTATGAAGGGCTAGAATAAGAAAATGATTGTAATGGGTTCACACTTTTCCTCCCATGTAATGTAACTTATCACTCCTCCCTAAGTGATAAGTTACCAAATCTCAATTTTATACATGTCAATAGGTCTCAAATTCAATAAATGAAGTCATGTGCACAATTAGAAGAAAGGACCTAGAAGTCAATTATAGTATGGTATAAAATGCCCATAGTAGTTGACTCTTTAACCATATATTTGCCAGTACTTGTTACATAGTGTGCATCATAGGTAGGTAAATCGTATTCATATATACATTTTCTAGCTTTTTACCACACATTTCTCTGATGCTACTATGACATGCTTATGCAAATTCTCTGTTTCTTTTTAGGGCAGTTTTGTTATATTAGACCTTTGAAGTTATTAAGACTGCAATTCCATTCAGTGTGACTGGTTAGTTGCTGATGTAGTTTATCTTGAGAATCTTGGTCTTGTGCTTGTGGATGTTGAGACCAACCTGTGATCATGTGGCTGCCACTACGTTGCTCTTCTCTTGCATCTGCTGTGTGAAAGGAGTACAAGGTCATCATCCCGGTCCTAATGACCTAATTGAGCTGGGTCCACAATGTCCATTGGATTCCATTTCTGCGGTTGCTGGTGAATGCCTTCATATTACAATCAATAGCCGGGAGGAAGAAAAATGGTGATACCAAGCATCCTTTTCTGACTCTGGTTTGCACCTAGATGCTCTCTGTTCCTGCTTCGACAATATGATTCCTACTCCCTGTGAGTGTAGTGCATCACTCTCTTTGTGTTCTGTACAACACCAGCTCTTCTGACATCAAAAGCTTTGTAGGGTCAGGTTGTTGCCAACCATGTCTGCTGCAACCTGCGCAATCTTTGCTGACTCATTAGTGGTCCTCACGTTCCATGTACCAATGTTGATCCTCCTGTTATCTCTGTTGTTGGTGTTTCGGTAGCAAGCTGATTTTTATGGACTGGGGTTGCTAGCCCCACGTCAAACCCTCCTTTACCCTGACTTGGGGCAGGCACTTTGCACCAAAGGACCTCACTGGTGGAGTTATGTTGTTCTATTAATCAAGGCAAATTTTTTGACAGGTTGATAAATTGGCACCAGAGAATAATGTAGGATGTGAATACTCTGCTCTGTCTCAATGGAGAGCTTTCTCCCCACTTCATAAATCTCGGAAATAGTCTTAACATCTGCCTGCAAGAGCAGCTGCATTGAAAACATCTGCAACAATTTCAAGGTAGAGGTTTCCATTAACTTGAAAGATGAAAAAAATCCAATTTGTAAAATGATTAAGAGCATTTACCAATATCTCCTTGTTCTATGCTGATTTACATAATCTCACTGTGAATAAAATTCTAACAGAGAATTTGAAGACGTTTTACTAAATTTAGGACCTGAAAACAACAGCTGGTTAGGCTGAGTATTGATATTAACATGGCTAAGTACATTCAGGCATGGACATCTTCCAGTGGAATGATTTATGTAGGTGCTTGGATTTATGTAATTACAGAGAGCGATAATAATTAATATTGGGTTTTGGAAGAGCTGGCTTTTTGAAGGAAGAAATCACAAATCAAAAAGGCAGCCAGATTTTTTGAGTGGGAAGAAATTTGGCAACAGAACATGGTAACATGTAGATAACTACAACACCACATATGAAACAGTAAATGATCAGGAAGATCTCTTCAGTAGAAAGGGATGAATTCTTCAGGAAGTCAGTAAAATGTATCACTGCAGTACCTAATGATAACCAAGAACATGCTGGTATAGAGTTACAAGCAAGGGTGACTATGTCTATAGGCCAAAGAGGCGTAAATCAACATATCGTATGGTAGAGCATCCACAAATCAATAAGGTCATGCATGTAGGTGGCATTGAGCCAATGCAGCCACATATATGTACCACCAGCAGATCAAACTACCGTTACATAGTCACTGAGAAGAAAAATAGTTTTTTTTTGTCATGACCAGTAGATGGCAGTATAAATAAAAGTAATTTCAAAATAAGTAAGAGTACATAGAGGAAATTACAGTATGTGTACAGGTTTGGATAATAATTTTTATTTGCTAATTGTAGATCAATAGTGCCACAGGTATCTATACTCTATATAAGGTATATATATATCTATACTGTATATATATACATATTCAAATTTTATTATGTATTAAGGTAACTTTATGTATTTATACCAGATTTCAGGTAATATAATATGTTAGAAAAGGTCAGGACACTTAAACACAGCAGGAATGCACAGGGAAATTATGGAATTTAATTTTCATACTGGAGCTAAGGAATAACCCCTGATTCTCCCTGGAATGAAACCTAGTGTCACATTTACACGTAATTGTTTCCAAATTTAGGAATTTTTTTTTATATATATTTGAATTTGGATTTTTGAGTATAACAGGAACAAGTTCTGGACTATCTGTAAACCAGTTAACTTTCAATAATGTCAATAAATGTGAATGGAGAATCATAGAGTGAGTGTTTTTTAGGCTATGTTTGCTTTAGAGTGAGCGAGTGAGGCAGCTTTGGCTCAAGAAAAACTACCTCTTCATGCAAGATGGCTTGTTAACCCTTTAACATAGGCATTTTGCATGACAATGGCCATATAGTATGCCTTAGATACGTCTCTTTTGAATGGTATTTGCTGGGTTTTCAGTGAATTCTTGCTTTGTTTTCTGTACATTATTGGTCATTATTGTTTAAACAACAACACTGGAATCTGAATGTGTGTCCTTTAGGTTATGCGCTCTGCTTTCTGTATATATATTAATCAATTTATTGTTTATATTTCTGATTTATTCTTTATGTTATTTGTGATGGTTAGTTGCATTAAATACTGCTATTTGGAAATGGGGTGGGTGGTTCTCTTTATAGGATTCCTCCAAAGTATCCATATTTAATAGGTATACTCCCCTAAGGGACCCAAGTTCCTCTGTCCCTTTTTCCTCCCCTTATATCTATGTTTTTTTGGAGCTAGATATTTTATCACAATAATGTGCATAGAAGCACAAGTACAAGATATATTTTGTGTTATTATTCCCTACATATTCCTTACATATTCCTTACTTGTATATAATTTATGACCATCATTTTTGTTTCAAATGCAGATGCTAAAATTATTTCACTCCTGAAAACTTGAAAACATAGATTACATGCAAATGATTAAATTTGTACAATTATTTAACAGAATCTGACAACACTGCTTCATGTTATATACTTTATCAGTTTAGCCTTGTGCTTGAGTCCTTTCTGCAGCAAGTGTTAGTATTAGAATTCCATTTACCACACTTTTCAATGGTCCGTAAGAGGGATGTTTATTTCAAAGGAAGAGAAATGTTAGAACAAGAGGTTATAATCTAAAACTAGAGTGCCAGAGGCTTAGATGTAACGTAAGGAAGTTTTACTTTACTGACAGAGTGGTAGATAAGTGGAACAGACTCGCAGCAGAAGTGCCAGGGGTTAACAAAGTAAGGGAATTTTAACATCCACGGGATATGCATATTGTTAACAATGATGAGTCCAAGGACAGATTAAAGTCTTTAATGCAGAAAACAACGGGCAGACTAGACGGGCTAAATGGTTAAAATTCTGTGTGTCTAAAGTGTGTAACGATTAGACTTGCGCATTCATCTTCGGGCGAACATGTAAACGAGCACGAAGAGGCCGTTTTTTTGTTCGTTCCGAAGACACGCCGAAGAGAATACAGTGCCGGCAAAACATAGGAGAAGACGAAGACTCACAACCTCACAACGATCGTCTTCGTTTTTGCTGCGCAGCCGCCAAAATTTCCTCGTCTCTCCAATCAGCTCACTCTTGTGACGTCACACTAAGGGTCTCGTCCAATGCCTGTGCTGCTGTTTTTTGAATTCTGAAGGCGCCTTTATAAGACCAGAGCTTGCCTGAGAGATCCATTCATTTTTCGCTGTGACTGCTTTGGCAACACTGCTGTGCTGCATCCGAGCGTTACAGAGAGATTGTTCTGTTCTGTGTGAGACTGGTAAGCCTTAGCCTGCCATTTCTCACAGTGTACTTCATCCTCACTTCAGTTCTACTGAATTAATAATATTTAATAATAATAATTTTATTAATTTAATCATTTTTTTTATTTAATTTGTCTGTCATCAACTGTGTAGTGCTGTTGAGTTGACAGTGCACTCAGTACCTCACTGGCACTGGGGTGCCCTTGCCCTGGGCTGGCACTAGTGCCTACTGCCTGTCCTGCTTAAATAAATTAAATAATAGAATTTATAAATAATTTAAAGAATATATTATTAATAATTGAATACATATAAAATTATATATATATTTGTCAGTTATATATATTAAAGTTAGTATAGTATTAGTAATAGTATACTAGTGTAGAGTGTACTGTAGACATTCAAGACATCTACTAGTGTCTAATCTAAAATCAGTAATATTAATAATAAATAATTGAATACATTATAAAATGATATATATATTTGTCAGTTATATATACTATAGTTAGTAATAGTATACTAGTGTAGAGTGTACTGTAGACATTCAAGACATCTACTAGTGTCTAATCGAAAATCATTAATATCAAAAATTCTATAATTCTTATCTTAATAGTTAATTAAATTAGCTATGAATATATTTAATAATTACTACTAGCTCATAGTTCAGGTAATCTTATTAGTACTGGTGCTGCAGCTCTATAGTTTGTGCTTTGTTTTAGCAACAGCAAGAGACCAAGTAAATTTTTCTTAATCAATATTATTTCATTTTATTTCATTTGTTTTGCTCACCTCAGTCCATCAGTAAAGTGAACTTGTTGGGCTAGTGAGTGCAGCCGCATAAGTGCTGTGTGTTTCAGCAAGCAGTGAAGCTAACTGTTTTGCTCTGACATTTTATTTTATTTCTAATTTCTTTTCAAGAAAAATTGACTGTGTGACGACAACAACTGTACTAAGCAAAGCTTCAACCTACTAGCTGTAGTACTAAAATAATTCTAATCTTTAATCTTCTTAATCTATAATATATAATATAATATAATATATTTCTAATCTAATCTAATTCATAATCTATAATATATATAAGTAATTCTTTCTAATTCATAATCTATATTCTATCTATAATCCAAAATATAAGTAATTCTAATCTATTAATAATATAATATTATATATAATTTAACCTCACTTTAGCTTAGTGGGCTCTTGAGAGCATCTGCCTAGAGTTAGACTAGAATACTTATATAGCTTTGTGTTTAGCATAGTAGTAGGATAGGCTCTTAGGCCCGTGTAAATTCAAAGTCTTTAATTTTTTTATCCCCCTTTTTTTTTAAGTTTTTTTAAACACTACACTACACACACAACACAAAATTTGAAATGGATCCTCCTTTTGGGACTAAGGAGGGACAAGCTCCATCTACCACCACCACCAGCACCACCACCAGCACCACCACCAGTTCTAAGATGCAGCCTTTGCGTCAGTCTAGTCGGCCAAGTAGGCCAAGCTCTCGCTTATCATTTGGGGAAGCATTGCTTGAAGGATCATCAAGTAAAGGAAAGGCACCAAAAGCAGGCAGTAGTAGTGCGGCTAGGCCCACAAGCTCTATGTTTTTTTACGGAAAGCCTAAAGCACCAGAAGCACATTCAAAGTTAAAGGGTAGCACAACTAGTACTTCTACTAGCCACCGGTACCGCCACACCATATCCTCCTAGTTCCTCTAGCAAGCCACCAAGTCCTTACAATATTTTTGTAAAGACAGTTAGAGAGAGGGCTACACATAGTGGAACTCCACCTAGGGAGGTAGCAGAGGAGCCTGAGACTGAGAGGCCAAGTGCAGAGTCTGTTCTTCCTGCTCGCACTACTACTAGTCACGAGTCTCATGACGATATCAGTCTTAGCTCCAGCCTAGAAGGAATTCCTTCCTCTGGCTAATGAAGAACTAGAGCCAGAGGAAGTAGAGGAGATGAGTGGTCAGGAATCAGATTCCTCAGGGAGCAGTTTCCAAATGACTAGTGCACAATTTTCCCCTGAGCCTCCACCTTCTCCGCTACGATCATCACCATCACCACCACCAGCAGCAGCAAAACCTAGCAATTCTAAAATTAAAGCAATTAGCAGTCCCACTATGGCCAGTACTGTTACCACCAGTCCCACCACCACTAGTTCTGCCTCTGTTCATCCGCCACGAGCAGTAGGCGCAGCCCCCAAGGCACACTCCAAGGCTATGCGCGCCCCAATTTGGGAGCACTTTGAAAATGTTGAAGAAGGGCGCTATGGAAAGTGCAAACATTGTGGGAAGCTAATAAGCAGAGGGAAAGTCTCTGGCCATTTTACGCTGTGCTATTGGGGAAAGATGCAGAAGTAAAACTTAGTGCAGGCAGCATAGCTGGAAGCCGTGGAAAAACCCCAACAGCTGCTTCTGAGCCAAAAGCAGCAGCAGAAGCTAGTGCTGGCAGCCAGAGACCAAGGCAGGTTGGAGCACTGCATGTCCAGCCCACCCTGGAACAATTTGTGGCATTCCAATCCAAAAGGTCAATGCCCAAACAGCAGGCCAATAAAGTAACGCGACTTATTGGTCAGTTCATTGCTGTTGGAGGGGCATCCTTCTCTATGATCGAAGGGGAGCCTTTCAAACAATTGATGGCGGCTCCACAATATACAGTTCCATCACGTTCCACTTTCAGCAGGAACATTGTCCCCTCATTGTATCAGTCCTGTGTTGCAGCGGTGAAAGAGGAGCTTTCCAAGGCTGCTGGTCAGTCTGTTCATTTCACAACAGATTTGTGGAGTGCACCTAGTGGGCAGCATGCCTTTCTTTCATTGACAGCACACTGGTGGCAGCCCGGTGTGCCCAAGGAAGCTGCTGCAGCAGGCTGCCGATCATTCCTTCTCCATGCAGAAGTGATGGATGAAAAGCACACTTCCCAAAATATTCTGCATGTGATGAGGAAAATGTTTAGCCTTTGGGTGGGAGCAGAGGCAGGCACCAATGTTGAAGTTGGTTTTGTGGTAACTGAAGGAGGTGCCAATATGGTGAAAGCGCTGCGAGATGGTCATATTGTTGGTGTGCGCTGTGCAGCCCACATCATCCATCTTGTAGTGAAGGCAGCAATGTCAGAAGGAACTAATGTGGCAGCAGTAGTTCTGTCCTGCTGCAGAAAGATCGCTGGGCACTTTCACCATAGTGTTAAGGTTAGCCAACTTGTGAGGGAAGAGCAAGAGAGGTCAGGTCTTCCCGTACACTGCCTACGTCAGGATGTCAGTACATGGTGGAACTCCACGTTAGACATGCTGGAGAGGATTTTGGAGCAGCAAAGGGCAATCCATAATCTTGCCTCAGAGCATAATATTGGGATTACATCTCCATTGAATAGGGAGGATTGGACAGTGATCGCCCAGCTAGTGGCAGTCCTTAAACCATTCAGGGATGCCACAGAAAATTTAAGCTCAAACACTGCCAGTCTGACCCAGGTAATCCCAGTGTTCTCCCATCTAGGCAGCAAGATGGATGTGTTCCTTGAAAACCGTGAGGCTGTTCAAGGTGGCGCTCTACATCCTGACGTAGCAGCCATAGTCAGGAAGCTGAAGGATCTGCTAAAAGTACACCTTCGCAAACGCATGGAAGAGAGTCCCGAAATGATGCTAGCGTGCCTTTGCGATCCAAGAATTAAGGGAAAGCTAGCTTTGAAATTCAATGTTCTCAGTAGCTACCGGGAGCAATTGGTCAACAAGGTGCGTGACTGGCAGCGTAAAATGGGAATGCTGTCCGAGGAGGGAGAGGTGCAGGAGGAGGAAGAGATTATGTGGTCTGCTACTCCTAGCAGCAGCATCAGCAGCAGTGCCACAAGCAGCACAACAACACAGCTGAGTGGAGCAGCTGCGTTTTGGGAAGAGGCACTTGGGAGTATAGTTGGACCATCTGACAGAGCTAGCAGCAGAAAGGAGAGTAGTTCTGCTGAAATGGTCAAACTTTACCTCTGTGAAGTTCCTTCTGCACCTAATGTTAATCCTCTTAGCTACTGGGATGAAAAGAAGAGTGTGTGGCCTGCACTCTCATGGGTTGCGCAGCAGCTTCTATCATGTCCGCCAACCACTGTTCAAAGTAAGCGCGTGTTTTCTTTGACTGGAAACATACTGAGTCCACAGCGCTCACGCATGGCACCTCATCTGATGGAGCAGATTGCCTTTCTTAAATTCAATCTGCCCAAGTTGGGTTACCCAGCTCTTAGCTTGGAAAATTAATTTTCTTTCTCTAATGTTTAAGGTAGTTTCTCCCCCTGGTTGCACGTGTTTGTGGTGTGGCAACGTCTGCTA
This sequence comes from Spea hammondii, assembly GCA_029215755.1. Lineage (NCBI taxonomy): Eukaryota > Metazoa > Chordata > Amphibia > Anura > Pelobatidae > Spea > Spea hammondii. Next base: position 115,270,235 of record JARDYJ010000002.1, read on the forward strand.
CCTCCGCCGGTGTAGCCAATTTACGCTAGGGCCTAGTGTCTGAGTTCTGGAAGTCCGCTCCCAAACGCCATGGACTGACAGTCTTTGGATGCTTTGCCCTGAGGTGGAACAGGTGAGCGGGTCGCCAATTACCCACTCATTCGCCTTTCCCAATGCTGCTGCTGCTGGTGGTGCCAGAACTACAACATTAAATAAATATAATAAAGTAAATAATAATAAATATAACTTAAAAATAAAATTCAATAAACCCATTAAAATTAAATTATTATTTAGACATAATACATCTTTAACCAAAACAGTGCACTGCTAATAATCTTAAAAATAACCGTACATTAACCCTAAGCTATTTTTTAGTTCTTGTCCAACATTTTTCCATTCGCATACCTGCCAACACACCCAACATTTTTGTGGACAGTCCTGCTCTTTTCCAGTCCTGTCCAGTAAAAGTTGGGTTGTTGCAAAGTATGCCATTATAAATAGGTGTAATAATCCGACAAGGGACGGGTCCCGTATGCAGAGTGGTGAGCTATCCGGACAAGTAGTTGTAGGAGGAATAGTGGGACAGCAGCGGAACAGTACAAATAGCAAAAACAGGTCACAGTCCAAGGTCAAGGCAGGCAGCAAACAGGCAAAGTTCAAAAAGCAATCCGAAGTCAATCCAGGCGGCGATCAAAGAGTAGTCAGGAACAAAGCAGGAGTCAGAAAACCAGAATATCAGATATATAGCACACTGAGACAGTGATAACGAATGTACCACACAAGGGCTCAGATTAGAGTGAGCAGTGGGCTTAAATTTGGTGCCAAACAGCTGCAGGCAATAATCAGCCAATCAGATAAAAAGCGGGAGGACCCGCCCCCTAGCGTGACGTACGCAGTTGCTGGGTAAGGATTCCTGGCCGCCATGACAGCGTGCACGTGTGTGCACTTCCATAGCACCGAGGACGGCAGCAGAGGAGCTCCCTGGACAGACCCGCCGGCGAAAGGTAACAATAGGTAGCAAATGTTAGGCATGTATTACAAGTGGTCCAAAATCAATTTAAAATAATCCCTATTCTTTTATGAAACATCTATGGATGTGTGACTGTGTATGATAAAAAGGAGGCCAAGTTCCTTGGAGCATTTGTCTAGGTCATTTTGTGTACAGTACACCTCGGTACGTGTGTGCAACTCTATTGGTCGTTTCGGCAGGGGGCTCGCCTGACATCAACAAATGAGGTGCATCCTGCAGTTCTGCAATTAATTTGTTGATGCCGGACCAGCCCCCTTCCGGCGACCAATAGAGTCGCACACACGTACCTTCACGGCGCGAACGCATCTGCTGCTGCTGCTGCTGCTCCGATGTGTTCTTAACCCCGTATTAACCCCTGCTACGCAGCCGGGAGAAAACAAAGATGAAACGAGCACGAAGAATGGCCACGAATATTCGCCCGAAAAGAAGACAGGAACGGGCGAATATTCGCGGAATACGAAGGTTTTTTTTTCTCCAAAGACGAGTACGAAGACGAACACGAAGAGCCCCCTGGTGCCCAAGTCTAGTAACGATTTGAATCGTTCAATATAACATAATTACTGTTTCTTTCTCATATTTCTAAAAAGTATATTTAGCTGTCTGCGGGAAAACAAACTTGCTTGCCAATGCTTCTCAAGCATTTGAACTCACCATGCCTCACCCAAAAGGACTATAGTGTAATAAGTAACAAATCTTTATCTATATGGTAGATATTAAATAACTCTAACAATTTTACTTAAATATTTTTTCAAGAGATTTCAATAATCTGTAATAATATCTACGCGTATTACAATTTGTATAGTTACTTTTGACATCCGGACAATATTACAATGTGGCGGAGAGTTATTTAATATTTATATTTCACTCGATGGACTGCTTTTGTTGGGAAAGGAAACATTAATGTGCTCATGTGCCGAAACTGGCTGGTTTCCCCTATCTAAAGGAATTGTTATAATAAGTGGATGAAATCTCCAAATCCTACAGTCCTGAAATTTCAGCACTCTCCTAGGACTTCTGAGTCCTTGTTTTTAATTTCCTAGACAAGGCCTCCCATGTGATGTTACATGAGACAGTATGCTTCGCCTGCAGGAGAGTAGCTTATTCTTTTATAATGACATCCATTTTTCTATAGATTCCCACTGCAATACCTACCGCCATAGTGGAATGTGGGTTATTTTTCTGTTTTGTCATTAGATGTGCTGTATATATATATATATATATATATATATATATACACAAACACATATACATATATCCCACCCCTGCTTACCTGTCACCGCCCCTGCAGCGTGTATACAGGGCCCTTTGCAAACCGTTTGGAACCAAATGAGGAGACAGGGTTTGCAGGCGTCGCACCGGGCCCTTTAGGGCCTGGTCGCAGCTGCGACCCCTGTAGTTACACCAATGGGTCCTCTGTTATCTTGATCAACAGAAATATAGTTCTAGAGAAGAATCCAACACGATGGAGAGGTGCATGGTTGTTATATTTGCTGTGTGAGGGTCACACCAATAGAGAAGAAGCAAGACTCTTGGGTACCATGATATTCTTCACCACCACCAACAGTGCCTCAGAACTCGAGCCTCTTAGTTCTTGTGGGTTGGTGGGGCTTTGTTGCATCACCCAAAGCATTTTACTAAAAGGCAGGGAGGCACCAATGTCATTAAAAGTCAAAGACATGAGGTAAACTGTACACATTCAAAGTCAGGAAAGAAGAAACTTGGTTATTTATGAGAATTAACACAAAATAACCAAGATAATAGCTCATAGAACTGGAAATCCAGTGCGGATGATGGTTCAAATACCTGTTTTTAAACAAGCTAAAGATGCTGCAAGACCTGTTGCATGGTGAACTTGGTTCAACAACTAAAATGAAAGTGTCAGCATGTGCGTACATGCCAGGTAATTGAAAACCTTCCCTCCAATGCCTAGAATCTATGTTCTGGGATGGGGCAAAACTTACTGGACACAAATCCTCCCTCTAATAATATCTATGCTGAAAAGACAGTCCCAAATTGACTTGAAGGTCAATCACCATAAAAAAATGGTGTTTGTTGAGTAACAGGTATATTTATGTGTCGTAAATATACTTATAGCTCACACCAAACAAACTTCCCGAAAGCATTGTTGAATGTCTAAAGAACTTAACTAGTAAGGTAACTTACATTGAGACATTTAGACAAAACAACAGTAACAATAAAAACACAATTTTTATGTTATTCCAGATTTAACTGCAAACTGATCATTCTTAGTTCTTACGACATGGCTGAAATGTGAACGTACTGCAGATAGGAATTTTATTGAACCAGAGGCATTGTTTTATTTAAACTGTCTAAAAATCTGGTTCAATTTTGATAATATGCAACACATGGAAAACCTTTTTGTTGTAATACAGTCAAAGAGACTTCCAAAGGCCCATTTACATTTCAAGACAGAAAGCAGAACAGCAGTAGGGCGATAATTGCAATATGTCTGCTGTTAACAATAACGTTCTGCAATGTTATCTTCTTAAGAAACACATTTTTACTCAACCATGCCAACTATAAATGTTTTCTTAAATATAGCCATCTCTTGTAAGTGAACCAATCAAACCAAATGCAGAAACTTTCTATCATGCATGAATGAGTCAAATACTTAGAGGGAGTATCTAAGGAAAAAATTAAATCCATGATTTGGTAAACAGTTCAGTTTTATTTAGAGAGTATTTGGTTCAAAATCTGTATATTTCAAATCGAGATCTTGATTTCCTAGCTTCTGACTATTTGTCAATCGCCCTATAATTTTACCACTTGATAACTATGAGAATATCCGTGATCTTCCCAGGGTAGGCCATCCAGAGATATCCCTCTTCTGAGAATTGACTTGTCATAGGACACACACCCGTTTTTATCTCCAGGGACATTAAAGAGGAATGGTGGCATCGGGGGTAAAATTATAGAGATAATTGGGAACATTGAGAGCCTGTCATTGATGATTCAGGAGTTATATCCCAGGCCAGACTGACCATGATGGGGCAGCCATGGCATTTTGACTCCTGTAGTGTGCAATTGGGCCAGCTGATTGTTTGGTCTCTGGGGCAGCACTGTGACTTAGAGGTGGGAAGACTGAAATGTATTCAGAAACAAAATACATCAATAAGTTTGATCGTTCAATGTACTGCAGCGTGGTACAACAGTTTCCTATGCCACTATACACTGAGGTCTATTAAATAACATTAAACCAGCATGATATACCAGTAACTTTAGAAAAAGCAAGGAAATTGTGGATTCACCTAATTTTCCCACCATTCCTTTGTGTCGCCCAACCCTCTTACTCCAATACATAACTTATTTTTTTTTGTTAACCAAACTAAATAAATAACAAATAAAGTAGGAACCCCCAGGACCTCATAACAACTCGGATGTTATCTATGCATCTAGTATAATTGAAAACTGATTGTTATAACCCCTGCCTAAAACATAGCAAGGGTTTTTTTTATCCATGAATAGGTTTTAGTTAGCATAAAAATTATAAATGAGTGACAATGTATATTTACATGATATATTTATCAATTATATAGATAAGCTTTTTTTATATTTTATTCAACAAATGTCCACTCAGGTTAACGGAGCATGCAATGCAATCTTCTAGCCATTTGGGGCCGCTGGTGCACAGGTGTATATATAAATGTGTTCCTGTGCAACTAGCTACCATTTTAGAATCTGAGGTTATTGGGCATATAGAAGATCATTTATTACATCCCTCTTTTTAAAAATTATTTTATTTTTTGGAGTAACCTCTTTTCATGGGTCATGCACTGAGGTCAGGTTGGCATATCCATGGTGGTATACTATGTATGTATGTATATATAAAAAAAATTTTTTTAGTGCTATCAGATGTACTTAGATTATAATAAAGAGGAGTTAGTGCGTTACTGAATAACACACTGGTAAATGCTAAACTGATTAGAATATAAATTTACAATGATTATTTCTGGACAAAAATCAGAAAAATTGTTTCTATACTGTATTTTTTTTTTTACTTTTGTGGATTGCTTAATATGATTAGAAAATCTGTTATTGGTTTTTAACAAACATAACATGACCTGTTGAGCCCTGTTGAGTGTGTTGTTTTGATGTAGATAAAATACAAGAAAAAAGTTATGTGTTTTAAACATGTTTTGCTAAAAAGCTTATCCTGGGTCACATCTTAAACAAGACAATTAGATTAATTATATGTCCTGATGTAATATTCCACAAAGTACGTAACACGTGCATCATTTAAGTTACTTAATTGTACAGACTCTCCCAAAATGATTAAAGGTGGTGTATGTGACAGAAAATTGCAGCTAATTGGCTATAAGAACAGGTATATGAGCCAAGGAGATAACTTAAAAGAAAAACAGGATATTGCATTTGAGGCATTTGTTCTATGCCTAGTAATACATTTGTCGGAAATTAAAAGAGAAGTCACTCAATCCAGATTTTCTCCAGTCAGAATTACACTTGTACACAATTTATAAATCTTTGTGTTTTTTTACATAGATATTAGTTTTAAACGACCGTTGTTCTGTAAGATTGAAAGGCCATACTGCTGCTGCATCAGTCCCAAAGCTTATGACACGTTTTTGGCCTAGTGTGCCAGATGACCAGGCCTGGTCTCGAAATGACCCAAAAGATTTTCAGCATATTCCCATATTTGAACATACTTTATACAAGCCATATCAGGAAACACAACATCATCGAAGAACATGTACACCCATGGATTTTATTATAGTTGGACAGCTCATAACTACAACATAGGATACTCCATTGTTGGAGCAGGGCAACACATAGAAGTGTCAAGACTAAATGGATATGGTCAGCTGGTGAGGAAGGCCTATACAGCTGTATAAATTATTGTTGTTATATGTGTTAATAAAAGAAAGTGAACACATTCTTGGAATACCATGAATTTAGCTGTTTATTTTTTTAGATATAGATATAAATTATTGGAAGTAGCATTACTATTAGCTTACCTATCAGGTTTGGGAACAGACTGATATTATTAATATTATACATCCAGGAGAAATATGGCTTGTATGTAAATATGTATGTGTTGTAAATATACAAATAAAGTATATTTAAAGTTTCCATTTTCTGTAAATACATTTTCTGGCTTCAAAATAGTATGTTTATAGTCATTTTCATCAGGTTTTACTGAATTGCACTACAGCAGTCGAGTTCCAAGTTTGTCTTACAGTCTAAAAGTTAAGTTGGTAGTCGAGTTCATCATCAAGTTTTTCAGTTCTCCTTTTCTATTACAACTTGGCTTGAGTTTGGGCTCTGTCAAGTTAAGCCAAGTAGGACTAAGCAACTTTATTTTATTGTTGAGTTGGAAGTTACATGGATATTGTTGAATCTCTGAGATGGACAATTCAGTTCAACTTTTCAGTGTCTGTCATTTAAACATAATTCAACTGCAAGCTATTATTATTATAATTTTTTTTTACTTATTAAGTGCCAACAAATTACTTATCACTGTACAATTTAACCAGGGCAGTTATCACATAAATAACAAATATATATTAGTACATACAGACACATAAGGAGTTGAGAAGCATGCCCATGTGCTTGCCATTTAGCCTTATGGTACTTTTATACAAATTTGTTGTCAGGAATGGCAGGCTTTTGAGGGCCCTGCTCATGAGCTTACAATCTAGTTGAGTGGTATGGGTAATTGGAACAAAAGGAGGGGTGACAAGATGGAGTAACAGTAATTAGGGCTAAAAGGTTTCAGGATGCAAAATAGGATGTGTAAAGAAAACGAACAGAAAGGTGAGCGGGTTGGTTTTAGTGCTTGGTTTATATTGTGGTTTGCAGAGGGCTTGGGGTATTTCAGGAAAGTTACAAGAGGGAAGAGAGGGACATGAATAAGAGAAGTTAGTTTATAATTAAGAAAAGAGGCCACGTTATGGCTGTAGGAGGCCAGAGTGGGAAGGCATCAAGGTAAACAACATTTGGCCAAAAAAATTTGCTACACGTATGGGAAAAACATGCATAATAATACAAAATATGAATATTTAAACTTGTTTGCAGATCTGGCCAAATGAGTTGAATACATTTTTTGATTCTTGCAAGGGCTTCTCTTCAGATGGTTTCAGATGGTGGTTTGCAGAGGGCTTGGGATGTTTCAGGAATGACAATTTCCATAGTGACAAGACTTTTAATTAATAAAAAGAGAGTATCATATGGACTGTATTATTATTGAGAGATCCATTAGCAAACTTTGGAGTGACCTATATTAATATCCCACAGGCAATCTTTAATATAAATCTTTAGTCTGAGCGTGCATATTCTGGCTCAATGGGATCATTTAGGAGATCTGGGTTAGACCTATCAAACTCATTAGCTATTTCCGGCTTGGTGTGCTTTTCATGTAATGGCTGATTTAAGACTCAATTTTCCATAGGTCAGAATAGGAACACAACTAGAGTACCAGTTTTTGAGAGATCCAGGTATGTGGTGTGACTGAATGTAACAGTCATTTATGACAATAATTCTCTGTATACAGTACATTCCAGTACATTGGAATACAAGGGCAATATTTACAATTAGGTATTCTACACTTAAGATTTACAGTCACCTTAATAAACATATAAAAAAGAACCACAGAGTTTTTAATCTAGGTATTTGGGGTTTACAAGACATGTAGTAAAAGATAATATAGAACAAGTATGCTTGTAAAAGGTGATGAGTATTATAGCATCCATAGACAGAAGCCCTTCCTATTACAATTTTACATTATGTACAAAGGGCAAATACGACTTCAGAGTTCCTTTGACACCTCTTCAACTTGTCACTTTTCACTAATGAGCCCCAATTGCAAGCTCCATATCCTGTTTGTCTGCAGTGGAAAGGTAAAGCACGGCAAATGAAGATTGCTTTCAACGGCTTGTTGAAAATAGCTCATCAGATTTGTGAGGAGACAGACACTTTAAGTTATGAATGTCTAAATAGTACATAGTGCTCTTCCATTTGGAAGCAAACTTCAAGGCAGGTTCAAAAAGTTTTGGCAGCAAAGGTGATTTAAGCTTATCCTCAGGACATACGTACATGCAAAGAACCTTTTAGTTTGATATACAGTGCTATGCTATAAATGCTATAGTAAGTAAGAATGCTTTCAAAAATAGACATGTTAATAGATTATTTTTATCATTTAACAAAATGTAAAGTGAGAGAACGGAAGAAGAATCTAAATCAAATCAATATTTGTGGTTACCACCCTTTGCCTTCAGTAACAGCATCAGTTCTACTAAGTACACTTGCACAAAGTCAGGGATTTTGTAGGCATATAGTGAGGTGTATGATGAAAATATTATACCAACCAGGTGTTAAGGATCGTCAATTTAATATGTAGGTTAAAACAAAATCATTAACAGTTCTTCATAACTGGGTGAAACTAACTAAAAAGGTGAGGTTGCTAAAAAACAGTTTAATGCCAAAAGTCATACGCCATGGCAAGACAAGACACAAGTCAAGGCAGACAGGGGTTCCCAGTTGTTCTGCCCAAGCACTTTTGAACAAGCACAAAGAAACGGGAAATGTTAGGGACCGTAGATGCGGTGGTCAGCAAAGGAAACTTAGTGCAGCAGAAGAAGATACATCATTCTCACTTCCCATTACAATTCGAAAGTGTCCAGCACTACAATCAGCTCAGCATTGGCAACAAATAGTGGGACCCTGGTACACCCATCTACTGTCCGGATAAGTCTGGTTAGAAGTGGTCTTTATGCAAGACTTGCAGTCAAAAATCCATACCTCCGACATGAGCCAAGCAACTCAAATATTCACGAAAACACAGGAACTGGGGTGCAGAAAAATGGCAGCAAGTGCTCTGGACTGATGAGTTAAAATCTAAAATATGTAAAAGCTATAACAGAAGTCAGTTTGTTCACTGAAGGGATGGAGAACGGTACATGAATGAGTGTTTGCATGGTGGAGGTTCCTTGCAAATTTGGGGACGCGTTGGGAGTTGGAGGATTTGGTCAAAACGAATGGTCTCCTCAATGTACAGGCAGACATGTAGCCATCATACAATACCATTAGGGAGACATCTGATTGGCCACATTTTTTTTTTGCATCATGACAACGACCCCAAACATACAGCCAAAGTCATTAAGAACTATCTTCAGTATAAAGAAGAACAAGGAGTCCTTAAAGTTGTGGTACGGCCCTCACAGAGCCCTAATCTCAACATCTGTCTGGGATTACATAAAGAGATAGAAGTAATTTAGGCTGCCTAAATCCATAAAAAATTACTGATTTTATTTGCAAGTGTACTTAGTAGAACTGATACGGTTACTGAAGGCAAGGGGTGGTAACACCAAATATTGATTTGATTTAAATTTACTCCCTTCGCATTTTGTTAAATGATAACAAAAAACTATTAACATGTTTATTCATACTGTACAGTAGTTTGCCTAAAAATGTTGTACAATACTGTATATTTTTTTCATATTTACGTATGGCAGTTTGGGATTTTTTCTAAAATACACCTAAATACAATATTGAGCCTGACATACCAATTTCTGTTTAAACTTTCTAGATTCCTGTACTTTTCTTTCAAGAACGCTCTGGAAATTGTGAGCCGGTTGGAATGTTAGGCATTATTTTATTAGAAAACCTGTTTATGACCTTAAAATTAACCTCAAATTATATCAAATGTCAGAATATTTTTTCACAAAATCTACTTTAAACAATTATATGGTTTCATGGAACATATTAGATTTTTTAATACCTCATCATACGTGACTGCTTCACTGAAATACTAAACTAAACTTTAAGTGACATAATGATTTATTCTGTACAATGTGCTGTGTCTTATGACAAATATAACAACTTTGGCTGTTTTATATGTTTTTTAAGGTCTTACGGTGTTTAAAATTACACTTCACAGGTTTTGCAATTTTACGCATACACAAAGGCCCTATATATTCTATTTTGCAGTTAGGTCTGTTGCAGGAAACTCACCATAAGGGCTTTTTTCTAAATACATAATTACATTTTGTCATGTTCAATGCTTTTTCCCTTACCATAAATATTCATATTGTGTAATCAAATATTAATTGTTTCAATATTAACATAAGAAATACTACAAAACCGGTATTGTTTGCTTTAGGTTAACTATGTAAGTGTTCCATAATAACCGATTTTATGTATATATATATATATATATATATATATATATATATATATAAAGTTAACAAGGAAATGATGTATAGAACAGAATATATATACTGTAATACAATCTGTATTTGTCTAGCGGGCTCAGCTATGCAGACAAACATTCTTATATGTCTCAGGTGAGGTCTTGGCATGGCCATACAGAATGGTTCGACAAGCAGTAGGACACCATGTGTACAGTAAGATGAAGGAACCTGGTATTAAGTAAATAAAACATTTATGTTGGAGAGAGCCAAGTTACCTCGCATTCATATTGTGGGGTTTTCAGCTTCCTACACAGAAGTCAACTGAAAATCCTTACATGTTCTGCCATGGTTAGCACACATGTAAAGGGGACTGAAATCCCTTCTAGATAAGCAAGAGGTTACAGTATAATACATATCATAAATGAAACAATGTAGTACATAACACCAATTCAATAGAGGTTTCCTCTGCTATGAAGCGTGTCTGAATGGCTGTGGTCTCTAAGGTGTTCTGATCTTATCAGGTATGTCATACACGAAGGTATATTTACACAAAATGAAATATACATTTTTAAACAAAACTTATTGAATAATGTTTCTACATTTTAACATAATAGTTCAAACTATTTACCTTAGAGGGATAAAATCAAAGTTTTAAGACAAACGTTATGTTCATACCTAGGAGCTAGACAAGGCTTTACCCAGAGTCTCCAGATGAAGAGCTGCTTCCCCTAGACTCTAGGTCAGTTTCGTCAGTGCTTTAGCAGACTCCTGCTCACAACAGTCTAACTAAGGTTAGTCCTGTTCCTTTGTGTAACTTGCCTTGCCTCCTGTATGAAGCTGCTTAACCAGAAGAGGGGGTGCTCTGGCAGCCAATCATGAGAAGCTCTCTGTTATGGTGATGGTATGTTTACTTAGCTTTATGAAAATGTAGGGTATCAGGCATTTAGATTGTCTGTACTTATTGAGCACTTTGATAGATATTCCTAATTGTTGGGGCTGCATGGGGTACTAGGGTGTCTCTTTATATTAAAAACATGGTAACAAATTGTGGATGCAAAACACGGAAAAGGAACTGGGAAAAGCCTCAACCATTATAGATGGATCAAACCATTATAAATGGTGGGTTACACAAATGGGTACTGGTAGCCATTAGGTAATGCAATTAGGCTAATGAAATAGATTCTTCCTAGTCCACATTTGTTCTAGGTAGAGATGGGAAGGTCTGGGAAAAAAGCAGAAACAAGTTATTTCCATTTTTTTCCAAAGTATTTTTTTTTCCAGAAAAATGGAAACAAAATGGAGTGTGGAATATCTTCTTTTACAATGACAAATAATATATTCATGACATGGCATTCAAACTATATTACATGAAGACCTTTATGAAAATAATGCCAGTTACTTAACTTTATTTATTTGTAATTGGTGCTAAGGTGCAAATCTGATTGGGTGTTTGTGATTGCTCTCCTAGTCCAATACATGTAGGAGGATTAGAGGAGATATTTTGTTTTTTTGTGTTGATGGTTCCTTCAATTATTTTGTTCCATTTGTTCTCATGGATAGTTGAAATGTTCTTAATATATACAGACCTTGTTGTTCTATTTGCAACAAAAAACTGAATTATTTACTGAATAAGCTGTACTTTTATTTCAAACATTCTAGATATACTGCATTTCATGTTCCCAGTATTACAAAAGAACTTTTAAAATTGTAAAATTACTCCACTCTGCAATTTTTCAATTTTTTTCTGAAAACCTGTGTTTTCCGGCTTTTTTCCATGGCTTCAATATTTACAGAAATGTTTCATCCCTAGTTCTAGGTCAATAAATATTGGCACATGAAAATGTAAAATGTACTTGATTTATGTCATTTTACCTAATTAAGTTTACTGTATATACAGTACACTCATGGTAGTATAGCAACATTTTAAAAGGGTTATTGATGGAATATCAATAAATTACCTAATTAACTTTTTGTATGTGTAAGGATACCTAACCGCACAAAAAGTGTTGGCCTTTTAAATGGGTAAGAAAATCAGAGACTATGTAGAATAAAATACTTTTCTTCATCGTGATCTTTCGGAACCTGGATTCCAGTAGTTCAGCCAACTTGACAAAGGTTGGTGAACACAAACATAGTGACAAATAGGGAATGTCATTTTTAGCTTCACAGTGTACTTTTTTCTAGAGAAAAATTAGCCTTGCGTAAAAAATTAGACATTTGTTTTCAAAGCATCAGTTTAACCACAGTTTGTAATACTGCTCCATTTAGAAATTTGATCTCTGATTTTATTTTGTATTATGGTTGGCTATGGCCAGATATTCTGTGCAACTACAAATATCATTATGTTCATGTTTTGTTCCCACTGCTTTGTTGAACAATTGTTTAAATGGATATTGACCTTGAAAAGTGATGAAAACCCATTTTGTAACACAGTATTTTAAGTCTTTTGGCACTTCTGGAATTTATCTTGCCTCAAGTTATCTTCAAATGTGTGTCCTGTGTTTAATTAGCATGCAGTATATTTCCATGTATGGTAGATTAAACAAACTCAAATATTGTAGCTCCAATATATCTAATATAATGATGAGATCCATATACTAGAACACCAACTGATTTCATTTAACAGCTGCAGTGATGATGGATTATTCTGGAACAAGGAAGAAACCTATGTTTATTCTTTTTTTAAATGCTGTGATCTAATAAAATATATTAAAATCAAGTCATGGGACTTATTCTTGGAAAGTGTCAGAAAGCTGTAACTGATTTATAATAATATCTGTATAGAATTATGTTGTTACTTGCTTGAGGGTAGATATGGCTAGGTAGGGTTATAGGGTAACTTTAATGGATCTGCCATATGAAGATCACTATAAAACATCAGATAAATATCAGATAATCTTAAAACAAGAGGAACTTGTCTTGGAGTTCAGTACCTTGTACTGCCTAACCACGAGTCCCTGTTCCCAAAGGACTAAAATGCAATGAAAACATTGTAAATTGTAAGTGGAATTTTATAGGTCTCTTTGTAAAAGGTCAGCTTCAGTTAAGTAGTAAGATGGATGTTAGAATAAAGACTAGCACTTCGTTGTATCACAACAAGACATATTAGAATTATCCCGACACATACAGTAGATATAACCATAAATATCTCATTTCCAAATGTAATGTTTTATGATGTAGTTTTGCAATTAACTCACCATAAACAATAAAAAAAAACCTTTGCTATCACAATTGAAAAAAATAATACAGATACAGAGAAGCAAGCTTCAAACTAGTAAAAGTCTTAGTTGCTTAGTTGCTGTAGATCAAAGAGGTAACTCTACGCTACTTGACTACATCCAACAAACAGCAACTTGCCTCTGGAGAAGCCAGGTTGAAATAGCTGAGTTGGAACACTGAGCTCAATTTTTCATCTTGCTTGCAACTGGGATTAAGGAATAATTAAAGGTAACGGCAAGTCAGCGTTGAGGGACAAGCTGTCTTGCTGACAATCAAATTGTCTTTAGTGAAGAGGCAAGTTACTCCTTTTGATTTGACCTGCTCAGGTTTGCCTGGAAATGGCAACTAATCTGTCAGCTTGTGTGAAATTGCATAAATTGGCCTTTATGCATTTGTCCTCTTTGCCCACTCCCCAGCTCTTTGGTTTAAAGGAGATGCGTTTGGCCGAATTCAACTCTTGCTTGCCACTACAAACTCACACTAACCTCACAGCCAGCTCCAGTACTGGCATTTACAATGGTTCCAAAGAGGCTGAGGTAATCCCTGCACGCATGCACAAAAAGCGTTCGGACTGACTTCAATAGGAGCACTGTCAGTTTGGGATCTGAATCACCAAAGCAGGAAAAGACACCCCTTGCAAAATATCGCTTACCCGATGACAGAGCCACCCAGGCAGCAATCAAACCCACGGAGGTCAAGAATTGATAATAAGGATGAAAAAAAGAGTGGTCAGATCATCCAAAGATCAGTAGACAGGTCCGATGCCTAATAACATAGGAAACAAACCAGAGGTCAGGAACTGTGGGCAGGCAGACAAAAGGTACAATATATACCAAAGAAGAGCTGAGGAGAGCAGTGGGCATTGGAACTATACAACTAGAGCACTGGAATAACCAAGCACTTAATCTTTGGTGCCTTTCTACAGGACCCATTCTGTGCACAAGCTATACCCACTGGTGTTGTAAGCGTACTGTGTGCACGTTCGCCTGACAGAGGAAGAGACATTCAACTTCTCCCTGGAGGTAACACGGGGCGGCCACCGCAATAAATACTTTCCTGCCACTGACCAGCTGAGGAGCGGAAAGTGAAATGGAAATTGGACAATGGTTGAGGAAGTGTGGTGCAGCTCTAAAGAAATTATCATTATTTATTGATGAGGCAGCATTGGAGCAGAGTGTCTCTTTAAGAAACACTGATCCTGCTGAGTGCTCCACTTTTCATCGCAACTACTACTTGAGCATAAGAATTGTAATTGTTGCAATATTTAACTGAAGCCAGCTTGCTATGAGTGGTAACTTTCTGTGTCTTTTGTCTGGAGGTTTTTGTAATATAAGAAAAGAAAATACAATGTCTCTTGAATTCTTATCCTAAATATCTCCCATGAAGAACATATCATTTGCTTTTACAATGGCAGTACAAAAAGCTCATTTAGTAAGCACTTTGGAACATACCCAAGCCAAAATGGCAATCAGGGTTAAATAGAGTGCATAGCTCAGGTTTAGAACGCTATAATGAAAGCACCGCTGTATTAAGCGCATGTAAATGTGTTACATATTTCATAGAACAGGGTTCTTAAAGAATAAAAGACTTCTGAATCAAATTACATAATCATACTTTATTAACATAAGATACAAATCTGTCTGCCTTTCTGTGTGGATACTTTGTCTGTCCATATTTCTTTCTGCTTGTCTTTCTGCCTGCTCTGTTTGCCACAGTATGGTGCACATAAAATTAAGTAATCACTTGTCTTTGGTTCCATGAGTCATTCGAGTTATTGAAATTTTAATTACAATTCCTAGACATGAATGTTAACAAAACATAGCTCCTTAGTTTAAGATGGACTTTTAGTGTAACGTTATAAATGTCGGTTTTATGATTAAACAAAAATAGTAATTAGGTCATTTTCTATTTGACTTATTTGCGATTGACATTTTTTTTGTTAAAAAAATAAATGGTCATTTCTGCCATACCTTGTTAATTTTTATACTTCAAACACAGATGTGGTAAAGAAAACACCAGGACTGTTGGAAGATTAAATAGTAGTGTTTGATTTCGGCATTACTTTTTTAAAGCTCTGAATTGCACAACTAAAAAGCAAAATTCTTGGAGCTTGATTTACAGTGTATGGTTATGAGTCTCTAGGGTCACTCCCGCTCACATTTGATGCCCATTGACATCCTTATAAGGGATTTGACAACTTCCGGAGTAATGTGTGTATTGTGTCTGCACACAATTATTCCAGGTATAACTTGCCTGCATGCTCGTGGATATGTGCCCACCAATTATACCAACAGTCTTCATTTTCAGGCACTGACTTATGTAGCTGACCTTCTGATTCCCATGATTGGCCCAGAGCGGTGAAAAATCTATAGAGGTTTGTGGTGAAAGGGTTAACACTCAGACCTACAGACCTCATGACAGGTGCAATGTCAATATTGTAATTAGATTAGACAAATAAATGTTATTTTATGTTTGAAGGAACTGACCAAACTTCCCCTTGGTGGATTTATGTTTAAGTTACCCTGTATCTGTCAGGATACAGTGTGGCAACAGAGAGACCAACCAGAATCCCAGATCAGAGCTTGTCTGCCATCCGCTAACACTTTAACCAGGTGTCGCTTGGACCCTAAACGATGGATCATGTTGCTTTTTGTACTGTGGACAGAGGGGTCCTGAGCTATCCAACCTGCTTGATTGGGTGCTCCACAGGGAAGCCCGGGAATCCACCTTTTCTTTTAGGGGAGACCCCAAGATACCAAGGGTCACCTTGTTAATGGGTGAGCTCCTTTGGGAAGGCCCTGAAACAGCATTTTTATATCCCCTGGACTATTTCTCCAAAGGGGTTCCTAAAGGCAGGTGCCAGATACATAATCATGTTAAGAAACCCCTTATAATATTTTGGTGCGTGTGAGTTGGTGTGTGGACATTGTTGAGAACTGTGTGTATTTTGTGGACCCATTGTGTGTGTTAAAGTAATTGTGTTCCTTATCTGAATGAGCTGTGTATATAAGGCTGTGTGTTTCTGCAATAAAGTGTTCCATTCTCACCTCAACATTGGATCTGTCTGATGTTTGGGGTTGGTTGTTATGGTAGCTCACTGTCCTTTTCAGGGAAGTACCAGCATAAGCTATGCTGCAGGTAGCAGCGCCATCACAGCTCCAGTACAGTGGTGTCCCTCTTCCTCCCTAAAGCGCTAGTCTTATCAGGCGCTGAATGGGTTAATCTTTGGTGAGAAGGAAGCACATTTTGGAGGGGGTACCCAGTCTGGTACAGGTTTTCCTGTCACAAAATCCATATGTCAGTACAGATCTATTTGTTGTAACCTCCATTGGTCCCTGCTACCAAGGCTCTCTCTTTTTTATGTCTCATTTTTTCTGTCCAGTCTACACTGACCTGAACCCTGGGCCCTGTGTATGTTAATGATATTCCGTGCGCAGTCAACCAGCCTTTTTGTTACTCCTAAATGATGGACTGTGATCTAATCTCTAACACCGTGATCCTGAACCTATGACTCAGTGTCCTGACGAATTCCCAATTACTAAGCAAACCTGTTTATGCTAACTCCTGGGCTATTGAACATAATACACAAAAAGCTCTAACTACCCTGACATTTTAATTTTACTTGGAAATGATTAAGATTCAATTGGGCAGCCCTTTATTATTTCTCTTTACTGGCCTGTTCTAAGCTCACCAGCTCAGCCTGCCTAACATGCCTCCTACATTGTTTATCCTACTGCCCACTGATAAGGACTTTTATTAAAGCTGACCTAGTAGGCTATATGTTAGATTCATGCATTCTCATTCGTATCAATTTCAACAAAATTTGTCAACTCTGATAATGAGGAGGGACCCCCAGCAAAACAAAAAAAATGAGGCAAAGAAAGCCAAATTTTTGTATTTCATTGTGTTTTTTTTCACTTTCACTGCCCTCTCACACTCTCTCTCACGCTCACTTTCGATGTCTCCTTACCTTCTCCCTTGACCTCTTCCATGTCCTCTTCCATGTCCCTGTTTCCTTTCTCTCACCTCTGCCTTTTCTTTTGACTGTTTTTGTCTTCTTTTCCCTGTATCTTTTTTCTTCGTCTGCTTCTTCTTGAACCAGGCCTCCCCGTAACTTCCGCAAAAGGGCAGATCCCCAGGTTGGAGGAACAGGGTAGAGGCTGTCAACGTGGCTCCGGCCTTTTGCAGAAGTTCATTGAGGAATGATACTGTATTTATGAAGCTGCATTTAGTTAGAAAAGTGTTGAATTTCACATAGTGGATAATACAAAAGAAGTTGAACATTAAAAGTCCAATTACTATACTGGTAAGATAATTGTATCCAAATGCAGATAAAATCAGAAAGGCCAATAAAAGCAGATGAAGCAAAGATTAAACAAATACGATTGTAAATACCATTTATATTAGGAAACGTGATATGTAGAGATAATTTTATGGTTCTAATGTAGCCACCTGGCACTGCATCAATTTCCCCATAATGTTTGGTGCCAATGCTTAATTAATGAAAAAACATAATTATACACACAGGTGGGTTATATTTGCTTTATGAAGGAGAAATACAAGGCTTTACATCACAGGGATTCCTGCATTTAAATGCACATGTGTGTGTGTATGTTTATGTGTATTTGTATTGTACTTACAGTGAGATGACCTTAAAGATTTCGCAGTTAACTTAAAAATAATATTCCCTTCTATATTTTCCAAAACCTCTTCTGTTGAAGAGTATTGTAGTATTTTCATAGGATACATAGGATGTATTTGACAGACTTATTTGATACATAGCAAAAAAACAATGACTTTGTTTTGTGTACTTTGTATTTTAACAAGTATTTGGTTTTGTGACACATTACTAAGATACATGAAACATTGGACTGTAAATAGGTAAAAGATAGTCAATCCCGTGTATCATCAAGCTGGCACAAGTAGCACAGGGATGTGGGAAAAGGAGATTAACAACAGAAGCAGAAAGATCAAGAGATATGTCTGAGGGGAAGGAGGGAGAAAAAGTGATGACAGCCAATCAAATGGCAGCAACTCAATGGATTTAGGCATGTAGACATGGTCTAGACAACTTGCTGAAGTTCAAACCAAGCATCAGAATAGGGAATACATTTCTGTATTCCTATCTTAAAAGTTATACTTATCTGGTATATGAAAAACCTTTCAATAAAAATTAATTGAGAAAAAAAAAAGAATAGGGAAGAAAGGGGATTTAAGTTACTTTGGACGTGGCAAGGTTGTTGGTTCCAGACGGGCTGGTCTGAGTATTTTAGAAACTGCTCATCTACTGGGATTTTCATCTCTAGAGTTTGCAGAGCCTTTCTTTATAGTTTACAAATAAGTGCAGAGACAGAGCGCCAGGCTGGAATATTGTGCCCCCTCAGCTATTTTTTACAGAGGTTATATTATGGAGACCGCCTTTACACACATACACTGCCCATACACACTGCTTTTACACGCATAGACAGATACACAGCCCTTTCACACAACTGCCCATAAACACAAATATACACATACACTGCCCTTACACACACCTGTCCATAAACACACATACACATACACTGCCCTTACACAGGACTGCCCACACACGCTGCCTTTACAAACAGCTGCCCATAAACACACATATGCACATACACTGCCCTTACACAGCCCTGCCTTTACACACACATATTTACACATACACACATCAGCTTACAAACACACAAATACCAACACTGCTTACACACACCTGCCCATATACTGCCCTTACACCCCTTTCTCCTCATCTCGTACTTTTCATCTTCCATCCTACAGCTTCCACCCTGTAGTGGGAGCGTGAGGTTTGTAATTTTAGACCTCTGCTTTAGTGCTCCCTCATCACTATGTGCCAGCTACTGATGAAGAGCACTGGGATAAGACATCATATCCCAGCAGTTGCTATCAATTACCGGCATGTAGAGATTATGGAGCATGGAAGCCGAGGCCTGAAGTGACTTCGCATTTCCTAATGTTGGGCCGGTTAGAGGGGGTTTGTGGTCTCCCCAAGCAGCCCTGCTGAGCAGGGCTGGTTGGGGAGATTACAATCGTTTACCTGCCTCAGTGCGACCCTGAAGAACAGTCCAAGGGAGGTTGCCTCTTTGCTTGCCCCCTCCCATATATATATATATATATGCTACTGTTTTAGGGGAAACTGCTCAGTGTGCCCATACATTTAGATTGCACTGTGCCATTTGGACCTGCAACTGCGGGGGTTCAAAATTCATTTGGGGGGGCTAAAAGGGGATACGATGCCTATGATTAGGGGTAACTAAGTACCTGCCAAATAGAAAATCCTGCACTGAAAGTATAGGTATCATCTAACACTGATATGATACCATTACTGTGAGTCTGTTGAAATGCTGGGTGGGTACAAATGAGAGCACTCTGACAAACTATTATAGTTTTGCTGGACCATTAAACACTAAAACTAGAGGGCTGGAGGCTTAGATGTAATTTACTTTACGGCAAAGGTGTTAGAAACATGGAGCAGCCTCTCAGAAGAAGTGGCAGAGTCTAAATACATTGAGGGCATTTATTCATGTATGCGATATTATAGTCTGATTCTAAGACAAGACCAAGGACTAATTAAGGTAGGAGTCTTTACATCAAGACAAACGGGCAGACTAGATGGGCTAAAGTGTTTTTATTAGCTTATCAAGTTTCTATGTTTTTACAGATTGCTGAGATAACAGGAATGTTGTCCTATTTGTGTGTTTGGGCATGGTACATTCTGGGAATGTACCTTATTATACACTGGCCAAAGACTTTATGTTGTGATATTAAGTTTAAATCATAATTTCATTCTTAGTACAAACCCTCACATTTCTCATTGTTTTTCACATCAAGTAGCCGTTCCAAAATTACATTAATCAGGCTCTTTTCCAAGACAAACAATTGGTTGCTGCCTCATTTGTCATCCGATGCAAATTAAAAACAACAGACCCGACCAAATATAATGAGGGAGTTGGCCAACTATGTGTTTATTAGGGTACACGTTATTTTTGCTCAAAGTATAATATGACATGATTAATGAATTGAAGCTAACTAGCTAATGGGTTGCACATGAAAAATAAATATCCCTCCTGTAATAAATGAAACATTATGAGAAATATAACTAACATCACAAATTATAATATCTCACCCTGGATGAAAAAAAAATTTTCACGGCCCACACTGGGGTTTATCTTAAGGGCCACATTGCTACACCAGACGAAGCCTTTTCCTGACAGCGATGTATTGGCCTTTGGCGCTGCCCTGTGCCCGTCCCAGGACATTCTCTCCAAGGCTGCCATCTTCACTGCATTAAATGGCATTGCACACCGTTAAGGTCACAAAGCCCTGGCATTTTAATGATCAAGTAGCCCGTCTGAAAAAGTTATGTAATTTCCACCAATATCAACCTCCTATGGTTAATTTCATAATAAAAGGTCTCCAAGGGCAGACTGGAAAGAAGGGGGCTAGGACATAACATGGGGTGTTTGGATGTGGAGTTTTCATGCTTTATTCAGCCTACAAGGGGAAGGTGGTTGGTTGTCTTTTACCCCAGCCTGCACGATCTGGATTTTAATAGGGGCTGTGGTTAAAGTTAGCCCCTGGAGGCAGCCTAGGTCAAAGATCAATTAGCACCATGAGGAAGGTCCTGTAGTTTGGAACCTTAGTCAATAGTGGGTGCCCAATCCATAGTGTTGGGGTTATTATTAACACTATTTGGCAGGACACCACTACAAAGGGTCAAGGCATGATTGTTGACACCTATCAAGGTTGATTATGTAAGGTAAATTAAAATTGTTTATTAAAATCTGTATTCCTTTATTGGATGGAAGGTTTTTATCTAAACATTAAACATTTCTTGGTGTTCATGGTGATTAGGCTGCCCTTTAAGGGTCAATATATTTACAGGAGATTACCCTAGTTGTATGGTGAAGGGGCAAAGGGTTAAGACCCTTTTTGATTCCAAAGTGAATGTAACCTTAATTCCGTGATGTAGGAAAATGCATTGTTTAATCTCCAGAAAACATAGCTTTACTGAGTAGTTGCACAGAGAAATATGAGTTGCATGAAAACACGAGAGGAATTCAAAGATGTGCAGATAAAATGATTAATGATATAAAACCTGGGTCTATTATTGGATCATTTTAGATCTTGGCTAAGTAAAAATGTCATGAATATGATTATACCGATGTAGCTAACATTTCCATGTGTTTTAAGACTTGCAAAGAAATGCATTAAAACACTGCATGTGTTGGGAATTGGGTAACCAATACTACATATTTGATACAGTTAATATATTTCAAATTAAGCTGACGTTATATTTGGAGGCTGATCAAGCAAATGTCATGGGTCAGATATCAGCAACATCAAATAATGTAAAAAAATAAAGTCTTCTAGCATGTGTTAAAAAGGCAAACGATATGCAAGAATAAAAAACGTATTTGAATATTTGATTAAAACAATAGAATAACATGATATATAATAATAATAAAATGTTTGTATTATAGGTCATCACCTACAATAATTTTTATTGATCTATTTAAGTGATTAAATTAGCTATGTATTGTTTTATTTATATTGGCAGGTTTAACAAAAGCATTTTAAAGCACTTAAAGCAGCGTGCTTTTAACAATCTCACTTGTTTCAAAAATGTAATTTCTAAAGCAATGATGAAGTTGAGGGATGCACAACACATTGAAAGCACACCATGTGGGCGACACAGACCGAGGGCCACTAACTCAACAAATAAACCAAAAAATAGGATTCAACATTTTAGTATTACTTCACGGAAATGGTGACATGTCGGCTACGGCAGACTCTTTACGCTTTATCAATCTGCGAATTTACATGACCTTGCCCTCTCAAAATGATGGCCTAATATCCTGTTCAGCTACCTAACGTCCCCTTGACATATACAGGAACCAACAAGGTTCAATCCTGTTGCTAAGGGGGTATGGATTAGGGTTCCAAGTGCACATCCATCACACAAGCTTGTGCAATACACTAGCCGTGCTACCTGTAATAGAAATATAGAATTTGATGACAGATAACAACTACTGTATTCAGCCCATCTAGTCTGTCCATTATTCCTACTGTAAAGACTCGCACCTCAAATATGTCCTTGGTCTTATCTTATAGTCAGAGATGCATGTTTGACTTCGCTCACTAACCACTACAACTTCTTATGTCAGGTTGTTCCATCATCTTAGAACGCAAACAACAAGCACTGGTACATTGAACTGCTGGTTTTCTGGGTTTTGTGGAACAAGCAGTATTGCTTATTCACACCCGCATATTACTACTCACTTTTACACTAGCTCAAAGTCTAATTCTTTATTTTATACATTGTACCCAGAGGATGATATTTCTAAAGATATTTGAGAATATGGGACCAGTATTACAGAAAGCAGAAAGTACGCTTTAAAACATGATTTATGAGGATGTGGTTAGTGTGTAATGTAAAAATGCAGAGGTAAGACAGTACTGGCAGGCTCACAGCACAATCTGCTGGTTTAATACACCATATGTTCCGATGTTACAGTACGTTTCGTTTTTTAATAATGTGATAACTTCAGTTTTGCATCCATATACTTATTTTGCTATATTGTTACAATATGCTCTTTTTCTCTAAAAGTTCATATTTATTACATTTGTAAAAAAAACATTTATTTTAGTTTTATCAGGAATTCCCAACCCACTTCTCTTAGACTGCCCCCCACTTACTCTAACGTAAAGTCTCATAAAAACCCCACCTAGTCAGAGAAGCATAGCTCCTTTCCTAACTATACTGTCTCTATCAGCAGCAAAAGCGCACTGCTGCTTCACAGAAAAATGTAAGCAGTCTCAAGTCCTATGACACTGTTGATCTTCTATTGGTAAATGGTCGAAGATGTATGCTGTCCACTCACTAGTTACTTGATACTATATTGTATTAAACTTAATATCCTGTATTTCAACTTATTTTCACCACAATCACAAGTCACTAAGTCTGATCATATCCACCAACAATAGAATCCTTTGGGATGACCTCACAATTTCTGTTGGCTAAATGGGCACAGGTTCCCATAGATATACTTCAAAATCTTGTGTGGAAAGCCTTCCCAGAAGTAGAAGGGAGGGGGTAATTCTATATTAATGCCCATAGTTTTAGAATGACATGTCCAACAATCTCAAATAGGTGTGATGGGCAGGTGTCCACATACTTTTTTCGTCATATTCAGTGGTGTAAAAACTGGTACAACTGGTATAGGTCTGTGTGCTAACATGAATGTGTATGTATAGGTGTATGTGATTGTATGAATGTTTGTGTCAGCATTTGTGTGTGGGAGCATGAATGTGTGTTTGTGTGTTAGCATGGGTGTCTTAGTGTGTGTTAGCATGGATGTGTACGTGTAAGCAGTGTGAGCGAAACTGTGTGTTAGCATGAATGTGTAAGTGTATGTGAGCATGGATGCATATGCGAAAGTGTTTGTGTGTGAGAGCATGAATGTGTGTTAGCATAGATGTGTACGACGAAGTGTGTGTTAACATGAATGTGTATGTAAGTATGTGTAAGTAGACAAGCTATTTGCGGGCACTGACAAGCTGTTTTAGGCCAAAGATGGCACAGACATTTGATTTGTATTTAATTTTTAATCATAGAAATCCCAAAGCTCTGTGAGGATTATGTAATTTCAGAACACAAAGCCCTGCTTTACATCATTATCATAAATATACTAAGTCACAATAAAAACAAATATTATTTTAAAAACATGGATGTGACTTCCATTTAGTGATTGAGTAAAGTCTAATTGTGAAAACAGCATTCAGAAAATAGGAACCAGAAGCCACTCTAGTGTTTGAAGCAATGGTACTATTGACGCCAAGATTATGATTAGTAATATTAATAATTTATATGACATAAACACAGATCTTTGAATAACTCTGGGAATATTTTTTTTTTTTAGTGATGTGAAAACAATGTATATAATTAAATGATATTATAAAAAAACTGTAGACCACGATGTATGCTTTGACGAGAATGCTTTTGATGAAATCACTTCCATATGAACGCTAACAAACCATGCAGAGGTCTTAATAATGAATCACTTGAAGACTTAGAAGTCAGGAAAGCCCAAATATACAGTTCTGCATGTATGATTTACTTCTGGTCAGATACTCCTTACAGAAATGACAGGTTTATATTAGGAAGATTGATAAATAAGGAGCTAAATTACCAAAGGAATAAATCAAATTATGTTCTAGCTGCGTGGGATAAACTCATTTATACACTTCAAGGATTATTGCTAAGAAGTTAATGACGCTTCATTCTATATGAGTGCTGTGTAAGATTCCTGTCAAATGTCATCTCCATGGTTTTTTTTTTAACAGATCTTTGATACCCACAAAGGTGTCACAGGCATTAACTTTAGACGTTATAATTTCCCTTTTAAAAGAAAGATAGAAAGGAAGATAGAAAGTGAACATAGAAAGAAAAAAATATAGAAACAGGGGAAGAAAGAGAAAAACAGAGAGACAGAGACAGACAGAGACAGACAAAGACAGAGAGAAAGAGAGAGAAAGAAAGACAGAGACAAAGAGAGAGAAAGACAGACAGAAAGAGAGAGAGAAAGAAAGACAAACAGAAAGAGAGAGAGAGGGAAAGACAGGCATACAGAAAGAGAGAAAGAAAAAAGAAAGAGAGAGAGAGAAAGACAAAGAGTGAACAGAAGAAAGACAGAAAGAGAGAGAGAAAGACAGACAGACAGAAATAAAAAAAACAGTCGTTATCAGCCAGTGTTTTATAGTGCAGCCACTATTGCTTATTCAAGCAATAAATTATTTCAGCGATTTCTGGTCATAATTAGAATGAGAGTGATTATAATCAATAAATACTGTAGTTATCTAAATCATACCTAAATGCTTTATAGGAAATTAATGGCATCCCTAGGCACACCCAAAAATGATATTAGTGAACTCCGTAAATAATTTATAGACCTTATATCATCAACAACAGGTATGGCCAAAAAGATCCTCATTATTTTGATCCTATATAGGAGATCTGGAAAGACTGATATATGTAGACAGATCATCTGTCAGTGCTCATACACCATGTATTATATCTAACCGGATTTCTTTTTAACCAGAGATGCTTACGAAAATTACTTAAGGCAATGCGGCTTGTGGCAAACGTAGCGAGAAACTCTTACAATGTATATATGTGGTGTGTATGTAGTGTTTACAAATACTATATAATACTTGATATCTAGCATTCATGTTGTTTAAGTATATTCACTGGCCTAGTGTTTTTGTCACTATTTTTGGGACCGCACACTGTCATTCTAATAGAGAATTGCAAAATTCATCTCTTTTCAAGTTTTTGTACACTTATTTCTTCCCAATCTATTTCGTGAGAATGTAACTTTCACATGGAGCAAGGACAACTAATGTATGTACTATTTCTTTAAAATAGATACTAACGAGAACAATTCCCTTATGTTATCTAGATGTTGTGGATGATAATATATTTATTAGAAAGGTTTTGGGTTTTAACTACATTAAAATATAGTTGTTAAAAGAGTGTGATGGTATTACCATAAGTATTTTTTCTCTACACCTTCTGTTTTATGGAAACTTCTGAAGATGTTCTCTCCAGGCTTCAAGGTCATTTAAGTACGCAGGCCAAAATTATGACGACTTACACAGCATGTAAATAGTTTACCAGGTGATTTCAATTTAATATCAGATGTTTAAGAAACCCTCAAGTTACAAAATGTAAGACTTTTAATGAACAAGTGTTGCAACATCTTCTGTGGCTTCACATGCTAGTCCTCGTCCAGGGTCGCAGCACACTCATATCACTCAGCCCCCAAAAAGTCAGCCCCAAAAAAGTTTACCCACCACAGAAAGTAGGAGAGGAAGGTCAAATATCCTCAGCTCCAAATGTAGAGGGAAGACATACGTAGACTCCAGAAAGTCAGACTGCATCAGCTACGGAAGAACATGATCTGCCCTATAGAACATGATCTAGATTAGGACTGGTGATGGTGAGGCAGCTCTGGCACTTTTAAGGCCAATGGCCACCTGATGACTTAAGTGAAGCCAACGGCTCAATATGCACAGCCGCACGGTACGTTTTTATGCTCCCGTGGCATGTGACTGGGCATATCCAGCTGATGGTTGCACACTGCAGCACTTAATCTGCTGCTGGAACGGAGGATTGGGTGGGTGTCTGGCACTGTCGGTCAGCGGCCACTAGGCATTTGCCCACGTTTGGAATGCAAAATATAAAGTAAATGGTTAGCCACATTCAACCACGAAGGCAAGAATTCAATAGTCGGCAGAGTTCTATTAATGTGTATCTGATCCAAAGAAACACGATGCATATTCGACTGTGAATGCAACCAATGTGTTTTTCATTATCGAGTTGTATAACATGATACTTTTCCTACTTACACTAAAATCATCCTGAGTAAATGGGAAGAATGTCCCTAAAAGTTTTTTGTTTCTTTATAAGTTCTCTCCAGTATCTAACAAGAAAAGAATCGGTTATTCTAAAATATACTAAATTACACAAACAGATGTGCAGACTTTTTATTTTGAATCTTTAGAAGTCGTTATGTTATTGATGATAAAAGCATTGTATATAAAAGAAAACTGCATAGATAGGAGACACATATTCTGTATTTTTTTCCCAAGAGGTAAGCAGACATATCCTGAACAAATTAAGAATGAATATGAATAACTAAGTACCCAAAACATTGTAAATGTAAAACCAAAGAGACGGCTGGATATACAATGTAATTTGTTGCCTTACATCAATAATACAAGCCAACACATTAATGTCACCATCCATGTTTACAACCAATATCTCGGTTGTCATAAAGATTTGAAAATTGGCATACCTAATGAGTACCTGTGTATAAATTGTTGGTAGTATTTTTGTCTTTGCGTCTATGATGTTATTGTGGGTCATGTAAATTCATGGTTATCAGCAGGATAGAAATCCCACAATCTATCACTGTAAAGCCCTACCCAATGGCCTCAATCCTATTACAGTAGTGTCCCTCTATGGCCATATGAAGAATAGATAACACCCTAATTTAGAAAATAATTGGTTGAAAGTGGCAAAACTTAAAATCGTTACTAGTAGTAATACAAAAAAAGTCAAGACATGTATTGTTATATCTATGTCTAACTTTACAGCTATGTAGTTTATTTGCAACATATGAATCATTCATACAAAAAAGAAAGAGGTGCTAGATAATAAATAGCTGGTTTTGTTCCATATTTTGGTTACATATATTTCTTCTATTAAAAGCATTGGCTATGGGGATTCATAGTGTGCTTTTTAGTATTTGTATTTTTAACCCTTTGAGTGTCTTATGGCTATGTAGCCCTGATTAACGTAGTGTATATTTTTGTTTTACTGCAATTATGTTGTTATTAGTGTTTAAGGGATTTTTTAACAAAAACATTTTTTTCCTCACTACAGTTGTCCTTTAAATGTTACTGTTAAGTGTAGAATTATTTTCGAGAAATAATCTAATTCAAATTTTCCAACAAAATAATTTCTATTCAAGGAGGAGAATGAAGCAATCACTTTGTCTATAAATTAATAAAAATCTTCAGAGAACCTAATTACACTGATTGTCTACAGTTGGGTCTCTAGTGCTTTATTGTGTATATCAAAAACATCTGTCATTGTCACTCCTGCCAAAACTATGTTGGGATGTGCCAGATCTGTGGCTTCTCTAGACAGAAAACAGAAGTTTTAATAACTAAGCATTGTCCTAATTTTATGGTTTGGATAGAGGCGCCTCGAAACCCAACTAATATCATCCCATTTTCAATTATACTCCATAATGAAGATCACTTTTTATTCATTTATTCATTTTCAGACGGTTCTGTCTGTATCAGACACAATTTGTATTATAGTTATGTATTATAATTCATTGGATCTCTCAGTTAAAAGTACATTAGGCCATTTAATTATAGATTTTGTTCTTTTTAGCGTAAGCTAACCAGATTGTTAAAACAAGTCTTTTCTTTTTATTTCTTTCTAGCAATTTACCGACAAACGAGCAGAAAAACTATGCTATATTTTGTAGGATAAAAAACTATGAGAAATTATTTAATTATATTGAATATTACCGTATTTGCTCGATTATAAGACGACGTTTTTTTCAGAGCAAATGCTCTGAAAAATACCCCTCGTCTTCTAATCGGGGTCGTCTTCTAATCAGACCTCAAATAGAGGTCTGATTATGAGACTAAGATCCAGATCCCCCGCACCGCTGCAGGGGACCTGGATCCTCCTGTCTCCTCCCCCCCCCACTTACCGGTGCTTCCTGCTGTATTGCCGGGGCAGCGGATTGACGTCTACGCCATGCGCGTAGACAACGTCCGCTGCAGGCGGAAGGAGGTGTGGCTATCAGCAGGGGTTGTCTGCGTCCGTCGCGGATACCTTCCCCGACTGTCAGAGATCAGAGTTCCCCGGCAATACAGCAGGAAATTGGAAGCACCGGTAAGTGTGTGTGTGTGTGTGTTAAATGGGGGCATAGGGCATTTCTGGAATGCCTTATACCCCTATATGCCACTCTGGCACTTAGGGGGTTAAAAGGGATATTATGGGGCAGAGTGGCATATAGGGAGGTATAAGGCATTTCAGGAGGCAGAGTGGCGTTAAAGGGGCATTTAATAGAGCACTCTGCCTCCTGAAATGCCTTATACCTCCCTATATGCCACTCTGCCCCATAATATGCCTTTTAACCCCCTAAATGCCAGAGTGGCATATAGGGGTATAAGGCATTTCTGGAGGCAGAGTGCTCTATACAATGCCTTTTAACTCCCTTAATGCCACTATGCCTCCTGGAATGCCTTATACCTCCCTATATGCCACTCTGCCCCATAATATGCATTTTAACCCCCTAAATGCCAGAGTGGCATATAGGGGTATAAGGCATTTCTGGAGGCAGAGTGGCACATAGGGGGTCAAAAGGCATACCATGGGGCACAGTGGCATATAGAGGGTTAAAAGGCATATCATGGGCCACAGTGCCATATTAGTGTGGCAAGCCTGGGGGCAGATGTGCATAACTGGGGGACAGGTTGGAAAACACAAGGAAATAAAAACAAAAAAAATATTTTTCTCCATCATAGCTTTTATTTTAAAAAAATAGTTTACATGAATTAACATTTACTGGTAAAACTTTTTTCCTTTAGGGTCGTCTTATATTCAGGCTTTTTCTTTTTTTTCCTAAGTTAATATTCAGATTTTGGGGGGTCGTCTTATAATCAGGGTCGTCTTAAAATCGAGCAAATACGGTACTTAATTTATTGGTGTTGGTTATCGTTAATAACTTAAATAACATATAAAACAAATTTATTTTGAAGTGTAATTTACTTTTGTACTTTTTGGGGCAAATCTATTTTTTTTGGAAAACTGCTTGTGGTTTATCAATCAAATATTTTTAGAAAGTTTGTATTCAGGTGCATACTCTACCGCATCCCCCAGCCGACCGGAAATTTGATCAACAAAATACATAGTATTTCATGGGTTGCCATTGATATGATATTTGTCTGTGCCTTTTGAACCACCTGTTAGAAAGGCATGTAGCCAGCAAATAGATTTAAGATATAATATAGATATAATAATAGATATAATAAGGTCACCCTCTACTACTCCTGCCCTAAACATCCAGGATAGATATGTAGCCACAAAAAAAGACAGCAACTAAATCAAATTTAAGTCAGATCGACCTGAACAGAAATACACAGCATTTGGTATCCATTGTATTGAGTGTCTAAGGCCTGGAACCATTCCAACAGACTTTGCATGTATTTTATTTGTTTGTACACGCCATTTTCTTTTTCTTTACTTTTACATTTGTTTGCACACACCCTTTTCATTTTGCTTTGTTTGGGGCATAAATGACTTGTGTTTTAAGTGATGTGCTGGAAAATTAGGATTCTGGAATTGGGCTTCTAACTTGTTTTTTTTTTCTTCTTTTTTTTTTTTTACTTGTTTTTGCGGCTAAATCAAATTTCATTAATTTGTTATCTGTCTATTTTGTAGCTACAGTGGATTTTAGAGCAGGGACAAGTGATGGTATCGTTATGTTTATTTGCGTGCTTCATGAATTTTCAACAATGGTGATTAAAAGAAATCACAATTTATATAACCTATTAAATAATGCTAGTTAAATTAATTGTAAGAATTCAAAAGTCATAATGTGAGTACAGCACATTTCTCAGCCAAGGGCTTCTCATATCCTGTGGCATTCTCTACCTATTATACCCTCTTACCCTTTAGCCAGTCTGATAATAATATCTATTTAAACTATGCTAGATGATCACTTTTTCAGCATAATATAACTGATAAATTCAAACGTATATTCTGTACTATTTATTTTTTGTACCAAACTAAAACATCATATTTTATAGGGGGGGGGGGTCCGGATTATTTGTGGTTATTGTTATACTTTAATGAAAAGTTATTCTTTTTTAGATCTCCTGTCCAAAGATTCAGTAATAAATAATAACCATTAGCATATAATTCATAATTATTCTCACAGGGTTTTAATTTCAAGTACAACAGAAGGGAAATGTTTGGACCACAGACACAACAATATTTTTTCCTGTAAATTCCATTGTCTATTGTGTACAGCATAACATAATCTCTTGTTATAAATTTAGAACATATGAACTGCAGGGGCACAATTGTTTGTTATACTTTAAAGGATTATTAAACTAGATAAAATGCTAATAAATTGTAATGCTATAGTTTTTAGTCTAGATAATCATGTGGGGTTTTACTTTTATCTATATTCCTTTGGTTCAAATATTGTTGAACTTTACAACAAAGTAACAAAATAAAAAGCAAAGGGAAGAAAACCTTCATCTGTGTCTAATATCTTTTCAGTCGGCTGAGGTTTTAATATCCGTTCTCATTTCATTTATCCCGCATATATTTATTGAGAGTCAACAAGCCAAAAGAACTTGTTGGGCTACATTTTTTTTGTCACCCTAGGGCCTAGGCTGTTGATTTGTTTCTTCGAGTCAGTACTGTCACCATACATGGGAACTTGACCCTTGAGTTTCAGGGTTTTTGCCTCAATCTCAGGGTTGCAAGATGAAGGGGCAGATTGCCAGGGTCACATGGTCCTGAACTGATTATTTCCTATTCCACACTGCTGTGATGATATACAAGACTGTCAATTGGTAAGTAATGGTTGATATCCCTTCTTGAATGCAAGTGACTAAATTAAGTGTATATTCAAATAATGGCAAGTCAAGGTTGCCATGCAGACCAGTATTAGAGCCATTTGATCAACACATTTGGTGAGTCACTACATAAAGTCTTCATAATTGGCTATTAAAACGTTAATATTTCAACAGTCTCATGGTCAGCTCACTCAGTTCCCTGAATTTTTCATTTTGCACCATTACATCATGTGATGTGATGGTGACCCATCTATGAATAGTTGACCTTACTATTTACAATGTTCCAACCTAACCTACCTAACCTTTTATATGCACCGAAGTTAAATAAATAACAAATTTAACTGAGACCGCCCTGTTTTAAGCATTAATAGACTAGTCAATATATTGGTGTCTGCAAGTTTTAAAATTTTTATTATACAGCCATACTGGATTCATAATGATGATAAATATCTTGTACTGGGATTCAGTTTAAAAAAAAAAAAAAAAAAGGAAATACATCTATCATCGTAACAAAAATGTAATACATTGGGCTATGGAAGTATTTTTGCTAGTCATATTGGTGGAATTTTAGGACACTATCACTAAGACATCACTGGCATCCGTAACATATAAGGGGAATCCTCAAAGGTCTCTCTCTATCCATATTACCCTGGAAATGAGTATACGTTGTGTGTTACTGTATGACATTAGCGTGAGTGTATATGTTAGTATATGGTGCTAGCGTGTGTGAGTATTAGTATATGGTGTTAGCATGTGTGTGTCTGTTTGGTGTCAGCATGTGTTTGTGGGTGTCAGCATATGGTGTTATCTCTAGATACGTAAGCCCATTTGAGCAAGGCCCTCCTTGTTTCTATAGGTGGAGATGGAGATGAGGAGCAGGAAAAAGACTGTGTACATAAGCCTAGGCTTGCCCTTGCTCTCATAAGTTCTGATTATACAAGCATAAGAAGGCAGAGCAATGGGTGGAACATGGGCAGAGCAGTGGGCAGGACAATATGATAGACATAGGGCTGGCTGAAGGAAGGGGACTGGTGCCTGGGCTTTAAGTGCACTGGGCCCCAAGATTTCTGATGGCAGCCCTGCTTTAGAACATAAAAAACACCATGTATGTAAGGTATTATGTTGCTGAACATAAATTCAGTTATTGCTCAGCAGTGCCACCTACAGTGTAGAAGAATCCCTAAGGGAAATTGCAAAAAAAAAGAGCACTAATGATTATTATTAGACTTGTGCATTAATATTCGGGAGAACATGGAAACGAACACGAATGTTGCGTTTTTTTAGTTCAAACTGAATACTGAATAAACTAATATGGTGACAGATAAAAGTACACGAAGATGAAGATGCACAACACGAAGAATCGTTGTTTTTTTTGGTGTGCGTCTTCATAAATATGTTCTAGCTAATCTGCCTGGACCTATCCCCCATATAAGTCACTGCCTCTAGCCTACCTCAGTCTTCTTAGTATAGCAGGGGATTAACGGGAATTCATAGGATCATGGCAGTAGTTAAAGGTCGGTAAGAGCAGGGGGCTCTTCTGGCATCAACCAGTGAAGGGCAGCTGCTCTTCTTGCAGACGACCAATAGAGTCGTTTTTACGGACCTTTACAATTTAAATCCTGGCGCCAGGCTAAGTTGCTCCAACATGTACCTTGTACTTCTTAGCTTTGATAAGACCATTAATTCTGACCACATCCCTAACTCCATTCGCAGAACTGCAGCCCCAAACTTGCAAGAATATTCATTCTTGTTAAGCTCTCCATCTCTTGACCTTGTTTCCACATTGGAGGTATGACTTTTGGGCTGAAAGTCTTCCATGAATGCCACTTCTGACAAGATTTCTCCAGACAGTAGATGAATGTTCCTAGAGTCCTGTTGTTTTCTGCCAATGCTAAGCTTATGGCACTGCTGGACACTTTCTGGTTGTGATGGAAAGTAAGAATGATTTATATTTTATCTGCTGTACTAAATTTCCTCAGCCAACCACTGCATCCATGATCCTCAATGTTGCCTGTTTCTTCATGCTTCTCCAAAAAGAGCCGAGTCTTGCCATGGTGTATGACTTTTGACATTAAACTATTTAGATTTTTCTTCTGTTTACTCACTCTGGATTTTGTTAAATGATAAAACTAAACTATTAACATATCTATTTTTCAATAATTTGTTCAATTTCTGCACAGTAATCATTACATATGATAAAATATCATCACATATGTTCACATATAGTATTTAGAAACACAAATTTTAGAATTATAAGAAAACTATACTGGCATATGTTTGCCTAATATTTTATTTTTTAAATAAAATATGTAGCTGATCACCAAAACAAGTATACAGCTTGACTATCTCCACAAAAATATCAACTTGCGTTGACACATAAAAAGATCTCTTTAATTTGGAACAAAAAAAAATCTTCCTAAAAATTAAGTACAGGAATTCTGAAATTCATCTGATTATCTACATATGATTGTTTCCATATGAACATAACGGTTCCAAGTTTGTTTTAAAGTTCCTAAAGATCAAAAGGGCTTTTCTAATCCAGTGACTGTTCTCTATACAGATATGTTTGGGAAATAAAGATATTATGCCAGCAATTGAATTTCATACAATGCATTTTGTGTTATCAAATAAATAATTTCAACATTTACATTTAAGGCCCAAGATAAGAGGTGGCCCAATTAAGCAACTGCGTAGGGCCCCCACTAGACCAAGGGGCCCCACAAATATCAGGTACAAATGTCATATACATTTATATTACCATAAAAAAAATCATAAAAAAAACCCTTGTGATCATAAATACTGCATTACTACTGTGTGTAAAGGCAGTGTGATATGGATGCAGAGCACCCAGCATATGATGTCACCCCAGTGCTCTGCATCAATAGCCGGTGCATAGTGATGAGGGAGCACTAAAGCAGAGGCCTGGAGTGAAAGACCTCGCACTCCCAACACAGGATGGAAGATGAGGGAAGATGAGAAAAGTAAGAGATGGGGAGAAAGGGGTGTAAGGGCTGTGTATATGTGTGTGTTTGTAAGCTGGTGTGTGTATATGGGCAGTGTGTGTGTATGTGCATTGTGTGTGTAAGAGCAGTGTAGGTATTTGTGTGTTTGTAAGCTGGTGTGTGTATATGTGTGTGTGTGTTTATGGACAGGCTAGTGTAAGGGCAGTGTATGTGTATATGCGTGTTAATGGGCAGGTAAGAAGGCAGTGTGTAAGGACAGTCGTGTGAAAGGGCAGTGTATGTGTATATATGTGTGTGTTTGTAAGCTGGTGTATGTATGGGCAGTGTGTGTGTAAGAAAAGTGTCGATTTTTGTATGTTTGTAAGCTGGCCTGTGTATATGTGTGTAAAGGCAAGGTTGTGTAAGGGCAGTGTATGTATATGCGTGTTAATGGGCAGGTGTGTGTAAGGGCAGTCGGGTGTAATTGCAGTGTATGTGTATATGTGTGTGTAAAGGCAGGAGAGTGTGAGTGCAGTGTATGTGTACACACATGTGTATGGACAAGCTTGTGTATGTGTGTATATGTGTGTTTATGGGCACGTGTGTAAAGGCAGTGTGATATGGGCAGGTGTGTGTAAGGACAGTATATATGTATATGCGTGTTAATGGGCAGGTATGTGTAAAGGCAGTGTGTAAGGACGGTCGTGTGCAAGGGCAGTGTATGTGTATTTATGTGTGTCAGTAACTGGGTCCATACAGACAAGGAATACTCAATAACATACATGAACAGGACAGGTCAGGACACCCCACAGGTTACATCACAAACTGACACACATAAATACAGGAACTAGCCTAGGACTATTTGATAACTACTGGAGATTCCGTCATATCTTATGGCCATAGTATGCTTAGCCCACCACTACGCCAAAGTACTCCAATGACGGTGGGTCCTAACGCTAAAGCCTGCTTACAGAGGTACGAAACAAACCAAACATGAAATCCAAACACATAACAATGAGACATACCTTTAGACTGCCGACTGAGACAAACAGAGCACACGGGTGGGGCACACCTTATATAGGAAACAGAACTGAAGCAAAGAGCAGAACTAGAAGCAAGGACTGGCAGATCAGAGCAGAGCACAAGGAAATGGATTGAAGCAAAACAGAGAAACGGAAACAAGATTGTAGATATGCAGCTCCACAGCCTGGGTAGAACGTGACAATGTGTGTGTTTGTAAGCTGGTGTATGTATGGGCAGTGTGTGTGTAAGAGCAGTTTAGGTATTTGTATGTTTGTAAGCTGGTGTGTGTGTGTGTGTGTGTGTGTAAAGGCAGGGTTGTGTAAGGGCAGTATATGTATATGCGTGTTAATGGACAGGTGTGTGTAAGGGCAGTGTATGTGTAGATGTGTGTTTATGGGCAGGTGTGTGTAAAGGCGGTGTATGTGTATATGTGTATTAATGTGCAGGTGTGTGTAAGGGCAGTCATGTGTAAGGGTAGTGTATGTGTATATGTGTGTTCATGGGCAGGTGTGTGTAAAGGCAGTGTGTAAGGGCAGTGTATACATACATGTGTGTTAATGGGCAGTCGTGTGTATGGGCAATGTATGTGTATATGTGTGTTAAAAGGCAAGCGTGTCTATAGGCAGCGTGTATGTGTGTTTATGCACAGGTGTGTGTTAAGGCAGTGTGTAAGGGCAGTGTAAATAAAATAACCTCTGTAAAAAAATAGCTGGGGGGCATAATTTTCCATTCTTGCCTCGGGCGCAAAAGGAGCCAGCTACAGCTCTGTATATACCAATTGATTTGAGGGTAACCTATGAAAAAAAATGAGAACAACTTTTATTTGAGTATACTCAAGTGTATACTATTACTATCCAACAGAGGAATAGATACGTGTAAAGGGAATTGTTTTGGCTGTATTAGAATCTTTACCAAGTATTTCCCTATAATTATTAGGAGAACAAGTATATACTAAATAGAAAAGGGAAGCTGAATGACATATGTACAGCACCACATAAAAAACTCATAACACTTATTATAGGGAAACACTTGTTTTTAACTTGCTCTATTGCATAGTAATACCTTTTTACAATATAATCCAATAAAAGTTTTACTTTTTTGCATAGGCTGTGCTTTAATGAATTGGTATAGCTTTGTAGTTTGAGTTTATGTCCTGGTTATTATATTATAGGTCATTAACACAGTATAAATCTGAGAAATAAAGCTGAGTTGGAAGCAGATGCATAGGATGGTAGTGGTAGGCAGAGGGGAGTCTGAAAAGCTAAAAAAATAATATCTAACTCAGTTTGGCCAATATCCATAAAAGTATTGATAACGACACCGGGAACTCCTCAGGTTTGACCAAGAGCCTGCGAGTGAAACCTTGCTTCCCCAGGTCTCAGAGTCAGCTTCGTTTTTTTCATGATGGGGAGTGGTGTTTGACGATATCCATGCCCATTTGCCCCCTGCACCCCATGGATTCCTTCTCCCTTAATACTGTCTGGGATAGCCCCTATGCTTGGCTAACCCAATAAAACGCTACCAGAAGGAGAACTCAAGGAGGACTATATTAGAAAGTATTGATACCACTAGGAGCAGAACTTCTGTTCACATGATAGGATAATTATACACCGATCAGCCATAACATTATGACCACTGACAGGTGAAGTGAATAACACTGATAATCTTGTTATCATGGCAACTGTCAGTGGGTGGGATTTATTAGGCAGCAAGTGAACATTTTGTTCTCAAAGTTAATGTGTTAGAAGCAGGAAAAATGGGCAAGCATAAGAATCTGAGATGATTAGGTCAGAACATCTACAAAACAGCTACTGTGGCTCAAATTGCTGAAAAGGTTAATGCTGGTTCTGGTAGAAAGGTGCCAGAACACATAGTGCATCACAGTTTGTTGCATATGCTGACACCTGTCCACTGGGCACGTAAGCATAAGAACTGGACCACGGAGCAATGGAAGAAGGTGGCCTGGTCTGTTGTCTCACGTTTTATTTTACATCACATTCTTGATGGGCGGATGCTTGTGTGTTGCTTACCTGGAGAACACATGGCATCGGGATGCATCCGTGGAGACCCCACCTCACAATTTACAGGGCTTAAAAAATCTGCTGCTACTGTCTTGGTGCCAGATACCACAGCACACCTTAAGCGGTCCAGTGGACTCCATGCCTCCAGGGCTGTTATAGCGGCAAAAGGGGGACCTACACAATATTAGGCAGGTGGTCATAATGTTATGGCTGATCATTGTGTATATGCCCCATTAAGTTATTTCTCCCCCTTTGTTATGTTTTTGTGTGCCTTTGGTAAGAAATGATTGGTATGAGATCAAAGTTCCCATAAGTTAAAAATAAAGTTATTACCACTTGTCTTCAAAACAATCACACTAATTAAAATAAAAAAAACCCCCAAAGGTTATAAGTAGTTTTAATAAATCGTCTTATATTTCAAAATGCACATAATGTAGTTTCCCTTAACATGTTAAAAATGTACATGGAATTTTCATTTTAAATAAACAACATACACTTATTCTGTTGCTAAACAAATGAAACCTCCAATGTTATCTGGGAGAACAATGGAACATGCTGCTTCTAAAACCTTGTAAAGTCTTAGACAGTCTTATCTCACAATGATGTCAAGCCATGACTCATTGAGCACATATTTTAAGTACTTCTCCTACTCCACTTACAAGTAATGCATTGCAAGCTGAAGACTGATACTGCTTGACCGTTTAGTAAGAGGGTATCTCTGCCATTTCAAGTTACTGCTGGTGATGTCCCAACATAGGATGCCAACTCCTTACAACCATCCTGTATATTCATTATGTTAGCAAGGAAAATCAGACAGGTTTCATGTATAGCATAGCCGCATTCTCCACATTTTAAAACAATAAATGGTCAGTGAAAATTTAATCTCAAAATATTCCGTATCTACTGTCATTTGGAGTCACTGCATTTATTTGCTCTACGTTTAACAATATCATGATTTCTTATTTAGTCGTACCATTAATGGATGGTAACAGATTTGTTTTAGATAATTACATGATATCCGCATAAATATCAGCAATATTAACCTAAATCATTTAGACGCTGTGGGTGCTTAGGTAATATATGCGCATCATAAGTACAATTATCTCACTTGTAAATGCAAAAAAAGATAATATGAGGGAAAGGTTAAATATTGATAAATTGGCATTTATGGCACATTTCAAATCACAGTCCCTTAATCTACCCAGCCCTGACAGTAATGTGGATATAATCAACCCTTTCTGCAATCTTTTTATCAAAGTGTTCATCTGTAGAACTGGGCTGAAACCCTCAGGTCGTCAGACTTGTATAAAATTGAAATGATGACATAGCAAGAACAGTACATGTATAATGAATCATATAACTACAAAATATTATAGAACACTCATACAGCAGGATTTCTAAACTGGAAAACACGCATTCCCTGCAACTGGAAGTTTTATCAGCACTGTTAAGTGCTGTAAACTGTAAAGTAGTGGGAGTTCCCCATTAAGTATTATGAATAGCTATCTCAACTCTTCTTACTCACTGATGCTTCTTCTCCATAATGCTTAGCAATAAATATAATAAGATATGAGAATATAATACACAATAGTCAGTACATCTACAAACTCATCCAATTCATCTCCAGACTCAGAGTTTGGAGAAGGTCTGGAGAAGGTCTGTAAGATATAGGCTTAACTCATGAGAAATCCCAATGTACAATTAGAAATAAAAAAAATAAAATGATGCTAAAAAAGTAAATGATAAGTTTATTTATAGCAATGCCCATATAACGAAGCTACCAGGATTGACGTGTTGCTTCTTCCAACAGGCTGTTTATTATACCATGGACTGCTGGTCGTACTACAATGCAACATCAAGTATATGCAGAATACTGAATTGGCAAAGCAAGTGTATAGTGTTCTCACAACTTTACCTTGCACCAATTGTTACTAACAAATAGAAGTGTGCTTATTCAATGCTCAACCGTACCTCGTATAAAACAAGAACATGAGTTCTCTTATGGGAATAGTCCATAGGTAGTTATCACTGATATAATTAGGTTTCCTTATACTGCAAGTACAAGAGCTTACATCTGGGACTTCTTTCTCTGGAGAAATTTTTGAAAGGCATTTCACCCTGAAGATGGCCTCCACATTCTCTAACATTTTAAATTGCCCATAAATAAAAGTTTTTTGACAATGCCTTCAAACATTTTATCTACAATAGACTACCATATAAGCCACACCATCTAGGTCATCAATTTATACCTATGTTTCTAACCATTTGGTAGTAGGAGTAAGCATCAATATGTTTTTTGATTAATTATTTTCACAATTGAGTGAAACAGAGAAGATCTTTAGTATTTGTATGCTAAGCAGTCTTGTGATACATTTCATAAAATATATAACACATACAACACACCTACACTAGGGTGGCCACATCCGCCATGTTTTCCAGGACATAGGTGAACCTATGTGGGATGTATAGGGTTATGGAAGGGAACTAATTAGTTATACATCCCCCATACTGCAGTGCAGCATTTTATCTGGGCTGTTCAGCAATATGTAAAAATCATATGTGTCCTGAAAAACATGGCTCATATGGTCACCGTACCCTACACCTGCAGACTGGATGGGCCTACTGGTTCTTATCTGCCATCACTTTCTGTGTTTCTATGTTATGCACAGCCAAATGCACAAGGCACTATCACAGGCACTGATATAGCAGGTTTAAATAGTCCTTCAATTGAATCTCTCGCCCAGAATTCAAAATGGAGGCTTGAAACGCATAGTGGTCATGTCCCTTTAAGAGGCTGTATGGGGCCTGGAGAAGATGCGATTCCGTACAGCCGATATTGGCCGTACGGGGAGCTTGTTCGCCTGTTTGTGCAAGAAACCATGTGGTCGGCGTCAGAGGCAGAGGATCTTGGTGGTGGCTGCTGGAGGGACGTCAGACTGTCAGCGGATCGGGCGGGCAAAAGGTAAGGTATCGGTTCTTCCATTCTCCATGTTGAGATACACTTCATCAAAAGTCCTTTCATATCTGACTTCAAATAAAAAAAGGAAAACTTAGCCTTTTTCTCGACCTGTCACTTTCTAGACACAACAGAGCCTCAAATTTTGTCTGTATTATAGATAGAAGTAAATTTAGCTAGTACAAATATTTATCTTTAAAAATAAACTGGCAGTCTTTTAGTGAAGGTGGCTGCACAAATTGAATCTTTCATAACACTGAAATGAGCAGCTATTGTTTTCACTTTTTACATTCTACAAAAGGTTACACAGCTCTCAAATATCTTCTGGCTGAAACACAACAATTCCATATTGATAGCCAGTGGTGATTTGCCGTGCAAGCTGCTATAATTGTGCAATATGATGGCACAATAATGGGATATATGTGTACTGTAATATATATATATATACTACTGTAT
Organism: Spea hammondii; assembly: GCA_029215755.1. Taxonomy (NCBI): domain Eukaryota; kingdom Metazoa; phylum Chordata; class Amphibia; order Anura; family Pelobatidae; genus Spea; species Spea hammondii. The sequence continues at coordinate 115,311,241 of JARDYJ010000002.1, forward strand.
ATGGACAAAAGTATTGAGACACCTGACCATTGCACCAACGGGGACTGTGATGACATTGCATTCTAAATACATAGACATTATTATGTAGTTGTCCCCCCCCATTTGCAGCTATATCAGCTTCCACTGTTCTGGGGAGGCTTTCCATAAGATTTTGGAGGGTTTCTGTGGGAAGTTTCATTCATTCATCCAGTAGAGCATTTGTGAGGACAGGCACTGAGGGTGGATGAGAAGGTCTGGCTTGCAATCTCCGTTCCAGTTCATCCCAAAGGTGTTCGATGGGGTTGAAGTCAGGGCTCTGTGTGAACTTATCACATTTAGTATTGGGACACAACTCTTAATTATTGCAATCAGGGTTTGGGTTACATCCAGTAAAAAAAATGTCTTAATGCTTCAGCATACCAAGATATTTTGAACAAGGCTATGCTTTCTACTTTGTGTGAACAGTTTGGGGAAGGCCCTTTTCTATCCCAGCATGTCTGTGCCCCAGTGCACAAAGCAAGGTCCACAAAATCTTATAAAAACTACATATTAATGTCTATGTATTTAGACAAAGAGATAGCAGAAAACATAGATTAGATATATATTTTTAATATTGTATCCAGGTTTAAGGAGTGTTACACTATGTTGGGAACCAGTTTCTTTTGGGGTCAGCCTGGCAAGGGCTGCATTTGAAGGTCATCAAAGTCACTCTTTGTGACACATCTAGATATCCTTATGTGGTCCCCATGATGTTTTACTCAACAGGCATAAGCAGGACATTATTGACCAAGGAGGTAACATTGGTGACTTGGCTCTATTTATTTTAAGAAAATCTGCACACATGGACATTCTGATCATATTATGCTGGCAGATTCCAGGCGGCACATTACTTGGGCTGATTGGTGCATCTGAATGCACTTCTCCAAGAGCGCATAGGTGAAAGAGGGAGACATTGTCTTGAAATGGCCTAGATATGTCTTTGATGGATGTCACAAATAAAAAAATATAAAACTAAATAAAATAAAAAAAATAACATTTTAAACCTGTGAAAAAATAAATGTGATGACATGGCTCAATGACTTGCAGGTGTAGACAGGGAGCGTCACTTAATTTTGCATTCAGCATATTTTATGTGAGTTGTTTTTACTATTCTTTCCACTTTATGTGCCATTTAGAATTTTAAAGTGCAAAAAGTGATTATGAAATAGAGAGAAATTTTGGATAATCAGTGTGTGTGTTGTAAATAACTAATAAAACAAGTGGTGAGCCAAAAGGCTACACTGGGGTGATTCACTAGAGAACAGCGACAATATTAATTTTATGTAGATATATTTTCATCCCGCTGTATGACCTAATTGAGATGATGTAATAAAGAAACGAAAAGATTTCTTATATTGCTTCATTTGCAGGTTGTTACAAAGTGGTAATGACTGACTCATTACTGCTTAATGGACTACTAGTTTATAATATTCTAGTATCTACAGTAAAACAGAGCAAAATGACTAAAATTGTTTGCATCTTAAGTATACATGTCTCCTTTAACAGACTAGATGGTCTATTCACAGAAAATGTAACTTATCTACTTAGGTAGTGAAAGGCAGAAAAATGAAATCAGCTAAATACAGCAGGTCTGTATTCAATCTGTCCTAAGTGCTGCTGCTTGGCTTATCATCCTTGTATGACGCTCTTCTTCTTCTTCCCCATCCTGCGAAACCATCCATTGACTCCCTATTACCTCAATAATTACATTTAAAATCTTTCTACTAACATATAAAGCCTTCCATAATACTGCACCTCATAACAAAATACTTCCCTACTCGATCTTTATGTTCTTCCTGTGAGCTAAGGCTTTTCTCCTCACTTATCGCCTCTTCCTTTTCCCCACTTACAAGACTTCACTCGTGCTACCCCAAGCCCCAGGGGATCACTTCCACCAAATCTCCAGCTTTTACCCTCCCTCTCAATATTCCAGCAAAATCTCAAAACTCACTTCTTCGGAGAAGCGTATCATCTTTGTAGCTAGAACTTATGAGTCACTAATACAAGTCCCACACTACCTCCAACCTTTCTCCATACCTTATGTTTCTTCCTACCCCATTCCCTCTAGGTTAGGACCCCTTTTACCTAATGTCTTAGTCTGTCAATTCAAATTATGTCATATGTACATATGTATTGTATGAAGCACTGCGTAAATTGTTGATACTATATGCATAAAAGATAATACTAATAATAACTGCCTAATTCACCAATTAAATCATATATGATAAAGAATGGTTTCTTCTAGTATACAGCATAACAATCTTCTATGAAATCTTTTCCAGCACAACTACATCTGGCTCTCTTCTTCCTTTAAAAGTAAAATGAATGAATTTATGGAAATGCATACACCAAAATCATATTTGTCAATGCATTTCATAGACAACCGGGGTCAGCATTGGATTGTTCCTTTACCCTGCACTGGTATATGAGCCACAAGCCTAATTAAGGTTTCATAGATTGAAACCTATGTCATAGCTGATTACATTATTTCTATATAAAATATTTTTATAATAAAAAGAATAAAACCCACATCCTGCTTGCCTTCTTTTCTACACACAGAATAAGGCCTCAAAATCGTGTCTATGCTACTTCTGACACACACACCAACATTACACTTTGACACCATTATGCACTGGGTGATTGGGGAACCTATAAAACATGCAAACATGCAAATTACTCCCTCAGATCCATAAAATGCAAAAAAACAACCCAGAAGACTAATTATTTAATCAGTATAATACAAATGCATACATATATACATGTTTAGATTTTTGTGTGTATGTTAGTGTATGGTGTTAGCATGAGTGTATGTCTTAGTGTATGGTGTTAAAATGTCAGGGATACGTATATGGTGGTTGTGAGAGGAGGTAGAGAATGTGTGTAAACATGTATGGTGTTGGAATAAGTGAACATGTTTGTGTGTAGTATGTGCACGTGTTTTAGTTACAGGGGCAGATAAATACTGCACCTAGGCACCCCTAACCCTATGCTCATCCTAAGTAAGGCCTACTAATCCTTAAAATACAATACATAATTTGCGTGAGTACATTAAACTTGGGATCTAGGGGATTGACAATAGCAGCAAAAATGCTGAAACTGCTTGTGCCCTGAAATTGAAACTAGCCAAGGTTAATATTGAGATCACCATTAAAATGTGTTGCTAATAAGACAGGGGTATAACAGTCCCTACAGTGCTGGGGGGGGGGCTATTTTGTCCTGTCACACAGTTTATCTTGCTCCTCAGCTGCATATATTACAACAGATGGCAGATGTAAGATGCCAAGCTCTCATGTTAGTGAGTAGATCCCTATATGTCTCCCCACCTGGTTAATCAGAGGCTTCCACAGCCTCAGGGTTTTGTGAGACCGCGAGTCTGTAATTGAATGCAGGCATGTTAGTTAGATAGCCCTGTGATAAATGCGTAGACTGAAAAATGCATTGCAGAGATGTTAAGCTGCCTCATATAACATAAGTAATGGGGTGAAACAAGGAATTATGAGGAGTGAATGCAGATGTGTTGGGTAATATGTAAATGCAGTTGAGATCAAGGAGAGGGACAGATAATGAGGGCAAGAAAAGAAAATAAATACAGGGTAGTATTATAATCATGAAACGTAATGTGGAATAAACCTGAGACTAAGTATAAAAAATATTTTTGGTTTTAGTCATGTACAAACATTTTCTCAAATCAGGTTAAATGTTCAATTCAAATTTATTTGAATTACATTTCTATTCACCTACCTTTTTTTCACAAGTTTTATTTGGGGCTATTAGGATTAAAAAAATTTGGCACAGTTACATCATTTTAGCAGGTTTTTGGGGACATGTTTTCATCTCTCGTCTATGCCACTACACATTTGACAGATCTTCTGCATCTGTCCCAAACCGAAGACAGATTTTTCTTATTTTAGGGGGGAAAAAAATTGCAATGGCAAACCTAGGAACTGCATTTGTTTGTTTTGAGAACAACTGATTTTAGACATTCTTTCACTTGAGGTTTAGAAATAACATGGTATGCAAAGACAACAGATATTTGCCTCATTTAATCATACAATAAAAAACAGACTAAGAGAAGATTCATGGTGGAATGTTTTAGCCCCTGTAACTAAAACACATGCACATACTACACACAAACATGTTCGCTTTCTCCAACACCATACAGTTACACACATTCTCTACCTCCTCTCACAACCACCATATACGTATCCCTGACATTTTAACACCATACGCTAAGACATACACTCATGCTAACACCATACAGTGAAAGAATGTCTAAAATCAGTTGTTCGAAAATAGGGATGGCAATACAAGGATGCAAACATACATACGTTTAAAGGGAGAAAATATGGAAAATAGTTCAATGTTACCTTGAGCAAACACAAATATTAAGAGGCTTCCTCTCTGACCCAAGCAGCAATTCACTAAGTTGAACACTCAGTTAACACGACTGGCTAGACTCGACTGAGGTTGCGTGCTCTTGCATGCCAATCTATGGCAAAATAACCCACATATTCACCAAAATGTATTTTTCAGGTGGAAGACGTAAATTCAGCAAGGACTCCCTCTGACAATACAGTACAGCGCTACGGAATATAATGGCACTACATAAAACAATAAATAATAATGTACATAAATGTAATAAATACATTTTTATAAATGAAACAGGGCCCCAGGACCTCCTGCTAATCAAAAGGAGAGGCGATGATTGCCTGCTTCTTTCTTTACTTCATGGGGGGAATTAAATTAACCTGGGTTTATGTCCAACTATAGCCCATATCGCCTGCTCAGAGGGATGAGGGGTTTAGAAAATATGATAGAAACCTAAGAGAGGCATAGACCATATGCCTCCCCTCACTCCCCACCACGTTCCCAGCGGGATGGGTTAAAATAAATTAATAATCCTTAGGGGTAATCCTTGCCGCCCCCCCCCCCACTTATTGGCTGCTTTGGTGAGGCGGGTCTTGCAATGTCCTATTTAAGTTCATCTTTTTGTGAATAGAAAAGTAGCACTTTTGAGTTTCCAAGTCTATTGGGTGGCTTTTAATCAAGTCACGGCAATAACCTTATTGACTAGACCAGTATTGCCCTTTGGGAGTCACTAGGATATGCCATGTTCCTTCCTGAATTATAGCAGTGGACATGAGAAGGATCTTTTATGCATATTGCGAATATTTTATGCATGTTGTGCAAATGAATTACAGACGGATGAAATGTTCTTGGACATCCTTAATGCAATATTTAGTGTGCTTAAGGCTTGTAGGGTGGATCTTGGTACACTTCTCAACCATCTACTTAGTTCCTGTAGCAGGGAATGTCCTGCTGGCAGATAAACCACAGCAAATGCCGTTAAATTGTTAACGAGTGAAGGAATAGTATTGTACTTAGTTACTCTATATCGCATTCTCTACCATATGATTATGAGTTTTGCTATATAACATTGAGACACGCAGCTTTTTCAAGGAATGAATTGATAACGTCTTAAAAAAGCATTCTAATCCTGTATTACTGCCTGGTTTTAGTTGTAAAAGACGAAAGGATTTAATATTTTTTTATATGTTCCATATCATAAATCCATCCATCCACGTTTAGGATCATACTGCATCCTACTGCAATAACTTTTAGTGTGCCAGGTCCGAATAGCATCTCGTAAAAAGTGTTGGTCTTATTTTATGTCCAATGCCCTGGGGTAATGTTAAATCGTATCCTTAAGTCATTGCTCTGCTAGCATTTCAGGCACCCGTTGGCACTTGTTGAGTTATTCGCAGTTAACGTCTACCTCGGGAGTGCATTACATGACTACCTATATATGGAAACTTGGGAGTACATAGGAAGCTTAGATCAGTTTGAGCTGAATGAACGGGGTTTGAAAGCACACCCTATTGAAAGGGAGTGGTTTTCGTCCAGAACACAGTAGTCTGAATTCAAACTATGTCTAGTACTCTGCTGAACTCTGGAAACAGTCTCAGCTCTTCCTAAAGAGAGCTACGCTATCCTGGGGATTAGATATTACTTGGATCTACATCGCTCTGCATTAATTCATATACAAGACAAGAAAAAACTGCATGTTGAAAATGGAGTCGAAGGTAAGATTGCATAGTATCAGGAAGACTTAACATACTTATTGTGATATAGATATATATATATATATATATATATATATATATTACTCTACATTAAATCTATACCTGCTTACTGGATGTATAATATAATAATATATATAATATAATGCGTAAAAATGCCGACATTAGGATCTTTTTGGCGTGTGCTGGATAAAGTGTTTGGATTGGTGTCTGTCTTTCTTATCTACATTCCAGTGAGATAATGGTTTCTGATCAGTACTTTGCCTCTACGGATTTTCCTTTTAAACGTCTGTTTCTAATAGAAAAATAAAACGGGATAATTAGCAGAGCGTTCATTGCTAAGAAAAATCTGCATCTTGTGTTATGTTACAGAGCCTGTTTAAAAAGAGGAATTTTAGAAGAGATGTCAAATTTATAAAGATAATGATAATACTTGTAAAATTTATAAAATTATAAAATGACCTCCAACACAAAAACTTGGTTACTGAAAGCAGCGAATTATCATGACTCAGTTTAAAGAAATCATGTTCTAACAGAACCCTAAACTCATTTATTTTTTTACTTTTATATTTTTAATCTTTGTGCAATATCTGAGTAATTTATTTTATTCTATTTTTCCCAGAATTTGTTAATCCTGGTTCTTGTAAAGCATATTTATCTTGCATGTTATTTGTTTTTTTACTGCTTCTCATTGCCAAAATTATACATTTTATACGTATGCGTTGTACAATATACATCGATCGTCACAGTTCAAGCACTATATGTTCAGGCTTTGGTTTGTGTCCATCCATCTGGCACTTTAAGTGTTAAATTCCTAATAACCTTTCTATTGGACCATATATTTGAATCCTCGAATGGCTTCAATTAGCTTTAAAGATGTTTGAATTATTTAACGATGGGTCTTCTGTCACCGAAACACTTAAGCACAGTAATTAAAGCATTTTGTAATACCTATGTTGAAGAAATTAGTGGGCTTTGGTAATTGAGAGGTAACATTCTCTAAGAGAAAGTAGGGCAGGCTGAAAGAAGGCAGCTTAGTTTTAATAACTTAGGATGACCTGAATTTTGTGTTTTAAAGATTTAAGGATTGCATTGAAATGTCATTACATTAAGCTGAATACTTAAAATAGTTTTATGAACATTTGGTGCGTCACGGATTGACTGGTTTGACTGTAACCTTATGACTCCTATGATGCTTAGCCTGCACCCTGTTTGAATGCCATCAAGTACTCTCCTGTACATTTTCATGATTTTCCCCAGATATCTGCTATTTTTATTTTTGCAATCCTTATAGAAAATATGAATAACAGCGTTATCCAAGTGGCCCACAAGGGTATATTGTGCTCCCATCCAAAACGGTCTTAGTATTTTAATAGTGCTCTGCGTAAAGCAACATACACCTGCCCCTGTATTTTAAGTACTTCTTTAATACCTAAAGATTCTGTATTTTATAGTTATGCCTATATTTCTGTTTGGTTCACCTTTTGGTTATGTGATGCAGTATTCATTGTCCCCAGTTTACTTATCTTTTGGTAAACATGCATGGGAGTTAAGTGATAAAAGAATGGATCCTAAATCTATCAAGCAAAGTTAGCATGAGTGTGTGTGTGTGTAATCACACTCCTATCAATGCACAGATAAATTAGAACCATAATAGCTTCCGTATTAGGTTACGAACATCTTCTAAAACCTCTACATCTGTTACTGGACTATCTGTGCTCTTTAGAAAACCTTTTATTACAATGAAATTCTACTGGTTTTTCTATTTATATAAAATAAATGCTTAAAATATTTGTTTATCATACTTCTTTTCCTTTTGATTATGTGTTGGCATGCACATTTTAAGTCTCTCTCGAAAATCGAGACCATGTGTTATTGGTGAAGAAGTTAGTTTGCACAATAGTTATACAAACCGTCCTTAACAAGAAGACTTAAGAAAAACTAATGTCAAAAAAAAGTGTAAATATGAATACAAAATTATAATAGCGAAATAAAAAGGTTAAAGTTAGAAAGCTGAGCATTTAATTGCTTTACATTGTTCCTTGTTATATAATATTCATGATTAGAAACTCTTCACAGATAATATTTATGTGTTGTTAAAAGGGCAGTTAAGGGGTTAAGCCATACCAGTTTACTACCTATTAAAAAGATCATGACAGCGGTAACTGTAGCTATCAGATAACTGGTGAAAACAGATAATAGGCAGGATTAAATATTGGAGATAAATCTATCACATGCAATTGAATAGCAATCCTCTAGATTGTAATTGGGGGGGGGGGATTAAAAAAGCAGTAGGTTAAGATAATATTTGTTAATAGTTACTGGTCCAAATATTTTGCTGTGTATGACACTTTTGTAACTAAAGGCTGTACTAAAAACATAATTCCCACTACTGTTGAATGACCAAAACCTTTCCCCAAATAATTCTTTAATCATATAAAAGTTTTCTTTAGCCATTTTTTGCTGGGAATGTCATGTGACACAAAAGCACACTCTGTTAGGCAGTGCCGGAGTGGGGATGACTAGGCGGTCCTGGGCACTTTAAGGCCAAAGGCCACCAGCTGGATATGAGCGGCAAATCAGGGGAGTATGGAATACTGTTGGCCAGTTGCCTACTGGGCATTTGCCTGGTGTGCGAGGTGGCCAGTCTTGGCCTGCTGATAGGTTGTTTCCACAAAAACTGTGGGGGGGGGGACTTAAAAGCTGGCCCTGCATAATGCATAAACAATATGTTATTTACCATCACACAGGACCAGCCAAGCTATTCCTGTATCAGCATACCTGGGAACTATTGGGCTACCCTTGCGGGAAGCCGCCAGGACTACCCGCTGAGGGCATTCGCAGCAGGACCCCCCCCCCATTTAAGGAGGAAATGGGCAGGGAGTGGAGCGTGTCAGGACCCCGTTCCAGGGACCCAGGGGATTTGAATGTCGACCTGAAGAACCGGTGGTTCTCCCGGCGATACCCAAAGAGTTCACAGATATGTATATTTGAAGATCACTGTTGGACCATCGTAATGATTAGTAAAATCGGGGCATGGAAACTATAACTCTCTCTTTAGTTAATACACAGAATATTATTATATATTATGTCTCTACGCAGCAGGAGAAGTTGGGCTTTCCTACCAAGTGCCATATATAAGAGAAAATATTGTCAATTTTACTCTTCTTGGCTCCTGAATATTAATCACTCAAAGATTTGGACCCCTGAATACTAAACATCCATAAATCTGATTGATGATTTTATTAAAAAATATGTGATATAAATCCATAGCAAAAATGTGTTGCACGGAACAGACTGTAGATCTGGCATACTAAAATATATAGATCTAAATATCTAAATACTATTTTAAAAAAGTAAGATAACTTAGTTTCAATAGAAAAAGGAGATTCAACCAAAAAGCATTTCTTAAGAATTTCAATAAAAATAAGAATAATTTAAACCTGTTTTTTTTCTAAGCACTAAGTAATATTAGCTGCAATTTGTTATAGTGATTGATTATTTTTATAAGGAACAATTTCTATATGAAAACCAATGTTAATATAGGATATAAGCCACATTTTTTAGTCTTTGAAATAAATATGTACAATATGCTGGATTTAAGATAGATGATGAAAATTATCGGTAGAATTTTGGCTGATGGATAAACCACAATTCCCTTTAAAAGGAAATTAAAATTAGAAGCATATTTGTAGCAATATGGTATTGGGTGTTGTTTTGTCCTTGACCAAAAAAACCTGATAAATGAAACAATATATTATATATCAGCTTTTCTGTTATGGTTATAATCATTCAAAAAGCTATGTATATTGGAAGTGATGGATATGTTCCATACAAGCTGATTTGGGACCAAAGGTTTATCATATGGCTTACCTCTGAACTTCAAGGGAAAATCATTTATAAAAATGCCATAATGCGGAGTTGAATAATAGACATAAATGTTGTGTCTCAGCAGGCTTTGCATTCGCGTGTGTGTACTTTAAAAATCATCTGCAATTAACAGGGATTGAGACGAAACAGAACTAGTTTAACCTGACATTTCCAACTTTAACACATGAATGAGCAGGGATTTTAATAAGCATGCCAAGAGTGTGAGTCTCCCAGGTACATGCAAGTATGGATTCTTCTTTTTCTTTTGTATCTCACATAGCCAAAGTATACGAAACACAATTTTTGTAATTATTAATATTAATTTATTAATAATTAAATTGCGGTATTTTTATTTATCGTTATCAGGGTTTGTTCAGTTGGAAAAAAAGGAACTTGGATATTCAATTAGCCCAAAGTTTGTTTTTTTGTGTTTTTTTTTTGTATTTTGTATTGTATCTTATCAGGAGGGGGCATTTTCTTCCTCACGCATATTGGAGTGGGGTCAAAGTGAAACTCTGCAATTCAAGTTGACGTGACTCAACTCGAGAACAACTTGATGTTGAGTGTTCAAATCAACCTTACTGCAGCTTAAATTTTACTTTTTTTACTGAGTCATGGCGGGTGGGTTGTGTTGAGTTATGAGTTGCATTAACCCTTGAACTTGACAGATTAGTCTTTAGTGAAGACACCAATAAGGAAAATAATGTAAACAATAACTAGTATTTAAAACACCTTTTTGCTGCTGTTTAATCGCGCAAGTCTTCTGTGTCATTCTTGGTTTTTATAAAAGTGATGTTTTTACCCCTCATCACTAAAGAACAATATTAAAAAAAAACATATAAAAGTTACTTCTTAATGGATAGTAGCTAATAGTACCGTATTTGCTGGCAACACAATCAAAACACATCATTTGTGAAAATGGGGATAGCCTACCTTATTTTTTGTTTTGTTTCTGAATTAAGTTGAGTACATTTATTTTATATGTTACATATGACATATGACCTTAAACCGCTATTATCAGGTCCAAAAGTCACACAAAAAAAGACCCATAGTTTTACAGCAATGCATGAGTCTGGCTAAATGCTGCCAGCTCCGGTGTAATGGAATATAGCTTCACTGTTTCAATGTCTGATGGGGCATAAAATAGTAATAGGAATAAATAAATAAATCTAAATATGTTCCCATATACATTTCTTTCGTGTTTACATGTACCCCTACCACTAGAGTGGGGAAAAAAAGGAATTACAAAAAAAACTCCTGTGGTGTGTGAATAGAGTATTACCATATTGCTTTAGGTGAAAATGTATAATTTAATTTGGTATTTAGAGTAGAAAAACATCAGTCATATAGGGGTTAAAGGTGGTTACAGTACCTGTATTCTTGTGTAAACAAGTGTGCTTGCCCTTATTTTTTTTGGAAATACCACTTGAGAAACACAAACAGTAAAAGCCAATGACCTTATGTAGGTAGTCATTTTTATAATGTCCTTTCTTGGGCCTTGAAGGCATCATTGACAAATTCCTGTATTTCCTCCAAAACATAGCTCAAGGAAGGAATTCTTTAAACTTACATCTATAAACACCATTAGGCATGTTCATTTTACCCCAGGTGTTCTACTACCTCATTTTGAATACAAGTTTGGAGACTTCTTTCTCAATCTCATATGTAACTGGCAATCTAAAAATTGTTATACCATAATAGTTGTATAACATATGGCACTGTTAAACATATACTCCAGACTGTCTCCCGTATATATATATTTGAAAATAAATCATGTACAGAGATGCTGTTCTCATATTGTGCCAACAATGTACCCAACACTTTCAATACATATATTCAAGGGGAATGACAAAGCTAGAATTGACAGACTAAGACAAACTGATACATAAGGTAGAGAGGGCCCTGCTCACAAGCTTAAACTCTAGAGATATATTTAGATCCACCAAGGGTATAAGCGTTCTCCTGACACAATAATGTTCTCTAGATTCTGGGTAGTTAACTTGAATTGAAAATGTTGAAATGTTTGGCTTGCAATTCTGGCATCTAGCGGTTCATAGCTGGCCCATCATCATCACCATGATAGCACTGGACATGGGATGCTTGCCATGTAAAATTTGTATTTTTATTGTATTTTAATTCCTTTGCTGCTTGCTTCTAATTTCAGCACATTGATGACTATTGAGGTTGAATAAATTACTTCCATATGAATGAAGCTTTGTATTTCACTTAACATTTTGTGATACAGCATTTTTTTCCTTAAGCGCTGTATCAACATAATCTAACCTAAAATGTGCATAGTATAAGTAAAAAAATAGCTGATCAGGTATTTAAGTGAGAAGTAGAATTTACGGGGCTGATACCGAAAATCTTAAGTATGAATTCATTGTGTTGTCTATCATATTGGTTATATATGTATATGGAGTATACAGAATGTTAAGACTGTAATATAACTATAATATACAGCTGTTATTAACTCTCAGCATTTACACTTATTACAGCTTTCAAATGGACGCATAGTAGAGCCATATGTGTTAACTGATATCGTCCGCAGTGAAAACACTTAATTTTCTTAATGCTGGCTTGTAACAAATCTGGTAACACCATAAGAACCCAGATGTCTGAAATGAAGAATAGACATCTCCGATGAAAGGGGCAGTTCAGTGTTTAAAACGTGCTTTTAAAAGACAAGCGACAACTTTAAAATATGTAATTTGAGAATCTTACAATAACGCGTGAGTGTGCAGTGTTAATTTCACACTCCTTATAGGTTCTTATTAAAGACTTACCTATTCCATTACATAGCAGTAATCTTTTTCAAGTGCATGTGTGATTTTATTGCCCTGAAGCGCCCTTTGCAAATTCTTTTTTTCCCCAGTGGGGTAAATCTAGTTGACGCAAAATCCAACAAGTAAAAAAAAAAGTTACACAGTACTACTCTCTGAAATAGAAGTAGCTTTTTGGAATTAGATAGTAAGGCCAGTGAGATTCCTTATACATATTATAAAAAGAGAATCTTAGAATGCATGTGCAACTTTCCAAGCATTGATTGTGGCAAGTGTTAAGTTATCATGTTTTTTTATATAGTACAAAGTAATAGCTAAATAAAATAACAGATAACTAGCATTACATTTTTTGAGGATAAAGCCCTGAAGTTTGTCTGTAAACAGTTCGATCTCTTTCAGTCATTATCGGTACATGACCTCATTGACTCACAAGTGTTGAGTAGTCTGAAAGAAAGGTTTGTGTACTTTAGTGCACTTGGCGGTACATAGTTAGGTTTTTTCAGCCCTCATTTCCTTGTTTTATGACCTAAACACATCTCAAGTCTAGTTGCAGATTAGAGAATTCCCAAACCCCAGCAGGCAATGACCCATACGTCTCAGGATGTGGTCCTGAAGTTTCTGTCTCTCAGGGAAAACAATGATGGCAAACACCAGATTCACCCTCTAGTCTTTTGTCTAGTCTTCCTTCAATGCCTCAACACAATCATTTGGTGTACATATGTGAGACCTGACATGGTTCACTTGTTCAAACAAAACATGTGTTACTGTTGGAGTCCATCAAGTACCTTGACCATCATAACCATGATAAACACCACACTCTATTCAGCCTGGAACACACTCCCACCTTCTTTCATACTCTGTCCAATCAACATCATCACTTATACAGACAAATCTAAATCTGTTGGCACAAAAAGACTACTTCATAAGCTGTTTTCCTGATAGTTGGGATACTGGGACATTTACCATAGACTAATACTTCTCTGGATTAGTTACTGATCACATCCCTGCTCTTTCAACCCTTTCTCTCAACAACCTCATGTCTCTTGTGCCTGGCTCAAGTGAGCCCGTGGATATGAGTCTTCTACAAAGTAGAGTTCAAACAGGATGGATGAAGAATCTGAGCATATCAAAGTAATAGTAACAAAAAGTGACCAAAAATATATTTTTACAGCGAATGAGATGTATAAATTAAAACAAATAGTAAAATAAAGCTTGATATTTATTTTAAATTACAAAGCAAAATAGAAAAGAGATTTAAGAGCCATTCTACAAACTGTTTAACTTCTATCCATTCCTAGACGATTAAGTAAGCATGGTATTTTTAGAAATCAGTCACCATTAGTAGTTTTGGAAAGGCTAAGAGCAAGTTTTTTGATAAGAAGCACTCTATACAACGCAGCTGTTAAGTGTAACTAAAATGTGTTATAACTTTACATACTTTTCACCGTATTTTATTTTCTCCATTAATTATTTTTTTGGTTAAAATCCCTTTACCGTATATGCATATATTTGTACATTGTACAATAAATTGGTCAATCCAAAAACGTAAACTTGTTGAAAGAATGATTGATTTTAGGGATGCTTGATTTGAACAGCTTTGCATTACTAGTGGTACCAGAGAAAGATAATTGTTCCTGGATTTTGGCTTGTTCTGCTGGGTCATAGCTACAAGAACCAGAAAGTTGGAAATTAAGCTGAGACTTAAGAACTGAGACTTAAATGTAGCCAGCCTAGTGATAGATTAATCATCAATCATATATCATAAAGACTCAGTGTCAGAATACATAAACCCAAAGTAATTTGACGAGTACTTGTACTTCTTCCACATCCCATGACTGAGAGAAGCCCTTTTGAAGTGAATTTGTTAATGGAACGCTAGGTATATAAAAGGGTTGTTGCAAGAAAAAGGAACAAGGCAAGCAGGGTTTTAGGTCTGTCTGATGAAAGAGGACAGAGCAAGATGCTCCCCGCCTCGGAGGTCAGAATGTTTGCTGTTTATGAGTATATCATATCATCTACAACCCTGAAAGTCACACTAATTTATACAAAACAGAAGAGAATCCTTATTAAATGTAATTATGTAAATTAAATAAATAATTCTGATTTTAAATATATTTTTCTTGTGTACCTTATTGAACATGTTAATATAATTAGATGTTTACATGATATCAACCCTGTTGTGTCTTTCCTCTAAGCAATAATGCCATTTTACAAACTGTTTACCATTTTAGTTGACATGTTGTGAACCTAAGTTTGTGAAGATCTGGGGGACCTATTTTGCAGTACCTTTTTGGCCAGGTATCAATTTTTTGATATTTAGTGAAAAGAATTTTGGTAATATTTTATAAATATTCCATAATATATGAAGAAAATACTGAAACACCCCCTTCATATATATATATATATATATATATATATATGTATATATAATCATGTTTATGGAATATCCACAAAAGCGAGTGTACCCTTCTAGCTTGAAGAGTGTGTTTTTCAAATCTGTTTCTTGGATCTTCTTCATTCTTTACATAACTTTATCCTCAAAGGTAGAACCAGACTTTAGTGACCTTTTTTTACTGACCTTCCTTTAAAGTACAGCTCTGATGCGGCTGGTGTGATGGGATTTGGGAACGGCAAGAAAACTTTTCTGTTTGAAATAGGAAATTCACAGCTCTCTCTTCGGTTCTTATTTTTGGTGTTTTTATTGGACCAGTTTTCAGCCATGATTGCATACAGTAGTTACTCTTACACTATAGGCTAGATGATTGATTGGCTGTGTTAAAGCAATTAAACTTATTTCATGTGGAAAACTTTAAATTATAGTCTTTTGTAGTTACTTAAATTTTTTAAAGGCTATTAAAACACTCATGGGAACAGAATGATTCAAGCAGAAACGACAATACAAAATGTCTACGGTTTTTATATTACTGAAATGTTTATATGATTAACAGTACCGGCTCATTCATAAAATTCAGGTAAACTTCTCTGGGAATAATTAATGATTCATTAAATCAGGATATCCCTTACACCAAACAATTTATGATCTCGTTCCAAGAACACTTAACAGTTAGAATCCTCATTTGGCAAAAATGTACAGTGATCAATTACAAAATGTCAAATGTGAGATTGTGTCTTCCATATGGAACATCACAAAAATATCATTGGCCAGAGCTTTGTATGTATGTTGCGTCCATACCTGGGAACTCTCTGGGGTTGACCCAGAGTTTCTGGGGTCTATTTACAGAGTTTACAGGAGAGCTGCGGTTTTAATTTTCTCACTTAATAAGAAATTCTCACCCATTTAACTATAATATATAGTTAATTCTCACCGATTTAACTATATATTATACAGGAACAGCCAAGCTCTTCCTGCAGCAGGAGCTCACTGGGGATGGGCCTTCATAATGTATAGGAGCTAATACACATGTCTTCTGCAAACTCTCCTGTCCACTCTACCTTTAATAGATAAATCCCTTTGGTAAAGCACTGCTTCCCCGGGTCTCCAGTTCCATTTCTCCTTTCTCCAAGCATGGAAGCGGCGTTTGGCCATACCAACTCCACTTCCCTTATACTTCCCACTCGCTAAAGTCTATATGCTTCTAGCCTTACACCTCACGATGGCTAGTCCCAAACCCTTGATGAAGCCTCTCCACAGAAGATATGGTTGCTTCCCTTGTTCTTTACTTTTCATTGCCTAAGTCAAATGAAAAGATATGAATGAATAAATATTAGTTTATTTCCATGTAGTTTCAGAAATTATGAGGATGAGGTCTGCAGTGGTTTACGGGATTTCATAAAATTCTAGTGGTTCTAAATAATTCATTGGTGTCAACTTTGTAGATTGGATTATTTGTCGAAGTGCCACTGTCCTAAATATTTAGATTACAAACTTTTACAAGTAGAGATCTTAATACTTCAATTATTTAATGTATCAGAGCTTGGGTAAGCAGGTAGATACCAGAGGCTCTGTTTGTACCCCACGATGAATATTAACAGGTAGGAAGGTACAGACAGGCAAAAAGAAACACACTGAAGGCTGGATATTATTATGAGACGGTCTGTATTGGAGTAAACTGACAGGTAAGTAGAACACAGGACTGGTCTTGACTGGCAATACGGCTGGAAAGCCCCTCAGAGACAGAACAAGCTGGATCAACACGGGCAGTCAAGAACCAAATCCGCAACCAAGAAACAAAGTCAAAAGCAAGCCAGGTCACAACTGATTAAGCAGGAGAACAGGACCAGGCAGATAAACTGCAATGCAAAGGCCCAGAATGGAGGAATCAGTGGGTATTTAAGGGGGAGGAATTTCTATGCATATGGCAGGAATTTCTATGCATATGACTGTAGACAATGTTAGTCCTCAAGTTAGTTCACTAGAGCAGATACTGATTTCTAATAACCATAACATCATATTCTAATCACAGTTGTGGACTGCTGGTATGCATGCATACCATCCAACATTTCAGATGTCCAAAGCCAGACACTATAGTTGGGAGTGTGTCTGAAAATCAGAACTGTTGATGGCTGGGATGTATGTGTGTATACTGGAAGTTAACGTAATACATTACTACATTTGAATACATGAATTAATATATTTCATTAGGGTTGTGTATAATCATGTTTCATAGTCCCACAGAAAAAATGTCACATAAGCAACATGTGTAATTAGCTAGGCGTTCAACGCATTATATGCCTGATTGGAGCATTACAGTCGTTAAACCAATATTGCACCTAAAACTTTTATATAATTTTATATAGAAATTATATGTGAATGTATGTATTTTAGAGTGAGAGGGCACATAAAGGTGTGTGAATGTATGAATCAGTGTGTGAGCATGAATGCATATGTGTAAGTGTGTATGAGCATGAATGTAAATGTGTGTGTTAGTGAGTAGGTGTAAGGCCATGATAGTGTAAGTTTGACATGTGTTAGCAGGAGAGTTGTGTGTACATGAATAAAGGGTGCCAGTGCGTATGTGAATTCCCAAGGTGGGGGGGTGCAACGGGCAAATGGGGCCACTGGGCTTTATCTGACTTCTCTCCAGGCTAGAAGGTGCCAGACCTCCCCTGCTTATACTTTATAACACATTTATGAAGGATATGTTTTAAAAATTCCTTTCTAATTTTATAAAGCATAATACATTATTTGTTTTGAAGAGCGTATGCATATCTGTAGATCATTAATTTCTGAGACATGTTTACAATGGGAACACATAAATGGATTTTTGAAGAAAAAAAAAGCAAAATACATAGGTCTTTTGAGTTTGAGCAGGTAGGATTTAATTTTTCAAAATTGACATCCATAGCAATGTACTGCACAGGAATTCTTCTGTAAATACTCAATTGTTTAATATTCTCATGGAAGGATTAGCGGTCGGTAAAGAAAGGCACTCATGTCACTGTATCAACATTGAATTCAAAGAAGAGGCACTAAAATGGTACATGGTCTTACTAAATAAACATGCCAGTAAAGACTTATAAACCCTATATGTATACCATAGAACAATAAGGGTAGAGGGCCGACATGATATCAACAACTAATATGTCAAGGGATTAAATAATGTCCAAGAGAAAGGCATTGTTAGTGGGAAAAAAAACGTTCCAGAGTTTACAGTTACAGATTATGACCAAAACAGAGTGTTGAAGACTGTGGAGTAATGTGAGAAAATTGTACTATATACTGAAAGGGAAGCATATGCAGGAATAGACTCCCAGTCGAAATAGTATAGGCAAACACATTACATTTGTATGGCGTATGGTGTATGTAAAGCTGACATAACAAATTAATTAAGTAAAAAGACATAAAAAAATGGTACACTAGATAAGCCGATTGGTCATTATTTAGATATCTATATAGCATGAGTTTGGTCATCTGTATTGTAAGTATGTGGATTTAAACTGTGATATATTAGTGAGAAAAGCACTAGCTAGCATGCTCAGATATTAAATAAGATTAGAATATGAACATGTCACCTTCAGACCCTTACAGTTTGCAGATTCACACTGAGGTCGGTGTCCCCAGTTATGTTATCGGCCGCTAAAATAAATTTTACTGTGATTAAATAGAGACGATTGGACATGTGGAAGGCCATTAAAAAGTTTTAGAGGGATTCCATTTCTTTCACCTGTATTGGACCGCCAGCAGCATACCGGAGTATGAGAGGAGGATAAAAAACAGAAATAAATAAAAGTAAGTGTAAGGATACAGTACTTTAGTACCAGTGGGAAACCCCTCTAGTGATGTCATCATGATATCACATGGGTTTACCCTGTTTAAAAAGAGATGCATGGGGTCTGAAAAGGCCCTATTTGAGATCTCGAGCTATAGTGCACTGCTTTCTTCTAGTGAGTCACAAGATATCCTTCCACTAAAAAAACTATAAAAATATTACTGCCCCTCAGCAAAAAAAGTAAAAAGTGCACATTATTAAATTGGCACATAGCATCCCCAAAACATGCTAAACTTCTGCATTCGGGGCATCACTGTGGAATGCAAATTATTTTTTTATTATTATTATTTTATTATTATTAGTTTATAGTTTATAGTTTATAGTTTATTAGTTTGTTGGAAAAGTATAATTTTTTTACTGCTAAATTTGGATGAGGTTAGTGGGGAAATGAATGCACTAAATATGACAAAATTACAATAGTGCAATGCGCATGCTAATCTACTTTATAGAAACATCTGTGTCCGCTATTGAAGTTAGGGCCTCAGAATACCAAATTTAAAAATATTACTTTTGAAAATAATTACGCGCACCTTTTAATGTTTGCCCTTTTACTGCCCAAATAAGTGAAAACCCTAGAGACATGACGGTGTATCCAAATAGGTATTTTTATTTCTCATTTGCATCTCTGTACAATTAAATTAAAACAAAAAACGGGTGGCTGTCTAATGACGTAAGCATGGCCAATGCCATTTGCCGGGTATGCCAGATGGCCATTCTGGGCCTGACTTAATCTATACATAAAACAATATCTTGGAAATGTCTTTCATTCACCCATTTTGTAAATATGCATTTAAAAGATAAATGGATAGTTTGAAAGTAATTTTCACATTCTTATGTCACAGCAGAGGCAGGACCTTCTGGAAAATGCACAGAACACTTTAGAGGGTACAGAAAATAACTTCTAAAAAACTATTTACATTGAATTGTAGATTGCTTGCCATGGGGATCAACGTTTTGTAATTTGTAACTGCCACATGGACTCCTCGGCTGCTAAAATGACTCCCAGATTAGGACGGCAATTGCGCCCATTCTTAAAACATTTCAAGCAAAGTCATTTCATAGGGTAGAAGCAGTCAAAGCCCGAAAAGTGCCCATATGTGGCCTTGTGTCCTGAACTTCTCATGGGTAGGGTACCTAACATGCACAGGTTCACCCAACATGCACATGTTCACCCATATTATGTGTGATTCGTTGTGATGCTTGCACACACGGGCAATCAGAAATTAGTAACCGATGGGTTCCACCTGTGGTGTGCATTGACAAGGTAATTTAGAGGCAATTTTGGAGATATTTGACAGTGACAAGCAGGCCCGGACTGGGACAAAAAATGGGCCCAGGCATTTAAGCCTGAGCAGCCCATTTTTATTTATTTATTTATTGTTAAAGCCCACCCTTCATGTACCATCTTTGCATTTACTCACTCATTCACACAAATCATTAACACATTCATTAATGCAGTCTCACAAATCATTCAAGCAATTCATCCACACATGAATTCATTAATTGTCATAAGCATTCACACTAGTCCCTCTCCCCATCTTATCTACCCCTTCTCACTATGTTCCCCCTTTTCACTATGTACCCCCTTCCCCACTTCTCAATATGTACCCCCTCTCACTATCTATCCCCTCTCCCCATTTCTCACTATCTAACCCCCCTCTGCCCCTTCTCACTGCACCCCCCTCCCTCACCCTACTTACCTTGTTGCCGGAGCAAGCAGCAACTGCGACCGGGCCCGCGGCAGGGCCGGATTGACTTAGGGGCTGATGGAGCTGCAGCTCCAGGCCCCTACCTTAAAATAGGCTCAGTCAGGACCGGACTGACTGGGCCTATGCGGCCTCTACGGCCGCATTAACGCAGGGCATAAGGGGCACCCACCCCTTAAGCCCGCCGCAACTGCGACCGGGTCCGCCACTCTAAGGGGCCGGGAAGCCCCCACCAGGGCCGGCCCCTTAGAGTCCGATGGCCAGTCCGGGCCTGGTGACACGTAAGAAGTTACTACATTACAGTCTGCTGTGGGGCAAATTCTTTCAGCAGTCCTGCGGCGAGTCTCCCTGTTCGGTCTCGGTGCTGGCTTGAAATCTTCCGGCACTCAGCATTACAAGCCGGCACCGAGACCGAACAGGGAGACTCGCCGCAGAGGAGAGAGAGGGGCACCGAGCGGGTACCGACAGCTTGGTAAGCGAAAACCACTCGGCGCCCCTTTCTCTCTCGAAGAAAAAAAAAAAGGGCTTGGGGCGGCGAAGTGCCGCCCCTTCAAAATTGCCGTCTGGAGCGGCTGCCCCACTTGGCTCCATTGTCGGGCCTGCCCTGGTTATCACTTCAGAATATATAGTAAACTGTACTGAAGTTAGCAATACAATGCTGTTAAAAATATAAATATGAAAATTATATAAAAATAAAAATTGCAAAGTTATAACAATAAAATCTATCGGATTAAGTAGGCTAGCGACACATGTGTCGAACTCTTACAACCACGGTTCAGCCTAGGTGTAAAAAAAAACCAAAAAACCATTGTTAAACTTTACTTGGCAGTATCACAACTCACACCTAGATGTGTAGCGGCCACACTGTTGTGCAGCATCACAGGCGGTACGAATGTCTTGAAGCTTACGTCCTTGTATGTCTTTTTGTAGCTTGTGCAGCCACGTAAATTAAATTTTACATTTTTTAACAAAAAAAACCCCATTCAAACGCTCATCAAGAGATCCGTAGAAGCTGGGCTTCAGCTGGAGACTCCAGAGAGTTTCCAGGTACGTATCTGTGGTTATGTATGTGTACACATGTGTGTGTGTGTGTGTATATGTATGTTTATATATATATATATATATATATATATATATACATATATATATATATATATATATATATACAAATAAGGTATAATATGATATGACCATCAAACACATTTCTGAAGAGAAGATAATGAAATCTTACATTCCTGTAGCATGTGTAATCATCAGAATGTCAGTTCAGAGTTAATTGGCTGTATACTGATTTTAAACAGTTTATTTCATCTCTCCGCCGCATCTTGGGTTTGATTAGTGTTTTGAATTCCAGACCCAGTTATGGTTTCTTCAATCATCTCCTGAGAAAATCTTAACTACATTTGGCACTTAATATCTCATCGTATGTAGGAGTTATTTTCATAAGAGGGCGAGACCAGTTTTCCTTTGGGTTTAGTGTGTAGCTTTGGCAGACCTTGCTAAGCATGATGGCAAGCTGATTAAAATTCATTCTTCCACTACTTGATGTTCTGAGCGCTTGGTAGAACATCTGATACGGTCTGTTTCTTTTCTGTCGGAATTATTACTACATCTGTCACAAAATGGCCGTGTCTATGGCTCTTTTTATTTTATCTGTATAATTTCAAGATGTATGTAATTTGAAAACATTCTTTGTAGAAGGGCCTACATAAGTTGCATATATTATCTATATTTCTGGAAACCCTAATCGATAGATGCTGTTATGTTATTGTCTGCACTCTCTAGCATGTTAAGCAAATAACCATTTTTGCCATTTTATTATTTTCTCTGAAAGTTTAATCACATAAAAACCAACAAGAAAACATTACAGCAAACATTTTATGTTCCATGGGCAACAACTTATGAGTGCTTGCTTTTTTGTCACATGATAATTACATGTTCCCATGACATTTATGGATGGGACAGAATGTTCCAGATTATTATTTCTGGGAACAGTTGGG
Organism: Spea hammondii; assembly: GCA_029215755.1. Classification (NCBI taxonomy): domain Eukaryota; kingdom Metazoa; phylum Chordata; class Amphibia; order Anura; family Pelobatidae; genus Spea; species Spea hammondii. The sequence continues at coordinate 115,333,928 of JARDYJ010000002.1, forward strand.
CATTCTAGGAATGATTTATCTAATGGTATTTGAAGTTACAAAATGTGATATTCAGCAAAGTAGGTGGAACAGCATCGAAAAAGCAGCTTGATTTTAAACGTAATGCTGATTTTCATGTCAATTTGATAACTTAATTCCTTTTATGGGCCAGCCAAGGAAGCAAGGTGAAAACACTATTAATGAATCTCGGAGTGGTTGTAAAACATGACAGTTCTTAAGTTAAGTCAACTGAGTTGCTGGGATGTGTGAAATCAAGCTAACAGTTGTACAAAAAGCCCAAGTAAGCTGGTGTGGTCCCACCCCAATACACACAATACGTTGGTGTTGTCATGATGTTAAGCCACGCTATGCCCTTTGAACATCCCATCTACTTCTTTTTATCAGCACCCCAGTGCCTGATTTGGGCAGTCCTCCAAAGAGGAACTATTTAATTTATTTTAAAGAGTATATAATATAAAGCTTTTTGAAATTCTGAGTCCTAGTTGATTGAGTAAAACGACATGCTGCTCATTTCCCCTTACCATTAATGTTAGTGATACATTTTCTGCTCGCTGCCTCTCCTCCATAGACCTCATCTAGAGTGCCATGAATCTCCTTCCCTTGTTACATTGTGTAAAGCAGATGACAAGGACCTTTCCTAATAGTAGCTGCTCCCTCCAGTGGCTTCAAAGCAATCAACAGGTTCATAAAGTGCATGGCATCCAGGGGCCACAGGAGGAAAGAGAGTAAAGCAACTTGGTGGGGAAGATCAAAACTGACCAACTTCCAGTGAAAGAGAAGACCTCAAAAGTTGCTAACTGGCCATCAGGCAGACTGGGCAAACGTGATACTGCTCACTTCCCTTCATTGCTACTCAAGCATCAGCTCTGTCATATAATAGCTGCACACCGGGAGTGTGACAGCGTAGTGTGTATCCTTGCATATCCAGCCAGTGTCATTTATTGACCACTGGCCTTAAAGTCCCAGGACCAGTTTTAATCCAGCCCTAGCCTCTGTGTCTCAACAGCTACCGATACCATATTGGAATAAAGTACACAGCTCAAAGACAAGTTGACAGATTTGAGCAATTGAACAAGGATCGTGATTATTTATGCAAACATAACTGTGTGATGATCGCATTAAAAATATATATGTGATTACACAATACTATGTTTTATAACATGATTTATTTATTTTTCTCTTATTCTTTATCTTATTCTCATTTGACTTTGTGAACTTTAAGTATTCTTAAAATAACAAAAAGAAATGTCAAAATGGGTTGGTGTCTATTTTTTCAATTTAAGAACAACTAAATTCACGCATTGTTTTACCACCCCTTAGGCTACTGACTCAACCTGTGTATTATGGGGATTTATATCAAAGGATACTCCTCGGAATTCTTTGATTACACCCAGTTTCTGTTACAACAAATGAGAGAAAACTAAAGCTTACGAGAGTGACAGTTTGTTTCTTGTCTTTGGCTGTACTTTCCATTTACTCTTTGGAATGTGATAATTACTTTGTTCCAGGTGTTTTCTTTTGTATAGTATTTTTCTTGTTACTGTGTAGCTGGAATTATTATTGACAATTTAAGCCCTGAGAAATGCATTGTAAATCAATATACTGCTTGTGCCTTTGGTTCCAAAATCTTTAAAATTTTAACGTTCCCTTTGTTTTCTGTACCTAACATTTTAAATAGTGTATTATTTGTGATCAAAGAGTAGTAAATTGTTTTCTAATATACTTAACGTGAAAACTGCCATGGGATGCTTCATTAAATTGAGGTTACGAGATAATTATTACAGATATTAAATCAATTACCATCAGACCAAGATACTCAGCCTTTAAGACTTTCGAGTAAATGTGTTTTGAAACATTAAACATATGTCAGTCAAAAAATTGGCCATATTTAGAACTTTATTACAAAGTTTGCAATGAAATACAATACTACTTAAACTCCAGCTCCTACATTGGAGTCCAGTTTGCAAGGAAAGCCTTTGTCTCATTTTCCTTCTTCCATCTGTTAGATGCAAACTGTTGCATGTATATATTTTTTTCTTGCATACTTGCATTGATTTCTGTTGGAACTCAAATGGCATACCTCTGGTTTGAGCTGAAGCCCTATTTTGTGGCAGCAGGGCTAGCCTCAGCTCAGGGTTTGTGGGATTTGGTGCAAGAACGGCTTGTAGAACCTCCTTTGTCCTTAGGAGAGGACAGACGGGATCCTGCTTTCCCTCGCGCCCATGGTATCGGCTTTACCAACAGAAGGGGAGCACTAGGATATGACATCAGGAAGAAAGCAGCAAGGAGCAGAACTGCTGGCCCATTAGGGCGTGGGGCAGAAGCCCTACTTGCCCCTAAGGGAGACCCTGGCAGGCAATGATTGAGTGTGCAGCTGGCATCAAAAGAAACAGACAGAGAGAGATAAAAGATATAAAAAATATACTTATATTAAATGTGGTGTGCATAACTATTAGTAATTATGAGAAAATGTGTTTTAATTTCACCAATTGATATTTACAATTCTCTGTGTTTACTTACTGTTGTCTGTACCTCTCACAACATTCAAAATGGGAATAAACTCTGTAAATGTACTATGAAGCCCTATCAGATTTTGAGTGATAATGCATTAAAACATAATAAACATAGTGATACTATAGTAGTGAACAAAGTTCAAATTGCAGTGTGATGCACTTCTCGTTATCTCCTGTGTACTTATTGTACGCCACGGCAGAAATATTGCACCATATAAATAATAATAGTATACAAAGTAAAAGCTTTAGGAGTCATTATTTTGCTACCTGTTTTGTATTGAAACCTTTGGAATTTACTTTTGTCAATAGAAATTTTAGAAAATTGTTTCAAAATAATATTCTTTGTATTTTTAGACAGCTCAGCTTTATAGTACAAGAGTGTTGTAGAATGTATTTGAATACAGGGCAAGTGCCAAAACAATAAAGGGGTTACCTGTACAGAGCAGGCGTCAACTATTACATGCTTTCCTACGCTTTCAGGTGAAAAATATTGCCTTCAGTTCAAAGCAACTTTGGTGTTTAAAACTTCTTGGTCTTTAAGACTTTTGTAATCTATCCAAGAAGATCTTATTTGTTCATTTGGAAGATAGGCAGGTTTTTCTTTTGAATAATGGTGAATGCAAAAGCAGGATTGTATTCCAGCTTTTAGGCCAAAGTCATGACCCAAAAGAAGAACATACTTGGACGTGTATTCTAAAGACTTGTTGCTTTGGTGAGAATGACAGTATTTGTCTATTTGAGACAAGTAGTGACAAGTGAAAAGCATGCTGTAGTTGGTCTACTTGTCTACAATGCATATTTTCCTTGGCAAATAAAATAATTTGGTGTTTTGAAGAAAGGATTTAAGTTAATTTGACCCAGTTTAAAGGTTGATTGGAATTAGTTAAGGTTTGGTATGAAGTAAAATAATGTATTTGTAGTGACCAGACAGGCTTCAGTTTATTGAATGTTTAGATATGCATACTTACCTGTTTGTAGAATTTGCAGGGAAAGTGTCCACTTATTAATAGGTATGCCCAGTAGCTATATCTATGTGATCTACTATGTGAGCTATGTGATCTACTTCAAGGTCCATCTGAAACCTTAAAAGCTTTTGTAAGATCTTTTTCTATGCTGGCAAAATGAAAAGCATCAATTTAAAGATGCTATAGATGCTTCTAATTTAAAGGGGGTGCCACACTGGCACAAAGGGGGAGCTGGCCCCAGGCCGGTCCAAAACTATCGGACCAGCCTTTTATGAACAATAGTGGACCAGGCCAGGGAGTCAGAAACAAAGGATTGCCTAAAGATGGCAATCCTTTGTGCATCTCTCAGTGACATATGTTGACCAAAGTCTGTGTCAGCACTTTTATTGGGGAGGCAAGCCTTTTTAACAGAACTTGTACCAGCTGCAAAACAAAAAGTTATGAAGCTGCCATTAGGTGGCGCTATAGCTTTTTTCTATGTAGGTGTCCCTGTTGTTACTTAAGGGCGGTTTGTACAGTGTGGATTTATAGTAAACCCAGGGAGATATTAGAAATACAGCCTGGCCATTTATATAAAATATTTATGGCACACATATATGTATATTTGTGTATATGTGCAAGAGTATTATATATAGCGTATTGGCTCGAATATAGGCCGCACCTGAATATAGGCCGCATCCTAAGTTTGGTGCTATTTTAAAGAAAAAAAAATTTTTAAGGAAAAAAAATACACATTAGTGGAATGGTAAAACAGTATTTTATCTAATGAACAGGAACACATGTATTTTGACATTTTTGGTATCAATTATGCAGTTAGTCAGCATAGGTTATATACAAACAGAAACCCAATAGCCATTTTAACTTCCACCCCTTAATACATAATGCACCTTACTTATAGATACACCACTCTGCCCCCCAGATATGCTTTATAACCCCTGATATGCCACTCTGCCCCCCAGATATGCTTTATAACCCTGATATGCCACTCTGCCCCTAATATGCTTTATAACCCCTGATATGCTTTATGCCCTCAAGATATGCCACTTTGACCCCCAGATATGCTTTATCCCCCCTAGAAACTGCATGTCCCGGGCCTATATGAACTGCGCATCGATGCGCTAAACCCTGCGCTATAGGCCGCACCCCCACTTTAAAGACCTAAATGGGGGGATTGGGCCTATATTCGGGCAAATACGGTATAAATATATATATATATATATATATATATATATATATATATATATATTATATTCATAAGGCCTTTTTCATTTATACTGCTAAATCCTTCCCAACTAATTTAAATGTGATGACACATGTGCAAGCTCTAAAAGAAGCAGCCATTGTACTTATCCTATAGAAGTTCATTTAAGGCATGTAAATAGGGGCAATACAATGTGCTTTTTTTCTCTGTGAACCTTTCTTTTTCAATAAAACCAAAATATATGTTTTGGGGTTTTTTTATTCAAGCAGTAAAAAAGGACCTCATTATTCAGAAACATTCCCTTAGAATTCGTTATTCTTTGTGACTCCTCCGTACATTAAGCTGATTAACCTGGCGTGTGACCTTTCGAAGTATGTCTAAAATAATCCTTAAGGACCACCAAGGTTGAATCACTTTAGTTGGCGTGGATGTCCTCTGCAGTCTTCCCATCTATAGCACACGAAACGTTCGCACGTTTGTTTTTACTTAACGTGACAGTTCACTGAGTTACCACTGTGATATAAACCTGTATAACACACGTCCCAGAGTTCAGCATGCGCAAGGCATGTTCGCGCTGCAAGAATTTGCAAATCAGGATTTTCCCATGGCTCTCTCTCGATTGTTGTTTAAATAAACCTTTTGGGTGAGCCACTCCGTTTCTTTCTTTAGCAGATGTCTGTCACCTGTCTGGTTAAACACAACACAAGCCGGAACTTAAATTATGTGGCTTAGGTATAAATCTTCAAACTAATAATTTGGAAATACGTATGTTCTTGGTGGGGGCTTAATATGTGCTTTTTAATTATTTAGGTGTTTTTTCCAGCTTTAGAAGTTCAGAACCAACACCCTTTGGTGACACCATACTTCACAATGTCCTGTCAGCCATGGATTTTAGCACTTATTTACACCTCATGGAATTTTTTCTGAGCTCCTTTTCTTCCCGCTGGTTTATGAAAATCAGTACTTTCACAAATTTGCCATGAATCTCCAGTTTTATTTTTTAAAATGTACTCTTTAGGATGCCACGGGTTTCAGGTAGCTTTGTGAAGTACTGTTGGCCAGCCCTCCAGCTCCTGAAGAGTTGGGCTTAGAGAAATGCCAAGAGACTAACGTAGTGTCAAAAGGGCAGTCATGGTCATTCAGCAGCACAAAAACACAGCAAGCTGCCCACGATGAAAGAGGCATGTATTCTACAGAGAAGACTTTTCAATGTCCCTCTGTGGGTTATATAATTGTTGAGGACTACTGGCAGGCCTGGTGTATCTTGCTATTAACATCTAAATATTTACTTTAGGGAAATCAGAAACAAAGCCAACTGGTTAATGACTTCTTAATTAGGAAAGTCACTATACGCTGACATCAACTGACCAATGACTAATCTTGGTGTCAAAACGTGTGGGTTAAATGTGATGTAAACCTAACTAATGTGTTTACAGAACACCTTTTAGATTTTATCAAAGGTTATCTGCTCTAGCAGCAAGACTTCCAACAGAGTCACATGCAGCTTAGAGCATTGGTCTATATGGGTGTCTATATGGACAAGAGAACTGACACATACAGTACCTCTTCATTATTGAATTCAGGTCTTTCGATTAGACCCATTGCCGCAGGTATATAAAATTAAGCACCTAGCCATGCAGTCTGCATTTACAAACGTTTGTGAAAAAAATGGGTCATTTCGAAGAGCTCGGTGAACTCATGCGTGGTAACGTGATAGGATGCCACCTTTGCAAAAAAAGTCAGTTTGTGAAATTTTACCCCTGCTAGATATTCCACGGTGGTATTATAGATAAGTGGAAGCGTTTAAGAAAAGCAGCCACTCAGCCACAAAGCAGAAGACCACGTAAAGTGACAGAGCGGGGTCACTGAGGCACATGGTCGCCAACTCTCTGCTGAGTCCATAGCTGAAGACTTCTGAACTTCCACTGGCATGCAATGCATGTTTTATAGGTTCCACTTTGAAGTAAATGTCTGTGCAGACTCTAAATCTGTGTCTATGATTACTCATCTTTAACGTTATACAAACATGTCCAAACTGCTTGACATGCAGTGAATCATTCTAGCATCTTCAGCAAACTGCATACTTCAAAGGACCTTTGTATATCACCTGTCTGTCATAGCAAGACTCTCTCGTAGCCATCACGTGTCTCCCAAAGCCTTTTATAAAATTTAGTGTGAATCACTCCCCACCCTGTTGCCCAGTGTCTTTTAGCCTTTGGTAATTTAAAGTTGACCAACCCTGGACTAACGGCTTACTCATTTGCTAACCAGATACCAGATAATGTTCTGAACATTGTGTGCAGTTTACCCATTATAATGCAGAATCTGGAACCACCAGTGTATAGGTAACAGCAAAACAAAGCAAGAATTAATTGCATACCCAGTGAATACCATTCAAAAAACAGCTATCTAAGGCATAAATATTGGGGATTCCGTCACACTTTATGGTCATATATTGCTTAGCCCATCACTAGGTCAAACTATCCCAAGTTTGGCGAGTCCTATCTAATTTATTACAGCTATATTGCTTACCAAGGGACTGAACCGACGGGAGTGCGCATTTTAACCCACTGAGACTCTCAAGCAATTTAAAGCCTTCTCTGGACACCATTAATGATGCACCTGTATGGGGCTGCTCGACCCTAAGGTTTGGTCAGAACCTACAAATATACATAGCACAAAATTCAGATACCACTTTATAACTAACAGCAAAATAAATCATCAGTTCTAGAATTAGCAGTCATAGCATTCTTTAATTTTTTTATTTTGTTAGGATTTTGAGCAAAATGATTTTTGGCAAAATCGGCTTACAGATCTGCTTGAGAATTCACACTTAGAGTTCACATTATTAGGGGACAGACAACCATTTTAGCAATTGTGCAATCTGTATCTGCTAATAATGATTTTAACCCCTTAAGGACAATGGGCGGTCCCTAAACCCATTGAAAACTGCATTTTGTCATTAAGGGGTTAAGAGTTCCAATAATGCTATTGTTGTTATGCTTAGTATTTACTCTTGTCTTCACCATTTACTGCGTTACTGTAAAATACCAGTTAGATGGATAGCTTTCTAATAAAAACTAACTCTAGTGTTCTTCATCTAATTAGTAATGGTTACAGTTTGTATTATAAAATGGGATATGCATAACCTTTGGAGATGGTATAAATAATATATATACCGTATTGGCTCGAATATAGGCCGCACTTTTTCCCCCCACCGGAAGTTGTATACGTGTATAGCGTAGATGTCCCCCGCCGGCCCCGCAAGACACCCGGGAGTCTGCTCTGGTAAGTTGGGGGGGCAGAGTGGCAGCATATCTCGGGGGGGAGGAGGAGGAGGATAGTGGCAGCATATCTCGGGGGGAGGAGGAGGAGGACAGTGGCAGCATATCTCGGGGGGGACAGTGGCAGCATATCTCGGCGGGAGGAGGAGGATAGTGGCAGCATATCTCGGGGGGAGGAGGAGGATAGTGGCAGCATATCTCGGGGGGAGGAGGACAGTGGCAGCATATCTCGGGAGGAGGAGGAGGATAGTGGCAGCATATCTTGGGGGGAGGAGGAGGATAGTGGCAGCATATCTCGGGGGGAGGAGGACAGTGGCAGCATATCTCGGGGGGGAGGACACTGGCAGCATATCTCGGGGGGGACAGTGGCAGCATATCTCGGGGGGGGACAGTGGCAGCATATCTCGGGGGGGACAGAGTGGCAGCATATCTCGGGTGGGGGAGAGTGGCAGCATATCTCCGGGGGGGGGGGGACAGAGTGGCAGCATGTCTATTAAAAATAAAATTTCTTTAAAAAAGCACCAAACTTTTAGGGTGCTGCCTATACACGGGGGCGGCCTATATCCGAGCCAGTACGGTAGTTTTTTGGGTTTTTTTTACTACACTTCTGATTATGTAAAGTCTCAGCGGAGAGGAAAGGAGCGAAGACAGAATCAAAGAGATAAGTCAATTAATGGATTTTTGCTCCAGGTGCCCTTAGGCATAACGAACAGAACTAATGGGAACCTCACCCAGTCAGAAAATTATATATAAGTGAGAAAGAAAAGGACATATGAAGACAAAAGACTGTATCCAGATGAGGAATTTCCAGGAGGTGTTTGGGAGGGGGCGATCGGATGGTCAAGCCTGTTATCGTTCCATAGTAGTGTTTAATCCTATCAACGATGCAACAATGTATGAAGGTGAACTGAAATGTAAGTGAAGGAGAAAGCCTGTGGATCTATGAAATCGATAGAGACTTGTTTCAATTGTTATAGATGATACAGAAACTACTCTCATCCACGGTGCATAAATCAGTCTATGAAATGTCAGGCACATATCGATGCTAAAATATGGTATGCTTTGGCATAGAAGTATATTGCTCTAATCCATAGCATGCCAGTTTAATCTATTGAAAGCAAAAGGAAAATCAGAATCCTATATGATAATAATGATACTAATGCTCATTTACCATACCTTTCCAGCAGGTGTCACCTCTATGACAATGAATGTTATTGTACATTTTAGATATTATTTTGAATTCTATGATTTCTGTTGTCTTTTCAGTATTAGCCCTTTATCACATTCCCCGATAAAGCATTGTATTTCTTTCCTTTTTTCACTGTACTTAGTAATATTATTTTACTTGACTTATCCATATTATACATCCATTATTCTTCTTCTATATTATTCACTTATTCATTTGTTTAAGTCAGTTATATTTTTCCATACATTTTCCATATTGTAAGCTATGAGTGCTTGATTTATATTTGGAGGCATCTACCAAGAAAAGCAAATTTACTACTATAGGTCAATAACCTCACTAGGCCACAACCCAGACATATGTAGCAGACAGGAGTATTTTAACCATTTCCCAAAGCCTGCTTCAGTCTGAAATTGAACCCAATTACAAATAATTATCACATAGGGCACAACATTCCTGAAACTTGTGGCCACAATATTTTGGAACTATTTGTGCTTGAGGGTTTTTTTCTTTCTGTGTGTAGCTATTATGTTGTTCTGGATGATCTAGAAATAATTTATAAAATCTATAATTATTTTCATGCATGTTTATTCCGCGTCTAGTTAATCATCAAACAGCGATTACATTCTAGCCTCATAGGGTTCCTTAGGCATAACGAACAGAACTAATGGGAACCTCACCCAGTCAGAAAATTATATATAAGTGAGAAAGAAAAGGACATATGAAGACAAAAGACTGTATCCAGATGACGTTGGGACTAGACTTGGGCACCAGGGGGCTCTTCGTGTTCGTCTTCGTGCTCGTCTTCGGGGGGGGGGGAAATCTTCGTATTCCGCGAATATTCGCCTGTTCCTGTCTTCTCTTTGGGCGAATATTTGCGGACATTCTTCGTGTTCGGTTTTTCTTCGTTTTTGCCGGTTAAGCCCTTACAAAAAATTACTGCAGTTTTTCTGAAGTAATACTGCAGTTTTTTGGACATGAAAAAACTGCAATACTGCACATTTACTGCAGTTTTACTGCATTTGTACTTCACTGTACTGCAGTTTTACTGCACATTTACTGCACTTTTTTTTATTGCAAACCTACAGTTGTACTTCAATGTACCGCAGCTTTATTGCATTTGTACTTCCGTACAAAAATAACTGCAGTACAATTGCAGTACAGTGAAGTACAAATGCAGTAAAACTGCAGTAAATGTGCAGTAATACTGCAGTAAAAGTGCAGTATTGCAGTTTTTTCATGTCCAAAAAACTGCAGTATTACTTCAGTAAAACTGCAGTATTTTTTTTGTAAGGGAGGGGTTAATACGGGGTTAACGCGTACCGCAGCAGCTCTGGCGCCAGGAGTTTAAATGTCCGTATGAGCAACTCTATTGGTCGTCAGCAGGGGGCTCGTCTGCCAATGGTTGATGGCAGACGAGCCCCCTGCTGGCGACCAATAGGGTCGCTCGTACAGACTGTTAAACTCCTGGTGCCGTAACTTACCCTGCAGATCCCACTGGCCTCCCTGTTCTATCAGTTAAATGTCCGTACGAGCGACCAATAAAGTGGCTCGTACGGACACTTAACTGGGAGAACAGGGAGACCAGTGGGATGTGCCGGGTAAGTTGCAGCATTGGGGTTTTAAAAGTCTGTACGAGCAACTCTGTAGGCCGCTCATACAGACTTTTAAAACCTCAATGCTGCAACTTACCCTGCAGATCCCTATGGCCTTCCTGTTCTATCAGTTAAATGTCCGTACGAGCGACCAATAAAGTCGCTCGTACGGATATTTAACTAATTGAACAGGGAGGGAGACCAGTGGCATCTGCAGGGTAAGTTGCAGCATTGAGGTTTTAAAAGTCTGTACGAGCGACTCTGTTGGTCGCTCATACAGACTTTTAAAACCTCAATGCTGCAACTTACCCTGCAGATCCCACTGGCCTCCCTGTTCTATCAGTTAAATGTCTGTACGAGCGACCAATAAAGTCGCTCGTACGGACATTTAACTGATAGAACAGGGAGACCAGTGGGATCTGCCGGGAAAGTTGCAGCATTGGGGTTAACTTTTTAACTTTCATTAGGGGTTAACTTTTTTTTTTAAAGGGTTAAGGGGCCGTGCGAGTGAGCCTATTGGTCGCTTGCACAGCGCTTTAACCTACGGATTTCCGCTCCCGTTAACCCCTTCGATGCTGTGTTAGATAACGGGTTCGCTGTCAGGGGTTACAAAGGCCGTGCGAGTGAGCCTATTGGTCTTCCTCTGGCATCAACCTATTGGTTGATACCAGAGGAGGTCCCTGTAGGCGACCAATAGGCTCATTCGCACTGCCCTGTAACCTGTGACGGCGAACCTGCGGATTTCCACTTCCGTGAACTGCCGCGATGCCAAGGTAAGTTAGAAGGGGGGGAGAATGGTAGACGAAGACGATCACGAAGATCTCCGTGGTGTGTGTCTTCGTCTTCGCCTACGTTTTACCGCCGCTGTCTTCTCTTCGGCGTGTCTTCGGAACGAACACGAAAACGCACTCTTCGTTTTTATGTTTGTCCGAAGATGAATGCACAAGTCTAGTTGGAACTATCATGGTCTGTAACACACATCCAAGTGATGCTGGAGGTGGCATGTTGTGACCTGAGACATAGAATAAGACAAGCTTGTTGGGGGCCTTTAGGATGTAGGAAGGAAGGAAGGAGATTGCAATAAGCAGAGGGGGGTCTCGGCAGGAAGGTCAGGAGATACTGATCTGCAATATGTGTCACAAAGGACTCTGGAAATATGTTACTGTAGAACTCTCCTGTCCACAAATATGTTTTACAAGACTAAAAAAGAACCCAGTACAAATTATGTTCTTTATTAAGGATTTTGCACAATATTATTGAATTACCAAAATTAGTTAAAAACATCTAAGGATTAGTAAATAATACACTTCCCTTATAGTGTGAGTGAGATCTTGCTCAGCCGATAATTATGTTAATATTAATTCTAGGAGAAAGCGGGTTCCGTGTAACATGCTTTATAAAAACAATTTTTGAAGCATCCCACGCAATCCATGAGTCGAGCTGTACAACATGAATGTAGTTCCACATCTACATGGAGACTTTGGCTACTTGTTAATTAGTTGGTACAGCAGATGCTGGTTACTTTAGTGCCCAACACCCCCCCCCCCTTAAAGCCAGATTTACATTTCACAGATGGTAGTAAATGTGTTAAAGAAATAAAGCTCTGCATTGGGTATACACAGGAGAATACAGCTGGATTATGTAAATGTGATTTATACAAAACTACACGTCTGTTAAAATATCGACCGAGAAGCCAATACTGTTTCGCTAAGTCGCCAGCTGTTTGCGCTGCGTGGCCATCACATCCAATGGGGCCTCAAAAAAAAACCTATTTTGCTATTTTGCTCAATACTGCTTTTGCAATATTTTTTATAATTCAAAGATTGGTTTGCAAATTTGTGTAAATTAAAAATAACAGTAAGGATTTTGTTGAAAATGTATTCTGCTTGTTTTTACATGCCTTTGGGTGTAAATAAGATGCCTATTAGCCTGATCGCAAAGACGTACTGTCTATGAAAATATACAGTTGCACATTAGGAACAAGGAATTTATATGTGATTCTTCTAGCCCAGATCATAGCAGGCTCTCAGAGAATTATATCTATTGTCAGTGGTAAATGGATTTTATCAGGCCTTTTAGCCATTCTCTGATTTACTCACAGTAGGGAATATAGCATTTAATTTCTTTATTATATCCTTTTCTTTGCAGTTCCACTGGGGCGACACTTCATTAACCTAATTCAACTAGAGAGTCTAACCAGGAGTTAATGATCAATGGAAAATGAACGTTGCTGCTAATTGCAATTTAGTACCCTTAATATCTAAGAAAACATGATTTAAATTTCTAAAATATAAAAGTATATTGATGAAATTATGGATATCATATCTATTTTGCATACCAGGCTTTGAAATTTGGGAGTGGTGTGATCTCAGTGTGGTTGTAGGTGTCATTAGTGCTATACTAGAGCCGGGGCAGCAATGAGGGTGGAACAGTATTAGTGCACCACTATTTTCCCCAATTATCAAGACAAATAACCATATCCTTTAGCCCCTTGCCAAATTGATTAACCACAGGGATCTAGAAACTTTCCAAAATCGGCTAACCGGGTCTCGCCTATTCTGGGGAAGAGGATTTGTGAAGGGATGGTGCTCAATGTGTGTAAAGGCAGGTCTAGCTGGGGTTAGCTGCACATTGGGGCAGGGCTAGCTCCAGACAGTCTTGGATGGGACGTTGGTGTGCAATGGACGGTATTGGGTATGGCCAAACACTACTTTCCTGCTCAGAGAACAAAAAAACTGACCCAAAGGCCCTGGAAAGCAAGATTTAACTCAGAGACTCCAGGAATGCTGAGTTGTTTTTTTGTTCCAATGTCCACTTATTTCAAAGACATTGTTTGTGGATAAATTCATGCAGGGGGTGCATAACTACAAGCATTGAGGGCTGCAAACAGGAAATCTGTTTATAATTGCCTGAAAACAAGTAGTGTAATTAACTTTTACTCAAGATTTTTGGGCTCCAGCTGGGATATCCACAAATTGTGGCCTATTTGAGGCCTGGAATTGTGAACCGATCTGCAGACCTGGGGATTTCACAGGGTAAGCTACATGGAGCTCTCCTCTGGAGGAGTATCTCTAGCCCCAGATGGCCTTTAGTGGGTGGAGAGCAGATGGAAACCACATGGAAAATGAGGAGAAAAGTGGTCATAGCCAGAGACTCTGGATCAAACCCAAAGTGTTCCCAGGTATGCTCTAAACCATCATGAATGGCCAGATCATCCTGGAAATCCGGGTCAACAAGGTGTCACTTTCACCTGTGAGTACCAGGTTTCATGCATGATACTGTTAATTTGTTTTAATTGCAAATGAGAATGCTGCATCATTTTAAATGCATTTATACAGGAAAGGCCCAAAGGCAGATAACACAAGCCCAGGGTTTTCCTAGAAACTAGTCCTTAGTTTAGAATATCATTATTGCTTTTGTCAAATGTCAATTATTTTAGGAGTTAGAAGACTACGGTACTCAACTCGGTACGGAGATCAACTGCAATACTTTCTTTTCCTGGTATAAGATTCCAATTGCCTTTTGATAATACATTCTCTCTGTACTGTTATACACATTATTGAAAAAAGCTAACAAATAATTGTTTGGCATCAGTCATTAACTTAAAAAGCGGACCAGTGCCACACCTAAATTGTCTAAGAAATATCAAAATGGGTATTGAAGAAAAAACGATTCTGGTATAGCAATAATATGGGTTCTAAAAACATTAGTGGTGCGAATATTATACATTTAGCGTTTCTCTTTTATTTTCCTTTTTTATCCGTTCTGCTCTCATTTGTGTAACAGTTCACAGAATGGTCTTTTGATAGAAGCCAGCGGGTGTTCTGAAGCCATCAGAGGAGGGGGGATATTCATTGATTTGTCCCATGCCAGACACAGAGGTTTGTGTTAACTGATAGCTTCTAGAAACTTGCTAGGTCTGTACAGTGTAGCAATAACAAAAGACAGCTTTGGTTCTTTCGTTAGGAATGCATTTATTGAATGGCCTCTACATATGTAATAGTTCCAGTTTAAAACCAAGGAGAGATATAGTTGCCTTCTATGACACAAGAGATGGACTTATTTATAGGCTAACTCAATACATGTATTAATTGACTTTTTAAAATTGAAGTTTTACACTATAGTGTTATTTGAGTAAAGTTACGATGGCTTAATCAGAGCCCTAGGCAACCAAATCATCTTTCTATATGAATAATACACATGTTTAGAAATGTTGCATGCCGTTGCACTGTCCTGCCTAGCATCTCCACTATCCTGCTTTTGAAGGAATTATGGGCCGGTTATGGAAACCGGAGAAGCTGATCCCACTGAATTAGATTGATTGCACATCCCATGTGGCCATCTTGTGACATAGTGAAGTAGAGCACTGCCATATGATGTCATGTATGTAGGTAGTGTGTATCGTGCATTGTAAACCCAATACCAGTTTAACCCACCAAATAACGACACGGAGACTGAAATTGGATAAAGCAGGCCACAGCACAATTTTATTATAAAACCATAAAACACTGTGTTGGCCCAAAACACCATAAACCAATAAGAATAATATACAATAACCGATAAATAATAAATACAAATATACAAATATACATAACACATTACCGTAACATATTCAAAACATAACCAACACAGGAACCGAATTAACCCCGTCCTTGCCGGCCTCTCACACTGCACAATCCAGACCACAGGTACTCACCTCCCCCCTCGTCCAAACAAAATTGACAGCTACCTTTCGCTGTCCCACCACCAATGCTAACCACCAGCTGTCCAACAAGCTCGGTGGGCACGTCCAATAAAACACCAGAGGTTAGGGGAGGATTGAGCCTTCCATTACACCAGCATCCAAACTCCATCACTTACCAAAACCAGACCGGCAAGGACACACAAACCGCCAGCTGTGACAAAAGAAAGAAAGTTAGTACACAAGAAATAGGGAGGGAGGGTGGGAAGCAGGTAAGACTGTTGGCCGTGTCTGTAAAAAAGGACAGTGACCGGGGTCACCCAGAGGGCACCTTATATCACCTAGGGTCTCCCACCCCTCAATTAACATACCCCAATCAAAACACGGACATGCCCTGAGCATGCACTAACCCACACACATAAATGCTCCCTGTCCATTTAGCTACGCTGATTCCCAGGGGCCTTTTCCCAGAATTCAGATTTAATACCTTGGGAGGGGTATGCTTGGAGGAGAACCGTCCTGTATGTATGACTTGCACTGAGCAATATTATCCAATAGCTGGTCCTTAAGATACGCAACTCTGCAATACATGCTCAGCTCTGTCCTGGTGATATAATGTGTGAGAGACATTGCAATGCCTTCTTTTTCAGCATTCAATTTGGTAGATTATATGTAAATGCAACATTAACCCTCATACAGCATCCAGCTTGGATGCTTTTGAAAGTAAAATCTGATTCCCAATAAATATAGCAGTTTGGTTTCTAGGAGGCTCATTAGTTTTATGAGAAATGTAAGGTTTACCATATATTAAGCCCAGTGCAGTCTTTTGTTTAAAACCGCAAGTCTCCCAAACTTTTATGCATTAAAGCCTTCAAGACATGATCCTACAGTATCGGTCCTTTTTCAGTTCTCTAGAACATGCATTATGGTTTTTTGTTGTTTGTGCCGGAATAAAAGCGGCTTTGACGACCTGCCAACAAGATATTTTTTTAATAATCCAAATCCGCACAAAATCATAAAATTCAGCCGGGCAAGTGCTATCAGTTTGTGGCTTCTCGGTGGCTGTTCTCAAAAAGTATTATAACTGTCGGCTTTGCTGTTCTTCACCATAGAATGGATGCTTTAAACTATAGCAACCAATGTGGGACAAGAAGTATTTTTGGTGATTAGTGCGTGGTTAATCCTAAAAGAAAATCAGAGACACTATCCTGTTACAAACAGGCAGAAACTTAGATGTTGGCTTGATATGAGCAAGACTTAATCTCTGTACTTATTTGCTTTCTGGGACCAAGCTCTTGAAATTGTTTGAGTATGCCAAGGTAAGCCTGGTAAATGTAAGTTTTATTTTAACTCTTTAAATGCAAGTTGAATGAGGCAACAAATCACGTCCATTGTTCTTGACCTTAAGGAGTTAGCTCCAGCTTTCATAATGATCCTAAAGGTCCATACTATAAAAACCTATAATTAAATGTCCTGTTCTACTTAGAGGCTTTCTGTATGGCAAGTAATTAAACTTTAGTAAATCTGTCATTTGTTCTTCCCTCTAAAGATTTAATCACATCAACCCACATAAATACTTTTTCATTTTCTATGTGTTACAAATGTGTTACAAATTTGAGGCAAAATTTAAAGAATTGTTTAATTATATTTAGAATGCTGCATTTAGTTAGAAAAACGTTTAAATTCAGCAAAGTAAGTGGAACAGCACCTTTAAAATTACAAAGGCAGTAGAGCCATTATTTATAATAACACACTTTTAGAAATATTTTCAACTTTGACTCTCATCTCTGGGAAGCTAGAATGTCTTTATTTTAAAATAAAACGCTTAGTTGTCATTTTTTTAATATACACATTCCACAGATGGTATATCTTCTGAAATTATATATATCATGGAAACCCTGTGGTTTAGGTGGATCAGAATGTTGGCCTATAATGCTTCACATTTGAGTGGGAAAAAAAGTCACGTTATCTTCCTAACGCTTTTCTTTAGATGATTGTGTAGTAGAAGCATAGAAAACGTTCATCTTGCAGAATCGGTGATTATTAATCGAATAATACGTTGCTTATGCTGAAAATGAACAGCACTTATAGATAAAAATAATAACTTTATATAAAAACAAGTACACAGAAGATGGTGGAGACACACACACACACACACAAAATAAAAAGTTGAAAATAAATGAAAACACCTGAATCACAATCTCGAAGAACAAGCCTATTGATGTAGGATAAATAAATGTGACAAAAAGTATCCACTGATGAAGTAGCCGTTCATTGCGAGTGAAATGCACATTTGGGTATGCGGGAGCAGTCCTCTTTTTTGTCTAATATGTTGTTTATATGTTTTGGTTAATCAGAGCTTTTTGTCTTTTTTTTTTTTGTACAATTTCTTTATACTTGTACATTTTTTGCCGTTCCACTGAACACATTTGTAATGACGCACTTGGGGGGGCCAGAATGGGCCGAAGTGGGCCTTGACTGGGATGCCGAGTAGGGCTAGGCCTGATGGCATTTATTTAGTTTTTTGGAGATTATTTAAGGGAAGGTGTCGTTAGGTTTGGGGCCATTTTGTGTGTTACCCTGCCTAGTGTAGTCTGTCCCACCCTCCCTCCCTATTTTTGGGACGTTTAGGTGGGTGGTTTATTTTGCCATAGTCGGGCATCTAGGGGGTAAATGCTCTGGGGGAGAGCATTCTGTGGGAGGTTTCTGGCTGGTGGTGCTTAGAACCTCCGGTCTGGGGTTGGGCAACTGGGTTGTCCTCTCCTGTGTTGGTGGTACCTGGATAGTTTGTTATTTATTCATGTTATTTATCGTGTTCATTGCCTTGTTAACACACCTATTTTGGTTTTGGTTGCACAGCCATGACTAGGTTAAATTATTAAATCCACTGTGGCCTTTTCAACCTCATTCTTGTGTCATGTCCGTAATAAGGTATTGGATTTGGTTTGAGGGGCACATGAGTCATGTATATGTGTGTATATAAAGTTTAGGACAGAAATTAAGCATATTACATTGTGCTCCAAAAACGTAAAAAGTCAGGAACGCGAAATGATTTTTATTAACCATAGCATACCTATAATATGTTCATTTTTATTGTGTATATAATGAAGACCCTCTTTGCTCCTCATTAGGAGTATTTCATTGAGGTGACAGTGTCAGAGTCATATGAACTGCATTAGTTTTTCCACTTTGTCCAGCAATGGCCTCTAATCATATCAATTAATCCAGTGCTAATAATGAGGGTGGGGGAACGCACAAAAAAGGGACCTTTTCAGGAAGTGTTTTTTTTGTTTCTGGTACATGGGACCTCCCTTAGTAAATCCCCATTGTATCTTGTGTATAAAGACACAGGGAAGAAAGCATACAAAGCATTTGTTGACCAATTAGTTTGACATGTTGACTCATGACCAAGTGGACAGGTATTCAGACTGTGCTAAATTGGCTGCTGGGGACTTACAGCTGTGCCAAATGCCTTTGAAAGAGGGGATGCTATGTCGCCCTATGGCATTTCTTACATTATATATATATATATATATATATTTATATACACATCTACATATGTCTACATTATGATGTAAATAGTTGGTTGTATCTCATTTATCACCTTTGAAATGGCAGCTATCTTGATGTAGACTCTTGAGATCCTGCAGAACGATTATGCTATTCTTCTGAAATTTCTTTACCTACTCAAATAAATAATTGAAAAATATGTACAGCTATTAATGATTAATCCGTAATTGACGGATCTCACCTTAAACAATATACATTTCCTAAAAGTATTTTTCTCGGTGCAGAGGACATTGCACTCTTTAATTGTTCTGTCTGTCCTTTCCCCTCTGCCCTAACCCACCTGCGGCTATTGCTAGTTATTATTATTAATTGATTTATATAGCGCACATCATGTTCTGCAGCACTGTACACTGGGTAAACAGGACATAACAAGCAATGGATACTGCACAACATAACAAATTGGACATACAGAAAGAAAAGATTAAGGAGATCCTGCGCAAACGAACTTACAGTCTACTATTGTTGCTGTTACCACTGAATATCTGTAGTTACACTGAGAAAGTAGGTTTTCTGGCTGCCTCTTAGATTTTTTGACCTTCTGTCAGACTCTACAATCTTCTGCAAATATTACATGATCCTTTAGTACGATGCAAAGGCGTTTCCTGGTGATCATATCAGGAAATTAGCTTTTGGCTTTAAAAGAAGTGTAAAGTCTGAAGTGATTCAGGTTGAGATCCTAAGAACAATATAATTGGAATCTATAAGTCTTTGGACGATGGTCAAATTCTAGGTCTCTGGCCTGTAGTTGGAGAGCCTTGACAGTGGCCTCTACTAAAGTAATTGAACAACCCTACTTTAACCCCTTCGTGACAAAGGCTGATTCTATTTTTTGTACCCTTCGTGACAATGGCTGTTTTATCGTTTCTGCGGTGTTTGTGTTTAGCTGTAATTTTCTCTTAACCCATTTACTAAACCCACACAAGTTATATATTGTTTTTTTCAGGACAAGAAGGGCTTTCTTCAGACACCATAATTTTTTATATATGATGTAATTTTCTCACTTTTATTTGAAAAATCTTTTATTCATCATAAAAAACTACTGAAAAAACCTGCTAAATAGATTCTACTATTTGTCCCGAGTTTAGAAATACCCAATGTTTTTATGTTTTTTTGCTTTCTTCTACACATTATGGGGCAATAAGTACAAGTAGCGTTTTGCTATTTCAAAACCATTTTTCTCTGAATCTGGTAATTCTGTCTCCATGTGGTATTTGGGGCATCTTTGAAGCCAGCAAATTAAATTTACCCCACCAAACCATATATTTTTGAAAACTAGACACCCCAGGGTATTTTAGATGCTGATAGTTTAACCCTTTCCATGCACTAATCCTACCACCAACCCTTGTCAAAGTTTGTGATAGTAATTGTTTTTGCTGTTTTTTAAACATACTTTGTACTTCAGGTGTAAAATTACAGCTCCTGGTATGTTGTTGCTGTCACACAACACCCCGATATGTGTTCAGCAACATCTCCTGAGTACATTGATACCCCACATGCATGGGTTTGTCAGATTGTTTGGGGGCAAAAGGGCCAAATTTGGAACATGCCTCCTCAGCCGTATACCGCTGCATGGCAACAATTGCAGCAAAAATAGTGGGGAAGGAAAGGGTTAATGGCTCTAATAAAAAAAATTAAAAATACCCTAAAAAAAAAGTACAAAAAAAAGAAAAAAGTAAAAAAAAATGTAAAAAAAAAGAACCCCAAAAACAATTGCCACTATGCAAGATCACTGTTTATGCAGTGATCAATGGCAATGAAGGGGTTAATATTAAATGGGTGGCTCTTATAAGAGCCTTTGGATCAATATATATATATATTATTGAGAATACCTAAAAACACACTGATCTGTCTCTCTCCCTCACTAGAAGCAAGTGAAGGAGGGAGGCAGATCCAATACTGATCAAAGGCAATGTTTAGAAAACATTGCCTTTGATTTATCAAATCATGATCACTCTTATGAGTGATCTGACCACTAGGGGTGTTATTCACTGGATGTCCATGACATCCAGCAACACCCCCCCCCGATGATGACAGCAGGCTCCGCCCCCGGCTTGATGGGCGCCGCCATCTTGAAACACCGCATGTGTTTCGAAGACGCCGGCACCGGGAAGGTAAGTTGAGCATTTAGGAAGCGATCGTGAGTCGCTTCCTTTGCTAAACAGGTGTTGCAAAGATGCCTCGATACTGAGGCATCTTAGCAACACCAGCTAAGCAAAGGAAGCGACTCGCGATCGCTTCCTAAACCCGTTTTTCGGCGGCGGGCGCCGCCATGTTTGAAAGACGTGCAGTCTTTCAAACATGTTTTTTTATTTGCTCCTAGGAGCGATCGGGGGGGGGCCGGGAATGTTTTTTTTGGTGTTGCTCAATGCCTCGATGTCGAGGCATTAGAGCAACACCGTTTGAGTGAAAAAATCGATCACGGATCGATTTTTTCACCCGTTTAAAGACGTGCCGGTCCTGGCACGTCAATTGTCATAATCGTCACGATTTTCGGTGACGTGCCCGGACCGGCAATTGTCATCAAGGGGTTAAAATAAAGGTTTCTTTTGTTTGTTTATTTTAACAACAAAAAAAATTGTCATTTGATGTTGTGCATTACAAGGTATAACTATATATTCACCATTCTGTATGTATTTGCTTTGTAAAATGAAGAAACGGACATTTACATTACAGTTAAGAGAAAGGTAAATCACACTCTTGGCAGAAAAGGATGCATGAGATTAACTATTCTAAAAAGTCAAAAGTCACGTTGATTTTCCTTTTAATGCATTTTAGGCAGTGGAGCAGATAGCTAACCCACGTCTCTCCTGGGTGGTGAGGTCACCAAATTCCTCAACAGAATGCTGAACATTCACATTACGTTTAATAAACCACAATAGCTGAATTCAATAGCTGGAGACAGCAAGGCATTGATGGGACAGCCAATGTGTCTGAAAGTGGTCATTTCCATAAGAAAATGTAACATTGACTCCATAATAATATATAGAGGCACAGTTTTATGTCCTTTTTTTATAGGAACAGTTGACAATGGTCAAACAGAAGCACAGAAGTGAGTCATATTTTTAAACTGCATAGCCAGTTTCTTGTAACTGAATCTCAAATCAACCCCAGATATGACAAGAAGTTATATTTTTATGTAGAAAATAACATGGAAACTATTACTCATGCCAAGAGTATTCTTTTGCTAGAATGGCAGTCCACACAAACAATCTCCAAAGTGCATGATCAGCAGGGTTGTGCCGCGCATAAACATACCTGGGAACTCTCCGGGTGAAGTCAAGACCCGAATCCTCCGGGTCGAGGGAGCGGAGTCTTGACACGCCCCACTTCCCTTTTAAATGGGGGTGTTTCCGCTGCCGTCAGGGGGACCTCCCACTGACGTCAGGGGGAGCGCCCGCTGGCGTTAGTGGGCAGTCCTGGCTGCGACCAGCCAGTGAAGGCTCTGGATAGCCGGAGCCCAGAAGTCCTCAGGTATGCTCATAACTCACCAAGGACTACAGCCAGCAAGGTTCAGCAGGAAGTTTGTGAACTAGAAGAAACCTGTGCACTTTCATGCTGCTGATAAATAATAGAATTCAAGATACACAGCCTGTCTTGAATACTGTTTTTCATCAGCCTCATGAGAGTTCACAGGTTTCTTTTAGTCCACCTAAGATGGGAGTCTCTCTCTTGGATGATCTGTCAAATTCCATGTTTCTATGTCCTATAGTGAACTGATTTCAATGGGATCACCTTCTTCCACTGCAAGCAGCCATGTTGCAAAATTTCAGACCATGGCGATGTTACAATGCAGCTCTCGAGCTGCATCTTCTCCTAAAGGTTGCTAAGAACATTTTTTCCATTTTGAGGAATAAATATAAAAAGTAATACCAATGTACTTTAAATGTGCCTTTCCCCTCAACATTCTTTCCCAACTTACCTAAAAAATTATTATGTACTACTTCTGTATACATGTTAAATAAACGTATAATTGTTTTTAAAATAATGTACAATTTTAATATTTGGTTCAAACCCTTTCACTGTGGCCACTTAATTTGTTCCCTCTGCACTGCTCTGATTTGCCTGCTGCCAATTTCTAAACCACAAAGGAGCTTTGGCTTCTAGTTTTAAGGAGAATGGTTGTAGGATGTCAAACTGCTGTAATGTATTATATAGAGGTGGGCTTTGTAAGAATGACGGGCTTTTTTATAAGCAACTCTTGTATCTCAAGAAACGTTTAATGCAGTTTTTAGGTGGCATGGAGCATTGAGGAGGAAAAAAAAGTGTATATAAGCATGAATGTCTATGTAAAAGTGTCTGTGTATGTGAGCATGAATGTGTATATATAGATGTGTGAGCTGCAATAAACTGCCTTGTGTCTGCAGCATGCAAACTGTGTCTCTGCCCAGGTAGAGACTCTGTTCCTGTGAAGCAGACTGCCAGAGTGAGGGGAGGAGACCATCTAGAGCAGGGGCGGCCAACGTGCGTCCCTCCAGCTGCTGCAGGACTACATCTCCCATTTTTACAATTTTACAATGTGCCCCCTTTCATATTATAAAAGATTAGTTCATAAAAGATAAAAGAAGTGTATGCAAAGTGTATGCAAATGCTTGTTTTGTGCTTATGGCACTGTCAGTAGTATATATATATATATATATATATATATATATATATATATATCAATTATATTATATTTTCATTTTTAAGGTTATACTCACATACATAAAGTTCACAGTGTTTCAATGTTTAGTTTTTGTCTTTGAACCTTTTAATAAACTTAAAGTTCTAACTCATTTTGAGCTGAGTATCTATATTGGATAATATATCAAAGAAATTCTTTTCATGGAAGGATCTTAATGGCACAGCAGGCCTCTGCAGCCCATATGGAATAATCAGGTTTTCTGGAAAGCACAAAATAAAATATGATTGTTATTAGGATGAATATGTAAGTAATCTTCCTGAAAGAATTACAGTCAGTATAGAAGGGTGATAAATATCAGGCTCACATCTGCCTGCCATCCACACACTCGTGTAATGTTAAGAAGATAATATTTTCCATTACATCTGTAGCACAGAGGTAAATTATCTCTAAAAAGGTATTACAAACAATTCCCATGTACCTACGAAATATAGAGAGTCAAGCGTTTAGACGTGCCAGCTATCTGGGAGCCATCATTAAAGATTTAACCCATTTTATGTCTATAGTTTTAACTTGTGAGGGAGAACTCATTTTAATCTAATTTTCTTCCCTTTTTTCATTTTTTTATATTAAGTACATCCCTGATGTGTCATGCAGCTATTACGGTATATGAAAGGAAATGTAGGTGGACTTTGCCACTTGTATATTGTCAATTTTAATGTATTGTTAATTTTCACTGTCCCCTATTAAATTAGCCCTATGGATTCAGCTGGTACTCCGCTAGTTAATGTAATGTGACAATTACACCTATATCTACTTCCAGTCTGGTATTTTTATTTGCCTCACTAGCCAACATGATCAAGCAATAATACATTTGGATGTTTTACTGAACAACCTTGGATTGGCTTCAGTAAAATCCACAAGTAATGTTATAATTAAAGAAGTTGTCATGGTTATTGGAAGGATGTTTGAAACGGAGTCATAACTTGGACTGCTGACCCCCCAGGGAAAGGTCGGGGCTCATGGCTTCTGGAAGCAGAAGGGAGCATGGGATCATTGCCTCCAGGGTGCCCCTTACCTAGCAGCACCTGGAGCAACTTCCCCCTCTTGTCTTATTGTCCCTGATTTGGAGCCTGTGTTAGGGATTTATAAAAAGACCATTGACGAGTTCAGTCCTACACCCATCCAGCAGATGATATGCACAAAAGCTTGAATAAATGCGTCCTTTAAAATAACATGAAATGGGTCAGAAGCACAGTATAGACATTAATAATGTGGTAAATGACTATTGTAGCTGGCAATGGCTGATCTTACTGAAATATCTTCATAGGCTTCTGTAACCACCACTCCTCTGTTCCAATGGCACATTGTGTTCCCTAGTGTTGTACGTACCAGTCCCGCCGCGGTCCCACGTCGCTCGGCCGCGGGTACTCGCGGGTTTAGCACTCATTTACGTTTTTTGTTTATTGGACCGACGCCATTCTATGGTGCCGGTCGCAATCACATCAGGCCCTCTCCCATTGGTCCCCTGTCCGGTTTCCTGCCCTTGTCCCCTATTTAACCTCACTCCTTGGTTCACACAGTGCCCGTTCAAAGAGTCACTGTATGTTACTCTGGGCGTTTGTGATCGCTTCTCGGCCTTTTGGCTAAGATCAAGTGTAGTTCCCTTTGGGAAGGGGGGGGAGTATGCTGATCCTCTGGCCTTAGGGTTGGGAATGCAATGGAGCCCGAGGTGTTGATTTGCCCCGGCAGTAATACTGGAGTCACCATGTGCGGTATTGCACGCCGCTGCACATGGTGAGCGCACAGTCGCACTGGCGGTTGCTTTGCACTTACTTTTCCCCCTGAACCATCAGGTCTTGGGGAGAAGAATTTATTTTTGAATCTGGCTAGGTCAGAAATGGCCGCCCTTAAATTATTTTTTTCTAATTTATTCATCACTTTGTGATTTCACGAGTGCCCATTAATTATTTTCTCTTATTGATCTCACGGTTTTCGAAATTCACGGCGAGGCCCCCACTTTGAGTTGGCACACGTTTTTTGGCACCTTTGTTTTGGACACTGTTTCTTTTAGACGCAGTGAAGCTGGATTTTGCTGGAGGAGGATTGGGTGCCTATCACCCCTTTCCTCTCTTCAAATAAGCCCAGCAATGGAGTCTTACCCTTCGGGGTGACTCAAGATCCGACCCTCCCATGGGGGGGGGGGGAATTTGTCTGGGTTCTCCGTGTGGGAACCCAGAATCGTATCTGACTTCTGCTGCCTTATGGCACAGAGTGCAGCACCCAGGAGCACATACCTCGGGCTCTAAGTTTGTGCTCTATGCTATACTACTCGTTTGCCTTCATTGTGTACCAGACCTCGGATTGTTTCTTGACCTCGCTCCCGTGCTGCCTGCCCGACCTCGGATTGTTTCTTGACCTCGCTCCTGTGCTGCCTGACCCGACCTCGATATCTCCTGACCACGGTTTACTGCCTCTGGCCCTGTATGGTTTTTTCTCTGCCTTGGACTCTCTGCCTGTGCGCTCTGTGCCGTGCAATAGTCTCTGCATAGTAGGTCCATTACCTGTGTTGTCTAGGTCCCGACGTAACACTTAATCCAAGTTTAAAAGGCTAACTGATCATTAAAATATATGTTAGCACAGCTTCAAATGTCAGTGTGACCATGAAAGCAGCTCAGACCCAAACTTTTGAACGGTAGTGTATATAATACGATGTTTTTATTATACTGGTGAACCAGAATTGTTATCTACAAATATTTAAAAACCTACTTTTTTATGTCCTTCGTTCAATAGCCACAAATTCTAATAAAAGTAGAATTCTCGGATTTGGCTTATAATTATGTCGGTTACATGAATTTTCTCCCAGTCCAACCTTCTGTGATATCCAATGTTACCACGGGTAATATTATAATGTAGGCAAAATTCCTTTTCACAGAAATAATTTATTTTCAGCGATACAACAGGGGGGGTGATTTTCTGGATATATTCAGTGTATATGGCTTGGTTATCACCTTTCTGTTGATAGGGTTTCTACTAATCAAGATTTGAAGTGGTTTTCAAGGTAACTACACAGTAATTTTTGCACAACAGGAGTTCTCAATGAAGAGGCAACAAAGTATAATAACACAGAGCAAAATGCCCCCAAGCCTCTAAGCGTTTATTTTTAATGGAAAATTAGATTATAGACTCTCATTCATTAAGGAGGCTTGTATTGTATTATATTTTTTTCTTCAATATCAAAAGGAAATCACTAAAACAAATTATAGTAGAAGCATCTGTGGAGAGGGCTGTGTCAGTACTCTCACCGTCAACCAAGACAGAATGGGCTAGTAGAGGTACGGCCATCTGCTCACCTTACCCAAAGAGCC
Source organism: Spea hammondii (assembly GCA_029215755.1). Classification (NCBI taxonomy): domain Eukaryota; kingdom Metazoa; phylum Chordata; class Amphibia; order Anura; family Pelobatidae; genus Spea; species Spea hammondii. The sequence goes on from JARDYJ010000002.1 coordinate 115,360,906, forward strand.
ACCTTGCTGTGGTCACCTCCATCGGTTGGGAGGCAACTATGCGGGAAAGTGCCTGAAATTTGTGACTGCCCCACAAAAAATGGATTACTTGGGAGGAATTTATGGGTGTGTCAGGACTCGGGTGATCAGGTCGGGTAGGAGCCCATGCGCAGGGGATACTTGGGGTTCAGTATGTAACCCACGGTGCATGATTATGCAAACAAAGACACCACAAACAGAAATCCAGGTAATGCAGTGTATTTCATGTATATAACAGGACCAGCAAATAAGGGTAATATAGTCTAAGCAAGTAACCGGACGTATGGCAAAATAAAATACAGGTAATAAGTCTTTTGGCAGGGAGCCCGCTTGGAAGGGCACGACAGACAGAGAGCCCGCTTGGAAGGGCACAACAGACAGAGAGCCCGCTTGGAAGGGCACAACAGACAGAGAGCCCGCTTGGAAGGGCACAACAGACAGAGAGCCCGCTTGGAAGGGTACGAAAGGCACACAGCCCGCTTGGAAGGGTACGAAAGGCACACAGCCCGCTTGGAAGGGTACGAAAGGCACACAGCCCGCTTGGAAGGGTACGAAAGGCACACAGCCCGCTTGGAAGGACACAAAGCAGGGAGTCCACTTGGAAGGACACAATAGCAGGGAGTCCACTTGGAAGGACACAATAGCAGGGAGTCCACTTGGAAGGACACAATAGCAGGGAGTCCACTTGGAAGGACACAACAGCAGGGAGTCCACTTGGAAGGACACAATAGCAGGGAGTCCACTTGGAAGGACACAATAGCAGGGAGTCCACTTGGAAGGACACAATAGCAGGGACCCAGGAACAGTACAGGTGCAGAGCCACAGCAGGAAGGTCCATAGACTTCAATACAAAGGCCCTGACTAAAGGGCAGGGCAGGTTCATAAAGGCAGGGTAATCCAGGTAATAAGGCCCAGCTGGATGTAGACTAGGGCTCAACCCAGGTAACAAGGCACACCTGAGTTCTGAGTGCTCCAGAGGGTGGAGGGTGGCCACTAGTGGTTGCAGATGTAAACACCACAGGTATTAAAAAAGCCATGGTTCAGGCAGCGAAAAATTGGTTCCTGACAGGGTGGCTGAGAGTGCTTTCTCTCTTGGACCTGAGCAAAATATTCTAAAATAAAGAAATAACATATAAGAATAAAGAAATAAAATGTGAGATAATTATATAGAATACGCAGAGATTGCAATATATTTATCAATAGACACAAATGTTTTATTAATCGTTGTGTATCCCTGATATTCCAGGATCCTACAATGAATGTATTTTGATTTCTAGAAGAAAAAAAATCTTACGGAGTTGCTATTAAAATATATGCTTAAACGTATTTAAAGCAGTAAATTCAATGCATTTATCAATTGTATTTTTATGTTTTGAATGCCATTATCAGATTATATGTTTGGAATTTCTGTTAAAACCTTGATTATATTAAATTTCCACTCCGTTATTCAATTTTGTTTCTTGGAACATGTTTCAATGCATTACCATAAACATTGTCTGTTATTTTCCAAATTCCTGTAGGCAAAATGGACCTATGGTTTATTTTTTTATTTATTTTATTTAATTTTGCGCTAGTGCAGCTTACATGAAAGTCGAACAGCCCATAGAGGGTTAGTGAAGGGGTTTACTTACTTATATGCTTTAATGGCAGGGCTTTGGTTGGTTTGTTTGAGTTGCCTCCTGCAGGGCTGGTGGTGCCAGTAAGAACATTGAAAGCCATAGAATGAAAGTGCCCAGAATTCGATGTTGGCTCCTTGTTCTGTGCAGTATTATAGTCTGTCTTAGAAGTTCTCATAACCAGTTTAGGCCTTTATAACAACAGAGAATATTATTGCGTGCTTATTATATGATTGAAATTTTCATAAGTTAATAAAAGTGCCACTTCTTTACAATTTAACCCTGCTAAATATAAGGCAACTTAAGCTAACAGTAATATTATATATTTATTCTTATATTCCTACATTATGAATCTTACTTTAGTGTCACAACGGAACCTTAATTATTGTGGATAGAGGTAAATGATTCCCACAATGCATCTGACTTTACATACCTGGTATAGAAATCAGCAGATGTAAGGTTAGGTACCAGTTTCTGTTGCTGGTTCTTTCTCAGGGTTTTTTTTTTTCTCATTTTTTCCAACCTAATCTTATGTTTATATTTACACTTTAATGCTTACACGTGTGATAGTAAAAAAGGCATAAAATCCGTCATGCACAATATTTAGCAGGTGGATTCCCACAGTCTAGAAATCTCTTAAGAATGTAACACTTAGACATGAAACAAGTTCCCATGTCTTATCAAAAACATTTTCTCTGAACCTGCCTGGGGTATGACAGCACATCTCAGTGTTCTTCTCCAATACATAATAAAGTGGTAAGATAAGTGGATGATCTTCCCCCTGGCTCTGCCTCAAACCACGTTCCACCTCACCTATTCACCATGCCACCTAGAAAGGTATCTGGCTTTGAGCACCTGAACTGTTCGTAAATTCTTCCAATTTCTATCTACTTCCATCTCTCAAATGTACTCCATAGGATAAAGTATGAAATTATATTTTACATCTGTTGAAATATTTAGAAAATATTATATCACAAAAATGTTATTTTTTTCTTTTTCAGGGCTTTTTAGGCTATATAAAACTTAATTTAAAAATGGCCTATATATGGGAATGGGAAAGATCAACGATTCTCAATCCAGTCAACACAGACAAGTTTTATAGAGATTACTAATGGAATACAATGTAAACTGACCAGATTTTATAACATCAAGACAGAATGGGTGGGTAGTTTTGTAATACTTGCTGCCCTCATTAATTCGGCTGTGGAGCACTAAGGAATAATTATATGCTAAAATTCCACTTTTCAACTTTTAATATTGTTGTTAAATTTCAGAATCTGCTGGCGCTCTGTAAACAAAATGCTATAAAGGAAAAAGAATAAACTCAATGGGACAAAATGTTGTGTAGAGACAACAAAGAAGGAGAAGAGAGTAAAGGCAGAGGAAGAAAATATGATAAGACGTTAACTGTCTTTTTTTGTTATTCCTACCATTCTACCACTAGAACCAAGGGCCCTTATAAAGAACAGCTGGCAGACCTTAACTGCTAGCTATGGAATACTTTTCACCATAAGTAGGAGATTTTGAGGAACATTTCCATTTCCTCCCATACATAGGAAAATTACGGACTATAAGATAACATACAATTTTCCTTTAGCTGTGGTTACATGGATGGCTAAAGATTTCTTTTGTTTTAGGCAATGCCGCCATTTTAAATCCCACAATTTGTACGAGAGGCTGAACAGCTAACTGTTGGCCCTCAAAGCCAGCCATGTACGGGGATTTAGTGACCTTTATGGTTAGATATTTAAGATGGTTTTAAAATATGGCATCAATATTTTAGCTTGGATCGAGTTACGCTTCCTGTTTTCTTCAATTGTGGCTTTCCTAAGAATTTAAATTATATAGATTGGTAATTGCTAAATTTCCTGTGAGCTTGAGAAAGATTTATTGTGTATAGAAGGAAAAATGAAAGTTATTTTGGATAAATGTTCTTGGATACAGAACTGTAAAAGTTATCTGTTGAGTGAGTTTTTAATGTAGAAATGTTGAGATCTTGAGAACACCTCAACTATATAAAAGTTAAGTATCTTCATATAGTTTCCAGATGTCTAAGATTGCAGAGTCTAAGAAGAGACTGGAAGTAAACCAGTATAACTACAGAACAATCAGAGCTTTTCAAAATGGTAGTTTTCTATTCCCGGCCAGTTTCTTAGTAGAGCCGAGGTGCTGACAGACCAGGATGAATAAGCGAAGGAAGAATTTTTTCCCACTAAGAAGATAAAGGATTTGAATACAGTCCATACAGCATTGTGTTACATGGCTTTCCTGAATTGCACAGGTTGCAAGTTGTGCCCCAAAATAATAAAGACTTAAAATGAGATAATGTGATAATGCAGTAGTATAACTACATTTTTTTAAGCTTAAAAATTAATTGGGCTACACACTGCTAAGAGAATCTCCAAGGACCAAAAAAGGTTATGTTATATCGGAAATCCTTTCATATACATACCCTTAAACATATATTACCATTTATCTAACCATATGACATTAGATAATATTACAATGACATTTTGAAGGGAAAATAGGGAAAGGCATACATATATAAATATGCAGATTTAAGGAATTCTAGGGTGCACTAACCATGTTCAGGGAGGTGTGACTGTTGGAAGGCAAAAAAATAAAAAAATGCAAAGAATAAAAAAGTCATATGTTTTTTTTTTCTCCTTAAAAAAACTCCATTATGCGAACTGGAAGGTCAGCATATTATAGCATTGCTTCATATTGGTGTCAACAAATACTAGAAGTAAAGCTAGTGAAAGGGTTTTTCCAGACATCATATATATGCTTTAATGCAAATGATTGCTGAGTGTCCCCTGAGCTCAAGCCAACACTAGCTCACCTAGCTAAAATCAATGTGCAATGTCCAAGATCTGCATTCACTTGGATTTATACGTTTTTTACTGAACTTTTAAATGTTTTGTTTTTTTTATAATTCACATACAGTAATTTTAAGTCATCAAGCAGGGGGGGGGGAAATCATACTGCTGCACTTTATAAATGTTAATATTTCACCCACCATTGTGTGTCCATAAAGCAAGAAGGAAAGCAAACCTGAGCAGTGTAGAATATTATTGTAGAAATGTGTTCAGTCTTTTCCCATGACTTGATTAACACCACGGTTTCCCCCAAAAGACGACTCAAGTCCTCTTCATGCATAACAGTAGCCAAAGTTTAAGGGTGAAAATAAGTAGTGCATGACTGTATGACAGAAAATGTACCTGCCAAATGTCTTTGAGGCGTAAATTTATAGCTGGCAATTACTTTACATAGGGTGGACCCAAAAGCAACAGTTTCAAGGTGGCTTATGAACTGAAGTCATCAGGTTAAAATTCACAAAGTGGAACCAGCCGTGCTTCTTTTGTCATTCTAGGAATGAAGACTGCCAAAAACCCAGCAATAAAAAGAAAGAAAAAATTATCTTCTGACCTCAGGAATAACAGCTTTCCAAATCATTTCTTTTTGAGTAAAAACAGAATATTCAAGGAGCAGTTTCTGTGGACAGTATTGAATTAATAAATGGTTTAAGGAATACTCCTCTGGATTAATAGTTAAACTAATGAAAACCCACAAAAACTGTTCAGGTGGACAAAGTTATTGAGCTATTACTGATGTAGCTACTACACCAGGCTTTAGATGTAAATCCCATAACAATCCCATGTTACAGGGTCTTGAGGTCACAAAGGCTCAAGTTGTGTAGAGTAACTTGACTGGAGAATCAGTTTGTTGAGTTGAACTCGACCTGATTTGACAGGTGGCTAATGTCCAGCTAGACAGCACTTATCTCATCTTGACAGCAACTTGGCCATCGTGTGTTGTTGTTTAGGTTTATTCTACAAATATAATAGCGCTTAATAGTATGAGTGAATTTAAGCATGTGCTAACATAAGACAAGGGACCAAATAGGGTTTAGGCTTTAACACTTACTCTCTTACCTGGAGCCTGTCTTGGGCAAGCTGTTTCTCTATGACTACAGGGTCACTCAATGTAGCATTACATGACCCCTCTACATTACCACCTCCCATAGTAAGCCAGGACAAGTTGGACCGATTCTGTTAAAAGAATTTAGACCAGCCTGAGGGCTGGCATCTCCCTAATTTAATGTTAGCCAGCCTGGATATACAAAAGTTCACAATAAAACCTTTGCCTGATAACCTAATTCCATCATGTGTGACCAGATAATTGCAAATGTTTCGAAATATAGCAGAATGTGTTCATTGTTGGACTTTGATACGAGTAAACAGACCTTTTCACTTTAGAAAGTCCTTCATCATGTCACTTTGCTGGGTCTAGAGCGGCATGTACTCACCAGGGCAATGCAGGCAACACGGTCCCAACAGCTCAGAAATGAAGGGGGCACACCCATGACTTACACCAGGAGGCAGGGCACTCACAGGCGCCGGATTTAAAAACTCATCGGTACAGTTTTCAGGTACCCTGCTGTGGTCCTGATATTTTTCATGTTTGCTGTTACTGACCTTTAGGTTGCATGACTACTCTTCTGCCTCATGATTCTGATCCTCTATTGCCCTACCTGTGTACCGTACCTGGCTAGTCTGACTACCTGCTCTGTGTTCCGAGCTCTGGCTTGTACGACTACCCATTTAGTGTACCTGACAGTGTCTGACCATCCATTCTGCATTAACCTCTGGCATCCCGTGGGGCATACTTGTACAGGTATCCTGAGCCTCGTCACTGTTGGGATTGTCACTGTCACTGTCTGCTAAGCTGAGGGTCCAGCTCCTCGCTAGGTGATTCAGGACTGAAGAACTTCTGCAGCGAGTGTTCATTTGGTGACACGTCATATCAACAAAATTCCAGTAACTAATTACCTAAACTATATTTTTAGTTTAGATGCTCATCTGTTTTTTTGTTTTTTTAAATGAACGTTATCTGCCTAATGGAAATTTTATTGAGGGCTTCATGTTGCTCTTTTTTGACATTTTGTTTTCACCCATTTTATTTTAAGATAGCATGTTTGGACAAAATGTTGGTCGAATCTCCTCATTATAAGACAAGCCTTTAAAATCTATCCAAAAACAACAGTCTACTATCCAGTGTTGCTCTGGGTCTTTGGCATAAGGGGAATACATTGAGGACCACACTCGACAGAAAAACATTAACAGGAAGCTAGAAAACATGACTAAAAGCCAAACTCTTTTTTTCCCCTTGCAATTGGTCCATGTTCATACATTACAAACGCAAAAGGCTGTTTGGGTTTTATAAACCGAAGATAGGGAAAATCAGGGGGAAAATCAAAGGCAGATCACCTTTCGCCAGTCTGAAACATAAGGGATGTTTGACAAGGGTATGTAATGCTCTATGGATATTCCATAGTATGTAACAAATACCAGGCTACTTTTTCAATTACTACTAACAGCTTTAAGTGTTTCCGACAATTACAGAGAACAAATTGTCTATTCTCATTTTGTTACCAGCAGGGTATTTTGGCTAAGCATTGTCCTAGGATTAGCCAACTCAAAATACTTACTTATATATATATATATATATATATATATATATTTATATAATTATATTATAGGTGATGATTCAGCATCCAGCTATTTTCAGAACAGACATAAGATGTATCTGTCTTTACGCAGGACGTGTCTTGTTAAGATGTTGTTTAATTTATGAAACACTTTCTATCAGATTTGGTTTGGGGTGTGCAGGTTTTTTTTTTCTCACATTTGTAAGCATTTTTATCCATATTCTTTATAGTTACATTGCTACAAGCTACATGTTCGTGTTCGCAGTCAAATGTCAATTTAAAAAAAAAAAATCACAATAAAACAAACTGATAATAAATACATTTTAAAGACGTTCGCTAGCCACACAAATTACAGAAAAAGTTACCTTCACAGAGCACATTTTAGGATTAGCACTGCTTGAATATCATAACATTACATTATAGAGGTCATTGTTGAACACAGATTAAACATCATTTGAATTGTGTATCCATTTAGGACTATGTATACTTCCAGAGAACATGATGAAGGACCCTTCAGTATACAGAGTGTTCAAATGGGAAAGCTTGAGGGTGAATAAGTCAAAGTAAAGTGACCCTTCTGTCCTGTGGAAGACATTAAGGTCATACTTGTGAGCACGGGTTCAGATGGGTACTATTGATAGGAAGGGCTAGCACTTTTTGACCTTGGGGGCAAGTAAAGCCAAGTGGCCCCTACTTCACCCATGTACGAACATTAACACTTACTCTCTTACCTGGAGCCTGTCTTGGGCAAGCTGTTTCTCTATTACTGCAGGGTCACTCAATGTAGAATTACTTGACCCCTCTACATTATCACCTCCCATAGCAAGCCGGGCCAAGTTGGACCGACTCTGTTCAAAGAATTTAGACCAGCCTGAGGGACAGGCATGATCCTAATTTAATATTAGCCAGCGTGGATATAAAAAAAGTTCACAATAAAACCTTTGCCTGATAACCTAATTCCATCATGTGTGACCAGATAAGGGCAAGTCTTTCGAAATATAGCAGAATGTGTTTATGTGTTAATTTTCTATCATTTCTATTGATTTTTATTCAGGGATACACAAAATGTCTGTACAAGGACACCAGTGTCTGTGGCAAGGTTTGTGAAGATAAAAGATAAAAGACCATAAAAGATCATTAAAATGTCCACCATGAGCAATGTTAGTGCCTAGCCCTGTTTTTATTTGCCATCACAGCAAAAAGGAAAGGTCAGAAAAATGTCACAATATTTAAAATATTCTTTTTTTCTGCACACCAGCTGTGGGACGCAGTACCCTCTGATCATGTACTCACCCTTCCGAACACAACATCGATAATGTTTTATTGATTTAATCAAGTTAAGTTACTCCTTTTTTTCAAGTATCATACTTATTATTCATGAAGATATTCCCAGAAGGACAGAAACTGAACCTGGTAGCAAGTCAAGATATTGTAGCCAGAGTCGCTTGCAGGGTCTCTTGTTACAGAAATTACCATTATTAAAATAGACTGTGTTGGCATCTTTGGATGAGTAAAAATGGGGGAAGTGGTGATGTCATTCAAGGCATTGTCTTCAGGAAACCTCATCCATCAAACCGTCACTTCATGTGTCCTATTAAGTCACCAAGGAGCATATTGGTATGCGTTAGATCCAGTGTATGTTCAGAGGCTGTCCGAGAGGCAATCATGTTCCTGGATGTCCTGCTGGTATTTTTTTCTAAGAAACAGATTACATAAAAAGTACTAAAATTGTTTGTACAATCTACATCCAAAACATGTAAATACACCAGCAGCTTTTTGCCAGAAATGACTAAATGAATAGGTAAGCCTTTTGTTTTCTATTTGATATGCTAATTATTTCAGAATTAAATGCAACTAAGCATCCGTTATCCGTTTTTTTTTTTTTTATCTAGACAAAACTAGATGCTATAGAACATTAAGTCTTAAGGGGCAACTATTTTTCAGGTTTTAGAATATGAGTATTTTTAGGCAAAAGCATGGTTGAATCACTTCAAAGAGGGGGAGTAGTTCTCATCACATGATCACTTTTCTTGCTTTTTTATTGGTGGAAATAGGTGAGGAAAAATAGAATGCTAAGCGTATTAGTGTACAGAAAATAGCAAATGTCATGATAGCACATGTCAGGAACAGGCTGCCAGGGCCAATTAATCGATACAATATTACATCACCCGGCTAAACTATTGCAGCATGCGGCGGTGTATATCCAATGGGTAGCTTTTGATTTTTTTCTTCGTTTTTGATTGGCTGCACAAACACAACTTATGATAAGTAGGGGGCAAATCAGGTAGAGGCCTACCAGGCTTTTATTTTTTTGGGCCTAGGGCTGGTGCACAAAAAAAGAAGTAGTTGGACTGACTACCACCACTCAATTCTTTTTTGTTTTCTTATTTAAATAGTTAATCGGGTGAAATGTCATACTTTTTAATGTTTAAATGCCTCGTTCCTTGTCACAAGCCAGCTGTTAGCGAGGCTCCTAAACAGTTGATGAAACCTTATCTTATTGTAACTAGCATGTGAAAGAGTGAAGGTGAAACTCACTCTCTTGAAAATGCATTCTTCTGTTGAACTGGAACATGTTTTGTGAAGCTTGCAAGCCAAACCCTTCTGTAATAATAGTTAATTTGGCAGGCCAGAAAAATATCATATTCGGAGCGGAACACACAGGAAATTTCACTCATTAACTTATATTTCTTTACATTTTCCTGTAACAAGTATATTGTATGGGAAAAAGAATTCTCTAATTTTTTTTCTGAATTGCTTTCTTTCCTGTTACATTTTTAGCAGAATACATACTTTTTTAGGGATGAGTGATTACGTTGAAATGTGTATATATTGGTATGAATTCATAGAAAATATCTTCACGACAAGTGAAATAGATAAGAAAACTATCTCAGGTGTGTGTCTGATATTGTATACAATACCTCACCGTTCAAGACAATGTGGAAAATCTTATTGTTTTTTTCAATACTGTCCAGACATTGTATAGAAAGAATGAAAACATTAATTTAATTAAGTTAATTTATGAAATTAAAGAAAAACACACACTATAAAAACATTCACGTTCATAAGCCTGAAATATTAAATTAAGTTCAAATGCTGTTGATCTATGTCGCTAGTGTTGTTGTCTATAGTATTATCGGTGTTATAATGTAGAGTGTACAGGTGTCTCTATTATTTAAGTCCGATAGTTCCAATTTTTATGACTAATACGGTTTATCTCTAATCCCCTCTACAAAAAAAGAGAGCTTGTAGTAGGGCTTAAACATTAAGCCTACTTTTATCTGAATATATATATATATATATAGATATAGTTATATGACTCACTATAGCCATATGCTCAGCTCTCTATCTATGTATTATATTTCATCATATTTTATATATTACATCATATACTCATACATATTTATATACATATATATATATATATACATTTAGTATATATATATATATATATATATATATATATATATATATATATATATATATATACATTTAGTATATAATTACCCATACACACATGTGCACATACATATTAAAACCTTATCTGTCCCTTAACTCAACAATATATAATGGCGATTCAGTACATATGGGTCCTCTATTAACGGATTTACATGTCTTAGTGGCTGAATCCATTGAGATACTGGGAAGAGCCCCAGAGACTTGTTCGTCAGCTGAAGTCATTTGGTGAGCCAGTGTGTTCTCTGGTTTCCTAGCAAGGGATTAGGGACAGCTTCTTTGTTGGTTGAATTGAAGAGGAGAGGCTGAGGATGTGCTAAAAAACAACACCAACAGAAAGCTGCATCTTTTAGCCATTTCCCTAGATTTCTCGACATATAATTGTAAAAACCGGTAAGGTGAGTTGTTTCATTGCTATTATTTCTTTTACTTTTGGATACAGGGGAATTCATGCTTTATTTTCTGGACAATGCGGGTTTCTGTACAGTGTGTATGGACAGATCGTTACATGAGAAGTAGGGATATTCGTTACTTGAAGGAGTAACATTGTTCAGAACCATCCGACACTGGATGGTTTTTAACTTCCGTCGGATCTAGTTATTCAACGGGCGCAGTTGTACTTGTGTAATGGTAATGATGCTAGATAGGCATTATGACAATACCTTTCTTTACATGACATTGTTAGCATTCACATTGCTGTAGTTACCGGCCTTTAGTATTGCACCTTTAATTATTCCTGTACAAGGGTAATCTATCTGTTCGTAAACAGATCATAAACTATGCTGTCTGACTATATGATTATACCGGTATAATCAGAAAATACTTCCCATGTGCTTCACAGAAGTTTTATCTCACTTGTTCAAGGGGTCATGCTCAAGCAAAGTTGCAAATACATTTTAAATGATAGAACTGTTTCATAATGGGTTATAAAATATAAATTAAAAAAAAAAACAAAGTTACCCAAAAATATACAGTAAGAATGTTGGAACTTACAATTTATTGATATATTTTCATATAGCATAGGCTGAGTTTTAGACTTTTGTTAAAATATTTGTGAACTAGAATTGTATCTGCCTGTTTCAATAACTGATATAAAGATCAAGAAGTTTACAGAAAACAACTACAAATGACTATAAGTGAAAATATGTCAAATAATACAATCCTGCTCTTTTTTAATCTAAACTGGCCATACTATATGTTTTTCCATATGTTACCCATTTCAAAGAGCTTAGCTAAGGTATGATTTACAAACTTACTATACAGTTTATTTGAAGCAGACATGATTAGGCTGTGATTGTTGGTATTTATGTGAATATTACAAAATTACTTCTGGTTTCTGGTTACAAAGTAATGGTATGGAATATTTACATATTTTGATATTGTATTTGTTTTTGGATGTTCATTGACATGATGGTTTTATATATATATATATATATATATATATATATATATATATATATATATATATATATATAGTGAAGGGGGTGCAAAACTAGGGAGACCTTGAACTTGTCACAGGGGCAGATAGTGGAAGATATATCAGATGATGAGCATGAGTAATGACAGTAATTGTGAAAAGAAAAGGTAGGAGGAAAGATAATAAGGAAGAGGAGAGTTGATAAATAATGAGCTCAGATTGTAAAGGAGAAGCGGGAATGGAAAGGTTAAGAGACCGATATTGTCTTGTAGCTATCCAACCTTTGTTACATGCAATATTTGATTGACTCAAGAGAGCATCTTTCTTCTTTTCTAATAGAGGCACACATGTCTTCTTTTGGGCAAAGGGAATGTAATTAATGCATTGTGTCCTTAGGGCATAGAGGTTTAATAAGATTCCAAGTGGCCAGGGTAAGAGAACAAAGAGAGCCATCATTTTTCATGTATTTGCTCAACTGGATAATTTGACAGGTAGCTCTTTTATTGTGACTTCCGGCAATGAGACTACTCTATAATTTAAAATTGTATCGTAATGGTAAAACCATCAGCTTTCATTTGAGCAAAGATAAAGGCACGTATCACTTGTCACTATAACAGGACATTGCCAGTTGCCTAGAAGAATTCCAGAATGCATTTCAAAAGTTGTTCATATATTTGCCAGTGTGGTTAATATTTGTAGAAGAGAGTTTCTTAATGGGTCAAAAGCCCTGCTTTTCTGTGAGGCACAGTTTATGGTGGGTATGCCATCTTCTAGTTATGTGCCTTCCTATCCCACTGCTCAATGGGCCAATGGTGTAGGTCATATATCCATCGGGCAAGGGCTGCCGTTTCCTAGCATACTAGAATTTAGAGTTTCCCCGTGATGTCTGATGCCAATAGGATAGTAAATAGGAAAATAAAGTATGACAAAACCAGAATCAACAGACTAATAAAAACTGATAAATTATGAAAAGTTTGCCCTGCTTGCAAAAATATAAAATACTGTTTTTTCATAATAAACATAGCTCTAGAGTGTATCTAGAGGAATATTTATTGTGAAAATACAGTATTTTATGTTTTTGTACCACGTAAGTGACATCTGAGTTCTCTTTGGGGTTAAGGAATGAAACATGGAAGTGAGGTGTGCTCTGCTCATTCTTACTCATGAACGCTTTACTAAATCATTATCCCCCCAAACAGCTTTGGATTTTCCCCAGATTGGATTCACCATTGGCTTAGGATCTGAGCTCACTAAGAGGACATTTCCACCCCAAGTTATATAAATAATAATAATTTTGAGTGAACTCTGCAAGGCTTCTGGGGAAATGTAGGACCTGGTTTAGCTTCCAACTTGGTCTTATTTAACTGTAATATGTTTAATAAAATTTGTTCAGCCACAGAACTGTAATTGGGTCAGTAAGAGAGTGAATAAATGTGATAATACAAAAATATTTTTTTCTTCATTACTTTTTCTTCATTATACTTCGTTTATATGTACTTAATGTTACACACGATAAATGGTAAAAAGCGACCTGCTATGGAAATGTGTTTATGGATTTTCCAAAACTGTTTTCCTGATCATAACGTTCTCCACCATCAATTTCCTGGCATTCAATCATTTTTAAGCTTCTGAGGACTGGAAAGATGAGAAACAGGTTACGATACATAAACACGAGACATAAAAAAAAATATATATAAAAAAAAATCAAATCAAATGGCATATGTGTTCTTTTAAAGGACTAAAGAATATTACTGGGTTTATTGACATACAGACTCCATTGTAATCAACATGGTGCGTTCTGTTCTAAACGAAATGGCGACATAATTACACTTTGTTATCCGTTCTGCACAGCTAAGACGTATGGTCAACAAAGAGAATATGTTACCACATCTTTATTTTTCATTTCATAAAGTATCTATCAGCTTATTGGCCAAAGCAACAGAGTATTTAGGATAAACGTAATCCCTTCAAACAGAATCGTCAACAGCAGTCTATGTCAGAGACAGAAATCTGTAGGTTTTTATCATATATTCTCAGCGATCTCATGCTTCCTGCTGCCTCTCGGTAGGGGATATGGCTGTATTTAATTGGGTCATATTTTATGACTCAGTTTAACCACAACTACTAATTAAGGGCCATATAAAACATAATTAATTTGAAGGCACATGAATGTCAGGGTTTTTTTCTGGTGATCACAGTTTAGTTATTTTTCAATATATTAATCACACATAAAAATCCAATATTTTATATATATTTTTCTGCATTCTGGGAGCCACTGGTGGTGGGATCCCCCCCCCATCCCCAACCTGATACTTGCCATTGTTAAAAGAACCTTTGGCTTCACATCACAGCTAAACGGCCTCATTAGCCTGTGCGGCATTTAACCTTTTAGTCCAGTAGGATAATACATCACTTTTTAGGAGTATGAAAGAACAATAAACAAGTTTATTGTATTTTTTTCTGTATAGACGCTAATATTTAAAGATTCTCTTATCCAGCTTTTCTGGCTCTCGTGCAGAATGACCGTATTCATTGCTCATTTGTTTGTTATTGCAAAGTGCACATTCTGTGTTGATATTTTAGTCAATAATGTGCTAAGTGATGCATTGTGTGCACCGGAGCATATAGGAATAGATTTACCGAGACCCTGCACTCTATTCTGTTACTGGGATCCACGCTGTAGTGCTGAACGGGAAATACATTCTGAAATATTGACCCTTGAGAGGCGGAACAATGCATTTAATTGGAAAGTTTTCTGATGAATACAGAGTAGAGATGACTGGCCTGCTAAATTAGGTACACGTGTTTAACCCTTCAGTGGCAAGTTGTGCACAGATTCACTCAATGTTAAAAGTGTAGGAGTAGGATTTTCTGAATGAAAGATGTTGGGCCACTAGTTGAAGTTATTTCAGTAATGTACTTACAATTCCACATATGACCCTCCATGGTGTCTAAAGTAACTATGACTTTAGGGCATTTACATGATGATCAGAGCCTTCCTATGCTCTTTATATGGGTTTTCTATGTATTTCCTTTCTGAAAATGTGTTTTGGACTGAATTGTGCACCCTGAGTATATTGCCTATCATATTTAATTGGCTAATCAGTTAATTGTATTGGCCAGGAGCATATTTTAAAGCAGGGTAGCGAATCTGCAGGGGTGGCAACTATGATTATTTTTTATTATCCTGTCATTTATTCATTCTCTTTTGAAAGAGATTGATCAACATCTGATTTATTAAGTCAGGTAAGGGGTTGTTAACTCCTAAGACCCAGCGTTCTTGATAAGGATTCTTGATTATGTTCTACTAAATGTTTAGTCAAAGTCGGTATGTTTCCTGTCCTTCCCATGTGAGATCCTGAAAGTGTATTTAATTGTATATCAGTTTTTCTATGATGGCCCATTATATCAAGTCATGGCCTAAAGTCCTAAGTGACAAATGATTGGTTATTACATTCATATAAAGTATTTAGGGCTAAAAGTCAAGAGTCCATAATGTCCAACCATCCTCATGCACTGTTCTTTTGATTCAACATAAAACTTGTGGCATGGAGGGGAAGATACAGGGATCTGGGTCAATAAAGGATGAAGCATTCTGCATCTCCAAGACCAGGGGTACTCAGTGGCGTCATGCGGTCATAATTATTCTAATATAAAATCAAAATATAATAATCAGAGTTAAATAATTTACAAAAAGATATACACATATCACCTATCTAGTGATAATTGAAAAGTTTATGTTCTGTATTTGAGAACTTTACTAGGACAGGTTCAGTATATAACTATTTCCCAGCCTAATAAATCTAGTTCTGCCCCTCCATAAACACTAAGGTCTGGTTTTTTTCTCTAACCTTGTAATGTGTATTAAGAAACATTTTTCCATGGTATTAGGTATTGAAGTATAAACTCACCTGGAAGGCATTTACAATAACCCTCATAATAAGTCTTGTTCCTGCTCGTGAAATTGTAATAAAAACCACAAAACAGCTCCACTGGCTATTTATGTTCACTTTCAATATGCGAAACGGATGTTAGGACGTTAAGGTCTTCTTTTTTTTTTTTCTGATGGATACATGTGGCAGGGCTGTACAGCTTATATGGTAGACCAGCAAAATATAGCTGGGTACAGGGCTATTCACTAAAGTACAAAGCCTGGCAAAGCCAGAAGATATGAGCCGGAACCAAGCTCTCGTTCCTCCAGGACTTTGAAGTTTATTCAGTAAAGCTGGTAGGACAGCGTCAATATATTTACACATATATGCATACTTAGAGAGCACAATACTCAATATTAAAATGAAATAGTGAGGAATAAAGAAAAGCACACAGCAATGAGTATAATTGCAATGGTATCAGAATTCCGGTGGTCACCTCAAAACTTTCATGTATTTTTTCACAAAGAGCATAGATGGTAGAGTTAACAGTACGTTACAATGTTATTTCCAGAATAGTTTTATCAATACTACATCTATCAGCTAGCAAAGCTGGCAGGAATACTAAAATAACATGGTAAATGAAACATAGAACAAATACACACTAATACTTTTAGGGAAATAGGTCAAACTGAGAAAAAAGGAAGCATGGCACATAAATAAAACCGGACACTCTTCAAAAATCCTTTACTCTTCACATCTGAATAAATCAGGAACGGAGCAAATAACAGCAAATAAATGCAGAGGTTTATTCTTATATACTGGTTTACTGGGGTTATAGGTGATGGTTCATTTTAAGGGTACATTGAAAGATATGTAGGTATGTGTTCTTTCCATTTTACTCTGACCCAATATTGTTCACAAAGGGTTAGTACAGGTTGGACCAGTTCTTTGTGAAGACTTTTGGACCAGCCCACCGGGCAATCATCCCCCTGCCCCCTGGGCCAACTTGCCCCTGATGCTGATTCATTTTGTGGTTTAAAAAAACATAGTTGTAGGGCTGGATTGGTCATGATGAGGCAGCCGTCGCACTTTAAGCCCAGTGGTTGCCTAAAGAGTGTGGCGACAGCCGGATATGCACGGGTAAAGAGGGACAGAGGTAGAGCTCAGCGGGACAACGGGACTGATTTCATTCTCCTATGTCTAAGACACAGACAGAATTGTGCACATGCCCAGTAGCACTACAAGTTTCAGTGACACGCTACCTCCCAAGCTCCGACCCCAGTGTCCCAATTTGTTGATGAGGTATTGGGGGGGGTAGATCCAGCACACAACATTTGCAGAGCAAGTGATGAAACTGACCGGCTTCTCCTGCATGCAAAATGCATATAGGGGGATTGAAAAACAACACCAAAAAAAGGGACTACGCATTTGTCATATACATTAAAGTGCTTGAGTGTCCCTTTAAAAATTCATTAAACTACTTTAGGCAAGGATGTAGCCCTGGTCTACTGGGTGTGATAGTATTTTACTCTACCCACTCGAGGCCAAGTTTTGTCCTCAACTCCCTGACCTAGACCCATCTCTACTGCCTCTACTGGGGAGGGGGAGAGGTTTGTTATTTGTAATACTTTCTTTCTGAGATCCCATTGTAGCTGCCTCGGAAACAAAGATGTCCAGATTAAATTAGGTTGTTGTTTAAAACGGGGATGTGACAAGAATAGTACAGCTCCAGGTCAACATAATTCTGTATGGTCTAAAAAACCAAATGCTATGTCTTTACTAATTGAGTCATCGCTACATTTCCCCATCCCAAACAAGATGTCTGCTGCTTCTTCCACCTTCTTTTACCTACAGCCGGTCTGTAACCACATGTGGTTTTCAGATGTTGATGCTGCTGTCCTAGAATACAGGATTTCCATTTCAAGAGAGTAATAGCAGCCTGTTCACGGCAAAGAATAATGACATGGAACCTATGAAAAACCACAGTTGCTAATGAATAATTGAAAGTGCATTAATAGCATGATATCAAGTCTCCATATGTTGCAAGTGAACACATAGTTGTTTAAGTCTCTAATTTGTCAGTGCAATTGCTTCCTAACATATGGAGAAGATTACAAAAATATTTGTCATTATCTACAAATCATTATTACTCTGAAGCTTTGTGTTTTTACATCCATTATCAGTTGACAACTTTCTTTTCAACGAACATTAACCTTTGCAGGGTCAAATACATTTTAAAGGGTTTTCAGTTTGCTGCTTAATAATGAATCCTACATGTACATCTCAGCATTTACAATATGTAGATTATCTGCAAAAAACTTTTCATGAAATATATATATATATATGTGTAATTATAGTACATTATTATAAAATGTGGGGGGGTGACAAAAAGCATGATAATAAATAAGATTCATTCACAATGAATTAACTCAAGAACACATATAGAGAGATTTGTATATATCTATTATATATGTATAGAAATATAGCAAATATATACATTCCTCAATTTCTTTTTTTTAGGTATTTTAATTGCTGTCCCTTCTCTCTCTCTCTCTACTTGTTAGCCATTCTACACATCATAACCCACTTGCTTTAACTTGATCTAAAGCTTTCTTTACTAGAAGTTAAACTAAGCCTTTGGTCGGACATCCAATTTATGTTTAAAGTAATTGTGTTATTAATGGACAATGCCTGCTCATTACTAAATCCTATAATAATAATAATTTATTGGTGTCATGTTGTAAATAGAAAGGGTTCACCTACTGAGAACGTTGTCTTTGTCCTACATAATGACATCACATATCTTCCTTTTACAGACATTAAATCAGGAAAGGGTTATGGCTCATAAAACATATACTAAGATGGAGATGCAAAAATGCTTTGAACATTGGCCTCTAGATAGTTGGTCCGTCTAGTTTCCCATTCCGAATGTTAAAAGGACAGACGTCAATCTTCATATTCCCAGAAAGATTGTAGAGGGCCAATCTTTGGCTTATGTGATGTGAAATGAAAATGTAATTTATAACAAAAATACTTTTTAAGCTGCTGGGAAAGAACACATTCAAAAATGTCTATGGGGACATGGGCATGAATTGAAGTTTATAGCCAGAAAATGAACTCACGGATGCACAGCTACACCCTGAATGAATCCAATGACGTACTATAACTCAAAACAGTCTGAGCACATGAGATCGCCACAATACAGCTGGGGATAATTGTCTCACTTACTGCATGTAGAGAGAGTCTATTTAACGGATCCATTTAAAATGAATAAGTCACATATAAATGTAAACCTAAACACCAGACTAATATGTTTGAGTTCCTTTTTGCAGCATTGCAATTCATATTGAGACATGTATTACATATTAATTTCTACCCTGTGGTATGTGAAAACAATGGATTCAGCATGTTGCCAGATGAAAATAATAGGGTTCTGGTTAAATTAGATCTTGCGTCTTTATCAGACATGTTTATGGAGTAGAAGCTCAACTCCCCTTCTTACGTCTGGTCAATAATTACACCTCAGCTGGCATGGTAATTTCCAAATAGTCATTTACATGAACATCCAGCGGCTTGTGGGTTATGGACTCGCTCAACATCTTAATTAGCTATAATTCCAGCATTCATGTCTATGCAGTAAACCCCCGAAGAGGTTTGGTATTTGTAATACTTTCTTTCTGAGATCCCATTGTAGCTGCCTCGGAAACAAAGATGTCCAGATTAAATTAGGCTGTTGTTTAAAACGGGGATGTGACAAGAATAGTACAGCTGGGGCATATTAGTCTATGGAATGTAAACCGGTTAAGAATATTGGTTTCTTCTTCGTGTACAGGAAAATTGTTAGTACCAACGGTGACAATGACGAGTTCAAGGAAATAGCCAGCATATGATACTAAACTAAGCCTGTCTTAAGTAAATGTGTACCTAATAATGAGTGCGAGGTGGGAACCAATTATCTACTGTATACAAAGAATTTTATGCATGTAAGACCCAACATTTTTGAGCAGAAATCTTTAAAGGCACTTCTTATGTTACGGGCCAGACATGCATGTTGTGCTGGTGCAGACTATACTGAATAGACAAGCTATGCTTTGAGATTTACAATGGACCATTAATGCTGGAATTTATGGTATGATTCCAGAATACATCATTGCCCCTTTTGAGGTTAAGGTACCCTCTTAACCATTAATTTAAGTAAACAGTGTTATCTGCCTTTGGGTCTGGACTGCAAGGAACAACCTTGAACGACACCTACAATGTATGAATAGAAGCACACGGTCTGACAACGTACACTCACAACCCCTTTTGTTTTTCTTATGAAGAACAGTTGTAATCCTTGCGGGTAACCCTTCAAATATCTAAACAATGTCTGTGTACCAAAATGGTCTATACACTAAGAAAATTTGCACCCAGATTTACTGTAGGACACAACAGACTTTGGCCTAGAACTTTACTTTAATAGTCACAAGGTGTCCCAATTATTATGTGATGTCCTACTTAATGTCTTGTTTACCCATTTAAGAGCACGGCCAGATTTATTAATGTTATATAAATCAATAGTAATCCTATACTATATATATATATATATTTATATATATATACAGTATAATAGTGTCCTACTCCTTTCACGCATGCCCTGCTTTCTTCCACCTTATCTTACCATAGTGCTGGTTACTAGAGCCATCTGGCTTTTCTAATCATGATGTCATGAAAGATGGTGGACAATACTTGTAGCTTCTTGAACTACACCTGATGGGAGCTGGTCACTACTAAACTACCATACCACTGCATCTCCTGTTCCAATTTTTAGGCAAAGGTAGAAGTCCACTGCATTTAAACTATGTTGAAATGGTCATTTAAAGAAATGTATTAATCACGGGAACATCGGGACCAGAAAGTTTGAAGGGAATGGAACCAGCTCCTACTAGCATGATCATTACAATATGATTTTGCAATATGGAAAATTACTTTTCTTCTAGCATCTTTAAGTTCACAATATGCAGACTATATCTAACAGACCTTTAAAATTAAAGAGAGTGATGAAGACCTTTTCAACTCAAAGACACATCACAAAGATCTACTATTCTCTCTGCAGTTTGTGTGACCTCACTGTACTAAAACAATTTTATGTTTGTGATATGTGCAACAGGGACTATTAGAATAATCTTTTTCTGTTCTCATGCTCTTGCTCAATAGGAAATCTCATGGGAAGCTATTTAGTTGGTCTTTCAGCCCCTGTTTTCTGACCATTTGCCTGTTATATTCAGTCTGATAACAACCCCCTAGCTGGCATGCAGAATAGTAATGAGTCAGTGAATAAAACCCGCATAGAGGACTTATGGAGAAAATAAAAGTGAATCTATTATGTTACTCAATGGACCTTTTTTTAATCTGCTTTGTCGGACTGGTCACCTAATTGCTGTGTTCAGATGCACATTCACAAGCTTGGAAATTTTTGGGGAATAATGCATTATGGGCCCTTTTTCTCTCTAAGAATAAAATACAGACTTGACACTTTTCTCTTGTTACAGTAATACCAACGGACGGTAACAGGTAAAAACAGCCAGACAAAGTGTTAATATATAAAATTAGTCGGTGAGGTATGCACTCGCTTGAAACTAATTTTTTTTAGCGAAGACATAAGCTGACTTTCCAGGACTAGAGGACATCTGTAATGTGCTAATGCAAAATGCCATATTGCCCTATGTAGTGTAGCCAACCATCAACTTGCTGCAACACCCATAAGAGACTGTCTGAATGATGTGATTAAGCATTCTCTGTAGTTTCTGTAACCTCGGTTACTAAATATCTGTGAAATTTCTATTCACAGTTCTATTGGCAAACAAAAAAGAACACAAAAAATATGCTGTAGTTGTAGATTAATAAATTACTCCAAGTAACAAAAACTATAAGAGTAATATACTCTACAGACAAAAGTGTAGAACAGTCAACAAACTATGAAAAATAGACCAGATATTTCGTTACTCGATTTAAAGTCTCTATGATCAGTCATAACCTCTCAATTGACAGAGAAGCAGTTTATGTGAAATGAATTGATTCAAATTGTCATTTCAAAGTTGTTTCACATGTAGGTCCTTAAGTGCATGTCAATATTAAAAGGAAAGTTAAAATGATGTATGTGGGAGAAAATAGTCTCCTTTCCAAATTATCTTGGTAGGTTGTAAGCTTGCGAGCAGGGCTCTCTCCTCCAAATGTATCGGTTTGTCTTAGTCTGTCAATTCTTGTCTTGTCATATCCCTTGAATTTATGTATTGTATTAAGCGCTGCGTAAACTGTTGGCGCTATATAAATAAAGGATAATAATAATAATAATAATAATAGGTCTCTGGATGGTTTAATTTCAAGCCCCCCCTCCTCCCCTATGAATCCTCAGGTCAAACAACATTGGTAAAAATGACAAGTTTTTGTATATTTATGTAAACTGCTTAATTGTTTCAGTTTTTTTTATTTATTGTATTTTTTAGTTTTTTCTTTATTAATTGATTAATATAAAATGACTTTTTAAAAAAGACAAAAATGTATGGGTATATTCTCAAATTTAACATATTTAAAAGGGCACTCATTCATTTCATGTTTTATTCAGTGTCTACTTGTGAATAAATCATTATTGTTAGATTTATTACCATATATGACTTATTAAAATCATGCGATCAAATAAATCATGTCCTTTTTCTCCATTTCACTCTTCTTGCTTTCTCTACTCTTTTCTGTATCCCCATTTCCCTTCTTCTTTTCATTCAATACAATACATCCTACCTGCTAAATCTATTCCCATTTCTTTATTGAACACATTTTCCAAAGTGCTATAGTTTGGTGCTCTAAATGAATCAATGTAACTGTGTTCAAGTATTAACATAAGCCATTTTATAATAAAACAATGGACTTTTTGCCAGTTTTGCCACGTTTTGCCACGTTTTGTAACAGCATCCCTAAATAGCTTGACACGTATCTCTGCTTAAATTGGAAGGGTCAGTTAAGCTGACCGTAGAACATAGAAGCAACCTAGGGTTCTTAAAGGATGAACCCCTTTTGTAAACAGCCTTCAAGGAAAGTTGATCAACGCTATTTATCAAATCTCAATATTCCTGGTACTAGATAAGTCAGAACATATTGCTGCTAATTAACAAGTAATCCTTTATCAGAACGATGGTATTACTGTGATTTTATGATGCCAAGTATAATGCAAAAGCAAACTGGAGCTAAAATTGACACCTACAAGAACCGGCAGATTTTTTCAGCCCTAACCATATGTTTCACCGGTCGTGATATTCACACAATCTTATATATGTTTGTTTACTCGGCGTCCTAAGCAACATCACATCTGTTTGCTCTGGTAACAGTGCTCTTTTTCTTGTTACAATTATGTCAGCTTCCATATTAAAATATATAGCAACAAATCTGTAGGGGAGGGAAAAAAAATGAGAGACTTAAAGGGAAACCAGCATGAGTTTTTTTTATTTTAATCATAACTAAATTCATTTCTTATAACTGATTTTTGTTTTGAGGGTGAGTGTGATTGTTTTGGGGGTATTTTGTCGCACTCAGCATTGTGTTGTCAATCAACCAACCTTACAAAGGCTGCCTGAATCAATCAGCAGCAATCAGCAACTTAACACTAAGAAGAGAGGAATAATCATGGAGATCCAGAAAACAGGAACTTAAGATACACGCCTCTTATCATACACAAATAAGAGTGTTTTTCAATACACACATAATGCTTATTTTAATTTGTTAACATTTAGACATTTAGTATATGTAGGATATGGGGGGGTGATGGACCTACGTCTGGAAAAAAGGGCAGTTTAAATACATCATGGACCTTTTGCCATTGGGCTATTCTGCCACAGAATATAGCAAGCAGTATATACCTTATATACACACTACACCTTATTATAAGGATTGAAAAAAATGCACCAGTATTTCCGTCTTAATTTTACGTTATCAAGAATGTACAGGAATATGTATAACATGTCTTTCATCAAAAATAAACGTCCACGGTTTTCTTTAATATCAAAATATTTCATTACAACTGTGCAATCGCCTACACCCATCTGTGTTGTATGCGGCCCAGTTTTTAGGCCACAGATCCTCCACGCTTCTACTACTGATAGGGGGCGAGATATGGGTATGTTTGGGTTAAGGTGACAGGGGTGGCTCTGTGTATAAGCAAAACTTGCCCCCGAAGAAAACTGAAAGATTCTAGGAGGATTAGGGCAGAACTTGGTAGTGTAGTAGAGTAGAGGGTGACCAAACCGCACACCTGTTCCTCGAGATGAAAATCACTGAAGGACCAAAGCCTCCGGGCAAACTCAAAAGTGCTGTCAACAGCAACGTCTTCTGGCCTTAAGTCGACTATCCCTACGGCGGGAGTTCCAGAGGGCTGCAGTAAGCCACTGCTGAATGGCCTATCTCTGATCTCCCCAGCCTTTAGGACACACAGAGCCGAGATATCACATCATATGCCAGTACTCAGCAGTAAGGATGGCAGCTGGAGGCACTGCCCTAGATCAGGCCTTGGGCTGCCTCCATGTAAATACATTCCTGGTCCCCAGGGTTGTATTCAGGTTATTATCTAAAACTATTGCTTCCTTCAGTTTTCCAAATTCAGAACTCTTTAAGTTTTATCTTCAATGGCTAACTAGGTTTACGCTACTGATCAGTGTCAAAATCAACTCTTGCAACTATCAACGTATTGTTTAACATTATTTAGGGACCATTAAGGTCCATATTTTTCATTCACAGTAGGCTTTATTGACAACCTGTCACATTGATTTGCTTTAAAATAGAGCTGTAATAATGCATCACGGCCCTCAAAGCAAATTTTCTGTTTCTTGTTATGCAATGCTATGATAAACTTACCGTAGGGGAATAATATAATGCTCAAATGATGAAGCACAGGAAAAGGGAGTGTTTGGAGCATCTGTTTCTGGTAAAATTGAACTATTTTCATTTTTCTTGGTAGACGAATACTTTAACTCAATCATATATAATTTAGATTGTGTGGTTGACTGATATATTTGCATCACAGTAAATTTGTTTATGAATTACTTTAAAATGGCTTGAAATCACAATATGCAGAGTTTTGCAATCTTTGGCAATGCTTACAATTTATTGATTGCCAAGAGATGTTGAAAATAAGTCTGTATCCTTAGACATGTGAGGTTTCTCATACATCATGCTGTGTTGTCTAGAAAAATTATAATAAATACTTAATATTAATTAACGAATATACAACTGACCATTTACAAATATCACCCAGTAGTAGCTTAAAGGAGGCAAACTACTATCACTTGCAATTAAGGGGCTTATGATACGTGCTAATAAAGTTATTGGCGTTTAAGGGACACACATTGGCTTAGAAAGAATCAAGGGAGAGCTGACGAGGGGGCAATTACCTCTTTGTAAATTTTACCTGCGGTTCCACAAGGGATTCTAGGCACAAAAAGAGTTTCAGAGTTCACACATTACTACAAATGAAAAGTGAAATGCGGCAACTAAACATGAACAAACGCAGCTTTCCTCAGTATTCCATACTAGAAACACACGTAATATGCCAGTGAACCAGTGAATCAATAAAATGTATATATGCACTCACAAAACACACACAAAATCAGTAGTATACACATTAAAAATAGCATAAAAACATGCACGGTCCAGTCCTACCCAAAACACATGTACAGAAGTTTATACCCCTAAAAGAAGCTTAGAAAAAAATGGAGTCATCATGATGAAAGGTCCTTGTTACTGTAGACCTGGTGGCTGCATGTTGAATTAATAAGTAAAAAAATATGAGAAGGGTTCAGGCAGTGGCTCAAATTTTTGAATAAGAGCAACCCAGAGGCTGTCTCCTTCCAGTTCTCCCTGCTTATTTTCACAGAAACCTGTACCTCCAAGTCCACCGATCTTCTTTCCCCACTCACTAATGGGGTTGAGGCTTCTTGGCTTTGTAAAGACATTGTAGTGTGATTACTAAGGATACAGAATCAAAAAGACCCTTTTGTTTTGTTTTAGAAGTGCTAGCGCCGATGGCTTCATTAATAGCTTTCCGAGATGGGACAGCCACCAGCAAAATGATAATGCCTTTCAGTTTGAATCATGCATGATTAACTTGCTTTTTGTCCTGACAGACATAATTAGGGAACTCGATACTCTCCCTGCTTCAGTATGAAGGATGCCCCATAGAATAATGTGTCTATATCAATGTAATGGATTGGGGGGGGTAAGTGGGTCCCTTCTGGTAGGCATTGCTCAACTCCTGTTCCCCATCATTTATTTTGAAAATACCTCCCACTTGGAGATGGAACCTCCCGTGGTGATAAATTGGATCCCGATAGTTTGCACCTGACTCCATCTAAGCCCTTAAATTAGTCATGGGCCAGTAATATACAATCTGAAATGTTTGGATTTTAACAAAGCTATATCCCCAGGGGTCATGAATCAATGAATAATAAAAGTGGACTTGTTAGCATTAAAGCAATTGATTATTTAGAGGAGTTTGGAACTAACATTTCATTTTCCAATGACTGAATTTCCATTGTGTATAATCTTTGTTTTAAAAAAAGAAATCTAAAATTTATTAGGGCATAAAAAGTACATTAAAAGGTCTGCTAGACAAACAATAGTGTTTTACATTTACTATGTTTGGTCTATAAATGCAAACCTTGCTACGTATGAATACACGGAACACACTGTAAAAATATATCACATAAAAAAAAAATTCTAAATAATAAAGCATTGGCAAATCATTTTAATATAATTGGCTCCACACTGTATTCGTTTAAGATGGACCTACAATGTATGAGGACTATTTTTTAGGCTTTTGAAGAAAGTCAATGCTTAAAATGAAAAATAAATTCATTTTGACCACCCTACCGAACATGTAATATTAGGGCACATGGACCCAAAGTACCATAATTCAAGATTTTTGTGTTTTATTGGGCCAACACAGCCTTTAGTGGGTGGGTAATACGAAGGAAGTGGGTGGTGAGTGGGCAGCGAGTGTGTGTAGCCAAATGCTTCTGCCCTTGTTAGTACAAATAAATTATTCAAGAACAATATATA
Organism: Spea hammondii; assembly: GCA_029215755.1. Lineage (NCBI taxonomy): Eukaryota > Metazoa > Chordata > Amphibia > Anura > Pelobatidae > Spea > Spea hammondii. The sequence goes on from JARDYJ010000002.1 coordinate 115,387,858, forward strand.
TAAAAATATATATGTATATATATATATATATATAGACTCTCTCTCTCTCTCTATATATATATATATATATATATATTTATTTATTTTTTATATATATGAATTATTCTTGTACAGAAATTTTGCCTACCCCTTTCATGCTCATTGTTTGTGATTTCTCAGCACGGAAACACATGCAGTTTACTTAAACCTATATCTTCCAGGGTTCCAATGTAATTTTATTTAACAATATTACACAAGCAAGCTGTACAATGCCAAGAGAAAAGTATGTTTAAAAGAGCCCTGTGTGCTATGGCTGGATACCAACTTAACAGTATGAAAGATTTTGGAAGGTTCTACTTCTATAGCGATGCATATGCTAGATTTACTCTACGTTACGAGGCTTCAAAATTCCTTCCAATAAATTATATTTTCCACATTCACAGTTTAGTCACATATTAAAGACGAGCCAACAAACTAAATATTGGCGCACACAGTTGCTTGATAATAAACTTTTTCAATGAGGCAACAATTTGCATCGGCTTTATAATATGTCCAAATTCAGGTTGGTTCCAGATTAAGCTTTTAAGAATAACAATGACATAATTGTGTGGGTAAAATAAAGCTGTATCTGAAACAAATCCTTTTTCTTTTGTTAGGTGCGGCTTCTTGTAGAGGTTTTTATGAAAGTTATAACACAGCGGGCTTTTTTTGTCTAGAAATTTTAGTGAAATATTCTGCAATTTAAAGGGCCAGGTTCACTAAGATTTGTATGATTTTACAGTAAAGTCAGGGGCAAATATGCAAAGCCCAAGAAACCCTCACAATATTGAAATAAACCGGCATAAATCCAATGAAATTATTTCACAATGCATGAGTGGGATAGGAAACCTAATAAAAAATATTTTTTTATTACTAGCATCAGATTAAAAATGTGCAGTTTTTTCTTTATTTCTATTTCTTTGCATATTAACCATGAGCATGTGTTCTAGCTCTCTTATCATTGACCAGTCTACTAGAGTCTAGATAAATGTCCTGACTGTTTATCATACTGATTTGTGATAAACAATAGAATGGAGCTGACTCCGTCACCCAGCCTAATGCTCTCATTATGGAGGAATGGACTTCATTAGCATCGCCATAAAGAATCAGCTCAGTGTTGTCACATGACTGACAACAATGGCAGCTTCCAGGACAGTAGATTTAGCAATTTAATTGAAACAAAACCAGAATTAAAAAAAAAATGTTTTTTGTTTATGCTAAACTACATTACTATGTACAGCACTATATTTTATGCGGGGGAAAAAAGACTAAATGTTTTTTAAGCTTTCTGAACACTTTTTCCCTATTCGGAGATAAAAATGCATGTATGAAGGCAAACTCTTCTCTGTCCCTATTTTGCCTCTCCTTATCCAGCTCTTGAACAAAAAAATGAAGTTGAAAATAGGGCTTGAGATAAATACAAGCCAACCTTGAAGTTCTATCCCATAACACCCAGATGGCTTTTTAGAGTTATATATATATATACAGTATAAATATATATATATATATATATATTCTGTACTATTTTCTATAGGAGATTGTGACCTTTTTCTTTCAAGTTATACACTAACATATGGAGACCACACACTGCTTTCATTTAAAATTTTTCTTTTACCAAGTATATTTTTTTTCTTTAAGAATCCCCTTTGTTGTTTTTGCCAAATTATATATACTGGTGACATTGGGACAAATGTATTTATCTGAAGAAATCATACCGAGCCATGCAGTTGAATGCTGCTCTCGTCAATAATACAATGCTGCTATGAGCCAAGAATGACATATAAACACAAACACCGGCTAATCACGTATCTGCTCTCCCATGTGGAAGCCATAATTGTAATAGTTCAAAAGGTAGAAGAACATAGTCAGCTGAACAAGAATTCATTTATTTTCTCTTGGGCGGTTTTAAACTCCATGAATTGTGATACATTTGTGTTAAGAGGTTGCGTGTCTGTGCAGGTGCATCACTCTATTTTGATATTATGTTTCAGTATGTGTGTGTGTAGTTACTATGCATTTACACATGCTTTTTTTCTACTGTGGTGTGCAAGGGGTTAAAATTATTACGCATATTGTGTATTTTACCCAGAGAAAGGTCTCCTGTTTTTTTTATGCAAACCCTATCATTATTCTGTTATTACAATTTCACCCCTTGGCATTTCCACTGTATATGACATTTCTATCTAAGTATATTAAGAAACCTTTAGGAAAAACACACCATAGCCACTGAGAGCTGAATATATATCTCTATATCTATATATATATCTATATCTATATATATATAGATATACATATTCAGCTCTGAAAGTCTGGGGTGGCTTTTCCTAAAGCTTTTCTTGATGTTTTAGCTTTTTAATTCTACTTATTTTACGTATTACTCATTTTATTTATTATGTATGTGTTAAAGAACACATAGAGATATTCCATAACAAAGAGCAACACTATGTTTATTTAAATATTACCAGTGTAAATTATGATACATACATGTAGGTATTTCATGTGCGGAAAAAATTGGAATTCAGGATGATTAAGCTTTGAAGCAATGTTTGGAGCCTTGGAACACTGACACATGTTGATATGTTGATTGTAGGGTCCTAGAAACTTCACACAAATGTAAAAAAAACCTAATAAATGATATATACAAACATAAATAGTCATTGGACGCCCATGGGGTGCTCAGCACTGCTACAGCAGGGAGATCTGAACTCGGGACCTGCTCACTATCTGCCCACTCCAGCCTGATCGCTGTCCTCTTCTGGACCCCAGTCCAACTGGGGCTAGCCCCCATATGTAGCTAGCCCTGCCTATGATGACTGCCAAACCCCAAGAGAGGGGAAGCTCTGGCCAGCCAACCCTGTGAATTTCCCAGGTGTGCTTATGGCACGGGTCTGATTCTGGGGTATAATGGGCAATTCCTCTTGTTTTAGGGGATATATGTTGTTTGCATGTGTGGGCATGCTAAGTAAAAGCATGCTTGTGTATTTATATGCATGCTACTAAAAACACAACATGCTCTCTTAACTCATTGGGCCTGTGACATTAGAAGATGTGAAAGGCAAGTAGCCACGTTTTCAACAATCTAGTAAGACCTTAGCATCCATTCATTGTGGAACTGGTGCTTGCTCACCAATGACATTTACTGCCCGCTTCCGATCCTTAGATGTACTGCCAGACCACCCAGAAATATAAGGATAATCCACAATATTTAACAGGTAGATTTAAGTGAAACCCTTTATGTTACCCAATTACTTGGAAAAATTAAATTACTCTTTTTTTTCTCAATAAAATGATTGAAAAAAATATGCTTAAACCCTCTGCACTATATAACTCTTTTTTTTTTAAGTTTTATATGAATTCTCAACAGTTTAATAATTTATTTTGGCAGAATAACAGAGTTCCTTTGGCCTATGTGAAACATTACAGTGGTTCAAAATAATGTTCCATGAAACCCAAACCAATATTATCTATTGCAAAGTATGATCTGAATTTCTATTAAGAATACTACGCAACACGTTTTACTCCAAAGAAAGGCACATATCATGTAAATACATGTGTTCTTACTTGTATCCTTTATTGTGCTGCCGTATTGCAAACAGATGACATGGTTTCCAGAGGCTTCAAAGGGCACAGATAATTATCTTCATAATTCCTTTACACTCAATAAGATTCTGTTTCTCAGAAATCCCAAATCTTTGGATCCCATCGAACCCTGCAAAGTAAAAATGGTATTATAATATATAATATACAACATATAAGCCCCAAAATGAGTTCGGAATCCAAAAATGTTAGTGTTTATGTTAACCATATGTAGATAAAGTAACTAAGGCTGGGAAGAAATGTTAGTACGTTATATCAGCACCATACACATTGCAAGCATCATGTACATTACCAATCCTGCGTCTGTCACGTTGATAGCACTAATCCAAATTAAAACAATATGAAAAACTAAACTCTGATATCCCTTGAATAAAAGAGTCATTCATAATCTCTATGTCGTTTAACCAGAAACTTTTTTATTTTGTTTAGACGTAGTTTAACATTTAATGGGATAGCCAAGGCGACATTTTTTTCCTCAATGGTTATTATGAACCAAGCCATACCCTGTAAGCGCCATCTACATAGCTAGCTTGCCAGTGAAGGAAAGGTATATCCCTGTTCTGTTTATATCCTTGGATTTCCAATGGTTAAAGCTAGCATTAGTCCAAACCCCCCAAAGGGCCCATAGCGTCTTCCGTTTTTCTATGGATGTAAATGTGGAACTTGCATGTATGCAAAATGGATTAAAATGCCTTTTTCATCACAAAAACACTGCACGTGGTTTTAACGTTGAAGAGATTTAAACAAGGCTTGAAATCAGTGCTAGAGCTCTAAAGAGCTTGCAATACGTGCAGCCACCAGCAGGGGTTTTCCCTTGGAGCCCATAATATTCAAGAGGACCTGTCACTTATATATTTTACAGCTCGACGCATTAAAGCACCTATGTAATGATGTTCACGGACTAGAATAAGCAATATGCAGCAGAAGCCCACATTGTGTGTATACCATGGGAGCAGGGGATCTGCATAAGTACCATTTTATTGTTTCTATGTTTTTGTTAAGTTTCTTCAATTTTAATAGATTCTGATTTTCTAAAAAATATTTTCTGTTGACATATAAAGACTCAGATATTAATACTAAATATCGAGGCGTTAACTAGAATAGAAGTGTCATTTTATAACTCAGTATAGTAACAAAAGACCACACTGAACAACATTTAAGAAACTCAAAACGGAACCTCAACCCAATTAGGGCTGCCAATCAACCACCTGTCAATTTGGTACATTTTGCCATCACACTCACAAAGGTTTGCACTCTTTTGTACTCCAGCACACACATACATTCACTTTAAGTGTTAAATGTATATGTCAATGAGGCCTTTGTAAGCTTCTGCTGTCAGAGGGGAGTCAGGCCTTCAGAGTACAGCCTTCTACAAAAACCATGTAGAGTGGTTAGAGTCTCCAACTCGTTCCTGACTTGACCTTACAAAAAAGCCAAATACCAGCCACTTGGCAACCCTAGCCCAGTGTCTGATGACCATTAACACTCATCCACATAAAGCAGCACTACCTACCACTACCATCTCATCATATCCTGCTTATGTGCCCATGACCATACTAAATCATTTACCCAACTTAACCTTGACTCTCTACCTACTACTGCACGTCATCCTAATCCTGATCCACATCAACCCCTGACCCTCACTCAAATCCATCTTAATTCCCTACCGCTGAACCTCATTATTTATTTGATTTTCTACCTACCACTAAAATCCTAACATTGTCTTTTTTTTAAACTTATCACTAAAACTTATCCCAACCCTGCTCCTGTACCAACCACAGCTCCTCACCCCAACCTTGCTTGTCTGACTGCCTCTGAACATCATTGTTACCTTAGATCATTTCTTTCATATCTGTTTATAATTCTATGTGTTGATTGATAATCTTTCCCTTTTTCACATTATATAATGCATTTTTTATTACATTGTGATTTATGTTCTAACACAGTCTATGATATAATGTTCCAAATCTCTCTCTTTTTTGTTATGTTTTAACACTGAAAATATGTAGCTTTTCATTATACTGCATGCATGTGGAACATTCTTTCCATGTGCCCTTAACGGACCCTTTGCTTATTTTCTTTGCTTCTTAATGGTATTTGGTATTGTACATTTTAATTAAAAGTGAGTGTTGTATGAAGCCGTTCTACAATAAGTCACCACTTAAAAGCATGTGAAATATGCATCAGTTTTAAATAGTGGCCAAAAATGTGCAAGATTATTGTGTTTTGATGTAACTCACATAATTCTGTGATACAAAGTGTGTTTCAACTATCCAATCTATCACACTGACCTGTTTTTTTTATTATTAACCCCTTAAGGACAATGGGCGGTCCCTAAACCCATTGAAAACAATGCATTTTGAGCCTGTACATGTATGGGCTTTGTCATTAAGGGGTTAAGCCCTATAGATATGAATTCTCATTAGCTTTTTATCCCATTTATACACTTCATATGCCTTACTTAGCTTAAATACCAGCCGGTCCATAATGTGAAATACATCAGCAATACTCTGCGAATGCTCTATACTCTATTTGAAGGCATTGTTTTCTTGTACTTTTTGGTCCTTATCAGCCACATAAACTGTGGCTCTTAAATGGAATCTCTTTTATTGCTTTTGGAATTTTCCCAACAAGAGTTGAAATTAATGAAATGCCATAAATGTGTGTTTGATTCTTAAGTGTATGTGACTTTGTCCTGAACAGCAGGATTGCATTTTCTGAAAATAAGTGAAATTACTGTCTTTGTGCTATGTTGCAACCCATTGCAGTGGGAGACTTTCCCATCCGCAGTCTACACAGACAGTATTACAAATACATTGCACAAGAATGTTTTAGTTTCTGTGCAAACATTTTTATGATCTCATTATATTATTTTTTATATGGGGTCACAAACTGAAGAGAGATTTACAAGATGAAATTATGGGCTAGGTGAAGGATGAGTAATAAAAAATCTTGAGAACCCCCTTCACTACTCAAGGAGAGGGTAATCAAAGAGTTAATAGTATAATATATATATATATTAATTTATATAATATCATTAATCACATTAAGAGGTTTTGGAAATACTGCGCAAGACCTCTGATTATGATTTCTCTTGTGTCAGCCATATGAGGTATATTTACTGTATATGTGTCACACTGCTGTGATGAAATAAGTAGGGGAGAGTCTGAGCAAATAAACCTTAGCGTATCTGTCATTTTATTATTTCCTGTGACTACGATGTAGAAACGTTTAAGAGACTTTTTTCCATGGCAGCTCCTGCTTTTGCGTTGCAGCAAAAGTATGAATGATTTGCAATTTGACTTAATTTAAGAATACTTTCTGGGGAGAATTTGGTCCTTAAACAATACCATCAATCGTGTTTTTGAAGCGCATAATGGGTTTAATTCAACAATTAATGTTTTGTCTAAGTAGAACTGTTTCTTGTGTAAATCAAACATTTTTTGTCTTAGTCTGGCAATTCTAGTTTTGTCTTACCCTTTGAAAAAAAAAATTTAGGAAGCGTTGTTTGTATACTCCCCACATAAATCCTGTAGTGCAAGGGATTCTGGGTGGGTATATGCAAATCAGGTTAACAATGCTCACATAATAATAATAATAATAAATAAACCAGGCTCTTTCTGACTGTAGATGTTTGTAGCGGTTTCAATAGTCAAGTAATAATAGATTGAAACTATATTTTTCAAATTAATGTTTACTTAAAAGAAGACATTTGAAGAAGATGATCAATTATGAAGTCACACAAAATGTAATTAATAAAGTATAGCTGAAATCAATTTTGTTTACAAGTAATTTAAAGCCTTCAGCTTGAAGATATTCTCCATCTGACCTTTAACTTAAATCCAAAGTCTTCAGTAATACCCCTCTAGTGTTTGTTTATTCATGATGCACAGAACAGATAATGTGTTATTTGTCTTAGTGCAGTACTTGGATTCCTGAAGGTGGATATTGGCTAGGTCAAGGGTTCTAGCCCATGGCTATATAATGAAGCCCAGGGGTCAGGCCAGTGCAGTGAAGCATTTATTGGAACTTTTTTTTTATTATCTGATTTTCTTGAAATCAATAGGCTTAAAAAACACATGTATTAATTAGACTTAAAAAAAGATATAATTATAGATATTATTACAAAACAGTTCTAATACCTAGAATTGTGTTTTCTTAATTTATTTGAAATCACATGATTCACATTATAATTTAAGATTTTATGGTCTGTAATCCTTATTTACCAAGTCTGTTCTCCCATCCTACCAAAACAATAACATTTGAGGTAGGCTTGCAAACCCCCTTTCTATATTATTTGCAAAGTTTGGTTATTTAACATGGAGTGCTGTTGTTTGGCAAACCTTTGTCTTGAAAAATGAAGCAATCTTATATTCTACAATCAGTCACCTTAAAGCCTGCATCAGTATTTAAACAGCTGCCTGGTTGAAACATTTGTTGAAAATGGCAGCTGAAACAAGTTCTGGTTAAGACAGTAGGCCTCTCTTCAAGATGGTCACCCAGTCACCCCAGGTCTTTCTGGGGCAGCAGATAAGGAGCAAAGGCATAAGAAAGTTATTCTGGCAAAGGTGTTCAGAATGGATCAGAGTGGTGAAAGCCAGGACAGGCAGAGGCTAATTAGTAGGTCACAAAGAATATGCCCCTTACAGTTATTAATTATTCTTGTTATTTGTACATATTAAACACCATGGTATATGCTTGGTGGACCAGACTGGAGAGTGTACCCTTAGTATGTTGTCAGCCATATGGGTCATGGTCTACTTTATAACTAGGCCACTTGGTTCTATTTAGCCCCATGGGCTGGATGTTGCCAGCCCATGTCTGTTCCTTTTCTGTTTTTCTCTGCAGCTGACATATCAAGCAGTATGAGTCTGTTTAAACTAACTAATATGTCTTAGGTCTCTTTTTTTAGAAGAGAGGGTCATACTTTTGGACCCAAACCTTGCTTTCCCTTTTTTCCTCCACTAATGTCCCTTTTTTCAGGAGCTCACAAAATGTTTGCTGATTATGAGTTCATCACATTTTTAGTATTTAAAGTCACAATCATTTGTAAAGAAACATCAGAAAATGTTGTTAAATTGTAACAAGTAAAGTATATTTTTCTAGAAATGCCACCTAGCCACACGTTTAACCACTTCACCTAAAACAAAAGTGTCTCTCTTTGGCCATTTTAATTCTTGGGAGGTACCCCAATGTTAAGAGTTTCTCTCAAGGAAGCTGGTCACTCCACATAGCCATCATGCTCATACTATCAGATTTGAAATGTTTACTTGACCTCTGAACTTCTTCCCCATGCGTTTAACGCTTTACATGCTGGACTGGTGTATAAACATTGACTGTCTTTGTATTACCTACCCCACCTCCCAGTGAGTAGATGAAAGAAGCAGGCTTTGCATATGTTACTAGATTCCTTTCACTATACTGCTTGATCAGGAACGACAATGAGAAAAAGCATTATGACACACATTCTTCTGTCAGAAGAAAGTTTTAAGTTCTTTAACATGTTTTTCATGTTCTCTATGAAATGTAATCAACAAAGTGACCTTCATGAAAAAAAGCCAATCAAATTAATTCAAATACTTAAAATCAGCATGAAATTTAAATTCTCTTTTTTGCGTCAAATACTGTTCACAATATCTTTAAAAATAGATTTCAAGAGAAGTATAATCTAATTCCTACGCATTGTGAGTGAAGAAAACTGCAACATGCTAACAATAATAGCGCCCGATGTTTGAGCTGATGTAAAAAAAATAATACATTCTGGCACAGAAAGGGTTAATAGAATCCAGGACCAACAATAACAATGAAAAAAAAGATGAACAAATAAATAAAGAGAAGGAAAGAAAACGCACGGCTACATGAGAGAACGTTCTGTCCGTATCGCTTGCAGCAGATCAGAATACTATGCATGGATCTCTTCCAAAAGAGTATTCAATAGCATGACCTCTTTGTAACTTATCAATTTTTTAGTGATTTGATGTACTTGCGTTGATGGGGGCAGTGTGGAATTACAGCCATGAAAAGCGAAGCTCTTTATTCAGTCCCTAGACAAACTAACATGTCATTTTGATGTGCAAATATTCATGCATTTTATTTCTACACGGACTCTGGGGAAATTGTCACTGACACATGGGAAAGGTCAAGAGGAAAATTCCACCAGTCAGAGCTATTATACCCTGTTAGTTGGTTAAAGCTCACCTCAACTTCTTTTTAATGTAATATGTAAAAAAAATGCAGAATTTGTTCAAAGATTACTTTCCCAGAAAGAATTTATAGCGCTATGAATATGGTTTGTCACTTATGTAGTGCTTAGATGTCTATTTTTTGTAAAACTCCTAAATATTACCTGTAGTTTTGAATACCTGTCATTTTTAAAACTATATCTATCATCCTTTAATGTCTACCCCTTAGTTAACATGCTGGTCTTTTACCTGCTTGAAAAACCAACAGAAAAGTACAGTCCAGCCGTCATATCCGCTTTAATGCATTTGAAAGCTCAGGGCTGCCGAGACGATTTGTGGGGCCTCTTTATTCTGAATGTTCTTCATGTTGCTCATGTGAGCGGAACCCATTAATTTCAGTGCATGGGTGGGCAACGTACTCAAGTGCACTTCCTGTTTCAGTAGAAGCAGGAAGGGGGAGGAGCATGGTTTAATTTTTTTTAACTCAAATAGAATGCATGCACTGATATGCATGCAGTTAACTGCATTGGCGTTCAAGCAAAATAATATTTTGCTAAAAGATAGCATTAGAGTGTTCCTTTAACACTAGAATAATCGTGTGGAGCTTGAGAAAGGAACATTAGTATATACCCATAGTATATACATAGACTATGTTTTTTATTATGTATAAGTATTATTCTGATCTGTAAACACAGGTGTATGGGTTTATGTAGTGTATAAGACTGTAAGATGTAGGATTTGGGACAAAAAGGGACAAATCTGCAGTTTCAATCTACAAATAGTGTACCGTCTTATTTTCTAATACTGTGGATTTAAGGGTATGATTTGTAGTATAACATAATTAGACAGATAAAAATGACTAAAAAACATCAAAGGCAATAATTCAATGCAATCCAGTGTGCTCTTGCAGAGTTTATCTTGGCCCTCCACTATAAACTCCCTTCCGCTTCCTTTTGCAGATTAACTAAAATCAATGGCCTCCTTAATTGCTCTGTGATAGTAAAGGATTAAGAACTGAAATTATTATGGCATTGAGTACCTGTCACTAGAAATTCCCTTTAATTAATTCTCCCGCAGCAAATTACTTCTGGTTAAGTCACTTGTTTTATTATTTTGCTTTTAGCCAATAACCTATTATACATTTTAACTAATTTGTTAATTGTGGTTTGAATTTGCAATTGATTTTCTTCAAGCAAATGCTACTTAGGCTTCTCATTAGAAATATCTTGCCGAAATGAATGTCATTGTAAATGACAAATAAAATGTTTTTATTTTAATTCAAATTAAACAAACTAACAAGTCGTTGAGACAATATGTTCCTTCATCTTGGCATAATGTTTCTACTCTGTTTACTAGTGTTAAGAACAGTTATATGTTCCAGTTTATTCATTTTCTATTTTATTTAAATCATTGTTATGCAATAAAAACAATACATTTAGGAATAGAGAAGGATTGCCCACTTCTGGCCAGTGGGGTAAGTAGAGCTGAGTGGCCCCCACTGGCCTCTACCACCACACCCCCCACGCTCAGATACTAACACATACTCACTCTAACACACCGTAATGTGAGTGCTGCACTAGACGTGACCCAGGGCAGTGCCTCCAGCCACTTCCCATTGACCATAGTCCTCACTGCTGAACACCTGACATCATTTCCTTTTACTCATCAATGCCTTTTACTGCATGCTATGAGCCATTCAGGCGATCTGCCCCTGAACCTGCCAACCTTGGCCTAGTTGGCCTAGGCTAGAGTAAGTAGCTTCTGACAAACACACTCACTCCATCATGCACTCACTCTTACACACTCACACCCAGTCTTATAGCGGGGTCATGCAATGTTCAGATTGCCCACTGCACCTGTGTGTTTACGCAAGGAATTATTTTCACCCACTTCATATGACATCATATAAGCTGTGAAATAAAATGAATATGAAATATTAAATAACCAACATATGTCATAATTTAATTCAATCGTTTTTTTGCTAGTTTATAATAGTTTTAGTGCTTAGATGTCTATTTTCAGGGTCGCTTTTAATGTTTATTGGACCCTGGGCAAGCATTTATTTAATCCTAACCCTACATTGCAGACATAGATCACAGGTTATACTGACCAAAGCCCAGCCCTGGCACTCAAATTTCACACACAGGATTTGCCCTGGGACCCAGATAGCATCCACAGGATATGCCAGCACGAAGATTGAATGGAAAGGATTTGCCATCTGTTTCCCCAAACAGCATGTCTGTGCAATCTTTGTCCCCAAACAGCTTGTCTGCTCCATTTTTGGCCCCAAACCGTTTGCCTGGGCCATTTTTGCCCCAAGCAGCTTGTCTGTGCCATCTTTACCCCCAAACAGCCTGCCTGTGTCATCTTTGGCCCACACGACCTGCCTGTAGCAGGTTAATAAAATTCAAGTGAAATATTTCATAAACGTCATGTAAGTCATAATTTAATTCAATAGGTTTCCTGGCAGAAAATCTAATGTTTATGTGAATGGTATGTAAGGCATTACAATAGAAGACATATGCAATATAACATCACTCTGCTCCAGCATGGCAAAAACATTAATAAAAAGTAATAAAAACAAGAAAAGAAAAGGGAAATACTGAACCAAAGAAATAAAATGAATCTGTATAATTGTTGCTGTAGAGTAAAAACTACAACAAAATAATTGGGAACTGTATGTGGAGGAGCTCACCATTAATATTAAGACACATGTTTCTTGAAGGTACTTTCCAGGCTTTGAGGTTGGCATATTTTATACATGACAGCAGGCATTCTAGTTCCTGGCCAACAATGGAAATACTTATTATCTAACCCAGTTCTCTGTATGACATACTTTTATGTTCAAATGTTCAAGCTATAAAATTTGTGAATTTCATTTCACGATAGATTCCTTTTTGAGCATATGTTAGACATGAGAATGCCCTAGGAGGTAATTCATATGTGTTCTGACACTGAACCTACAGCAGAAAACTGTGTGACCTTAGGAAAGTCATTTCTTCTTTAAGTAGAAGAAAATATCTATGTTCCCAGACACAGGCTTAGCGTGCCTGCAAGTTTTAATGTGCCAAAGAAGTAAATGAGAATAAAGATTATTTTTAATCAACAGATATATCTGTTTGGGCATCAGTATGTTTTTAGCTATACGCTATTTAAAAGATGTATATGTATACATATGTATATATATTGTATATATATTTCAATTAGTTTGCTTACATGCATCGAGTGTTATAATAGCAAATTTCTACGTTTAACATAATATTTTTGTGTATGTGTCTCTTTTCTCCTGATTAGTAACTTTTTAAAGTTTAACTGTATCAACTTATTCGTATACGATAAAGCGTGAATCAGGTCCCTACTCAGTCACAGCGCTCCAGCATATAAATGGAGGCTTCCAAATCTACTAAACACTTCTTAAGAATGCAGGCACAACAAATAGCGCTCCATGGCTCAAAAAGTTAAATCCAAAAGTAGAGGTTTATTCATTATTACAGCAAATATACTCGCCGGAAGTGAACAGACCACGCCTAACGCGTTTCACTCTAAATTAGCGCTTACTCATAGACAGTAAACAACAGCACACAACAAAATTCTCAATAAGCACTTACCTAACATTTAACCCTTCATGTGAAAAAAGTGTCACAGGATCGCATGCTATACTTTTCTGCTCACGTAACACGTCGCATTTGCCCGATGTGCCAGATGGCCAGCCCGGTCCTGTGACTAATCAACAACATGTCGGAGGTAACACTTAGGTTTTGGGACCCTGAGGTAAAGGATTTTTTTTCGGTGCATCTTTGACACAAGTACTTAAACCAATAATTGTGCATAAGCCAAGCCTTGGATCTTTGGTAGGATTTGAGCGATAAGCATTTGACAAACTAGGAATGGCTGAATATTGCCTGCTTCTCTTCTAATGGCTGGAAACAACAGGTAAGAAGGGGCCTGCTCAAACAGCTTACAATCTAGACTAGTAACATGCAGATGCCAAAATCTAGTTATACTCATGCAGAATGTATATGGACACTTGGATACAATGTGAATAGGCACCCTTGAGCAGGAATAGACTGACCGCACCCAGCTCCCCTAGACAAAAGTATGTCATATCTGCCATTACCTAATGAGCACTGACTGCAGAAGTTCTTCAGTCCTGAATCACCTAGGAAGGAGCTGGGTCCCACGCTAAGCGGACAGGGACTTAGACAATCCCAACAGTGACGAGGCTCAGGTGTGGGCAGGTAAAGTTCAACACTGAGCGTTATAGGTAAAGCACAGATGGATCCAGATACCTGTACTTCAAAACTGTAGGCTGGAGTTATAGATGGGAGACACAGGATGTCCGGGTTAATGCTGAATGGATGGTCAGACACAGCTGAGGTTGGTACACTAAACAGGTAGTGCGGCAACCCCGATACGGTACACAGCTAGGACAATACAGGATCAGAACCACTAGGCAGAAGGGCCGTGCCTCCGGGTGCACATCACAGGTGCACCTCCTGATGCGTGTCATAGGTGCACCCTCTTCATTTCTGAGCCGTTGAGACCATGCCACCCGCATCACTCTGGAGAGAACACGCTGCCCGGGATCCTTGCACCAGATGGCAGCACACAGTATGTAGTGGCCCCCCTGCCAGTAGGCATCATCGTGTATGCCAAGCAAACTATGAACGTAGGTTGTGTATGCATGCACAGGCCGATGTCCACTACACATTCAGTCTTAGGGAGGCCTCTTAGTTCAACTTCAAAATGTCCCAGTGTTGGCAGCCTGGAGCTCTCACACTTCTCAGGGAGTTACTTTGTGTGGGGGCAGGGCTAGCCTCGTACAGCCTTTATTCAAAATGAAGCAATGCGTAACTCACATTAATGTGGGTGCTGTAGGTATATGACACCACCACAGCTGTGCTGATGTACAAATAATACAAAAATAATAATAAGATGCGCACACAAAATATAACACAGAAAAGCAGGAACATTTCAGAGTGGCAGCGCATTTCTCAATGTAATTGCCTGGGGGTGGGGAGTAGGCGAGTAGGAGTAGGAGAGAAAGAGGACACTCACCTGGAGACTTGGGGAATTAGCCCTTTACCCAGAGACTTTGGGTCAAACCCAGAGAATGCCAGAGTACACTTAGTCTATCTTTACATGGTATAGCTGCAAGTTTGGCCCTCAGTCCTCAAGGGCTCTATTTATCACATTCTAAAATCACCAGGTTACCTTTTCAAGAAAAAAAACTGTAGCAATTACAGAACGTACTTTGTTGGTATATACGGCTATTGTGCTAAAGACCTAGTTTTTTCTCTTATAAATATGAAATGATGTGTGTTACGGAATGTGTCAGACTGATCGCAATGAAAGCCCGACTTTTTACAATCCCTCATTTTTGATGAGTGATAAAGAGTCTAGTGAGTTGAACTACCTGTTATCAGAGAATATCACAGTAACACCTGGCTAACGGAAAACGTGACCTTTTCAGCAGAGGCTGGCAGAAAACACTACATCATAGTGAATACTAAGCAGGAAGCTGTCACGGATTCTCTACCCAGGCCTTGGAGCTATTATGTTACAAAGCAGATTTAGACAACTGTAGCCTTTTGGGGGGGGGGGGGGGGATAAAACAACTTTGCAAATCCCATAATTAAAAATAAGCAGAAGAATTAAACTTCACATATTAACATGGCCATTCCTTTTGATACTTACATTTACACTGTTAGTATAGTATTGGAAGCTTTATTAAATAATACATAAAACAAGATATAGCAATTTCCCTTGTTGAATTATACATTAGGATATAATTCCGTTGCTCAGACAACTTAATGTACCAGCAAATTTCATTAAAACTTACCATTTCAACAATTTTTATATATCCTGTATGTAGTCAACCTACGATCAAACTGTTGATTGGTTGAATCAAAAGACTATTACATCATAATCAAACCCTTATGTTAGTGAATACTCCTTTATCTAGGGATCCTCCAGTGTCCCATACGTGAAGAATGCATACTAAAGAACCTTGTAAGTACTTTTTTTCTGCATTTTTTAGCAGAAAGAGAAAAAACCTTTCCTTTAGGAGAAGCTGCAGTGCGCTGCCCCATACATTGCAGAGTCAGTCTATACCTTGGCTGGGTGCCGCTCAAAGCGTGACCCTGAGAGTAAACGGATTGTGGTTCAAAGTGTTCCATGGCATATATGGGCCAGCTACAAGCGATATCTCTGATCTCCCCAGCTGACCCATGGAGTAATGGTACGTCGGGGAACTCCCTGTTATGTGCCATGGAAGCTGCCACCCATTGGAACTGTTGGCCTAGGCCAGTATACGCCACTGAGTGTTCAGGGGAGAACTCTTCTGTGTCAGATGTGGAGATGGCTGTCACGTATTCACACTGGCAAACCTGGGTTGTTGTGTTTCATGATGAATTAATCCAACACATTTGCAAGGGGGGACATTAAAACATTGAAAAGGGACATCAGTGACCATATGGATTGAAGTGCACATGATAGCTGGACTATATAAAGCATGACTCTCATAGGCAAGGCACTTGTTTCATGTACTGTTTCACTGTATGACAACTTGTTTTTGTACCCAAGCCACTTAAACTGTGCACCCCAGCATGCTGGAACCTTACCAATAATAATAATATTCATAATTATCAGATATTCAATAGAAAAGTTGAGAACCCATTGCAATCTATCTAAAATGAATCACAATTTTTATTCTTCTCTTCTTTTTTTTTTTTTTATAAATGCATGGATTTCCCAACAGGAATCAGGGTTTTAATAACCCATTCCCATTTAATCTGAATGCCGAATTTGAAATGCTGCAATGATGTCATTCCATATGGTTTAAAGATGTTTCCCAGATTGTATTATCAGATAATAACATTTCAGTCATGTCAATTGTAAGAAAATTAAAGAAATTGTTTTTAAAAAATGGGAAAATAATCCCCAAACGCAGCCTATTGTAGAGGACTCAAAGGTGTCATGTCACGAATGTGCAAAGTGTGTTCGTGGAACTGCTAATGGTGCATAATTTGTTTTGAAACCCAAAAGCAGTTTCCATTATTATGTATTTTTAAAAGAGGTGACAGATCCTGTCTTACTGTTCCAAAGACAGGATGCTCAAAAGGAAATCAAATATTATTTTATATTTTTAATCACTGTGGATCCGGTAGTCTGTTGTTTTTTTTAAACAGATATATATATCATCTACTACGAAAAGAGATACTTTTACCTTATGTTATATCTGAAAATGTAATAAAACCGTGAAACAGAAGTTCACACTTAATAGCGAAGTAAATATGGTAATTCACACCACAGCGGCAGTCTTTTTTCCATACATGTCCTCCATATTATAATTATACATACAGTTTGTCTCTTTATCATGTCTATATTATACACAAGAAAATTATGCTCATTTTTTTTTTAATCTGAAATCTGTATTTATAGTTAAAGAAGGGGAAATGATTGATAAAGGACTGTAAATTAGTGTTTAAATATAATTTATTTATTGCTTCTTATAGCTGTTGATTTAAAAATCACCCAATTCATCCAAATAAACGAACATTATTGCAAATAAACTGAAAGATCCTTAAACGTATTGAAGTATAAACATCTAATTTAAATTTAAGTATAAAAATAGTTGTTACCATGTCTAGCCTTCACGCACCCAAATTACACATTTTTTTTTTAATATTTTTTTTTTTACTGCTGTGATTTGCATTATAACATATGTATTGTATTTAGAAACAAGAGGAATACAGTACACAGGGCTTCTAACATACTGTCTGCGAGGCATATGTTCCAAGTATTTATCAAGATACACACAGAGACAAGTCTCTCTACAAACTTATGGCGTAATGGTTCTGGGTAATTCAATTAAGAAAGCCATAGATTAGACTTGGTGAATAGAGCTGGTGAATTTGCCCTATCACTGGCGCATTGTATCAACCCATATAGCACATCTTCTCTACTAACTCTCTGACCTGAAGAGATTGCAATCTAACCTTAGGAACTGAACTGATTGTGTATATTAGGACCTTATTCCATATGACAAGTAAAGCAGATCTGTTTTCACACTTCCTCATGGGAATTAAAGGAGAAAACAGCTAGATCTGCTATTCTTCTCAATGAGAATAAAAGCAAGAATGACATGAAGGAGATCACAGAGCTGACACGGAGAATAAAACCAGACTTCTTTTTTTTTGTGTGTGTTTTGTTTTATCTACCTAGAAATACAAAAATATATCCATTTATGAGAACTGGGAAAAAAAAATGTAAAAAAAATATAAAAATAGTTGTGATAATTCTTTTATGCTAATTTTCAAGCAATGACATTTTTGTTAACTATTTTATATGGCTCACACTTAATTTTTAAGAAAAACTTAATGCATTTAGAACAGAGGAAGCCAAAATTGGGCTTTTTATTTAAAAATGGATTAATTTGGATACATATGTAGTATTGTTCTGCATTGGAAGCCTAGATATAGAAGCATTATATAGAAAGTATTGGATAAAATAAATTAAAGCCATATTTTACATGTAAGTGCCTAAAAATATATATACGATTCCATTTACAATAAAATATTTCTGCAACATTTGTTTTGGCTTTCTTTTACATTTAACGCGGTATAGCAATTGACCTGTTGAGTTATTGTTAACTGTTGGGATATTTTGTTAACACAAAAGATAAACACTGTACCAATAAAATGTCAAAGAGTAATATAACACAACACATGGAAACATTCACCCATGAAATTAGGGGGATTTAGTCATTTTTCAGATGGGTGGGGCCAGTGTAAAATATATGGAAAAATAAAAATCTCACCCATATTACATACCAGAGAAATTGACCTCATAGGGTTTATATGATATATGATAGTTTATTGTAATTTTATCAAACAGACCCATTACCAAGAATTTTTTGTATTTTTTTTTTTCTTTACGGGGGGGGGGGGGGGGGGTGATAGATACTCAGAGGTCAAAGGCACAGGTTGGACCCAGAAGCATGTATGGTAAAGAGATCACTGTCACAACTTAAAAGTGATCACAGGGAGAGGTCAGTGTAAGCAAGAACTGTCATAAATAAGATCACAGACAGGCATTAGGAGTAGGAGCAAATGTCTCAAACGGGGTCACGGTCTATACAGAAATCAAGAGATAGATAGAACTCAGATAGAACTTGAAGAATACTTATCTACCAACCTCTCAGTACACTATATATATATATATATATATATATATATATATATATACATCTATATGACCTAGAATGTAAGTTCCTGCAAGAACAGGGCCCATTCCTTTTGTATTTGTATGTCAATTGCTTTTCATTTTGTACTTGTCATTATCTGTAAAATGTTTACCTTGTACAGCGCTGTAGAACCTGTTGGTGCTTTATAAATAAAGTATAATAATAATTATATATATCAATCACAAAAGTTATGGTGGGTAAAGGTGATGGACAACCCTTTGGCTGTCTTGTACAGCGGGCAATTACTTTCAAGGGATCCATGTATAAAGTGGATATAGAGTGGATATATAAAGTATATAAAGTGGATATAGAGGCAAAAGGTGATCATTGTTGACGTTATTTGCATGCGCCTACCCAGAATCCCTTGTGGTTGTGGCAGCACCATGAGATTTCTGAGGGAAAAAACACGCCTTCTGGCTTGTCTGGTGTCTGTAGATGAGTGTTTAATAATGCTTCTACTACACACATATATATATATATATATATATATATATATATATATATATGTAGGACTCTCTCCACCTAATATATTGGTCTGTCAATTCCAGTTTTGCCATACCGCTTGAATATATGTATTGTAAGAAGCGCTGCGTAAATTGCGCTATAAAAAAGATAATAATAATAATAATAATAATAATGGGAGCGTTGGTATGAGTTTTTGCAGGAGAGCTATTGTTTTAACTCCCTCACCTCACAATTCAATATGGAGGGCGAACACTGGCGGCAAGAAGCAAGAAGTACTAAACTTCCTTGCATAATGCATAATTCAACGTGTAAGCAGACGGAAGAAATCTCACTGATTTGCAGTGCAAGCCAAGTTTTTTCGGCAGGAGAAGCTCACTGGGGTTAGCTCACGCTTTAGTGAATAAATCCCTGTGTGATGTGTTCAGTACGTTTGTTTGCGTACTTTCAAAGTGAATCACGCAGAGCTGTCACACCCTCGGTTATTATATTGTAACGCAGCAGCTGAGTTCGGTTGATTAGAAAAGTAAACAGAGGCAGATCTTCATGAAGCCTTATTGCCAAATGGTATTTTTGTTTTTATGACTTCCCTGGGTTTATATAAAAACAAGCTACTGTTTAGCCCATGCAGTGTTTAGCTCTCTCTTGGTACAACTAGTGTAAACTGTCATGAATATTTGAAGTCACATTGCTTGCCCTTAATACAGGTTTTCCAGTGATATCTACAGCAGCTGCTGGAACTGAATATATAATTAACAAACCAACTCTACCATCAAAAAACTCTGGTCCCAAACTGTTTCAGAGGCGTGGAACGTATTCTCATTCCATGTTTGGTCTTGTTTTTGGTGAATGGACGATACGTGCCCGGCTGACGCAATAATTTCTACCACAAAAGGCAAGTTATGTTTCCAACCCTTTGTCTTGCTTGCTCACATTGGAAAGGGCATCATGATGACACCCTTAGCAGCTCTGTGGTCAAGGTAGTCGTTTAGTTTGCCTAGATGGCAGGGCCAGTCCTGTTTTCTGTGTTGTAGAACTGACATCAGAGTAGCACGAGTCCTGATTTTCTTTAGGAATTATTGTATCTGATCACATTCTGAATGGAGTGATCGGGAGAAGCTTGAAAATACTATACTTTAGTAAACAAAAATATTTTTGTAGTACCTTGGAGCTTGGGGTTGGTTGAGGAAATACGCCATGACTTGAACATATCCTGTACAGAGTCATTTATATTGAAACAAGCGTATAAGCTGTCTGGACCTACCCGAAATGGAATAGTGATGTTTTTTAGACAGGCCCTGAGGTTTGTAGCATTCTATTGCAATTTCTTCATCTTTCCTATGTTTGCTTACTAAAGTGGCACCTCCACCACCTCACTCAATGGCCTAGGTGCCCAACTGGTGGGGCCAGCAATGAAAATCAAGTTACTAGTGGTTGTGTTTAGGGCTAAACCGAAATCACTGATTGTGCCCCTGGGTTTGAGAGTCGGGAAATCTCTGCTCTTTTGGAACCGCCCTTTTTGTTGGGATGGGGGTGTTGTAATCAGCCCCTCATAATCGGGTCTATTGTACCAGGCAGTGGGCATAAGAGAACTGTGCCACAGGATGCACATACCTTCTAAACCTGAAGGAATGTACAGAATAATGGTTCATGTGTCCCTTCACCCTCGGAAAGCCTTAAAGAATGTGAAACATGGCATGAGTAATTCAGTAATGGATGTCAAAAGAGAAGCATAGTATCTGATGGCAGATAAAAAACATGTTTTTGCAGTAAAATTATTCACCCGTACTCATATATAAGTCATACCTGTTTATGGAGCAGTAAGGATGTTGAAGCACCCCAATGATTCATAGAAATTATTCTTAACAATGTAATTATGAAGATATAATACGTAATGTACAGGTTAATGGACTTATTAAGAAGGCAATGTTAATTTTATTATGAAGTAATAGAATGAGTCCTTTATCCCAACCTTTATTCGTCCTATTAAGTAGATGGTGATAAAACCACAGCCATGTTTCCTATTACAGTGAATATGTACAAATCTGCCGACATGTATGGAATCACAACATGTGTATTAATATTTCTAGCTATGAACACAAACCAATTACCATTGTGATGTTTTCCTCTTGTTACTGTATGGATGGATGTTCTTCTGCTCGTGTGAGCAACATGGGCTTGGAGGCTGATATGTTACTGGGATCAGGATAATGCCCCATAATATGACACTTCTGAATTATTCCTGTCATGGTTAAAGTGTATGAGATTTAACACTTGCTGCTGTTAGAAGCAGGAAAAATGGGCAAGCGTAAGGATGTGAGCGACTTTGACAAGGACCAATTTCTGATGGCTAGACGACTGGGTCAGAGCATCTCCAAAACGGCAGCCAAGGTTCATTGATGTATGTGAGGGGCAAAGGCTGGCCCGTGTGGTGAAATCCAACAGACGAGCTACTGTAGAATAGAACAATGGAAGAAGGTGGCCCGGTCTGATGAATTTTTATTTTATATCACATGAATGGCCGGATGCGTGTGTGTCACTTACCTGGAGAAGACACCAGGATGCATCCAAGGATGTGCTGCTAACATCTTGGTGCCAGATACCACAATACACCTTCAGAGGTCTAGTGGAGTCCATGCCTCAACGGGTCAGGGCTGTTGTGGCGGCCAAAGTATGACCTACACAATATTAAGCAGGTGGCCATAATGTTATGCCTTATCAGTATATATATATATATATATATATATATATATTTATATATATTCAAACCTCTATCATTAGTTTACATTCTATTTTACACTTTTAAAGCGATAACTAAAAAAATATACAATGTTTGTCCATGTGAATATTGTGTTACATTCATGTCATATAATGTTGCATTAATGTATGCAGAGAAATTGCAGTTTCATCTATTTTATTGATTTGCTTCTGTATGCCATTTACACAGAGGTCAGTGAGGGGAATAATACACACAAGGGTCCCTGTAGCATGGTGCATAAGATTTTTTTAGGATAAAGGGAAAATTCTGTGTATGTGTGCAATATATATAATCAGATTTCAAGACTCCCTTCATCACTTTATCAAGTCAAAGGGAATACTAAGCATAAAACATCCCACATCAGATATTAGGGGAGTATCATTAGATATGTGAAGGTCATTTGCAGGCTACAGTTAGGCCATAACAGGACTGATTGTATTTTGAAGTGGCAGAGATAAGGTATATTGCGAAGAATATATGATCAAACAGGAGAATAGCGCTGCAGACACACTCAGAGACATGGGCTATTTGCTGAGCAAACATTCCGTTACAGGCGTGGTATATTTACCTCCTCATCATATTTACCGTGGCCGCATTACTGAGCTTCCAATAACTATTCGGGAAACTTTAATAAACAGGGTCGACCTTAGGCTAATTGTCAACCTTTGGGAAAACTGAAATTGGTGGCATCCCCTGCAAATTTTTTTTTTTTTTAAAAATACTATTTTACAATAGATGTTGCCTTTCATTAAATTTAGCACTACTGGATATGGAGTAATATATATATATATATATATATATATATATATATAATTACGGGGATGGTGGTAGATTGTTAGCGGCTAATACAGTGAGAGAATGTAAACATTCATGGGATAGGCGTAAAGCTATGCTAAAGACAAGACCAAGGACTTAGTGGACATATAATACCTAATTATTGATTTGTCTGTACATTTTAGTTTTTTCAGTCCCCTGTGTACTGTAAGAAGCACTGTGTACATTGTAGGCACTATATAATAAAAGAATATATATATAATATATGTCACTTTCCTTGCCACTGTTATTGGTTGGTAAAGCACCTGCATGGTATATTTTTAATAAATATCCTCAAATAAATGAGTAAAGGTTGGGGGAATGTGTATATATCGGTATTAAATAGTTTATGTAATAAATATATTTAATATGTTACAAATGTCTAAAGAAAACATGACTCTGGACTAGCAACATATAGTCTTGTTTTGTTTTTTGCCTACGCCAGCCAGTCGGGTTTTATCCGAAAGAATGCTATCACCAATCTGACTTCAACTTAAACAAAACCAGTTCCAGATACAAAGTGGTTGGGGAGATTATCTCCAGCCCTGCTCCATCTGCTCAGATAAGAATGGGAAGAGGATCAATGAAGATTCTTTTGTGCAGGTTCTAGGGAATGTGTGAATCTTGACATTTAACCCCATTAAAAAAAAGAAAACCTTAACTGCGGATACTCCGGTTTTGTAATTATTTCAATGTTAACAATAATTATATATATATATATATATATCACAGAAAACCTTAATTGTGTATATATATTATATATATATATATATATACAATTAAGGTTTTCTGTGAACTGCAACTCTCATCATGCTTAGTAAGGGGACATGCATTCTCTGGATTTATTTTATTTATTTAGAAAACTGTTTTACCAGGAAGAATACCTTGAGATCTCTCTTGCAGGTACTGTTTTATATACAGGGACAAAACAACAATAGGCATGTACATTGTAAATAGGCGTTTGTAATCTACTAACATGTACTTAATGTTATAATGATTTGCTCTGTAATAGAGCGTCTTTGACTTTGTTTAACCCATGTCGTGCTGGGCAAAGTGTTAAATACTCTTCCCATAAACACATGGTCACGCAGGCGTTCCAGGACCCAGACGGTTAATCCCCGTGATCCGCCTCACAGCACCTCGAGGCCCCGCCCCTTGGCGCTGATTGGAGCATTTCTTTCCTGGCTCCCCCAGCTATGTGCACAGCCTGAGCTGCGGTTTGAAATGAAGTGGAAGGAGACAGCTGCCTCTCCCTGCTCTTCACTGATCTGAGACCGGGAAGAGGGGAGGATCACTGCAGAAACTTTCTAGGATCCTGCCAGGAAAGTGTTAAGAAGGGTAAAAAGGAGGAAGGATCCTACAAGGGAGCCGCTGATGGATTGTCTCTTTTCTTGACCCACTGCACACTTACCTTGGGGGCCACTTTTGTTGCAATTTACATAGCTGTATGATTATGGGATTCTAACCATGACTCAGGTAAGAGGCATGTGAATCATTTAGTGGATCTGCCTTAAGGAAGAGGAGGTTGATAATTTAAACTCTAGATCCTGTCTTTGGAGACAGTGCCACTCGTGTCTTCATTGCCAGGGGAAGTTTCATGCCCTGGGCCAACTTTGATATCCAGGGCAGAAGTGTTCAATGACTTGCTTTGTCTCCTGATGGGGATAGGAATTCATTGTGTGATGCTGCTTTCTGGGTACTCAGATTATGCAAATTAATCTTTCTGGCATACAATGGTTGTAAAATGCCCATCACGTGCTGTATTAACCATGTGTGTGTCAGAGGACTGCCAGGAAAGCTCCAAAGAAAGTAGATTGATTTAAAGAAAAACAATGTAACCTCTTTCATAAAAAAAAATATAAAATTAATATTATATAATTATGTTATGTAAAATTTGTTTTTTCTTTATTATTATTATTATACAATTGAAATGTTATATTGCAAACTAATGAGGTTCACATTGTAACCTGTCACATCTCAGTGTGTGTGTATGTGTATATATATATATATATATATATATATATATATATTAGTTAACTTAATACTGATAACTTTTATAGATGCAGTGATCGAGTTCTTAATATCACAGTATACTACATAAAGTGTATGTGTATAAATAGAATATAACATATGGTAAGGTTGTATATTGGGTCTGTTGGGATCTATGAGCCGTAGTATATTAGTTAATTAGTGGCTGCCTGGGCATTTACCCTGCAGGAGCCCTGCCAGGGGTAATGTGTGCTGTATGCTTGCTTTGATCGCTTAGGTGGTAAATAGAGAAGCAGGGTAACTATGGGAACCTCTGCTGTAGGTTTGTGGGAACAGAAGAGATGCACAATGGCTAGTTTGTTAACCTCATAGTGGTTATGATTAGCATGTAAAGGCAACCAAATGAGGGATTTGTGCTACTAAGTTGGCACTGAATAGCTTGCTGTCTGCAATAGTTGACAGCAAAACTTTCTTGGCTACAAATGCTAAATGCAGTATTTTATCGATTGATTATCTCCTCTCCATAATGAATGTATAACAAAACTGCCTTGTGGAAGTGACAGGGTTAAGTTGAATCAAAAGGTGGGTTTACTTTTTTATATGACTTTACTTCTTTAGCATTCAATGCTACTTATTTATTCAACACTTTACACTGTGGAATGAGTTATTTTTATCACCCTGCTAGCACTCAAGAGGTTAAACATTACACATATAGTATATATACATTGTATTGAGGTTTTTGGACTGTGCATAGTTGATCATTGTCAGTCCTAATAAAGTGTGAAGCACGTAATGCATGGACAGGAGGACTGGTGGTGGGGGTCCTTAATATGTATCTAAGATCTCTAAATATACTGTCAGTGACCAGACAGGAAAGGGTTATCTCCTTGAGATAGTAAGATTGATTTTGGGTTTAGGGTTCATCCGGCTCCCCACTAGACATTAACTATTCAATTGCTGTACAGAGCGATGGTGTCTGTGAGTGTTATTGAGAGGCTGTCAGTAATCAGTATAATAGATTCATTGCGATTACCTTCCTCTAGAGGTCAGACTTGAAGTTTGTAACATACACAGTGATAGAAAATTGGTTATCTGCGGTCAAATTCTTTCTCGGTCCATCGCAATCATTCCTTGGTCTCGTCTTAGATTCAGGAAAGCATTATGCCTACCCCATGCATGTTTCAGCTTCCTCGCTGTATTAGCCTTTACCACTCTTGCTGGGAGGCTGTTCCTCTTATCTATATTTACTACTAAGAGGGACAAATAGTAGTTTGGAGTCATTGAGTTAACTCTTTACTTTAATAGATTTCTCTGCCTAAATATTATAGATTCTTTGTATTATTACTGATTTATTTTCTTAATTTAGTATTGGACATTTTTATGCTATGCCTGTTACTTTATGATATAGGTGCAGGTCCTCTTCTAAAAACACGGTTCTGTGTAATAGAAGGATTATTAGGAAGTATTGTGAAGAGGATATATAATATAATATATATATATTTGCAAATTTTTAACCTATTCACAGTATTCCTGTTATTGATTACTCCTTGTAGTTCTTCTAGTACATTTAATTTAAAGGTTATCCCTCTTTTGACTTTCTTTTATGTTGGCGTGTTGCATATTTATCACTTTTCAGCATATCCCATTTCTTCCTATGGAATGGTAAGACCTTGAAGTTTAATATGCCATGGACTGGTTACTTTATCCTTATTGACCGATAAACCACATCATTCTTACGTGCCTTTGAAGTCTACCACCATGCCTGTACAAAGAGTCCCAATATATGTGTGTGTGTATATATGTATATGTATATGTATGTATATATGTCTGCTGAACGTATTATAAATCCCAATGGCACAGTTTTTTGTTTTGTATAGTGGGGACATAATTTGTTCTTCCATAGGTGACACATACTGTATGTTAAGGTGCATACCAAATTTGCATGCATGCAAAAAAAGGAAGGCAGAACTATATTTACCCATGAGATAATGTTTGTATTTGCCCCTGTTGAATATATAATAGTTCTGAACCTGGATGTTAAGTTCTTGCTATAACCAAAGCAGACAGTAAATATGTACATAGAATTTGACGGCAGATAAGAACCATTGCGCTCATCTAGTCTGCAAATCTGACTTTTCAGCGGTAAATTTATGACAGTAGAATGAAGATTGATTAATAGGTGTGTGTGTGTGTGTGTATGTATGTATGTATATATAATATAATTTGACGGCAGATAAGAACCCATTAGTCCATCTAGTTTTTAGTCTGTCTGTTGCTCTTGCTGTAAGGACTTAATCAGACCTTTGTGTCGTTTTAGATTCAGGCTACCCATGTATGTTTAAATTCCCTAACTGTATTAACCTCTACCACTTTTGCTGGGAGGCTCTTCCACTTACCTTCCACCCTCTTGGTAAAGTAAAACTTCTTTACTTTACATCTAAAACTCTGACCCACTAGTTTTTAGATTAGGATCTCTTAACATTTCTCCTCCTAGAATAATCATCCCTCCTGTTATTTGTTATATCTCTTTTTATGTATTTAAATTATACAGTACAGCGCTATGGAATATGATGGCGCTATATGAAACAATAAATAAATACTATTATAGCCGTAATAATTAACTTGTAAAATATCTCTGTGATATTTGGCATTGCCCATGGGAATTGTGGACTCGCATGTCTTTTTGCCTGTAGTAGTATTAACAGTACAGCGCTACGGAATATGATGGTGCTATATAAAACAATAAATAATAACACTAGTTAAACTGCTGTAACTACATTCATACCATTTTCCCCAGGTGCTGTAAAGATAACTTTTGTCTCCTTTCCGCTGATGATTGCAGGAAATGATTAAGCCGTTGTTACTGTAACAAAGCTGTTTTCTAGACATCACAAAGAACAGAAAATATGCAGTGTATATTTTCTATACATGTTCTAAAATAATAATGGTATGGTTTTGTTTTTTTTTTTTTTTGTTTGTTTTTTTAAGACAAATTTGACATCTCTGCGCTTCCCAGCACCCACTGCTGTCGTGTGTTACGGACACCTTACCACCCAAGTAGTATAATCACTCGCCTGACAAGAGACGATTATGTTGTGTCAGTTTGTATAACATCACAAAAGTTTGTTTTTTTTTTGTTAGGTTTAGTGTGCATTGTACACCTTTTTACTTGCTGTCCGATCGTGACACTTTGTATCTATCGTTAAAGCTGGCTAAACAACTGAAATCCAGGCAAAATTCTGTCGAAACAGCACGCAATGTTTGTTCTTTTCTAAAAACCCTGAGTCTCCAGTTGATGTTCAGTTGATCTTGGTTCTAACGCATCTGCACTTCAGTTTTGCTGAGCTCTGCTAAAATGGGAGCCTCGCCATCGACCTAATTCAATTCGTTTAGGGACCCGACCCTAAAGGTCTCGCACAAACTGAACACTTTTTCCATACGATCAAAGTTTTCTATATGATAAAAGCTTGGGATGATGACATGCTTCAAGTTAGTAGAAACGTGTTAGTTGCTATGGCAACAACACCACTTTTTTTAACCACTCGGCTCCACTCCATGGAGAGTTGATGCAAAGTGTTGTTTGTTTAATTACCACTTAAAGAAGTCCTATTATTCTGCTTGGTTTGTAAACCTCAAGGACTGGCCGTGTATAAGTCAATCCCCCGGTTAATAATTGTCAAACCTTTAAAACAAAATTAGCAACTGAGAATTTTGTCTGTAGAGGACAATAAAAGTGAGTTTGCATACAATATGCTATTTAGTATACTTCCCAGTATGCAAATGTTTTCAAGGTAACGCAAACACGGTCGGATTTGAATGGGACAATAGAGGATTCCTCCTGTTCCTCTGTTTCAAAAGTAATTTGTGACTCCACTCCACCAATATATTTTTTCCCCCCTGTTTGCTGTGTCTTGGCATGTAAAATTAGTTTCATCGGGACTTCTGTTCCCTTAAGCTACAAACTATATTGTAAGTCGTGAAGTTTCATGTTCCAATTAGTCAGGGATTAATTCTAATTTATACACACACAATGCACCGGATTTCCATGTGTTGGCCTGAGTTATCGGTACGCTCGGGTATAACGCACAACAGTGTGTATGCATGAAATAAATCCATAAGTGCATTTTAAGATACTTTTGTAGGGGGGATATTTTTGTTTGAGTGCTGAAAACAATATTCTAGTTCAGGATTGGATTAAACTTCCGTAGACCTGTAGGCTGCCATTGTAGACAGTCGTGTGATATTTTGGTGGCTTTTCCTGCTCAAACACCACAGTGAGCTGATTCTTTGTTATGATAACAATGATAATGTAAATTCTTCCTGTCGTAGACCGTCTCCCTGGGTGGTTTAAACACAGATATTATATCAAAGGACAGTATGATAAGGAGTCAGCAGGACCTCATTACTATCGCCATGAAGAATCAGCCAGGGAACCGTTGGGAACCTGCCCATAATGGCGACCTTCAGCTCCGTAGACTGGAACAATCTGAAATAACCACCCTATCATTCTGTGCTATATTATATAGCTGTGTACTATATTAAATGTTAAAATATTTTTTTTCATGGTACTAGGCCTTCAAGATTGGTGTCTGTCTTGAGTCTAACATCTGTTCACATCTACATTACTGTAAACCAGGAGAATTAAATCCAATCCCCGAGGTCCACACACAGACCGGTATTTCAGGATAGCCCTTGAGACGCATTGTTGCTCATTTGATTATATGTTAATTAGCAGAATACCGAAACTCTGGCAAGATTGTGACCATGGGGGATAGAATTTAACGCTCCTTATTGTAAACAGCACAAATCCTGGTTATATTCTACATAGACTTATGTTTGAAGGTTGTAGGGCTGCCTTCATTTGCTCCTTAATTTCCGTTACTCTGAAATTTTGGCACCCGGCAAACGTGAAAACTATGGTTTCTCATTATTTCATCATAGGTCTGGACAGAACATGTAAGCTATGTAGGGTATGTCCTTGGTAGCATATAACAAATAAATTTATTTTTTTTTCATCCAACTATACAAAATATGAATATTTTACCACCCTATCTCCTGTGAATAGGCTTGATTTTTATTTTTTATTTTTTGGTAAAAATATATTTTTTTTTTTTCGTGTTTCAAAGAAAAACATTTCATTAATTCTGACTTAAGAGCTGGTGATTTTAATAAGGAAAGGTTCATTTTACATGTCTGGGAATAAATCTTACAGAATCCCTTTTTTAATATAAAATAATATCTTCTGCCTTTTAGAACAAATACCGCTTTTATGTTGACGGGAGGTGTCGCGTTTTATGCAGTCATAATAAGGCACAGGAATTTCAACTTTTGAACAATAAACCCAGCCAGCCCATTAAACGCCAGTTTATCTGTCTGGTTTTTTTTTTCTTTATATAATGATGTTTCTGTCATTTTCTTTGTGACACCTAAAGAAAGGCTTTTTGACGTCTTGAAATACAGAGAACTAAAATCCATAGGATCTGTTTGAAAAAGGCATTTTTCCATTTGTAAAAGTTCTATTTGTTTTGAATAGTAAAAGTTAATCTGATGGTCAAAAATAAATGGGGAGTCCCAGATAAATTTGACATTTTTTATTTTTCTGGAAGTAAAAAAAGCATGTAAAGCAAAAATGTTTCCATCAGGGTCATAAACACAATATACTGTTTCAAAAAAAATGTATGTCGGTGTGATGACATTCAAACTTTTTAACACATTTTTAGATTTTAGAAGATAAATAGGCTCCCTTGTCATGCGTATAACCCTTTGGGCTTTCTTTCTACCCATGGCGGGTAATATCACATGGGGGTCAGGTCAAAGCGTGTGGTTGGTGTTTATTATAACATGTTCTAAGCACAAAATGCCCAGTACTGCGCCTAATAGCTTGCCAAGAGTTCTGAGAGTTGTAGCTGCTGGATGACAAATGCGGATTTTGGGAATTTGCCAATTCTGGCCTTAATTTATGATTAACGCTTCAACAATTATGTTTCCCCCCCCCCTACTACTGTAGAAGTGAATAGCAATGAAATAGACTTTTTTTTATAATACAGTTGAAGAGAAATAACACAAACATTACGATAATCTTCCCCTCGACGTTTTTCCCCATAATAAGGTTTTTGAGTTAACCAAGAAATATAAAAAAAAATAAAAAAAAAATGCAATTGTTCTCCCTGATGGGTGTACAGCGTAATACGCAAGCTTGTAAATTGTATTTGTGTCTTTTGTATTTATAGTTAAATATAGTTTTAAAGAGGGTTTATCCTTAAAAATAGTTTTAAAGAGGCAACAATGCTCAGAGGTAACAAGCATTTACGCGTTCAGACAGAGCCTGCATTGTAAAATCATCTGTGCGTTGTGTTGAGAGGTCAGAGGGATTTGACCTAGTTTTGTTGGCAATTTGAATATGATGTGATAGCGGAAGTAATGGCCTTTTGGATGCACAATCTGATTTTGCGCCGAGTTCCGTCTGTTTTGTTGGCATAATCGGGGTTTTGCTCGTCATGCACTTTTACATCCCAACCTGTACTGCTACTTTTTTAAAAAGAAAGGGGATAAAGCACATATGGAAATTTTGTTCAAATTCTATATATATATTAAATTTTTTTAAGCGGGCGTGAAAAAAATGTAACGCGAGAATGAATGTTGGAAAAATCTAAAATCAATATTTGCATGCTAAGTCTTAGGTGGGTCAAAACCTGCTGCTAATGATGATGGGAAGGAAGAACAGTGTTTGTTCTTCTCCTTCTTCTCGCCTGGTAACCATATTGCTAAGGACTGGGGTGTAATTTATAACATCATATCCATATCTATTGTATGGTCCTATTGCAGAATATGAGGATTATATAAAAAAAAAAAAAAAAAATTCCCTAGCACTGGGAAAAGGCTCTGTTCTATCTTCCCGTTCTCTCTCTAGGCCATCATGGAGATTCTCTTCCTGAAAACCTCAATCCTCATGCACAGAGATAAGGCAAATCATGAAACTTTGTAGGGGCCACAAAATATTTAGACCGTTACCATATATCCTTATCCATTCTTCCTAAAGTGTGAAAGATGTGAAGAGTCTTAGATATTATACTGGTCTTACAAAGAACCGAAACATGTACACTGGATTCTTAAACATGTTTGGGGTCAGCTGTCTTGTGGTTAGTATGTTCACATATCTCAGATTCAGATCTTCTTTTAATTCCCAAGTATGCATGTTGTCGCTGAGTGGGCTGAAACACATGCCACTGTAGATGCCACATATTGTCCAGAGTTCGTGACTCCGACTATGTACTTCACTGACCAGGCAGCCTACTCAACAAATAATGTATATTAAAATGCTTTAATATAGGATTTAACCAGGATTTACTTTCTTTAACCTGGGAAAAAGATCGCCTTTAGGAGAAGCTGCAGTGCGTTGGCTCCTGGTGGATCCAGTTTCACAGCACTGATTTTCTTGAAGCAGCCACTCGGTGGTTAGAACCCTCAGAACCTTTGCAGATCCAGCGCTATAGCTCACAGGTATATGTGAGTCTATCATATGGATCCTTCCAGCTGTAAGGGAGACCCCATGGAAATTTAGAAGGGCCACTCAACTGCTGATCATGTAACACAACAGGTTACAGATATTCATCAAAAATGTAGAAGTTTACAGAAGACAACAGAATAACAACAATGAGCTACAACATTTATTTTATGTTTAGCTCCCCTGACTGATCTTGGATTACCATATATCAGTGTAATAAAAAGGTACACCCATATTTGCCACCTCGTGGTATATTGGTAGTTTAAAACCGCTTCCCACAGGAAAATCAACACCCTTCTAACAATGTGTTGCTAATAGTCATTTGTCACTTTTGCTGTGGAAAGTTTGTCTCTGCCTTTTGTCCTTTGTTATTTAACCACGGGCTGAACACAGGTTGGATAAAATGCCTCTTTTTTTTTTTTGTTTTTTTGTTTTTTTTTTTCCTAGCCTTCTGTTTATTTAGATAATTATCCTTTTACATCAGGCTTTTTCCATTTGGTCCCTGTGTTGTTATCTAGTAGTATCTTGTTTTTTCAAGGGAAGGGCCTAAGCTAAAAGACACTGGTTTTAGGTTTACCTAATTAATATGTACTATTTGGAATAGGAATGGTATACCGTTTCTAAGACCTGCATGATTATTCCTTCCCATTGTGTTAGCTCTCCTATTGTTAAGATGCTGATTGCTGTTGGATGGTCCAGGCAACCTTTGTAAGGTTAGGGAGAGAACTGAGAGAACCACAGGACAGGAAGAGTTTTTAGTAGTTTGCCACATATCTTGGCATCTGCTAATTACTTTAAAATCATGTTAAGGGTGGTTGCAAAGCTATGCAGGTGACAGTTTTCATTGAAGAGTCCCATGGTCCTCCTATTTATCAAACCCTGACATACTGGAAATCATCCACTGCTATGCCATTCTTTGAATCGTCCTTCTCCGATCCTGCGCATTTCTACATTTCACCACAAAACAGGCGTTTTTCTTGCAGTTCCTAGAGGATTCAAATTTTTGGTGTAAAACTATCAAGCAGGGTGTTGGATCCACCATCAGGGAAATGTCTTCACGAAATTGTGACGGTATTGATAGATGAATGCAGACTTCAACAAGTGATTACCTGCCATCATCATTGACCGCGCTTATAAAAGGAACTCTACTTTTAGCTTAGTATTTCCAGTCATGCCATCATGCTGCATGTGTAGTAGAAGGCAAGTTCCATACAAGTTGATGGCATATTCTGGGGAAGCTCATGACCATGCTGGCAGCATTCAGTTTTAGTTGCAAGCCCATTTAAAGACCATTTGCCCAAAAGCGTAAAAACATATTTGGCACAATAATTACCACAACAGTAGAAAACACCATAGAGAGAGAAAACGTTCCACTCCTGGTGGCCAGAATTCTTCAAACAAGAGCCGCTCAGGGGCAAGTTCCTCCCCATGTCCCCTCGCCACCCCTCCCATGGCCTTCTAAAAACGTTTTTACAAGAACACCTGGATGTTGTAAACACTGGCATGAATCAAAGGGAAAAATAGGAGGAGAGGCAGCCTGGGAGCGTATTAAAGATCTGACATTGTAGTTGTGGAAATGGGTAATGAACATTGTTCATTTGAAAGATTATAGACTGTTCAATAGGTTGTAGGTGCCAAAGGCTTTTGTACTAGAAGAGCATGGGTGTGGGGAGGTTCTAATCAAGGTGAGACTTCTTCATTAGTTTCTTTTCTCCAGAGAAGCCTATTAGTAAAGTGTTAATTGTGTCAACACTTAAAACCTGTGAGACTGGTTAATGAGTGTGGCTGGAAAGACTTAACATCAGCTAAAATATGATACCCTGAGCAAATGTCATCTGGCTATTATCACTTTAGCGAGAGTCTGTTCAAGGCAGATGCTCTTTGTGAACCACACACCAAGGGGAAGAAAGAATAAAAGAATTCTACTTACTGTTCAAAGTAATAGTTGGAGAGGTTGACTTCAATGCACATGTGCTAACCATGGGTCATGAAGCTGACAGTCGGATTTAAAGCAGAGACTGGCAACCTCTTGAATGCCTGTTATTGACTACCTCCCATCAAGCTGGGCTAAATAATGTACGATACTTTCTGATCTACTTCTAAATTCTTTGGATCTTAATGACTAATTTACTATTTTTTTTCTTGAATAAAATACAAATATTATGTTAATAGCCAAATAGGAAAAAAAAATTGCTATGTTTCTTTGTTGGATCTGGGTTTGGATTTTTGCTCTATCCTAAGAGAAGAGCAAAAGAAGAGTGATGCCCATACATATCATTGTGCAGCTGAAATTTCATAGATGTTTGTGCTTGTTAGAAATTCACCAAATATAGCAAAACATAAGGAAGTATATGGAGAAATTTTCAAACCTCTTCATTTACATGATCCTGTCTGTCTGAAAATATTATTAAATATGCACAGTATTTTTGACCAACATTTCAAGCATTTCCAAAGTGGAACTGCTCTCGATTTGAGCAAAACCAGTTTGCTAACTGCTTAGATGCATATAGACATTTAAGGAGTAACTCTTAGCAACCCTGTGTGCTCTGATTCCACATCTGAACTGCTGCATATCTAATATGATCAAAAGAAAACTGCTAATTGAGCTAAGTGCAGGCCATTGCCACAGCTGAAGCTCATTACAGCCAATGTGGTGCAGCCAGTAGTGTAGGTGCCTTGATGTATGCTGATGTGTATTTGGATGCTTCTTTACCGCTGTGTTAAATAAAAACTTTTATTTTACTTCTTCAGTTATTATGTATCAACCAATGTTATCACTAAAGCTCATCCAGTATAGAGAGGTTAGAGAGGAACTTTAGCTTCAAAAATAGTGACATCCCATTTTACTTTACATACAACATAAATTATAGTTTTTTTCAGACCAATGTAGATTTATATAGCATACATTTTATAAATAATTTTTCAATATTACAATTTTGTGGTCTTTTAACTTGTATCCTGCTGTTTCAATACCTTCTGATTACATTGTCATAGATAACAAAACCTGGGTTATATCAGGGGTGAATTTATTGAGACAGATAAAGGGAGATAATGGGCATATTCACTTCAGGGAGAGTCCACAGGAGAGATGAACTCTGTGACTTCACTATATATCATGGATGCTTATGCCCAGGCTTGCCCTGTGTAATGCCTAATTAAATCGGTTAGCTTTACCCAAGAGCCTCTAATTGAATTATGCATTATGTAGGGTCGCCTCAGCCCTTCTCACGTGAGAAACTTGCTGCTGTTGGACCTTCATAATCCATAATGAAGTGAAGGAGTTGAGATCTCACTCCCCTTTTGTGAATTAAAACACCAAGGGATGTCCATATTTAATGGAAGAACACCATTGCAACAGCTATATGGGAAATAGACGCGATCTAATGGGGAAAAAAGTATTTTCTTTTTAACATTAAATAGTTATATACAGTTATTCGGCGTCATAGAAGAAACAGCTTTTATATCACAGAGCTGCAGTAAACATCTTTTATCTGCAGACCCCAGAAGGTCAGATGTTTGTGACATTATCTGTGCAAGTAGGTGATTGTTTATGGAAATGCTAATTTCTACTGCTTATCTAATGAAGACCTTTGGCCCAGAGACTTTAATTAGATAGAAGGTCCCTCTGGAGATTAACTCCGAGACCCTGCTTTTTTGGGAAACAATAGAATAAGAGAAGGATAAGGATAAGTAGGTATGACGACAAATGAAACACATGCTGATATTGTCAGTCATTGAAAACGATGAATGTTTGGAAGCAGAACATTTTATATATTATATTTTTATATTATTTTTGAAGTTATACAAGTAATAAGTTATCTGTGGTACAACTTAACAGGCCATGCTATACAAGGTGCATTATTATTATTCTTTAGATCGCTTTTGCACTACAATTCTTACTTACTCTTTTTCTGTGCGCTCGGTTATTCTGCAAAATTCTTAGTGTAAAGAAGCTGTAAGGTGTAGAAATCGCAGATGAAGAGATAAAATGAAGACTGAAGATCATGCATACAATTCGAAACGGCTGTATTTACATATCTCACCTAACTGACCTCTGTCTAAAGT
Organism: Spea hammondii; assembly: GCA_029215755.1. Classification (NCBI taxonomy): domain Eukaryota; kingdom Metazoa; phylum Chordata; class Amphibia; order Anura; family Pelobatidae; genus Spea; species Spea hammondii. The sequence continues at coordinate 115,424,493 of JARDYJ010000002.1, forward strand.
CTCTGATGAAGCAAAGCCATATAATTAGATAAAGGTGTAGATTCTTAACACACGGGAAGCAAACACACAGAAGATAAGAACTCTTCTGTCCCTCTTGTCTGCCCCATTTCCTGCCGTAAAGACTCAATAATTAATCGGTCCTCCGGCTCATCTTCCATTCAAAGATAGCCATATGCCTATCTCATGCATGTTTAAATTCTCCATTTCTGCTGGGAGATTATCCCACGTATGTACAACCCTTACATTACAGCTAAGCTTCTGACCCTCTAGTTTAAGGCAACATGGTTAGTGAGCAAAGACAAGAAATGAACATAATATATTAACCAAACATAACAAAGCCTTTTAACAGTTACTTTTTAGTTTTTGTAATTTCACCCATAGTAGTGATTCAACAAGTATTAATGCCAAGAATATTATTTTATGTATTACCTAACCATTAAGTATTAGTAGATTATGAAAGGAGTCATTTTTTGATCTCTGCGACTTTTATTTTAACTTTTTTTTATTTTTTTTTACAGCATTTCACTTTCAGTGAAAACATTGTTGGCAGAAATCACCATTTTTAGTGCCAGCGTTATGGCTTTTCTTTGTCTTATAACCCCTGTGCCCTGAGGAATAAGGAAGTTCCCCGAAATCATGTGCAGTTTTTGGATAGTCACCAATACAAACAAATGAGTCACCAGAAATATATCCTGTTTGCAGCGATTTCTTTATTTACAGAGCTAAAAAATAAAAATCTGTGATGTGACCAGTAAGGATGTTCATAAACTGAAAGTATTCCTCCCACCCTGCTGGTTGTAACACTTTTGGAACACGATGTAACATTAGAAACACCATTCATAGGACTGATCAGCTCCGCTGTTAGGTTGGCTTAAGGTTCTTTAGTTATGTAAAATGTTAATCATTTTTGCCGGGAATGCTTTTTTTGCGTCACGTGACCCAAAAGCAGGCAATGATTGGTTGTTGCCACAGAAACCGAAAAAAGCTCCTTTAATGTTTCTCTGCAGTTTTTATGTGACCTTCAGGTCTCCTAAAGCTTATTTATTAGCTTAATAGAGAGAGAACAATGTTTTGTTTAAGTGGAACAGTAGCTTCAAACATTTGATTTCACATGGAGGCTTGCTTTCCCTGGTCTTTACTATGTTCTTTCGGTTCCTTGAACCTAAACTTGAGCTTACAACAAATTACATAATCAGTCCCCCCTTTAGCCTTCGTTATGACCTAATATATCAGGACAAGGAAGGCGAGCGAGACTTGGGTTCTGAATGACAATCAAGCGGAATATAATATCGTCAACAACTGATTGTAGCGTTTTGCATGATTATGTCGGAAACATAGCAACTGTTACAATGAGGGAGACAAACATGACTGTCTAATGACGTTGGCCAGGCGGTTGGCAGCGTGTTAAATATCAGATGTTTAGAAGCTGTGAAATGTGTTTCCGCTGAAGAATTTAAAATGCTGAAATGATGACAGAATCTGTCTTCTGTGGCCTCCCACCTGATAGTTTCTGTTGACTGATACACAGCTTCTTTATGCTCTTTAACCATGTGCGGTTTTAATGAATATGGCAATTTTTTTTAACAAAGCAGTCTTTCATATTTTTATTATCTTATTATTATTATTATTATTATTAGTCTTCTAATTTAATACGATAAGGCCTTCTAGTCCAACAGTGCCAGCTTTGGTCTTTAGTAAACATTACTAATTTGGAGTCATTTCCCAGTGACAGCTGATTCATTTCCCATAGACCGATGTAACCTGAGGTCCCAAAGGCCCAGCGTATTTTTGCTGAAATTAGTACAGACATAAGAACAACACTGTGCAAAGTAGACAAGGGTGGTCCATCAGCCTCAGTCATAGATGGTCAGGATTACATGCACACACCATAGATGTCTGGATGGGTACTTATTGCATCTATATACATATCATTCCTTATATGATCAGAGATTTGCTTTGTAGTCAAGTGCCAAAGGTTTAGGGACATCTGTATCTCTGTTTATCATCGACTTATGTTCCTTGGATTGCCCTGTTGGTATTGCACATTCCCAATATATTCTTCCTGGCTGGGTTCGGGATGGAACCTTGGTGCGATGTGTCCAATGCCAATGGGTCATTAAGGCTAATATTCTGTCAACCTAAAACGGGCAGGTTACATGACATGAAGGATAGACCTCTGAGGTCTTGACTGGTTAGATGGCCGCATCTTGTTTTATTCACATTGGTCTATGTAAGGTCCATAAGACCACATCATTTTCTAGTCAACTCCTAGATGTACTTGTAATCTGTTTCTAGCCAAATGATCCATTTCCAGTGTAATTCATTTTTTTCTGCTTGTGTAGCTAAGCAGAAATACTAGTTTGTAAAACTCTGAAATAATGATCTCGGCAACAAAGGGCTTTGCTTAATAGGCAGATCTGTGCTTTTAACCTTGGGTCACAGTGCAAAATTTGCAAATCACTACGTAAGATGCTTGGTGCTTCTGGGGTTTTTTTTCTTCTTTGACACACCTTGATTTAAAATCTGTACCATGTGTGTAAAACTTCCTTTGGCATTGATGCAGATTTCCCATGAATTTAGCTGTTTTGTTATGTCTGAATGCCATTTGTGTGCCTATCGCCTTTCTAGTTTGTTTCTATAGGAATGTTACATTCCGGAGACCAAAGCAACTTGCTGTGCTAGTGAGGCTTAACCACTTCTGGTTGCTTGCCAAGATATTTCATGCTTGCTTGAACATGCCTGGAATGCCTATGTGCGTCCCTATGAATATTTACCTGCTATTAACATATGTTATTCTGGCCCCAAGATATATTCAAATCATGGTGCGTGCGCATGAATATTTATATTTTTTTTATCACTGGTGTTATATAAACAGCAATGTGAGAAAGTTGTAAAAGCTGGTGACAAAGTCGGTGGTGGACCATGTAAGGTTAAATCTACAGAGGTATTAATGAGACGGAGAAGTGAAGCATCCAAGGAGAACCAAGATTGTGGGATTTAAACAATGTGTCAATGACTGCTAAAAAAAATAAAAATCATTATTGTTATTGGTCTGGATTATATGCCGGCAACACATCCATCGCAAGTAATTGAATAGCAATCCTTGCATATATTGCAATGGAGTTACATTTACTTGCTAGTTGGTGGAGTTCACATCTTCATCCGCCTTGGACAACGTGATACTTGAAGTGAAGTGACAGCATAGATTGCATCACGCACAAATCTTTCTGTAAGACGCTCATCACTACTGGACTGTGTTTAGAATTGCAGTAATACGATTCTAGCAAAAAATGGCAATTCTTTCATTGCTTCCTGTGCTTTGTTCCCATTAATGGAAGGAAACCTGATTAATAGTTTATTTTACGTACTGGTTTCATAGAAATCTAGTATCCCTATGTTTGCTTTTGTGCTGCTCGTTCCCAATCTGGGGGTTGTGGGAAATCCAAAGTGCTGTTGATAGATTACCAGTCACAGGGGTTAGTTTAAGTAACCATTAGCAAATCTATTATTGGGAAAGGCTGCAGTTGGTTTTTAGCATTAGATAATAATACACCACTGCCCTTAACCCTTCTTATGGAACTCATTATGTTGGCCCATTTAAAAGCATAGAGAAGTCAGAGTTAAAATGGACAATTTTTCGCAAACACACCCAAGAAAATTTAACGTGCAGCATTCTTGGATGGTGTAACTATAGACAAAGGACTGTGACTAGATGCTCACATTATAAAGGGACAGTCAGCTTGGCGGCCCCTTTGGTGGGAAAGCAGGGTGTATTCTGGGCCTGCTTGTTGTATTTGACCAAACCTGCCATAGTGAAGGCAAAGTATGTGGCGCAGATCTCCCAGCTTTGATAAAATATGACAATCAACACTGCCCTGTTGGCCCCTTACCACCATCTTGGTGCAGAGAAAATAATGGTATATAAGGTACACACTTTGGTCATGACTCAAAAAGAAAACTAGTTGCTCCACCTTTATAGTTATGGCAGTTGCACTCTCGGTAACGTGCCTTATTTGCAGTCATACTTTTAACTTCTCTTGCACTCTGATTTACCCAGGGTTGTGTCAGCCCACACATGCATTATAACACTCTTGTGGTGCACTATAGACAACTTATTACAGATATAGCACCGCATCCCTGCTAAATGTGGCATGAAGAGGTTGTTACATGGAAGGCCATTCTGGCAGGAGGACGGGCCATCCAATAGATTCCCAGACATGAGGACCCCGTCACATGAAAACAAAGATAAACATATGGGAAGGGGTCCATGATAGTGGTGTGTTTGGCTGAGAGTGGTCTGTATGTTTGTGTGTTTTTGGCTGAGAGTGTTTTGTGTGTTTGTGCATCGTATTGGCTGTAAATAGTTATAAATCACGAGGGTTAAAGGTGGAAGTTGTGGATTTTAATGACTTGTGGACTGAGCAAGTGAGTTTTCCACTCTGACCCTTATATACAAACATATTCTCACATTATTTCTTTACCAACAACAAGCTGGAGAGCATGAACATATGAAACAAATCCTACTGCACAACTTATTTCCCAGAAGGGAAAAATGACATTGTTTACCAAAGCTTTGCTTTTTCAAATGACGTCTGTGTTGGGGAAACCGGTTTATGCCCTTCTGGGACATACTTTGTTTAAGTGGTCTAGAATGTTTCTCTCAAAGTATATCAGGATTCTAGCTTACCTGGCAGATCCTCAGACCATATAGCACTGGTTTAAGTAATGGCCTTCGACTTTCTTCAGACATTTTAAGTAGATAGACCTAAAATCTGTGCTTTCCGCATGAAAAACCTACATTACACATTTCACTGGTTTTATTTTGCTGTGCAGAGAAGAATGTCCCAAAGATTGTTAAAAGGTCTGTTAATATTTCAATGATTGAAGCATAAGCCTCCATTTTCCTTAACCCCACTTGACCAAATTGTTTACACATTAGTGTACCTTCTGCTTGTTCAAGCAATTGGCACTGTAATTGTAACGGGTTCACCAAGAGAGCTGTAGTAACTCCCAGAGATCACCCAGATGTATCCTCCTGTTGTCCCCGGAATCACTTCCAGCACCAGCCAGCATGCGCACCTTGGAACCCTGCTATGTGTACCCAATAAGTAGACACAACTACCTTGAACGGAGCACAGCAGGAATGAACAGTTTATTGATGTAAAACATAGACTCATATATCCAGAAAACCACATTAACATAAATTAACAGATACATGCATTCAACCCAACCTTTAATCCCCAGGCAGCAATCCTAATGATGGGATTAATTAAACAATGGAGTTCCTGACTGTGCTATCTTTGTTTGACAGCCAGGCTGGAGCCATCTTTGAGTACCTTGCGGCCCTGTTAATGTTGGGCTAATGGAGCAAAAAAATGTTTTTTTTTGTTCAAAAAGATTAAAAACATCCATATGGTGAACTTTTCCTAACTGCTATTAGATTTGACTGTAGTGGATGTTCTTGGATTGTCTAGTTTGGAATTAAGTTACCAAATTTAAAATGTAGAAAATTTCTTTAGTCATGGTAGAATGTAAAAACGTGCAATTTTTAAATGGGCAGTTTCTCAACTCAAGTGCCATGTTCGATCTTCTCAAAATGCAGGATATCTCCTATATGCGTAATTTGGGTTGGACAAACCATTAAGTGGCCAGGTTGTGGTGTACCACCTTTATGTAGTATGGCCAAAGCGTGACATTATGATCCATTTACTCATGATATCAGGAACATAATGTTCCTCGATTAATGGATATATTCTATAAAGTTTTGGAAATCTAATTTACATTTGTAATAGCCCATGGAATGTTCCTGCCGACTGGACCATTCCATCAGTTGCTATGGTTACAAAACACATTTGGGATCACTTTTTTTATGCTTAATCCCTAGTCTTTGATTGTATCTGCAAAATTAATCGACAATCTATAGAGTCAAAACTTGTTCAGAAGTAAAAATACGAATGAGAGGCTAATACAACTATTCTTCTTCGTTGCTGCTTGGTTGCCCAACCCATTGCATAGTTTTTTTCCAATTTAACTAATAAAATTCTTGATAAAAACCTAATATATGTACTCAATAGAGAATTTGAACATTATGATTATTATATGTACTTATTTTACTTTTTTAATATATGCTACTATATAAACAGCCCAAGGCTGTGAACGATGACTAATGCATTAGAAATCCTTGTGTATTATGGCTGAAGATACAGTACCTACTTTGCAAAAATGTTGGCAGTGCCAACCATTTCTCCAAACGTGTTCCTGCTTCATGAAAGGAGCATTGTCCGGTAACATTTCAACCAGACGTTGATGCCTGATATTCAGTAACTGCGGTAGGATTTCGCTCATTGTAAAGCATTGTATGGCTCTGGCATCTTCTTTCAATGAACCTTCCTATGTTAGTGTAACTCAATAGGAGACTTGGGACTGCGGAGTAACAAGCAGTGTAAAACCCTTTTAAGTAAAAGTCTCTTAAAGGCAAAGTATTAAAAATGAATATAAAACATCATATGTCAATAACTATTGCACTGTAGTATAAATACATTTTCATTTAAGAGTTTGGCCCCTGTTGGATACGAAACCCCAATGTCAATACCATCCCAAATATCTCTCTTGATGGTCCTGATGACCATCCTTGAACATTCTCTTTCTAGAATCTCTAATTGAAACCAGAATAACTTTCATCTGACCTTTAGAAAATTGAGGGGCGTCATAGGTCTGCTACGTACTGTTTTAAGGGATGTTTAATATTATAAAAATATTCTGTTGCAACGTGATCTTATCGCCATACCAACCAATGAAATGCTTTTGCTGATTGGACAGTTCCATTGATTGCTATGGTAATGAGACTCTTTTTATAATATATAAACCCCAATATATGCCAAAGTTCCATGATTTGTCCCTGTAGAATCTACAGGTACTTTAGAAATACATGACATTAATACTAATATACTGTTAATAATACTAATAAGGGAAAGTGAAGTTTTGACAATTTTTCTTCTTCATAGACTGTATAAGAAAAGCCAGATCCAATGTTTAGTGCAAATATATACACTAAATGTACATGTTGTATTTAAATTCTGAGCGCACTGCACAGCTGTATGCTTTTTAGATCACAAATAAGCAGACGTATTCACAGCTGGATGATTTCGGGTTCTAACATAAACAGCCCTGCCATTTTATTGGTACATGTTTGTTTTATGTTTTATACGTGTGAGAAACATGGATACGTATTACGAAGAGTGTAAAGCAGTCTGCCATTCCCAGGTCAGTTTCCTGTTACAGTCATGGGAACTGGCGATTTCTCATTCAGCCCTTGGATTAATTACAGAGAAATCCCAGTTTATCCTGCTTTGCGGTATCATACCCCCACTTCGCTACGACATGAGCAGGTTATGGACCCTGTATGCACTATTTTATCGTTTACTTATTCTGTAGCGGCTGCGCTGTCGGAGAGAAAGTGAGCTTCTATCTTTAGCCAGCGTGACGGAGAAGGCAGTAAGGAGAACTTTTCATTCTTAAACTCAAGCGGAGGTAATTGGGTGGTGCTGGCTTTCCTGGTATTGTAACATACATTTTCCTGTTGTGAACCAATGTCGGTCGCTTCACATTAACTAAACTAACTTGGATAATGATTCCTGGTATCCCCGTAGCGAATACCATCTGGACCCCTTGACCTGTCAACACTTGGATGGTTCTTCGTTGGTATATTTTGTTGATTTCCCCCCCTTCTTCCTTTGCACGATGATTCAACTAAAAGAAAAGAGACGGAATCCATCGGTGGGTATTCATTCTGATAATGTACACATCAAAGTGATTTGCACCCGCGGCTCATGTAACATGTTTGTCTTGTGTATTCAAAGCATCATTGATCTAGTGCTTGGATTTAATTACAGCAGACATTGTTTTAGATTTCAAGGATAGTTTCGTGTCTATTCAGAGAGCACTTCAGAGGGTTAAAGAGGCGAATAGAACAGGTGGAAAGTTTTCTATGAATATGAAAGAAGTACAGCAGGCTTTAAATAGATCCTTGTGCCAAATGGACGTTTGTAGTGTACATGAAACGCAACATTTGAGCTTTAGGATTAATTCCTCAAGAGTCTTTGAAAACATATATATTTACAATGTTTACAATATATTGATTTGTCTGTCTAAATGAATTGTGTCATACTCCAAGTACCATATAAAGCACTGTATTTATTGTTGGCATAATAATAATTTTAATAGTGGCAAGTATAACAGAGTTTACTTTAGTTATTTTTTCACTTTTATTATTATTGGCTTTTTCTATATTTATTTATTTTTTTTTTTAAATGATCATTAGTTTAGCTCATATTACTTCTGTAATGACAATCATTTGTGGGGGTTTTTAAATAACTGAATATTTTTATTTATAAATAGTTTATTTTTTTTATGGGGTGTAGCTGTGTCTGTAATTTTTTCTTTTTTTAAATAATACACAAATTAGTTGTAAGGCAGACCTTATGACAACTTCTGGCAAATGTTAACAGGTATAAGAAATAAAGGAAAATAACTTTTATATATGCATGTATATATGTGCGTGTGTATATAAAATAAATCACACAGATAATGAACATTGTCCCCTTTGAGAAAAGGGTAGAATGTTTTTTTTTTTGTTTGGTTTTTCTGCCCAATACAGATATAATCTGTTTCTAATTGGAAGGCAACATTACAAAAGATTAAATAGTTTACTTACAAGCAACTACTTTAAGTAAATTGTACGGCTTTGGGAAATTAGATATACCGGATTTCTAAAATAAATGTCTAATTCAGGAAAAAGCATGGTACTATGTGACAATGGTGACCAGGGATTGCATCATTCATGGTGCCTAGGGTTTCACCTGCAGGAGTCACAAACCGACCGATTAGTGTGTCCAGCAACCGGCTCCATAAAGTGCTTGCTTTTCACTGACATTTGCTGTCGGAAAGCGGGCTTAGTGTGGTCACGTCATGGAATGTCACATGAAGCTGGGGTAGTAGCACAGAAGCTCTTGGTCCTTGGATTTTGTGGCTGGCTTCTGAATTTGTCGAGCCCTGACCTAAGTTGAATCTCTCTTTGTAACAACACGAATACAGTCCAATTAATGGTGTGTTTTATTTACCAATTTCTTCTTGAATAGATTTTTAATGTTGTGTGTTGCCTCGTTATTTGTTAGACACAAAAGAAACTGCCCCTTTTAATGGGGCTTAGGTGGTACGGGGCTTTTGTTAGCAAAATCTTTCTTTGTTAGTCATAAGTTCGTCTGTTTTCAGTTTTACCCTCCGAGTGACTGCTGGGGTGTGAAGCACACAGAAATAAAACAAGGGAGGACAATTAGCAAGTCGGGCCAAGCAAAATACTAGATAATGAGACCAGTAGTGCAGATTCTAGACCCATTCTTCTTTCTTATCAAGCAGACAGGCTGTTTCTCTAAAGATTTTAATGGTAACCAAGAATTGTTTTTGGCGTCCATTCCTTTAAATATATTTCATGTTGGGAAATAAATGATGCTTAATTAAGATTAAAATGTGTCTTGTGTAGTTTCCCATGAAATTTGTGTTTACAGTTATCATTTATTTATGAAGGCCAAAGATATTTTCACTTTATATTGATGTCTCTATAAAAATTGCAACAAAAAAACCCCCTCTGCTTTACCGACTCTATTCCAAGATATTATTATTCTTTTATTTTAATAGGGATAATAATTTACACAGAACTTCTTACAGTACATTCAAGGGTAATGACGAAACTAGAATAGACAGACTAAGACAAACTGATACATTAGGTAAAAAGGCCCTGGTCCCAAATTTACAATCTAGAGATTAAACTTCCGCTTTGTATAAAAGAAACCGAGTTTGATGACAATATAATATATAATATTACCAAAACAATATAGTTTGCCGTCATGAAAACAAAGTAAAACAAATACAGGTTTATAAGTATACCATGAAACTCTCTGGCTCTGACCCAGAAGCACCCGGTATCACAGCTGATTCCCCAGGTCTAGATCTTTGTATGTGTTTGGCGTAGAGGTTGGGTTCTTCCCACTCCTCATCAAGTAATGTCAACTACAAGTGTCCCAGCCCTCTGAGAGAAAGCTGCATCCTCAGCATTGAGATGAGATAGAAGTCAAGCACAGATTATACCTGTGTATAAATTCTTCTTCCCTCTAACCTCCTACTTTCTGTTGGCACCAAGGTTTAATGACCAAATGGTCATTGATTTAATGGCCAGTGGGCACCATAGACATCTTGAATGTATCACTATACAGGACACATAGAACTTAGATGTTGTGCTTCAAAACTACCCTAAAATATGTAACTAAATTCACTAAATCAAATAGGTTTTTTTTTAGTTAATTTATGTGGTTGTTCTTAAAATATAATACAGCATAAGATTACAAAGAAAGAAGCAACATTTTAGAGAGAGGTCACAATCCTCTACTGATTTCTCTTTCTTTTTGTTGCATTAGTATAAAGAAATGCCTTCTGGAGATCAAATAAGATATTTTTAGCTCTGCAGTTTCTGTGGGATTAATCCTTTTTTTTTCTGTTTAAATGCTACATATTTGATCCCCCAGGGAAGCAACATGGATGTCATCCAACCTTAACTTCCATGGACTTTTGGCAAACCATAATATCATCAGTGTATAGCACCGTTATATTATTAAATATATTATTTTAGATTTTGTTCATGATGGATGATGTCTTCAGGCATTTGAAAATATTTTATTTAAATATATTGTTAATAAGTAATAGGCTAAATTCTAAACTAGTTGTCATGGGTCTGTAATATTCTATATTTAATAGTCCTTTAAGATGGATGGACTAGTTAAGATAGGCTTCACAAATCAAGCAGTGCTTTAGGTGTCTAATTATTGAAACTGACTGTCAGACGGTGACCAGAATGTAGACCAAGTGTAAAGTCATTGACAAGTTACCTGCTGAGATAGAATTAAGTGCTGTTTTCTTAATAACCGAGAGGGAAATAAATTGGTTCACTTATTATTGTCATGGTCTACAATGGTGTCTAAGTATAGAAACCTTCTCTCAAATTAGCACCCAAAGCGAGCAAATGACATGTAAGGGACTTTCTGTATCACCTATGTACACAATCTCTACTGGACAGTTGATATAATGAAAAGAGCTGGGATATAAGGGCCTCAGATTGAAATACTTCATAGAACCTTGAATTATTGCAAATTAAACATATATAGACTTTCCTGCTGTAATTTATTATTATGGAGCTTCAGAAACAGACCATCAGTTCCGAGTATCCTTGCCTGAAAAAAAAGAACTAGCGTTCATTATAAAGTACTGCTGAAGACCAAATAGATGTATACAGTCCAAAGAGATCGGCGCAATCACATCAAACGGGATGCAGACTCTGCAAACAATAGTTTTCAGTACGGCTACTTAAAAACACCTTTCCAAGATAACATTAGATATGTAGTCGCATTATATGGGCATATTTTATTCTGAGCCCACCACTATGCCAAAGTACTCCAATATAGGTGAATCGCTTTTGCTTCCCTTTTAGATTTGTACGTATGTATATATCTATTATGTATGCGTGTGTATGTATATAATATATACAACATAACCGACTTACAATTGCACATTGCACATGAACTACTTGCTACTCTAGATTTAATAGATTTAACACTATATAAATTTCTTTAATTTGCATGTCCCTTTACATTGTGGATTTCCTGTTGCACCAGGATAAATCATCTAAAATTGTTCTAATGACTTATTTCTACTCTTCTTGGTAAATCCTTAGCCAAACTTATGTCAACTGATTACACAGTAAATATGTTGGGATTTACAGCAGAACATTATTTGTTCAATTTTGTGTTCCCTGAAGGTTTGCATCGGCATTGAAAATTGGTTTTTTTTATATTTTATTTTTTTTAAAGTTCCCATCACTACACATACTGCTCTAATTGAATTGCAGTGAAGTCACTGCTTGGATGAGATTTCTTTCCCAAGCCACAGCTAATGAGAGGGAACATTAATGAACTATAGTTTAGAAGGTTCTTGCATTCTTTTTTTTTTTTCTTGCTCATTGAGGTGCAGAGAAGACAAGAGTTATACAAATTGAATAAAGTTTACAGTGCGTAATGTTGCAGCTGTGCTGTCTGTATCTGTCCTTGCCTGTGACTAACAAAGCCCGTGAATATGGCACTCGAAGGGGAACATCCCAACGAGTGAAGCATAGCGCTTGCTTCTGCTCCACTTGCTTGTCTGCTCAAGGTACAGATGAGCCCATGATGAGGCAGGGAGAGCTGCGCGGGTCGACTCCACAAAGCAATTCCACACTCGTAAATAGAAAAAAATAGAGGAGAAGGACGCTTGGCTCCTGTTATTCTCTGGTGAGGGTTGAGAAAACCTTTTTGTAGCATAAGGGACCCTATTTTTTTTATTTATAGTATTCTTGGATTGAAAGCTATCTGGGTGCTCTTGAGTAACCCTCCCTTGTGATTTTCGTGACATGATGAGATTGTTATAGGAGAAGGATCACTTGTCTACTAATGATCACTCTTTGTATTCCAGAGGGGTGAGTACTTTTATTGAATTTTAACAACTCTCTATTGGCATTCATGGAGTTAAGAATGCCAGAGGAACCTTAGCATTTGTACATTTGTATGTACAAGCGTGTTATACATACTTCGTTTTCTTTGCTATATGTATTTTGTGACTATTCTACTACTGCTGAAATTGAACCAAATATCATCTGAATAAAAATAGGACAAGCGGGACCTAATTGCGATTTCAGTCCCCTGGGAGCTCTGTTCTTTTCCAGATTAGCCTTGCACAAATGACTTTGTAAGAACCATACAATAACCAATTAAATTCTTCAAGGATATATGCACGCCGCCATTTCATGTGTTTTTCTTCAGCATGAAAAGTTCATGTTAAAGTCCTGCAAACAAGAAAGTTGACAACCCCCCATGGTTGACCCTGCTTGCTCTCTTGTCTAATCATATTTTATATCGTGTTTCCAGATAGCTGATCAGCTTCCCTGGATTTCGCTGACGACACAGGAAAGCTTTGCCTGAAGATGGAAACACTGGAGTCGGAACTGACCTGCCCTATCTGTCTGGAGTTGTTTGAAGACCCACTGCTACTACCTTGTGCTCACAGCCTCTGTTTCAACTGCGCGCATCGCATCCTAGTCTCCCACTGTGCCAACAACGAATCCGTAGAATCTATTAACGCCTTCCAGTGCCCCACCTGCCGTTATGTCATCACACTCAGCAAGCGTGGCTTAGAAGGACTCAAGCGGAACGTGACTTTGCAGAACATCATCGACAGATTTCAGAAAGCATCCGTGAGCGTGCCCAATTCCCCGAGTGAAAAGCGGAGAGAGAGGGCTTACGACACCAATAACAGCATGACATCCAGCGAGAAAGTCCCTTGCCAGTTCTGTGACCAGGACCAGGCACGGGAGGCCGTAAAAACCTGTGTCACCTGCGAAGTGTCCTATTGTGATGACTGTTTGAAGGCAACGCACCCAAACAAGAAACCATTTACTGGTCATCGTTTAATTGAGCCCATCCCAGACTCGCACATTCGAGGGTTAATGTGTCTGGAGCATGAGGATGAGAAAGTGAACATGTATTGTGTGACAGATGACCAACTAATATGTGCCTTGTGTAAATTGGTTGGACGACACCGAGATCATCAGGTGGCAGCCCTTGCAGACAGATACGACAAACTGAAGGTAAGATAACATCACGGTACTCATAGTGTTCTTAATGTAAAATGTTCATAATGTGCGGGATCTACTTTGCTGTCTCTTAATTCACACACCTCAATTTTTTGCCATAGCTCATGCGCTCTCTCCAGGTCCCCCACTTGCCTGGCTTTTTTTATTTTCTTCTTCTTCTTCTTCTTCTTCTTCTTCTTCTTCAAAGATTGAGATTCTTTCCTCAAATTATTTAGGATTATGTTTTACAAAAACAGTGTCAAATGATAACCTTCCTACTCTACAAGCCCATGTTTCTCTCTGTTCAGCTTTCCTTAAGAGTCACAATATATGCAGTGAATTAATTTCTCGAAGTATGACTGTTCAGGGTAAACCCGTCCTTTGAATTAGCTTTCTGTCATGACAGCAGTGCTCCTTTATGATAAAGCATCTTCACAAAAAACCATCAAAACTTTCACTTTGCAAATATGAAATAGCTTGTATAGACCATTAGACTTGCACCCTTTTCCGGTTTCTATGGTCAAATAACTCAATTACAATTATGACACTTGAGATTATGTGATTGGTTCAAGGTTCCATTGATGGTTTTTGCACAAAAATGTGTGTTTTCAGGTATCTCTATTTCTATATCAGTCCAGGGATTAGAAATATCGTAACCATTTATTTTCTGTGGGAGTTAGTAGCTTTGCCTGTCCGTCATGACCAGTGGTATTCCAACTGCAGAACTTCGGCAAGTTGATAAATCCGTAATAAGTGGTTACCCTGTGGAGGTGCCCCATAGTGTTGGGTCATGTGTGCAGAATACAAAAATTAAATCGGAAGCAATGGTATTTCCTGTTATGCTGAACTTCATTTACTGTGTCACTTCTTATAGATATACCAACCGGATTCCACTAACAAGTACCAGACCCATCTGGTACTTGGTAAGGAACATCAAACAAGTCTTTTTGTTAGGGTGTAGGCACAGCGGTACTTTACTGTTTATTTAAATAATAATGATATATAGACATATATATATATATATATATATATAATGTATTCTTAATCTGTGTATAAAAATGTAATTATATCAAGGATTATGTACACAGATAAAAAACATATATATTCTTAATATAACATAAATGTCTGTTTAGCCATACATGTGTAGAATTTAACCTTTTGGGGATATTTTGATTTCTATTTACTCATGGCCTTACTAATATAAATGTCATCTTTTGGATGAATTTTTCTATCCTTAAAATACATATTTTTTCCCTCTTACTATTCTTCTACATCGAATTGCAATCTTTAGTCCCCCTGGGTTGCTGTCAAAAGAAATTCCTTTATTCCGTTTTTTTATTTAATCTGTCTGGTCTTCTATTTTTTAGGGTGTCAGACTCTCTTAATTACCTACACTCTATCAAAGTAACACTGGTAATTATTTTAATTATAGGCTATACTTCAGTACACAGGGAGCAAATGAGTCCTATATATTCTTTATGTGCAGGAGAAAAGCTTTTCATGTTGAAAAATGTGTTAACTGATCATAACAAGAGGGGAAAATAAAATGAAAAAGTACAAATAATCTACTGTCTAATCCGGCAAAGGCTATTTATACATTTATAATCTAATGTTAACAACAAATGTCTCTAAATTCTAAAAACTGATTTATTAACATTGGCATCTGTAGGCAGGGGCAAGTGGAGACACCCCAAGGGCAATTTGGCATCGTGGGATAGCCGAGGGAAGCAAAGGGAATTATGCGGTATCAAAAAAGCAATAAAAAGTGGGGGCCGATATAATATCAGCTTTGTTTTTACATTGTGTGACCCATAGGAACCTAGCTTATTATATGCTATGGGTACGTAGCAATTCTTACATCGATGATCTTTTTGGACATTTTTACAATAAAAACTTCAACATCCTGTAATAACCAGAATGATTTGGATTACTCAATACATGTTGCCCTAAATAGCAAAAAATGCCACGACTCTCCGCCACCCTTTCATGAGATCCTCTAGATTATAAAGTTGCGAGCAGGGCCCTCTTCGCCTAATGTCTTAGTCTGTCAGTTCTATTTCCGTCATACCCTTTGAATTTATGTACTGTAAGAAGCATTTTGTTGAATGTTAGTTCTTAAAAATGAAAGATAATAATGAGAACTTTAATAACCAGTAAAAGCCTGGGCACCTATTGCTCCAGCAAAGCATGGTATCCGTTTTCATTATATTAATCCGCATAAAATATCTATATATCCCAATGCTCTCTTCCAGGGCCTTTGGGGGGGGGGGGGGGGGGGAAATGTCTCTGAAAAGTTTTTTCATCTTTTAACTGCATAATCCAATAAGAAATGCGAATTACGAAATGCGAAATTATACTAAAGCTCTTTGCCATTAACTGTGATTTGCATAAACCAAGTTTGGTCAGTTGTGGTGCATTCAACCATCAAAGATTTAAATAAATGCTCAAAAGAGATATATTGTTACAATGTCCTTCTAATAGGTTCAGATACACTAATATGGGGCTATAAAGGAAATTTTTTGTGTGTTTATTGTGTGGACTATAAAACCAACACAAAAGTCATGGGGAAATGATGGCCAGATGATTCTGAGCCGTGTCCTTTTGTACCTTCCGTGGTCATTAACTAGAGCTTGAATTATTATTATTTATTGATCTATATAGCACCATCATATTCCACAGTGCTGTACAATGTGGCATCTTTCAACTTGCCTTTAATTGTAAATGTGCAAGGCCCTGCAAAATACACCTGGTTTCATCCATCATACAGGGTCATCTCAGCCCTTGAACCTAAAGCTATTTTTTTTTTTTTTTTTGTGCAATTCCAAATGCAGCCACCAGGGTGTGTAGAGTGGCAAGCACTTTCAGAAGCATTTGCATCCTGACTGCACCCTTTCCATGCTTTCTCTACAGATTTTCTGTGCAATCAGTTTCTTTCTAAATGTGTTTTCGAAAGGGGCAACAAGTGCACAGTTGTTCCCCAAATATATTTTGTTGCTTAAAATCAGGAACTTGCACTTTAATGCTTATAGAGAAGAAATGTTTATTTTTGTATGCACTTTACAGATAAATTTCATATCTGCATCTGATTCCTAAATTTAATTTCGGAAATAATTTTGCTCTATGTGATTTTTATTTCGTATTAACTTCACTCTATCATGTATGTCATATTACTGTGTAACAATTATTTGAACTATAAAATATTTTAAATTTTACTTATTTTTAAATCACGTAGAATAAACTATGCACATATTTTTGACCCAGACACCACCTCTCTACATGTCTAAATTCCACATTTCAGTCTTGGACAGACAGCTGGGTGCCTTGTGCCCCAGGGAACAGCTATATTTCTGTGAAACTGAATTGACTTTACATGTGTGGCTTAATCGTGCGCTACTTCCGCTCCCTGGCAGGCTTGTCGAGTGGATATTCATGTAAGTTCTCACTGGGTATTTGTCAGATGGATGGCACAGATGCCCAGAGAGGTGGAAGACATACAGCTTTAACTTGAAGCAGGAGAAAAACAAACAAAGGCTACTTCCCAAAGGACACGCTTTAAAAAAAAAATAAAAAAATAAAAATAAAAAAATTCTAGTTCGCATTTGTTTGTCCTGGCCTATACTAAATATGTTATCAATATGCTTTTCATGTGTTTATTTCATATTTCAACTTAACCAGTTATTATAAAGTAATGAGAACATACAAGTATGTGCTTTTGTATTTAATGAGACATTTGCGATGTTTAGTGTGTGTATGTCTCATGTGCAATAGGAAAATCTAGGTACTTGATTTATTGTCTGACTTATATTCTGATCGTGGGGAAGCTGACATTTCACAAAAAAATAAAATCTTGGATCTTTCTGCTTCAGGTGGTGTATAAAATTACTTGCCCCAAGCAGGTGGCCCACAGGTCACTCTTCCATTTTACTCCACTGGGTCATTACTAACTGTTATTTTTTTTTTATTATTCCTAATTAATATATATATATATATATATATATATATATATATATATATATATCTATAACAAGTAGAATATTGTTGGAAAGTCACAGATACCCATGTTAAGAGTCATGTTATTGCTACGTGGACATAATCTCAAAATTTAGGACACTTTCGATAATAGACTTTACACGACTTTTGAGTGACGCAAGCCAACTGAAGCACTGGGACGAGTGAATCTTAAAATATATAAAACTCCAGTAATCCCTAAAACGGGGTGACTTTCCGTATGCCACAAATTTAACAATTTTGATGAAATGTTTGCTTTACGTCACTTGGCGCTGTCAGTTTAATGCGCAGAAAATATTTTTCATGACTAGTAAAAATAACCGCTTAGGTGTGCGGTCAATGGAGTTTGTACCAAGTAATTACAATAAAGAATATATCTATGTAAGAAATAAGCGGTAAATCCTAATGGTGGTGAGCAGTGATTGTCACTTCCTGTTCCAGAGACTTGCATAATCACTGCTCTCTATTAAGTTATTATTTGTCTTTTACTAAAACTGAGCAAATTCAAGAAGGTGAACATATTTTCTTATGCTTGTTTTGTTTTGAGATCCTTTGGTCATATTGTACCTAAAAGCAATTTATTAGTAGCTCTAGAACATTGATTTAATAAAGCTAAAAGTGGGGCCAGCTGCACTTTAATGTGCTGTTCAAATACTCTGTAAAATGTAACATTTATGCAACTACATTCGGTATTAAAATTATAATTAATTGTACCGCGGAATGCACAGATTTGGAGAAGAAATAATCATGTGCAACATTTGCCTCATTTATAATGTTTGCTGGGAACACTTTATTGTCCTGAAACACAAAAGCAGGCACTAGATAGGCTATTGCCATAGAAACAGAAAAGTTGTTTTTATAAAAACTTAATGCCAAGTATGCTTGCTAGAGAGTGTAATTAGTGTGGGACAGCACCTTTTAAATTTGAGATTTTTAGATAATCGCTTGTTTTGGTTTTTTTAACCACGCAAAGGATTCATTTCCTCTAGGATGTCAGGAATAATTTTCCATTGACATTCCAACGCTTCTGGATGTCTTGTCTGTGGGTAAGGCACAGGATTTCCTTGGGAAGAGTAAGGGGAATGATTATTGTATTTTCACAGAATGATTATACAGTTTGTTTCGAAAGTATAAGCAATTTTTCAACGTCCAATTTTGGAGGTTTTTTAAATTCTATTATTTATTATAATTATTTCAGGATATTTTTTGCCTAAATGCCAAAATTTTACTTGGTTCTAAACCAAACAAAATGTTGTAAATAAGGAGCAAAAGGTCATCTCTTGAGAATTGAGGAAACATGTTTTTTTACAGTAAGACATATGAAGATATAGAATTTACTGCCTAGACACTGCGTGCTGTCACATTCAATAGGTATCAACAAGCAAAGGATGCATGACTTCTAGCAAACGGCATACCCATGATTAGAAAACCCAGGTACACGGTTTAATCCAGGGAGACGTTTGCATCTCATAGTGGAAAAAACGAATGTGTTGCCTTTCTCCATCAATGTTATGTTTTTTTGATCTTGGTTTGCCCTGATTTTTTCTGGATAAACACGAGAATTCACGGAAGTATGAACACATATAGTAGTAACACATATATTGTCTTACAATTATTTACAAGAAAACATACATACAAAAAGGTATGAGACTAGAGCTGTGAGGCATCCACCCATCTTGGACATACAATTCTGTCTTTTATGGGCTTCGTTGAGGATGTGTGGTTGGTATGGCATAGTAAGCAAGAAGGCCCACATCTGGACAGATCTTTAGTCTTGGGGAGTCCTCAAGACATTTTTAAGGGGAGAAAACATCTTCAAAAAAGTTATGAGGCAAGCTCAGCTGAGAACAGACAACCCATAAATAACCTGCCCTTCCTGCTTACATTCTTGGCTGAGCTAGTCTTACACCATTTCTGTTTGTGCTTAGAAAAAAAAAATCAAATTTTATATTCTGATACAGTCTGGTACCTGAAACCAGATTATTACCTAACATTGTAATAGTCTTCCCACTCCTGTGATGGAGGAGAACAAATAATTCCCAGTGGATGGAGGCCGTTGGCATACCTGGGAACATCGCAAGACAGGCTACATAGAGCTCTCCATCTTCTTGTGAGTGGAGGGTGGGCATGACTTAATACTCTTGCCTGCTTAGAGAAGGGGCGCTGGGTCAAACCTGAAGAGTTCCCTGGTATGGTTATCAGAATGAATTCTGTTATGCCAATGTTTGACTTCTATGTACGGGCAAACATAATTTGCCAATGGATGACTAGCAGCGTGTAGAATTGATAGATGAAGCCCAGTTCAATGTCAGGCTAACCTAATCTTGATTTATGGGACTATCATCCTTTCCTGTCTTTATATAGTGAGTTGGGAGTTTCACATTGTCGTGTATCAGAATGCGCATGTGAGCTGAATCCACAGCTTATGAAGTACCAGCTGCCAATCTAAAAATATATAATAAATACAACCAATTAAGCCTGTACTCACAGGTCACTTAAATCCAATGTCAGCTTTGTTGATAAACTATCTTTTAAAAGAACACTTGACATCTCTTAGATGTCTTTGCGGACGCAGCTGATAGCGTACCAGCCCTGTAATCGCCACTATATACTCGCATATTTTGAAAAGGCCATGTCGCTTGATCTGCACCTGTTAATCATAGAGATGCTATTTGATCTGACAAATACAAATTAGTTATAGGCATAGCTCTCCAATGATGATCACTGAACATGAATTATAAAAGAGGCTTTTTTGGCCTGCAGCAGGAATATGTGACTGCGTACACATTGCAGCAGCAGAACGAGGTCTTGAGATTGCCTGCCAGATGATAAGATACTGGCTCGCTTAAGGTCCCTGGTGGATTATGCTTTCCATCAGAACTTCCAGAACTGTTTTTACAATTATTATCCCATAGAATGTTGGTTTTAATTTATTAATTTCCTTGGTATTATTATCATGATGAGGTTTATCTTGCGGCTACAGATTTTTTGAGCTTTTTATTTTTTTTTTCCTGGTATTTTGTCCTCCATCTTAATGTTATTTCTGTGCCAAAACATCATTGGATAGACAAAATGTAACAAAAGATGGGTTATTAATAAAATGATATGTTTACACTTTTGTATATCTTATCTCACATTGATTTCTAAATTTTATTCCAAAAGCATTTTATTGTAGTGTTTGCTTTTTTTCTGTCTTTACACCTACATAGTTTTCATTAAAGTATACTTGCTAAGTAGAAAAAAAAGAGATGCATCAACCAATAGAGCATAGCATCTGTATGTTCTAGAAGCATCTTCTAAAAGTAGCCACCAATGGTAATTATGTAAATTTGGAACTTAACCAATATTTATTTATTTTTTGTTGTTTTTTTAAGAACACACCCAATAACATCCTTTAACCCCTTCAATCCCAGGAGTTTTTGGTACCTCAAAGCCCGGAGCAATTTTGCCATTTTTGCCAGCAAAAATTCTCTTTTCCTGTGAATAGTGTACCCATGTAAACAATATATTTTTTCAAGGAGAGATAGAGCTTTTTTTTATACCATAGTTGGATGATTAGCTGAAAATTTAGAATGAGAAATTTAGTAAAAACTATCGAAAATTAGAAAAAAAACTAATGGGCGTTTTTGGGACGTCCTGGTACATCCATAGGGGATTGAAGGGGTTAAAATGTAAATATACACTACCATTCAAAAGTGTGGGGAAACTCAGCTTCACTTCATAGAACACAGGGACATTCCTAGCTGTGGTAACATAATTTCAAAATGGTTTTCTATTTCTGATGATCAATTAGCATTTTAAATTTTGAATTAGCGAACATGACGTGTCATTGGAACACAGGAGTAATGGTTGCTGATAAAGGGCCTATGAAGATATCCCATTAAAAATCGGCTATTTTCAGCTACAATAGTCATTTACAACATTAACAACGTCTACACTGTATTTCTGATTAGGACTGCATTAACTAATCAATAACAATGATTTTCCTTATCAATTATTAACAATTTTCATTATCGATTAGTTGAATGATCTAGGGCTGCAACTAACGATTATTTTAATAATCGATTAGTTGGCCGATTATTTTTTAGATTAATCGGATAAAAAAAATGTAAAAAATTTTCAATTTAAAATAATGTAATAAAAAACGTACAATTTACACTTTCATCTCTTTATCACAATGGCCTCTCTCTATTCACCTTCTTATTTTACTGACATAATAATAAAAGCTACAAGAACCCAAACACAGTGTTTCTCAAACTAGGTTTTAATACAAAGTTATTAGTAAATATTAATTCATATGTTAACTATTTTTCATATTTAATAAAAACTATGAGAAAAATGCCTTGTTTAAATTTTTTTTTATTTACCAAACTGCCCCCGGTTATGCACATCTGACCCCCAGCTTGCCACTCTGCCCCCATATATGCCTTATACCTCTTATATGCCAGTGATATGCAACTGAGCCCCCTGATATACCTTTTACCCCCAGATATGTTTTATGCCCCCCTGATATGCCTTATACCCCCTATATGCCCTGAAATTCATAATACCCCCCCATACACCACTATAACTCACCCATACACCACTCTGGCTCCTCCCCCTCCCATACACCACTCTGGCTCCTCCCCCTCCCATACACCACTCTGGCTCCTCCCCCTCCCATACTCCACTCTGGCTCCTCCCCCTCCCATACATCACTTTGCCTCCTCCCCCCTCCCATACATC
This sequence comes from Spea hammondii, assembly GCA_029215755.1. Classification (NCBI taxonomy): domain Eukaryota; kingdom Metazoa; phylum Chordata; class Amphibia; order Anura; family Pelobatidae; genus Spea; species Spea hammondii. Next base: position 115,446,934 of record JARDYJ010000002.1, read on the forward strand.
ACTTTGCCTCCTCCCCCCTCCCATACTCCACTCTGCCTCCTCCCCCCTCCCATACTTCACTCTGCCTCCAGCCACGGAGGTTCACAAGACACCAGGGAGTCGGGTAGAGAGGCAGAGTGCCGTATGGGAGGGGGAGGAGCCAGAGTGGTGTATGGGAGGGTGACTCCCATACACCCCTCTGACTCCTCCCCCCTCCCATACACCGCTCTGCCTCTCTACCCGGCTCCGTTACTGACAGGAACTTTCACTGAAGCTTCATAGAAGCCTCAGCTTAAGTGAAGGTGAGTAACGGAGGCTGTCTGTGCGATGCAGACCCCCACCGGCTGACAGAGGATGATTCTCTGTCAGCCGGTGGGGGTCTGTAACGGAGCCGGGTAGAGAGGCAGAGTGATGTATGGAAGGGGGGAGGAGTCAGAGGGGTGTATGGGAGGGGGAGAGAGACGGAAGTAAGAGACCGGCCGACAGTGAGGGGAATCCAGGTCCCCTGCAGCGTTGCGGGGGATCTGGATTCTAGTGTTATAATCGGATCTCTGTTTGAAGTCGGATTATAATTTTTCTAATCGATAAAAATCGTTTCGATTAATCGATAATGAAAATCGTTGACAACGATTTTCATTATCGATTTTATCGATTAGTTGTTTCAGCCCTAGAATGATCCCTTATGGTGGCTCTCCAAAAAAACACTGAACAACAAAGAAATGTTTTCTTTTTAGTGGACCACTTCCTCTATAGCCTCTGTTTATCTTTTGTCTTTTAAGCCCTGAAATGCTAATATTTGTTAGTCTTTTGAGAACTGCTTGATCTGATGAAGAATGTTTGTTCAGTAGTTAATATGAAAGTGGGAATTCAAATAAAAATTTTATCACTAACAAAATGAATATAATAAACTTCTGTTTTATATTTCCAAGTTATTCATGCATTTACATCTGTAACTATAATATTTACATTGTTTTGTTCACATATGCATTTAGAGAGGTAAATGCTAGTGCTTGTATTGTGTTAAAAATAAGTTACAAATTACTGCTATTACTACTAAAATAAAAATAGACACCCTGGCTTCTTATACTGCATTATGGTAAAAAAAAAAAAATGGCTCAGTCCTAATCACCTAACCAGACACTCTGACTACTAAAAGTTTAAAGAGGAAATAATTTCATAAAGAATCAGCTTAATGTAGGGTTTGGCCCGAGAAGGTCCCTCCAAAACCTCACGACTTCACAACAATGGCAGCCTCCAAGACTCCAAGCTCCCTTTATTGGAGCAAAATGAAATAAAAACTGGTTTTGTCAATGCTGGCCTAAATTACTGTAAATAGCAATGTATTTTATGCTCAAAGAGAAATATATATTTTTCCCTATGGGACTTTCGTTGTAAGGGATAATGTTTGCAATTTATCTTGACTATTTGCATTCAGATCTTGAAACTAACACAAGACCAAGGACTGATTAAGGTTTGAGTCCTTTATGTTCTTATCTATGTTTCTTTATGAGAATCCTTATAATTTTGTGGCTAGTTGTTGCTGCTTTGAGGTTGACTGCATGTATCATCATGGTGCTGTAAGGGTTACACATTGTTCTTACAATCCTTATCACACAGATGCTGATTTTAAACCACTACTTGGAGTACTGTAGAATGATGAAGACCAGCGCTTTGCTAATCCAAAGATTTAATGCCAAGAGAAAATATCCCTTAAGTTCTTTGAATGTTTAAAGGGAATTAAAGTTCTTGTGTTCCATGTGCGTGTATTTGCAAAGTAGTCTTCAATGTTTCCTCCGTGTTCCTTGGAAACTCAACACTTAGAGAAGGTCAAGATTTATAAATCTGATCTGCCAAACCTTAAACCAACTAGACATGAATGACAAATACATGAAACATATTCTAGTTTGCGGTGCCTATTAGGGGTTTAATCTGTACACACTGAATTGTAACTGCTAGGACTAGAAATTCTATAAAACGGTGTTTCATTGCATAAACTAGGACAGCGTTTCGACTACTTCATTTGTAGTAAGCATACCTAAGAACTTCCAGGGAGCCTCCTCTGAGCTCTCCTTCTCACTGAGTAGCTTTGTTCATGGAGACAGGCTACCCAAGCTGTCTTTTAATGGGTTGGAAGTAGGTAACAATGGGCAGGGAGTAGGTGGAACCTGGGTCCTGGGCTAGCTGGGCTTAACATGAAGACTCCTAGGTTGAATGCAAAAAGTTCTCGGGTATGGTACTAAGGACCTGAGAAGAGTCCCAACATTTTTCAAGAAGTGTACAACCTTTCTTCCTAAAACTGTCTGCTAGCATCCTCTAGCTAGGACCCTCTTTTCCTTTTGAATCAGTTTATTATTATTATTTGTAAATATTCTACTGACTGTTATAACAGCGCTACGGAATTTGCTGACATTATATAAATGAATGAAATGGCACTTGATTCTAGGTGGGTGTTACTATTAGGTTTAAATTTGCATTCCAGAGAATTTGTGTAATGTTTAATGGGTTCCACAGAATTGTGGCTTTGTGGCTGTGTCCCCTTAGTTAACACCCACATTTATGTTTTATACCTGGGTGTTTGCAGGTGAAACACTGCTTTCCTAATACTAGGAGTCATGGTCTCCAATGTCCGGTGTGTGTGGTTGCACCTGCTTTCCACCCAGGTTTCAGTGGTGGACCTGTTTTGTTAATTACAATTTACGCATAATGTTCTTTTTACAGTTTTTATCCCACTAGTGGAAATTAATATATGGGCATTAGTATTTTTCTTTCATTTTTCTTTATTTTTTTTTTTTTTATTTTTTTTTACTAAAATGTTGAATTATGGCAACAATGAAATATTTAACCACAAATGTCACCTGTGAGCTAACCACATCCTACAAGTAAATGCCTTTAAAGTAAGACATTTTGTCATTTCCAGATAAATCTGTCTGATTCATAACCGGAATTTGTAGCTTTAAGGCAAATTTTCTTGCATCAAAAAAGCTGTTGTAAAACAGCTTAGATCAAATATATTACAGATAATATCTCCCCGCATTGGCAAAAGCCTTTTATATGTATTTGTAGTTTTATATACAATTTACATGTGATGTGATTTCCAATTAAAACACATAATTTAAAGAACAATATGTCATTTATTGCATATTGGCCCATCTATTCACTATAACGAATTTCTCACTTTCTCACTGTGGTGTGATATACAATTATCCATTCTAGAATAGCGTAAATATTTTGTGTGTTTTTAATACCGATTAGATAAGATAAACTTAATTGAGTAACATTCATTCAAACTGAATTACATATGACATACCAATGACTTATAAGTAGCTAACTCACTAATTAAGTGTCAAAGATTTCATAAAATGAATAAAGAGTATGAATGAATCGGCTCCAGACTGTGTGAGCCTCACATTTAGCGCCTTCATCCTGAAACCCCAAGATTTGAATGCAAAAACTTTCAGACCCTCCAAGGGTCAATACTTGTTGACCAGGTTTGGTAGTACAGTCTTATTTTGTACAGTCATGGAGTTACCTTGGGTATTTTAAAATAAGTGTTTTTTTAACCTGTTAAGTATGTCTATCTTAAAATCCCCTCTTGGGTAGAGTCCATCATAAAGTGTTGCTTTAACACAGCATCTCCCAAATAATTTTTAAAGTTCCATCTGGATTATTGACCTGGCATTAAGCTACTAAAATGATCAGTATCAGAATATGGATCTGGGATATTGGTTAAAAACCACAGTAGGACTTCCTTTACTTTTGATTTAAATCAAGTAAAGGAAAGGCAAAACTGTTAGAATATCTGTAGATGCCTCTGGCGTAAGGGTGTCCTCTGAAGAGTTAGTTTAATTGCATCAATGGTTCATAGTACAGGAAGCTATTTCTCTGTTGGCCTTCATTGTAATTCAGTAATGTTGTGCCAAGACGGATGAAAGATTTTGAGGATTCCTTGTGAAGAGCAAGTCATTCCACAGGTAACAGGACATCATTATTTTCACACATGAATTCCAACAAGGGCCCCTGTGTCCTCGAAACTAAAGCCCTTGAGTAAAGTTACTGAGCCAAGGTAGACGAACAGAAAGCCTTTGCTTCCCCTCCTCAATCCTCTTTCAGATTTCTGTCCTTAGGATGGCTACATTTTTACTGATCTCTTCAGTTCGTTTGTCCGACTTTAAAACAGTAAGCTTTTTCACCTAACTAGGGAATCGTAGGCTACGTTTTTACTTTGTCTACATCTCCATTGTCCTAGACTTAAACCTTTTATGCAGTGTTCGTTGTCTCTCAATTGCGTATTATTCAAAACAATAGGAAAAATGCATATCTTGGCTGATATGGTGTTTTTATGCTCGTTTGAGCTTGGCAAAAAGTAGGCTTGTTTTCCAGGACAAAAGCTTCTTGCAGAGTGAAATGCAGTCTTTCCGGTTTAATGCTTAAACTGACATTTACATAAATATTGCAGCAGCTTTTGCTAGCCTTAAATTAAGCAAGTAAGATATCCAGAGTGTAAAACACATCACCATCGTTTTTCACATTCTCTGGAAGCTTTGTGTTTGTTGGTGAGAACATGAAAAATGTCAACCCTTTGGAGTTTCAGAGGGAAGCTCAAGAAGTTAGCTGTAAAGATTTGTTAACTGGCACCGGTATGGATGAGCTATTTAATAATATATACAGTGCATCCAGTGTTCAGTTATCTCTTCTGTATGTCCTTTATTAAAATGTTTTTCAAAGGGTATGATAGTTACCTTGAATCTAAGACAAGACTAATGACTAATTAAGCAGACCAAATGGTTCCTAACTGCCTTCACATTCTAAGTAGTATGTGTTTGGAACTGGTTTAAATATTAAAAAAGAAATATAAAACATTTTAGCAATAGGTTCTCTAATATCTAGATTTTCAACGTGGATGGTCAGTTATAACTCAGAAGCTTAGGTTGGGGGTAGATTGTGTTATATGAAGATGCATATTTGTACTTTACAACAATTGTGTATATATCATTCCATAAACCAAAGTGTGGAGGGGGGGATTCTTAATATCCTTTAAACTATACTATGTCTTTGAAGGGGTCATCATTTTCAATATTTTCAAGGTTTGGTGAAGCAGATTGTGTATGCTTCGCTGATCCCTGTCTTTGACGTGTTTAATTTTATAATATCAGCTTCCTTTCTTCAGTCAGACACCAACATTTTTTAATGGTACATGGATAACTTTTTGAACCCAGCTGGGACATGTTCATGCCACTGGCACACTTGCCCGATAAACAGAAACTTTGCAAGGCCAGTGCCGTAATTTATCTCTGTTCACATCCATGTATTCATATTCACACTTTAAGGGGAAAGGTGGTCTTCCTTTGCTGCAGAAGTTACGACATGTGTATATAGTGTACAGCTAAGCAGAAAGTATGGCCAATTGAACACTCTTCTGCCTTTAAATGCCTCTAATTAAAAGTTTTGTTAAAGCAGCGGTGACTTGTGAGTGTCCCGCAGAGTTAAGCTTTCTTCTTAGAGATGCTCCCATTTCAGAAAACTGTTACCATGGATTTCCGAGTAAGCAGGACTAACAACGGTCAGCATGATTTGCAACAGGGTGCATGACAAGCAAACATTACTGCGGTTTATTTCATTCTTTGCTTTGGCTCTTTGTCATTTCAATATTACATATAACCGACCATTTAACTGACTGCAAGTAGATAAATGTTATCGTGCATCAGGACGGAACTCGTGACATCTATTGTATAATTTAAAGGAATGTGGTCATAATAAAGTAGTGTTGGTGCAATAAATCCATAGTCCACAAAGAAGGCCCATTTAGTTATACTTTTAAGTGACATATTTGCCCAAATGCAATGGATTTCTTTCTGTCTAATCTCACATGCCGGGCACTGTGGTGGACACGAGTCGAAGAAACTCTAGGAGCCGAGTGGGTTTGCTGTGGATTTGGTTGGATTTGCGTGGAGAAGCCCTGGAGCTGCCAATATAGTTACTACTATATTGTAGTTAGGATTAATACTGTATGTTAGTATGTCTGCAAATTGTAAAATAATTGTGTTCTTAAATAAAAATTGCTAAGGTCATGACCCTACAACAAATAATGGCATTTCCCCCTTGCCATCTGAATACTTAAACCACTCTGCTATATACAAGTTCTAAATAATAATAATTAACCTTTTATCTAGTACAAAATGTGCAAATAATTGTTATTGGACACAGCTACTCTGTGTTGCTTCACCATTCCTCATCCCAGCAAGTCAAAAAACTCTTCTTCTGCTTTTGTCTTTACAGCAAAGCCTGGAAAGCAATCTAACAAGTCTCATCAAGAGGAACACTGAAATGGAAATGCTGTTGGCCAAGCTTATTCAGACCTGTCAGCATGTGGAGGCGAGTAACTCAAATTACTGCAGATATTTTTGAAAGTAGTGACATGTTTAGCCAAAAATGAGAAAAAAGTGACTAGATGTCTGAGATTTATTCACACCCATTAAGTAGAAACCAGCCTTGGGCATGTATTATGGCAACTGGGCTATATTGTCATGGATGAATACATTGAAGAATTGCCCTACTTATGTATAAATGTATAACAGAAAATACTCAGCCTTATATATATATATTATTGCACACATGTGTGTATATATATAATATACATATGGTACAGCACACCACACCATGGGTCAGGTTTCATTAAAGCTATCCGGAATGGTCCTGGATCATGTACTTGTGTGTCTACATGGATTAAATATACTTCCTCAAACATGCTTCTCTAATTTGATATAAAGTATACAAATTTAGAGATCTAGTGCTTCCTTTTAGAGGATTACTTTCATCAACCGGATTTCGTAATGAATTTTATTCTGTAAAAATAAAAGGCATCTCTTGATTATACCGTTTTTTGGTTTTGGGTACATCTGCTTTTACTTTTCTGACAAACTATCGCAGAAATAAAATTTGAACATCAGGGTATCAGAAAGCAGGTTTTACATATTTTTGGCTTAAAACATTCAGTGAGGGATCACTTTGAAGCTTCAGAAAATTTGACAAAGCTCTGTCTAATTAAAAGCTCAACAGCATCTGATCAAAGGAGAGGCACAAACCACTTATGTTACCTGATATATGTATGTGGAAGCGTTGTCTTTATAAATGAAGATTTGATGAAAAAAACGCAGAAATGGTGGTTATGCATAGAAATGAATTCTAGTACGACGTTTGAAAAGTGGTTCTGCAGAAACACTGATTCACATGGGAGCAGGGGTTGTGTCAAACATTGCACCTGAATTTTTATAGAAAATTCCAAATTATTTATTTTAAGACATTCCAATGTTCAATGCATCCTACCATTAATGTCCTATTCAACAACCATCCATCTTCTGAAGTAGCCTAGTGGTCCCCTGGAGCTCCATATGTACCGAAATGTTCCCCGAAAATAAGACACTGTCTTATATTTATTTTTCCTCAAGAAGACACACTATGGCTTATCTTCAGGGAATGTCTTATTTTTATTAAGTATAGTACAACAATCTACATTTATTCAAATATACTCATCTTGTCTGGGGGTACAGATACTCAGGCCAGCAAAGCTGATGTGTAAGGGCTGGCTTCTTTATCGGGGATCCAGTGAGAACTGGGTCCAATCTGCACAGTGGAGCTGGGATGACCTCTCTGGGCTCAGTAGCAGACTGCTTGCTGAAGCTTTTCCCCTATCCCCTGGTGTTTGTGTGGGGTGAGAGAGACCCACAGACTGCTGCTGGTCAGTGCTGGGGAGCAGCAGCTTTACTGGTGTTTTGTGGGGGGTGATAGAGACCCACAGACTGTTGCTGGTTGGTGCTGGGGGAGAGAAACCCACAGTGCTGAGTAAAATGGCAGCCACAGCTTTACTTCTTCCCCCTGCTCCTCACTTCACTGAGGAGACTTTTACTTTCACTTTCTATGTCTCCTCCCTCTATGCCTCGCTGCATAGCCACGCCTATCACTATGTCTTATTTTCGGGGTATGGCTTATATGGAGCAAATGCTTAGAAATCCTGCTACGGCTTATTTTATGGGTATGTCTTATTTTTGGGGAAACACGGTAGTATGTCATGCCCTCGTCAAAAACCACAACATAGGAAGCGAGGGAAAACAACTGCAATGTTTTACTAAAAGACCTGAATCCCTTTGTGCAGCTTTTTAGTTACTAGACCACTTTTTTTGAAAAATATACATCTCAATCGTTTTTTAGACATAACCACCAGTGTTCAAGAAATTGCCCATTAACTCATTCTGCATGGACAGCTTAACAGGGGGTTGTCTTTTATAACATGAGTTGAAGTGTTCAACTGGCCTATTCCATGAAGTCACCCAACAATGTAGTCCAAGTCTTGACCTCAATGTAGTAATTGCTATACTGGTTAGTTTATTTCTAGAAATATTTTATTAGGAGCGTTATCTCTTCAACTAGTCATCGCTGGCATATGTATTTGCAATTTACTTGGTTGTGTCATGAAGCTCCTTCCTTAGGGAAGCTGGGGTTCAAGTGTGTGTTTGCACTCTGAAGCAGATTTCGTGGTTTTGCTTTCTCAAGTATGACTATAGTGTGACTACTATTACATAATACATGTTCAGTATTTAAAATTAAATTTTCTGCTTTGCGCATAATGTTGTTTGGCTACATGTGGGTGTTAGAAAGAGAAAAGTCCTTACATGTATACAGCTGCAGTTATTTTATATATTTTCCATTATCGATTATGCCTAAACACCATTTTGACAATGTGGTAAAAGTCGTTTTTCCCACACCTGTGCATAGAGCAAAACAATAAAAGCAAATTCCTGAAAGCAGCCTTTTGCAATTTGTTGTTTTTTCCCCTCAAATGGTCTCTTGGTGCTTTGCCAGAGCACCATGGGCAAAGATGTTGATATTTTAATGGTCTATGTAGGATATCCCAGTTGTGTGTTTCATTGGATCCTTTTTCCTGGGAAAAATGCCAAAAAATGGGGAAAGGAGGTTATTCTGTTGGGGGTTAACTAAGAACTATTCCCATTTCCTTGCCCAAGAGTCTTTTTGAGTTGTTTCTCCATGCCAGGTCAGTGCAAGAACCCAATAAAAGCAATTCTCCATTTTACCTGGGCTGGCTTTATTAGCTTCAGAGATTTAGAAGTAATAGAAACGCCACAAAAATACACACAACAAATTAAGATGGCTTCCGGAGCACAATGCATCAATATGTTGTACCTGTGCTTTATATCACACAGTTATACTGTATAAGATTGCATATTCCTGTTTTCTGAACTGGTGTGCATCCAGTTTCAGATGAAGCGACCTCCCTTGTATAGTTGTAAATGCCTCTTGACCCCTTCAATAATTATCATGTTTACGGGAATGTTCATCTGCCAGAGCAGATTAAATTCAATCAAACATGCCTTGGAGTCATCACATTCATATGAATACTGTATGATGATTGAATTACATGAGACCAGTGAATTAATGTAGTGTTACCTGCAGAACAGTGGTAACAAAGAGGATTTTGTTGAAGATGAAGCCTCATTAAAAAATAACTAGAACAGACATTATGTCTAAACAGTATTCTTCATTGATGATATTGGTGGTATTAGCGTGATAAAACGTCTTATCACTGTAGGTGTAGTATGGAAATCACGGAAGAACAATCAATCATTAATGTTTTACTACATCCTTGAATTTTGGATTTGAGCTGTCCTGTAATTATTTGTTATGTAAGTAAAATGCTCTCGTCTCTGAGAAGATAGAGGTTCATAGAGTTTTGCATAAATATGATAAATACTTTAGGATCTCTTAAGGGATCCACCTTAAATTGTAGACATGTCAGGGATTCAGGTGCAACAAGGTAGGAGCCCGCATCCGAGATCTCTGACAATTCCACACGTTAATGAAATAAATAACTTGGGCATTACAAAAAAATAAAATAACAGAAATCGGTAAAAAGTAAATTTATGCTTGGGGTAAAGCAAGCTGGGCTACCGTTATTCACCACCTCCTTTTCTACTCTAAAAGAAATTACAGCACTTGCCTAGTGGAAAAGCTAACGTTTGAAAAATGCTTAAAGGACCATTCATACGTGGTCCTTTTGCCTGCCTCGGCTATTTTTGTGTTCAGGAGGCCGAACACCTCTGTGTGTATGCAATATACCTGCCTCCTGTCGGCTCCAGAGCTGGCTCCACCGCTGTCGGTGGGGATCTGCATAGACCCTCATATGCATGCGTGGAAAGTGCTCTCAATTGACTTTAATGGGAATTCTTTCTTGCCACTGATTGGCAAGTTTAGTTGTACGAAAGAGGAAGAAGACTGCTACATCTAGAGATGCGCTTTCAACCTCAGGAAAGTACTTTGATGTGGACTCTCAAACACGGACATCAAGATAAATAACATACAGACTCAAGCAACATTTTACATATTTTTTCTTATTATATTACATTACGGCGATAAAGTTATCGCTTGGCTCTTTTTTCCCCATGCTTTAATAGGGGTTTAATAGTTTTTGGACACATGCGCGATTAGTAGATAGTCGGAAGATGGCCAAACTTTTATTGTCGCCGTCCATCATATCCTTTCATCACCCCATCATCTCGAAGTCCAGATGCGCAACCAACACACTCAATTCATGATGTTGAGTTGATGGACAAGTTGATGGACAACAAGTGTTATTTGTTCTTGGCAGAAACTGAAAGCCTGTGTTATCAAATTTTTAGACACCAGGGGGTGGGACAGTTATGTCAATTTCCAATTTGATGTTTTTGATTTAGGTTCATGTGAAAATGATTTTCTCTGCTGTACAGAGAATTCTCTACCCAATACTCAGCCATTAGCAAGTCGGAGGAGTTCAAGATCTCTGTTTGATGTTTGAAAACTTTTGCTTAGTCTTATGTTACCGAAATAAACATGTGGGTTTGTTCTGACATGAAACTACCCCAAGGACATTGTCCATTTTACCTTAAATCCTGCTTCACAGTCAGCTGCCTTTGATAAGCAAATGGAGGAAAATTGTATACATCAGGGTACCGATCACCATAGTCATTGGTCTGGTTCTACTTAGCATAAGATTTATGTATTTTCTGTGTTGGTGAGTAGTTGCTGTATGTTGGGACTCAAAGTGGTCAAATACATTTGATTTATGGTGGCTTGGTGACCATATATTTAAATTATTCTGAAGTTATTTTCATTTCAGAACAGGTACAGCCGTGCCCAGTGATTGTGTACCATAAACGTGTATCACAGTACCTTCTGGCCTTGTTAGCGGTACTTATAGCATGCCTGACGTTTTAGAGGATATATGTAATAGAATGCATAGTTGTAATATAGAAAGTATGTTGTATGAAGGGTCTATGTGGAGAAACATTGTCTTTACAAGCTGGTGTACACAGTACCTGACAACGTGTACAGTCTTCCTTCTTTTTTTATTTTATTTATTTTTTTATATTTTTTTTAATTAAATAATAAAACATGAATACAAAACAGTAATACAGATAATAGAAATTCTTTAAATAACATAAAAATATATCTATATTCTATCTGTAATATAGTTGTAGTATAGTTTAGCATCTTAACATTTGAAAACACAAAATTTAGCTAGGTCGAGATACTTCACATATTATCTCATGATCTAGCATAACATAACAAAAACATAACATTCATACCTCATCCACACATACTAAAGAGCTCAAATCTTAGTTTATTATAAGTTACAATAGCTAATTGGATATTTATCTGTCCAGAGTTTCCAAATTAAATAAAATGTTTGTAATCTCTGATGTGCTTGATAGTATCCATGTTCCATTAAGCATTGGAGTTTTAATTGATTAACCACCTTCTCTACGTTAATATTTTTTTTTTGTTGCCTATTTCTTGCTATAATTATCTTCATAGCTAAACAACCCTGTATTACCAATGCTCTTTGATTAAAAGATATATTAGTCAGATTCAGATGGAGATGGTGGAATATCTTTTTTAATAAAATCAGAGATTAACATAAACACTTCATACCAGGTTTTACCGCAATCCCACCAGATATGTCTAGATGTTCCATGTACTAAATTACATCGCCATCATATAGGAGATGAGCTCTGTTTAATTTTAGCTAATCTAACAGGGATCAAATACCGTCGGAGCAAAATTTTAAGATGTAATTCTGACATATTAAGGCAATGGGAGACTTTATTTATTTCTATTGCACTATTTATCCATTGTTTTTGGTCTACTTGTATATCCAGATCAGTCTTCCTTCTTCATGTGTGTAACAATCATGATGTACTGCACAGTAATACCAGTATGTGTAGGTTGTAAATACTGTAATTAGGATTTTTTGTGGGTAGTCCGGCTAAGAGACAGCACATGGTAGAGGAGGAGAACTTTGACCTCTGCTATGGCTTACATCATTTTGACGAATGGGACAGCGCCAAATTTTGGCTATGTAGTTAAAATGAACAACTTACGTATTTAGTATGTATTCTAGGGCAGAGGAATGTTATGCCTTTATTAAATTAAACATAAATTTTTGTTGTTTTAACACTTATTATTATCATTATGATAATGATTAAACAAACCTTACCTGTTATGATACTTGTCTATACACACTGCCCCATCCTCACTTTTGATAGGCTCTGATATGCATATGGATATGAAAACTTAAGACATTTGTGTAACAATTGTGCAAAACTAAGTATAGTGAGATCCATAGTGATTTTATATGTATGAACATTTTCTATATTTTTTCCCCCCCATTCTCTTCCTATGACATTCCTAAATGGAGATGTTCTACAACTCCGTAAACGTACATTGAACTACAATATAAATAAAAAAAACTAATGAAAAACATAACCGTAATACAGTTTCTCTGACATACTGATGCGTTCATAGCTAGCTGTGAAAAATGCATTAATCCAAGGTTATCGTGGATTTCAGTGAGTCATAAAAGAAGAAGAAAAAACACTCATCTAGATGGCAACAAAGAACTAAAGAAGTCATGTCATTTTTCAAATAAAAAGTAAAAAAAAAGGAAAAGAACACTTTGTACCCAAATAGCTGTAGCTTTCAAGTGAGACTTAGATGTACCATATTTGCTCGATTATAAGACGACCCCCCAAACCTGAATATTAATTTAGGAAAAAAAGAAAAAGCCTGAATATAAGACGACCCTATAGGAAAAAAGTTTTACCAGTAAATGTTAATTCATCTAAACTATTTTTTTTTTTAAATAAAAGCTATGATTGAGAAAAATATTTTGGTTTTATTTCCTTCTATTTTCCAACCTGCCCCCCAGTAATGCACATCTGCCCCAGAAATGCCTTATACCCCCTATATCACTGTGCCCCATGATATGCCTTTAAACCCTCTAAATGCCACTGTGCCCCATGATATGCCTTTTAACCCTATATGCCACTGTGCCCCATGATATGCCTTTTGACCCCCTATGTGCCACTCTGCCTCCAGAAATGCCTTATACCCCTATATGCCACTCTAGCATTTAGAGGGTTAAAAGGCATATTATGGGGAAGAGTGGCATATAGGGAGGTTTAAGGCATTCAGGAGGCAGTGGCGTATAGAGGGTTGAAAAGGCATTTCTGGAGGCAGAATGGCATTAAGGGCGTTAAAAGGCATTTCACAGAGCACTCTGCGTCCAGAAATGCCTTATCCCCCCCCCCCCCCCAAACTTACCGGTGCTTCTGACTTCTGACATTTAGTAAATTTGTAGGCGTTTTTAGGCATTTGCCTGCTTTGCCCAATGGCCATCCAGGGACTAGGGGTCAAAGTACAGCTACCGAAAAATAAGTGTTTCTTGATAAGTCCTTGGTCTCTTGATAGATTTAAAATAGTTATATGCCTATACCGTGCAATTTTAATTCACTTACTTTATTAACCTCCACTGCTTCTGGGTGGTTGTTCCATTTATCTTAACGAAACATCTTTCAATTCACTGAAAAAAAACTTAGTTTCCTCTATTAAAGCAAATCTGGTATAGATGCCTTTTTTTAAAGAAGATCTGTTGCTTTTCTTTCTTTTAAGTTGCTGCTCCTTTTTGCTTGCAGTCCTTGGGAAAATCAGTGCCGGAAATTAATTGGTATGCCGGTTCTGCCATCTTTGGCCACTGATCTTGCCCTCTATTAGGTAAAATAGTATTTAAACATCTGTAAAAAAAAAATAATACAGCAATTGATGAAAAAGAAGCACAATGCTGCAGTGAATTAAGCAAAAGTTTTGACTGTAACAATTCAATTTTTAACACATTACCTGTTACTGTCTGAATTATACTTATAGTACTATGTTCAATAAATGTTCGTTACCAGGCCTGGACCGGCAAACTAGGCAAATGATTGAGCCACACGTATAACTTTACTGCTGCTCTAGGGCTGGTTTGGGTGTGCAGCTGCTGGCGCGATACATGCGGTCTCTCGCTGCGAGTGTGTAACGGCGTCTCCATTTACGGCCCCTGCTTGGCCCTGTTGGATACATGTAAGCTCCTCTTGACTACTTTTGTAGTTAGATATACTGTACTTTATGGTATATTTATCTACTGTCGGTATTTAAAACAAAGAGCTGTTTGGTTAATTTAAAGCGCTATGGGTCATGTACAAGTAATCCGCACACTCAAGGTGATGGGAGACTTAAAAAAACAAAAAAAAAAAAAACTAAAATAGGATGATGTTCCAAGAATCACACCAATTCACTAACACAAACCTGTTAAGACTAATTGCACGATTAGCATGGTTTTTACACACCCTTTTGTCTCCACAGAAGCACATATGAGCCATATTTAGAATTCCCAGGTTCTCCTGCTTCCTGCCAAATTACCCGGAGCAATGATCGTTAAACTATACACCAGCCGATATGTCAGCTTTCCAGAGCAGCGCAGGTGTTACTCCGTGGGCTGAGCGTTATGGTGGGAACCAGGAAGCTAGTTATTGTCCCCCAGGACAATGAGGGGAACTCATCAAAGTTTTTTTTTTTTTAACCATTGCGTTTTACTATAAAATAACTTTACATTAACCCATTACAGAGATGGAAAGGGAGGCTTTCTGCTCTGGCGATAGAATGTCGGCACTATGACTTTGTGCATTAACACTGGCGCATAGCACAATCCGACATCTGCACCTGTTATGTGTGGCTGAACAACTCTGTGACCGTATGTAACGCAAGTGCCATTATAAGATGCCTTCTGCACATGTACAACGCCTATTATTATATGGGAGATCTGCTCTAACTGCAGCACTTGATAAAGCTATTATTGCTGTAAGCGATCCAAGATTCCATGTATTAACAAAGTTGATTGGGATGAGACATTTGGGGTTTCCTTGGCAAATTTGGGTCTAATTTCCCCAAAAACATTAGCAACCTGTAATGGTCATGAATTATTGGCATGAACTCAAGAATTCCT
This sequence comes from Spea hammondii, assembly GCA_029215755.1. Lineage (NCBI taxonomy): Eukaryota > Metazoa > Chordata > Amphibia > Anura > Pelobatidae > Spea > Spea hammondii. The sequence continues at coordinate 115,462,280 of JARDYJ010000002.1, forward strand.
GCAATGGATATTCTCCAAAGACAAATTATTAACGGCCTTGTGGTTTAATTCTGCGGGATGTCTTGGGAAAGTGAATCCACCTTATTTTAGTCTTTACTTCACATGTCTATAGAGGAGCTGCTCTTTTAAGATAACTTCAGTGGGAGAGGAGCCAAGAACAGATTCAGGCTGCACAAAGGTCTTCCTGTCTGCCTGACCACCCCAACTCCTCTATAAATATTTTTTGAACAATTAGATAGAGGAGAAGTATTTCTTTGAATAATAAATGCATGCCGTGCAAAATTCATCCTATGAGGATCTCGCTGTCAAAACAGATATTCTGGAGCTAAAAAGGAACTTTTCCAACAACCACATCCTCACGGTAGCAGAGACATGCCTGTACATGCACAATACATACACGGTGTGTAACTAGCCAAACCTGGACTGGTCTGCCAGGTTACCTGAGAAGTATTTTCAGTTTTCATGTAATACTAGGTTCTCTTTGGTTATAATGTTACTAGTATGAGAGATTTCTGAAAGTATGAAAATCAGGATGCCTATAATCCAGGAAGGATATATAACATATTGATCGATACGGTACAATGCTATTGTTTGATTACCTGCTAATTATTTTATCAGTATGGAGCTGACTTCCTCTTATTCTTCTCTGATTTAATGATATCTGGGCACCCCAATTGGTGCTTTCTTCCATGGTATATCAAGTTGAAAGTAATTAGACCCATTTAGTTACCACCATTACCGAGTCACTACATTAACATCTTGTGTGGTGGACTATTGAAGTTAATATTTGGGTCAGAGTCAAGTTTGTTAATTAGAGAAATCCTCTGACAGGCTTATGGCTCTTGAGTGTGATATGTATTTATTTATATATATATATAATATATATATATAATCTTTGTCTAGCTCTTTCTATATTTCATGAAAATGCTGGACTGCCTTCCAATTGGTTTGGTTTCGTCAACAGAGCACAAAGAACTCTGTGTTGTATATGTGCCATATGGATACTTGTGAGAACCGAAATCCTAAACAAGAGGAGGCATTTCAACTCGGTTCACTTTTCTAACTCTCCCTTCAACACATTCTGGGATTAGCCCCATTCTTTGGTTCATTCGTTTTTGCTTGCCATTTTACGTTACTCCTAGAAAAGATGGACTTCAAGGATGAAAACTGGAAGTCATCTAGATCCCAAGGGACATTTGGGCGAGACAGATGCTCATTCACTAGCTGATTATGAAATTCATGAATGTAAATGTAGATGCTTCAATACTTAAGGATTGGGTAAAAATGTGAAAATCTAAATACTAAGCTATGTGATGCAGTTCTTCGCTCCAACCTAAATTGTAGAGTCTTGCAATGTAAGGGAAGGCTCAGGACAAAAGACTAATTTATCTTCTGCAGACACGTATGTTGTCTTACTCGTGAGGTAGGGGTGAATTCTGTTTACATGGAACCTCAAATATTAAAGTTATGCTGACATTGGTTGCCCTTGAGGATTATATTAAACAATCTAAAGGCTTATGTTTAAAAATCTGCCCTGTATTTTTAGCAGCTGGCAGGAAGCCTGTTCATTTTACCTTACAATCTCTTTTTTTTGCGGCTCACAGCACTGTAAAAATAAAGATACTTTTGGAGGTAACTCCGCAACATAAGGGGCATAAAATATAGTGGATTTCAATTCCTCTCACTTCAGAGTTACTGCCGGCACCAAGAGAGCAGCTGCTATTTGAAATATGGATATTGATGTGATCGTGTCAAGTTCAACCACCTCGTCTTGATGGAGTGGCGGCTACAAGTGAGGGTTTTGCCGCTGTGAGTTTTAAAGGCAGGGAAAGAGATTACAGGGGACCGTGTCAATATACAGAGCTATCGAATTGACTTCCCGTGTAAAAACATTTATGTCAACGCTTCCTTTTCCCTATTAACCAAGCCGTGCTATATGAAAATAAGCGTTCTATACTTCATAAGGGGAAAAATATCGGTGCGGCTCCTTAAAAACATGTTGGTATTTAAAGGGGAAGTAAAGTATGTGTATGCATGTATATTTTTTTATTTACAGTAACAGTAATTTACCGTACGGCTGCAGTCTACAGTCTAATATGTAGCCCTAAGGGTTAGTCACTTTAATGGATCTTGAGCATGGTCCTCTAGGGCAATAAGGCCCAGGAACACTGAATTGCAGCAAAGTGCGAGATCTAGCTAAGCCAGGCTCTGGAAAACCTCCCACAAACCCCTGTGTTCCATTACCACTCAAAGTTTTTATTCAGTGGGTGCAGTTTTCTGTGTCATTAGTAAAGTCATCAATAAATTGGCAGTGATTGATCAGTTCATTTCTGTAAAAGGAATGATCGTGGCTTGGATGGACACGGTCTCATAATGTCATAATAACATGTCAAGCAATAGGCCCGTGTAACAGATGTTATACATTTTGTTTAGATGCATTTTGCACTCTAATGGCCGGACACAGTCCCTGAAGAGAATGTGAGTAATTGAAATTGAAGTTGGAAAACATTTTTCTCCTTTCACACTCCCTCACTGTGCAATAAGTTTATAGCGTTCCTTTCTTTGGTGTTTTCCTTATCTTGGATTGTATATTTCACCATGAACTGTCTTGTGTTAGATGAAGCTTACAGAACAGGCCAGCTGCTGGAAGTCACAGATTTAAAGCCTTTCTCTAGATCCAACCTCATATGTATCTCTCCTTTGTGTTCCTTTTCATTCTGTCAGCATCTTGCTTTTCTTTCCCTTGTGCATTCCAGGTCTCACTTCATTAAGGCTTTACGTGCATTTAGAGACCCTTGTGAATCATTTTGGCTTCCCCCAGCTGCCCATATTTGGCAGGCTCATAACTCATCAGCCAAAGGAGATAAGAAACAGATTTTTGTGCCAAACCGGAGATAATCGCATGATGCATTTTAGAACACCTCAGCATTTTGGTAATGGTGTGATCATCGTAAATACGAACAAGGCCCTGTGTAGACTTCATAACATAAAAAGTTAAAAGACAACACTTTGAAAAATATGGTTTTGTAATTGCGGTATGGATAACATCTGTTATTGCTGTGAAGCATCTCAGTATCCTTTTGTCAGAACCAGCACAATGGGAACTGCCTAGGCGTGCTTCATAGCCTGACCGTGGTGGCCCTTTCTTCATCTACTAACTTAATCTGCTTGACATGCAGTTTAAAAGGATGTACATGCCCTACAAGAGCTGACCCATGTGGGCTACGTTTTTTTTTCTTTCTGAAACTGTTCCTAAAGGATTTTTTTATTTTTATGTATGTATGAGGGTATGGTGTGGTATAGAGCCACACACTTCTCTTTACTATCTACTCTCTACCTTTCTGACTTTACAATCAAAACCAGGTTGACTTCAAGCTGTAAAAGTACCAATGCTTTAGAGAATGGTCATCACCTTGGGTTCCTATGTGGATGACTCGTTGTAATGATTAATCTTAATGTGACAGCTTGTGTACTTCAACTTAATGTCCACACACAGCCACTGCTATTTAAAGTAACACAACAGTAAATATTCTGTCGGATCAAAGGGAGAAAATCAGATTCAAATGACTGGTGAATAATAAGCTTTGGGGGAAGTACTACAGAGTAAGTGCAGGCTAATAAATGGAAGTACTCTTGGGATAAAGTAAATAGGGAATTGAAAATACCACATGGGGAAAGGGGTCTCGATTAGGACAATTCAGTTTACTGGCATGCATTTAGATTGCGTTCTTTTGTCTCATTTTCGGTTATTTTCCATGCAGTCAAATGTGTATATTTGATTCAAATGTTATAGCTATGTTTGGCTAATTTTCTGTCACTATTTATCACTGTACGCCAATGTTTAGCAGTGAGAAAGATACAATGAAGCAACCCTGGTGGTAGGAGAGAATAAGAAAAACGAAGAGGAGATTGGCTTATTAAGGGGATAGGAAGTATTGGGTGAATGGAGGAGAGAGAGATGGTCATCATGCAAAGGTTTATTCTTTGGAGATGAAGTAGGGCCAGACATGGTGGAATAAAAGACTGGTAGTGTGTGATTTGGAGGTGAAGTGAAGGAGAAAGAAATAGTGTCTGAAGGGACCTCCTAGGACCTTGCAAGCTTATTCTTTGAATCTACTGCTCCCCTAAAAGCTATTGTAAAGTTCTTACTCTTGATGTAAAAAAGGTTAAATCCCAAAAGATAATTGCAATGAATCTTACTATTTTATTTCAGGTATTTTCTTTATAACAATCACAGTCTCGTATGAGTTTTTTGTATCAGGAGTCAGCAATCTTATTGGTTTAGTGATTTCAGCAAGTTCGATGGTTTTTACGATGCATGTTGGTATTTTAATGAAGAGCGGACGTAATGCTGATTGAAGTTCTTTTTTTAAAAGGATAAATATGTATTGGAGTCTTTTATATAGTTGATTATTTTACTAAAAGAATGTTAACCCATGCCGTTCATGGGACTATGCTAAAAGTATCTATAAAAATGCTTATTCAATTCAAGTGAAAGGATGATGCATTAAGATGGCAAATATGCCAAATACTGCACTTGCAATATAAAAATAAATGGGAACTTTAAATGAAGCTACTCGAAGGTCTACCTGGGTGACTGGCGTTGTGGAGGGCAGGTCTAACCAACCATAGGCAGGGCTAGCCCCAAAATTCATACCTAGGATCTCTCTGGGTTCGATCCAGAATCTCCAGGTGAAGCCTTGCTGTCTTGGGATCTGTAGTAAAAGTAAAATAATTAAGTAGTAGTGAAGGGCATTTAGCATGCATAGCCCCTGTGTGTGTTGTTCTTTTTGCAAGCAGCCTCCTGGCAAATGCTACTGATGCTTTGATGCATTCTTCCTCGGCTTACTGGCCTGTTAATACTGTGGATTCCCAATGTATTTCGCGATTACCGGTACTAACATAATTCCTGTAACCTTTTCTCTTTGGCATTAGCTGCTTTGGGGGAAAGATTGTAGGACGGGTGGAGCACAGGATACACGAAGTAATCTGGAACACAAAACTAGAAACACAGCAAATATCTGAATTTCCTGTTCATGAATCGACCTTCTATCATTATACAAAATATATTATAAATGCTTTAGTATACCCCAAACATATGTGAAATATAGTTTAAGCTCAACATGTACACATGGTTAACTTAGTTTTGCATACACTGCATGGAATATGAATGTGTGAACACAAAGTTACATACCTAAAGACATGGCTGCTTTTCCCCATGCTCCTGCCCTTGCGGGCATTGGGGGGCCACTGTGGTAACAAGTGAAAGGGACTAGAGCCAAGTACAGCATGGGGAAGCAGAATGGGGAGGGCAGCTGATACATTTAGAAAAAAATAAACGGTTGGGTGAAAAAAAGAATCATTGTTCTTTTAAGCTAATTGCCTGCTGTAAGCCCAAAGCATCCCGATTCTGATCCCATCCCTTAGTATTAACATCTGTTAACACAAGCTAAAATAAACACATCTTCATACCCAGAGTCATGCTTACCACAAAGCACCAACAGCATTAATCATGCGTACTTTTACTACATTCTAACAACTGCTAGTAGTGATAACAATGGGACACTCCAGCCATCATATGAATTTTAAGGCGTATGATAGCTATGTCTCCTTTAGATGACCATCGTCTCTCCGTTACTAATACATGGAGGGTTTTAGCAGAAGTTCCCCATACATGGACCTTGGGACTGCAGGAGCTGTGTACAGCCAAACAGAGCTTCACTGTCCATCACAGTCCCACTAAGGAAGAATGCAAATTACAAGTCTCTGTGAATCGTTAGACATCCCTGGTCTAATAAGCCAATAATTTAAGAAAATTAGATGAATGAACGAGACTGTAGAGGCTTTAGTTCGGTCGGATAAATGTAAAATACAATGTACTTGGGATGTGAAAATGCATAGGCAAAATATAGTGTTGCAATTAACGACAACAGAAGAGAGGAAAGTTTTGAATGGTTGGCACAATACAAATAATAATGCTAATAATCAAATGCCTTTTTTCTCTTTAGGTGAATGCGTCCAGACAAGAGGCCAAATTGATGGAAGAGAGCGACCAACTGATTGAAATTATTCAGCAGAGACGTCAGCTTATCGGAACAAAAATTAAAGAAGGAAAGGTAACACAATTTCTGTTTTTATATGTTTTGGAAGTTTCTGTTTGATTTGTTAATATTTTTTTTAAATATGTATGGTTAAAAATTGTTGTCCATTTCAGAACTACAAACATGTAACTCATTGAGATCCTATGACGTATTTGAGCCTAGACCTTGGGACTGAAATATTGATAGTTCTTGGGTAATAAAAAGCTAGTATTGATCACAGATCCTGAGTGCCAGGCTTATCATATTTTCTTTACGCCACTGAGCACTTCATCAGTGCATTAACTAGTTTAAAAATGTGTGTACTTTTTTCCCCCCATATATATCTTCCTCTGTCAATAAAGTTACTTATATTTGGACTTAAACACATGCTCACCCGCATATATAAAACAAGGGAAGAACTGGCAAGGGAGACAGAGCCTGTTTCTTGGATAAATATTCCAAAAGACTAGAACATTGACGTCTGCAGAAAGCAAAACTTGGCTGCTTTGCTTTTTTATATTGTCGGCACATGACAGTGGCATTGACTACAAAGGCATTGCAAGTTGTTCAGCTTTCTTGTAATTCTGACTTCAAGTCAATTAGAGATTGACCTCTTCTGTTACATGGCATCTTGTGTCTTGCTGTGCCCTTCTGGTATGTGGTATTCCTCCAAAGTTAACTCGAAATGTCAAGCCAAGTAGTGGTTTTATGGGAAAACTGCAGCATACAAGCAAAGTCCAGTGCGGTTTTAATGGTTCAATAAGCTGTCATGCTCTTCTAATTAACTTAAGGGGAAAAGCCCTTTTGGCAATAAGTGATGTTAAAGTGTTTGAAGAATCAGATTTCAAGAAGTGGAAATGACAGAAGTAGTTGTGCGTGGCTTTTTAAATACTCTACTTTCTACCTTTTATTTTTTGAATATATATTTTCAGCTGAAAAAATGACTTTTGTAATATCTTTGGGTTTATTTTTTCTGTGCTGCTTCTTGGTACATAATAATTCCACTCAACCGTACCAAAATAATGTTAGTACCATAATACAGTAGTCGGCCATCACTAAATAAAAACAACAAAAAAATAAAGTAAAAAAAGATACATAGATAAAGCTGAAGGCCACCTCTCAAAATTCCATTTGTCTTTACTTAGCTCCAAAAATCTTTAGGTAGGTTATATATTTTCCTTATATGATGATGTGAGGATTTTGATGCTAAGGACCTTAAATGCTTTAACAACCAGCAGAACTTGGAATCAATGTGGTCCGCAACGCCTTTGCAGGTTTTATTAAGTTTTGTAAAGTCAGTTGACTAACTGAAGCCTCATTGCATTAACCTGTAAATGTTTTTCAATCAAACCCATTTTGAGTGAGGCAACTATTTAAAACGGCAAAAATTGCCCCTTTCACCACTTGCTGGACACACCTCTCCTGTTCTTCTACAACTGGTGCTTCCCCTAATAATAGATCTTTCTCACATTCATTAGCTGCTGACCCTAAACATTTGTTGTTGTGGTTTGCAAACTAAAGCTTTTTGGTTTGAGTTTGCAAATCTCTTAACTTTCTTCTGCCTCATAATCCAAATATTTTTTTGCTTTGTCTGCCAAAGGGATCAGCTATTGCTAGTACAGCATTGTCAGTCTTGGCAGCACTGATACTTTAGAGTCCAAGCAAAAGGTTGGGGATGTTAAGAAATGGCTGTGATTACAAATGCAGGGAATTCATGGGAGTGACAGGTATGATTATCTAAATCCTGGTGATTGATTTTGTTTCCTTCCTAGAAGTAAGTAAAATTCTACGTGTCAGCATCAGGAGCTATAAGAAGTCTGTTTTCTCCCACACATAATATGATAATATTTGTTTTTCCCTCTGGGTCACATCAACAGGGAAAGAGTGAGTTGGTCATCACGACTAGACTTGCAGACCATGAAAAAATGTACCTGAGCGTGGTCTCTGCTGTATTACACACACACCAGAATGAGAGTGTTAATCTACTGAATTCTATTTGATAAGCCCTTTTTTAAAGAGGTTTCCTGCTTTGTTACACATAACTACAACTCATTGAACGTTCACAGCCTCTTGGCTACGGTCAAACGATCCTTGATCGTTTGACCTTAAAGAAGCACCAAGAAGCTCCTGCTAAAAGCCCCAAGGTGCACTCAAGCCCGTAGGGAGGTCTGGTCTGCGCCCACTGAATTATTTGTAATAACTGCGTTTTGATGCCGCTGATAAGAGCACAGATGCTCCGCTAAATAAGATATAAGGACGACCCTGCTTAAACGTACTTACAATCTAGAAGGTTTCTCTGAAAAGGCCAGTGAATAATTTTTATTTTATTTTTTGGTGGAATGGAAGGTTGTCCTTTGGGGCTCCTACCTTTCCTTCAACATTTTTATTCTTCCCCTGTTTGGAGGGGAAACAAAAAGATCGAACCCTCCCATTGGCCTTTTTCCTTTGGGTAGTGTGGCGCTAGAATAAAAAATTTTGATCCAGTTAGCCATTGTGCCAATTTCAGAGCACTTTGTTTTCACCCCCTTCTTCCTCAAGAGGAATGGGACTTGCATCGAGGGCTTCAACATTTAATCCATCTGCAAGATGATTGTGGACCATTTGATCCACGGAATGCTGATTGGCCCATAGCTTGTGGGGATAGCAGCTTAACCTGATTTCATGTAAAGCTATAGGAGTGAATCTAAATCGTTTTGGTCCTCTGTCATACTAAAAAACTGAAATATATCTAATATATATTAGCAAAAAATGAGTAGTATGATTCGAGCAGCAGTCCGTTTCCTAGATAATTTCTAGATGATTTTCTATCACCAAAAAAAATAAAGCAACAGGTAGATGCTGGAAATACCATTGTCTATTTTTAAAGCCATCATAGCGTTAAGAGGTCATCTAAAAGCAAGTGTGTAAGGAAGTGACAAGGAGTAGGGAGGGAAACAGACCATCTGTGCTTATTTTGGCTCTCATTGTTCTGTTGTGTGCTTTGTTTCATGATTGTGAAGAAGAATGAATGTACACTGGTCTATTATAATTAGCACATAAATGCTAATTTACCATTGTATACGTGAGAAAGTTCTCAAGGGACTTTTTGTAGTAGGAGAGATTATTTTGTAGTCTCTGTTCCTCTCTTACAAGGAAGTTGACCATTTAGCAGTATGGTAATGTAAGGAAGTTCTGTGTGTGTTCTTAAACGCTACGTCTGAAAACCCCCCGCTCATCTCGGGGTCTCCGGTACTTAAAGCCACCTAGTGCTTAAAGCCCCGTGTGAGTAGTTAACCAGGATTTATCAAACAAATTACCTAATACCGAACAGTTTAGTCATATTTCAGGTACAATTTGTCAGGCCACATTCTCCAGACTGTTTTCATTGCATACAAGAACATTCCATGCTGTCATATTTTTTTGTCTTGATATATTTTAATTGTAAAAAAAGGGAAATAGACCCATTCAAATTTTAAATATTTACATTAAAAACCACTTACTAAGCATAATGTGGTTTTCTGTCTCTTGCCGGTCTACATAATATTCTAGTAGTAGCACAGATCAGCTAAGTATGTGTAACAAGTTTGCTTGGAGTGGTCTTCAACGGTATAGGTCAATGAGTATTTTGACATTTTTAGCATTTAGTGTCTTGAGCTTTAAGTCTGATAGTTTGGATCAAGCCTGTTGACTTTAATGCTGGTCTGTTACATACACTAAAGTTAAAGTTTTTAAAATAGTATTAGAATGGCTTGCTAAGTCATACAGTAACTGTTTTCTGTTTCTATCATTTTCTTTTAAACTAGGATGAAACTCGCAGTCCATCAAGGGGGGGCTGTTAAGTTATCCACAATGACTTTAAAGACTTAAAGTTCAAAAATACTCGGCAAACATATCTAAGACTGTCCTGCAATTTACATTTTTCACAAGTATTCACCACTGGTAGTAACAATGTGACGGATCACCTTTATAAATAAATATTTACTTAAATGCTTAAAAAAGGCAGAAAATAATATTTATTGGGCTACCCTGCTATTTTATTTTTTAAGGAAAGACACTTTTGCACACGCCAGTTATTCTGTATAGAATCCCTGCTGGGCCAGCACGAAAAAAGCAGATGTGCTCAAAATATTTCAACATTTTGAATCCAGTGCTGGCTCCCGAGACCTGTAAGAATATGTATAAATATGTGTATTGTATTTTTTCTTTTCTCTGTGTGCATAACAAAAACAAAAAAAGAAACCCAATTACTTTAGCATACAATGCACAAAATCTGAAAATTCCTAAAGTGTTGAAATTCTTATTTATGGTAGAAACTTTCTGCAATGCAAAATAGTATGTGTGTGTTTTAGTAAATAAATCATTATCAATTAATGATATATACAATTTTAAACCATTCCAATTAAAGTACAATACATACAATAATACATATAAATATAGATGTATAACATTGATTTATTGCTGGCCCACAGAAAATGTTTAATTATAAAAGCACGTTACATAATTCAGTGGTAATTATTTGTTTTGTGATCCTTGGACACTACATACACCAAATCTCTCTACTTATTATTACTCAACTTATTACTTATAAATTGCTTAAGTAAGCGTTTTATAGTATCATTTTTTATTTGTTTAACTCTCCTTAGTAGAATTGAATTTAAGCTCTGATTTTTAATATAAGGATTTTTTTACGATTAAATATGGCTACGCATTCTTCACAGTTCTACTTAGAAGAATGTCAGTGCTTCCTAACTGCAAGCCCCCTCCGCATGGTTTTGGGGGTTGCCGAGGGGCCGCGATCTACACGATGATATGACTAATTTTACTCACGGTGGGATCCATTCACGAAAGCGAGTGTAGTAGCTTCTATACATCATGAAAGCCCAACCCCCATGAGCTGCTGCCCAACCCCCGAAGAGCTTGACTGGCCCTGTATAATATATAGCGAAATCAGTGCAATTTCTCCAAACTCTCCTCATCCATTGAGTTATACGTAATACGGGGCCAATTCAGAGCTTCTTGCTGGAGAAATCTGCTGGTGTTGGACCTTCAAAATGAATTATGAAGTGAAAGAGCTCTGCTCCCAAGTCTCCCAAGAATAGTGAATAGGGGACTGCTTCATTCTTTCTGTGCTCCATCTTAAACGTTCCATGAAATTTCCTTAGCATTATATTACAGTCTGTGTTATATAAAACGTGCTTGTTTTTGGCTTGCTGGGGTAGTTTGTGGCCCGTATACATAGGCAATATGGTAAGGTTGCCCTATGTGCCCAAAGTCCTAAGCTTGTCAAGAGAAGACCAATCCCAGGTCTTATTATATCATGGTGTTATTTCAGGAAACATTTTCATTATTGTGAGGTACAAATTGTGTGTTTGGCCTCTTTTTTTTCTGCATAGTCACAGTTGTTAAAAATCACTGGCTAACAATTTTTTTTCCTCTTTTCCCTTCTTTTTCTAAGGTCGTGAGGTTGAGAAAGTTGGCCCAGCAGATAGCGAACTGCAAGCAGTGCATAGAGCGCTCTACCTCGCTTATTTCGCAGGCCGAGCAATCTTTAAAAGAGAATGATCATGCTCGCTTCCTTCAGTCCGCCAAGAGCATCACAGAGAGGTAAACAGATTTCAGCATAATCTGTCATTTTCTCCTCGGGCAAACCGTGTTCATGCCATGTTACGTAGGCCCACAGAGAGCTCATATTGACAGTGACACATGTCAAGGAGTTTGTTTATTTTTGTTGGATATCAGAAATGGATGTTACCGCTTGAACCAAAGGATCCTTGTTTCTGAATAGAAATAAGAACTAAAACATGTCCCATCTTATCCTTAAAAAATAAATAAATAAATAAAAAAAAAAGGGAAAAAAAGACAAACACATAGCATATAGGGGTATTGCTCATTCGTAGCCATGACTAATTAAGTCCCAACTTTTGAATAATTAGCAAATTGGTCAGTTATATAACTAGGTACCCCCCAAAACGTATACATTATTATTAACCCCTTAATGACATGTACGGCCTCAAAATGCATTGTTTTCAATGGGTTTAGGGACCGCCCATTGTCCTTAAGGGTTAATTAGACAAGGAGAATTGATCAGAGAATCAATAGTTGCTATTATTTTAAAATTAGAACGGAGTTCTTATGCTAATAAGAAAATAGGTTGACTTTAAAATGGTAAATGTATATGCTTATTAAAATGCAGAGCAACACAGAAAAACACATTTCTATTGCATGAAAACGTAATTTGTACTTTAAAACTATACATTCGCATGTGATTGTTTTTATGGGGATCAATCACATTATTCTTTAGCCCAAAATGGGAGCTGGAAAATGTTTTATTTATTTTTTTATATAGATATAGGTATAGATATATACACATATAGATGAAACAAAATTAAATCAACCATAAAACCGCCCACATGGAGACTATATCTTGAGAGCTTCAAGACTTTCTCATATAAACATTTTGTAAATTATTTAAATATTAAATCATTTCCATGTACATCTGTTGCATTTTAATAAGCCATATCAACTTGAAATAGCGTTGTCTTTTTTTTTGTTTAGCCATCTTGACTACAAACAGATAAATGATCCAATGTTCTCAATCACAAGCCCCGCATTAATATGGCAGCATTAAAAGAAACAGAAACTGATTTGTTTTTAGGCACAAAAGTGTCCCAGCCAAAATATTTTGGATAGAAAATCTACATGTGTAGATAATTTATGGAGTAACTTTCCCAGAAACCATAATCTTGGCCGTGGCTTCGCCAGACTTGGCTTACAGACATTCGTTTTGATTGTAACATGTGAAAGAGAGATCAACATGGGAGGAATAGAATATTTTTTTAAATATGGAAAAAACAAGATATTTATGTGCCAGAGTAATTAATATTAATATCTGATCGTTTTTTATATACTGTTTTTGACTGAAGGCAGCGCAAATGGGGATATATATATTTATTATATCAGTATTCTCCCAGTTTGTATAGTTGCATCATAGATTTTATATTTAAAAAAATCCAGGGACACATATACATACTGTAGTCCATTATTTTATTTTGCTGCTAGCCTTGTTGTAAGAGCACTTTATTCATCATTTTATTCTGGTGAAGGACACTGGGAGAAGTCATTGTGATAGATGTCCAATGAATATTATCGGCTTTATAGCAACGGTTTTAACAGATCAGAGATGCTTGTCTTAGTTACCAATTTTCAGACCACATATGAAGTAGCGTGCAGTTTCTTGTTCATGTAACATCATGTCATGCTTTGCCCATGTTAATTGGTAGTAGTGACTTCACCCATCTTTTCCCACGCAAGCTTTGGTCGTAGAGTTTGCAGGACAGTTGTAGTTTCAACTCCTTGACTTAATATACATTATGAAGGGTGAACAATGGGGAACATCTGTAATGCACAGTCAGATCAGTGAGATCTCCTCACTCGTTGGATTAAGCCCTTCTTACCATTGTTGGCTATTCATAAAGAATAGTGAGGTGAGGGAGTTGGAACCACAACTCTTCTACAGCCTCGCCTAGAAGAGTTGAGTTAACCACCACCATTTAGGCTGGCAGGATGTTCCAGTTTCCTTTCCTTCCTTTTATACTCCCTTGGACCTACATGACCCCCTCACTACCCCCTCACTACCTTAACAACCAGATAATGTTACAGAAGTCTTTTAATGACCATAAGAAATTTAAGGCAAAAAAAGTTATGCGCAACTCTCCAAAACTTTTTTTTAAGTGGCTTCAGTTCGTAAAGACATTCTTAATGCCGTAGCTTTGCTGTATTATTTTTTTCTTTTCTTCCGAGGGACCTGTTTTGTTCATTAAGATTCGTATGTCTGGGTAATGTACAAAACAATAAAAACATTTTTAGCATATTGTACCTACAAATTATACTTAATGGCTGTTGAAGACATGTTTTCATCATCTAAATCTCAAATAAAAAATTGGTTTTTAGAACAGTGGCTCGGATATCAGATTCAGAGCTTTTTTCCTGTTTACCATTGCGATTTGTATCGCAGTAAATTTTTTTTCCGTTAAAGAAATTCCCATATGCCCTTGTGCTTGTCAGCAGGTAATAGTGATTTTTCATGTAACAGTGAATTAAAGACATTGGGTGTAGCTGGGAATTGTCTGTCTCCAAAAAGAAAAATGTGAATTAATTTTTATTTCTTTTTTTTCTTTCTTCCTGTTTTCAGAGTATCAATGGCAACCGCATCCTCTCAGGTGCTTATTCCAGAAATCAACCTCAATGATACGTTTGACACTTTTGCATTAGATTTTTCCAGAGAGAAGAAAATGTTAGAATGTCTTGATTATCTAACAGGTAAGGCTATGATTACCAATTATGCCCTAACCCAACCGAGTCCTTTTGTGGAAGTTAACTTTTCATTGTACCATCTTAAAAAAAAAAATAAGGGACCTTTGAGGGCCAGAAATCCTTCTTCATAACATGAGAGTCTGTTTGTAGTTCATTTGTTTTTCAATACAGAAAAGAAATGTAATGTAGAAGTAAAGCTAAAAATTCACATTTTAACATAAATATTTTGTCTGTCTTCGCAGCACCAAGTCCCCCAGTTATAAGGGAGGAACTCTGCACTGCTTCATATGACACCATTACCGTACATTGGACGTCAGACGATGAATTTAGTGTTGTTTCGTATGAACTGCAATATACCATCTTTACCGGACAAGCAAATGTAGTCAGTAAGTTCAACAAAAGGTTTGCTTGTTGACTTATGTTCAGTGGACAAAAAAAAAGTTACGTTAATTACAGGATATGGCAATATAGTGTAGTGTTGAGTAAGTTTGTGCTTTGTTTCTTATTACTAAAGTTGGTTTTGCCAGCTCAATTGAATGTCACCATTGTCCATTATCTTGCAATATACTGGCGCAGTCCCACCTTCTAGTCTGAATTTTTAACACTTTTATAACTAAATTAGGAAACATTAGAAATATCATCCGTAGTGTTGTCAAGCGCCCAAACCCTTCCCAAAACCTTTAATAAACCCTGCTGTTTCCCTGTCTTTAGTTTGATTCTATTTCATCAGAGTTTTTCAAGCTAATTTAGTCGGATATGGCCTTGTTAGTATTAGTGGTCGGCAAACATAGAGTTAAAGAGAGAGATCTTTAGTCATTAATATGTCCAGAATTCAAAAGGGAACATATATTGAAATAATGTGAAATACAGCTTAAAGGAATAGTTATGTTTTTATGCTAATATACGGTTTTCACCGGCACTTTATACTTGGTTTGTGCCGATGGCGCAGCCGATACGTCAGCTGGCAGATTAAGAAAGCAGCTGCCGAGAAAAAAGGAACGAGCAACAATTGTAACAAAAATAGCCCCATTGATCCCTGAAAGAAATACATTGTCGTGACTATCCCTTTAAAACGGCTCTGCTTTTCATATATTGTTTTTAGACGGCCGATATTGATATAGTCCGGAGTCGCTTAGAAATGTAATTGTTTAAAAAAAATAAAAAATGGTGTCCATTAAAATAACAGGAAATGAATCAGAAATACGTTGCAGACCTTGTTCATGTTGTAAATGATTTTTAATGGAATATCCTCAAAATACTTCTGAATGAATATATATGTGTATGTATACTTATTTATATATGTGTGTTTGTGTGGTATGTATGTATATATATATCATTCATACACACAAATGCCAAACAATGAGAGAAACAAATTATTGCTACATTACTTTACATTAAATTAAAAAAGGCATTAACCCTTTAACTGCCTCTTCACTTTTAAAGGGATTATTTCCTGTTGTGATATATATATATATATATATATATATATATATATAGGCATTTTTATATAATCCATTTTGGGGATTTTTTTTTTTAATTTTCCTACAGAATTGAGCCAAACTAATTGCTTAATTATTAGAAGACAGCAGTGTAGACAGGGACTCTTGATACTCAAAATACGCGTTAATAAGATTTACTTGTGATAATTGCTGCGAGGAGTGCACAGCAAGAAGCTGTCGCCCACGGCTCGCAACTTTAATTACAGCTTTGTGTGTCATCGAGGAAAATAAAAGATAATTAACAAGATGGAATGATAATTAAGGCCAATTTGGCATTTATCAATGTAGCTTTTTTGTAATAAACAAATTAAAAAGAGAAAAAGTAATGTACCAGACAGCCTCAAGGAAGAATGCATATTAAAGTACTAAAGCCCA
This sequence comes from Spea hammondii, assembly GCA_029215755.1. Classification (NCBI taxonomy): domain Eukaryota; kingdom Metazoa; phylum Chordata; class Amphibia; order Anura; family Pelobatidae; genus Spea; species Spea hammondii. Next base: position 115,478,526 of record JARDYJ010000002.1, read on the forward strand.
ATAGAGGTACCACATAATAACTCGGAGAACATTCAGATTATGTATTAACAATATTGTTGTCCTTGCGACCCGATCATTTGTCCTCTGATATTACTATACATTACGAAGGGCTAATCCCAGCAAGTTTCTCCTGCTCAGGCCCTGTGAATAGTGAATACACACCAAATCCCGTTTTAAAGAAGTTACCCTATGAACCTGTAGTTCAGAATTAAATATTCCATGTTCTTTACCTTTAACTGGAATGGCTTTTCTCTGTTGAGATGACTAAGCTGAAATGATAGACTTTTGGTTTATTTAAAGTCCAAGTATGTCACAGTTACAAGTTACGACCGGCAATTAGAAAAGAAAAGGGAAAAAAATACCGAGTTGAGATCCAACAATTAAACTTACTGACTTTGGCTTCCTGACCGAACGGAAATGGTCAAGCTGGAATGTCTGCAAGGAGAGTCGTTGGTTGTCTTTGAAGGAGAGACAGTGGCAATCCTCAAGTTCCAAATGCTTCCTCATCATTTTTGTTTCTCGGAATTTCTTCCCGATACGAAATTATTTGTACTTTCCACAAATTACCAAGGACGAAATACAATGGAGAATAAGCGTTAATTATATTTTTCCCCCCTTACATCATTATCGTTTCAGCCGTCGTTCTCTCTAGCAATTGAAGTTTACACAATGGCTTTCAAAATATCACCTCAACAGCTGCTTTTGCAGATTTGAGAAAAAAAAACAATTATTCATGTAAAAAATTAAAAAGTATACATGGAGTTGTCTGATGATTTGTGTAATTTCAGTTGTTGAATGTCAAATCAAAATCCCATTGCTAAGCAGCATTCATTTTAAATTTAATGTTTTACAACAATTTTCCCCAGCAGGCATTGGCCTAGCTAATTATACAAAATTAAGAGTCATTAGGTAGGTTCTTTACTTTCAGGCTTATAAATTATACCGTTTTTATTCTTTTTTTTGTTTTTTATTAAATTCTGGAACTACAAATTAATAATATACCTATAGCATCGTATACTATTCTAAACAGTCCGACAAGGTAGTTGTAGGATTACATATAAATGTCTGGCAGAGAAAACCTAAAATATATTTAGAAAAAGACATTTCTAACGAATGATGATGAATCAGTTGTGGATGACTAGGTGACCACAGTTTGATTCTTCGTGTTTATAAAGAGTGATGAACGCAGTGTGGCAGACTGAAAAATTTATGGATAAAAGAGAGAGAAGGCTTTTTATATCGGAGCAATCATCCGGTTTAGTTATTGTCTCTTCTGTAAAAAGGGTTGCGTAAGCCGAGATACTTGAAGAGCATCTAACACTTTTGTGGAATCCTATTTGTTAGTTTTGTACAGTAAATAATAGTTTGTATCTATTTTAATGTAAATTCATTCAGAAACCAGCAAAAAAAAAAAAAAATCACTTACCGTGTGTCCATGACAAAAATTATAAATGGCATAACACAACTCTTCTAGTAATATTGTTTCCAATGCTCCCATATAGCTATATAGTTAAATTCAACAGCATAGCGAGAACAGTAGCTTTAAATATTATAAACTACCTAAAATTTTAATTACCGTATTGGTAATCTTAGTAAAATTACATTAACAATCTCACTTTCCAGTTCTCAGTTTTTTTTGCTTTTTTAATGCCTCTATTTGTTTTTAAGTTTTAGCTGATTATCTTTCCATTATTCCATCGGCTCCTGCACAAAGCTGAGGTCTAGGTTCTGTTCTCTTGGAAATACGCTGGATAGGACTCTGATGTATGTCACACAAACGAGATCAGATGGTACAATTGAACCTGGGGTTTTCCCCCCATCTTAAACGGAGTAGATTAAGAATTTGGGATCGGTCCCATCCGGTATATATAGAACATGTCAGCATAAAACCCAAAGGAAATAACTTTCCACATTTATTACCTCCAGATTGCAGAGGTTGTGCTCTGTTAGCGGAGAACCCTTGCATCCTGTATTACTGTGTATTTTGCAGCTGTGCTACTCCATATTCCATTATATGTGACAGCTTAGAATAGATGCAGCCTGACAACAAGTCTGTATCTGAAAAGTTCCAGGACAATCTCTTTTTCTTGTTTCAAATTATCTTTTATATTAAGAAAAATCAGCATATCAGCAGAAATAGTCAGCTATTTTTAGGACGCAAGGCTCCTCGGATGGAAATCACAATGTTATGTTGCTGTGTCAGTGTGTTGTCTAAAATAGCATCTTACACCTCAAATGAACTACGGGGCTTTCATTCCAGAGGACTCCCCCCATAACTCCTAAAACATGTAAGCTGAAACTATATCTGGTCTGTAATTACATAGTTGTATATGACTCTAATTTAACACTTTATGGTGTTAAGGCTTAGAAGGTGGATACTATTGCATTGTAGGTACTGTACCTTCAATGACTCCAATTTCTATCATAGCATACCCTCAAAGTGCCCGCAAACATCTCTGCATTGAAAACAAAATCCATCAGTCCCTTATTTGTCCCTTGATGTCCTTTTGCTTGGTCTTAGTGTATTATGGTGTTTTACAGCCCTAAAAGTCACAGTAGTGTGAAACTACCTACCTTATTCTTCTTCGTTCTAGTTGAAAAGGTTGGTCTTGTGTTTTACAGCTAATGGGACTTTAAAACATTTTATATAAAAGACATATTGAGTTTTACTTCACCAAGAAGGTGGTACAAAAATGGAAGTGAGGACATTTTACTGAATCTAACACAAGACCAACGACTGATTACGGTCTGAGTCTCTACATCAAGAAAATAAGCATTCTAGATGGACCAAGTGGTTCTTATCTAACCTCAAATTCTTTCAATGTTTAAGAAAATGTTTACATAAAATGCATTAATTTTCTTCTAAATGCCTTAGTCAGAAACAAGTATCAATAGTGCACATGCTGTCATAGAAAGTCTTTGTAAAGCCCTGGCTCTACCCAAACAATAAGTATACCTATTTAAACTTTGAAATGTAGGGAGGTATAGAATAGCCTAAACAAGACTTTTGGATTTCTGACCTATAAATGCTCCCAGATATTAACATCTTCTACCTAGTTGAAAGGCTTGGTGGTATGTTTCACAGCTACTTGGACTTTAAATAATGTTTACATAAAGAGTTATTGATTTTTAAGCTTAGAGTGAATTTATTAAAATTACTTTATTTTCGAACTTAAATTGAACTGAAGTTCATCGGCCGATTATTCAGTTTTAATATGGCAGATACCCGCCTTGCACAAGGTTACCAGGCAAATATCAATACCTCGGTTTGAAGAACCACTTAAAATATGTAACGTGGAACAGGAGTCTTTGCTTTTAAAAGTAATTTCTTCAAATAACTTCAAAGCTGTAATTATTTGAAGTTGACAATGTAAACCTTTTAATAGACGGTCAGGTCTCGAAATGTCAAGTAGCCCTGGAAGAGTTCAGCGCTAATAGAAAAGTAAAGCAAGGCTGACTTGATACACTTAGCAAACGTTTTCTTGGTTCGTTATTTTGATGGCAAGCTAAACATTCTGATATTCTGCTAATGCGTTTTCTAGGACTAATAGATTTCCCTTCTTTGCAGGTTTGTGTAACTCTGCCGACAGCTGGATGATTGTTCCAAATATCAAACAGAACCACTATACCGTGCATGGTCTACAAAGCGGCACCAAGTACATCTTCGTCGTTAAGGCCATTAATCAAGCTGGGAGTCGAAACAGTGAACCTGGCAAGCTGAAGACAAACAGTAAGTGTCAGAGACTACTTGACCATTTCTACCTCACAGGGCTCATTGTTTGATGACCACGTGGACAGGTCAATAATTAAATTACTTACTTTGTAAATGAGAATGAGCCTTCAGAAATTCTTCAGAATGTTTCCCGTTGGTGCCTGGCGCTTAGGTCACAATGATGTATGAGATCTCTCACACTTTCTCATCGGGCATTGAATTCATGGAACACTTGACATGGGCTACCCTAGATTTGAAACTTTATATGATATCTGACGATGATACCAAGAAATAAAGTTAGAAACATAATTTAAATTATCCATCAACCCCCATGAAAATAAAAATCTCAACTGAACTTGAAAATATCTTTTGATTATTTTTGATGGTAAGCTATTTTTATACTATATATTCCTGAATATCTGTATGTCCTATAACATTGTATGCCCAAAAGAATATTCATTAACTTGCCTCTCAAAGCAGGTAGCCAGTCAAAAGGATAGTGTTATAGTAAACGAGGATTTATTTTAATTTATTTCAGCCCGTTATGAGAGCGGAAATTTGCATTTGGCACTCATTATGTCGTTTGTAGAGAAGTTCACTCATATTTAACCTTCAGAGGCTGGGTCTTGTAGCCCTGTTTCCTGTGTAATCTAAAACAATGTAGGGTCTGTTTAACAAAGGCCAGTCGGTGTTAACTGGTAATTGGGCTTAACAATTTTCTAGCTATCTAATCAAGCGTTTGGGGTTGTACTGCTCTCAATGTGAAGATAAATCTGCTGTTCATTTATGCTCAAGCGAGCAATTTTTTTTGTTGTGGAGGAAATTGGAAAGTCATAACATTTTAATGTTTTTCCTTGACATGCACAGGATGCCTACATCATAATCTATGCGGATGGGATTTGCTGATAAGCACATATGGGGGGTGTAGATGGTTTAGTGTTATGTTCTGTGTTGCTTGGTTGAGCATTATCTTGTATTTATATAAGCATGACCTTCTGTATTGCGTGTGGATACCATAGGAGCCCAGTTAAAGTGAATATACATGGTTTTCATATCTAGTGATAGTGTTGGTGTGTATGAATATGTTGAAAAACCTGAATGTACTTGTACAACGGATTACTTTTATAAATAATTAAATGCTAACAAATCCTAAATAGTTTATCTTGGCTACTCAAAGTGTAGACCCCTTTTTTTTTTCCCCCTGGCTTGATGAATGTTTGAATATTAATTTAGAAGGTCTATCAGATACCTTTCATCTAAAAAATGTGGTTGTTGTGATTTTTAGTTTTGGAAAGCAACAAATTTTTGTTATGACCTGAATGGGGAAAAATGTCCTGGCAAGTCTATAAAAGTGCGTGAGGCCTGAAGGCTGCATTGACCCAAGTTCAGCTGTTCTGTAGCCTCAAAAGATTTGTTGAGCACGAGTAAGCAGAACAGGGTCCCAGTTTTATTTTCTTTTGGAGGCATCTGGCTCTGTTTAATGGAAATTTACTAATATTTACAGTTAGTTTTACGGCAATAATATGTACAGCTTGGTTTATTCCGTATTTTTTGGTATTTGAAAGATTATTTTTATACGTTTGTGATTTCAGGGTAGGAGTTTTAACAATCTTTTAAACAATGGAATAGAACCATTATGGTCTCCTTAGTAGCTATTAACATGATACACTTTATTCATTAAGCTAGATGTAGCTTAATTATTTATTGTTACATTTTAATGATATAGCATTAATGTATCCCACTGTACTGTAAAATGAGTTAAAAAAAATCAAAACATTTATTTTTAAAGTAAGGGACTCTTTTACCTTAGGGTAACTGATATTTTTGGCAAAAAAAATGTTCCCCTTTAACTGATATTAACCCTTAAAATCCTTCTGACCCACCAAGGTTATTCTTATTCCTGTTATATCTTTTATAGCTTCATCCAGGGCATGTTTCATTGAGAAACCTTATGCATTTTCCTGAAACCTGTCTCTCTATTAATCTCAACTTTCTCAGGTTCTATAAGCTTATCCCCAGGTAATAATGACTTATGCTGTTTTTATAAGTTTACGCAGCTGCAAAAAGCTGTAGAAACAATAAAAGCTGAAACTAAACTCTCAAAGGAAACCAGCATTATTGGCTTCAATTGCGAAACGTTTCAAGGAGTATGTTTCATTTCCATACAAAAACACTAACATGATGGTAAACGGGTTGGGAGCCAGATAATATCTACACTGACCTGACCCATGCCTTCGCTAAGATCTGGGGTAAGTGGGTTCCTGCATAGTATTCTAACCAGAAAGCAGTCCTAAGTCAGATTTAACAAGTACAAGTCATAAAAAGTCCCCAAAGGAACATTCCATTAAGATTAAAACCATTTTTAAGTCCACAACAGCTGTGCGTTGGAATATAACCTGCTTTCGTGCAATATCGCCTTTCTAAGTCATATCAAAATGTACGTGGTTCCATAAAATGTTGGAAATGGCAAGATTTTATGCTTTTCTGATTTTATTTTTTGGTTGTTGTTGCTTGTATAATGGGGCACTACACTACATAGTATAGTATCCATTATATATCATCTATTAAACCAGACATGTTTTTTCACCTTCTCAATAATAAGAAAAAAATATTTAAAATATTAATAAAATAATATTAATTTGTTAGAAATATGTTAAATTCCACAGAGTAGGTTGTACAGGATCTTTAAATGTGATGGTTTTATTGTCATTATTGTTAAGTGTGCTGTATAGGGATCTTTGTTGGCTGAGAAGTTGTAAACTTAATTCCACCGGTTTTCTTTGCTTACATCTGTTCTCTACCAAAATATTCAGGTAGTGATGTACATTTTCATTTGATCACTTAAACATTTACTTTACCCTTAAACATTAATTTAAACTCGCTAAATTAAAAACCACCACAACGTCCCCTTTGGCACTTCAGCACATTCTGTTATTTTAAAGGGCTAATAACTAAAATATTGCAGTGGATTATTCTCTTATCACATAACAAAATAATTAGCAACTCGATCCAGAACATCTCCCCAATTGTATCTTGCATGTCTAAATGCACTAGATTTGCTTTCACTTAACATGTTCCTTTATTATCCCTGAGCGATATCCAAATGTAATCCCGGATTGAACTTTAAAGTATTAAATACAAAAAAAAAAGAATGTTATTTTGCTATTAACAAGCCCTCTGAGAGTTCTTTTGAGCTACACAAGCTTATGGACGTGTCTCCTTAAAGCCCTTTTAATTTCCTATAACAGTTCGAGATGTAGGATGTCTAGACCTATATTTCTGCCTTTCATATGGAGTTAGTTCTACATAATTCACATCTGTGGTGTAATTTTACTGACGTGCAGGAGGCTGTACATGTTTTAAGAACACTTTAGCGATAGACAGTTACCGTCAGACATTTAGTGGTGATAGGGGCGGTTTTTTTCTTGTCTAACAATTTTGATCTCGGAGCGTCCCTTCATTTCTCCCCCAACATTTTTCTGTCCGTTTTCTGCAGGTGGATATTAACAAAGGTCTTGTTTCATTTCACATATCCATATGGTTAACAAACCAAAACTTGCATGATACTGCTACAATTAGGGAGATGCTTGAAGCCCACAATAGGACTACACAAAGTGCAGAGAGGTAGATTATGGCAAGACAACACAAACTGGAAGGGTTGAGTATTTGGACAAGGCTGCATGAGCTTGGAAGAAGCTAATGATCTAGGTGGGACAACGTAAACTGGGAAGAAATTGAGGATTTTGGTGATATTACATAAACTGGAAACAAGTTGATGATTAAGATGGACTACATAAATTAGGAGGAAGTTGAGGATTAGGTGGCACTATGCAAGTTGGGAAAAAAGGAAGGGGTGGGAGATGACTAAGGCAAAGAAAATTGGGAAATGTCATCAATATTACATAAACATAAATTCAAGGTAAATTTGCATGTTTACACATTCTTGAAAAGAAGATGTTGATCCCAACAACGCATTCTTGAGTATTAGTCGAAATTTAGGAAGGTGTACAGTATATGAATCGTTATACAGGCAAGGATAGGGACAGAACTTCACAAGCAAATGTAAAGAGTTGATTTTTTATGTGGTTTAGATGAGACATAAACAGGAGAAGATTTCACAAGCCTGGAAAAGAAGAGAGATATAGGAGAATTGCCCATGAAGATTAACAATGTAAACTCAATAAAAGACATTGCCTCGGACTAAAGACAAAAAAAAAAAAAAAAAAAGGGGGGGTGATTTCTTAAAATTTTTCTTTTTCTTTCTTATTAAAAGAAAGCTGCGAGAATGCCAAACCATTTTAATCTAGCCTCGCAAGCAAATATGCAGAGTGCTACACAGAGGTTGGTGCAGAATAGATCAACTAACCATGAGGCTCTGCTCCGCAAGCAATTTCCTGTTATTGTACCCGACGTTATTCAAAAGCAACCGGTGCCAACATAAACAGCCACGCTAGTGCTTTTTACACCATCATAATTTTACATGGTTTTAATTCATTTCCGTCATTTTTATTCATGCTAGTAACGTTACGTACGGACATTAGTCCCCTGTTACGGGCTGTTTTAGTACACTTCATAAACGCAAGGAAATTTAAGCAGGTGAACCGGTAAACATTGTAAAGATTGAATAGGAACCGGCTGATGTACAGGGCTTTTTAGCTGGGCAGCAGATTCATCTGTATGGCTTGTTTAAAAATGTGTAAATTTTATAGGCTTAAAATTCTTCCTGTTTCAAGGAATGAGTTGAAGGAAGTATATTTGTGTGTTTCTATGTTTTTAGTTGGCATTATTTGTTGATATATTGCTACCCAACTTATCTTTCACTGAGTTTTTCTTAAAGTGGACCTTATTCTCTATCAAAGTTAGACATTTGCTGATTGGTACGCCTAAAAAAGTGATGGACAAGTATATGTATTAGAATGCCATGTTTTCTATGGAAAATACATTTTACCTTCCTGTTCAAGTGACCGCCAGCATGGCTAACCACCCAATGAAGTTATTGCTTCCCTAGTGTTACATTGTTGATTGTTGTTGAATGGTTAAGGCAGCCTTTGTAAAATGAAAGTAGACCTTTGGGTGACATGAAGGCAGATGACTTCAGAATAGGAAATTACTTAGATATGCATGTATCACAATAGTACATCCTCAGCCCAAATGACGTGATCCATAACATTTTTTTTCTAATTGCATTTTTCTCCAGGTCAGCCATTTAAACTGGATCCCAAATCTGCGCACAGGAAATTGAAAGTATCACATGACAATCTCACAGTAGAAAGGGATGAGACCTCTTCGAAGAAGAGTCACACGCCGGAGCGTTTTACAAGTCAAGGAAGTTATGGTGTGGCTGGCAACGTGTTCCTCGACAGTGGGCGCCACTACTGGGAAGTGGTTATTAGTGGAAGCACCTGGTATGTATTTAATATCTGTTCATCCACCTTGCACTTGATGTGTTGATACTAATTCAATGCAATAGGAATAACATTATATCTGTAAGCAAGTGAGCAATACGGTAGTTATGTGTAGGGTGGAAGATAAGTAGAACAACCTCCCAGCAAAAGTGGAGATTTTAATACAGTGAAAGAATTGAAGAATTTGTGGTATAGGCATATGGCTGTCCAAAATTATACACGAGGCTAAGGGCCAATTAAGTTTTGAGTCTTTAAAGCAGGGGCATCAAGACAGCTAACCAAGGGGGATCCAATTTACACAACCAAGGCTGCTCCAACCCAATTAAATTCTGCTACATATGTTCTTCAACATAATCATTTTATAGTTTTTAAGCCACATAACAGACCCTTCTTCATTCACTGATTCCCCATCCTACATGCAAAAAAGATGGAACTACGGTCTTAAAAATATTGGTTTTCTTTCCTTAAAATATTTTAATGTCTTTTATTCGGGCAGATTTTTTTATTAACATTGTAATAGCATCTTTAAATGCAATGTATTCCTGTAAATCAAGACGAAAGGCGAAATTACACAATTAGCAAGTAATTTCTTGCTTTGTTCAGATTCTCCTGATCAAGCTGCATTATCATGATGTCTCGAGTAACCAATTTACATCAAGAGCTACTGCTACACAGCTTGAGTGAAGATATCCTTCAGTTACACCCAATTAGATGAATTAATTTTGTATGCTAGGCCCCAGCACACATGATCATCATTAGGAATGGCTTTGGATTATGGTTTCCTGGCCTGCTACATTACCAGAAAGCAGCATCGAGACAACCGCTTGCTGAAATGAAGCAAATAAAAATATATGTATATGCAAATATATTGACAGATATTCATTTTTTCTGAATATTAATATTAAATATTTTTTTTTTATTTTATTTACTATATGTTATGGACAGCGGTGGTACCAAATCTGATAATAATTAATATCCAATCACCCAAATGATATCAGATAAATACAATGATTGGATAACCTACAATATTCATCATGGTTACACAATCTAGAATTAGATATTGTAGTTCAACCACAGTTTACAGGAGCCTTACAAAGGTCATCTGAGTCTGGTTTAATTAAAAATTAAATGGAATATTGTATTTTGTACGCTTCAAACGATTTAGTACATATTTATGGGTTGCTCACTACACTCTCCCTTCTTTTTAGGTATGCTGTAGGCATCGCTTACAAATCTGCCCCCAAGCACGAGTGGATTGGCAAGAATTCCGCCTCTTGGGTATTTTGTCGCTGTAACAACAACTGGGTGGTGAGGCACAACAGCAAAGAAATCCCCATAGAGCCCTCTCCGCACCTGCGCCGCATTGGGATTTTGCTAGACTACGATAACGGTTCTCTGGCGTTCTACGACGCGCTGAACTCCATCCACCTTTACACTTTTGACATTGCGTTTGCACAACCCGTGTGCCCTACTCTCACAGTCTGGAATAAGTGTTTAACGATTTTAACTGGCCTTCCCATACCCGACCACTTGGACTGCATGGAGCAAATGGCATAAAAACCACAAGAAATACACAGAAAAAGGAAAAAAAAACTTTTTTTTTTTTTATAAAATTTCTCAGAAGAAACGGCAATCTATTCACCCATCAATTTACAAAAAAATAATCCATTCATATTTCCCATTAGTTTATGAATTTCCAACACCTATTTCCAACCACTTCGATACACTACAGGAAGATTTATGTTATTTATTAATTGCTTTTTTTATAAGAACTTCTTATTTTTTTGCACATTGCTTTATTGATTATGGCTATATATAAACTGTACTTCACACAGCGTGATTTTCACTTTACTAAGAGGGGTGGAATATTATGCTGCAGATGTAGCCAGTTGAGAAAGAATGTATTGGTTTAGAATAATATTCACAGATATGTTGTGTGCAACTTGGCCTCACTACACATGCAAGTCCAATTAATAACAATTAATTAGGGGTGTTTTCTGCAGTGATTTTTTTTTTATTTTATTTTTTTTTTTTGAACGGACGCTCAATTATTTTATTTCATTTCAAGAGAAAAAAAAAGTTTTAAGTATTGGAGCTTTTCATTTGGCATTTCTGCTACAATTTTCAGTTAGAAATGGCAAACAAATACATATTTTGATTTCTACTGTGCCCCCACTGCTAAAGAGGTGCCGTTCAATTTTTTATTTTTTTTTTACTAAGAAATTTAATATTTTAATTAAAGCGGGTAGGGGTGCTGTCAGATCCCAGGATTTCAAGAGCGAAGCATTCGGTATCGGCTTATCCTAGGAGCGGCTTACTGGAGAAGCGAAGGCTAGCTTGACCCCGATTCCAAATTTAACAATCTAAATTGTAAACCTCTGAAGAAACTCTGCCACAAACCGATAAAAGTCTATGCTATAAGCTCACAAGCAACATCATTTTATAATGATTTGAAACCAAGATCTTTTGTTGGAATGGGCTCCTGCTGTTAAGGTCGTTATTGGTAAATGGGTAATCAGTTTCTTTGCGGCTGGGTTTCATTTCCCTCAAAGATACCGACACTGTCAGTGACAAAAATCCTCAGTGTCGATTTTTCAGTGTGCCCAATAAGCCTATGTAATATTAAAAAAATTAGATTTAAATGTTTTCACATATTAGGAACATAAGGATGCAGGAAAATATTATAGGGCTCTATTATTCCGAGCAAAAATGCTCATCCAGCTTGATTATACACAATAATACATTCTCCAGCCAATAAGTTTCCCTAAAATGCTTACTAATGCCATTAATAATGGAGATAGTAACAATTGAATGATTAACTTGCTTGAGAAAGGGTGTTTTATAAAAATATATCTGTTTTTCCAGTCCTTGAGGCTATTAATAAACAGGAATCCAGGCTTGTACAACTTATAGCGACTGCTTTTCATAATCGTCGCAGCTGTTTTCTACGGATCTAGTAGGAAATGCCTGTTTTTATGTGCCATCAACTTTATGATGTCATCGCCACAGTGAGCCTGCACACTGGGCATTAGGGAAATGATGTCATGTGTAATACTGCATGTCTTTGAACACATTTCTAGAGGATTACAAGATTCCAATGGTTAACAAAAGTTTGAATTAACACATTTTCACAAGTTATATTTAGTCTCACACATGAGCTAAAAACTCATTCATACAGAATGTTAAACAAAAAATATATGGTGCTGATGATAGACTTAAAGAAGGCTGACATTACGCTAGCGTTTAAGTACAATGCGTAAAAAAGAAAAAAAAGCTGTATTCCTGTGTAAGCAAGAATACATTACCTGTTTATAGCAACATGGAGGTCTTAAGACCAGTAATTACAATCATCCATAATATAGTTATTAGCAGAGTACTAGACCCGTTACAGTTTAATATGCGTTAAAAGGCCTTTAATCTGCCTTCAAAGCACCTTATAACAGTGCTCATTGTGTATTTGTACAGTCATGCTCCTTGCAAAAGGAATGAAAATCCAATCACATTCTAGACAAGGTCCAGTTTCTTTATTACGTTATAAAATATTTATGCATATGAATATATATGTATAAATTATTCATTCGTGAGTATTTAAAAAAAATATACAAAATCATTGTTCGATTTAAAAAAAATTTTTTTTTTTAATGGGTGTTTTATTATATATATTTTTTTTCTTTTCCATGTTTTATTTTCATGAGCATTACATGAATGCAGGCTTTCTGAAACTGGTTGCCTCGTTTGCAGTATATATTAAATGAGTGTCTTTGAAAAGGGCAGTTTGATGCACTTTTTTTTGTTGTGGTGAAAGGGTAAAGGCTTCACAATTCTTGAGTTAACCCAGGTACAAAATATCTATAGAAACACGTGAAAGGGGCATCATAAACCCTGTGTGTCATATTTTGATGTTATGCCAACAATATCCTTTTGCTATTCTACATTCTCTTTCTCAAAGAAGAAGATTTCATATTTTGTTGATTTTGGGGAGAATTATTATTTCTTAGCATTTTACGGCTTTTGCACATTAGTTTACTGGAAAATAGACACAAAAAGACATTTCCCAACGGATTACGTTTTGTGTGTGTGAGGTTCTAAGAACATAAAACTCAAGGATCAATGGAATTCAGCGGAATATCAGGCTCTCAATGGAACAATAAACAGTTTTAAAAACTCACGGAAACCTTTTGCCACTGTTACACGTGTGAAGAGTGGTCTACCTTGGAATATCTGCCATGTTTGCAATTTTGTGGCATGAACTTGTTGAGTAAAACTTTGTGAATAATCAAATTGCCGATCTTGTGCACTGGTGGATAAATCACTTCGTCAGATGGTGTGGTCTTCGTTTACAACAAATGGTGATGATCCAAGTGCTTCTGGGAAAAAAGAATCTAGGTTTCAAGCCTTTTCACGTTTTGATCTGATTTAAATAACGTAAAGGACTTCAACATGAGTAAAGCTTGGATTCCTGTGGCAAATGTACCCATTTCAGTACCCACTATGTCCTTTAAGGATGATATTATAGAAACTTTTTAGTTCTGCTGACCATCATTTTCTTCCGTAGGCAACTTACGTCCACCTAGGCAGAAAAACATTATTAGTTACCTGATATTGGTATTCATTTTCTTGCCACTCCAGAGAAACAAGGAATATCAGAAATGCCAGACTGTTTTAAATAATACAAACTGATTTCATTTGTTGTTTCTTTTTACAACTCTCTTTTTGCTATTTTGTATTAAAAAAAATTGTGTATATTAAATCAAAAGACTTATTTTAAATCCTAAACCTTGAATTGTTTTGTTGTTTTTTTTATATATATATTAATACAATTCTTCTAGTGAGCATTTGAAACTATAGCAAGGCGATCTGGGCTGAGTCAGTTATTGGGCTACAGTCCAGTTCACTCAGCTATAAATGCCTCCTTCCGAGAATATTGGTCCTCGCAACCATCGATATGGATTCTAGCGAGGATTTTCCTTATGTTTCCTTAGGATGGAGGAGAGCCTAGTTCATTTTTTTATAATACCGTATTTGCTCGATTATAAGACGAGGTTTTTTCAGAGCAAATGCTCTGAAAAATACCCCTCGTCTTCTAATCGGGGTCGTCTTCTAATCAGACCTCAAATAGAGGTCTGATTATGAGACTAAGATCCAGATCCCCCGCACCGCTGCAGGGGACCTGGATCCTCCTGTCTCCCCCCCCCCATTTAACACCCCCCCACACACACTTACCGGTGCTTCCTGCTGTATTGCCGGGGCAGCGGGTTGACGTCTACGCGATCCGCGTAGACAACGTCTGCTGCAGCCGTAAGGAGGTGTGGCTAGCAGCGGGGGTTGTCTGCGTCCGTCGTGGATACCTTCCCCGATTGTCAGAGATCAGAGTTCCCCGCAGCCGGGGAAGGTATCCGCGACGGACACAGACAAACCCCCGCTGCCAACGGCAATACAGCAGGAAGCACCGGTAAGTGTGTGTGTGTGTGTGGGGGGGAGACAGGATATGCCACTCTGCCCCATAATATGCCTTTTAACCCCCTAAATGCCAGAGTGGCATATAGGGGTATAAGGCATTTCTGGAGGCAGAGTGCTTTATACAATGCCTTTTAACTCCCTTAATGCCACTCTGCCTCCCTTATCTAATACCTCCCTATATGCCACTCTGCCCCATAATATGCATTTTAACCCCCTAAATGCCAGAATGGGATATAGGGGTATAAGGCATTTCTGGAGGCAGAGTGGCACATAGGGGGTCAAAAGGCATACCATGGGGCACAGTGCCATATAGAGGGTTAAAAGGCATATCATGGGCCACAGTGCCATATTGGTGTGGCAAGCCTGGGGGCAGATGTGCGTAACTGGGGGACAGGTTGGAAAATACAAGGAAATAAAAACAAAAAAAATATTTTTCTCAATCATAGCTTTTATTTAAAAAAAAATAGTTTACATGAATTAACATTTACTGGTAAAACTTTTTTCCTTTAGGGTCGTCTTATATTCAGGCTTTTTCTTTTTTTCCTAAGTTAATATTCAGATTTTGGGGGGTCGTCTTATAATCAGGGTCGTCTTATAATCGAGCAAATACGGCATATATTTTCAAAGTAACATTTTCTATGTACACAAAGTAATGCTAAAATTAAGCGATTAAGGGTTTGAAAAAATGTAATTGTTGTAACCTACCTGAACCAATAACTATTTTTTGAAATCTAAATAACCCAAATGCTACAAATTGAAAATTACGGTAAAGAAATGAGAAAAAAGTATAAAAACATTCATCTTTCCAGCCATGCGCCTTTCAATGCAAAGTGCCGAAGCATGCGGTGGTCTTAGCGATTGCACGAACATTGTTAATGCTAGATATACAGTTGCATAAACTGCGTATGTGTTTGCTTCTAGACCTTTTCATTAAAATTAACTTCATTGTACGTAGGTTTTGTGAGACTGAACAAATGTTAAACAAAATGGGGAAAAAAAATTTTTTGCTTAATTGTTAAATTATTTCTATAAAAAAAAGCTGCTGCTTTTATTTCATTTTCTCTAATAAGGTTAGACTGAGTGCAATTTAACCATGACCCAATAACACTATAGCAGCAATCCGTCAGCTTTCAACTGAATTCGTGCATGTGGGTTAGATGGGATTTCCAAACTTTTTTTCATGAAACTGAGACTCTCTCTTTAAGGGGCTAATTATGATTATGTTTTGATGTGTATTAATGTTATTGGCAATTCAGTTCAATTGGCCCGTCATTTCAATTCAGACATCGGGAAAGTCCACCCCACTGGAGCTTCTGCAAATTAATATGTCCTGGACAACATGAATGATGGGGTCACCCTGTACAATTCATCGTTAAAATAATTTTAAGAGCCTTTCCCACATCTTGCAGATGAAGCAGTCTTCAGCAAAACATAAAGGCGTGCCACCATAATGATCTGCAGACTAACCTTTCGCTTGTAGGGTTAAGAGTGTAGAACAGGGTTCAAATAAATGTTAACGTCTATTGCAGCATGCGTAAATATGTCTAAAAAAAAAAAAGTTTTTCCATTGAATATTTGGCACAAAAATTTAGACAGACTCTTGCAGACTCCGGTATTCTGTGATGATTGCTAAACCTAACAGGAAAAGCTGGACATAAAAGTACAGGACAACCTGTGTTTAAACAGTCTACATATATGAAAACACAGGGACAATGTTTTAGCGTCATACGTTTTCCACAATTAGTAAAGGAAGGTAACCATTAAGAGTCTCAAGATCATAACGTAAACATGCTAACAAAATCATAAATATTTCCGCAGCGTCATGCAAATGCAGAATATATATTTTTTTCACTAAGTGGTTATTTGCTCAACTTATACAAATGATGGCTAGACACTGGTGCAGAAAAAGAGGGCCCTGCTCTTCAATGTTCTATCTATAAGATCATTTTAATTTCGGAGATATACAGTTTACAAAGATATGTGAATAAAATAAAAATAAATAATATCCCTGAGTTTCTCGCCAGCATTTTTTGCTATAATATATGCCTTCCTCGTTTTGATGGAAGCTTAAATGTTGCGACGTTGGCGATCTTGCACACACACACACACTCTATTTTAAATAATATTGCTATGGGCTAGACTAGACTTGCATTTAGATTCGTATTAATTTTAATTTTGAATTTAAAATTTGACAATTTTGTTAATTCAAGCAAATGTCCGAAAATGAGGATGGATCCTAATGAAATAAGTGAAGGTGCGAGCTCCAAATTTCCATTTGCATTTTTGTTTAAAAAAAAAAAGGTTAAAATAGTGCAAAGTCTATGATAGATTTTGGAAACATAGGGAACTGGTTGTTATTATAAAGAAAGCACCCCATCTGTGCACATGGAAAATGCACAGGAAAATTTTCATGAAGTGCCCTTTGCTGCATGTTATAGCTAGAATACCTTAAAAACATAAAGGGAAATAGCAGGTTTCTTTTATTAGGGTACAAATTGGCATAAAAATGAAAAAATCTGTCCAGCTAGCACTGAACTTGATGAAGCCAATCACAATCCTCATGTAGCGGTCAGTAAAACGTAGCTTTTATTCATCATTTAAAATGCAATAAGATGGTAGCACATCTTTTGATCCTCTCAACCTGCACCTAACGTGTTACGTCCACCATCCATGGACAAAGGGAAGAAGTGGTCCCTCTCCTGGGGATGTGCCTTCATTCAGGAGGCGTGGCTAGCCACACATAGGGGTAAGTTAGCCCAGTTAGACTTCATTGGGCAGGGGTAACATAGGCAATGAGTGGATGTAACAGCCTTACCTGACCTGGAATCCCAGAGAAGCAGAGCTTCACCTAGAGACTCTGGGTCTTACTTCCAAGGAACGCAAATTGGAGACAAGTAAACCAAGTTTAAATTTAAAATACATGGTGGGAAAAACACTAGCCTAGAAATATCTTGTGATTTTTAATTATTATTTTTACTTAATTAAATGTAACAGATTTCTATTATCTATAATTCTCAAATTTCTGTGCATTTGACTTCACAAACAATATGACCTGGCAGGATATTCCGGTTTGGGACAGCAAGTCTGTAGGAAGTGGAAGGCAGCTCCTCTAGGAGCATTTCACTTTATAGGGTGATCTGGCTCCCTAGTGGACTTTAGGTCCATGTGCCAGTTGGGATCTCCCTCATAACCAGCCCATTTACACTACAGAGGTCCATGTGTGGGGTGTGCCAGGATATAACATCATGCCCGGACGTTCTGCGGAAAGAGAATGCATGGCACAGGTAAAGAACCCCCTCTGCAAGGTAAATCTTAAAGGGTGCTACCTTCGGTCAAGCCTTATAAGTAGTTGACTGATATGACCCTACAGACAGATTCATACGTGAGTCCTACTAGTTATATATAGGGAGGTTTGAGCTACAGCTACACGATACTGTTCTAGAAGGGGAGGGTTTCAGATACATTATGTACATGCATTAAAAACAAAGTAAACATTTATACTTTCTGTAAAAATGCAATTTATTTACTATTAATTTTATGGAAAACGGGTGTATGCTTTATCTTGACGTATCATGGAAACAAGGAAAAGAACAAAATGTCAAATGAAAATAGCAAACAAACGGCTAAATAATACCCGAAAGCAAAATAATAATACCAAAATATTCTCACCAAAATAATGTAACAACTTAAATCTAAATCTAATGAATAAAACATACCATCAGATTTTTATATTCATGCAGGAAATGTTAACTAGTCACAACTAGATTTGGACGGTCTCTTGTCTTTGACACTGTCACTGCCTGAGGCATTGGAAGAAATTTTTTTCTGCCCAGTTCAACCAAAGCCTCCACAACCTTTCAAGGTAATTATTAGATATATTGTTCCAGCATCAACTAGTTTGGGATGACCTGTAGGTTTCATATACATCTTGTAAAGGTCTTTAAACAGCATCCTCTTCATACTTTCTAAGGTCATGAAAGTTATTTACAAAGGATCTTAAAGACAGGGAAAATGTGTCTATTACCTAAAATAAAACAACCTATTTTCTCAGATAGCTTAACATTTTTTCAAATCTGGATCCCAGATTCACATAAACGTTCCTATTCAAGTTTCTTGTGTATGAAAGAACATCGTACACTGAAGATCATATTGAAGGTAACTCAGCACTGGAAATCATCATATTATCTTTAATTTTTTTTTAGTTCATTTAGATTAACATTTTGTCCAGCTTGCCGTCCATATAACAAAGGTATTGTGCTAATGTATCTTCATTAACCATGATCCCTCAATATCAATCCTGTTGGCATTCTACTGTCAGCCTAACTAGAATAACTGGGGACATCCAGCTTTCAGCCGCAGACACTGGTTGAAGCGTTACTTCCCTGAGGCTCTGGGTTAGCATCTTCAATCACCAGTAGAAGACCAGTGTTTGGTCCACTCCCAACCCAGCTTCTGGCGGCTTCCTCCTGCTCTCTATTTACTCTCCAGACCTTTAAAGATGAATTGAGACTAGATCTACCCCCTGCTTGCACCACATCCCCAGAAGACGGAGAGCTCCAGGCAGACAATTTTAGGAAGTTAAGGTATTAAATGAAGGTATGCACGCTTCCGGTGAAAGCAAACAAAGTGGGTTTTATCTGTTTGCATATTAATGCTCAGAAAAATACTCTACAGGAAACAGGAAGTATGGGAAAACGCCAATCATTTAAAAAATGTATTTTTAAATTTGAATATCCTGGGTTTTTTTGTTTGTTTTTTTTAACAACCACGTCGAGTAGCACTATTGAATAAAGCTTTCTTGCTTCCTTTTGTCCTTGTTTTTGCTGCATATTAAACATGATCGTTTTAATATAAATGCATTTCAGATTTGTTTTCCATGTTGGGGACAGGAAGGTTCTAGGGTTTAGGAGTTTGAAAAGGGTGTATTGTACTCAGGCCTGATGCAGAACAACTAAGTACAGGAAACAACGGTTACATGATGCATGATTCATGAGCAACCCTTGAATATAAACTAGGTCCAGCACATTAAAAAAAAACCTTGCTATTCCCACTTTAAACCATAATCAAAGCATAATAGACCCACTTGGTATGTAGATTGCAAGAGGGATGAGTCATATCTGTACCGACGATTATTGCATGATTACAGTGAAAACAATCGCCTTTATGTTCCTTCTCTGTGCACAATTGTGTAAAAAGGCTCATTTATCATTCATAAACTATGGACAGTGTCATCTGACACCGGGAAACGGATAGATTGAAGGTACGTTTCTTCCCCGCGTTTTTTTCCAGTGTCTGATTGAGCTAGGACCTAAGGCTCTCCAAGCACCAATGAAAATGATGGTTATATTTCAATGCTTAAATTTATAAAATAAAATAAATTGTGAAATTCTTATTCATTTGTTAATAGCATACATTGTGCCATATGCCCAGACCAGCAGCGCATCATGCTTCCAACAGAAGGCCATACTGTAAGGCCATGCAAATCTCCATAAATTACAGAAATCCTCATAAAGATTGAGTACCTTGGTTACATTGCCTATGACGCTATTCCTTTTTGTTATTTTTTTGCCTGATTTGAAGATTCTGATGCATTAGTATACTCTTTTTAATTATTATTACATTTTATTTATAGAAAGCCAGCAGGTCTATAGAATTAACAATATCATTAAAATAGTTGACAATATAAAATTGACAATTAACTTTAAAAAAAAACAACCTTTTCTTCCTTTATCTTGCTTTTCAGAGAGGCCCAACCCTACAACATCAGAGAAACGAATAATGTTTAGCAATCTATTTTTTTCTCAATGTCCCGTGTTAATCTATTTTTACCAACCTTAGTGCGTAGATGTCTGTCATAGGTTATTAAAGAAGGATGTAGATTATTGCACTTTAGGAAACAGCCTGGAAAAGGTTGACCTATTTTGGGGAGTAAACACAAGACGCTGTGTTTATCTGTGTTTTTTCCTTCACTTATACGTTGCGGTTACAATGAAATGATATGCACTCACACTATAATGCTTCTAAAATCACAAGGACAATTTCCTGTTGCAAATCCAGTGAACCTTCCTGTTGTGATTTCTGCAGTAATTGTATCTTTCAACACATAGCTCTACGTGCACAAGAATAACACTTACTATTGAACTTCCCAATATAAATAGAGATTTGCATCAGATAACGCCAATGAACTAAAATATATGCATGCGCTTCTGTGCTGATTCTTCGTATTAGTTGAGCGAGATCCCACAGACGCAAAAATAAAACCCAATGCCTCCCAGGTGCCCCTGCTTAAGAAAGACAGCTCCACCATTGCTCTCAAACTCTACAGCTCTTGTTTTCCTCTATTGGGAACTTTGAATGCTTGGTGGGTATACCTAGGAACTTGTGGGCTCCGGCTACCTGGTGTCTACCCTTACAGGACGTAGCCAGCACTTCCCACTGACGTTGGAGTTATCATAGGTTTGTCCCTGTTACTAACCTTAACCATACCTCGTGGCAGGATAGTGCCGATGTCCCAGGTAGCTGCCCCATTGTCCTGCTTTTTGAGATCAGTGGGGCTGCTAGTGTTGCTTGGTGGCTGTTCGGTGGCCACCAAGCAACATGCCATCTAAACTCTGGAGCCCAAACACCCCTATCTTGGACCTTAAAGAATTCCCATGCAGTCAATCAGACTTGTCAATTTTAAGTCCTGGGCTGTTAACCCCTTTATGGCAATTGACGTGCCAGGGACCTCACGGAAAAATATCTTGTTGACGACAATTGACAGGCCGAGCACGTCATGACTTTAAACGCGTGTAGAAAGCGATTCTTAAGTCTCTTACCCTTTCTTCCTCTATGGCTATCCCATTTGCCTCACTTGTTTTCCTTTTCTCCACACGAGACACAGAGCTAATACATCTTAGAGAAAAATGAAACAGAAGCTGAAATGATGTCCTACAATTATATTTTGTCCTCTATTTTGGGGCATTTTCAGTGTACAGGTACAAGTATTTATGTACGTGAATGTGAGTAATCGCTGAAATTACTATGAGCCTTTGAACATATTTGGTTTGAAATATTATCACCAGTGACCCATAACTCCAGAAATTAAACCGAAAAAGTAGATCTGCTTTTAAGAAAGTAGTTTATTATGTATTATGCAGTTTAGCTGTGATTTGCAAAACTTTCTCCAGGTGCTGACCATATGAGCTGGTATAAAATAACTTAGCTGATCAATGTGTTGACAGGTCACTGCTGCTTGTCGAGTCCTAAAGTATTTTGCACATGTGCAATGTGATTATAGGATGTTACTTAATTCTTTCTAAATTGCATTACAATTTAAAGGGTATCATGTATTTAGTATGGTAGCACAGCCAGGGGGATTACTGATTCAAATTTTTTTTTTGTTGCAGTTATATACTCCAGTTTTGTACCCAAACCATAATTGCCCAATCCAGGTCCGTTGATATACTTATGGGGTTTAAGACTATTTCAGCGAGGATCATCTGATCCTAAGATAATAATTTGGAAGCAGGTTTGTACTTTATGAATGTAGATCTGGGGAATTAGACTCTTAAAATGCGGGGAATAACCCTAAAACACCTGTGTTGAATAGTATGTCCATAATGTTCTAGATGTTCACTTTTGTTGAAAATATAAACTCAGATCTACAAGATAGCAGGGGGTCCATTTGCTACATTAGGAACACCCCAGTTTCAATGCCGAGTAAAAATATGTAAAATCTAAACATGATCAACTTTGTTATGCTGTCTCAAACCTGGACTCTCCTCACCATCACTCATGCTGCCTATCTACAGGCCATCTACAGATGTGAGGTGTTTCTCAATATGATTTAAGTACATTCATGGTATTTGGTCCTCAGTAAAGCACAATAGCGTTTGTGTATATGTGCATCCATGGGTTTACTGGGTGTACGGGGGTATTAGCTCTATCCAAGGGGCAGGGCACATTCTACAGTAGTAGAAAATAGTAGACGTGGCTCTATCATCAAAACACCAAATGGAATGTGTCTGTTGATTGCTTTACCTTTACCACCAGAGTTGCTCTTTATCTATTACCACCAAAGACCATTGTTCGACAAAATGAAAAAATAAAGAAATCCTTGAAAATTGCTTTGAACAGCTCAGGGGCAGCCAGCTAAGCCTGAAAACATACTTGATTTGTAGCATTCCCTGGCTTTTGAGGTTTGATGTCTCTTTAAAATGAAATTAAAGCTCTAAGATTAGCCTTTCATGACTCTGTAGAACTTTAGACATCAGAACTTGTTCATCTGTCTTTTTTGAGAGGCAGTGTCAAAGGTCTTGCTGAAATCAAGATAAGCCACTTCTACCAATTTTTCTTGTTGATTTTTCTTAGTTGAGAAAGTTAAGAAAATGTATTTGACACAATCTCTCTATAGTAAATCATGCTGCTTGGAATTCTAAAGTCATAATTTCTGGTTATTTTTTTACATAAATTAATATAATTTTGTAATTCATGTGTGTGTGTGTATGAGAAAAAACATACTGCTTTCATTTAAGTTAAATCAACCAAAAAATGTACCGAGATCCTAGAAACATCCATATAAATAAGCATTAAAACACTATTATATTATCAAAAAATACTTTCATAATAAATCCAATATGGGCTAATTTAGTGGAATTATAGCTAGCGTTTTCAATCTTGGTACATATGTTATAGGAAAAAAATGTCAACACTGAATACTTCAAGACATCTTTGTTTATTGAGATAGAATGGTTGAAAAAAATCCATGTTTCAATGATTTTTTGAGGGGCTTTGAAAAACATTACCCATAAAGTTTGGCAGAGACCAAGCCACACATGTTCCCAGTACATAATAACCAACTCCTGCCATTTTTTATTACTAGCATTACATGTAAAATGTGAATGCCTCAGACTTAAGCACCCAGAGGGACCCTTCCATATGGAAAAAAAAAAAAGAGCTGTGTTAGCATTGCAATAAAGAATCAGATCAGCATAGAGCTTGAGACAGGAAAGTCATCTCAAATATATAAAGAGAAAAAGATTGGTTTTCACCTGGGAATTCCTCTTTAACAACTTTTACCAGACATGCAAGCACATACATATCTTTTACACACCCTACTTGAAGACAAAACATTCAGGGGTTCCAAAATGGTGTAGGGGGGTCAGGGTCTTAGCTAGGCTTACATTAACTCTAGTTTAGCTCCTGTAAAAACACGAGGGTAACAGAAATGTAAAGTATACTTGAAATCTATCATTTTTAGTGGCAACCCAACAAAATGTAACATAATATCAATAATACACCTAAAGAGGTGGCATAAGGTAGTCACCCTAACTATACTATCTAAAGCAATAGGATGATAACTGGTAGGCTTTGTAGACATAACAGAAAATGTCCAGCTCCAGTAGCTGCCTTGGTAAAGACATTTGTTAAAATGGATTGCATAAGATAATGATTTTAGGCAGCTGTGTATTAGTTGCTTGTTATCTTAGCTGACAATCTAACTAATAAAACTCTTTGTAAGAAACGCCTTTCCATAAGGAGTCAGCAGGAAAAATCACCCACAATATCACATTGGCAACCTCTGGATCTGCAAATAAAGTACGTTTATTGGAACAAAATAAAATAAAACCAATTTTCTGACTAAAGCACTGTATTTTATAGTAAAAAAAACCATCAGACTTTCAAGTAGTGCTGAGTCTTTCTGTCAGGAACCAATTTTTCACTGCCTGAACCATGGCTTTTTTATACCTGTGGCGTTTACATCTGCGACCACTAGTGGCCACCCTCCGCCCTCTGGAGCACTCAGAACTCAGGTGTGCCTTGTTACCTGGGTTGAGCCCTAGTCCATACATCCAGCTGGGCCTTGTTATCTGGATTACCCTGCCTTTATGAACCTGCCCTGCCATTCAGTCAGGGCCTTTGTATTGAAGTCTATGGACCTTCCTGCTGTGGCTCTGCACCTGTTCCCTGGTTCCCTGGTTCCCTGGTTCCCTGGTTCCCTGGTTCCCTGGTTCCCTGGTTCCCTGCTTCCCTGCTTCCCTGCTTCCCTGCTTCCCTGCTTTGTGTCCTGATCAAGTGGATTCCCTGCTTTGTGTCCTTCCAAGTGGACTCCCTGCTTTGTGTCCTTCCAAGCGGGCTGTGTGCCTTTTGTACCCTTCCAAGCGGGCTGTGTGCCTTTTGTGCCCTTCCAAGCGGGCTGTGTGCCTTTTGTGCCCTTCCAAGCGGGCTGTGTGCCTTTTGTGCCCTTCCAAGCGGGCTGTGTGCCTTTTGTGCCCTTCCAAGCGGGCTGTGTGCCTTTTGTGCCCTTCCAAGCGGGCTGTGTGCCTTTTGTGCCCTTCCAAGCGGGCTGTGTGCCTTTTGTGCCCTTCCAAGCGGGCTGTGTGCCTTTTGTACCCTTCCAAGCGGGCTGTGTGCCTTTCGTACCCTTCCAAGCGGGCTCTCTGTCTGTCGTGCCCTTCCAAGCAGGCTCCCTGCCAAAAGACTTATTACCTGTATTTTATTTTGCCATACGTCCGGTTACTTGCTTAGACTATATTACCCTTATTTGCTGGTCCTGTTATATACATGAAATACACTGCATTACCTGGTTTTCTGTTTGTGGTGTCTTTGTTTGCATAATCATGCACCGTGGGTTACATACTGAACCCCAAGTATCCCCTGCGCATGGGCTCCTACCTGACCTGATCACCCGAGTCCTGACACTTTCAATCATGCACATGATTTAACATGAACAGGACAATAAAATGAAAGAGAATGTAATGTGGGTGCATGGTAGCTACACACAATTCCTGAAGGAATTAAACAAAGGCTTAAAAAGGCCTTCATCTCATGTTCCATCAAACGTAGAGTGACCAGGTGGCCCTCTTCATGTGTGAACACATGCATCCTCTAGCGAAACAATGATTTGATGATTTCCAAACGTACGCACACTTGAATATCCAAAAGGAATTGGTAGTTGATTTACTATTGGGATGTTATTATGATGGTTGCTATGGACAAACCACAGTTTTAATGTTTGACGGTGTGTGCTGAAGTGGAAAGTCTACTGTGGCAGATGCTGGTGAATGAGTTCCAAAAAGGCTTATAATGATTTGGGATTTACAGTTTATAATGAAACAGATGTTGAAGAAAAATGTAGTATTGCTTCACTGTGCTGAGGAGTGGGACACAGGAGGAGCATTTGAATAATTAGTTCAATCAGTAATGTTACTTTTGGAACCACCAAACCCTAGTCATTTGCAAAGTTCCTGGTTATAGTCCCACGTGTGGGTCATTTAGTGATCATTTATAAAAAAAATGAGACTAATTTAGCCAAAAACAGACACCCTCTGGTAAATCCCCCATTAAAAGTTTGATATTTTAGCTCACTTTAACAAAAATAAACATCTCCTTCAGCATATTAGACAAATCCCACCAAAGTGGTCTATAACTGAAATACATGTTAAATTCACACAGACATACACTATTGCTTTTTCTGAGCTTTGTTCAAGACATGCAATTGGTATCTCAGTGGACATTGCGAGGAAGGAGGTCCATGTCTGCTCTTTCCTTCTCACCCTAGGCAAAAATGCATATGCTGAAAGGTGAGACTAGATCAGATGGGAACAGCATAATTCATCACTACTTTGTAGTTTATGTCTATAATCCTGCACAAAATGTTTTTAATAAAAGTATTATTTCACTTTAGTGAAATAATTTTTTTTATTTCCATAGACATCCATGTCCATAGACATGTGTTTTTTCAAATTTTATTCTATATATTATATTTATATATATATTTTATTCTATATAATATATTTAGAAATATGGACCACAATAGAACTTTGACTTGGTGTTTGGTTGGTTGGGTTACCTGTATGTTAGAGCATCAATATCAATATGGGTACAGTAAATTGTTTCATTGTTTTTAAGGATCCCTTGCCTTTTGATGAAGAATAATTCCTACTGTGTTCTATTGAGTGTGATAATGTTTACTAAATATTTGGTATTTAACCCCTTAAGTACAATGGATGGTCCCTAAACTCATTAAAAACAATGCATTTTGAGCCCGTACATGTACGGGCTTTGTCATTAAGGGGATAAAGAAGAAATTAAGGCTCTGAGATCTATTCAACCTATTGCAAGTGGTTCACAAATGCCTGTTGACCACAACTGAGTAGTAGAGGCCAGGGTAGGGAATCTTTAAAGTTCACCCAGGGTTTGTTTACCTAAAAAAACATATTATAGAATTATCAGAACAAATTAGTGATTGAGCGGCCACCTTTACCATCACTGTTATAATAAGCTCTACAGTGCGTTTTTATATTAACTAACTTTAAAAAAGGAATATTTTTCTATCAAAGTTAGTCTATCAAAGTTATGTCTAATTGAATTATTTAACCCCTACCAGCCTAACCATTCATACTCGTGATATAAACCCAGGGGTAAATTTCTACTTTCTGGTGTTTTTAAAACCCTTGTTGTCCTTTAACTAATCCCTGTTTTTGTAGGTACCGGATATGTGGCTGGATTACAAGTAATCCTGCCTTATGCTATGAGTCAACTACCATCCCTATTGAAACAGTACTAAATACCATGTGATTGAATTAGATGGGGTAAGGAATTACAAGAACATGGGTTTTCCTTCATGTAAAAGATGTAAGTTATGTTAAAATGTATTTTCTTTTCAAGTATTTTAGTTATTGTCATCACAATAATAACTGCTCATATAATTCCCTCTACAATAATAATAATAACAATATCATGAACAGTCTATCATTTTTTTGTAATATAATTTAGCATAAATATAAAACTTTCTGCAGGTTACCACCAGAGGCATATCTAGGTAAAATAGCGCCTATGGCAAGCACTGAAATTGCGCCCCTGTCCAAATATCTAATACTGCTTCCACACATTAATTCACACGGGAGTCTTCTGTCTTCCTGCACTGCCCGCTGCTTCACTGCTGAGCGCCGCAATATGATGTCATATTTTGGCGCTCAGCAGTGAAGCAGCGGGCATCAGCGAGCGGCTTTTAAACGCTGTCTTTTTTTTTTTTTTGATGCGGGGAGAACGAGGGGCGCCGAGCCGTTGCTAGGCGCCCCTCTCTCTCCTCCGCATCCAAAAAAAAGACAGTGTTTAAAAACCGCTCGCTGGTACCCGCTGCTTCACTGCTGAGCGCCGAAATCTAACGTCATATTACGGCGCTCAGCATTAAATGCCGGCATAAAAAAAAAATAAAAAAGACGCCGTTTAAAAGCAACTCACTGGTGCCCCCTTTCAAATGGCGCCTATGGCACGAGCCATAGCTGCCATACCCTAGATACGCCTCTGGTTACCACCAATCATTAAAAATACTAATGCCCTTTTATGTCCTTAGTTTGCCCCTTTAAGCTTTTCAGGGTACAGGAAACATTTCCTACATTTCAATGAGAAGGCGATTCAGTAGTCACGTTAAGCTAACTAGTGTAACTGAATATCAGCTCTTATTGTTATTCAATGAATTACAGAAGTCCTGTGAATACGATTCTGATTCAGTGGTTTCGGGAAGGTCAGACAGTGTCAGAGGATGAGAAATAAAATCCAAACTCTGCAACTACTATAGAATATTTTTAGAAGCATTACCATGTATCAGTCACATTACCAGTCATCAGGAAATTTGAACTCAATGGAATAATTGAGATTATTTTAAGTGGGGTTTTTTTTGTTACTTTGGAGCTAATGTACCGTGAGGATGTTCATTTTGATGGGAGTCACTTCCCTAAGCGCCCTCTGAAGAGGATTCCTCTTCTATGAATCCCCACGATGAATAAGACAATTTTATTTATTTAAAATGTCTTAAATCAAAATATGTTTAATTTATTCTAGCATTGCGGTTTTATTTCCCAGCACCATGAATAAGAAAAAAAGAGAATAACACATGTACAAAGCCACAATTTAATTAAATTGCGGTATAAGCTAACAATTCAATCTTTAAATGTTTATACTTCATTGTAAAAATTTCTGTGTAGTTTACTGGAGCTCATAAGGTTACATGAAGATTTGTATTTACAATGCGACATACAGTGTTTTTTTTTCTGTACAGATCCAGTACTAGGTTTATCCTTTTTTCTTACTTATTTATTTTGAGTTAATTAAGGTATATGAGTTACAGAGTAAATCACAGTAATGCAATCACCCCCCCTTACAACAAGTGCGATTAGAAGCATTACAAAATAGACAACGTACCCCAATTCGTACAATATTTATATGTCTCAGCAAACATCACACCACTGAGTCCCTCCTTGTCGCCTCCCAGCTACTAATATTTATTTATTGGGGGTACATATCCTATGGATCTTTGTGGTTACCTTTGATCACCAATAAGCTAGTGACGCTCAGCCGTTTTACTTCATATACCATTTCATACAGTACTTATAATGCATATGCATAGTCTAGCTTGTATGAGATAATATGGATATTTTGTATAACCTCCTTTTCATATTTTGAATATTCAGGTCTTTGCATGTCTGATACACAGATGGTCCCTCTAATGCTGATCTGGGTATACAAAAACATTTTCTTTAAATCCACATGAAGTCTTTAGGCACTGCATCACATGAATTATTAGTATGAGTTGTATACTATATTTGCTAATGGAAGGTCTAGCAAGAACTACCCTCATGTTATGGAGAATTGCCCTCATCCAAGAAATTTGAACCACACTTGGGTACTAAGCGTAAATAAATAAGGTGCTCTCTGACAACACGTCTGACAACATATTGTCGTTGTCGGCACATCATCTGAAAGAGCATCTTATGCTGTTATCAGTCTACACTTCCTATGAACCTCCACCACCCACAAATACTGCAAGAGACTAACGGATTCATATGGTGGTATAGTTGATCAACTGTTGAATATCTACATGGAGCTACTCACGCCTGGCTATATTCTAAGCTAGTATATTCTAAAGCCCATTGATGTTTTTTACAGTTAGAATACCAATATAGTCTTATGCCTTTGGTGCAAATCCCACACACCCTGTGGAGGCGTATGATGCATGACCATTATAACTTATATTTTATGTCACATTATTTAATTGCCTCTCTACTTGGTATTAGAGGTGGGCATGTTTGATGACATGGTCATCAGTGTTCACTGTTACATATAGAGGCAATTTCTCATAAGCTCCCATGTTGAAAAGTGGTATTCTAAAACATAGTCATTAATTTTATTGTAAATTGTTATGTTTGGAGAGTAACTAACCATTACATGCCTTGAAGAACGTGGAATGACCTAGCCAATGGTTTATTTAATACTAAACTAGGAAGTCTATTTCCTTTTAAGAAGTAGACAGCAGTTAGCTTATGTAATAGTGTCAGCTATTTCCCCTAGATGTAATGAAAGCCGCTTATTGAGATGCATAAAGCTTTAAAAAAATGACCATATATTTTACGACTCTTAACACAAAATACCTAATGCCACCCACCACAAAAAGTGACTTGATGTTAAGCATGCCAAACGTGCTTTTAAACAAAACCCCAATTTAATTTTAGTTTACATCACTCTTATATTTTATGCTATTTTACAATGTGTAATATTATTCCACCGCTTTATAATCCAGATGCAATTTGCCATACATGGTTATCTTGGCTGAGGAAGTCAAATCCCATTACCCTACAGCCAGGGTGGCCGACCTCTCGTTCTTGAGTGATGCTGTTAGTTTCCAATTTTCACCATCCTCATGCAGGCCAAGTTGGATAAAGATAGTTAGAACCACATCATTGGTAAACTAGCTATGTCTCCTCTGTAGCAAAGAATCTCAATATCATAATTAAAAAAAAAACTTGAGAATCCCGGATCTATAATGTACAACAAAAAACCCCGAACTCACTGTTCCTCATATATATGTCTAATTTTTGGATGGACTTTATCATTCAGAAGCAAATTGTAGAAGGGAGGACATCAGTAAATACTATGTTTTTAGGTACACTTTGATGAGGAAACCTTCAGGGACACATTTGTCTTTCTGGGCTTTAATTTGGACCTTGCTTGTCTAGACATAGTAAGATACGTACACCCCTAACATGGCACGTAAATATCATGGATGGGCTTGGCCAATAAAGCCTTTCATTTGCCCTTTATCCCTTCAAGGAATTCTTACCATTAGCCAACAAATTCCTGTATTGCATGCAAATCTACAGTAAGACGAAGAAAAAAG
The DNA here is from genome assembly GCA_029215755.1 of Spea hammondii. Classification (NCBI taxonomy): domain Eukaryota; kingdom Metazoa; phylum Chordata; class Amphibia; order Anura; family Pelobatidae; genus Spea; species Spea hammondii. The sequence continues at coordinate 115,509,262 of JARDYJ010000002.1, forward strand.
GGTTGACGTTCAACAGACATTCATTTTACTCCTTTACAAAAATATTCTCATCATGTTATGTTGAAATATACCACTTTGTATCTGGCAGGTTGTTTCACCTTAAATGTTGCCAAATAAAAGAATCTGGCATTAAAGTTGTCACATCTTGGAAACGTCTCAATTTGCCCAAGGTCCCGGATAAATTATACGAGATTTAAGATGTTTTCTGGTTGATATCAGCTTTCATACTTGTAGTATGACTTCATTCTAATTGACATTATTGGTTAGTTGGATATAATTGATGAAATGTAATAAAAATGAAAATAAAACTTGGTTTAATGGTTTCAATGATTGTTTTCAGGACGTCAATGCTAAGAATTTTAATTGTACAATCTACAGTTTTGCACATAAAATTGTATCCACTGTTTACCTCATATGGTTTATGTATTGAATGTAATGCCACATTAGCCTTGTGCATTGAACAACAAAGGCAAAGAATGAAGAAGGTAGTCAGCTTACCAAAAGTGAGAATCAAGTAAAAAAGTGAACTTGACTTTGATTTGTTGACCCAACTCACATTCACCCACATACTACAACTACACCTGTGGTTTCAATAGGTTGTCTCTTGTACTTCCTTAACAGCAGCCAGGGGCTGTAGGTCTGCAAGGCACAGCAGAGATCTACGTAGCTGTCTGCACAGACTTCAACACTATTGAGGACTAAGGATGACTTGTGGTTTGGTGTGGTCCAAGTGCATGCCATATCTATCTATCTATCTATCTATCTATCTATCTATCTATTGGGATGGATTGTCTGGAAAAGGTAAGAGATGTAACCTATTACATTAGGTGAATGGCCTCCTCGTTTTCCAGTGTAGACAAAGTGAGGCAGCATAGATAATGACACAGGTGGAATACAGCTGCACATACTGTAGGCATTTTAAACATACATGCTCAAGAGTCACTTTCCTTGCATATTCATCATATATTCATTAACAATTAGGTTATCAATATCAACAAGACATAAATATCCGTATTTGCTCAATTATAAGATGAACCTGATTATAAGAAGACCCCCCCCAAAATTTTAATATTAATTTAGGAAAAAAGAAAAAGCCTGAATATAAGACTATAGACTATAAGAAAGGTTTCACTGGTAAATATTAATTCACATGTAAACTATTTTTTCATATTTAATAAAAACTATGATTGAGAAAAAATATTTTTTTGTTTTTATTTCCTTTTATTTGCCAGTCTGCCCCCTATGTGCCACTCTGCCTCCCTGATATGTCTTTTAACCCCCTATTTGCCACTCTGCCCCCAGATATGCCTTATACATCCCTAAATGCCACTCTGCCTCCCTATCAACATCCATCGGCTGCCAGAGAGGAGGATCCAGGTCCCCTGCAGTACTGCGGTGGATCTGGATCTTAGTCTTGTAGTCAGACCTCTATTTGAGGTCTGATTATAAGACGACATCTAATATAAGACGAGGGATATTTTTCAGAGCATTTGCTCTGAAAAAACCTTGTCTTATAATCGAGCAAATACGGTATATCTGGTCAATTAACATATAACACTACTTCACTGATACATATTTTTAAATAATTATATCACATCTTTTCAGCACTTGGACAATTTCAACATTCCCAAAGGCTGGTGGGAAACTCAGTGTTATTATGTATCACCATGACAACATCACACTGGAACCTCAAATCGTTTCTAAAATTATGTATGGAAAATGGTGCAATTGATAATTTCCTTCTTTACTTGTTATAAAAACTGTGTTTGGTTATATTACTATGCTTGCTCCAAAATGAAGACTTAAGCGTTGCCAATTTAAAAGCAAATGTAAAGTTCTTTTCTATAATTACTAAACATTTTATTATTTAGTTTTCTCCTGTGTTTTTGTGGGGTTATTGGGCCAGGGTATGATTTTTATTAAATCAACCGTTCTTGAACATTGCCAATCTATTTCAAAAGCAATGATACATATGAATGTGATGGATTGCATGGTGTCATTTAGCCTTTGTGTATGTGTTAGCAGTCTGTTTATTTTATTGATTTATATTGCATCATATTCTGCAACACTGTACCACTGATCAATGCCACAGATGAAAATGAAAGGACTCTTGGTGCCTTTCAGCATTAGTCAATGTGTAGAACCCATGTGTAGTTTCTGTTATAGAACCCTTGTGCTCTCAAAAAAGGAATTTACAAAATATTAATTGCACTCTTTCACATGTTCGCTAAGGCAAGTGCATGACCCTGCGACCACTGGAAACAGAGCTCTGAATGAAGTAAGTAGGAGGGGGAGGGAAGAAGAACTCTACTAAAAACAGGAAGAGGAGTGAGGGGAAGAGGGAGCAAAACAGAGAGAGCGCGTGTGTTTATATACCGTATTTGCGCTATTATAAGACAAGGTTTTTTTCAGAGCAAATGCTCTGAAAAATACCCCTCGTCTTGTAATCGGGGTCGTCTTCTAATCAGACCTCAAACAGAGGTCTGACTATGAGACTAAAATCCAGATTCCCTGCAGCGCTGCAGGGAATCTGGATCCTCCGGTCTGGTAACCTCAGCTGCTATCGGGTGTCTATCAGCGAGCGCCATGAAAGCGCGGGCAGCAGCGTACCTTTCCCTGCATAGCGTGCTCTCAGCATGGGGGACGCCTCCTCCGCGTCGTGATAGCCCGCCCACTGCCGGGGAGCAGAGCCGGTTGAGGGAAATCATTGATCTTGGCACGGCACTCCAGAAGCAAGACCCCGTGGGACCCGGGCGGCACTGTGCCGTCCCAAAGTCGAAGGCGGATCCGGTAGATTTAGCGCTTTAAATTTTTTGAGGAGGCGGGGCCTAGCGGGGTCACACCACGTCATGCTGTAATGCCGTGGGAGCCGCAGTATACTAAGCGCCTGCTGAGCCATCGTGGTGAGTGCTTTAGTTGCTTGAGTCTTGGTTTGGAAGTGTGTCTGAGTGGGTATATTAGTGTCTGGGTATGTGTGTCACAGTGGGTATGTAAGTGTCTTGGTGGGTAAATTAGTGTCTGGGTGTCTAAGTGTCCTCCTATATGCCACTCTGTCTCTAAAAATGCCTTATACCCCCTATATTCCACTCTGTCTCATGATATGCCTTTTAACCCCCCAGAGTGGCATATAGGGGGTTAAAAGGCATATCATGGGCAGAGTGGCATATAGGAGGGTAAAAAGCATATCAGGGAGGCAGAGTGGCATATAGGGGGTATAAGGCATTTCTGGGGGCAGATGTGCATAACTGGGGAGCAGATGTGCATAACTGGGGGGCAGGTTGGCAAATTAAAGGACACGAAACAAAAAATTTTACTCAATCATAGCTTTTATTCAATATGAAAAAATAGTTTACTGGTAATATTTACTGGTAAAACTTTTTTTCCTATAGGGTCGTCTTATAATCAGGCTTTCTTTTTTTCCTAAATTAATATTCAGATTTTGGGGGGTCGTCTTATAATCAGGGTCGTCTTATAATCGAGCAAATACGGTATATATGTAGGGATATGTAAGTGTATGGTGTTAGACTGTGTTAGTCTGCATGTGTCCGTGTGAAAGTGTATGATGTTATATGAAGGGTGTGTGAGGGTAAGGTGTTAGAGTGTGATCATATAGTATTAGCATATGTCTCAGCATACGGTGTTGGAGTGTGTGTATGCTAGTGTATGGTGTTAGCTTGAGTGTTTATGTGTTAATATTTGGTGTTAGCATGTATGTTTGTGTGTCAGAGTATGGTCTTAGAGTGCCAGGGGGAGCCTGGGGTTAGTGGTCCTAGTGGAGGGAAAGAGGGGAGGCATGGAGAGGAGTAGAGAGTGCGTAAGTGTATGGTGTTAAAGCAAGTTTACATGTTAGTATGCTTGTTAGTTACTTCTAAAATATATTAAAAACATTGCAGAAACATATAAGATTTGTTTTTAGTTCCTATAGTGACTACCTTTCAGTTCCTGCTTCGGTGTCACATGGCAATAAAGTGTTCCTAGCTAAAATTATGAATGAAACAAAATTCTACATGAGTAATGTATTATTCAGTAATACTAGAAATGATTTATAATGCTGCATTAAGTTTCAGTAGTGTTAACCGGAACAACACTCTTTTCAACATTTAATGATAATGCCACGGACCATTTTTTGTTTTCCAGAACCAAGGCTAGTCTTTTATTTTAAACCTTTCCCCATCCCACAGGAACTGGATGGGGGAGAGGGGAAGGCACAGCTTGGTGACCATGCCTCTTACAGGGAAATTTTATTATGTTTTACCCCTGCCAGGGGTTAAGGTGGGGTGGTAGGGGAAAGGGGGGGTAGTTGCTTCCTTATTTAAATGATTAACTATTATTATTTTGAATTAACTCTATAGTAGTACGGAACTCACAAGCCAATTTTGCAAACAATTTGTGATTTTTATTTGGGAAGTGTATATGCAAGTTGGACAATTCTCCAACTTGTTATAGTTTGCTAGCACAAACTTGAATTTTTTGCCAAATCACAATTGCTCACAGTTTAGTGAATAGAAGGAAAACCCTTTTTCTACATAAAAAAAATAAGATAATGGGCTGCTACATTTATTGCCCATACATTTTGGCATGTAATGGAGACAATACAACCATACTAGTGAAATAATTGCTCATACAAAGTGTTGGTCATATTTCCCTATGGACCACTGAGACACTTAGGTGGCAGCCCAAGACAGAATAGTTGTTATGGATGTGTACCATCAGAAGCACAGGCATTTTAGGTATTAACATAAACCATTTTGTACTTATGTGAAGAAGTGCATAGTAACGTTCTGAACTTCTGACGCAATGCATTGTTAGTCTCTTCCAGGCATTCTTGTAATAGTCAAGCTAATTGGTTGAGTTGAAAATCCCAAATGATATACTGCTGTGATTATACTTACCCATATGGTCGTATATTCAAGCTTTAAACCAGTTTTTGAGACATTTCATCAAGTTGGCAATAATGAAATAATCTAACATCTTGTCTATTCCAAGAATGCAATTTCAATAAGTTTTCAATTTGTAAGAGGTTTTGTTAGAATCTCTTGACAAGATAAGAAGCAAAAGTTATGAGTTATTGTTGAGTGAGCAGACATGCTTTATGGCAGCTTCACAATTCATCAACAGTTCACTCAGTGAGGAAGAATTTCAAAGAGCACATAGGACATAATTTCATGTGTTTTACAAAATGTGTGAAGTGTGAGTGTGATTTTCCCTAGTACAATAGTCATCAGTCATGTAAAAAGCACACTGCCACAAGAAATCTGCGTCTGGGAGACCTTAGGATAAAGTGTCAGAGTTTTAACATACTGTAAAATGTTCTATTTATGTGTATGAAAAAATATTTTCTTTTGGTAGACACACTTTGTAGAATAACCAATTGAGAGGGATCCATTCCACCATAAAAGCAAGTACTGTGATGCTCATGTTAGAAAACTGAAATATCTTGTCATTGTGACTCAGACAATGAAAGGGGAAGTACTGAGGAGTGGCTTTAGATCAGCACATGCACCCATGGACAGGCCCGGACTGGCCATCTGACACATTGGGCAAGTGCTTGGTGGGCCGCTGGCCATTGGTTCTCCATGCTCACTCAGTTTGCCGCTCCAGCGGCAGATTGGGTAATGCAGCATGTGCAGTGAAATATCTTGGGCATAGGCCCACTAGCCCAGATCTCCCTTAATGGGCCGGTTATGGTGGAGAACTTTGATCTCCTCAACTGGTCCATTTACACTTTGGAGGCTGTGATGGATCAGCACAGCCCCCAGCCTCCATAGACTCATTAGAAGGCACTGCACGTCATTAGGACATGGGCACTGAGATATGATGTTATATTCCTGCACTCTGTCTCTTTAGGGCAGGGGCGTACCTAGAGTATTTGGCACCTGGGGCGGATCCTGTATGTGGCACCCCCCCCCCCACACACACACACTTTAAAACTGCATAGCTTCTACCGTTATATACCGGCGCAGACAATGAAGGTGGTACAGCATAACACTTACTGTTATCATTATATACTGAGGCAGACATTGACGGTGGTACAGCATAACACTTATCACTATATACTGAGGCAGAAATTGACGGTGGTACAGCATAACTCCTATCACTATATACTAAGCCAAACATTGATGTGGTGTAGGCCTACCACTTCATTAGTAGTAGGGATGCACCGAAACAAATTCTGGACTGAAACCGAAAATGCAGCATTTACCTGGCCGAAACCGAATAAGACCCCCCCACACACCATAAAAAAAAAATCTAACACTTTTATTTAAAGTAAGTAACACACCAAAATAGGACAAAACAATTAAATAACAATATTAATATATATATATATGATTGTTAACAGCAATCACATTCCTGTCATGCCCAGGCATACCCAGATTCCAGGATGTACTCGCAGACTTGGCATGATAGGAGTATGATTGCCCTATCTACCCCTTCTCACTACCTTTTGTCCTACCTACCCCATCTCACTCCCTTCTCCCTATCTACCCTCTCCCCCTTTGAAGTTCACTTACCTTTCAGGAGTCCTGCGGTGGGGGTGCAAGGCCTCTGTCTCCCAGCTCTGCCACTGTATGGAACAGTATAGAGTGATGGTAGTTATGATGTACTAGAGCATAATTATATAATGAAAAATACATTGGAAATGGTACAGCATAACACCCATCACTCTCACACACTTACCAATCCACACACACACCAATCCACACACACACACACACCAATCCACACACACACACACACACACCAATCCACACACACACACACACCAATCCACACACACACACACCAATCTACACACACACACACATCCACACACACACCAATCCACACATACACCAATCCACACATATACTAATCCACACATACCAATCCACACATACCAATCCACACATACCAATCCACTCTCACTCACTGAATGCTTTCCTACCTTTCCTCTTTTCTCCTTACAGCTTCTTTTCCTCCTCTTCTTCAGTTCTTCTGTCTTCTTCCGGTTCAGTGGGTGCGGCTTCAGTGTTGTGCGCCGGGATCTGACAACAAATCCCGGCGCACAGCAGGTGTTGCCGCGCGAATTGCAAGGGAGCGATATCGGAGGTCTTTAACAGACCTCCGGCTCCCTTGAGTGATTTTAAGCCGAGTTCAAGGGTTGAACCCGGCTTAAAATCACTCAAGGGAGCCGGAGGTCTGTTAAAGACCTCCGATACCGCTCCCTTGCGAGCCTGCTCCTCCAGCGGCGGACATTACTGTCCATCTCTGGAGGGGTGCCGGGTGCCGGCAAGTTGGCACCCCCCTGATGAGCGGCACCCGGTGCGGACCGCCCCCCCCCCGGCCCCCGCTAGGTACGCTACTGCTTTAGGGCATGGCGTGCCTTTCAAAACAGTGCAGACTCTGACAAGGAAAGGGCGGCTGGGTGCCTGACCACTGATCGTGTGGCTGGATATGCCTAGCTGTATGTGATCATAAGCGTGCCAGGGCCATCTCATGATCTCCACTACGGCCCTGCCCATGAAGTGTTAGCATTGACAACTCACACTTTGCCTGCTTCTGAGGTAACTCCCACAAGAGCAATGGTTTTCTACAGGGGAGAAATTGCTACTTTCAGATATAACTGAATTATTTCACCTGGCTGTATTCAATATATCCCAAATAGCATGTATCTGGATGCAATTTCTGCTTTAAATACAGACTCAGTAGCTAGTCACAATAATCCATGGATCAACCGTTTCAAAATATATGATGTATATCCATGGATATCAAATGTCATTCCAGTTTATCTTAAACACTTCCACGGTATCTGCAGACACCACCTACATCAGCACAACCTGTGAAGAATTTCCTTTTATCATGGAATTGTGGTTTCTCTAAATATTATGCATTGCCTTTTGTTATCTCTTGTGCAAATGAAGTGAATATTTCTTCTGCAAGGGCCTCAACTAGACCTCAAAAGTACTTGTACTGGGATAGCCACTCACAAGGGTGTGATTAGCCATGCAAAATGTGTGGTTAGCCATGCAAGAGGCAGGGCAAGCCACTAATAAGGGCAAGGCTAGCCCAGGTAGGATTAAATGGGTCGGGATTGGGGGTTGGGAATTGGGCAGGGAGTGGGCAGAGTCCTGCGCTGAAGAAAGAAGAGAGTGACCCAAAGACCCTGGGAAGCAGCATTTTACCTAGAGACTCTGAGACCTGAGTACACAGGTATCTTGCCAGTGATTTAGTCTCTAATTCCCTATCTACTGTACTGTATTTTAAGGTGATTATTAGACTTGTGCATTCGTCTTCGGGCGAACATGAAAGCGAACACGAAGAGTGCTCGTCCCGAAGACACGCCGAAGAGAAGACGGCGGCGGTAAAACGTAGGCGAAGACGAAGACACACACCACGAAGATCTTCGTTATCGTCTTCGTCTACCACCCCCCCCCTTCTAACTTACCTTGTCATTGCGGCATCGCGGCAGTTCCCGGAAGTGAAAATCCGCAGGTTCGCCGTCACGGGTTACAGGGCAGTGCGAATGAGCCTATTGGTCGCCTATAGGGACCTGCAGGTGACCAATAGGCTCACTCGTACGGTCTTTGTAAGTTAACCCCTGACAGCGAACCTATGGATTTCCAGTGGCATCTGCAGGGTAAGTTGCAGCATTGGGGTTTTAAAACCCCAATGCTGCAACTTACCCAGCACATCCCACTGGTCTCCCTCCCTGTTCAATTAGTTAAATGTCCGTACGAGTGACTTTATTGGTCGCTTGTACGGACATTTAACTAATTGAACAGGGAGGGAGACCAGTGGGATGTGCCGAGTAAGTTACGGCACCAGGAGTTTAACAGTCTGTACGAGTGACCCTATTGGTCGCCAGCAGGGGGCTCGTCTGCCATCAACCAATGGCAGACGAGCCCCCTGCTGACGACCAATAGAGTTGCTCATACGGACATTTAAACTCCTGGCGCCAAAGCTGCGTTAACCCCGTATTAACCCCTTAACCGGGAAAACGAAGAAAAACCGAACACGAAGAATGTCCACGAATATTCGCCCGAAGAGAAGACAGGAACAGCCGAATATTCGTGGAATCCGAAGATTTTTTCCCCCCCGAAGACGAGCACGAAGACGAACACGAAGAGCCCCCTGGTGCCCAAGTCTAGTGATTATATCCACATTTGATGCACTGATACCAAGCTCCTGAAAAAGGGGTTGTTGGGTGCCAAAGAAGAACTGTCTCTCCTAAAGAGGGGCACTAGGGAGGTATGGAATTTAGCATTTAAAAGTAGAGAAATTAATTGTTTACATATGATTATCTGATAATCATTTGCTATGCAAGCAATCATCATTTAAATATGCTTTAAAAGGCCATTTGGGTAGGATGAAAATGTAATTTTCTTGTTTATAAGTTCATGGTTATACGATACATTGAAATGTGCCCCAAGGGACTAGATGTTGTATAGCAAAATCCCATTATGATGTGTAGAAGCTATGTTACCAAAGCAATAAATGAAAGAGGAACATTACAATAAAACCAAGGATCTAATTCAACAATGTCATTTCCTACTTTCCAAGATCCAAGTGCAGACTTGGGAACACACGCTTTAGTCTTTCAAAATGCCTCATGGCCTTTAAGTCATATAACATTTGTTTCTAATCTGCGTGGCTTGGACTCTCACTAATTTTAAGAGTATTTAAAATTACAAACATGTGTGTTTAAAAGCAGGGTTGTACAAATTTCGAAGGGTTGATTTTATCCATCTGTTTTCTAAGGAATAGCTTTTTTCCCATCTGAAATGTCCTTTGAGTTTCTAATCTTTTTATTACACCTATGCTCTACTGTGCATCTGTGTTGAGTTCTAGGAGATTTAGTATAAGAGTTTATTTTCTCTTAACCCTTCAAATGCCAGAGAGTTAAATTATCAGTGACAAATTGATTTTTTTTTTTAAATATGACAAATAACTTATCTAATACACCCAAAGTTTACATGTCTCATTGTTCCATTGATAAACTATGTTGACACTTTAACTTTAACTAAAGAACAAGGACTGGCTATCACTAAAACTACTTTAATTTACACACGCTATTAATTCATATAATTCAAGCATAGTAATGGGCATTGGGCAGGCAAAGTGTTTGTACGCTGATGCCAGCGTCTGTTACAAAGTTCGCAGATGACCAGGGTGTTTATTGTGCTATTTTGGTGAAATGTCCTTCATAAAGCCTGGACGTTCCTACAGCTGGTGTGGATTCCACCCATGAATCATGTAAAATTTGACCTACAGCATCACACAATACTTACCTTACTTGTAACATGAATTTTAATACAGTTGAATAGTTTGAATGATGATGGGTCCTTCAAGTCTCAGAAGCAGGACTGAAAACAGAAAATGTGTGAGAATACAGTAGCATTCTGGTTCATGTAAAAAAGCTGAAGGAAAAAAGTAAGTAAATAAAAATAATTGTGAACACTGCTATATCGTTCTAGAAATCTTATAAATGTGCTGCTTGTAAAAATAAAAATTGTCATTTACTTGAAAATTTAGGCAGAACTTAAATGACAGAAATATATATATATATATAAATATATATAGTATGTGTAGCCATTGTGGAACTTATGATAGGTTTAGAGGATACTTCAAAAATCAGACTAAAATTACAAATGCCCTTTAATAGTGGGTACTTACTAAACAACAAAGGTTTCCCTGGACTTCATGGAACATATACATGAATCATACCGTATTGGCTCAAATATAGGCCGCACTTTTCCCCCCCACTTTAAGTCTTTAAAGTGGGGGTGCGGCCTATATTCGGGGTCTAGCGCCCGACGCCCGGGACATGCAGTTCCAGGCACCGGGCAGGCAGCAGGGTTAGGATACAGATCCCCCGCAGCGGTGCAGAGGACCTGCATCCTACTCCCCGATACGCTCAGACAGCCTCCCCTGCCAGCACTTCCCACGGGGAGGGGTGCCGGCACGGGAGGTTGTCTAAGCGCATCGTGCGGACCGTCCGCACGATGAGTTTTACCTCTGCCCCCCCCCCGACTTACCGGAGCAGACTCCTGGGTGTCTTGCGGGGCCGGCGGGGGACATCTACGCTATACGCGTATTGCGTAGATGTCCCCCGCCGGCCCCGCAAGACACCCGGGAGTCTGCTCCGGTAAGTCGGGGGGGCAGAGGAGGACAGTGGCAGCATATCTCGGGGGGGGGAGGACAGTGGTAGCATATCTCGGGGAGGGAGGACAGTGGCAGCATATCTCGGGGAGGGAGGAGGACAGTGGCAGCATATCTCGGGGGGGGAGGACAGTGGCAGCATATCTCGGGGGGAGGACAGTGGCAGCATATCTCGGGGGGGGCAGCGGTAGCATATCTCGGGGGGGAGTGGCAGCATATCTCGGGGGGGAGACAGAGTGGCAGCATGTTTTTTTGGTGCTTTTTTAAAGAAAAAAACTTTTTCTTTAAAAAAGCACCAAACTTTTAGGGTGCGGCCTATATACGGGGGCGGCCTATATCCGAGCCAATACGGTATATAATTACACAACCAAGAGGACAATCAACATCACAGATGCATATCCAGGAATGCGGTGTCTGCTTCAATATACTGGGATGGCATTGGCAATGATTCGTGTCAAAAATTATAATGGAAACTCAATAATCAAAAGGCACATACAGGGTAGTACTTCATCTTGGTAATTCAAAATTTTATAGCATACATACAATCACCATCTTTTTTATCACCATATTATGGTTATTGCCTACAAACATTTAGGACAAGACTTTTCCTGTCCCATCGATGGATCTATCATAAAATAATTATATTGGGACTGGAATTACCTCAGTTATGTGACCGATGGACCTTTGCAGTCATTATATTATGTATAATATATATGTTATGTTGCTAGAATTCTTCCTTGCATGGATCTGAAAATGCGGTAGGAATTTTTAAAATATTTTTCTTAATATTTTTTTCTGCAATTAATTGTAGCAAATAACTAGCCCTTCAGCTACTGCGGAAATGTGATTCCCATGATGCTCTGCCAGACTATGGCTGCCTATTTTCTTGCTGGAGAATCATGGTATTGGTAGTATAGAACCCAAAACATCTAACGTTCTGGTTGACTGCTCCTGTTTAGTACTTTTACATATACATGAAGTGTTTTTTATTCCAGTTGATTCATCAGAACTATATTTCAGCCCATTTTTGCAGTGTGACGATAGATTACTACTTTTGACAGGGTGAAGGGACGACAAATATAATTGCAACAGCTGCACCCCAGATGGTGGCCCGCTAGTGGTAATTATTAATAAATATGAAATCCTAGTACTTTTGACTTTAATCATTAATCCAAACGTATCCCAAAGATCTTAACCAATTTCAGAAAATTAGAATAATTGACATTAGGAGAGGAGATGACAAATGATATTTAAAAATGGCTGCCAAGACAAATTCTAAGTTGTAAATACAGATATGGACTGAAATGTGTGAAATGGATTGGTGTAGTAGTGGAAGGAATAATCCAGAGGGGCTATAACAAGGGAATAGCATTTTGAGGACATATTTGAGAGATATTTAGCAATTTGCAAAATGTAAATTTACATTTATTTATGTACTCACAAAAAAATCAACGTGTATTTTAGTAAATATATGAGATCTTTTGCAATTGTTAGCACGTACATTCAAGTTAAGTCAAGTCCGGTCAGTCAAATAAACCTATAAATGGGACATTATGTGAAATAAAGAGAACCTATTGCCTAAAACAATTTGACATTAATCAGGATAATAAAATATGCATAAACAATTTTAATCCACTTTAATGTAAGTTTAGATAAAGAGTTAAGAATATAGTGCCACCGCTGGGTTTTGACAAATGTGAAGAGAATTCACTTTTCACTGTTCTTAATTTAGATATATTATCAATAAAATGTGTGTTCATTGGTTGATTCCATGATTGTCATCTGCCTAACTTTATTTTTGGTCACTCGAATTATTGTTTGCACTGTATGTGATACTATATTGTGCATCACTTGTATCTGTATATGCCTATTTTGTCATCTTGTCTGTATATGACTTTGTCATTATGCTATATGCTTTGTCTTCTCCGTGTAATAAAGAAGTTTAAAAAAAAAACAAAAAAAACATGTGTGTTCATCACCAAACTATAAGTATTATTGGACACTTTTAGTTAAACGCATCCGTAGAAAGAACGCATTTAGTGGTCAACTAAAATTATAAAGTTAAAGTTCTGTAAATGGAACAGATAATTGCAATCATGTAAGTGCCCTCGTGTGTCATGTAAAACTGCCACTTAACTATGTGATCAATATTTGTAACAGACAAACACAAGGAGCAACTGATTAGAAAGAATGAAAAGTAAAATACTGCTGAATGCTAAACCTAGATATCTGCCAGATAATGAAATAACTGCATACTACACATAAAAGTAAAGTGCTGAGAATACGTGAAATGTCCATATTAGGCAATAAGAAAACAGGGGATGGTTATATTTTGTTGCAATTCAATTAGAATTCTAACTTTTCCTTTAATTGTGTTTATTGGTGCCTATACCATGTTAAAAGTCCCTTGAAGAAAGGGTTTATTCATTAACAAATGATCAGGTTGCTTTGGTTAGAGTTTTGTTATAAATGATATCCTGATAATATATTCATATGGCATTTCAAGAAACTTTGGGAAAAATATCCTAAAGATTGTTGTTAGAAATTAAAATATACTACTTTGTTAACCGTTGTTATAAAAAGATAGTGTAACGATCCAAAAACCAAATACTTCAAACCAAATACTCAGGTAACATTAACCCATCCATATGTATTTATTATTATGGATGAAGAATATATTTTCATATATAAAATATAGTTTATTATGTGTGTATATCAAAGACTAAAAATATATTTAAAATTTGTATTTATTATTAAAAATATATAAAAACTAGAATAATACAAAACATATTTTATTATGAAATATAAACAAGTTTATTTTATTATGAAATATAAAAAATATAACATATATGTATAATAATAGCTTCATCCATAAAATAACCATCATCAGTGCAAATATGTATCATATATAGCAAAAATACATACCTATATCTATATTATATATATATATATATATATATATATAAGAAAAAAGGGGAAAAATTGTAAACAAATGAGGGTTACCCTAGAAGATATATATATATATATATATATATATATCATACTTTCAGAACCTTATAAAAAATGAAATAGGTCTAATTCAATATTGAAACCTTTAGGGGCTAAAGTTTGTAAATGATAAGACCATTTTATTTCTTTTTGGCCTATAGTTCTTAATAGATTCTCATTGTTGTTTATCAATGGGGATACATATATGGTAAATATACGTGATTATCATACATTTTTTTAAATGTATTTTTGTTATTTTTTTAAACTCAATTTTAAGTTTCATATTGCTATGTACAAGTCTTTAACCCCTTCAAGACCGGGACGTACCTGGTACTTCCTGGTCAAAGGTCACCGGCAAACCGGGACGTCCCAGGTACGTCATCGATGATGCGCGATCCAGCGTCGCTATGACCGCTGGGATCGCGAGGGGCGGCTGCTACTGACCGCCGGGTGTCCCGAGTGATCCGTAGCAGCCACTCCCCCCTCAATTCCGTGCACGTGATCGCTTTGAAGCGAATCACGAGCACAGGATTTAAATATTTACAAAAAAACTGCGGTCTTCAGGGGAAGATGCAGTTTGCCAACGTCGGTCCTGAAGGGGTTAAATATCACAATATATATTTTTTATAAATACAGAATCCTTTGTTATCTTAACATGACAAAGTCTATTAGCAAAAAGTCTTCTGACACTCAACTACTTATCAAACAAATATAACTTGCTAAGTAGCCTTCACTCAGGGACTTGTCAAGTTAGGTTTTTAATGGAGCATTAAGTTAACATGACCTGTAGTACAGCAATTATATCTACTTTCTTGGCTCCTCTTGTTTAATGGAATAGTGATTCTCCAAATACATTTTTTGTAAGAATAATTTCATATTATTATTATTATCTTTTATTTATATAGCGCCAACAATTTATGCAGCGCTTAATACAATATATATATTTAAGGGGTATGACAAGACTAAAATTGACAGACTAAGACAAACATTCTTTTGGTTTTCTATGTCGACTATATACTGATTGCACACTAATTTCCATTTACTCTCCTGACTCCTCACTGACTCTTCTAACTCACCTCACCAACCGTCTTTCTGAAATTGCATCATGGATTGTGTCTTAGTATCTCAAGCTCAACATCTCCAAGACTGAGATTCTGGTTATTCTGATGTCTCCTCTGCCCATAATTCTTGACATCTTGATCACTGTTGACAATTCCATAATCCATCCAACAGACAAAGTTCACTGTATTGGTGTCACACTTGAATCTGCTTTCTCCTCCATCCATCATACCCAATCACTTACCTACTTCATCTGAGTAACATCTCTCAAATTCATCTTTCCCTAACACAACTAGCAACTAAAATACTAATCCACCCTCTTGCAATATGCCATCTGCATTATTGTGTTCCTTACTAACTGGACTCCACCACAGCCAGATTAATTTTTCTAGCCCACTGCTCTTCATCTGCTGCCTTCCTAACCATCACATACAGAGCTCTTAACAACTCTGCCCTAAACTATATTTCTGCTATAAATGCTGCCTTAATTGCCCTCTTTGTTTGCACTCTGAATGACATTTCTCATTGGCACACTGAAGAACTACTGAATGTTTTTTTCCAGGGATATAGTAATTCCACATTGCATAAACCTATTTAATCCTTACAAAAATTACAATGTGGTGAGCTATATCTCAGCTGCCCCTCGTTACAAAGATTCATCTAACACATCTTAATGAACGCTTTATAGGCAGAGTATCATCAGGAACTGTTAGGAGCTGGGGTGAATAGGAGTAACATGGTCACAATGCATGGACCTATGTGTGGACTCCTACTAAATCTTTAAAACCCTCCACAATAGTGCCAAGTCTGTTTTATGGGAATCAAGCCCAGAGTGTAGCTTGGTATATTCTGATAGACTCATAAAAAGTAGCCACGAGACAGCACTGTAACTTCATCTATTACCATCTGTTAGGTGATTCCAAGCCGTAAAACAGATTTTCTCAATGCGAGACTCAGTGTTATGCATAGATGCAGGTTTTCACCTAGCTTTGATATCACACGTGACTTGGCTGGTGCAAAATGTCTATATTAGTATAGTATAAAAAACTAACAAGGTGGATAATGTGCCTGGTCTATAAAGGAGTTAATTTGTAATCTTTAGAAATAGCTGTTCACTTTAATAACAAACCTGTATTTCATTATAGTTAAATAATCAAAATCTGTATACTGTAAACTATGAGATAATAGAGTTGGGGGAAAAAAAACATTTGGAGACAATCCATATATATATACAACGTAACATAAATATCTACTTAATCTCTTGTGTCTTTGCCTTTATTGAACTGTTCGGTTTATCTAAAATTGAGGGATCACATGAAAGCATTGTTTGCTTCTCAATAGAAACAGGATCATAAAGTACCATGAATTCATGATGTGTGCAAAAGGAGCTACAACTATTGTTGGTTTCTGCAGGCAGAAACATCTGAAGACCACTGTCAACGTAAGATATTCAGCTACATTAGTGAATTTACTTATCTTCAATTATTCTTATCTTATTATGCCAGAACATTGGCCCCTTGAGTATTTTGAATAGTATCAAGTTGCTTGGATTTTAGTTTTCAAGCACCACCAGTGGTATACCAAGCCATTTTTTCTTTCATTCTCCATGATCCATCATGGAAGATTGCATTGGAAGATCAGCCAAGCAGGAAACTATCACGCTTTCCATGATGCATCAGCAAGATGGTAGCTGTCACACATGGCACAATCTTAATATTACTAATAAAAGTGTGTTTTGATGTAATAGCCAAGATCTGGGATAAACTGGAATGTGAATATACCGACCATAGAATCGTAAGTGACCACACAAAAATGTTGGACAGCTCAAAGTACGGTAGAAAAAATACTGAACATTAATATTTTAACCAAATGCCTGAAGGATACTATATCAAGTACGTTGGCACAAACCAACTGAGGAAGTGGTACAGAACGAGCTTTCACAGTTTACTTCTCACTTCCCTTCATAATCTGTCAAATTTAAGAAAAACAGCAGCCGCCATGGAGAAATATCCTTGAAATCTTTTTTCATGGAAACAGTGAGATTTCCTGTAGCGGCTCAGAAATGTTCAAGCTCAGTGGCTATAATGTAAACGTAGACTGAACGTCTTGTGTGTTGAGTGTGTATCTTCCTTTTGTCTTGTGCCAAAAAGATGTCACAGTTCCTGTATTTTGGATTAAATTTGGATTTTTACACGGAACACAATTCAAAGGCTATTGTCTCGAATATAATAGTCATGGTCTGTAGGGTAATTGACAGATTATTCCATGTTACACAAAATCGAAGTGGGGACACTAGTTCAGAAACCCTAACCTTAACCCATTCAATAATACTGAATACTGTACACCTAATAGTAGGACTACATCCAAAACAGGGGTGGAGGAAGCAGTATCATGTACCGCAACGCCACTTGGCTTTGTATGTCCCCTGGGTAAAAATACAATCTAAATATGTACAATAATACATTTACATAAAATTACTTTATATTGTATGCACAAAACATGACAAAGGTCAACTCCAGGGAATGTAGGATAGGGAAATTTGAGATTGGGACTGGTATAACCAGTAGGGTCTGTTTGTCCCCTATTGGCTACACAATGTAGATTGTTGACCTATATATACTGTATATATATATATATATATATATATATATATATATATATATATATATATATATATATATATATATATATATATATATATATTGTATTTGTTATAATTTAGAACAATAGAACAATCATACTCCCTGGTTAACAACAGCTCCCTGGTTAAACTACAGCTCTTTCCTACCATAGATATTATCTCTGGGATAGCAATCTTTCAGAGGGGTCTTCACAATTTTCATTCAAACACATCATTTGTCTAATCCAATGGCACTATACTGTCATTGTAATAATACGTTTTAAAATTACTTTTATGTTTTGCTATCAGGTAAAAAGGCCTTCATTTTGGCAATGTTACCTAAACATGATTACATTTTAAAATATAAGTATACCCAAGAAGGTTAATATACCATTTATGTAGCCAAAGCTGTCAGATCCCCACAAAGTATCATTTTACTAATGTCAATAAATGAATACATTTTGCTTTATTTGTTTTTATTTTTATTTTATTGTTTGCTGTAATTACTCCCTGCGAAAATGGGAAAAAACCCACTTTTTATTTTTCCCATGTGTTTTTAAGTCAGAATACTTTGAAAACAATCCTCTACGACCATCTAAACAATAAGCAATGTTTATTAAACTTCTTGGAAATTTTTAAAAGGTTTTGCAAATATATGTTTTGCCAGCTATGTTACCTTATATATGGATATTCCTGCAGATTTTCACCACTGGCATTCAAATGAAAATTGCAGTTACGTCTTTTTTATTTTACAATATTTTGTTGTTTTGAGCTATGGGCAATTTTCAGGATTAATGAATTTAAACAAAGTAAAAAATGAATGATCTCTGAGAGTATTCAAATTGCAAAGGACGCTTTGTTCTTATTTAAATTTGATTACATTGGCATTTTTTAAAATTCCTCTTTGACATGAAACTAGAGATCTCTTTTTCAGTTTATTAGAAATTCATTATCTCAAGTATTTTGCCAAAGGTAATTTTTCTTCTCTTTCTTTTCAAATCCTTTCCTGTGATTCCTTTTATTAACTGATAATGCTCATATTAATATGTCTCACAAAATTCTGGGGTTAATTGAGTAAATACTTTTAGACTTCAATGATTTGACGAACATGCTATTTTGTGATTTTAGTGGAAGTCCCTTTCTATGATTTATATGGAGACTACAGATACATTTGGTATCCTCAGCATTATACACACTTGCTTACGTGAGCGTTGGTTCATGTTTATTACTTTGTTGCCCTGGGCCAAGTGGAACTCAATTGAACTTTATTACTTTTTTTATTTAGATTGAACAGTGTTCTGTGAGCTACATTTTGATACATACTTTTAGAAACGTCCATCCAGTATCACATCATCCCGTTGTACGGCACTGCAAAATATGATGGCGTTATATAAATCAGTAAATATTAATAAAAATGACACGTGCACATATGCCTCATATTAACTCAAACCCCAAATAATTGCTTCAAATAAGCATGTAAGCATTCTAACCATTTAAGAACATTGATGTCACTCGATAGAGATTCACATGATATACCATGCATGAGACCCTTGTGCTCATGGAACACTGGTGAGCAACCAGGACATCTAAGTCTTTACAATGTTAAATGACAGCAGTAATGCGGGTGTCATGGTCCCTTCTGTTTAAGAAATTGTGGTCATCACACAATGAAGCTAATTATATGACACATAAACAATTTTATACACCCGTGTACATGAAAAGAAAACTTAGCTGTCTCTTCTGGGTGTCTAAACCTTAGAATTATGAAACATTCGGAGAATAAGAGATTGGAATTGGGAGAGCTGGGTAATGGCTGTAAAAGACAACGATGACCTTTTCTTTTTTATAGAAGAATTTAGGGATTTGACATTTGTTCCATGACTCTACTTTGATCTGCAAGATTTATAATTTAGCAATAACTGACCTTTCAGATATCTAACAATAAGTAGAATATGCACATGGGGAAAGTATATAGACTGCATAAATGCATAACGATGAATTGTTAATGAAAAAATAAATACACAAAGACATATAAGGTGCTTAAAGAGCCATGATAATGACAGCTAAGTGTATTCATTATGAAGCTGAGTGGCCAGTAGAGTTAAAGGTTAACTCAACGGACCAAACTGGACTAGGGCCGCATGCCCATGCATACTAAAATTTGGAAAACAAATAGCAGACTCACTAAAAGTTATTTGTGAAAGAGTGAGAAGGCCTGAGACTGTAAATACATTTTTTATATATTTTTTTTTTCATATACCGGGGGGGTAGTGAAATTCTATTTTCAACTTATGGAGTTGGCGGCTTTTTTTTAGTGCACAACTTGCATCAACTCACAAGGAAGCATGTGCATGTTGAAAGCTATTTTTTGTGCTAATGCGAGTAGGCTTTAGTGAATTTGCAGGTTGGACTTTTTGGTTGTTTGCAGCACTTACAGTACACCACAGCTAGAATGGGGACAACGAGGCGGCTCTGGACCTTTAAGGCTGGCAGTGTCTATGACAATTCAAACAGGTGAATATGAGAGGTTGCATGTTACTTTTTAATGCACACGTAGCATATGCATCTGGTGACTGCACGCTGCAGCACCTGGCCTTTCGCTGGAGCAGTAGATCAGGTGTATATGGAGTGATCTCTGGGCCTGCAGTCCACAACACAGAGTTCCTGAGAAACATAACTTTTTATCTCAATGTTTTCAACTGCAACCTATACAAGGATTGCCATTCAGCTTCTTGCAATAGATGTATCCCTGTCATTTAATTAATGCGTCCCTTGATTGCAATCACTGAAAGCATTATTTCAGCTTCAAAGGCCTCAATGTTGAGCACCAAGAAGGCTACTATACCTCGTTCGACATTTTTACTAAATGAAATGTTTATCAAGCTTCTGAGTGACAAGCACTCTTGTTCAACTGTTTGCTGCATTTACTAAACAAAGATACAATAACAAGTTCATTTTGATTTGTTGTATATAAAGTGAAGAATGTCGAAATAGAATGTATTTCTATGTGTAAAATGAGTCCCACTGGCTTGTGATGATTGATTGTGTTTAGTAGCTGTATTATGGAAAATAGTTTTAAATAAAACCCAAAATTGAATTAACAGATGTGATGATAACAGTATTTTCAAACAGAAAATGACACACACTATTATTTATCACATATATGTTGGTGGCTTTTAAAATTTTACTAATACCAATTTAATGGAAGGAAACAGATCTGACCCAAAGCTTTAAACTCATGTTCAAGCTAATTAAGGCTCAGGTGAGTCTTAACATTGGGTAAAAGCTGTAAAGGGAATGCTATATACATTCTTCATTAGTCCCAGAAGTATTTATTCATCTGTTTTTGATTTAAAGCAAAATGTTATTAGGCTGTATCTAAATCCACGTGTCCATTAGTGGTTCTTCTTGCTTTATCAAACAGAATAGGAAAATAGCTTGGTGATTAAGTTAATTGTCAATGCAAGGGAATTAATAGCCATAAACACATCTAATTATGTAGGCTTCATTGCACAATGGACATTTTAAAATGGTTCAGATCTCAGTCATTTTGCATTACAAATCGAAAATTAGTAATTAATCACAGTGGATATGTAAACAGATAGCCCATGAAAATAACTTTAGAATGCAGATATTTATCTACATGACAAAAGGGGCTTGTGAAATAATAAAACTACTCCTAAATGAATAAAAACAGCACCGTTGCTTCTATCAATTGTCATTTATTAACAGAAAAACTCAGCATCAATTGTGGTATTTTAAGGTTAAAGGATTAATATTCATATTTTAATTACTTTTTGAGTTATAATTTTTTGTTAGAGTATTATTCTTGTTAACAGTTTTAATGACAAATAGCAAATGTCATATAATTCATTATAAAGACATAGTTATGTGGAAGGATTGGTTTGAGACCGTATTCATATATATATATATATATATATATATATGTGTATATAGGTATATATATATATATACATGTTTGATGTTAATTGTACAGGGCATTACACACAATTTCGGGTCTGCGCTACTCGACTCTTTATGAGATGCAATCAGCTATATGTAGCATTGGGCCCACAAACTGAAAATTTATTTTTTAGTTTTTGTTTGGTATTTCACAAACATAGCCACAATATTATGCTTGTTATGCTATTCTCCTTGAGAAGAGACAAATAAGATCAATGTAATATTCCATTAAGGTGTTTCAATGGCCCAGTCAAAGTCCAGACCTCAACTTGATTGAAATGCTGTGTTGGGACCTTAAGAGAGTTGTTCATAAACAAATGCCTACAAACCTCAATGAAATTAAGCAAAATTGTAGCAGGCCAAAATTCCTCCACAACAATGTGAGAGACTGATAAAGTCATACCGTTATTGCTGCTAAAAGTGGTTTTACAAGCTATTGAATCATAAGGTATACTTAGTTTTTCACACATGGCTTCTCCATTTTGGCTTTATTTTTGTTGAATAACTCATGACACTGTGTAATATGTCATGTGTTGTTTATCTGAGGAACAGGTAGTTGTTTTTATGTCCTAATATGTAAAATTATAGAATTTAAAGAGGTTGTACTTTTTTCCCCCACACAACTGTCTTGTAACGATCCAAATGTATTTTCCATAAGGATTATGCTAGTGCTCCTAAGTCTTTATTTCAAGGCTAGCAGAGAGATGCATTCATATTTTTAACTTTTGCCTTGAAAGATATTTCAATGTAAAGTCCTATATTGTTGACTCTCATTCTCTACCTAAGCTGCCCACCTAATTTGTTCTGACAGCAAAAGCTTAGCTGATGGTTCCAAATGAGTTTAGCCCTCAACTTACATTTTCTCACTAAGGTGTAAAATATAATGATAAGTGCCAAAGAAAATTACACACCATGATAATGTGAAGCAAAGTCCAGACGTGAACATTCAAACAAATTAGGAAGTATGCTAAGAACAGATAATTAAAAAGAATAGCTTATCAGCCATCGTCATAATATGCCAATGTCATTAACTTTCCATACACAATATATGCTAATACCTTAAATTCCTGGACTTATTTTTCATTCGAAAAATGGAATGAAATTAAAAGGCAGTTGGGGTATATCATGGGATAGCAATAATGAGAAAGGGCTATATTTAAATAGTGTTTATTAACTATAGACAGCTTTAGATGAGGTGTGTTAAAACCAACCTAACTATGAAGGATAATTATGAAAGACTAACTTTTTTTTACATGTATTCACATGTATTCAAGTACACATGCACCCAACTATGAAAAAAAGTATAAACCAACATTGGGGATTCTAAAGACAGACCCAAATCTTGATGCCATCTTGGGACTGCATCCAAAAAAATTTTTTAGCGGAGCACCAAAAATTAAAATTACATCGGTAAAGAGTTTTTTAAAATATGATTCAAACAATGCTAATAATCGTATTAAAAAGACTAAAGGTTTTAGGAGATATGGATATTGTTTAGCATGTAGAACCACTATGAGGAGTAATAAAACTGTTACTGATTTTACACCATACACTACAGGTAAAAGCTCACAATAAATAAAACAAATTACTTGCCATTCTAAAAACATCATATATGTGTTAAGATGTCCCTGTGGATTCCAGTATGTAGGACAGACTACTAGAGCTCTGCATGTTCGGATAGAAGAACATTTTAGGATAACTCTTTTTTTTTATATTCCTAAATTAGGAATATTAAAAAAAAGGAGTTATAATAAACATACAGTGTCTCTTCATTTTTCCACACATCGAAAAAAGTAATCCCCCAATTATTGGAATTCACAGTGATAGATCTAACAGAACGTTCCTGGAGAGGACAAAAAACTAGGACCTCTAGAGATGAAATGGATTTTTAATTTGAAAACTGTTTTGCATGATGGATTAAATACTGATTTTGAATTACAGCATTTTTTCTAATGTTTATATATACATATATAATGGATGGGCCAATGTTTGTTTTATTTCACTATTATAATAATTTATTTGGGTTCAGATGGTGCTACAGTATGTCCCTTTTAATACTATAGTGCTTCTCTAGATACCCCTACCCCCATTTTCGTTAGGTAATGACTTCCTTATTTTATTGATTTTAATTATTTACTATTTTTTTTTTCTGTTTTCCATTCAGAGGTGAGGTCTGGTATTTATACATGCTGCACCGGTCACATTTGTGTTCACTGTTCTTTATTGGCAAATATCAGCGCATCACTGTGGTTACCAATTTGGCTTATTCTGCCCTATGCCTCCTGTTTTGAATTTCGTACCGTCTGCCTGTTACTCGCTGTTTGTGCTGCTGTTCCTGTGGCCCGCTATCCTATCATGTCTTGCGTCCCTGTACCAGCATTTACCTTTCCTCCGGTTTTTTTGCCCTCCAGCTGCTGGAGAGGTTCTGGTGTCATTGGCTCCAGAGTTTTCAGTCGTCTGCTAGCATTCGTCCTGTCCATGGGTTTCCTACCTGCTGCCTCCTCCAGCTCCTGAAGCTCCTGTGTTCTCTGCCTGCATCTACATACCTCCTGTACCAGAATTCCGGTAGTCTGGCCATCATCTGTGCGAGTGCTACATCTCCAGTTTACCCACTCCCTGCTAAGCTCACTACTAATTGGAAGCATCCTACCTTCTAGCTAGTGGGCAGTGCAAGGCCCGGCCTTCCTGCACAAGATTCCTTCCCTCCAGGACCAAGTAGGCTTGTGCCAAAGGGTGCCTGAATATATGTGTCTGGGCTATAAAATAGATGTGACTTTATATGGATGGTCCAGTACATACAGAACATTCTTTATCATACAACAGGGAATAAAGTTGGCCTTAAACCTACCGTCTTGACTTTGCCTGGCTTGTCAGGAGGAACACAAGAACCAAGGAGGTTGAATGACCCTTTCTCATATTCAAAATGATAGCAACAGCCACATCTATCTTTTTATCTTTTTTTCCCTCAGGATACAATATGTATAGCTGAGACATTCCTGCTACC
Source organism: Spea hammondii (assembly GCA_029215755.1). Classification (NCBI taxonomy): domain Eukaryota; kingdom Metazoa; phylum Chordata; class Amphibia; order Anura; family Pelobatidae; genus Spea; species Spea hammondii. The sequence continues at coordinate 115,534,035 of JARDYJ010000002.1, forward strand.
TTCTAGATGCTTTCTTCAAATTTATTCAGATCATATTTATTTTGATCCTAATGAATTGGCTGTTAGGTACACCCAAGAGCCATGGACTGTAGTGGCAGCTGTCCGAAAAGATATAGTTATTGACATCTACAGATTTGAAAAATGTTTTAGATATTTGAGGGTAGAAGGTTTATATAAATATGTAGGTCAAGAAAATCCATTTCAGTAAGGTGGTGGTTAACTTAATGCATTATTGGTTATCATTAAGTGTGGTAATGAAACTATTTCATTCATCCACTCTAAATAAAAAACAGGTTGTCTATATAGCTAGAGCAGGCAGGAAAGGGTTAGCAGGCAAACTTCAGGAACAATGGGGATGAGAACTTTCTGACACTTCAAACAACAACTGAGCAACTTGAGAAAGGTGCCAGTCACTTAAATTGTCTCAGGAGTCCCCATAATTACCTGCCCAATTTCCAGGACGCGGAGTTATGGTGGCTCAGATATGCCAACTGCTTATGGTGAACTATGGTAGTACTACTGAGTGCACAATGCTGTATACAATTATTTAATTTATTTTTCCATATAATTTGTCCAAAAATCTACTGCAACAATAAAACAATGTAAAAAGAAAAAAACAGATTGGATAGCTAAATATTTAATTTTACCTTGTGTACACATTTGTTAAATCAGCACTGTATTTGTTTTGCGTTTGTGTAACATTTAAAAATGCAGTAGAATAGTAATTTTGCCCTTAGCTTTTCGTATCCCCTGCTGCATCTTTTACATTTATCCCAGGCACATCTATACAAAAGACTGAATAAATGCTGTCATTGCCTGAAGGTTTTCCATAATAACTAATGTTTTGTCTTCAATAGTGTTCCGTGTTTGCTTATGACACTCCAGTGCATACTGTATTTATTCTGTTATATGCCTTAAGTAATAATCTTCTTGGGAAAACAAAACAATTTCTAAATGAAAATACCCATTGTACAGCGCTATGGAATTTGATGGTGCTATATCTAACAATAAATAATAACAATAAAATATGCAATATGATGAACATGGTTATCTATCCAATCCTTTGGAAGTCAGATCAAAAGCTCATCTTATGTACATACTTGGGAACTTCCAGAGATAGGCAACCTGGAGCTTTCCCTCTTCTATATGAGTAGCTTTGTCAAGGAGCAGGACTAGCTCAGACAACCTTTAGCAGGTGGAAAGTGTGGGGAAAGTGGTATGAAGTAAGCAGGAAGTGGTCACGGCCAAACGGTGGTCCCCTGTCCAAGAAAGAAGAAACTGACCTGGGGTCCAAGGGACACAAGGCTTCACCCACAGGCTAAGGGTCAACCCTGGTGTCAGGGTCCACCCTGCCAGTCTGTACTATGTTATAATTATAATTCCTGTCATGTTTACCTGCAACCCACTCTCCGTTATGTGGAACCTGGAAATTATATTACCTAATAGCTGCTTAGCACCCCAGTTAATGTCTTTACATTGCAGTGTAGCAGCTGCTGTTGTGGCTCTGTACTTGGTCCTGTACTTCTGCTAGGAACTTCCTAAGTGATCTACTGGTTCTGATCCGGCTTCTTTTTGACCATTCTCCTTGATTCCTGATTTGGCTTCACGATTGTGTCCTTCTGTTACCGACTGTCTTGTTTTTGGACCACGTCTTATTGCTTGAGGGCTTTCCGTCCTGTGCCTTGCCTGAGGGCTTCCTGCCGTGTTCTTGCCTTGTGTCCTGTCCGTGGGCAATCCTGTTGTGTGCCCTATCCAAGGGTTACTAGTTCCTCGTTAGTATCCTGTCTGTTCTGAAGTCTCTATCAGCGTCCCTGGATCCCTATCCGTATTATGAAGTCCCTATCCAGCGTGTATTGAGGTCACTATCTTAAGTCCCTTTCCAAGGTGCCTATTCCCTATCTGAGTCCCAGGTGCCTGTCCCTATTCCGAGGTTCCATTCAGCCACAATGTTCCCTAGAAGACTTCAGCTGAGTCCCCAGCCCAAGGACTTTCAAACCAGTGCTTTCTAGTTATGCTTAATTTATTCATTCAGAGATGTTCCTTATTTATATAGTTATTTCAGAAAATTGTAAGATGGTATAAATGTATCACAATTCACAGCCTGTATCCTGATAGTGCCTTCTTCTGCTGATTTACCAGTCCTGTTTGTATTACCTGATCAGCCAGCACTCATCAATATAGATTTTTCTTGTATACCAGCCGTTTGACTTTAGTCCCTCGTCTGTAGTCTGTACTGACCTGTCTTTCGCTATGCATAGTTGGGTACAGACGGAGCCTCAGATATCCCCAGCAACAGGACTCCTACCCGACCTAGTTAGCACTGACACCTTCTTTAAATTCAAGAAACAAAATAGATAATAAACTTCATTTATCTCCATCCATATTCTGGCTTCCCTTTTTTAAGGCTTATGGTTTGATACTACTAGTGTCCTGTTTGTACACGTCATATGAGTTTGTGTCACAGAAGAGTCATTTTGGATTGTCATATTTTGTCCTTGGCAAACACATTGTTTGGAGATGTCCGGGCTGACCCCCCTGGCATCTGGAAAAAGCCCATTTTGGACAACAGGGGAAATTTGGTAAAAAAAACCAAACAGATGGAATTCCCATTGAAATGTTAAGAAAACCTTATTCAGTGTTCAGTATTGAGTATAGACAATTGTACACACCTGCCTCAAACTCTTATAGGGTCATATAGCCCCTCAGATATAAAATAAACACATTTATATTATGACACAGGATAAAAAACCATAACCAAAGACAATGAACATAGTACAAAGTTTAAAAGATAAAATATTAATTTATAGATGTAAATGTATAAACCATAATCCCACTGTAACCACAATGTAATATTAGATTTAAATCATTTTTACACACATACACATATATATACATAAACATATATCTATCTATCCATCTATATATGTGTGTGTGAAAAAAATGTTTGTCCTGAATTCCTAATTTCTATTCTAATATAAATGGGGAAAGCAATTACACGGCAAAGGATAATTTATTGGTTTCTTCCACAGTTTGCACAGAATCTCAGCAGATTTGTTAAAATGTGATATTTCTTCCCGATATTTCTTCCTGATCCAAACTGACATAAGTGTTTCTTGTCCACAATGTGCCAACTTTTCTTAGGATGTGAAAGTGTGAGAGTTTAGCTACGATGTGTTAAAATACACATGAAACTGACACGTGTCCCGCGAGCTTATCCTTTACATCCCCTGCCTCTGAGACTAATTGTGGTAATTTTTATTATCATTTATTATTTATAAAATACAACCAGCTTCCCCACTGCTGTTTCAAGGGAAACAAGGGGAAATGAAAGAGCGAAGTGAGTGATTAATAGGAGAAAGTTAAATTAATTCAGAAACCTATGCAGTGATGCAGCTGTTTCCATATAACAAATTTACAGGTATATTGTCACGTCTATGGAACAAAATATGTAATGTTACGTGGACTCAAAGCCTGTGAATTTGGCTTTAATTTCATTGGGGCTGTTACCCTTGGATGTGTCATTAGCTGGCATAGATTTGATATACAGTAGAATGTAATAATGTCGCATGGTATATGGTTGAGACACTCCAATGGGACTCTCCAGTGACCAGGCAGGGTCCTCAAAGAAGAAAGCATAATAAGGTTTTTTTAATATGCACTTATTAACGCTTAAAACAACACCACGTACGTGGTCTGAAGTTTCATGCCACTGATTGGTTGCTTGAAGCAGCCAATGAATGGCAGGAAAAGGTGCCTATTGAAATGAATGGGAGCTCTTTTTGCGCATACGCACTGGGGGGTGGCTTGCCAAGCCAGAGCTGGAACTGACGGTAAGTATAGTACATGGCAAGAGATGTGTCTAGCCGACAAACATCATGCAAGCCAAATATCTGAGGGACGAGTGTCCTTTTTTTGTGTGTCTTTTTTTTAGCACATATCAGACATATTGTCCCCTGTTGTTTTTGGTGAAGTACATTTAAATGTGTTACTCACAGCCTGGGTCTTGTATATCCAAAAATTCAGGGAAATAACCAACCGATCATTTCAAATAACCGCTAACAGAATTAGAACTGTAGGCACATATTGCTCTGCCCTACACTATTAATATACATAATATTGCAGTTAATACAGATTTTGAATGTTACAGTTTGTTCCATCAAACAGGATTTGCAAACAATTTTCTCCATTTAGCTGTCAAATGCATTAATGTAATTTTCTTTCCTCTACAAGCAAGAGACCCATTAGACGGGAGCATTGTGAGCAAAATTGCTCTTAGCTATGTTTGCTCTTGCCCTTGGCAACATTGACTTGTGTTAACATAAAAGGTCACAACAGAGCAATGACAAAAAAATGCTGTTTTTATTCATTTTTTTCATTATGATGAGCCAAAATAAATATGTACATGAGTTTGCAATCAGTCACATTTGCAGTTTGCATACAAAGAAGGGTGACAGTAACTAAATGAGCCGATAGGCCATGTAATAGTTACATAATAATGTAATAGTTACATAATGATGAAAAAATTATAAAAAAAAGACATCCATTCATTACGTTAAAACTTTACGAGATATGCCTAACTGCATTGTTCCAGTTTTTGCTTGTTATTATGCTTATTTTCCCCAAAAAGGGACCAAAACAACCTTCATGGGCACTCAGAATAAACCCTGGACCAACAACTTTTAAGTTACCTCCACAATACTTGGTCACCCAATCCTTCTGTATCATTCCCACCCAACCTTCTAATAGATTGTAAGCCCACAAGAGCAGGGCCCTCTTATTATTGTAATAATGTTATGAAATCTGAGTAAATGTAATGTTATAAAATCTCCACAGGGAAGGGCATTTCAGGGATTCACAGCCTTTTCCATGAAGAATGTCTTCCTTTCTTTGAGATGGAACAGTGTTTCCTCTAATCTTAATAATTGGCCTCTTGTTGCCTGCTTTGTCTGTAGGGAGAAGATATTCTATGCAAGGACCTCATATGGACTTGTACATGTATTGTACATAGTGATGAGGTCATCTTTTAGGGGCTGATGTCAGCGGGCTGTCCCGTGGTGTTGGCGGTCCCGACAATATCAGGGGCATTCCCAATGATGTCAGAGGGCATTCCGGCTTACATTGCGGGAAACACCACCCTTTAAATGGGAAATCGGCAGGGAGCGGGGCGTGTCAAGACCTCGCCCCCACAACCCGGTGAAGCGGTGCTTCACCCAGAGCTCTCCTGGTCAAACCTGGATAGCTCCCAGGTATGGCCATGTTTATTGAAGCTATGCATTAGGAAAGTGTCAGGATTTTATCCTGACTGCAGGATAGTTAAAGTTGTACCCTTCGTTTGCTATAATCAATGTTCTATGTATTTCTGTTCAGCTGTGTATTTCTGTTCAGCTGTGTTTTGTTATGCTATTACCCTGCCTCCCTCAACTGAAGCCTAGACCACTCACACCTGACCTAATGAACAGGCTTTATATCCCTGCCTCCCAGTAACAGAGTTGTGAGTTCATTAAGTTCTTTGGAACCATAGTTCATGCCAGACTCTGGATCTGTCTATTGGATTTACCTGCCTGCCTGTTACCTCTTCGACCCGGACTGCCTTTTGGATTTACCCTTTTGCCAGCCTGTTACCTGTTTGAATTGGACTGCCTACTGGATAGTAGGTTGCTTGCTACCTGTCCCAGACCCCTTTTGGATACTTACCTGGACTTTTCTACCTTCATACTCCCCAGCAGTCTGTATGCATGATATGCCTCCTACTCTGCTGCTTATGGTGAGATGTCTGCTTTGCTTTGTGTAATATACTTATAACCAAACATTCTGCTTGTGTCATTTGTGAAGTGTGTTTCTATCACTGCGTTCTTACACTCCTGTGCTCTGGACTCCAACATCCAGTTAAGGGCTGCAATATGATGAGCCTGACAGATGTAAGTGTGGAAGTGCCGGCAGCAGCGGAGGTTGTCTGTGCGCACAGCCGGCTGCGGCATGCGCACAGACAACCTCCGCTGCCGCCGGCACCTCTGCCAGGGCTTCCATGGTGGAGCACCGGAAAGTCATGCAATGCCGGTGCTCCGTCATAGAAGCAGTGGCAGAAGTGCCGGCAGCAGTGAAGGTTGTCTGCGCGCATTGCACAGAACTCCACCGGCTGTCAGAGAGGCGGATCTGGGTTCCCTGCAGCGCTGCGGGGGATCTGGATGTTAGTCTTGTAATCAGCCCTTTATTTGGTCCCTGATTAGAAGACGACCTCGAATATAAGACAATGGTTATTTTTCTGAGCATTTGCAAATACGGTAGTATTGCATCTCTGAAAAAATCCTTGTATATTAAATAGCCCAGCATTGACATCCATGAAAGACCTAGCCATGACATTTCTTGTTAATTTTCCTTCAATTACTATGATCCATCAGTGAAGATTGTATTGGAATCCGACTGTCAACTCAAGTAGGCCAGTGTCACAAGAATTCCACACTCAACATGTCTAACTCTAGTGCTTGAAATTGTTTTCAACCATACAATTCTAATTTAAATGCACTAATCACAAATTGTTAGGGCAAGATACCAAGTACAAAAGAATATCTGGATCAGGGATTATCTGAAATGTCTGCAAATATACACAGTATATATGAATAATTCATCTGTTAATTCAGTCTCATATATTAATTTTATTTCTTATATATTCATTTTATTTAAAAATAGATTCCAAGCTATAGGTGGATTTTTTTTACATACAACAAGATTAGTAACTAAACTTATTTTGTACACTTTCTCATTTGTAACAGCAGAGTAACATAAATCCAAAATAGCAGATCATACACTTCATGCAGTTTAAATTAAAAGTTTGCAGTGATCTTAAATGCAAATACAGTATTACAATAGTATATTTTAGCTGGCAATATAGTGCAGTTTGTTACTTAAACCTAAAAATAAGGTAATTTAAAATTATCCACGTATTTTCTTATCACTTAAATACTGAAAATAACCATATGTGCATTAATGGCCTTTTGATCTCATTAGTGATACATGTTGATACTGAAAACAAATATGTGATTCATGTTGGTACTGAAAAATAAAGTGTCCTACATAAAAAAAAATAATGAACAGATTTCGCACATTGTACACATACAGGAGAACCCAGCCACCAAGTTTGTTAATGTCCCACCCCGTTTCCTTGTCCAGAGCCTCTATTTAAATTACATATAATATATTATTTTATATGTTCATGATTCCATTAATGCCCCCGTAGACATGCTGGCAGAGCCAACATAGGGGTATTTGGTGATTTTGTATTAAGTTGGCTACAGTGAAAGTTATGTATGATATTAGTTTAAATAGTGTTCTTATCACTAAAGTAAGCCATGGAATGGTTCAAACAGTGGTATATTTAACTTTGGTAACACACTAGGCCCAACCTTGGGAACAATCTAGTCCCCAGAATGACTACTAGTTTTTCTATGTCTCTATTTTATTCTTATTGTTATTAAACCAGGAAGTGTAGACAGGAAGCATACTTAAGTACACTTCCTGTACATGCTCTATAGCTCAATTACAGTGGGAGTAACATCAGATAATGATAATTGAAAATCTAACAATAACTCATGAGCAAAACTTTTTTTTTTAATGCATGAACAGACCACATACAGCAAAGGCGTTAGCCTTGAAACTGGTAAATGCAAGCTTCAAGAGTAAGTAAAAGATGCACAGCTTCACAAAGAGAGTGGTGGGTATATGGAATGGACTCTAAGAGGAGAATATGGAATCTACAACCGTGAAACAATCCAAGGAAAATAAAACAAATTTGTTGTAGCCATCTAATTGTGTTAAAGACAGGCATATAAAAAACAGATGTTAATTACAATGGCCATTCCCTTTGTGATATGCGATTAGCACAGATCTATATTTTCTTTCCACTTCTCAGTGTGATGAACTCCAAAGCCTTCCAAAGTAAGTAAGTACTCCCTCGAGTGAAAAGTCCTCTGTCTGCTAATTGTACCATTGTCTGCAGTTTATCTCAAATGTATTTACTGAATAGAAATATTCTTCTTACAGTAATCTTGCACAATGAAACTCCAGGACTAGCTAATTAAAAGAATGGTTTAGACACACATTACATGTTAACAGCAATGTGATGTAGATTTATCTGTCTCATTAGTACCCTAATGTTACTTGATTACTCGTTATAGCTAGTATAATCTCTCCCCTGCATTAAACATGCAACCTTCTACCTACCATACCTTTGCTTCCCGCTCCGGCTTGTTGAACACCTTAACACTTTCATTTTACAATGAAATAATAGCACGTATAAATTATTTATTAATTAATTAGAGAAATCTAAATTGTGGGGCAGGCTAACCTCAATTAGATAATGAATAAAACAACACTAGACACATTTAACATTATACATATATATATATATATATATATATATATATATACCGTATATAACTGGTTGTTAGACGTTTTCCTGTATAATTCCAAAATAAAAAATGGACATTACGTTTATCGTGGGTTTTATTAAGTATTTTTTTAAATTATAAAAACCAGTAAAGCATAGAAAATCATTGATTCTTTACAAAATTGTGTATTGAAATTTTATAGAACTGGGCCAGATGTGTAATATGGTTCAGGTAGGGTGACCACATGAGCTGTTTTTTCCAGGATGCGTCTAATTTTAACATGTTGCTCAACATCACAACATCGAAAAACAGACACATATCTTGAAAAAGCAAAAGAGAACCAATGTGTCTTTTAAAAACACTTTTAATGTACTAGTTCTTCAGGATAGCTTAATCCACATACCTGAATTCTTGAGTTCCAGGTACCTTTTAGTTGTGTAAAGCATAATTTTATCACATAACTCTTCCTACTCCATCCTACTTCTCTCTTCTACAATCAACGTATATAGGTTTCTAGGGCTTTCCTGGTATATTTTGTTGGTAAGGCCATGTTCTGATCAGATATATATATACAGTATATATATATATAATCTCCTGGAAAGAATGTGTTTGTATCATGAGCCTGGAGCTAATCTAGACAAACTCTACCATATAATGGTGGTAACATGGACCATTCTATAATGGCTCAGGGTGACTAGGCTGCGGGGGAAACAAGATAAATCTTTGTAGGTGTGGGGATATGGCATACCAGGATATGATGTCATATCCCAGCGCTCTGTTTCTTCTTTTAGTGTACCGGAGATCCGACCATAGAATCACCGTTTGAAACATTCCATGGCTTACTAATATCATAACATACATAACTTTCACTGTATCCAATATCACCAATTACCCCTATGTTGGCTCTGCCTCTATCACAGCAGGTCTAGGAGGGCATCAATGGAATCATGATCAAATTAAAAAATATATATTATATGTCATTTCAAAGTAGGCTGTGGACATATAGCATCTTCATCCATGCCCAACAGAAAACTTGACAAATTCACTCATTCCAGCCACAATGCATGAATATTGAAATCCCAGTGACTAAAACACAAATCATTACTTTCACTATTTCTGACTATCTCTTGTTTAATTACAATATAACTTAATAATAAATAAAGAAATAAATAAGCTAGGAAATGTACATCCACTTGCACACATGCATTTGTAGCCAACGTATGGATCAAAAGCTGAATATATTTATTTTAAGCAGTACTGTGTCATTGTATTTGTAAAGCCCCATCATCTTATCATATTCTCGATGTTTCCACTCCTTTTGACGGCTTGTATACAAATCCTTGTACCAAGATGGTGGTCGGGATATGCAATAGCCAAAGGTCTTTCAAAGACTTTTCATCCGCTTTCTTTAGCAGTGGTCGAGAGCTCATTCCCACTCTTGAGGAACGTGGAACACTGGAAATATTCTAATGATATCCACATCTGAATATTATTTTACCAGTCTAGTTGAACATAATTGACTCGGGGTCCTGATTGGCCATTTGTGCCATGTGCCTTAAAACATCTTTTTTTGTTATAATTCCCAGAAGCCTCCTGTAAAAAAAAAATAACATAAACAAGGTAAAAATCACAGGTTTTGAATGCAGTCCACTGCATTTTATTGTGCATGTGCTCCCAATTAAATCACACCAAGGCTGTCTCTTTGCTTTCATAAAACAGCAAGATGCAAAGAATTCAATGCGTCACATTTCCATTTGGTTCCTGAAAACGCAGCAGATGCTGCTGAAGTCACTGACAATATTATAAGCTGCCCCCTTTAGAATGAACGCAGGTCATGCATACATTTTCTATAGACGTCTTCATGAGATATTTTTTTAATTGAAATGTAACCTCACATTTAAATGCGGATGGATTTGTGACCAAAAGAACGGTGATATTTTGAGAAGTTAATGTGTTGTGGCATTTACCAGTGTAAGATTGCAGCTGAGACACATTTAAACCAGACCAGTAATTCCCACAATGGTTTTCCTTACAAGTACTGCCGTAATATAACATGTTCATTATCATTGCATTCACAAGGCTCGTGGATCTTGAAAATGACTTGGTATAATAACCCCCAGGTTGCGGCACATCTACAGTAATTATGGTGCTCGACCAGCCAAAGCCTGGAAGACTGCAAGTTGCCCGGTTATGGTCTCGATGGAGACAGGAGCCACCGATGCCACCCATAACATTTCCTTCAAGGAAAAAAAAAATGTGCTCTCAATTAGGAAGATGCAAGATGAGGAAATCAGTGTGTTTCTTCATAGGTGTATACAACACAACTATAAATGCCAGATTCTGCTGCTTATGTCATGATGTTTTGGCTTCTACTCTTGTAGCCAGATGAGGCCTATGCCCATACCTGGGAACTCCCCGGCTTTGACCCAGAGATTGCCGGGTGAAGCAAAGCTTCTCAGATTCTCCGGGTTAAGACCCAAATCCTCCGAAGCTCCCTGCCCATTTTCCTTTTAAAAGGGGGTGTTTCCCGCTGCTGTCATCGGGACCGCCCCTGACGTCACGGGATCGCCCGCTGATGTCAACGGGCAGTCCTGGCCGCGTCCTGCAAGGAAAGTCTCCGGGTAGCCGGAGACCAGACGTTCCCAGGTATGCCTATGCCTAGAGTTGGTAATGGAACAAATAATTGTGATAGGGGCGCTTAGTTTCAAGAATAGCAAAAGGAGGTATGGCATTTGCCGGGTTTCACCCAGAGTCTCCAGGTGTGAAGCTACTAACTTGGGACTCCAGGTTAGTTTCTTTAATATATGGGCAGAATTCCAGATCCTGCCTTCTCCATGCCTTCTTTAGTGTGATGGGTTATCCTGTCCACTGAAAGAATCCACATCTGCTGATTAGGCAGCCTACCCTATATAAAACTACACAGTGAGCTAGCGTTATCCCATCAGTAAGGAATGTATAAAATATATTCCCTTTTCACACTATTCTTTTATCCACCTATTTCCTCATGTGAACTCACAGACAGAGTCAGTTTCAGGAATTTTGGAGCAACCCGTGTAACATAATATCTGCACTGAAGGCAGGCAGGTGCCAGGAAAAACAGGTGTTGGCGCAAGCCAGGTCAATGGTCCACACCTGCCCATGTCTGGCCTGCAGCCCGAGGACCTTTTAGGAATATATAGCAGAATGTTCTGCTTCTTACTACACAACATTGCCCCTCAGGCTATAATGCAGACTGAGTGTAGATTTTCTTAGGTATTTTACCTAAGTACACCTGAAATCTGCACACACTACTTCCATTGATGTCTTCCTTTCACTAACTTCATTAGTCGGGTATAATTATTCAGCTGTAACCCTTTTCAACTGCTGTTTTTCTCGTCTAGTTTTGGTTACCATAGTAATGTCTGTCGTCTACTTTAGTACCTCAATATTCTGGTGATATGATAAAATGCACTAAATAATATGGGCCCTTTAGTAGATATTACAACTCAACAGTGACATCAAGTGGACAGTTTGAAAATAAGTGTATTGAAGATGGATTATGGTTGTACTCCCCTTCATTTACTACATCCTGGCATCCCAAAATTTTCAGTATTCCTTTGTGTTACTATATCTTGTTTGTTGCTTGAATTATTGATTGTGAACAATGGGTTTGGCAAAAAAAATAACTGGAAAATATTTGCACTCTGGATGCACATTTCTTAAGACTGTCGCCCTTCATACTTCTTCTGACCTTTCATTCAGTAAGTGGTTTTACTGTAAACATGTTCATATAATTCAATTCCATAAGACGTAATTCAAGGATGAAACTGGCCTAGTTGAGAATATTATAGTTATCACAACAGTAGCATACAAACCTTAACATAACACACATCATACAAATTCCTCCAGTGTCAACTCTCTGTCCCTCTAAATATCGTCCACACCTTCCTGTTGTAGCGCAACAAATGTCCATACACAATCTATCGTCTAACAACTTTGCAGGGGGTTATATTGAAAGGTTGTTGCAAGTTTCCCATCGGCATTTTCTCTGTCAATTGTTCACTCCAACCTTTTTTCCTTTGATTGAACTGGTTGAGTTGTGGTGTGATTAGGTGACATGGATGGTTTCTGCTTATGTGCATTTTGGCTGAGGACGGTTATTTATTTGCTTTTAGTTAGGGTCATTGTTGCTACGTTGTCTGTATAATGTGTATAGAATGGTTGTTCTTTATTTTCTGACTACGTCTTGACCCAATCTGGCCCATTGAATCAAGCCCATCGTATTTCCCCATTAACTGTGCAGTTTTAATGCACATTGCACAATATATATATATATATATACTGTATATTAGTATGTGCTTGGTTGAAAAATGTTTAAGTGCATATTCTGTTTTAACAATAAAATTGTGCGTAACTTTCTATTTTGTAATACTTTCTATATTGTAACCTTTGTAAAGTGCCTTGGTCTAAGGCGCTATTAAATAAATAATTTACATCCCTAAATAATCCTGAATGGCTTCAGAATAAAAGAGCTCATTAGGAGTGACATTATACACAGTTTTACACATCAATAGATCACAAATTTGTTGTCCCAAACAGAAAGCGTACTCACCCGCTACGAGTTACAAGACATTGTCTCAGTCCAAGTTTTCGGAAAATATCCACTACTGTCTCCATAGGCGTGTGGTCAGTGACCGTAAATGGGCTCAGATTTAGTATACGTCTCAGTTTCAGAGGGTGCGGGCTGTTGGCGGGTAACTCTGGAGGGTCTTCAGTGAAATAGATTATTGAATTGCTCACCACTCCATCTTGTCTCTGTCTGGCATTCTCTGTAAATGGGATATTGTGGGCATTTTAGTGATGAAAACAAATCTGTCATTTATTATACAACACTGTTTAATATTTGAGGCAGGACTGAGCTATACCGCAGGCTTGACTCTTTGAGCCACGTGAGACAGCGTAGGGAAGTCTTTGCAAATGTCCCTGTAGGTGTTATCATGAGCCAAGAATCGAGAGTAGAAGTTTGAGCGGGCTTGAATATAACCTGTTGGCACTTAACTGGTGTACAACCGTACTTAGAAGAATATTCATGTTCAATATAAGGCTGTATTTTTTTATATACCCCAAATAGCAGCTACATAGCTACTTTCTAGGTTTCGTGAAAATCTTTTCTGAAATAATACAAATTTTTCCCCATATGCTTATCCTAGGCAAAGTTTTTTTGTGCTTTATATGCCAATGGTTCTATGATGAGAAATGCAAATACAGGACACTTGACATTTTGATGTGTTCCTGTTTAACAATCAAAATTTGTTTGGCATGTCATCAAACTCCTTTCAAGAACACACACACACACAAATGCCTGCAATATGGTATATGCAACAACAACTTACTTATAGCAATTATGAGTTCCCTTCTTTGGGCAAAGCCAATCAGGCGCTCAGAATCTCTGGATACCACAACAGGAAACCCATTATAATCTGTTTCTTTGATTAAAGTTTCTACATCTTCCACTGTCATACTGTCTTGGGTCAGAACGGACAATGATGGCTCCCCTCGACGTGGCCTCATGACGTCTGTTGCCAGGGTTCTGTGAGTGAATTCATCCCTCACATCCAGGAACGGATAACCGTTTAAGTGAATGTGGGCTTCATAAATGCCTTCCTTCCCAAATGCATCTGCTACCCATTTACTGGTAACTGCGGCTGCCATCAGTGGTACGATGTATTCCAGACCACCAGTCAACTCAAACATGATCACAACCAAAGAAACAGTCATCCTGGTGACACCACCTGTAGATGTATAGATACTGTTAGAGACAACATTCTTCTGTGTGTACGTATACCATGTGATAATAGGCAGGATATTTGAAAAGTTATAATACATACAGTGGGGCAAAAAAGTATTTAGTCAGCCACCAATTGTGCAAGTTCTCCCACTTAAAAAGATGAGAGAGGCCTGTAATTTTCACCATAGGTACACTTCAACTATGAGAGACAGAATCGGGGGAAAGAATACAGGAAATCACATTGTCTGATTTTTAAAGAATTTATTTGCAAATTATGGTGGAAAATAAGTATCTGTTTAAGTGTGAGAACTTGCACAATTGGTGGCTGACTAAATACTTTTTTGCCCCACTGTATAATATAGAAATATTGTACCTTATTACTATCATTTACTAGTTTAATATAAGGCCTAGAGTGATTTCCTCAAGGACTTTGTCAGCCAGGTGGTGATCTACGCACAGCTTGCCAGCATATACATATTAGTCAATATGCACCCCATAACATCTGTACCTGGTGACTTAACAGGGTATTGCAGATTTCCCAAAAACCTAAAAGTAAAACATCAAGATGTCTTAATAATAAGAGCCTAAATTGAGATATGTTTATTTTATTTTACTGGCAAGTTATTTTTATGTAAGAATGTTGACTCTATTTTTTCACGTTTTCTATTGGCTGCCATTAAATTTACTCAATGTAGTAAACCCTGGAGAAGGGGAGGTTTGTGATCTCATAAGCAAAAATTCTTCTGATTCTTTGGAAATTCAGCATGAATGCACTCAATGTTCCCAGGGTTGTCAGAGAACAGTTATGTATTATCGGCAGTAGGACACCTTAAATGTTGAATTAAAATGTTTAATAGTACCTAGACAAGCTGCTGCTCCCACCATAGCATAAAGCCCAGGCGTGACACAGTCAGCTCCTGGTCTGCACCAGCTCCTAAAGATGATCCAGTCATGGTGGTGGTAGGCAAGCTGTTCCACTCCAACTCCAACTATACGCCCAGCTATAGCTCCAACCGCTATACTTGGAATAAACAAACCAGAGGGGATCTATAAAAACATCCAAAATAAAAGAATTATTAAGGTCACAATGAAAAAGTGATGCAAATATGTTTTTTTTGTAATTAATGTGAAGAATAAATATGGCATATAACAAAAATTTAAAACATTTGTTAAAAAGCCCCACCCTAGTAAATGTATCCAGTAGGTTAAATATACTAGGGTTTCCTTGTACATACATGTAGATTGTGCATGCAAGACAGGAAGGTGACATCACACAATATAATGATGAGTATGTATATATATATTTACCTATAAATTAGGTTAAATTTAATAATTTAAATGAGACAAAATATGTGCAGAATAAACACATTCACACAGTCACATTTTGGGAGTTGCAGTCTACTATATAATAATAATAATAATAATAATACAAAACTAGGTGTTTAACAGTTTTTATGAGGGGGTTTACAGTTTCAGGGGCCTTTGTCATGTTACAGGGAATGATACCATGTTAGGCAGCCTGTCCCATGGACCAATTTCTGGCTAACTGCACATGAGTCACTATTATATGTTGCTTTTAGGGGGCATTCTGTAATTCTGCAGTTTGTTGGGAACTTTTATAAAGATGCGCTGCTTTAAGTGATTTACCATGTTTAGCATGTTTGGTATTTCACTATAATATAAAACTATTTTAAGAATCAGAACATCTTTTTTGTCATTCTTTCTTTGTAAAACATTTTTCAGTTAAACAACTTACAAGTTTATTCTTTTTTTGTGAATGCCTCTGGTATATTGTATTGTCATTTGGAACTTAGTGGCAATGTGCATATACATTAAACAGATCAAACTCAACTTTACAGAAGAAACAAGATCAAAGCCTTAAGTGAGAGGTTTTAACTATATGATACTCTGCAGACTCAACACAAAATATATACCTTGAAAAAATGTTTTGTGGTTTTAAATATCAGATCTGTTTAGGGTTTATTTGACCTGGCTCCTTAAGTACTTTGGTGTTTAAAATCACTTGGTTTTGTTATAAGCTGCTTAATATAATGACTTTGTTTTGTGGACAGAATGTGTGTGCTGCACACTGTAACGTGTAAGCATGAATGACAATGTTGAGGAGCTGAAGAGGTGATACAAATATCCCAAATACACGCCTATAATAAAATGTTAGCATCTGACCTTTGTTACCCCATAAGTCAGTGTCTATCCTCTACCCTTAAGGAGTGACTGTATGAGGCATTTCTTTTTGGTTTTCCTGGGACAGTGATGATTTCCAGTCACTGCCTCACTTTCCTGCTTTTGGTGGCAGCATTTGCTGTTTGGAGGGCTTCTCTAATCACCCCAAAGAGTAATGTAGGTATGAACTGTTCCAGTACATACCTCCATGCTCCTGCTCACCACACCAACCCAACATATGTGTCCCAAATTGGGCTACTGAAATGTTTAAAAGTATTGTATAGGTAGCATACCATAATGTATTGAAAAGCAACAATATTTAGCACTTTGCAATTGCCAAAAGGCAAACTATGTTAAGATAGTGGGTAACCGTCTAAGCAAGATCTATGCGTATTTAAGGTGGCTGCCTAATACCACCGTTGCCGAGGTTTTAGCATTGGAGGTGGCTTCTTTGATGACCTGCCTACTGTGTACTGAAATCTGGATTTGGCTCAGAAAACAATGATAGTGTATTCACTTTGATAGTAAGAATGCTTTAGAATATCAGTGATGAGTCAAAGTGTCTTACCTTCATGCCAAATGTAAATATAGTGATGATAATTTTGAAAATAAGAGCCAGTGCAAGCTGCCACATTGCCGTATACACACCCGGGCCTGCTGGTCGATCCGGAATGTCATCTACGGGTCTTGTCATATTGGGATCATTAATGTAGTCACAGAGCTGAGAAGACTCTAGTGCTCCACAGTCATTGAAAAGCTCTGAGATGAGCTCACTGGTGCTCCTCCGCGTATAAGGATTTGGGTAAGCCAGGAGAGCCGTGATAACAGTAACGACGATGACTTCTAGCACAGGATACTTTCCAAGCTTGGTGGTCTTACGTCTCCTACACCACGCAATGTTACAGCGAATGAAAAGGGTCCCCCATAGACCACCAAAAACTCCGAGGAGAATGAATGGAAATAACTCAGCCATGTACCACGGAGTGTGATATTCCACATAAAAAAGAACCAGGCGGCTGTTTCCAAATGGGTTAATGGATCGTAGTGTAAAAGCAGCAACTAGGGCAGCAAAAAATGAGCGCCATAGCGTTTTTAGAGGGAAATAGTAACTCACCTACAAAAACATAAGACAATAAGTGCAATACTATTATATATTTAGTTATGTGTAAACAAATAGGTGTTACATATCTGCAATATCCAGAGCAGTTAACATTCAACGTATTTAAAAAGGCTCATAAATGTAGGATCCGCATGACTTTTAACACAACTCACACATGAGTACTATATTTCAAGCAAAGTAGGCATTGTCCCATTAGGTTAGTTTAATCTAGTCCTATGACTAAGAACACAAATCCAGGGGAAAGCTGGCAATAGTCCCCCAGGCTGATTTAATGATTTTGGGCCACTGTCTGAAACCTTTTGCATTCCATCTGCATAGGGCAGGATAGAAATTGGGCATTGTTGCCCTTGCCATAGGTAGTCAAATGTGGTGTTACTGGGCCTCTAGCTTGGGCTTGCAACCTAGAATGGTGCTATCCTCCGCTGCATTAGGTGACTTAGCATGATCAGTTTTCCCCTGATGTGAAGTCACGTTTACATGTTTATACACTGAACCACAAGAAAGTTTCATCAGAATTTATAGCACCAAAAAGACAAAAGAAAGCATTCCAGTGATATAGCCTAAGACTATTTTTCAAAATAGCTTACCTCTTCCAAACTGAAAAGAACGCCACCGATTGGAGCTCCAAAAGCAACAGATACTCCAACAGCCGCTGCCGCTGAAAGTACCTAGAAGACACAAATACAATAGAATGTGGATCTTTTGCCAAAAGCTATAAAATATGCCATATACGCCTATTAAAAACAATTTTTTACGTTTATTTTCTCACGGCTTGCATGATTATTCCTCCTCATGAAGTTATCAATGCCCTTTCGTTTGCTGATTATTGTGAATTGGTTGGGGCTGCCTTTGTAGGGGAGAGAGTAAGAAATGGAAATTGATTACGCAACGCTTGTCCTGCCGCAGACTGTCACCTCTCAGCTTCCATGTGGGGAACTAAGTATATCCTAATCAATTGATTAATAAACTAATATCACAAGCTGTATAAAGCAAATAAGTGATGGTGACAGTTTCAAAGACAGGAGGAATGTGCTTCTGATTGTATAAAAGAAGTATGGACAATGCTCAACCTCACTGGCATCCTGAAAAGAAGCAATTGAGCTCAGCCCAGTTCAACTGTACGGCTTGGAGATCTGCCCTGGGTGGGCTACCTTCTTAGGTTTTACTATGATTTGCAGCACATTGTCTAGCGTGACAAAGAAAATGTGTTTGTGGCAAATGGTGTGATCTTATCCCTACCTAACTTACCTCTCTTCTTTTTCCTTCATTCTTGCTATATTTGGAAAACAGACTGCTGAACAAGTTGCCACAGCAGCATGCCACGTGGACAGATGGTCCTTCTTTCCCCAAACTAAGTCCCGATGACACCACCAGGACTAATGTGACTGTTTTTATTAACAGGGTCCATTTTCCTAGGTAGCCTCTAATTATGAATCCACTGAGTATGGTTTTGATCTGGAAGGCAAATTAGTTCAGTAATTAATAGTTCCTTACATTAGCAAAAGGTTACATTTGCAATTTTATTACTTATAATCATTGCTTACATCAACACAAGTAAAATGCTCACCTCAGGTATTCCAGATCCACAAGCGTATGGTGCAAAAACTCTCACCAAAGAAACTGCCAGGAAGGCAAATGTTAATGCCCACATAATGTAGAGGAAATAATTTAAAATATATGCACTGGCACCCTGTAAAAGAGTAAAACCCACAAGATTATATACTGGAAAATACCTGTAAATATTTGACAAGCCAAAAAGGTTCCATTCTTTAGATGATGTATTCTGTCATTCTCTGGATCATGTTTACATTTATGTTTAACTAATTGCTGTACTTCATGCACTCATCGACCAGCCTTACCATGCAAGCAGTCTAGGTGGATGCCCTAGGTAGGAAATGGACATTTACATATACACTCTCATGCTCACACACATACTCACTACATACACATTCATGCTATCACACAAACACACTCATACATACACTCTCATTCTAACATACATACATACATACTCCCTCCCCTTACCCTCTCATCCCTTCCCTTATTTACAGCCTTGCTTTTATTGCGGGGTCACCCAACCTTGCATTACATGATCCCTTGCATTCTGCTTCCCAGGGCTGGTCCAAAATTGTTCACAAAAGGGAAAATTGACACAAAGTTTAATTGTGAGAGATTGGCTCAACTCGACTGTGAGCTTGATCACTTTTCCAGGCAAAGTAGGTTGAGCTCTAACTTGACTGATAACTTGATAACTAAAGCTAGAGAACAGCTCTACCTGTCCTTTTGGAAAGTAAGCTCATGCTTCCAGTCTGAAGGTAAGAAAAATGGATATAGGAGTATTAGCCCAAGAGAAAAAGTAGTCTTTAGTTGAAGTAGATACCTTTTATAACTCCAGTACAAAAAAACTTTCAGGACCTCACGGACCTCTTTTTTAGATGGAGCATTTAGTCTTTATTCTCAAGGCAAACTTCATCAGGTGCCAAAGTGAAAATATATGATAAGAGCCCATTCTTAATTGGTTGGCAGTTATGTCAACACTCATTGATCCACAGCAAGAAGTAAAACTTTTTTCCACAGCAAAAATATTTTTCCTGGCACCATTTGAAATGATATTATTATATTATTATATTTACCCCCTTAATAGTGCATGCTCCTTTTCATATCGTACGCAGAACCTATTTTCTATATTGCTATCAAATGTTTTGTATAAAGTAATCTTTCCTATACCTCAGGTGCATACATGCACTGTCAGATATAATTCTTCGTTTAACACAGACCTATTTCTTGAGCTGACTTGAAAGAAATGATTCGCCTATGCAGATTCACTAGATAAAGGCAGACATGGCATAATCAAATATCCACTCAAGGCCCCTTGTTCTCGCCAGGGTTCTTGATTGAGTTGATCCGAAGTTCCGCTGTATCACAGACAGCAAGGTACATCTTTTTGTCATTCTAACTACTAATTACTCTCAGAACATAACAGACGGACTTATACCTACATTCAGGCTACAGGAGAATCATAGGGCTGTCATGTTTAGTCTGCAGATGTCAGTCACGCTGTCTAGGCATATAACCCCGCAAAGCGGAGACATTATCATCGTATGACACACCATAACATGAGCGAAACGCTTGCATGGCAGAAAAATATCTGCTAGAGTTTTTTTTAGCAGCTAATAAACACCGCAGAAAACGATCTGTGCCCACGCATACATAATCCAGGGCTGCTGAACAATGAAATCTAGCTACAGGGAATAATAAGGCAATATTATATAGTGTTAAATTCTGCTTATCTATGGATCAACAGGTAGTTTGGACTTGTTGATTTAAATTTAAAATATGTACAAAAATAGCAAAATGGTTTCACAGATCTACACATACAGTTTTCCATTCATCAAAAACACCTTTCAATGTGAAGAATAGACTTGTGTATTCGTATTTGGGCGAACATGAAAAGGAACACGAAGGGTAGGTTTTCGTTGTTCAGCTCGAATACCGAACATACGAACATTGCGGCAGCAAAACGTATATGAACACGAAGACACACAATACGTATAATCTTTGTGTTGGTCTTCGTTTACTAATCTCCCTGGCCCCTTCCCCATCTAGCCTACCGTATCTACGCAGCATTGCAGGGGTTAACAGGAGTGGAAATCCATAGGTTCGCCGTTTGGTTGATGCCAGAGGCGGCCCCTGCAGGCGACCAACAGTCGCCCGCGCGGCCCTTTAACTCTTGACGGTGGAACTTAGCCTGGGGAGACCATGGTCTCCCCGCTCCAAGAGTTAAAGGTCTGTACGATCGACTCCATTGGTCGCCAGCAGGGGGACCAGTGGTCTCCCCCCCGGCCAAGTTGCAGCACCAGGCTTTTAAAAGTCTGTACGAGTTACTCTATTGGTCGCCAGCAGGGGGCTTGTCTGCCATCAACCAATGAAGCGCCAAAGCTGCTGCGTAGTGCTGCGTTAACCCCGTATTAACTCCTTCTACAAAAAAAGAAGGAAAAAAAGAAAACGGAGAATGTACACGAATATTCGCTCGAACCGAACCCCCCCACCCCCCACAAAGACGAACACGAAGACGTACACGAAGAGTTGGCCGGCGCCCATGTCTAGTGAAGAATGTGTTACCTTTACGATGCATTTAATCAAATGTCTGTTGCGTGGTGTGTCATGTATAATATGTCAATAATCTCATATTATTTTTTAGGTAGAATACATCATGAGAAACGCACCCAGACAATGCAGTGTCTAATTTCACTATAACAACATTCGTCCCAAACAGTGTATATGGTGATGATTTACTTATAATGCATACCTCAGACTGACTTATCATCAGCTCAGACCATTTCTGCCACTGAGGGCATGTGTCCCGGTCATCAAAAGTTGTTTCACTCGATGTCCAGCAACACTGTTCCTGACTGTACCAGAAACCAGTGAGACAGATTCCCTCCTTCAGATCAATCATCCAGTCCACCGCTAAATCTATCACTCCAGCTAAAGTACCTGAAAATACGAAGAACCTGAGGTTTAGACTCATCACTTATCGCTGGTGAATTCTTGAAAATTTACTAATAAAGTCTATATCATTGGAACAGCTGAGGAGAGTCATCTGTGCCAAAGAAGGTCAAGATAGCTCAGATCCCTCGCTAGACCATCTTGAATAATGCATTAGGTTTTGAGAAACACAACGATTAAATGTTTCTCGCTCTTTTCTTCTGCAGCTGTCTCCTAACTAAGTAAACAGTGACATCAAGTGGTCATGCTTTATAGAACAACATACTATATTTAATATACAATATATATATTTGATTAAATCAGTAACAATAAACCAAAACACTGTTTGTGTTCCATAAGTATAGAGATGGTTTATTGCCTCAGTTAGGGTGGTAGAGATGGGGATACATACTTCAAACCACAGAATGTACCTCATTTGCCAAAATATACAGTTTAAATATTGATAGAACTAAATCAGTAACATAGCATTACATTAAATGAGTAATTTGGAGGAGAGGGGGGGAATCAAGAAAAAGACAATTAACATAGTGCTTCTTACAGTACATACATACAATGGGTATAACAAAAGTAGAATAGACGGACTAAAATGAGTTGTAGCATTAGGTAAAGAGTGCCCTGCTCAAAAGCTTACAACCTAGAGGCCGCCCTGGACATTCAGTCCATGGGATGATCCAGTTGTTCTTTTCCAGCTTTACTCTGGCACTTACCAAATATATATCGCTCCTTACACAAAGTAAATGTTACTAAAATTTAGCAACAGGTCCTTGGCTTCACCAATATAAAAACACTGATCCTCTAGAACACGTGTAAACCATACCCAGGAAGTTCCCATGCTGGGCTACAACGACTCTTGGGTGAGTGGCTTTGCAAAGGGGACTAGTTAGTTGTACAGTTAAACAGAGCTAGTGGCTCATAGCGACAGGGCTACCCCAAACAGCCTTTGGTAAGTCGTTGGGAGTAGGCATGGGAAAGTTTCAGTGCCTGAAGAGAAAAAAGCTCACGCAAAGATCCAGGGGAGCAGGGCTTCACCCAGAGACTTTGGGTCAAACTTAGAAAGTCCCCAGGTTTGCTATGGAAAGGTACTCACCTGACAAAAGTCCAATAAGGAGCATAACAACCCATCCTGACCAGGCATCTAGGAGACCTTTGATGAATTCCCATATTGATTCTTTGCTCTTGCTTGTGATCTGCACAGTGGAAAATAATTGTCACCATTTATAGATTTAATACTTTGATCGAAGCCTGTAATTTTAAAAAGCAAAATTATGGCGTGTTACATTGTCAAGTACAAAATGTAATTTAAGAACGTGATGTACTATTTCAAATAGGAACCATAATATTGGATAACATACAAAAGCTTCTAGATTGTCTTTCACTGTTTACTAACCTTCAGTAAAACATGACTTAGATTTCAATGCAAGCTGTGTCAAATTTTGTCAGCCAAGTTAACCCTTACACAAGCTGGACATCGTATCTACTTAGGTAGATCTACTCTTAATATCTATGGCTTTCAAAACCCATTATTAAAAAAGCATCTACCAGTACATAAAAGTATCTAAACATTTATCTGGTTGTTTCTCATACTAGAAGCATTTAAGTACCATAACTTTTGCAATCTTTTGCTCATTCTATAACCTTCAGTGCATTCAAGGTCTAATAAGAAACAAACACACTCCATTGTCTCCATAAGCATACAATAGGTGGATCCTAGTATGCAACAAAATACATTAGATAATAATATCTCGGTCTTGTCTTAAAAAGCACTAGAGATTGTCCATAACTTGGTGAAATGTTCTTTAGGCAAAATGTTTACATAGCTACGTGATTAATAAAGAGAACAATTGATTTATTTTATAAAGAGTTAAATATATTTATATATTTTTACTTTAGGGGAGTCGATTCAATCACCAATATACAAACAAGTTCAAAGCTCTGAGGGTCTTATTTCAACCTTACTAGATATGTAACAACCCTAGACTCCGCGAGAACATGAAGCAACTTGGCCTAATGCTATCTATGTTATTTATGAGTTGGTCATGGGACAAAACAGAAAATTTTATACATATAGAGAAAAAAATCTATGCTTACCCTTCTATGCCTATCTGTGTCACGTGACTTCTCCCTTAGCCAATCAATAGTATGGAAATCTTCATATGTGCCAACATCTGGAATAGGCTCATCGAGAAAATCCATCAGGTTACTGGAACCATTTATCTCTCCTGTATTAACCATTTTAACGTCTGCAAGAAAAGTAGTTACTATTCAATTGGACCTGATTTATAATAGGGAGGAAAAACAGAGGCTAGTTTTCTTTTTACAGAAATGTAGCCATGCCACAAGTAATAAAGGCATAATGATTAATTTGATCAGAAACTCTGTCTATGTTCTTAATATTATGACATAGAAAATACCCAGCATATAAAACGATTAAGGGTAACATACTAGGAAATCACAAAAACAAACATATATATCTTCTTAACTTAGGTCCCTCTCTCACCTTCCTTTGTAAAAACTAAGCAGTGGTACTTGTTCAGGCTTTATTTGTCACGCTGTGTTTCAGATCATCAAACAAATTTTGATATTAGACAAAGAGAACCCTTTTAAATAACTACTTTTTTAATAATACTAAATCAACCAATTAACAATATTTAATTGATACTTTGGTTCAGTTTCAACAAAATGTCCAGGCAAGATTCCTGCCAGCCCTGTTGAATCTAAACATCAAAGTGAAGTAAGCGAAAAGGTCCGAAAAAACAGCACATGTGTGAGAGAGTATCTATGTGTAAGTGGGGTCAGATGGAGTGTTAGAATGAATGTGTACATGTGTGTTAGTGAGTATGAATAAGTGTGTGTAATTTACATATGTATGCCGGAGTGTATGTTGGAAGGGGGTTGGGGCAAAGAAGGCACAGACAAGTTGTTTGGGGCAATGATAGCACAGACCAGCTGTTGATGTTCAGGGGACCCAGGACAATTTTTACACCAGGGCCCTGTGGTTGTTAGTTACTCCCCTGGTGGTGAACATTCCTCCAAGTGTGTATCGATAACTCATCCAGACTGCACAAAAATGGTATCCAACCACTGCTGACTTGTCTAACACTTGCCATAAAACATCTTGATAACCTCCAGGACTTTTGGGATAATATTCTGTGAACCGATGACTCTGGCATAAAGCTAACACAGCATTCTAGAACATCATACCAACAGTCAGCTTTGCTGCTTCAGGATCTAAATGACTTGCTATAATTGATGAAACCATGATTTTTTTCTCACTACCAGAAAATCCTGAAGGAGACCTAAAGCTCAAGTGCAGCAGGACAATGATCAGAGGAACACAAGCAAGTCCACATCCGAATGGCTCAAAAGAAACAAAATGAAGGTTTTGCAGTGGCCTAGTCAAAGGCCTGCCTTGAATCTGATTGAGATACTGTGCGTGACCTTAGAAAGGCAATTCTGACAAGAGTGGACCAGAATTCCGACAGCGAGGTAAAAGACTTGTCGGCAGTTATCGCAAACGTTTGTTTGTGGTTGTTGCTGCCCAGGGTGACACAACCACGCATTAGATTTATGGGGGCAATTACTTTTTCACATGGGTTTTGATTAACATGTTAACTGATCATTTAAAAGTTGCATTATGTGTTTACTCACATTGTCTTTGACTTATATTGATTGATCTGAAACATTTAATTAGATGCAAAATAAAACAAGTCGGGAAGGGGCCAAATACTTTTTTACAACACTGTATATTTTGCTTTCTTTTTAGCTTGAATTTGTATTTGGTATCATCTTTCTGAGTCTACTTATGTTTCCTAAATGCTATCTTCTTCTTCTTTATATGTGCGACTTAGTGGTTTCCTTTTTCTTTTAGTCGAACAAGTTTAATGTTCTGCTGCCTTTAGCAAATAAATGAAATATTTAATAATCAAATAATTCCATTTCTCCTGGACTCCACCTAAAGATGTCTGGGCCATCAGCGTTTGAAGTTAACATAAGTTTGGAGGGGCAAACTTGAAAAGGTTGGACAAAGTATTCAGGGAGGTCAACTTGACGGCATACTTAAGAACAGGTGATTTTGATTCAGTTTTCAGTAAAGTATTTTTTTCTGCCTGAAGAACGTTGAATCACTTAAGGGGATAATTATGCAAACTTTACTTTCCAAATAAGCAGAGTTTGCTTTATCATACCAAGCTGTTAGATATTCGAGTGAGGGTCCGACGACGCATTATAGACACAGCCAAGTGCCTGTACTGTGGGAGACTGCCTCTGCACTCAAGGACAGGAAGAAGGCACGCAGAAATAGGTCAACATCAAAAGGTTGGTAAAGAATCTCTTAAGAGAACAATTGTGCAAAACTTACTTTAATGCAAAAGTTTACATTATTTTTTTTCTTAAAAGAAAACATATACTTTATTGGCACTTTAATGCAAATGACAACTCAAGCTTAAGTGAAAGAAGTTCTGTGAAGGGTTTATCTCTGGCCTAAGGTTCTCATGGTGAATGAAAAGATCCTCCATAACTCCATGTTTTCCTAACACACTCCTTCATATTCTGCACTGTGAAATATTAGGCAGCCATGGAGAGTTATTGTATGGCATGCATGGCTGCATGATATGGTTGGTAGGAGACTGAGTGCAAGGAGGTTAAGTAAAGGAGGAAGTAAAGACGGAGGGAGTTCGGGGGCGGTATAGATATGTATAGATATGTAGGACATTATGGGGGGGAAAGGGGCTATATGAGGAAGAGGGTTGCTCAGACATGTTCTTTTGAAGCATGTTGCCTGCCCCCCAATAATGGAGTTGTTGGGGGGATGGCATCATTTTGTCACAGCTGAAGTGGGGTCTCTGGAAGTATTCTGCTGGAATGGTAGTTGACATGGACTGGTAAAAGTATGGTTGTCAAGTAGCAGTGAAACCTGGTTATGGCCACTGAGCTGGGGTGTTTTTGTGGCTGATGGCTAGAACAAGTGAGTGTTTTTTGGTACAGTTGGGCAGAAGACTCTCATTGATTATAAATCTGGGGCAATGCTAACATGTCACTTAAAAAATGTTGTTATGCTGGATTATAAAGAAACTACACCAGTTTATTGTTTTAATAAAGCTGTGTCCATCCTAGTCCAAAAATGTGTGTGTTTTTTGGGGGGGAATGGTAAGAAGGATAGTCACAAGGCATGACAATTGAAGGAGCTTTGGCCGTACCGTTGTCATATTAAGTTCCAGAAACGTTGATATTAGAACCATCAGGTTACAACAGTTAGCTGCTGGGCTATTAAAGGGTTAACATCTTGGTTAGTGGGTCCCACGTGTGTCACCGACACCGAGCTGGCTGAACAATGATACAGGTGTTAGTTCTAATTTGACTGAGGCTAGTATTAATTGCAATACAGGGCCCTGCTGCGATGTTAGGACTTGTCTTTATGTGGTATAAAAAAAACAAGGGAAACTAAATCCAAAGGAAACTAAGAAGCACCTCACCGAATTCACTGTAGCAGATAGATAGATAAATAGATAGATAGATAGATAGATAGATCTGGCACTCACAGGGTTAAAGCAGCACATGATTCCTTTTATACATGACATGATAACGGACCTGACTTACATGTATGTGGAAGTACACCTATTGGTCGGTGAACAGTCATGATATTATTTATTAACCTTGTATAAATCAGCAGCACATTTTATAATTATGAAGTTTACATCTACCGCACATACATTTCAATACATGCCAGTATTACTACCGCGATCATTTGGCAAATGACTGGGAGAAAAAATTGTCTGTTTTTGTCGCAGCAGCTTAGAACACGCTGCATCTCACGGGTTATTTAATCCCAGGTCTATTTATTTTCCACGTTTGAGTCTGTGAATTTTGTGCCCTATTTATTTATTTTCTTAAATTAGTTATGCATGCTGTTCGGCTTTCTGTAACAAAAGAACCTTTATCTGCACTGCTGGGCAATAGGCCTTCTGCTTCACTGCTCGATACAATAGCAATTCTGCGTTGATGTCAGCTGCTGCAAGGCATGGAGTGTTACACGCATTTCAGCTTATTACACATTAGTCTTTTACAAAGATCTGATATTCCACATAAAAAAAATAGCTTTTCTTACCTGTAATACAGCATCCCTCAGCTCCGACTTAAAGAATCAGCCAGCATCTCTCCTTCTAACATGGGAAAGCAATGATGTCATAGGGAGGAAGCTGTAAGAGTCATGTGATGTAAATCTCCTTTTACAGAGAACAACCTGCTCCCAGCTGTAAAAGACAGATTTAAAGGAGCAATGACCTCCCGTAGGAGGAAAAAAAAAAAAAAAATCAATAAGCACACTTTTGTTCTTTTGTTGGTTGCCAGATTGCGTCGTTAAGAAATTCAAGGGCTGGCTTGAAATAAAATACCAAAGCAGCTCTGGGGGTTGTGCTTGTGTTACGCAGCGAAAGAGGATTAATGATTAAAGTATTTTGAGCTAGGAAAAATGAATTGAGACGTTTAAAAAAACTGGGCTAACATTAGGGATTTTGCTAAATTTTCCCAAGTAAAAAAAAAATTGCATATTAGAATTATAATATTAACATTTTCTGGAAAAAAAAAAGCAAACTTCCTCAAATGGAGACTTTAGTTGAAAGTAATACTATTTATTTGGTCCACATAGAAAAGGGTGTTATATATATGCTTTCAGGAGTTCCAACTTTGTATCTTTTTCTATTTGTTGGCCCCAAAACTGGAATCAACATCGACAAAACACTTCTTAAACACACATGTACATATAGTACATATAAAAATAAAAAAAATAAACACCTTGTTTTGGGGAATATGCAGTATATGGGGGGGGCGTACGTGGAAATTCAAGGTTCAGCGTTCCATAAAGATCCATTTTAGTTTTTCTTTTTGCATGCTACTTAAGATACTTGGCACATAACCAGATTCAAACCTTTTTTACATTAGTTCCATTGCTTATAAAATATGTGAAGTGAGTTTAAAAAACATTAACTTCTAATAAAGTGGCAACAGGGCAACAGTATATAAATCCTGATGGGATACAGATGCTAGTTAATGTCCACCTAGACTTTAAATAAAATCATCACAGTGGATAGTAAATTGTCTAGTACAAGGCATAGGTATGTTCCCCATGTGTTCTCTAAAGCGACCCTTTTTATGTTTGCGTAGGTAGGGCTTCCAGATGGCTCCTTACACATGGAAACAATGGATCCTGCAGGACAATCCTACAGTATCCATGGTCCATGCTAAGTGAGAAAGCTGATCAGCCTAATTTAAGGAGTAACTGTTACTTACAGTTATTATTATTACATTTTATTTATAGAGCGCAGTAGATTTTTGAGCACTATTACTATAGTACATAATACAAAATTAACCTTAACACACATATGACATACTGGTACAGAAGGAGAAGATGGTTATGCGCTCATGGAGGTAGACATGGAGGTAGACACAGATAGATACAGGGCAGATGAAACCCTGACTATGAAATTGGGAAGATGTTGAGAAGAGGATCAAGTACAACTCAACAACATGGTTAGGAGAGATTAGCGTTATATCGGGCACTTTTCAAAAGAATAGCATGGGCACATATGGCTCTTGGGCTAGGCTACCAACATGCCATCTTTTGAGAAGAAAACAGCTTTGTGGAAAATTATCGCGGAAACAAAAAAAGTAAACAAGACAAGTTTGCGTCCAAACTGTTTATTCACCATCAATATAAAATGTTCATGTCTTTGCGGCATTAGATATAATAGTCTTAACACCATGTAATGATAACGCCTGACATGAATTCATACTAATAAGAAGGGGGGGATCTCCAACCAACCTACTTACCCACCCATATCTTCCCTCTTTCTATTCTAGGTCAGGTTAGAAGAGTCATTAAGGAGAGGTGCCGGTTTCTAAAGCCATCAGAGAATGTGACTGATTTCAGGACTGGATGTGGGAATATAGTGTATTTTATTTAGCCTTTCATGCTATTTGAAAAATGACCAGAATGTGGCAGCAAAGAACTACCGAAGATGGGATCATCTTCAGCTTCAGTCTCCGGCTAATGTCCCGATATGCTGCTAGACACACACAAAACTAAACAGGACACTTGTGTTCTATTCATTAGTATAAATAGTAATTGATGAACAAACTTTGGAGACATGGGTCTCCCTGAAGGTTAAATGTCTGCCCAAGTTGACTTTTCACTTTACAGACTTAAACTAGACTAGTTTGTTAGACATTTTAATGATAATAATGATTATTTCACAGAACATGACTGCTATAAACTTTGCAATAAAATGTTTAGAATGTGGGACAAATAACTATTTTTTTT
Organism: Spea hammondii; assembly: GCA_029215755.1. Classification (NCBI taxonomy): domain Eukaryota; kingdom Metazoa; phylum Chordata; class Amphibia; order Anura; family Pelobatidae; genus Spea; species Spea hammondii. Next base: position 115,564,310 of record JARDYJ010000002.1, read on the forward strand.
TAGTATTTTCTTACAGTTTTTGGAAACATGTTATGTCTAAAGGCTATAGGTAACAAAAATATAATGGCTTACAGCATTTCACCCAGCCTTCTTTCCAACCCTCACCACATTAAGAAATATTCACATTATTTAGCTAAGCATAATTATTTCCAAATTACCAAAATCTATATAAACCAAGCAAACTAAGGTCTCCATCAAAACTTATCAGTAATCAATACAATTTTACTTATTCCCCATCATGGTAATAGGTTCCGACCTCTATATTTTACTTGTACCCTATGAGGGTAAATATTGCATGTCACAGTTTTTATGTAATATTGTAGAAATATTTGATGCATTGTAATGTTCTACCTTCAGATATGTGATGACACTGTGTTTGCTGTCTTGAAAATGTGCTTGCCCGGTGGGGCCAGCCATTGTCGGACTAAATATTTGATCTAATCCAACTGTTTAAAGCCAGATTGATTCAGACTTGATAATCGCTCAAGAAGGTTGCATTTTATTTTGTAGTCCCCAATTAAACCTACCAAAGGCTTACATGAAGAATAATCTAATTTTAAAATGCAGTCAGTAACGCACCACTGCGTTGGACAGTAAGAATCCCACAAACATTTTCTTTACAAAAAATCAAGACGACAAGATCTCTGAAAAATGCAATGCAATTTTTAATCAGTATTAAAAACCTTGCTGTGATAATATTTCAATATAGAACAGGGATGGTGAAAAAAAATATTTGATACATAATACCAAAGGAAAAAAAAAAGAAGCTAAAAGCTACTAAAATTAACAGTTTGCAAAAAACCAGTATTTTCAGGTACCAGAAAGAAAAGCAGCTCACTAGTTCAATTCAACTGTACGAAAAACACTGTGAAGCATATATTCAGTCTAAAAAACATCTTTAAGCAGATATTTTCCCTCAAGGAAAACAAGGCACTATAAATAAATTATAATACAGTGAATTTCCCTGAACTTGCTTTTTTTCTGATTTCCAGCCTTTATTAAGTTACACAAAAGGGCAACAAAACTGCCCACATTCTAGAAAAGGGTAGTTAATCTATAAAATAACTTGTCTTTGGGGATTTCAGTGTTACAGCAAGGAAAAACCAAGCCTTGCTGCAGTCATATTATAAAATATATAATAATAGATATTTATATATGTATATAGGCTTTTATTTTTTTTTCTTCATTTTTTTTTTTACAAAATATGAATAAGCCTTTTAAACATTTAACATGAATGTAACTAATCTAATAACTTCATGGAGATACAAACAAAATGACCAAATCCTTCCTGTGCATAAGGTAGCGAGTCATACATCGTCGGCCGGCAGAGGAGGTATGTTGATTCTTGGTCTGGTAAAAAAGGCTATCTTCTCCCTGTGATAAGGTAAGAGAAAAGAAAGCCAATCGTAAAGACATCCAAAACATACGGAATAAATAGCATACAAGCGAGAACATAAAAAAAATCACAGAAGACTGCATCTACAAATATATGTATGAATAATTTTTATGGTTTTTGACAGACAGAAGTAAAAAGTGAACCCCTTAACCTCTTTGGGTCCTGCAGGGTATTTCTGCGTGAAACACTCTGCAGAGATAATTGGCTACTCTCTCTTGCAGGATCTGGTCAGATCTATTTTTCTTAATGTGGTTTTGTATCCATTTTACCTGAAGGTCTGCACTTGGAGGGGTTCCTTCTGATTTTGCCCACGCATTTGAATAATCTCTTTCGATGCCTTTTTGAGCATTTTCTCTGCTGCTTGTTCTTGCCGTTGCTCGAGCTTCGTCTGCCTTGTCTTAAAATGAGAAATACACAAAAATGTCTCGTAAGGGACTGGGAAAAGGATAAAGATTTTTGAGTCGTGAAGAATACATAGTATTTAATAGCTAACGTTTTACAGATATTGTGATATAATGTAATTGATTATTTCACTGTGTTCCAGGCACCAGCAAAAGTAGGGTTAAAAAGTCGGATTGCAAGAATATTATGTATAATCTACAAATCAAACAGAATGTTGTGAGCTTATTGTTTTTCAGAAGATAAATACTAATTTACACATTTTTGCTATGTTACAACGGCTGTTTTTATTTTTTGTACCCTTCGTGGCAGTGGCTGTTTTAACATTCCTGCAGTGCTCATGTTTAGCTGTAATTTTCTTCTTTCTTATTTACTGAGCCTACACGTTTTATATTGGGGTTTTTTCAAGACAAAAAGAGCTTTCTTTAATTCGTTATTTTAATCGTATCATATAATGTACTATAAAAAAACAAATAAAATATGGTGAAAAAATTGAGAAAAAAAATTAATTTTTCTGACTTTTACTTGAAAAATCTTTTACTCTACAAATTCTAATGAAGAAACCTGCTAAATAGATTCTAATATTTGTCCTTAGTTTAGAAATACCCAATGTTTTTATAGCACATTATAGGGCTTTAAGTACAAGTAGCATATTGCTATTTCAAAACCATTTTTTTTCAAACTTGCTTATACTGCCCCCATGTCTTATTTGGGACATCTTTGAAGCCACCCACTTCAAGTTACCCCCATCCAACCATATATGTTTGAAAACTAGACAACCCAGGGTATTTTTACTATTTCCATTTTACCACCAGCCGTTGTCAAAGTTTGCAGTAGTATTTTTTTGTCCACAGTTTACTTTAGTTATAAATTTACAGCTCCTAGTATATGCCACAGCCAAACAATACCCCAATATTTTTTCAGCAACATCTCCTGAGTAAAGTTTAACCCCCCATGCATGGGTTTTTCAGGTTATTTGGGAGGTAAAAGGCCACCTTTTTGAAGCCGGCCAGTTCGATTTATCCCATGGGCATTTAAAATGGCAGTATTTTAAGTCTTTCCATGCAAACATTTTTGTGAACATATAGTGCTAATTGTAGAACTTGTTCATATATATATTTATATTCTTTAAATTTTTTTACATTTTGCTGGGCTCCATTGACTTGCATGGTGGCATGTAGTACCTGTATGCATGGGTGGTATTACTGTTTTCAGGAGATGTTACTGAACACATATTGGGGTGTTGTTTGACAGTGACATATACCAGGAGCTGTAACATATATGGCTTGATGGGGTAAACTGAACGGACCAGCTTCAAAGATGTCCCAAATAGGACATGGAGGTAGAATGACCAGATGAAATAGCAATAAGCTAGTTGTAGTTATTACCCTATAACCTGCAAAAAAACCCACAAAAAATATTGGGTATTACTACACTCAGGACAAATATTAGAGTCTATTTTTTGTAGTAAATTATATTATATGATCAAAATAATGCCCTTCTTGTCCTGAAAAAAAAGATATAATTTGGTGAGTACGCTAAATAAGAGAGAGGAAAATTACAGATAAGTAGCAACACTGCAAAAATGTTATAACGGCTATTGTCATGAAGGGTATAAAAGATTTAAAGACAGCTCTGTCCTTAAGGGGTTAATAATCAAGCATCCTGGCCGTACATTTTTTGTGGACTCTCTTAAAATATAACTGCACCGTTTATGTTCATCACGTGAAAGAAAATCTAACAATTATAAATCTACTTTGGACTGAAGGTGGCCCCAAAGTGCTTGCAATAATTTCCAGGCAGATAAACACACTTCTCTTTTGGTTTTCTCCATTTCTTTCCAAGCCTCAGAGAGGATGATGCTCACTTTGCAGCCACAGACATCTCCTACAAGCCAATATGCTGGGTGACTTGCATGCAAAAAAAGGTATGATATCAGGTGACATTCTATTATATAAAGTGCTTTGATGGCTAGAGTGTTCTTGTAATGTTTTGTCTAGGCTGAAAAATATTATTAAGCCACACAGAGATGTGCACTGAAGTACCTGTCTTTCTGCTTCAATAAGCAGATTGCGGAATCGCTCATCTCGCAGGACCCACTGGGGAAGATCGCTCTGCCCACGATGCTGTACCTCTTCAAGGCGTTGCTTAAGCTCTCTCAGTACATTTATCTCCTCGTTTAGCTGCTGCTGCTTTGTTCTGGATGCCTGGAGATCCAGCTCCAGGTCAAGGGATGTCCGGGCCATAATTTCCGCAATAGAAGACTGGCAGGACTGCTGCAAGGCACAAGTTGTACAACAAAATATATATCTTTAAAGCCCATACTGCAGGTTTCAGAATGCATTTCCTATAAAGGACATTAAATGCAATTCTTGTTCTAATCAGCAGAATTTTTAAGGCACAGCACCTATAAAAGGTACTTTTGCATTCAGTTGAAGTTTGTTAGTTTTTTTAAACACAAAATCATATATTTCAAAACTTTGCTGTGTATAACACGTTGCCAGGTGAAAACAAAAAAAATTACAATGTATATTTTATCTTCATAGATGTAAGCCAATACAGAACTAAATAAGCAATTTGAAAAAGGAGGTAAGAAGAAGAAAAAAATACAAAAGGGTGATGAATGTTGAGGTTTCATAACAACAACCAATTTTGGTCCCCGAGCATAAAATACAGTGTTGTACACAGTAATCCTGCTTCATAAACCTTCTTTATCTGCAGACCTAGAGGCTGGCATTGCTGACAGTCATGTGATATTTTGGGTGACATCCCTGCTCAAATACCACACTGAGCTGATTCTTTATGGCAATGCTAATGAAGTCCTCCTTGTACAATGAAACTCTTTCCTCCACAGGCTTTCATTAGTCAGAGTGTCAGGCTGGGAGATTAAGATTGAGCCATTCTATTTTTTTTACTACAGGCAGTATGACAAGGAATGAGGGTGTTTGTTTAGTAGATTGGGCCAAGATAACATAAAATGACTAAAGTCCAAAAACATTTTTTTTTTTTTAATAAACAGCGCAATCATTTTCATAATAATAAAAAATGTATAGCTTATAGTAGTAATACACATTTTTGGTGGGAGCTGTGCTTCCCAAGCAGGCCCAATTAATTAGAAGAAACAGGTTGACTTATTGAATGTGAAAGAGTGTTCAAAGACAAGACTAAACCTTTTACTTACTTAGAGACTTCCTTACGCCAGCATTTTCAACAGTCTCAATATCAGTTTTTCAAACAGGTGCTCCTGCCAAACATCTATTACTAAAAAGCACGTCCCATATACAGCAAAATCATATTATAATTCCTACTAATGTTAGCATGAATTGTAGTGTTTGTATGGTAAATCACACCTCTCAACAATAAAAACCTCTCTAACCGTGTATTTGAGTTGGGGGTGAAGTGAAATGCCATTTTATACCTGCTTATAGCGTAGAGTTCGCCTTTCCAGTGTATTTCGGATGAAAGGTGATTTTCGTGGCAATGTGGAACTGTCACTGTCACTTCGGTACAACTGGACAAAGATACAATAAGTACGAAATGTAAAAAATAGTAAAAGCAAGTTACTCAGAAGCAAAATTTCATTTTGAAATATTGTGTAAATAACAATGAGGCACGTCAGCAGCACTGTCTTAATAGACATATTCCGCAAACTGTGTACTCACTCTGCAAACATACTGACTCCGTGCCCCAGGAGAAAAGGTCTGGGAACGCACGATCGTGCTGCTACGCACAAAAGGAGACCCACGAGTCCGGCGGCAGGTTCTCTCTTTTGGAAGAACAGGAACCTCATCTGGAAAGATATCTTCTGTGTTGGTCTCTTTATCTACCTACAGATCACGTTAAAATACACAACTATTAAAACTGCTAGAGTTTACATAGACAAATTTTCAATCTAATCTACATACACAAACACGCATATAAAAAGGGAACATACACAATTGAATAAACACAAAAACTAACAGATAGCGTCCTATTACGCTGCTGTACTTCAGTCTAAACATATAGATGGTGAAAACATAATATTGACAAAGGATGCAAGACACCATACAGTTCTAATTACTATTAATGGAAGCAATGGTTTTAGGGCCTTGAACTTGTGGGCCTGTTAGAGGCCTTGGAAGTAGCAATGCAAGTATATTTGTATATTATTAGTAAATCTACGGCTTGGGGTCAATTATAAACCAATGCAAGAATTGTTTTGGAAAAGGCAGCAAGACTATTTGCCAAGTGCCACACAACCCATGGGCACCACTAGCATAAAATATGTATGCATTCATATAAATCTCCACACACATATTGTTATATGTATAATCTAGAGTTAAAGTATATATAAATAGAGATTATGATTTTTTGCCAGTGGTTGGTTCCATGCCGAATTGCTTACCTTGATGTGTTCATTCTGATTGTTCCTAGATCCATACAGGGATACCTGCCCTGCACATATAGGTCCATGGATGCCTTCCCCATAACATGTTTCCGAATAATGGGGGCTTCTCTGTGTACAGTTACTATGACAACCACTGTCGACTGATTCTGCTTGCCAGCTCCTGTTAATAAATAAATAATTAAATACGTATCATCAATTGCATAACTGCTTCGGTGAGCTATTAAGTAGCTATGGAAGAAGCAACGAGAAAAGAAAATAGAAAAACAGCAGCAGAGTAGGCTAAAACGGGGCCTACTTCTCAGAGGCAGCCTCTCCTTGGTCCTCCTTGCGTTCCATCTCAAGTATCTCCTCTTCAGTGTATTCCAGCTTCACTCTCTCCACCTCCAGTTCACGTTCAACCGCCTCCAACTGAGCCGTTGTTCGGGCCAGTAAAACAGACACCGCATCCTTAAAAGATGTAGATGACAAACAATAACTATTATGAGAAAGAACCACCCATTAAACAGGTTACAGAGATTTCAGTTGAGTCGATAATCCTCATATTTTAGAATACCGCTTTATACCCAAAACTTCTTTGCAAGAGATGTTCAGTAGAATCATTTTCATATATCGAATACTAGAATAAACCGGCAACGAACTCACTACCGGGCAGAGTCAGGGAATTTACCGTTTTAGCGCCTGTCATGTTTTCAGAGGGCTGTGTACATTCTCCAACACGGTCATTGCCTTCTTTGCTTTGTGGATCTACAGTGCCATATATTTGGATAGGATGCCACTGATGATGCATCTCTTTTGTTTCCTCATAATCCTTCAGATTTATTTGAGCAATCCCCTGAGGATAAAAAAATTTAAATATTATTGTTTTTTAATCAAAGACTAAAGTCTCCAATATGTCTTGTGTTGCGGAAGAGTGTATTTTTGCTATAAAAAAACCCCAAAACATTATGTAGAGTGGCTTGCTCTAGCCTTGTTTACAGATGCCTGTGCCAAATGAGAATTGACAGGCCCACTTGGTGACCAGAGCTTTTCTGTGAACCAGTGATCCATTGGTATATTCACGAATGTCACAGAAACCCTCGCTGAATCTCACACAATTACTTCATTGTGTTTTTGGAACATCAATATCTAGAGAGATCCATCTCAAGAAATACGGACCTGATAGTTTGGGAATCTAATGGTGGTGGACCCTAAGCAAATGTCTTCTTTGCACATGGATAAAGGGGCCCTGGGCCATGGTAGAGTGGTTTACCTGTAGGCTCCCACTTCCTGATTATCTGATAGCTGCCATTTCTACTGGCCTCTTCAACATGTTTATTAAATTTATTACTAAACCCCTCTTTCTTGGACACACATCTAGAAGGAGCTCTTTAATAAATCCTAATAAATTTGAGCTGTTACCGAAAACATCAACTTTATTTTACATATGTGCTAACTTACCAGCAGCTCTTCCTGATGTGTCGGGCTCACAGAGCATATGTACAGCTGCAAGGAGCTCCGTTTCAGAACACTGGAGTGCATGGGGATTTGGAATATTTCATTGAACATCAGGGGCATCTGGAACTCCAAAGCTTTCGAGCAGTAAGTGCTGGGCGTGCTGGAGTCGAGGGACGGCAGGTACACTCTAATATGACTGAAATAGAGTAGCAAGTTTTACCAGGGTTACCAGAACCCGAGCCACTCACATCTGCACCCAGGTGTGGATCCTCTGCCTATACCTGGCAATAATATCTGCAGTCTCAAGTACTTTTCTCACTATTGCCAGCCTGCCTCTGATTAACTGATTAAAATAAACTGCCTATTACAAGCTTTAGAATTTCAAACAATAGTAAATCATTGTTCCCAGTCTCTTATAAAATAAGTAGATAATACCTGAGTGTAACTGTGCTTAGTAATTATCTACCTATGTCAATAGGCCAGGAAGGAGGAATAACTGTGCTCCCCACCACCCCTCTTATGAAAAGATCCGGCAGGCGTATGCGGGACGTGCCATAAGTTATAAATAAGATGGGGTAGGGACATGGCAGACCACCGGCAGAGACACGGAAGTGCACTGGGGTTGAAAGGGTAAACCCAAATCTACTTACATTTTATATCCTTTCTTCAGAGCAAGGCCGTTAAAATGTTTAAGTTGTAGAACGTGTACAAAAAGACACTCGCTTCCACTGTCATGTCTATGATACAAAACACATGTTAATGAAAAATACATGATGATAAACTATTACCCAATAATGACGTGACCCCACATTTATGCCATAGAGTATTTCAGCAATGGCAATCAATATTAAACAGTGGCGGCTTGAACGTTTTAGGCTCTATGGCTTGCTGGCTCCGGGGAATTGCCCATACCTCCCTATACAGTGTGACAGTTCCAATTTTACTTACACTATTCCAACATGTACTTGAGGTTCTTCATGTTTTGCAGGCTCTTTATACACGGAATCTTCGACATTCTCATTCCTAAACAAAGACAAATTAATATGATCACTGTATTCAAGGCCAAACCACCTTAGCCTTACGTGCATCTCTTATGTGCTTTTCAGATTCATTAACATTCTCCTGTTCCCCCTTATCCTGTCATGTAGAAACATAGAATAGGACGGTAAAAAAATAAATAAAACATTCTGCTCATCTAGTCTGCCCATTTTTTCCTGATGAAAAGACTAAGACCTTAAATAATCATTGGTCTTGTCTTACATTCACGATAGCAAAATACCTATCCTATGCATGTTTAAATTCCCCTTCTGCTGTGAAGCCATCCCACTTATCTTCTTCCCTCTCTCAAAATAATAAAACTTCCTTACATTACAGCTAAGACTATGACTTCTTGTTCTAACATTTCTCCTCCTTAGAAATAATCCTCCCTCTTAAATCCTCATTCCACTTATATATATATATTCAGACTTATTTAGATTCCTTTGTCCATTAATTCTTGGCCAGTTGCCTACATTTAGCACATGGCGTGCAATAAAGAATTATAAGACACAAACCTTTTACTCAATGCTTCAAAAACCCCACTGTCGCTTGCAAGAGAGTCATCTGATAGACCAGCAGAGACTCGCTTGGCTCTTTCCAGCCTTAAGGTACAGTCTTCATGAATGGTGACTGCTGTTAAATAAAAAAAATGCTTTAAAACTGCATATACATTTATATGTTGTGCTTTAATCCAAGCTGACATGTATTTGAAAGGAGTGTTGTGTTAAAGTGTATTGTTAATTGAAGTCCAAATTCAATAAAGGTTGCATTCTACATTACTCCACTAGATGCCAGCGAGAGACCAACACAGACATCAAAGTGGACCAACTACATATTACTAAAATGACCACAGCCCGTTTGCTTTTGGGTTACTTTCCAAAAAAGACTAATTCCACCAACATAGGGGATAACATGCCAATACGGGTAACAGCATGTTTCCAAAATATCACAACATTTTTTCCAATACATTCAAAATAATTAAACTTGTAGAGAAACCAAAGTTACTTATTTACTTGGTCCACCCTCATTCTGTGTTTTTTTATGGTGAGGTCTGCTAAAAGGTATCACAAATTTACACTGTGCACAATATTATTTACTGAATTATATAGAGCCATAATATTCCATACACCATAGGTTGTAGGAAGTATATCACAGTCCAAAACCCCTAAAACAATTGATAACACATCTATTTCAGCATACATTTGTAATGTATACAAATAATAGATGCTATGCTCCTGCTAACGCCCTGCTTTACCATACCTTGGTTTATCGGAAATCCTAATACATGTGAGCAGCAAGTGGCTGGCACCTTCTGGCCCCTGGGACAGAAGCGACCACCCATCGCCTTGCCAGTTACTGACACACACTCTTACATACTTACACTAACTGTAACACATACACACTTTAGGCACACACAGGCACTCACTGTAACACACAAACACATATACACACTCTCTCTCACCCTTACACAAAAACATACTCCATTACACCCCACTTTATCCATCAGACCTAACTCTCTCACACATCACACCCTTACCTTGCCTGCAGCCTTTTCTTATAGCTGCTTGCACGCTTTTATCACATGTCACATAACATGAAGTTACATGCCCCCACTGCACTTCTGCCTCTGAAAGTAACTAGCTGAATTATATCGGCATGGGCATTCACTGGTGAAACAGTTTAGGTAGAAAGATCTTACCTGCTCCCATCTGTAATTGTGGTCCGCTTTCTCTGACCGTTTTACTTTCTGCATGACTATCCTGCAGCTGGGACCCTGCCCTTTGAGATTCACCATCAACTAAATTGGAAGCTTGCCGCTTTAATACATCTAAAGCAGTCATGTTCATCATTTCCTCCAAACTTTCTGACATTTGGGTCAATGGAGAGTCACAGGAAGCAGAATGAAATGGTGTGTCCAATGGTGAACTTGGAGGAGACAAGGAAGACAAAGACGAACGCGAAGACAATGATGCCAGTGACTGAGGGTTATCCATTGACATCTTTTGCTTGCTGAGGCTGGGAAGGCCAGAAGTCTCAGTATACTGACCATCTCGGCAATGAGCTTCTAATGGAATCATGTCAAAGCGCAGATGTTGGCCATAGTCAGCTTCTGTTTTCTCATAATGTGGAAGGCCATAAATGTCTGTGAAGCTTATTGAGCTAAGAGACCCTCTGCTCGATGCCAGGGATCCACGACTGGATGCCAATGACCCACGACTGCTACCAGATGACATGGTGAGGGTGCTGGCAGACAAACTGCAACACAACAAAATTTTCTGAAAATGCAAGCTTACGAATATAGATACTAAACATTTTTACCGGGTCGTCTTTAACGCATGTCAAAAGGGGCAGCTGCCTGCCACCATCTAATGTTCCTAAGTGCCAGTATGTGGCATCATCAGGAGCAATGGATATCGTAGACGTTTGTGAAGGCAGCTGCATCTGTACCATCAGTGATGAAAGGGGTCCAAAGCTCCACTTGGATTACATTTTAGTGATATATTCTGGAATTTTTTTGTTTTTAACTTCAAGGCATATTGGATAACCTTTATTTCTCTGATCATGTCACATGCTACTATACTGATTAATCTAAATCTTATCTTGTACAGTATGATGTAATCTTGCATTTTTTAAAGGCTTTGTCCTTAAAACAAAGAGGGCTGCTGATCAATCAGCAGCTTCCTTTTACTGTGAAATATCCTCCAATCCTTTTAAGTTGCACATTAGTTAGTGTCTATTACATAGTAATGACAGCATAAATAATAGTAATAGACACACACATATGGACAAACAAAATACTACACCAAGACTTATGCACCAAAGGTTAAAAAAAAATGTGTAATGCTTGAGAAAATGTGTATAATATCAAAAGATTATGTTCAACCTGCATGTATATATGATAAGCGAACTAAAAGGGGACAGAAAGAAATACAAATATATAGAGAGGAAATAATAGGAAAATACCCAATAATTTGGTTAGGTGACACACTTACCTTTGTAGTTGAGTGTATAAATAAGAGGTTAACCGGGTAGCCTCCTCCAGGTGCTTCAAAAGACAGTTTCTCTTCTCCTGTAGCAGCAACCTGTCAAAATAATAATTTAAACAAATTAAAAAATGTTACCCAAACTGAAAGGTTAATGCTCCAGAATAAAGCAACCTTTCTCAATATAATTAAATATATTAAATGAAATAATGAATATCGCACCAAAACAATACGACTAAATTATTCCTTTCCATATGCAAAATATTGGCTGGGGTATTAACTTCACTACTTTCGTGGCAAGTAAAGATTCTGGCTGGTGAATCAATCTTTCACATACTGGTAAATAATAAAATATAATAATAATTACCCTAATTGAATTTAAATATGTTTGTTAGTGCTTAAAAAATATATACATACACTTAAACAGTTACTTCAACACCCCAGTGCGGTGGGAATTGAAGCCAACTCTCTAGCTGGAGAGTGCTGGCCAATGATGACCTGAGGTGGTGACATAACCTGGCCTAGTAACACTATAACTCTAGGGTGGGAGCCGTCTTGGCTATTAGCCCTTTGGTGTGCCAATGCTCAATTGTCCGCTTACAAGGGAGCTCTCTCCCCACTTGGCGATGGGGGACAATGTCAAAGCGGGCTCCGCCTGTACGCCATGCAGTAAAAGGCGCAGCGCATCAATTAGATGCAGAGCTCGACAGAGATGATGATGGCCGAAACCCATGACCTGGGTCAGGTCTAGGACAGCGCCCAAGGCAAATACACCACTGACAGGAAGTCACATCTCAACAATGGCTGGCAGACAAAGTTTGACTTCATGGATTTTTGGCTACACAAACGCCACAGCAGCAAAGGTCTGACATTCTGCTGATATACTACTCGCTATCTGTAATTTAGACAAAAATGCTCAATCTGCAACCAGGCGTTCAGTAATAATAAGTATCTGGTTTCTATAATGTCACTTAAAACAAATATATACTTGACATACATTTAATAAACTATAATGACTAAATAAATATGTAGCGTGCCCTCTACAGACCAAAGGCAATAAAGACACGTGCTGTGGGACCATGTTAGCTTCAAGGCAGCCAAAGCAGTCAATACCAGCCTAGCGATGGTTTGAACGGCTCTCTTTAGCCACACTCAATCTCTTCAGGTACCATTGCACCGGGATATTAGATGCAGCATTAACAGGAATAAAAACATGTGGCTCAGAGCAAAATAATAATACATTATGATGTGCTTTTCTCTGTGCATGGCAAAACCGAGATGACTTTCCACCTTGGCTGAGAGACACCAGAACGTTCAGCCTAGCAACCAACTGTTTTGGATTTCCTCGTTAGAATACACATGATGATGTGTTATGAGGCTTAGCATACACTGCCAGTAATGTTTAACACAGCATAGGTCCTAAAACCAATCTCTTACGCAAAAGATCTATGACAATTGGTTTCCTACTGATCATACCTTTACAAAGATGAGTTATGTAGTGAAAGGCAGGGCACAGGTCGGTGTAAAAAGAGGGTGTAAATTCAATATATTACACAGATACCACAAAAAAAGCTTAGCTCTTGTGTTATATAATGAAACGTACAAAACCACACAGAACATGTAGAGTGAACAGTTTGATTTTGGTAGGTTTGTCTTCTGACTAGCTAACAAATCTGTACTTGTGTACTGTGGATGAATTATTTTGCATGGTGCATAGGGCCTGGACTCAACTCAAAAGCTGTAAAAGAAAATGAAGAAAAGACATACCTTTCAGTGACTCCTTGAGCCGAGGTTGAGTGAGCCCTCTGGATCTCATCTGCCAGGCGTCTCTTTTCCTCATCCAGCCTCGATACGTCTTCAGGAGATCTTCTTTGCTGACTAATGAGTTCGAGGTCTTGTAGAAGAGCTTCCTTCTCTTTGATGAGCTGTAGATGATCTCTATCTGCTTCAGCCATTCCTGGCCAGGTTTCATTTTCAAGAAGGGCCAGTTGGTGTTGTATGCTGGAGACTCTAAATGACAAATAGAATATTACGTAAGTTTAACCTGGCCTTTAAAAGTATACCGGTTTTGTCAGAAGTACTTTTGATGACCAGCCTCAGAGACACATAGGATTATTTATTTATCTTTCCAGTACATCTTGAGAAGTTTTATGCAACCATGTACAATTTCAGCCTTTAGATGCTATATTACTGAACCCAACTGAAATAGAGGATGATCTAATGCTTTAAAGGAAAAACAATAGAAAGCATTCTAGAAGGATTTAACAAACCTGTAGACCTTTGGCTCTGGAATCAGAGACCAAAAGCCAAAACCAAGGCAGTATATGCGGATACTTCTCAAGTTCCAGATGAAGAAAAAAAGAAAAAAAAAAAAAGGAAAAATGACATTGGGTATGGCCAGGAAAAACATCTCCCAAAAGAAAAGAAATCTAACACAGTTTATTTCCTACTAGCATCTGGAAAGAATTTGGATCATGTGGCCTTCAAGTAAAATGGTTTTCTTGAAACAACGTAAAAAAAAGCACTTAAAAAAGTAATTAAACTTAGACATGAATTTACATTACACTACATTACTATGTACTTTATAGTGTTCTGAATTTTACGTTTTTATTAATCCAAAAACAAGTAATTATCAAAACTGTGAGATTCCTGGTGAGTTTAACTTGGCTTACTCAACATGGATATGGTTCTGCTGTTTTTCAAGAGCAAATAGAGTTTACTACATCACAATACAGAACCTCGTTGAATATAATAATTTATACATAACTGATAAGCTGCCACCCACGTTAAGCTAAGTTTGAAGTATAATTGCCTGACCCAGACATATCATGAGATGGAAGACGTAAAAGATGTTACTCACAATCATATAGTCTACTATATTCTAGTATGAATACACTTTACTTATTTTCACCACTCAGCCTTGAGTGTGCGTTACATGAAACCGATTATTCAATAGTGCAAACTCTTTGGAAAGCTTCCATATAATATCTGTACTGTTTACATGGCTAGGTTTGTTCAAACAAGCAATCGTCAGACTCATTTGATTATATTATACACCAAACCTTTTTTATAAGCCCCTTATTTGGCTCGAGCAAGGATTTATGTTAAAATGCAGTTTTAAGCGGATTCTTTTCCCAAAAAAAGCTTGTCTCGTTTCAGAATATGCAGGGCAGATTTAAATGGTTAAATCATTCTTTTTTTTTTTACTTTCAGAAATAGTTTCCCTGTTCGGCATATAGTCGCACTCCAGGCAATCTGCCCACTTACATGTCTGAATAACAAATATTGCTATGTCCTTGATTCCGCATTCCAGTCTATGGGATTATTGCTTTTCTTGCTCAACGTGAATTGCAGTTCCTTTAAAACATCTCACAAGATCGTCAACATACGTGAGAGTAGACATGCCATGCGTACCCTAAGAGCAAACATGGCTCAAAGTCAAGGCAGACCAACTTTAGGACAAGACGGGCCAGGTTGGTTTCTGTGCTCTGTTAAGATAACAGTAAAATAATTCCTAATTGGGGCAATCACGCTTCTTGCGAACGATACAGCATTTATTATTTATTGATTTACATGGCATCTTCATATTCCACAGAACTGTACAATGGGTAAATAGGACTTCCAAGGTCCAAAAGACCATACAATCTAGCAATATGGCCCAGTGGTAGATGGAATCCTTAGACTTCACCGTGTCAAGATCTAGTGCCACATATGCTTTTGGGACCTCAGAGATCTCTTTTTTCAGAGAAAGACCTTCCTCTCATTTAGGAAGGACAGCCCTTATGTGAGACTTAAATCCCTCTGTCCCTGAGCGTATCATAGCGTACTAAACATCTACACAACAGTGTGTATATAAAATGGCAGGAAACATGCTGCTAAATTAAATTACATGCTTCTTTTAAATGCTTCATTCAGTTAGATGAACAACTACCAACAGGACACAAAGTCAAATAACAAGTCTTGGTAAAGTCCAGTCCCCGGTCATATCCCCCAAAAACAAAATCCCATACCGTAAAAATATTGGGAAATATAATGATCTTTACATGTGCAACAAAAATATAATAAACAGGAAAATACACTTTAGTTTACCCATCCAGTTTTAGAACACACTTATGGCTGCTGAGGGGGTGCGCGGTACATTATTTAGCATTAGACATTATCACCAATACTGCTTTAACATCAGTCCCACCAGATAAAAGGGCCTGTAACCATCTGTATAAATTATTAGCAGCTGACCTTTACCATTGAGCAAGGCTCTCAGCGAGGCTTCCCTCTAATCACGCAGGAAAGCAGGCCTTTCCCTAGTAACTTCCTCTACCCCTCCCTGGCCTTCAGCTTTTTTTTCTGAAATCAGGAATTCCTGCAAGTAGACTACGTCATGATACAGATTTCAAGCAGAAACAGGCAGTCTCGTTTCATGTCCCATTTTAAAGTGCGCAAGCCAAGGCACCTATTCAAAATGTGATTGAGCTGCCTCTCAGGATGGATAAATATATCTGAGGAAGCAAATGGCACCCAAAAAACTATCAAGTTACCCTCAGGTAAAGAACCTGTGTTAAAACAAACATCTGAAAATCGCTCTTGTATCTGGGGGTGAAGATACCCAAGTGCCCGATTCACCTCTATAGCTTTAATTATAAACCTATGGTTCGGAAGATCGCAAGGGAATTGCAGGGTTGGAAACAATTGCCGCTCTCTTTTTCTGGGAGGATAGCCCTTCTTAAGATGGTGACATTCCCCAAATTGCTATATCTCTTTCAGTCTTTGCCCCTTTTTCTTAAACGAGTTGATGAGACACTCCTAAATACTTTATTTCGACATTTTATTTGGAATAACATTTGTCATTCGGGATTATAATGTTGCGGCCTTATATCGATATGCGGTGGACTGGGTCTCTTGCTCCACCACTTACACAGATTCTAAGTTGGATCAGTGTTTTAGCCCCTCTATTGCTATCCAGGCCCTTCTACATACACCCTGCACCCAACTTCCGTCACACGTTAGGGACAATCCTTTGCTTTACTCCACTATAAAATCCTGGAAGTTGGTCAGACTACGCTTGGGTCTCCAATGGCGATACTCTTTATTCCAGCCTTTTCTTCAAAAACCGATTTTTCAGAATGGTCAGGCATCTGACATTTTTGGAGTCTGGGCGACACAGGGGATACGCACTATTGCCCCCTTTTTGGACCATTCCTCAAGGACGCTTCTGCCCTTGATATCTTGTAGGGATAGACTTGTGTCTATTACCATACCTTGGTTCGCATACTTGCAAGTACAGAGTTTAGTCTGGTCGCAGTTTGGGCCCTCTCACACTGCCGGACTGGACCAGTCCCCTTGATGGACAGATTAGGCAGCCTTCTTCTACTCTGACGTCTACGAAGTTTATCTATAAACTGATACACACCATACCTCACCATGACTATTTACCAAAAGGTTTACTAGCATGGTCCACACGTTTTCCTGATGTCACAGGTGACGATCTACTCCATAGCACACTGACCACTTGTAAATTATTACTAGCTTGCTCCTACCTAGACATGCAACTTAAGATAGCACATCAGGCCTACTTATCCCCCCATAGACAATTTTTAATCGGCATAATACCAGTGGATGCTTGCCCAAAATGTGGTTTCGCAGGTGCTGACCTGTTTCATAATTTTTGGGCTTGCCCTCTAATTCGTGTCTTCTCGACTACTATTCAAACCTTTTTGAGGCAGTTATCAACTGATGCTTATTGTATCGACCCGGCTGCGGCCATTCATGGCCTCGTTAGGATGGGGGGTCCAGAGATGCGCCATTAATTAGAATAATTTTGGCAGTGGCTAGGAAATCTATTTTGCACCATTGGATACAGGCGTCCCCACCATCTCTGTCCCTAGTTCATACTAAATTGTTGTATTTGCTTCGAATGGACTGGTTGGATGCTTCCCTTAATAAAGACAAAGGTACTAAACGTTTTTTTACGAAATGGGAAACCTTTATTAAAACGTTGGACGAACCCCTTAAGACACGAATTATACATACTTTTCAGGATACCTCGTGGTTCACTGCCCGCTTACTCCGAGGTGCTACCCCTTGCGCCTAAGTTGTTACTGTTTGACTGGACAACTGACGAACAACATGTATATACATATATATATATATATATGCATTTTTTTTACTTTTCTATTTTTTTTGCTTTTCTTTCCATGGCCATGGGTTTAAATGGTTGTTGGGGGGGGTTGGGTGGGGGGAATTGTTTTCGTTTTTGTTTTTATGTTATTGTATCACTTGTCTCCATTATCTGGGACTGTGTACTGTTCCTTAACATCTCTGAGACAGTAGCTGTGTCGTTTTGTTACGATGTTCTTGTTCTTCGTTCAAAAATTAATAAAAAGAATAAAAAAAAAAAAAAAAACAGCTGAGAAGATGATAGTGGGAGAACTGGTTTTACTATCATTGTATCACAGAGCGAGCTGATTTCCTTTACCTAGGGGCGCTTACATAAAACCCACCACAGGGGGCAGCATTGGTTTTAAGGCACTATTGCAGAATAAACATCCCCGAATCACGCCTGGCTAAAAATAAATTTTGGTCATCCTGCTGTATCAGTGATTTAAAATATCTATGATAAAAATCAGAAGGAAAATTCTATCATTGTTTTGTTTCCAGAGTAGATCGTGAAGAACCATTTGTGATGTTTCCCTGTTAGGGGGTCAAGTGTTATATGTGCTTGGCAATACCACACTATAGAGGTAAATATTGGCCCTGGCACTATAAGATCAGTGGCCAAAAAACTACAGGTAGGTGAAAAGCTCTGTCAGGCAATGGCTCACTGGGCATTTCCTGGGTGTGCTTAGTGTGTAACAGCACTGTTTACACATGGCTATCCAGTGCTTTTCTTCCAGCAAAGGAACCCAAGTGGTTCTCACATTAACATTGTCCTCTGGTAATGGGATGGGAAGGGGTCATGATTATCCTACCTGAGAACTTCCCAGCATGGGCTATCGAGAGCTTTCCCTCTTCTGGGGGAGAGGATTTGTGATGGACCAAGGCTAGCCACATGTAATTTAGTGAGTGGGCAGTAGAACGTAAGTGGATGTGGGGTGGGCATGACCAAACATCCCTCCCCTGGTCAGAGAAAGAAGAAACTGATCTGGAGACCTGGGGGGAGGGCTTTACTTACAGATTCAGGGTTAAATCCAAAGAGTTTCCATATATGATGATTTATTTTTTAAATCCAAGAAACAAAAAAGATAGTATCCTTTGTTTATCCCTCATACCCAGCTTATCCACTTTCACCTACATTTACTCTTAAAACATTATTCTTAATCTTTAGTATAAACACTACCATTCAAATGTTTGGAGTCCTTGTTTTTTAAAGAAAAGCATATTTTGTCCATTAAAATTACATAAAATGGGATCAAAAATACAGTGTAGACGTTGTTAATGTTGTAAATGACTATTGTAGCTGGCCCTTTATCAGCAACCATCACTCATGTGTTCCAATGGCACGTTGTGTTGGCTAATCCAAGTTTAAAAGGCTAATTGATCATTAGAAAACCATTTTTCAATTATGCTACACAGCTAGAAATTTCCAGGAAAAAAGATAAGTGACCCCAAACATTTGATCGGTAAGACAAGGTAACCTAAAATGATTATTTATTCCATTATCTTTTGAAGTAAGTTACAATGTAAGGATTTGTGGGGTGTAAGGCAGATTTATAGTAGTTTTTACCACCAGGCATTTAAAGCCAACATTTCAGGATAAACAAAAAAAATTACCCACTGGCAGCTTTTTGGGAACTTTTCTTATGCCATAACACATGTAAATACAGGAGATCTTAACTAGACAGGTCCTTTATGTTGTGTTTCTGTAATTTAAATGTCCAGTTCTGATGCCCTGTCCTTATTAACAGACTGCAAGCTGTAAATAAATAAATGGTTAAAAGAACAGGTTTCTGTCCCCGACAGCCCTGTTAAAGAAGAATGCATATTAAAGTATTCTGTCAGGGGTTTAGTATACATTCTTCCACAACAAAAAAGAACTTACCAGGGGTAGAAGCTGCCCCCCCCCATGCAGCTGCCTGTCTCCTTCTTGGTCCAACAATTCTTGCCACTGATTGGTTGTTTGAAGCAACCAATCAGTTGCAGGAAAGAGCTCTTATCAACAGGACCACTCTCTGTGCATACACACAGATGCTTGATGGCTGGAGTGTCCCTTTAACCACATAAATGTCTTAGAACAAGCTCAATAACGAATCACTGAACCTTCTGCACAATCATTTGTTGTTACTGTAGCATCAAGAAAAATCCCAGCTCCGGTTAACACCATTACTGATGTCACCTTATAAGAATGCAGTCACGGTGTTACGAGTCAGTCCACTTTATGGAGCACTAATAAACTAATGTTCTCTCCATCTGGACCATTACTCTGTTGAGGAAGCCATGAACATAACTTGGCCTGATCTACTTGAACTTGCATAACTTTAACTAACTATAAAAATGGGTTCTAACAAAAACAATTGTGCCACGGTCAGATGTGACAACACGAGCTGTCATTTGTTTATCAATACAAACAAATAATGGAAAATATGGGAAAAGACCTAAACAAATAGCACATATGGCACACTTCGCTAATGGTTTCCTGGTTTTTCTTTTTCAGCCGGCCACATTTACACACTGTCAAATAAGAAAGTTTTACTGGCTATACATATACACAGGGGTTCTACAAACTCATTGCATAAAAGCGTGAACAATAATTCAAGAACAAATACTGTTGAAAAAAGTATACAGTGCTGACTTATTACTGGATGGTCTGCTATATCTCTAATTGGTTATTTATTTACTCAGGGCCCCCATCCTCTACCTCTGTGGCCCTCTCATTGCTGAGTGCCTCCCCAGACTTGTTGTCCTAGAATACAACACTGTACACACAATATAATAAATATTATATATAAAATATATTTCAATTATATATCGCAATTGGGTGACCTTAACACCTTCTATACAAAATTTGCTGCATCGGTGATTGCTTAGCGACGTTATTAACTTTATTCCGAGGCTAATACAGTATATGCGATATTTTGGGGCAGCAGTTCTTAACTTTAGACTCCTATACAGATTCAAAAGGTCAAACCCAATAAATGCCAACAAGCAATCAGGCGCTTCTGTAATATTTTTCAATATATCAATAATTACTCACCTTTTCTTGGCTTCTTCATACTGCCAGTTAAGCCGTACTCTATCCACCAGTTTTGTTTTGTCATCAAATCCAAACTGTATTGCAAAAACATATAATTATATATTTATATATTTTTACACTCAGATTAGCCAGGCTGCTCACAGGTGTGTAAATCTTTTGAAAATCAAATACTTTTATCCCAAAAATTTTGTGTTCAATCTGATGTATCCTGAAAATGAGGAGTGTTCTTTTCCCAAATAGCTTTATTATTTGATGTAACCGGGCACTGCACCATTTGGGTAACTTATTAATTTAAACAGACAATAATGTGGGTTGAAACTTAACATTATAACGACATTTTATAGTTTGGACTATATAAGATTAAAATCAGATGGCCAATTCTTCTATAGTCATTTATACTTGCAACTTGTATTACCGTATTTGCTCGATTATAAGACGACCCTGATTATAAGACGACCCCCCAAATCTGAATATTAATTTAGGAAAAAAAAGCCTGAATATAAGACGGCCCTATAGGAAAAAAGTTTTACCAGTAAATAGGGCTGAAACAACTAATGGCTAAAATCGATAATAATCGATAATGAAAATTGTCAACGATTTTCATTATCAAGTGGAGTATGGGAGGGGGAGGAGGCAGAGTGGAGTATGGGAGGGGGAGGAGGCAGAGTGGAGTATGGGAGGGGGGAGGAGGCAGAGTGGAGTATGGGAGGGGGGAGGAGGCAGAGTGGTGTATGGGAGGGGGAGGAGGCAGAGTGGTGTATGGGTGAGTTATAGTGGTGTATGGGGGGTATAATGCATTTCAGGGTAGTAGAGTGGTGTATGGGGGTGTAATTAATTTCAGGGAGGCAGAATGGCATATCTGGGGGAGTTAGAGTGGTGTATAGGGGGAGGTAGAGTGGTGTATGGGGGGGGTATAATGAATTTCAGAGTGGCATATCTGGGGGAGGCAGAGTGGTGAATCAGGGAGTATAATGAATTTCAGGGTAGTGCAGGGCATTTATGGGGAGCGGAGTGGCATATCAGGGTGCACAGTGGCATATAGGGAGGTATAAGGCATAAATGGGCGTGAGTGGCATATTGAAAGTTATAAGGCATATAGGGGGTATAAGGCATATCGATATTAGGCATATCAGGGGGGCATAAGACATATCTGGGGGTAAAAGGTATATCAGGGGGCTCAGTTGCATATCACTGGCGTATAAGGAGTATAAGGCATATTGGGGGCACAGGGGAATCTCTGGCATATAAGAGGTATAAGGCATATATGGGGGCAGAGTGGCAAGCTGGGGGTCAGATGTGCATAACTGGGGGCAGTTTGGTAAATAAAAGAAAATATAAACAAGGCTTTTTTCTCAGTTTTTATTAAATATGAAAAATAGTTAACATACGAATTAATATTTACTAATAACTTTGTATTAAAACCTAGTTTGAGAAACACTGTGTTTGGGTTCTTGTAGCTTTTATTATTATGTCAGTAAAATAAGAAGGTGAATAGAGAGAGAGAGGCCATTGCAATAAAGAGATGAAAGTGTAAATTGTACATTTTTTATTACATTATTTTAAAAATTTAAAAAAATTGCATTTTTTATCCGATTAATCGAAAAAATAATCGGCCAACTAATCGATTATTAAAATAATCGTTAGTTGCAGCACTACCAGGAAATGTTAATTCATGTAAACAATTTTTTTTTTAATAAAAGCTATGATTGAGAAAAATATTTTGGTTTTATTTCCTTCTACTTTCCAGTTATGCACATCTGCCCCAGAAATGCCTTATACCCCCTATATGCCACTGTGCCCCATGATATGCCTTTTAACCCTATATGCCACTGTGTCCTATGATATGCCTTTTGATCCCCTATGTGCCACTCTGCCTCCAGAAATGCCTTATACCCCTATATGCCACTCTGGCATTAAGGGGGTTAAAAGGCATATTATGGGGCAGAGTGGCCTATAGAGAGTTAAAAAGGCATTTCTGGAGGCAGAGTGGCATTAAGGGGGTTAAAAGGCATTTCATAGAACACTCTGCCTCCAGAAATGCCTTATGCCCCCCATTTAACACTGTCCCCCCAAACTTAACGGTGCTTCTGACTCCTCTGTCATGCAGCCGGGGCAGCGTGTAGACAACTTACGCTGCAGCCGGAAGGAGGTGTGGCTAGCAGCGGGGGTTGTCTGCGTCCATCGCGCAGACCTTCCCCGACTGTCAGAGAGAATTCCCCCGCACCGGTGCCAGGAACTCTGATCTCTGACAGCCGGGGAAGGTCTGCGCGTAGACATCTACACGCTGCCCCGGCTACACACCGGGAACTCAGAAGCACCGGTAAGTGGGGCGGGGGGGACAGGAGAATCCAGGTCCCCTGCAGCTGCGGGGGATCTGGATCTTAGTCTTCTCATAGTCAGACCTATTTGAGGTCTGATTATAAGACGAACCCGATTATAAGCTTTTTTTTTTTGCTCTGTAAAAAACCTCGAGCAAATACGGTATCTTGTGTTAAAAGTACGGACATGTCGAACTTCAAAGAGGGTTTTTTGTAATATAATTTAAAAATAATTTAAAATACTTCAAAAATTTCAAACTGCTACTGCAAGCTCTTCTAAAATGCGAATTCTAAATCTGGAATGTCTGAACAGTGAATCAAATTCCCAGCAAACAATGGCGTGTCCCGCACAATGGAAGACACAATACCTCTCCAGCGATGTCAGTTTGTGAGCAGGCATCACAGTATTGCTGAGGTAAGCACGGGTCACTGAGTGAGCTCAGATTGTGCGGTATATTGTGCAATGACTCTGAAATGCAGCAGCTATTTCGGAATCCATCGGTCAGCTTAGCCAGGCTCTGTTTTGAAATAAAAACACAAACAGAATTTAAACAGCGACTACAATCAATGTCCTTAAAAACTAACATAAAAACTCAAGTTTTCCAAATTTTCATATTCTGTCCAATGGGATTGCTGCTTCCTGGCTGGGTCTATGGTGTGTACCATATATAAATTCACGGTTCCTTAAATTTCCACAATGATGAAATTTAGGTTGGTGGGATATAATCCCTTGAATTTTCCCTTCAAGCTAATCTTTGCCCCAAATCATGTCAAGGTGTTCATAAAAAAATAAATAAATCTGGAAACGGAAACAACAAAAACATAACGCACAATGCCAGATTTGGTCATGGTGTTATGTCAGATGTGATACTTCCTCTTTAAATTTCTCTGGCTCTATAAACATGTTGTAACAATATTTTTTATGATGTGACAGATTAATCTGTTTCCCAGCCGAGGGTGGTGTTCCTTCAGTTAGAGAGTTATAGCTTGTGTTTTGAAGGCCCAAAATGCTGGCAACAACGTGGTTAAACAGCCACGGGAGAAGATACATTCCTGACTTAATTGTTAGTATGTAGCAGCATGTTTCGATAGCGGTGTCTTTCCCGTATTGTAAACATGAACAATGTGCTATTACAGAGCTTATGCTTGTGACTGATTATACGACAAGCCAGACACGTAAAATAGATAAAACATATAAAAAAATAAAGCTTTTCTAAACACAGAAAAGTGGGCAGACTAGTAACGTTGCGCTTGTTGGCTGCTAAAATACAGCACCTTGTAAAATGTCCAAGGAAAAAATTTAGCACAACTCAGAGGTTGCTTAAAGGAACATCTGGTGTCCAATACAGCAATGGAGAATGCAGAAGGTAGTCAATATTGGAATTTGGTAGAGCCCATTCCTTCCTCGTTTTAAGAAATTAATGAAATTGGCAAATTTCATAAATAGAAATGTGCACAAATGTCCAAAAATGACCTGAGACCCAGTCTTATGTTCTCCACCAACCGCTTCTGTCTCTCCATCTCTTTTTCCAGAGCTTTTTGTCTCGCCTCTTCTTGTTCTTCTGTACTACTATTCACTACCTTAAGCTGGCCTCCAGGAACGCTTCTGCAGCTTGGCATACACCATGGGGACCACCTTAAACCCTACTAGAGGCATGGGGGAAGAGGCTGTCACCATGGTGTGCGCTGCAGCTCTGCACTTTGGCGGAAGTAATCCAAGAGTTTAGAATAATGAAGACTGATTCCATCCGCATTGTTATGGCCTCTTGGGAGTACTTCCACAAAGGACTGGAGCCACATGGACAACCTCTCCCCAATCCCCTAATTCCTTTTGTGTAAGCTCCCTGGGAGGCCTAGATAATGCAGCGGATAGAGGGGAACAAATGGGCCAAAAAAGAAAAAATACAGAACAACAAGAAGAGGCAAGACAAGAATCTGCAGAACATGAGGACAGGGATACACAAGCAGTTGGCTGAGCGTGAGAGAGTGAACAAAGATGCCTATGGGAGCAATTAGTTAACTGTACCAATGTATTGAATCCATACATTTGCTAGGAATGTACCAACTACAATTGATTGAGGTTTTATTTTGAACTATACAATAGAGAGCGATAATGAGGGGTAATAAGCCCACTTTAAATTATGCCAGATTTTAAATATGTTACATCGATCATCTCTCATATATATAATATTATGACAAATAATATAAAAGAAAACAGAAAAATCTATTCACACTAAAAACAGTACCTGCATAAGTTCCCGCCGTTCCTTTTCTCCCATACATATTGCTTGTCGTATAGTTCGGAGTTCACTCATAATTGCTTGCGCCTCATCTAGCTTATAGTTGGTGTGTGCACTTGACATCTTTCTGTCAATCCTGTGAACACATTAAAAAGAATGAGAAATGGCAGTACATTTATTTAGTGGAAAATTTATTTTTTGTCATCAAGGTCAACAGCCGTAGATTTTTTTGAAGACAAAAAAAATAGATATTAAATTTCACATTATAAGGAATGGGCTTGGCTTAAAATGGATCCAAGTCTTTAGTTGGCATTTCCACCATGATAGGGTATTTTGTACTGTATGTGGACATTCTTCACACAGAAATGTCCCCTATTGAAAACGAAAGAAGCCACCAATAATAAGAAAAGGAGACGGACGAGCAGGAGTAAAGTGGGTGGGGAGAATTTAGGATGTGGATGAAAGTGACCTGGAGACCTTCGGAAGCATGGTTAGACCAAGTATGGAATCACCCACACCCCAACAATAAGAATAACTATGAATAGATAGATGCCTTCTGTCTTTAGATGCCTGTGATGCCTTTAGCAGGGGACCATCTCAACAAGTCTGTTCCTTTACCGGTCTAAAGAGGTCCTATCTAAAAATGTAATATTTTCTACAGGGCATAATGTTTTTTGTTGTGACTGTGTGTAGAGAAAGACCCCTTATGCCCAGAGCTCAGTGACTGTTGTTGGAATGTAGGCATTTTGCTTTTGCTCCCATTCTCAAATGTATGTACCTGCCCAGCTCTGTGGTCATTCTGATTTTTTGTCCAAGGTCATAGTAATGAATACATTGGAATGATCATTGTTACTAGTCCTGGCCCTTAATTAAAACCTCTCCCTTGTAGGTGCTTCTTCTTGTGTTTACCCTGCCTATGGTTGAGAGAAAAGAAGGACTGTCTACACTGTACACACACATTTATTCTAAAAAAAAAAAAAAATGTTACCGTCACTAATACAGTTAAATGTAAAACTCATGTGAGCTCTGGCTGGCTGGATTAGGAAATGTATGGAACATTTGTCACAGCTCAGGATTACAGTCTGAAATGTATATGATTTAAAGCAGAACATCTGCATGGACTCCAAATCTGCCAGCACTGAAGCTCTTCACATGGTCTGTACATCTGACAAATATTATTAATTCCATATCCTTAAAAATATGAAAATATATATTTTTGAAGGGAATACATACTGAACAAATTACAGCTATACACACAAACGACGCAGACAATTGAAACTTGCACTGACTTGAATGTTTTTAACCCTTATCTTAATCTATACAAAAAGATTCTAATAAACATCCTTCTCAGAAGGCAAACATATTAATTAGGATACATGTATTAGAGATGTGATTTTAGCTGTGTATACCAATATCAAACACACAACTGGGACAGGCAGATCTCACTGTCATTGTGTGACCCCGACAATCTGCCCATTCTTCCTGACACCGATGTATAAAACGCTGACATGTTAAATACACATAATAAAAATGATACGTTTTACATTTATTTTCATAAAAAGACGATAGCTTTTTTTTTTTTTTTGCTTAATCCTCGGAGTCTTATTTTTAAAATCAAATCGTGTAATAGTAAGAAGTGACAGCCGCACAAGGCACCTCCCATGTAAAGCCATAGATTACCTGCGAGAAGAATGGAAAGTTTTGTTATAAATGTGGCCTTTTACATCATCAGGCCTGGCAGAAGGCCTCCAGCTAACCACAGCTCGCTTCCTGCAAGCCTTCTATCAACAGCACCTACTGTTGAGAAGCCAGGGCTCTTTTTTTTTTATTTTATTTTTTACAGGACCTGTCCCATTACTTCTAACAATGACCTTTTTGTTTTTTTAAGCCACTTCTGTATGTTTCACTGTTATCTCAGGGTACTTGCCATATCTGGTGTTTTCTCGTGGGCATGTGCCTTTTGCTACATACATATAATGTACGACTTCTTCTCTCCTAGCAGCTAACAATGCCATCCTGTTCTAGAACTATGCTAAGATTTTGAAAGCTAAACAAGTAGCCCCAGATGGAAATTCCCTGTACAGCCAAAACTGTTATACCCGCAGCTTCTTACAGCTATGCGTTAAATGGGAAGGAATAACTTGTTTGGATGCTCGGGAGGGGACAAGCTGTGTCTGAGTCAGCACTACATAAATCAAACCTCGGACATTAAATCGAGCTCAGGAACAGGTTGCATATTACAAATTGTAAACCAGGGAAAAACAGCCTGTTGGTACCTAATATTTAACTATATTTTTTATCTGACAAAGGTGCTACTATGAGTCCACCCCAACATCCTTATCATTGCTCCAAAAATTAACAATGAACTGGTAGGGACAAGTTGCCCCAAAAGTTGTCCCCAGCAAGTCCCACTGAAATCTACTGTGGTCTTCTGGAAGCTCCACACCCCCAGTAGGTTTAGGATCACACAAGCCCCACATGGTATGAGTATAAACCTGTACATCAAATACTGCTCGACTCTTAAATACATGTTGTTGTGACATTCAGTGGCTCTAAGCAAGTTGTTTTGAGACCCATGATTAAAAACGAATATAAAAGGATGAAACGGGTAATTAACGGGTAATTAATCATATATCATGTGGAATCATTGCAATGTACGCTAGATCATTTTGAGGGTTGGACGTTATCACCATCAGTCAGGTCCTAATGCAATATTAGCAGCAATACAATAATGAATTCTAACAGGGAATGAATTCTAACAGGGAATGAATGAATTCTAACAGGGTGTCTCTACATAATCCACACCATAGGTACTATACATTTTAGATTTAAAAGGGACAATTAACTTACTCTTGCAATGTTTCAACTCCCTTTTCTTTATACTGCAGTTCTTGCTTCATCAAAGTCAACTCTCGTTTTAGTCTAGAAAGCTAGAAAAAAAATAAAATAAAAAGAAAGATTCAAACAAACACAAGTTACGCATTTAGTGGCAGATTTTGGTTCTAAAAAGGCCAAAAAGGGGATAGGGCTTTTAAGGTAAATATTTATTTTACGTTACCTTTACATATTAGTTTGGCCTTCAACTACATATCTTATTCTGAAAATACAGAGGTTCTTAGGTAAAGTATAAGCGGTTTATAAGGTTTCCCCCTACACCTGACTAATGCTACAATGTATATGTTACTAAAGGGACATCAGTAATTTAGAAGATTATGTTTTCGACTTACCCTATCTCGACGACTTGCAATTTCGGCTTTAATTTGATACGGGTCATACTTTGTGTTTGTGGAGAATCCAGAAAAAGCTACAAAAAAAATAAATACAAATAAAATAAACAAGATCCAACAAAACTGTCATCAATATGTTTTTTGGTTTTTTTTTTTAATCGCCCCCCACCTCTTTTTTTCTTCTTTCCTCTTTTTGAAATAGTATATGGGGGCCGTATGCTGAGGTTTACGGCTCAAGTTATTTTCAACGTGGACAGTCACCTAGATGGTACATGTGCTCCTAAGGATTTCAAATGTGGCATTTTCCTGCCACTGATTGAAGCTTCAATCAGCCAATCAGTGGCAAGGATGGTCAGACTAAGAAAAAGAGGACCACTGTTGCAGCAGGGCTGCTTCTTCTGTATTTTTTAAGTACTCACAGTCTAGGCGTTCTCCAGTAGTGGGAGTTTACATTATGAGTGGATAAATCAAGTGAGATTCAAAAAAAAGGAGGTGGCACTAAACTTTTTGACTAAGAAACCAATCAAGCAGATTTATACTAAAAGTAAGGCTTGCAGAATCATTCCTTACGAGTTTGCTAGTAAAAAAAACAAAAACCCTTACCACATTTAACCCCTTAAGGACAA
The DNA here is from genome assembly GCA_029215755.1 of Spea hammondii. Taxonomy (NCBI): domain Eukaryota; kingdom Metazoa; phylum Chordata; class Amphibia; order Anura; family Pelobatidae; genus Spea; species Spea hammondii. Next base: position 115,593,546 of record JARDYJ010000002.1, read on the forward strand.
TGGGCGGTCCCTAAACCCATTGAAAACAATGCATTTGGAGCCCGTACATGTACGGGCTTTGTCATTAAGGGGTTAATACACGTTACACAGTACCATCTCATAAATGGCCCAAGTCATGTGGGATATTCTGGTTTTAGAAGCCTGTCCTGCAAAGTAGAAATTGTTCCCATGATGCAGCAGGGCTGCATGCTGCCCACCTTCTGCAAACTACTTTGCCTTGTATATTGCATGCCAGGAAATGATGTCACATGACATCATAGCACAGTGGACCAGCTTGGGATCCACGGACTGTGCAAAGTATGAAGAAGGAAAAAGGGTCAAGCAGAGTACCGACGAAAGCTAACAAAGTTACAAATACATTTTAAGCACATTAAATTAGATTTGAGAAAAGCAAAAAGAATGCTACCAAATGAACAGAGGACATATAAAAATGACTGCATGAATAGAAATATTCCTGCAATATGAATAGAGTGGTGGATCCATGAAATCACATCATGGAAGCAGAGCAAAGGTGACCATACAACAGCAAAGGAATTTTAGTATGTTTGACGCACACAAGGCCATCTTGAGGATTCAATCCTTAAAGCTCTGGAAGTCAATAGGAAAACGGATAGACTGGATGAGTCAACGTGTTCTGCAAACGCTGAATAGGTGATGCACTGCATATGTGTGACATAGTATGAGTTTTCACAGACATGGATGCACACATGGCTTTTATTCATAAGGTAGACGGTAAACTTAAATATTAGACTCATACGGGGTGTCCACTTAACATTCATAGATTTGTCAGCATCATCTCATTTCCTTTTTATAATACATACAGTGATGACAAACGCACTAATTTCATAACTATGCACAGCAGTTCCATTGCATCATTTTCTTTACATATTTAACGCTTTATGAGGGTCTATTCATGTAAACGAAACATACCAATAGAAATACGTGGGATGTTATGATTCAGCTTTTTTTAATTCGATTTTGATCCAAGGGTAACAGAAAACAGCAGCTGATATTTTAATAGTCTGATTCAAAATACTATTTTTATCAACATTGAGCAAATTAACCTTTTTTTGTTATTTACAAGTCCGCGCCATAACAGTCTATGCTGTGGCCAAACACGTGGGAGGCAGTGTGTTAATATAAAGCATGGCTTTGTGCTAAGCCTGGCCTACACTACTCTGTTTGCCAGATGACATTCTTATCCGATAACTAGACAGGACCCAGTGAGTATATATTTGGAATAATAACCCCCTACTTAGTATTTTGAGAAATGTCTTTTTTTGATAAGAGGTTTGACAGGGAGGACTCGTTTATAAAGCACAGCTCATGAACAAGGTATCCACTGCTCTTTAACTTCTTAAAGGGGTAGTCTGGATTTCTGTTTCTCGAGAATCACTGAAGCAAAGTACCTTTCATTCTAGTGACTGAAAGCAACACAAGCACGGAAACTGATATGAGGTTGGGACACCCAAAGGCGATTGGAGAAAGTGGATTCCACCCCCCCAATACAGGTGTCCAGGTTAGGACACTTTGTGGGTACGCTACAGAGAGAGCCCCATCAAACTGAAGGTCCACATCATCCAAGATCATGTAAAAGGTAATGTTAGCTCTCACCAATAAAGGCTCCCCTACCGCCTAATGGTTTACTTACAGCTAGTATGTGAACGGCTGTCATCCTCACAGAGCTCATGCAGCTGCTGGAATTCCTCTTGGGCCAACTCGAAACGCTGCTGCTTGATTTGATAAATCTCCTTCTTGGCGTTCAGTGCCTCCTGGGCAACTACCAAGTACTCTTTCAGCATTCGCTCCTGTTCCCGCCTCCACTGCTCACGGGGGTCCTCGATTTGCGTGAGCTCTATAATAATCGACAGAGAAGAAGAAAAACGCTGATCTGCACTGAAATGAGTGCGTACATACAATCAGAAGGGTGAGCGACCCCACTGGCAGCTGTTCAGGTTGAACAAAATTAAGAGGTAACCATAGCAAATACTTTTCTCTAATATGGGTGCGAGTTATTGAATTGATAAAAAAATTTTATTAAAAAAAAGACTGGTCTAAATTTCCAAACCGTGACCCACCAGGCAAGCTCTCCTGTCTGATATAATAAAAATGTAAGCTTCGCATGACATAATCCATGTCCCTTGAACATGCGCCAGTACATGTATCAGCCAGATGCCATAACCATCACTGTCCACACAACGCAATCTGTAAATTAGGTAGTGTAATACGGTACAGTGAGATTAAAAACAAATCACAGAATTCATTCAGCTGGAACCACTCAAAGACTTTGTCAAGCATTCCACATGTAGGATAAATCACGTGCAACAACATATTTTATACTATATCCAATTCCAACTAAAATTTATACCAGTCTTTCTATTTCATTCCCGATTACGAGAAATGAATGCACCAGCAATGCACCCAGTTACTCGACTAAATTATTTTAACGTATATACTCAAAATGCAACTTGATAGCCTATTAGCGTGGAGGGGGAGTATGAAAAAAAAGGGAATCCCTATTTGAAATATAATAATGAATTTTCAAATAGCGAAGGAGGTTTCCAGTTCTAATTTCCGACAGTTACTGGGAGGATACAAGATCGGAGAGGTCCGGAAAGACATTGTAGCAAAACAGAACATCTATTGAGAATTCGCAAGCAAAGAAATATCAAGAAAAAGGTAGAAGATGGCGAGAGGAGAGAGTGAGTGGAGTGGTGTATATGTATCTAAGTTCATAGTGTTAGAGAATGTGTACATATGTAGTAAATGGTGTTAGTGTATGTCATTAGCATGTGTGTTGGGGAGTGTAAGCGTGTGTGTCAGTGTATGATGTTAGAGTGTGTGTATGTGTAAGTACATGGTGTTAAGAGTCAGTGGGTGAGTGTAACTGAACGGTGAGTGAGTGTGAGGTGCTGCAGTGTGGTTAGAGGGAATGTGTATGCGAGTGTATGGTGTTAGAGCAATTAAAAATACCAATCTGTAGGGGAGCATATTTCACCGACCCCCCTTCAAGCTGCACAGCCATTCAAAAATAGGATACTCCTATAAGCTGCCCAGGATACAGGCGGCCCAGGGAAGCAAGTCACACGCAGGCACGTAAGTTGAAAAGCTGATGGGTAAGGGTATATTAGGGCAAAACATTAACACCATATTTATTAAATACTATGCACTATTCCATACATATATAAGGGGATAGGAATTGCAAATAGTCTAGCATTTACACGAAAGGAAAATCACCTTGGTTTTCAAAGTACTTTAGTCATGCAGAAAGCTGTGCGTCTGAAACTTCTTGACAAGCTCCATATATATGAAGGCCAGAAGTGAGAACGGCAGAGGGAAATCTGTGGTCTATTGGAAATGGGGCAAATCACAAGGGATCCGCAAGGGATCAGGGGACTGCTTCCGATTTGGAAACATCTAAGACCGCAAAACCATTCAGAGTAATACTTGTTCAACAGAACAAAGTTGAAAAAAAAAAAGAACTTATGTAAGCGGAGAAGTATTACACAACGTCATTAGTTTGCACGTGTAATTACATATATAAATACAAGGAAAGCTTACGGTTTATGTGGTCCATGTAGTATACACCAATCTGTTGATCGTAAACAACTTCCCATCCTAAAGGCAGTTCATTCCCAACACAGTCTGCAAATGTTAGAGGCTTTGTTATTCTGGAAGGAACAAAAAAGGAGAATTGGTCAGAAGCAGTAGGATGCCTATGCCAAAGTTACAGAAACCGCAGAGATAGTATGCAAATCATGCAATCAGCTTGGTATTATGGGTAGTGGCCCCTAAATCAGCACAACAGGCATCGCTAACATTACTGTCAATAAGATGCACAAGGTACAACTCTTCAAGACGAATAGGTCACCATCTTCATTGAGAGGATTTCCTACTGCGTACAGCCATGGAGTTGGGTCAACTTTTAAAAGAATATTGTTTATCTAAATTCATCTTTACTTACTAGATTAAATTTAGAGCCCTAGTTAACATTAAAACTACATATGCTGTTTAACTTGTTGCAGTTGACTTAATAGTCTTTTACCACCCTTACTGACCTTATAATATAGTCGTGAATAACACATTGTTTCAAAATTGTAAAAAAAAAAATAAAAAAAAAATTCTTCCTGAAGTTAAACTAATGAAATTATTTCAATTACCCTTGGCACTTATCATCCACAAAATACCTACATATTAACCTTACAAGAATTTCTCACTGCGGGCATCCGGCCAACTATATCTGCTCAGGGGGAAAAGAAGCATGATTTTCACAGGGGATTATACCTGTCATTTATACCAAACACACTTATCATTGGATGTATTTTAAAAATGTAAAGCACGCAGATTAATATTCTGAAAATGTGCGATATGCCTCCCATTTTGGCATGGCCCAAAGAGAGGCCGAGAAAGATCACAGGGCAATGCTTGATGTCCACAGCGAACCAGATACAAGAAGCAGCTCCTACAAAAGGCTTGAGACAAGAGACCGGTCCCTGAAAGTTCATATTCAGTGCCCCTGGGTTCTGATTAAGGTATAGCCTAGAAGTTTCATGTCAGTAGTCATTGTGCCAGCCCAGGTAGGCACTGTGGAAAAAAATAGGACTACCTTTATCAGTAAGATCCAATGGAGACTATCAACAGCCAAACAGCAGCACCAAAGACTTTCAGCTAACAAAGGAGTACCCGGTGTTGGATGAGAGGCATATATCTTTTTCCCCCTAGAATTAGATCGATTCTAGATCATCTTTACAGACATTTAGGATATGTAGCGCTAGTGGCTATTCAGAGAAAGTATGGACCCCCCCCCAAGGAGTAATAGTTATTCTTTTTATCTTTACAACCTTATTGATATAAAAATATGTCTTGTCTGAATTTAATACGATCCCTCGGTACACTGGGACATTTTAACTAACTTCTATTCCTCAATGATGGTTGAAGAGTTTATTTTAAAGTATTTCATTGCAAGTTGCAGACCAGTGGCTCTCCAACATGTCCTTTGAACCTTGGTCCTGGTTTTATCTATCCCCCAAGCAACACATTACTATAATCCGTAAACCCAACAGTGGTCCCCGATGACTGCAATGAGAACCATTGTTGAATCTAGTCTCAGGGTTATTAATGTCTGTCTGGGAAGATAATTCTGGGAAGTCTATATGATAGGCCAGGTAAGGTTTCACCGTCTAAACTTGTAATACACATCCAGAGCGTAAAACGCCTTCAGTTATAACTTTTGTACCAATGCAGTATGAAATACTAACTGTAAATATTAACTAATATCTCCTACTAATTAAGTACATTCAATTGTACTGTGGTAGAACATACACCATGCAGTTACTTAGGACAAGTGTAACCCAAGCAGAAAATATGCTGTCTGGTACTAAATCAGACGCTGTGTGGTGCAGCTATTTCAAGTATGCACAAAAAGCCACATGAATATTTCATTAAGTATATGAGTAATGAGGGAGGCTTCTGTCCTCCAAACAGGTAAAACAAGACTTTCTCTTTTGTGCCTGTGTAGCCATGAATTAATTATAATGGTATGTACTTATGTCAGTTGGGCTTCTTCATCCGACCAACAGCCAACAAAAATGTATCATGCCTCTTTGACATGCATGAAAACTTTAAATTTCTATTTGGGAGAGCAAAATATTTCACAAAGGGTCACAAAGGTCATGGCTTGTCCTAAAAGTTTCATAGTTTGTCTCAAATTCTAAAGGAACAATCGTACCAAGGTCACTCAAGGTCAGAGCTAGAGAAGGCAACAAATAAAGGCATGAGTGACTCTGAAAAACAAGCGGCACATAATATTGTTAAAAGCTGAACCAGCGAGGGTGAAAAGTTAAAGAATGTGCATGTTACACAGTAAATTATTTCCAGACATTCTCCCTTACATACCATTTGCTCCTCAAAATGCCCCATGGAACGATATGCCCCATGGAGAAACATGTACATCTCTTATTTTGTTTAACCTATGGTGGCTGTACAAGAACAGTAAAGCAAAACAGAATTTTATTTTATAATACTTATTGCAGGGCTCAACAAACTCTGAATTGTGCAGGGCTGCCATCGTGAACTGGTGTAGTGTGTGCACTATATGTGACCGCGCTGGGCGGCTCGCGTCACTCGATTTGCAGGAAAGCATAGTGTGCCTGATTCGCAATGCCAGACAACAGCGGCATGGCAGGTGAGAGAGGGAGTAGGGTATGTGAGTGTATGTGTATACTATAGTGTCACAGTCAGTGTGTATGTGTGTAAATGTATAGCGCTGGAGTCAGTGTGTGTATACTGTAGTGTCGGTGAGTCAATATGTCTGCTGTATTCTAGTACCAGATTCAGTGTGTATGTGTCCATAGTGTTAGGGTGTATAATTTTATATATGTATAGTGTTAGCCAGTGTGTGTATATGTGTATATGTGCATGCATAAGAGTGTGGTGCTAGTGTGTATAGTGTTGTTTATGTTACAGTATGCATTAGCATGAGTGTGTATGTCAGCATATAGTGTTAGTGTGTGTATTAGTGTATGGTGTTAGCATGTATGTGCATGAGCATAGAATGTAAGTGTGTATGTGTTACTGCGGTGTGTTAGTGTTTGTGAGCATAACATATTAGCGTGTGTCGGTTATGGTTCAATAAGGGGTGACAACATACAAATACACAGTATAACTCTGCAGCGTAATGTTTCATTATCTGACATCATGACTTTTCAACTGGCAAAGGACAATTTATAGAACCAGAAAATAGCTGCGACTGCATGTGAAATCAGATTAAACCGTGCTTACATATTACATATGCGATCGGCTATTGTGGTATGTAAACTCCTCACACATATGGGTTGTCCATTGATTGATGTCCACTTTGGCCAACTGGGAATGTTCGATCTGAGCAAAACACCCGCAGTAACACATTCTCTGGCTCCAACAATAATCTATCATGAGACCCCAGCTCCTCACAGGTGTACAGCCCTGTGGTGAGGTTTAAACAAATGGCTTATATTATGGCTTCATTTTAACAATTAGCTCTAATCTACACCGTTTCCCCCAAAACAAAGCTAACAGGAACTCAAGCATCCCAAATACAAATAAAAATAAAATAAAAAAATCTTAAAAAAAAATAAATCAGAAATCTTATGCTAGTTTTATACTTGTCACCAAAAATTCACTACGTGTAGTAGTCTCTTGTCCATTATATTTTACTCCCGCCACCAGGACAGACTTTATAATGAAAAAAGAAAAAAAAAACAGGGGAGAGATAAGGGTTTGCTGAAGCATTCCAATAAATTCCAGATGTGAATTGTATACCTTAATATTTTAATCCAAGAGCAATAACTAGCAAGTACTTGTGCATTATTACTAAAGAAAGTCCTTCAAACCATGATTTTTTAGGTATACTTAGATACCTGCAAGTTCCTTAATCTACTAGACGAGAGGCGCAAGATTATCTGTGGACAGACGGGATAAAACAGATGTTTAATTCAATGGTTACAAGATGTAAATCACCGAACAGCTTAACACTAAATTGTAGCAGTTTATTATCCACATAAAAACAGGAATCCCACATTTTTGAGTATTTTTTTTTTTTACTTAGCAAATTTCAATTTGACGGTAGGGAATCCATGTTGATATTTATGAGGTGAAAGCACCACTGGTTTAAATATATTTACCATTACGCAAACAACGTCTAGACACGAGTTCCTGAATTCCATTCATACAATTTTTTTTATTATACGTTTTTTTTTTTTATTCTAACTTAATGGTATTAACATACATAATAAAAGTAAAAAAAAATAACAACACTAATACATTCGAATATATACTCTGTACCAATGTAGCATTGACACATTCTGCAAAAACGTATTAAAGAACAAATACACCCTTACAACCTTATGGTGGTGGTTTCCTGGAATTTCTTGGCTAAACAGAGAGAGATTATGCCTGGAATACTGTAAGGGCTACAAGGCCAAAAAAATTCAACCATATTTACCCAGTGTACTGTTCCAAGGCTGCAGCCATAACCCTCACTATGTATAAAATATCTCATCCCACCGTTTATCACAAAGTCTCTTTAACCAGGTATCCTTATGAAAAAATGCAGGTGCAGCAATGAAGTGTATAAGTAGTCTCCTATAGGCATAAGCATTCCAGGTCATCGGCTGGGGCTGGGTACAGCACAGAATATACGGTATCACACATTTACAAGCAACTTTTTTTGGTGTGTGTGTGTGGGGGGAAGGCTGTGCCTTTTGGCCGCCACTCTTTAGTGAATACTTCAGTGTTTCTTCTTTCAGGAGGTGGCCAAGAAGATTGTCCCTCTAAGGCTTTAGGCAAGGATGGATGGAAGGGGCTGCAGATCACTATGTGGGAAGTTCAGCTCCAGAAGAGGAAGAAATTGGGATCTGGTCTCCACTGTGGACTTATCCATTTTTGGAGCACTTTCACCTTTTTTTTTTGTTTGTTTTCAGCCACAGAATTCCAAGAAGAAATAATAAAAAAATCTTGGTCAAGCAGAAGGTCCAGTCTCTTGTTTACAATAGTCTTCACTCGTAGTAGTAAAATAACTACATAAGAGCATGTATCCAGATTAGAAGGCAAGGAGATTACTTTTCTTGATATGCAAAAGTAGCTGTTACAAGTCTACAACGCCAATCGCCATCTTGACAACAATTACCAAAGCTTTTGGATGCCTGGAACTGATTGAGGGCCATACTTAAAGATCTACAAGCAAGCATCAGTAATTGCTGTACATGTTAACATTCTTTGGTTAATCATATACAAGCGGCAGCCTTTTTATTAACACGTTTCAGAAACAGACCTGCCAAGCAAGCACCGTTAGAGAGAAAAAAAGTTGAATTTGACCCTGATTAAAAAGTTACCCTTACTGTTACGCATCATTTGTGAAACGGACAACATCAGCACATAGCAATGTGATACGGCAACACAAAGAAATATGGTTATGTTAAAACCTTCCTCTGCTGAAGTAAAACTTAATGGGACTTAATGAAAACAAGCTTTGGCGGAGATAAGTAAAATGAAGAAATATGATTTGCTGTGCTAGGCCAGAAGGTTTAAGATATTTAATCAAAGTTGACCTGCGTCCGATAATGGGGCGCCTTTTTTATACTTAATTTCTCTCCCACGCAATTCAGTAGTGCTCATGGTTACCCCCTCGTTTTAAACAATGACCTCTTTTTAGACATCAGCCTTAAAGGGCAACAATCACCACCATAGCATAACTGAATATATTTCTCTTGAGCTTTTCCACTGTGGGTCTTTGCTCCAAGAATCACAAAACTACAACTATAGTATAAGGTTTCCAAAGTTGTGAGGACATTTGTTAGTACCAATCACCCCCCCCCCCCCCCCCCCCCCCCCCCCCCCGGGTAGATTTATGACCATAGATGTCAGCGCTTCATTCTCAGATGTCCTTAGATAACCTGTGACAAATTGATGCCTTTCTGGCAGCAATTTCAGAATTGCAAAAAGCAGGTCAAGAAATAAGTTACACACCCTAACTACAATTGTTGCCAAACTCCCAAGGAATTGCATTCAAATGCTTTAACAAAATGTTCCTACACAGGTCAAGTAATCCATGGAACTCCAATACCAAGTGTCGCGTCTGCTACACCTGAGACACTCACCGCAGAAGTTATTCTGCCCAGAGAACCGCTGAGGAGAGAGGGGCCCTCGACAGCGATAATCCAGGACTTAGATGATCCCAACAGTGAGGAGGTCTCTGAGTAGGCAGGTTGTAGGTATGCACTGAGTTCTATGCAAGGTGAACAGCAATATGCAGAATACCAGCAGATCAGAACAGAAGGGATAAACACAGAAGAATGGTCAGGGTAGCCAGGTCGGTAACGAAGGAGGTAGTCAGACAAGCCGAGGTTCAAAACACGAGGAGGTAGTCAGCCAAGCCGGGTCTGTCACGGTCAGGACTACTTGCCAAGCCGTGACTGTGTGGAGGGCGTGGGCATGAAGGGGTTAATAGCACCAGGCCTCTGGATTTACTAACTTGACCCCTTAACAAGGCATAAGCTATACCAAATTAACCCCCAAATCCTGCCTGTATCCCCCCAGGTAGTCTGCCACCACTCACGATTTTGATACCGGATTCGTGAGAAATCCGAATTAGAACCTTTATCTCTATATATATATCAACCCACCCCGGGCAACTAACATATATATATATCCTGTAAAACTTAACAATATGGTAACGTGTTATCCTCTCTTAGGGTTTGTGGATATCAATACTAGAGCCCAAAGACAGACTTGGATTATGAATATTTTAATAACAAAAAGACAAAGATCACACAGTGCCAGAATTACAAAAAACAAGACATACAAAATAAAAATAAAACGGCAAACAGTTCTTAAAAACAACAGGACTTAAACACAGGACCCTCACTCACGAGTTTCTCCAATAAGTAGGCCTGTGGGAACTCCTTAAGTCCAGATGGTTTCTTATGATGTTGTTCTGATCACAGAATATCGTGGAGTTCTGCTTTGAGGTCGCTGCTTTGTCCCTAAATCAGACTTTTGCAAGCAAACGCCCCTCTGACCACATGACTGATTATATGACACCATCCCCAAGAATCGGGTCCCATCTTTGATGTGCCAATAAGTTATGGTGGGGTAAAGGTGATGGAAACCCCCCACTTAAGATAGGAATGGAATTCCTATAACTCAGGGTCCTTATCTGTTAGGCCATGAATCACCACAGGGGTCCTTTGGGAAGATGACACCTCTAGCCAGAACAGATACAGAGGGCATTCACAAAGAAACACATTAAATCAACCTCAGATTAACTCATTGAATGCTTAAACAAAGAAACTAACCACCTCTGCTGGGTTACCCTTCCATGCATCCACTACGTTATATGAGTTAATCATGACAGGGTCGGTACCCAGTAATCATGGGCAGAGGTACAGAATCGTAAGTCAAAACGTAGTCAGGAAATGCAAGGGTCAAAACACAGATCAATTCGCAGCCAAAACACAGGAGCACTTGAATAGACCACAACAGGGTGCCTGAGAGTAGCACAGACTGACTTTTAAATCTGGTGCCACTCTCAGGCCCCGCCTCCACAGATGTCATGGCCACGCCTCCAGCCGTCCATCAATTCCCTGGGTTCTGCATAGCAGCGCCCCCACAGGATCAACGGACGACCGGAGGAGAGGTAAGTACCTTCTTCTGGGAACTCCTCTGCCGGCGAGCAATCATAAGATTGCTCGTTGAGGAGTTCCCTATAGTGCTACTCCTTCTCCCGTACCGGCGGTCACGGGATTGATCGTCGGCGAGAACGGAGACCGGCGGTGCCTCGGGCATCCGTGCGCCGCGAGCGGGGAAACGTCCGCGGCCCCCGGGGTGACCCTATCGGGTCTCCGTGTACGGCAGACGGACCTCCGCCCGCCGGCAACGGAACCCAAGGGTGTGACACCAAGACTTCTCGATGCAGAATTTGGGGAAAAGGAACGTAACTAAGGTGTAACTAAGGGTGACACGAACACAAATGTAAGTATATGTAACAGAGTAACGTCCACGATACAACCAATCTCCTGCTCAACCAATCAAGTTTATTCATTAAGGCAATAGTCTGCAGGACAGTTGCAGTTTTAGATCCCAATGAACAGTTAAATGCGGTTAGCCCTTCAAGACGCAGAGATATCAGTAAGCCAAAAACACCTCTCGGTTTAGTGAATAAACTCTGTAGGTAGATTAGGAGATTGTCTGGGTTGTCGATGTTATTCCGTTACTTACGCAGATGTTGGGCGCAATGAAACTATATTTTTTCCCAGTTACAATAAAATGCCTAAACTGAACCATATATAATGTCGACCATTTTTCCAGGACATATATCCTGTCACGTTTAGCCGATTCCCTTAATTGGGTTTCGTACATTATATGTAATACAATATCTATGGTCAGTTAAAAAAAAAAATATGGAAAAGGCCAAGGATGATTACTTATACACAGTAGGTTACATGAGCGACTACTGTACACAGTTTGTCTTATTAAGATAGAAAGTTGTTGGCACAAGCAAGGTATTCTGTCTGTTGCCATGGTGATGACACTTATTCTGAAGCTCTTCATAACTAGCCTCCTTTGCATCAGTCTGCATTAACGTCACTCAATGCATTTACAAACACACCTTAATGCGTGATAGAATACATATGTATGTGCGTATGTAAGCAGAGTGGCACTGTCACTACATCATAGCTTTAACACTATCCGTTCTCTATTCTGGGTTAAAGAGTCGAGTTCCTTGAAATTAAATTCCCAAGTCAAAGGCAAGTAGAAAAACATGTGGCTTGTTTCTTAGCTTAATCAAACCAAACTCAGTGATTCTTATGGTTTTGCTATTTGCAAGCGTCATTCACTCTGTGGGATCAGTCTGATGGAAAGTATCATAGGGTAAGCTGTTCCATTTGAGAAAACATAATTAATAAATAAACCTTTAGTGGATCTGTCATTTTATTCCTGTAAAGATTTAAATGATGGAATGATGGCTTAGGAATGGCCATGTCTAAATGCGGCTTCCTCCACCTTGAAAATCAAGAAACCCATGCAGAGACCCAGGGAAGCTTTGCTTGATCTCACACTCCAGATCAAACCCGGGGGAGCTCCTATGTATGGTTATCTCAACTATCTTAGGGAAAGGCATTCATTTACAACAAACGTAAGCAAGGCGCTCTTACAAAGGACAACAGAAACATAACAGAACATAAAATAACTTAATACCCAAGTGAGAAAAGCACCATTTATATAGTGCGGATATGTGTAAGGTTTAGCATTGGAGATAAGCTGAAACATAATGCACCACCTACCTCTCACAGAGTTATTACACTGAAACTCCTTTGCTGAGGGCGACCCTTGATTTACAGTAGGTAGGATCATATAAAAGTCTTATTTGCCATGCTTAAATTATTTATCTATTCCTTTACATGCTGCGTCACATGTTATTCTTAAAAAGTATTTCTTTTTAGAGGAGAAGAATTGCTCCTGCTGTTGTATAATACAAATATGATCACAATGTGTACGCTCACATAATGATTCTAATCTACGTAACCTTGATCAGGCCACAATGTCTCCATCAGCTCGCCGGTGTGCTAAAAGGAATTTCGAGGTTTAAAAGAGATCTTGAAAAATGCTGGGTTTTTTTCCACATTGCTCAGATCACACATTCTCGAAATACAGCTAAATATAACCGATATTAAATAACTCGCATCTGATCGTATTATCTGGGAAAAGTGATCTACATATTCGCAGTACAGTACTGTGTTTTCTAAATGGTGACCATTTATATTTTCATAGATGCAGATGGCTAAAAAAATTAAAATGGAAGGATGGATTTTGTATGCGTAGATTCTGCTAGTTGCTATGCGTCTATACATTTTCCTTTTCTGTCGATAATGCTAAACTTTGGGTCATACACAGTCGGGGGGGGTGAAATATACCCAATGAGTATTATTATATTTTATTTACATAGCACCAACAATTTACGCAGCGCTTCTTACAATACGTATATACACAAAGGGGATAATGAGACTGAAATAGATAGACTAAGACAAACTGATACATTAGGTAAAACAAAAAAACAAAAAATCTAAAGTCATCGTTTCTGATACCTATAACAAAGCACAGTGTCTCCAAAAGGGAAAATACATTTAGTTAGCAAGCATCTTGAGTCTCTATGCGCTCTAGACTTAAATGATGATGATGTTATTAATGGGGAGCCACCAGGCTTAATTCTGACCACATCTGTCATAGGGAGAAACTTGGTAATAGCCTGTGTCATTAATCCCCTTTAATACCCCCCCACACACAACAAACTCTCAATGAGAAGCTATCTAGAATTCAAATTGTTTTTATGGCCATTAAATGCACAAATCCAACGTACACCTGTGTTTAAGAATAGCATTATACTTTAACAGCTATATATATCCTGGTATTTTAAGAATCCCGGCTTGCTCCCCTGTAGTTAACAATTAGTTGCTTGCATGGTGGTTTTAGTTTACAAATATAATTAGTATGTGATCTAACGGCATTCCACTTCTCAGCCTATGTTTCCTCGGTGCCATTACAGTGTTAACGACCCATGCATGTCTGGCATATATTCTTAAACGACTGGCATAACTGGGAACTCCCAAGGCAATGCCTACCCTTGAGTGTTGGTTTTTTATTTTTTTTCAATTTCCTGCGACAAAACAAGGGCAGTTTGGTTAAGTTTAATCCCAAAAAATTGCAGTCTACAGTAAATTATCCGACTCTATGGTTTTTTTCTCTATTTGTGCTCGTTGCCTGTCTTGCCTTTATTTTACCTTCTATTACTGTACTTTTACGGAGGAAAAAAAAAATCTATAAAACAAACTAACGCAGTCTAGGAGATGTGGAATTGGAGGAAGAACGTGTGAAAAGAGAGACGCCCGCTACTATTACATTGTACAGGCCACATAGGAGAATATTTTGTGATAAGGGCAGAAATGTATGGAGGTGTAGAACCGTGGAGGGCTTTTTACATTTGATGATTTAAGAAACAGGAAACTGATGGAGGGCAAAGGGAAAATATTAAATCTGATCCCATTGTACAGTGCTGCCGAATATATCGCTATATAACTGAATAAGTAATGTTTTTTCAAGGCTACTCAAATATATGCGATTTTTTTTTTTATTAGGAAGAAACAGTCAGCCAGTTTGCACAAGGTGCCCATGAAATAATAAAAAAATAAATAAATAGAAATTCTACAGGAAAATGCATTGGCGACAAAAGCAGGAAATACAGAGTAAGGAATGAGACGCTTTACAAAATAAAACAATTTAATCATCAAAATGATCTTTGAAAGAAAGACTTAAAAGTGGTGCAAAATAACCCCAAAAAAACAAAAAAGATAGCAACGGCGCACGAGACAGTCCTGGAGAGAAAATGGTAAATCAAAATGTAGTTTTTTTGTGTAAATAAAATGAATTGAGGGTTTTTTTTCTGTGTGGGAAAGGCAGGAAACAAAAGCAATAACATGACAAAAAAAGCTCTGTTGACAGGAACTGCCTAAGATTCCACGTACCGTTCCCAGCCTTTACTTTGCACACAAGCTGTCCACTTAGACCAGAAGCAGAGTTAAGAGAGTCAATGTAGTTTTTTTTAACTCTTAATAAAATCAATAAGCAAACGTACCGGTATATATAGAAAGAGCGAGATTTGCACAATTGCTATCTTAAGGAATTTAAAATAGGTGCTTGTCTTTGCTCTGATGATCGCTTCACACATCATGGGTTCTCTCTGTTCTGGTGACCCTTACTTCCAGCTGGCGCATCGTAAGAGGTACCCTGTCCTGTCGGCACCTGAATCTGCCCACCAGAACAGAGAGAATATACGATGCAGGATACGATCATCTGAAGGTAACTTGGTTGGCTTCTTTTAAATCACTCTCAAACCTCTGAGATAAAACCATGATAGAATTCCAACACTGTAAACATAGCAGCATAGAAACACAGAATTCGTATCTGACTGCTTCAGACTGCTTCAGACTAGATGGGCATGGTTTCTAAATGCTGCGTCAAATTAAAAGCCTTGAGACATCATGCCTGAATCCATACCATGCTATGGCAGTTCAATAAACACACATCCTTTAGACCAGGGGTGTCCAAGTTTTTTCTGCAGTGGGCCACTTCATCAGAATTGTATCCGTGCGAGGGCCGCACTCATTTTTCACTGAGAGAAAATATGGCCTTTAATAAGATATGCAGATTAAAATAAAGTAAATGACACAAAACCTTTACTTTTCCTCTCACTGATTTCTGGGCCTAGAAAGTTTTGTGACTACAAATTCAGAATTCTGGATAAGTTAAAATGAAATAGTTCTTTTTATCCTAGGGATGCACCTAAATGAAAATTCTGGACCAAAACCAAAAATTCAGGTTTCACTTAGCCAAAACTGAAAATGACCCCCCCACATACTTTTAATAAAAGTAAGTTGCACACCAAAATTGTACAAAAAAATTATACAATTATTCTAGTCTTGATGTTCGAATAATTGGAATTTTAATAAAGACAGGAGGCGAATATTTGCTTAACACTTCCTTTACTTCTCACCATAGCAGCAAAGGATAAAAATAGTGAACCAATCACAAAACAGAAACAATATCATATATAGCTGACAGGAATCCCTCTAACTTCCTCTTTCTGCAGCCGCGAACAAATGGAACAGGAACGTAAGAAATGTCCACGGAACAACCATCAATCCCTGATGAAGAAATCGCATCTAACAATCCAAAGGAGGCGAAACTTAAACTGCAAAAAAGAAGAAAAATTCGTGACAGCAAACATATATGATACATATGATATGTATAAAACGTAATGCTAGAAAAATTTATAATGCAATCCAAAATATGAAAATGGCAATTAAATATATATATATACCACATCTGACATGTATCTTAGAAAATAAACAAACCCAAGGGAGGGAGGGAGGGAAATATTCGCCTCCTGTCTTTATTAAAATTCCAATTATTCGAACATCAAGACTAGAATAATTGTATAATTTTAAGGCAAGACAGGAGGCTCATATTTGCAATTTTAACGCCTAGACACCAACGACTGAACTGCCGAATCCACAGGCTTAAAATAAAACTCACGAAAAGTGGAAGCTCGAGACCAATCAGCCGCCCTGAGAATGTCTGTCAAAGAACCTCCTGAACTAAAAGCGGAAGAAGCTGCCGCTCCTCTAACCGAATGTGCACCAAAATGACTAGCAATACCAGCCAAAGATAAGAGCCAACGGATCCACCTAGCTAAAGTAGGATTAGAAACCGGACGAAAGGGTTTGGAGTAAGACAACAGGAGTTGAGAGTTAGATGCCGAACGATGAATAGCCGTAAGAGCCAGGTAAGTGCGAAGACATCTCGCAACACAGATCTTAGGATCAACTGCCAGGTATGGGTAAGAAATGGATGAAGAAAACGTCTTAGTACGTTTCCTCAAATGAAATTCAACACATTCAGGAGAGAAAACAATGGAATCAGCATCCAAAGCACCAACATCAGCAACTCTACGAAAGGAGAGAAGGCATAAAAGCAAGGTAAGTTTAGCGGATAATTGCCTCAAGGAAAGAGAATCATTATCCGGCCAATTGCGTAAGAAATTTAGAATGATAGAAACATCCCAAAAAGAGTCGTAACGAGGAGCAGGGGGTCTACTTAAACGAATGCCTTTAAGCAAACGACATACCAATGGATCCCTACCAATAGGTCCGTCTGAAGAACCAACATGAGAACCCGAAATTGCAGAACGAAAAACATTAATAGAACGGTATGCCTTACCCGAAGAAAATAATTCAGCTAAAAAATTTAATAAGTAATTCACAGGGGCCGTATGAGGATCAACTTGTTGTCCCACACACCAAGAGGACCAGGATTTCCAAGCCGCCCGATAGGACTTGTGAGTGCCAGGTGCCCATGAAGCTCGGAGTAAATCCTGAGCTTCCTGCGATAAACCTGAGCCTGATGAAGATTCCCCGACACCGTCCAAGCAACCAGCGATAATCGACCTTCTAACAGAAGTGGATGGAATCGACCCTCCGAATCCGTCAGAAGAGAGGGAAACACCGGGAGTGCCAAAGGATCCTGAACGGACAGCTCCAGCAGAGCTGGAAACCAAGGCTGAGATTGCCAGAGAGGAGTTACCAAAACAATTGTCACTTGCAAAGCAAGAATCCGTTGGATGACCCTGGGAATAAGAGCGAACGGAGGGAAGGCATAAGCCCCCATGACCGGCCAGTCTTGAAGAAATGCATCCGTCGCCAGAGCTTCCGGATCCGGGAGCCAGCTGAAAAACTGTTGAATTTGGCAATTTGTCCTGGAGGCAAAAAGATCCAATGTCAACGGACCCCTGCGACTGTTGATACGTTGAAAAATTTTTTCATTTAGTGTCCAGTCGCTGGCGTCTCTCCAATGTCTGGAGAACCAATCCGCCATCTGATTCTCTATTCCCGGAACATATTCCGCTAGAAGAGAAATGTTGCGGTCGAAACAAAATTGATAAATGTCTCTGGTTAGGTCTGCAAGATGCCTGGACTTGGTGCCCCCCAAACGGTTGATATATCTGACCGCTGAAAAATTGTCCATCCGCAACAGAAGGCAGCAATTGGAACAATCCTTGGCCAGGCTGCGAATAGCAAAAGAACCTGCAATGAGTTCCAGGCAGTTGATGTGAAGAGAACGTTCCTCTAGAGACCAAACGCCTCCCGTGGCCTCTAGAGAAGAAACTGCTCCCCATCCTATCATGCTGGCATCTGATTCCAGGATGAAATCCGGGCGAGATCCGAAAATGGCCCTGCCGTTCCAAGCCTGCATGTGAGCAAGCCACCATTGCAGCTCCTGACGAACATCCACCGTGAGACGTACCATTTGATCGTAAGATGGGTAACGTCTCAGGTAACTGGCTTTGAGTCTTTGTAAAGCTCTGTAATAGAGAGGACCTGGGAAAATGGCCTGAATGGAAGAAGAGAGAAGTCCCACGACTCTCGCCAATTTTCGCAGAGGGCACGACTGCATGCGCAATAAGCGTCGAATCTCTTTCTTGATAGCCGAAATCTTCGACGTTGGGAGACGAAGAACTGCTTCCACGGAATCTATTTCGAAACCCAAAAATTTTACCGTCTGAGTTGGAGACAACTCTGACTTTGGAATGTTCACCAAAAAACCTAGATGATGAAACGTATCCATCACAAAAGACGTCTGTTCTGCCAGAAGATCCGGATCCTGAGAAAATAGTAAGATGTCGTCCAAGTAAATGATTGATCTTATCCCTCTGGAGCGAAAGAAGGCCATGACTGGACGAAGGAGCTTGGTAAAGCACCAAGGGGCTGAACTGAGACCGAAAGGGAGACAACGGAATTGCCAAAGCTGGAGACCCCAATAAAATTGAAGAAATTTTCGATAATCCGGATGAATGCGAATAGAGAGGTAAGCATCTTTGAGGTCCAGTGTCGTGAACCAATCGCCCTTCTTCATGAGATCCCGAAGGAGATGAATACCTTCCATCTTGAAATGATGGTACCTGACATATTGGTTTAGAGCACGTAAATTGATGACAGGACGAAGATCCCCTGTTTTCTTTTTTACCAAAAATATCGAACTTACGAACACTGGGGTTCCGCATGCTCTCTCTATTGCACCTTTCTCTAGCAGAGAAGATAACTCTACGTCTATCAAATCTGCGGCCTTGGACGCCCTGAAAACGGGACGGAAGAAACGCTGTACTGGTGGAACAACAAACTCTATGCAATACCCCTGGACCGTATGGAGGATCCAAGGGTCTGAGGTAATTAACTCCCAATTGTGGGAAAAATTGGAGATTCGACCAGCCACTTGTGGAAGGGAAGAAGGATAAACATGAAAAGGACTTACCTGCATTGTAGCGACCTCTGGAAAATGCCGGAGCTCCTCTGCCACGGAAAAGGCCTCGACCCGTGGAGGATCTGGAACGAGTGGCACCCCGGAACGTAGATGGCATCTGGTTGGGATAAAACCTTGGGCCTGGTTGGCTATAACGGCTGGAGATCCGGCCCCTAAATCGTCCAGCCCTGGACAAAAAACGCTGATCTGTCTGGAAAACCTTTCTCATGGAGGTTTTGGCTTTAGACCAAGACGACATCACGGAGACATGGCGATTGAGCTCCTTTACAAAGGAGTCGCCAAACAGTAAACCATTAGCTGTAGGACCCAATTCCTTAGATCCTAGCTCAATCAAGCGGGCATCCATGCGCAATAAAGCTGCCTTTCTGCGCTCCGTGGATATTGCGACATTGGTATTGCCTAGCAGGCATATGACTCTGAAAGCCCAATCACGCACCAATTTAGGATCAAGAATTGAATCTTGCAAATAAGCTCTATCAGCCAAAGACAGAATTTGCGTGATAGGCCCAACTATATCCAATAGCTTGTCTTGAGCCGATTTGAGACCCTGGTCTAATCCCTTGCGGGGATCTCGTTTATTATTTGACAGGAGAGTGACCACATTTGGATCAAATTCCGGAGTCATAGCCACTTTCCCCGGTAGCACCGGGCGAGGGCATTCTGCCCGCAATTTGTTACGCACCTCTTTTTCCAGAGGGTGACGCAACCATTTATGTAAATATTGAGCAATGTGCTCAGGCGGGGCCCATTCAGTAGCCCTAGGATGGCGCATCACAGTGGGGTCAAAAAGCGCCTCTCCGGAAGGGTCTAAAACCGGAGTGTCAATAGTTGGAGATTGAATTGATTGGGATACCGTGGCCTCAATATGTTTTAAAGACTGATGTGGCTCATCTATCATGGACTCACGAACGAAGCGTGAGTGATCACCTCTGGACGTAGCCAGAATAACAGAGTCTTGAGAATCATCTGATGACGTGGCATGCCACTCATCTAATAGTTGTAAAACACCGTCTGGCCTATCTGAGGCCAAAGATACACGACCCGACTCCATGTGAGCATGTTTAACACGCTTGGCAGGGGCTTTCCCCTTACCTGCAGACACACTTTTACCTTTCCATGGTCGTTTGCGTGATAAAGACTCATCTGACTGATCAGAGTCATAAGTATTAACCTCTTGCAGAGGAGTGTCAGGAACGGGGTCTACAGTTTGCATAGAACCCCCAGGCTGAGCAACAGGTTGTGACATTTGTTTTGTCATCTTTGCCATAAGAACTTCCATAGAGGAAGCAAATTTAGATTCCAACCAAGACATTAAAAACTCCTGGGAAGGATTAGGATCCTCAGCCATAACGATGGTAAAGTAAATATATAGTAATATATAGCTATACAGGGACTCTATACAGCCTGTATAAAACAAACGTATAAAATGTTGTTTTTTTTTTTGTTGTTTTTTTTGTTTTTTGTATTAAATGTAAATAAACACGGTCTCACCGTGAATAAAATAAAGAAAAATTCGGAAGAAATCCGATAAACAGAACTGCCGATATCTTCAAAACCCCAGCAGGTAGAGAGAATAAACAGCAACCTGACAAAAGCTGCTGCGTAGTGTAACTGCCACTACGCGGGAAAGTACCCGCACAGTAGCCGAGAAAAACTAAATTGGCCGCGAAGTCTCGCGAGAAGAAGCTGCCCTGAGAAGGGAAAACAACACTAAAACACTCAAGATGGCCGCCGCGACCGAAACGCCGGTGAAGAACAGAAAAAACGGAAGCCAAACTTACGAAAAACCGCAACAGAAGAACAGCCGAGAGACTGATCAAGGTAAGTAATAAAATTAGACAAAACGAAGCAGATAAACTGAAAAACCGCCGCTAAGAAAAAGCGGAAAAAATAAAAAAGACAGTAGAAATGCCGACAATACACTACCGAAAACGGAAAATATCCGAAGCCCAGAAAAGTAAATAAAGAAATCGGAAAGAAAGAAAAATCCGAATAAAAAACAAATAATCCATAATCAAAAATACAAATAAATCACCCAGAAACAATAAAATAAATACAAGAAATAAATACAAACATATATATACACCTAGGACATAAATATACCAATAAATATACCTAGGAAAAGAAAATTCAATTGCAATGTAAAAGTCACCAGAGAAAAATAATGAAATGAGCTGACCTGAGGTGAGCAGCAAAGAAAGAGGAAGTTAGAGGGATTCCTGTCAGCTATATATGATATTGTTTCTGTTTTGTGATTGGTTCACTATTTTTATCCTTTGCTGCTATGGTGAGAAGTAAAGGAAGTGTTAAGCAAATATGAGCCTCCTGTCTTGCCTTAAAATTATATATTTTATGAAGGACACGGAGGCGAGTATTATATTGCATTCTCTTTTAATACCACTCCCACAGCAGCAAGATACAGGAAACAGTTAACTGATGAAAAAACATCCATAAACATATAACCAGCCAGCCAATCAGCAACCGATCCATGTCCATCAAAGGGCGCGATATCCTGAAACACTTCCTCTTTTCTTGCTGCTCCCTCAGCGGAAAGTTAAGTATTTTGGCTCTCCTCTCTATTACGGTTATCCTTATATTCATGTTATTTTGCTTCCGTTATTACTTTCTTTTCTCCGTGTATTGTGCCTCCGTGCGTTTCTGGTTTGTGTGCACCGCGGCTCTTTGCCGTTTTTCGGCGCACACCCCTCCTTTTTCTCCCTCCCGATTACCTTACCTGTTTCTTTCTCCCGCGACGCGGTGTTGTTTTTTCTAGGTCTCCGTGTCGCCGGCTTAGTTCTTTGCCGGCGGGTCCGGCGCGCGCATGCGCCCTGACTCGTTCGGCGGTCGTCTTCTCTTCTAGCTAGCGGGTCCGGTGCGCGCATGCGCACTGACGCGATTAGCGGCCATTTTAGTTCGCACGCTTCTCCTGTTTCCCGCGATTACAGCAGCGCGTTCTTCAGCGGCAGCAGCCTCTACTACTTCGTTTCTCCACAGGTGTTCTTTCTCTCGGGTTAATCAACCCCTAGTTTATTTCCTCGGCCATTTTTTCCTGGTTTTGTTCATCTATGGATCATTTTGGGGATCAGTCTGCTCCTACTGGAGCTGCTGGCTCATCCAGTAGGGATCATATTGATGAGGCTCAGCATCTGTCTTCAGAGGATTTCCAATCCCTGCTTGATGCCACAATGTCACACTCCATTACTAAGGCCCTTTCCTCTGCTATGGGTGCTATGTCTCACTCTATCACCCAGTCCATTCAGCAGGCTTTACTCCAGGCGCCTGTGTCGTCTGTTTCTGCCTCTGTGCCCACCTCTGCCCCATTAGGCAAAAAGGCCCTGTTTAAGTCTAAACATGTTTCTCCCCTGACTGACACTCATACTGTTGTCGTGATGGACAAGGCTGATATTCCTGTCCCAGAGAGCGCTGGTGTACCGCGCAAAAGAGTCCCTGACCGGACAAAAACGGCCAGACATTGGAAGAGAGCTAAAGCTCACATTGATTCATCAGAATCTGATGAGAGTGGGGATGACCTTGCCTCCTATAAGGACCCTTCCGATATTTCTGATGAGGATGCTTCCCCTGAGGTTACTATGTTCCCTTCTGGGGAGGATACGGTCCAGGTTCTGGCCCCTTCTGGTGAGGCTGATGCCGATGTTAGAGACCCTCAGGGCGTCCCTCTATTTGATCCGGATAATCTGCGCCATCCGCGGTCCGCTGAATGGGACCCCCCTGGCGCATATTGCTCAGTATCTTGCGCTGAGGGTGCGTAAACCCCTCACAAAAGAGAGCAGGCGTAAACTTAGGGCGGAATGCCCCAGGCCCATTGTTCCTGATGAGGTGTGTAAGACCCCCGAGGTTGATCCTCAAATTATACAATTCTTGTCTAAAACAGGCTGGAAGCCTAGGAGAGGCTTGGAGTTTTCTCTTCGCCACTGTCAAGATAAACTCCTTGATAGCTTGGGTCCCATCACAAAACTGTTCGAATTACTTGAGGCGGGCAAAGCTTCTCCCGAATCCTTTGATTTTGATGAAGCTTTAGGTTGGCTTCAACGGCTGGTGTGCCTGACGGGCAATGCTAATGCAGCCCTGTGCGCTGAGAGGCGCAAGTCCATCCTGATTAAAATAGAGCCCAAATTGGTCAATATGGCTACACAGGAGCCGGGTCCTTCGGCCAAGGGTCTGTTGTTTGGTGACTCTTTTGTTAAAAATGTTGGTTCTTTCGTTAAGACCTTTACGGCTCTCGATAAGGCCCAGTCGTCTATGAAATGGGTTTTCGCCCCTAGAGTTTTTGCAGGGGCCGGACGAAGCAGGGGCCGTTCGTCTGGCCGGAGTTCCCGATTCCACGGAACTTACAGAGGTTCCTTCTCTCAGCGTCCAGCTCTACCGGAGCAGAGATCGACTCCCTTCTTCCCTTCCAGAGGTCGCCCTACATCCTCCAGAGGTTCCAGAGGGTATTTTTCATCTAGACGTCCTTACGGTAAGTCCCTTCTCCACGTCTCTCGATCCCTCGATTGTGGGCGGTCGCCTAGCGGCTTTCGCTCACGTCTGGACATTAATTACCTCAGATGTTTGGGTGTTGAATACTGTAAAGGGCTATCAGTTGGAACTAACCGTTTCTCCTCGGCAGGCTCGTCTTCCTCCTTCCCCAAGGTTTCCGCTTCTTCAGAGGCGCCTGATTTCAGACGAGGTAAGGTCACTCTATCAGAAAAGGGCTATTTTACCAACTCCTATGCTCGCCCCAGGGTTTGTCAGCTCTCTCTTCCTGGTTCCAAAGAAAGGAGGGGGTTCCCGTCCGGTCATCAACCTCCGACCCCTCAATGCGTACGTGGTGTATCACCACTTCAAAATGGAAGGGATCCATTGTCTCCGGGATCTATTGTTCCCGGGAGATTGGATGGTGAAGTTAGATCTTCAGGACGCATATTTCACGATTCCGATAGCGGCCTCTCATCAACGTTTCCTCCAGTTTCTTTGGGCAGGTCAGAAGTGGAGGTTTACATGTCTTCCTTTTGGCCTTTCGTCGGCCCCGTGGTGTTTTACGAAGGTCATGAAACCGGTGGTGGCGTTTCTTCGTTCTCGGGGCGTACGTCTCATAATCTACCTGGACGACATCCTCATTCTGGCTCAGTCTCCTTCGCTCCTCAGGTTGCACCTCGGTTGGGCCCTTCATCTTCTTCAGTCGCTGGGGTTTCTCATAAATGGAGACAAATCTTGTTTCGTGCCGTCTCAGACCATGGAATTTCTGGGTTTTCAAATAGACTCCGTTCAACAGTCTCTTTTTCTTCCACAGTCCAAGATCGTGGCCATCAAGAAGGAGATCAGGCGCATGCTGCGTCTGGAGACGGTGACCGTGCGTCAGGTAGCGAGGATGATAGGGCTGTTGTCCTCTTCCATTCAGGCCATATTCCCGGGTCCGCTCCACTACCGGGCGCTGCAACGGTTTCGGACTTCGTCGCTGTCTTCGGTACCCTCTTACGAAAATTGTGTCTCTCTCGACGCCGAATCCAGAGACGAGCTGATGTGGTGGTTGTCCCACATGGAAGCCTGGAATGGCAGGGCCATCTTCGGCACCACTCCAGACGTGGTTATCGAATCGGACGCCAGCTTACATGGCTGGGGAGCGCGCTACGGGACTATATCTACAGGCGGCAGGTGGTCCTCAGAAGAGTCCCTTCTTCACATCAACTGCCTGGAACTGTTAGCCGGCTCCTTTGCCATCCGGAGCCTAGCGCCTCCCAAAGCCTCCTGCTCCGTTCTTCTCAAACTGGACAACGTAGCAGCGGTTCGGTATATCAATCATCTTGGGGGCACCAAATCCAGACTGTTGGCATGTCTAGCGAGGGACTTCTGGAAGTATTGTCTTCTTCATGGCATCTCGGTGACCGCCGTCCACATTCTCGGTCTTTCCAACATCACGGCGGATTGGAACGCGCGGTTTCTCAGAGATTCCGGAGATTGGCGCCTTCATCCTTCTGTCTTCGCCAAAATCCACCGTCTTTGGGGACCTATGGAGATCGACTTGTTCGCGTCTCGCCTGAATTCGCAGCTACCGAGGTTCTTCAGTTGGAGACCGGACCCGGAGGCACTTGCCGCGGATGCATTTCTCCAACAGTGGCCGCGGTCCCTCCTTTACGCGTTCCCTCCTTTCAGCATGATCGCGAGGACGATTTTGCACATGATGCGATTCCGGACGTCTCTCATTCTGATCACCCCGTTGTGGAAATCTCAGCCCTGGTTTCCCCGACTGTTGGAAACGTCGACGGATTTTCCCAGGCCTCTCCCATCCTTCCGAGACCTGCTTCTCAACCCGGACCATCAGCCGCACGACCTGATTCTTCTGAACAAGCTTCAGCTGGTAGCTTGGCGTGTTTCCGGGGACCTTGGTCTGTCGAGGGTGTTTCACAGCGCACTCTCCTCCTCCTGGCCGATGCATGGGCACCGGGTACTAGACGAGCCTATTCTTCAGCATGGCGATCCTGGTCCAGCTGGTGCCTGGGACGGTCATTGGATCCCGTTTCGGCCCCTCTAAATATGGTTCTTTCTTTCCTTACAGATCTTTTCCAGGACAACAAGGCGTATCGCACGGTTAATTTATACCGGTCGGCCATATCAGCGGGACACGCTCCTGTAGATGGGGTTCCTATTGGCCAACACCCTTTAGTTTGTAGGTTACTCAAGGGTATTCGTTTTTCCAGGCCTCCTGTACCTCGTTACTCCTCTACGTGGGACGTCAATGTGGTCCTTCGGTTTCTGGAGGCTTGGTCTCCTAATCATGACCTGTCGCTTAAAGAGTTATCTGCTAAACTTTTGCTTTTACTTTGTGTTCTTTCCTGTAAAAGAGTTTCGGATGTTAGAGCTTTGGATTTTTCGGCTAAGGTTTACCGTCCTGATGGTGTTTTGTTCGATATTTCTAGGAGAACTAAGACCAATATTAAATCGGTTTTTTATCCGTCTTTTCCTCTTCGTCCCCTCCTTTGTCCCGTGTTTTGCCTTCGGGAGTATGAGAGGCGCACTCGGGATCTTCGGAGTTCCTCCTCTCTTCCGTTGTTCATTTCTTTTCGACGTCCTCATGCTTCTGTTTCTTCTTCCACTCTTTCCAGATGGTTGAAGTGGATTTTGCAGCGGGCCGGCATTGATACCTCCATTTTTTCTCCTCACTCTGTTAGGAGTGCTTCGGCCTCTAAGGCTGCGGTCCTTGGTTGTCGTATGGAGGATATTTTGAAGGCTGCGGACTGGTCTTCTGATTCTACGTTTCGGGAGTTCTATCTTCGTCCTATCCATCATTTTTCTGAACGTTTGGTTGATCAGCTTTAAAATTGCAATATAATAGGAGCCTCCGTGTCCTTCATAAAATTCTAAGATTTTACTAGTCTCATGACGTAAAGTCATGATTTTATTAAGGACACGGAGGCGAGTATTATTCCCCCCCTTCTTCTTCCCTCCCTTGGCTGGTTGGGTGAGTATATTGCCTCTGTTTGTGGCTAGTCATCTATTTTGTTATGTTTATTTTACGTGGTTCATTTCTCATACTATTTTATCAGTGTGTTTATGCCAAGTCATATATTTTATTCCGATTGTATTGTCTTACCTCATGTGCTCCTGATTTGTAGATTTTTCCGTGATTTCTACCGGTGTCTTGTTTCTCTCTGTTTCAGCGTGATGTCTTCTGGATGCTTCCGAAGAGTTGTCCTTTGTTTGCGCTGCCTGTTCCTGCTCCGGCTTTGTTGGTTCCGGTCTAATTTGATCCGCAAGAAAAGAGGAAGTGTTTCAGGATATCGCGCCCTTTGATGGACATGGATCGGTTGCTGATTGGCTGGCTGGTTATATGTTTATGGATGTTTTTTCATCAGTTAACTGTTTCCTGTATCTTGCTGCTGTGGGAGTGGTATTAAAAGAGAATGCAATATAATACTCGCCTCCGTGTCCTTAATAAAATCATGACTTTACGTCATGAGACTAGTAAAATCTTAGAATTATGATTGTTAACAGCAATCTCAGGCATACCCAGATTCCAGCATGTACTGGTTGGCTGGGCATTGTACCAGTAATTTTTGTCCAATTTTAGTGTGTAACCACACTTTTATTAAAAGTAACACACCACAATTGGACAAAAAAAATCAACAATATGACTTGGCATGATAGGAGTGTGATTGCTAACAGCAAACACACTCTTTTCATACCCAGGCAACCAGTAAATGCTGGAACCTAGGCATAATGGGACTGTGATTGCTGTTAGCAGATTGCGGTTAGCAATCACACTCCTATCATGCAAAGTCAGCCAGTACATGCTGGTACAGGGTGGCTGTAAGTGTAGACCCCATACTGCTGGCAGCATCAATACACAAGGGGGGCAGCTAGCCAGGTTTCAGCATGTACTGGCTGACTTGTGATTGCTTACTTGTAGCCCCTCCCACAAGTAAGCGGCAGGGCTTGTGATTATGTGATCCTGGCTGCCGATCTCACGCGGGCCGCACCTCGAGGTCACGCGGGCCGCATGTTGGACGCCCCTGCTTTAGACCAACATGAATCAGACCTACTATGCTGGCCACCCAGAGGAAGCAGCCTGTAACTTGTGCGGTGCAAGCTGCTTTGTTGCAATTCTAATAGCATTGTAAACATCACTTCGGTCACTTTAAAAAAAAAAAAAAGGCAAATTAAACAGAAACAAAAGGCAAGGAGAGCTAACAAATGGGTTTACAGTCTAGAAATGGAAAATAATCCCAAGTTTTTAAAACTAGTTTATTTTCATCTTGTTTTTCCTTGACGCAGAAAAAAGGAATACGGCAAGTCGAATATATACACCGAGTAAAAAAATAAAACATTTTGTACGCTTACATATACAGTATAGACTGGCATGGCAAGACTTAATGATTGTCCTCTTTAAAAGTGAGAGACAAGAAACAAGGTGGCAAAGGAATGTCTTTGTTATGCAATATGAAAGGCTACAGAAGAGCAAATCTGGAAAAGTGGTTTATTACACAAATTACGAATGGATTGGCCACATAAGTAGAACATTTTCTTGGTTTCTAGGGTGATAAGACCATTTTTCAAACTGAAGCACCAAATGCACTTTTATACATAAGTCAGTTTGACATAATTTGCCTCTTTTTTGTTTTTTTGTACATTTGTTGAAGCATGTAACTACAATTGCAACAGTTGTGACATCATGACATCAAGGTCTCAGCGCCATCATTTTCTATATTTTATGTAGCTTGAACAGTTCACCACAACCTCCACTAAAATTACCTTTTTCTTATGTCTACATGTAACCATTAATGTAATTTTACAGCATTCTGCAAGAAATAAATTATGAGTTTGGAGGGACTGTTTGCCAAAGTTAAATTGCTTTTCTGGAACTCTCAGCCCCACCAAAGGTCTATGAAACTCGCACCTGAAATGGTCATTGTCCGAATGAATGAGTCACATAAAAGAGGAAAGTAAATTCGTAAGCCATATGCGATCACCTGCTTACCTGCCTCTGTGCAGTCAGTGGCACCTTTTTTTTTTTTTTTTTTATTCGGTCTACATCCAAGACCGAATAATCCCAGGAGCTGGGTAAATATGGCTCCTTAAACGTTACTGCTGCAACGAACATTTTGTCAGCTCTTATACAGATCTCTATGGGTAGGAACTCAATGGACGTCATGTCTGTTCGATTATAACCAGCCGACTCCTAGGCTTCTTAGCTCTAGGTGTCCACAATTAGTGCACCTTGTTACTCAGATGCCTCCCCTATAAAGCTTAATTCTCTCATTCATCTAGGACACTGATTTGTCCTTTTATGACTCTTCCCTACAATCGGTTATCCGACTGATTTTCCACTGCAAACGACTCCTCTCTCCCATAGTGTCTGTGACCCTGTAGTACCTTGTGCCACCACTAAACATAACTAAGCAGATTGTACCCACTGTACAGCACTAAGGAATACGGCGGTGCCATCAATAGATAAATAATAACGTCAACAAAAAGCTTTATAGTCCAGACGTACGGTAACTACATTGTGGTGGTGTCTATCGGTATCTTGAATCTACATGGTTGTCTACGACATATTTGCCAACAAACAAGTCTAACAATTTTAGTAAATGGGGTAAATAACCTGACCCCATTTATAGAGCTATTGCAAGGAGGATGATAACATACATGAACCCTATGTTGCCCTTGGACTTTCTAGTCCAAGTCTGCTCATATTTTGTAATTTAAAGACTCAGACTTTAATCATTCCTTGGTTTTCTCTTAGGTTCAGAACAGCCTTATGCCTATCCCATGTATCATTAAATTCAATAACTGTAATCGTTACCTCTTCGACTGGGAGGCTGTTACACTAAAAAGGCCTCTCACGCTAATCTTTCTCCTCCTTTGAAACATATTTCCCCCTTATACTTTGTTGGATCCCTTTCTGTATCCATCTAAATGTATTCACATTCCTTCTTCTCCAAGTTATAAACAATCAGACCTTTTAGTCGTTCTTCACGCTCATACAGCATGGCAATAGTTAACACAAAGAATGGCTCGCACAAGAATGCAAGTCCATAATTTGCAACAGGGCTGGCTTTTAACTGCCAAAGAAAAAGTTATATACTGTTAGCAAACTGTGGTTCCCATAGCTACATTTTTTCCTGGAATGAGAAACATTATTCTCTATTTAAAATGAGCTTTGAATTGAATCTACCAGTTGCATTTGCAACAATCCCATTTCCTGTTTGTGAATGATAAGTTATAAAAAAAAAAAAGAGTAGTGAGTTAAAGGGACAGTTTAATGTGACTGGCATGTTAACTCAGAGTACTGGATCAATGGGAGCACTTTCTGGGCATGTGCAAGAAACAGACGTCCACCCGCGGCGGTCCCGCCTCGTGAATGCATATAGGGGAACTTAAAGGGACCATACAATGATTATATGCATTAAAGTGCATCTGATAGCGGGAGTTTTCTTAATATTGAAAAGCACATTCTTACAGTGCATTTGCGTTCCATGTGGGTTAATCTATTATAGACCAGGACAAATTGGTAATGAATTAGAGAAAAGGATGAGATGTCATGGGATGGTCAGGATGAGAAGTTCAGAATTAAATCCCTGCTCTCTAACAAAACACTTTATTATGCTGCTGAGAACTTCACCTTACCAGCAGAAGGAGGTAGTGGTACAGGTGCACACAATTTGGCCTTTGAGGTGGACCAACCAAGCCAAACAGCCCTTTGGTCTGGGGCTTACACGGTGAAGTTATGTGTCCATCAGCATGTATGCGGCAGATACAAATGGAAATGAGATGTTAAAATGATGTACTAGTTAGGAAAGTCGATCTGAGTAATGAAGCTGAGGCCAATTTCTATACTAGACAAGAGGCATGTCTTTACTTGGGTCAAGTGGGATGACGGCTGGGAAACAGTGGTCTAGTTTGGCCTAATGTGGTTGTGGCAGCAATGCCTGTTCTTGAAAGCTGCAGGAAGCACGTTTTTCCTGTAAGGCTCCACTTATCTATGTGATGTTTCAGTATTTGAAGATATATCTCCTGTAAATCAGTGCATCTCTTCTTTGGAACAAAGCCGTACTAAGTGCTTATCCTTGGTGTGTTCATAGCTTCAGTATCTCATATTTCATTAAGAAACATGCAGAAATCCAACTTTGGGAGTAATATGATATGGAAAACCCCACAAAGTACATCTGTAAATATAGCCAGCAACTGTTCAGCTTGTTCCATTTGAATGAGCCGTTGCTGTTCCTTATAGCAATAATCCGGCACACTGCAAAACAAAATTCTTCTCCAAAATTGTTATAGAGAAAGCGAACAGCAGGGAAATAAGTGTGTCACGGAGCACTCTCTCTGCCGAATGCCAGCCCTTGTAACACCACCCCACACGTGCCAAGAAGTTCTCAAATGTAAACACCACGCTGGAAACGCGGCCAATTCCCTCCAAGTAAATAAACCCTTCATCTTGAAATTATATTAAACCCAAGAGTAGAGTAGTTGGGAAGTGTTATTACTGCACAAAAGGCTCGCTAATAAAAGTAAACTTTCTGTACTTAGGTGAAAACTTTACTGATGTATGCAAAAATAAAATAAATCATTTGGCACTCATGCGACAATATATTCAGGGGTCTCGAAAAAAATGGACTTATTTAGGCTCAGCTTGAAGTATATCTGTCATTCTACCCAAATATTACACATGGCAGTTCAGTACACTAAATAAACTCAAAATATACATATTAAATATCCACTCGAATATGTGCACCAACACGAGAAGCCATAATAAATAGCATTGTTTTAGGGTGCCAGAGAAGACAGGATTTTTTAATGTTTGATTGCAACCAGATAAGACAGTTAAATTTACACTAAAATTTCCCTAAAACAATTATATCAAAATACAAAAAAGCAAGATATGGGAGTTAATGTGCTCGGAGTACTACGCATGTACCGGCAGCGTGTACAACGTGTAGTCCGATCCTCAGCAAAGATCTGACCGTTTAGGATGATGACAGCTTATACTGGCAGCGATGAGCTCTGCGCGCCGGGATAGACAAGAAAGACAAACAAGAGGGTTTACAGTCTGATTTGTCATGCTTGTCATGATCACACCAACCAATCAAATCTCATCTCCTGAATATTAAACATGGTTAAAAGAACCTGCTTCCCAGCGCCTTGCCTTGCAGGAGATGCATTTGGTAAATGCTTAGCAATGAGATTTTCAAAGGTCCAACGAGACTCCCGGTGGAAGCACATAAAGGGATCCCACTGATTTCAATGAGAGCAATTTCCTGCCAGCCATTGCCATCTAACCCCAATATCGTTGGCAGGTAAATACAGTATCTCACAAAAGTGAGTACACCCCTCACATTTTTGTAAATATTTTATGATATCTTTTCATGTGACAACACTGAAGAAATGACACTTTGCTACAAGTAGTGAGTGTACAGCCTGTATAACAGTGTAAATTTGCTGTCCCCTCAAATTAACACACAGCTATTAGTGTCTAAACCTTGGCAACAAAAGTGAGTACACCCCTAAGTGGAAATGTCCAAATTGGGCCCAATTAGCCATTTACCCTCCCTGGTGTCATGCGACTCGTTAGTGTTACAAGGTCTCAGGTGCGATCTCTGAGGATCTGAAAAAAAAATAATTGTTGCTCTATAAGAAGATTGCCAAGACCCTGAAACTGAGCTGCAGCATGGTGGGTAAGACCATACAGCGGTATCACAGGACAGGTTCCACTCAGAACAGGCCTCTCCATGGTCGACCAAAGAAGTTGAGTGCACGTGCTGAGCGTCATATCCAGAGGTTGTCTTTGGGAAATAGACGTATGAGTGCTGGCAGCATTGCTGCAGAGGTTGAAGGGGGGGTGGGGGTCAGCCTGTCAGTGCTCAGACCATACGCCGCACATTGCATCAAATTGGTCTGCATGGCTGTTGTGCCAGAAGGAAGCCTCTTCTTAAGATGATGCACAAGAAAGTCCACAAACAGTTTGCTGAAGTCCGATGAGACCAGGATAAAAAAAAAAACAAAAACCAAGAACAAGACTCAAGGTCACAGTTTTTAGAATAACTAAATCAACTACTTATAGTTTGTGCCATTTGTTTGGCAATCAGTGTGTTTTGAACATTTAGTTTAGATGTTTGCCTCGTGGAAGAAGACATCTGTGGCAGAATGTGAGAAACTAGCATTATCTAAAAATTATTTCAGGTGTGTATAAATACACAAGCCTATATACACACGCATACAGACACACACACTACCGCACAAAGGTTTTGGGGTCATAAATATCTTGTGTCTTGTTGCTATGTCTTGCCATGGCGTATGACTATTGACATTAAACTATCTTCAGCAACCTCACCAGGTTAGTGAGTTTATCTGTTTCTCACCTACTCTGTTTCTGTTTAAGTTAACAATTGTGTTCCAACCTACATACTAAATTGATGATCATCAGCACCACTTTGGTATAATTTTTTAATCACATGCCTATATACCTCAATACCTACCCTTTTGAAGGGTTCACTTTGTATTTTGTTAAATGATAAAACTATTAACATGCCTTTTTATTTATTTATTTATTTTTTAAAGCATTCTCACTTCACAGCATTTTTTCCACACCTTCCTAAAATTTTTGCAAAGTACTTTATAAACACATCAATACACAAAAATATATTGTTTCTTTTACTTTGTAAATAATATATTTTCTTTAGGGGTGTTTCTCAGAACTTTTCTAATCAATATGTAAAGTATCAGAGCCTTGGAACTAAATACTCCAGAAATATCAAAACAATTCAACTCATGACAAGTGCTGTTAACTTCTGGAATTAATCACGCCACATAGCCCATAGCTGAATTAGGCACTGTGTGTACAAAAAGAACACCCCATGACGTTCTGCATTGCCCATATAATGTGGGCGGCAAGTGACTCAACATCCCAATGCTGCCCACATAACTTCACGTGTGCAGCGGCGTCATGCCTGGACTGGAGAAGCTGTGCACCAGTGTCTAATACTACACAGCGTATTTGTTGGGTCCTTATAACTGATGGGCCTAAAGAGACCCCCCAGTGTCCCACAAGGTATATTCAACAAAAAATACTTTCTAAGTATTTTAATAGGCATTCTTTAAATCTGCGGCTGACAAGAGCTGCAGGAGAGCGTCCCAACATTTCATACCACCGCTTGAAGCAGCCAATCAGTGGTAGGAACGCGCTCCCACTGAGATCAAGGGGATCACTTACCCACGATCTCATTAGGTCCCCATCCAGGTGATTCACAGAGTCAGCGCTGGAGCTGACTGGCAAGTAAGCATATAACACGCTCAGCTAACTTTTAGATTTCCGCTCACTTAATTGGTAAATTATCTCGGTAAAATGAAAAATGGAATCATAACAAATGGCACTGAACAATCTTTAAGTGAGGTCTACATTCCAGGCTTGAGCTCTGAGGGAAATACAAAGATCTCATTACCAGAACCATGGCTAAACACACCTCATGTACATGGCTAGAATGCCCCAGCAAAGGGGGAGAGCTCTGGGTAACTTGCCCTTATGAATAAAAGTATTTGTGCACCCGGCCATCACACATATAGGAGATTGTTGGACAGCCCATTCCAAAAGCATAGGCATTAATATGGAGTGTTTGTGGCATACGCTCCACTGGGAAGGCTTTTAGAGTTTGTCCGTGGGAATTTGTGTCCATTTAGCCAAAAGGTCAGGCACTGATGTTGGAAGAGAAGGCCTGGCTCAAAATCATTCCAAGTCATTCCAATCATTCCAAAGGTGTTCAACGAGGTTAAAATCATGGCTCTGTGCAGGCTAAATTCCCAGAAACACTATGAAATCTGGCAGAAACCCTGCAAAGGGCGTCCAACTCCATACCAATACCCGGGATTTTGGAATTTGCCCAACAAGCCCATATATGTGTAAACAGAATAGGTAGCTCAACAATATAGAGGGTAGGACCAAATGAGAACTGGTATTGAGATAAGGTTGTGTACCCTTTACAACCTAAAGCAAATGAGTATAAAAACTATTACTGTTTTCTAATAAGGTCCCTGAATGGTATGTTAGAATACAGCTGGTGTTGTGTGTGTGATGATATAGAATGTTTAAAAGTATCCAATTAGTAAAACTATGTGTAGTGGTTTAGAAACATAGATACATTTATTAAAACAAATACAAAAAAATAAATACAAAAAATAGGGTCAGCTGCAGGGCCCTTGCAGCTAGTCTCTAAAATAAATTGTATAAAATAACTTTCCTATAAGATCTATAGGGGTATCTCGTTATGATAAAATAGGTATAGAATAAATATAAATATATCAGAGACCGAGTGGATGACACAATAATATTGCTGTTTGTTATGTAAAGTACTTCAAATATAGTCCTCTGTGGAAAAAAGAGTATTTTATATTATTCACAGTTTGTAGGTAATAACACATAACACTTATCAGTGTTCTGTGAAGACTTCCTTAGCGATCCTTTCTATGAAAATGTTTTTAGATACCGTGTGTCTTTATTATGATTTTTTGGGAGAATTAAATATGGTGCTGTGCACCTCTCACCGATCTTCTTATGCTGTGTCCCGCGGAGCTCTCACACTTACCCTGTGGGCTTCATGGCATATAGGGTTAAAAGGCATATCATGGGGCACAGTGGCATATAGGGAGTATAAGGCATTTCTGGGGCAGATGTGCATAACTGGGGGGCAGGTTGGAAAATAGAAGGAAATAAAACCAAAATATTTTTCTCAATCATAGCTTTTATTTAAAAAAAAATTGTTTAGATGAATTAACATTTACTGGTAAAGCTTTTTTCCTATAGGGTCGTCTTATATTCAGGCTTTTTCTTTTTTTTCCTAAATTAATATTCAGATTTGGGGGGTCGTCTTATAATCAGGGTCGTCTTATAATCGAGCAAATACGGTACATATTACTGTCTACGTATTTAGAATGCAATGTCATCAATGTCCCTGTTGGTGTAACGGTCAGATGCCCAAATACTTTTATCCATATAATGTACTTTTAGTCATATACTGTACCACTAGCATTTGCTCCATAATATGAGTACATATAAACAAGCACTTATTTCACACGTTCATTAATATGTTTCAAAATACAACCAGTTAGATCCAAAAAAGGATACAGACTTGGGATTGATCCCTCAAAACAGCTTACAGGGGCCCCAAAATTACTGGCATGAGGTTTAGTTCTACACTCTCTAAATAGCAAAAACTTTATGTCTCTAAAACTCTCCTAATAGGGACGCCATACATAAATGTATAGACCGTTTGTGAAGGTAAATGTAAGGCACAAACATTATTCAATTTAAACAATTAAGAAGGCTGCTCTTTTTCCCCCCATAATCACTGGATCCAGCATGTAATACTCTATATTTCCATGAGGCTACTGGCTATACGTTATAAAAAACAGAAGTATCTCATCTCGCCAACTGGCCATGGATTAGTCTAAACATAAAGTCTGATGTAATGTTTCTAGTGAAAGTAACCCTGTAAATTCCTTATTCAAGCTGTACCCATTACTCACAAAAGTACAGTTTAAAAACCCATATTTAAGCCTTCAATAAGGAAAATTTTACGCAGTCTTACTAGCTTGTAAATACCTGGACTAAACCCGGAATAAGGTAATAGCAACAAGAAACGGATTGTTCCAAAAAGTACTTAAATCTGTTATATTATTATTATTTTCAACAGCAGAGGTTATGTATAAAAACTGATCCTGATGCACAGTTGGAAAAGCGGTCTTATCCCTATAGAATCCAAAGGAATGGTCCAATCAGCAGTAACATTACGAGTGGAATGCAAGTGCTGGATTTTCAGGCTCCAAGTGCCAAATTAAGAGTTTTGTGAGAAAATAAAAAAAGGGAAAATTTTTGACTTGGTTTCTAAAAGTGTATAATAGGTGCTAAAAATCATACCTACTCCCCGCCAACATTTCAGATGTCCAATCCTGGACACCTGCGTTTTGGGTGTGGCAAGACGCGTGGAGGTACAGGGTGAACATTGGAAGTGGAATGCACCAGCCACAGAAGTGGGGACGACCAGAGCCATGGCCACATGCCCACCTTAAACAAGGAGCCTCTGTCATGAGGTGGCCACCTGGGAGCCGCAATGTAGGGAATTACTTCAATTTTGATTTTACAGGAAATCTGAGGATCTATCCAACTGGCCCATGATCCCCACAGTCCTTCAAAAACAGGGACTGTTGGGAGGTATGCTATGGTTATGCATGGAGAAATAATTTACATGAGTTAGCAGTGGTGCTTGATCATCTTTAAGCAATGTATAGTTATACCATTTCCTTAATGTATTTTATGACATAATTGAGAGATTACCAAACCAAAGCTACAGGCACTGGCCATCACCCTACCTGCTTTTCAACATCAATTGAAGAGGAACATTCTCTGATAACACTGTCATTGCTATCACTTAGATCCTGTTTATACAAAACCTTACAAGTCTCCTTATCACTAAAAAAGAGTAACTGGCTTTGTGTTCAAGTCACCTTTTTTAAAGTGCTAGACAGCAAAACCATGTCACATGTGTGGTCACATATTCTGGTTTTATGCCCACACAGCATACGACCGGGCTTATCCAGCTGGTGGCCACACGATATAGCACCTGACGTCTCACTAAAAGGAGCAGACTGAGAGGGTATGGAGTGATGTTAGCCAGTGGCCCACCAGGCATTTGCCTGGTGGGCCAGATGGCCAGTCCAGGTATGAGTGATATACTTATCACAGATAACAGAATATCCAAATACCATGGCAAACCTAAGGCGATTTGGTTGTGCCGTCAACTGGACTAGTACAGGGGAGGCCAAATGCGGCCCGCCGGACCTTGAGGTGCGGCCCGCGTGAGGTCTGCAGGCAGGGCAAGCGGGATTGCAGAATCGCAAGGGCCCTGCTGCTTTGCTGTGGGTTGATCGCACAGCAGTGTCTTTTGTACCGCACAGGGGAAGCGGAACCCAGCAGAGTCACATGAATTTATGTTACATCACATGACTCTGTTCCATTCCTGCTTCCGCTGTTTTGGCACAAGAGAAGTTGCTTGCGAGCTACACAGTGAGAAGCAGCAGCCCCTGCATACGTCTGCGAGTGAGAGATCTGCAGTGCAGGTAAGAGGGAGGGGGTGGGGTTGTATGCGTGATTTAGGGAATTAATCTGTGAATGAATGAGTATATGAATGAGTTTGTGTGATAGCATGGATGTGTAAGAGGGGGCATGGCACATGGAGTCTCAGCGTGTATTGGCTGACTTGTAATGATAGGAGTGTGATTGCTGACAGCAATCACAGTCCTATCGTGCCCAGGTTCCTGCATTTACTGGTTGCCTGGGCATGATAGGAGTGTGATTGCTGTTACAATTATATACATATTAATATTGTTGTTTTTCATTGTCCAATTTCGGTGTGATAACACCACACTTATTAAAAGTTAGTAACACACCAAAATTGGACAGAAAATACAACAACAATATCAATTTATATATGATTGTTAGCAGCAATCATACTCCTATCATGCCCAGGCAACCAGTACATGTTGGAATTTGTGTGTGCTGTTAACAATCATATCAATATTGTTATTTAATTTGTTTGTACAATTTTGGTGTGCTACTTTTATTTTGTTATTGTGTTTTTTATTTAATTTAATTTTTAAAGATGGATGGATCATTTTCTGTTCATTTTGGTACATCCCTAGAATAAATAGATTTAATTTTTACGTATCGAGAGATAAAATGCCCTCCTGAAGTTGTAGTCACGTCAGAGGACAAAACTTTCTAGGCCTCGAAATCAGTGAGAGGCATTGTAAAGGATTTTGTGTCATTTACTTTATTTCAATCTGCATGGCCGTTTTTTCTCTCCGTGAAAAATGAGTGTGGCCCCCGAACATATACATTTCTGATGAAGTGGCCCGCTGCAGGAAAAACCTGGACACCCCTGCACTAGTAGGTTAAGCAGCTAAAATTTATTTAATCTGTCTTGTTTTTCTTTCATGAGAAGGTTTAACCATAAACAAAACCAGAAGAATTTTTCCCGTTTATATGGCAACAACCAATTTAAGAATTGTCTCGAAAACGGTTTATGCATTCAGCAGTACATTTCTAATGCTTCATCAAGTTCTAAAAGTGCTAAATTCATTTGAGTAGGTAGGTCAGCAGCTTCACCAAGGGGCATTTTCAGAGACCGCAGGGGCATAATTAACCCTAAATAGCTTCCTTTTTTTTTTGAAACATAGTTGCATGTTCATCTGTAACGAGCTGGCAGCTTAGTAATTAAATGTATAATGAAAAAAGTTATGCTGAAATCTCTATTGGCTGCAATCATTGAGTTATCTCTAAGTGAACACTATGTACATGTTATCAATGGATCAAATGGAGCCACTTTTATCAACGTCACAGGAATTATGGTGGGGAATTTTTTTTTTTTTTTAAATCTCAAAATAATTAATAAAAAAGACTTTGCATTTAAAAAAAAAAGTCAATTTATTACCCGCTGGATATTCTGTTTTCAACTTTTGCTTGCTTGGGAATAAACACTCAAAATACATTTTGCTTTCACATGAGCTTGGAAAGTTATTCAAGGCATGTTTGGCAAAAAAGGTAGAAAGAGTGATTCTTGTGCAGTGTGGTAAAAGTGGTACAATCACCATAGTGATCAATGAAATGATTAAGTAGACTGCTCCACTTACACACCTTGAAGAACTGCTTTGTATACATAACCCCATAAGTGTTCTACTGCCATTTTCTTCTGCTTGCGCATTCACTGTAAGCAATCATCCTCACAAAATAGGAGATCTGTAGGGACACTATCAAACCCGATTCTGGTGTTAAGTGTGAAGAGTGGTTGTATCATGATGGAATGTTCCTGTTGATGTGTCCATCTAATTGCTTGCAATGGTGATAAAGCCAATTTTCGGGCTTTGTCCCATAATTATTTCATATAAACCCCAAATGATCGCATAGTAGATTGTTCCCAAATGTGCTCAATGGGATGCGATATGCTATAAAGTATAATGAGTTGCTTAAGATATACAGTAGTACTATCGCAGTAAATCATAGCTATTTAGTGATGACCGATATATTTTATATAGAACCACTTAAGAAAATTTAATACCATAACTTGTGTTCCTTCTGTTGATGGAAATTCTATAAAAAAAATACTTTATTTCCCACATGAAAAAGAATAAATAAAAACAGAACAGCTAAGGACTATTTCTGTAAGTATTAGATGGGTGGATCAGTGTTAAATACTATGCAGGGAATACCATAACAGCTGAGTATTTAGCCGGCAACTCCCTTTTAAAGGACAAGACTTCATTTGAAACACGAAACATACAAAATAATATCTACGTGTTTATTTCAAGTCTAATTGTCTTCAAATACAATTTGTAGGTGTACTGGGGTAATAAACAGTAAACTTGTGCATTCAGATTCATACAAATTGCAATATTAACAAAATGTGCCCATTTGTACGAATTGGGGGAAGCGCTGACATTTTGCGGAGGTCATGTGTATGAGAACGTGAGAGAGGGCGAAGGAGCATGAGAGAGTGAATGAGGGTAAATTACAGAAAATTTCATTTCTGAAGGTAAAAAGCCCCCCCCCCACGGATTTTTATTCAAAACGAATGGGCAGGAAAATTTGTTGTGCAAAAAAAACAGTGGACCTAAAACGAAACAAAAAAAAAAGTTGTCCGAATAATTATCGGTCGATTTGCTCAAGTCTAATAAACAGCATTATCAGAGACCCACTCAATTTAATTAGCAAGTCATAACAATAATTTCAGCCACCCTTATTAGTAGAACTGCTTAAGCTTAGTTCACACTCAATGGCTTTTTCACCAGCTTCCATGGCAATGCCAACTGCATAACTGACATGTGTGAAAGTAGAGTGAAGCACTTTTTTTTACCCATGACTCCACATGACATATTGCTTACCTTATGATGTCACACACAGTCACATGACACTGATGTCAAACTGCAGACAGAAGAAAGTTTGTTTTTTTCCCCCCGGCGGGTAGAAGAAAAGTTGAAATCCTACTTTACGTCAATTTGTGATGGGTAATTTTTATAGTTTTTTGTTTGGTTTTTGGCGAGTGCTAAATATTTTTCTATTGATCAGAGAGGGGCAAGTCTGGCAGACACAAGGCATGGCTCAAGAACAGAGGCTAAACAGTCAATGATAATTATTCCTTAAAAACCTACCCACAGTTAGTGTTATGATAATAATGTTTTGCTAGGTTTCATTTCTTTTATGTCTCAAGAAACAAAGCATACCTGTTTGGAGCCATACCAGCAATTGAAGAGGTATGTACTTATAAACTTGTGGCGATAAAACTGACTTTGCTGGAAGCTCACAAAAAGATATCAGTGGAAGATTGTGATACTGAGAGTTTTGCTGCAACTAGAACTGCCAGCACATAGGACATTAAGTCTAATCCATGTTTCGTTAAGCACAATCACTCTTGCAAACACATGCAAGAAATGATTTGGGGTTTGAGCAACATGTCCTTATCTCTTCCTCTCACGTGTCTATTCTTATTGAAGTAGAAAGTTCAATGAAAAGCACTGAAATAAAATCATTACAACAGCAAGCAAGCAACCAATGGAACATTTCTGGTTAGCAGTAGAATTGTCCCTTACACAAAACACTGTCTCTGCACAAGATACATTAAATACTTACCCAAAAGCAGATCAGAAATTCGTATATGGATCCAAATGAAGAACTGTTTCTTTATGATCTTTATGCTCCAACAGCCTCCCCACACATGACCATGTCCCTTTCAGCTTGATAGCCCAATGCACTGCATAGGACATGTCCTGCCAGGGTTCAATCCAGGAAGCTTGCAACTTTCCACCCATACTCGGGGGGGGGGGCAAAAGCTCGGTAGGCCTCTGGTTGATATACCCCATACTCAATCAACATTCAGCCCAGGAGGCAGAGCCACAATTAAAGCATCCCGTACAATAACTGGCTGACAACATCCTGGATGAGCAATTATCATTTCTGGCCAAAACACAGCTACAGAAAGGGAATAAGATGCCAATAAAAGGTATACATCATGTAAATACTGCATAAACACTACCGTGGGTATATGTTGGATTTCAAGAAAAACATACAAAAAATCCTACATTTGCAGGCC
Source organism: Spea hammondii (assembly GCA_029215755.1). Classification (NCBI taxonomy): domain Eukaryota; kingdom Metazoa; phylum Chordata; class Amphibia; order Anura; family Pelobatidae; genus Spea; species Spea hammondii. The sequence goes on from JARDYJ010000002.1 coordinate 115,635,578, forward strand.
CTCCCTGCCCATAATAAATACTTTCCTTTGCCGCCTGCATGCTACTCCCCTCTTGCCTTGTCTTCTTTCCAAAAATCCATTAAAAACCCAAAACAATGAAATCGCATTGCAGCTAACCCAATCCTCCTACATCTACACTATAATTCCAACTAGACACCATCATCCTGGCACAGCTGCCCTATCTGTTTGTTGGGTTCTCCTATCCAACACTCCCATCATTAAGGTCCCTCTCTACCTATTCTAATGGTTTTCCCACATCTCAGTAATAAGGTTGGAATCGTAATAAAATCAATACTATCCCCCTGATCGGATTCATCTCTGCCTTGACCCCCTCTCTTTGTCTACTACTGTGGCAGTTAAGACTTAACAATACCTATAAGCATAACTGGGAACTCCAGGAGAAACGCCGGTTCACCAGTCACTCGTGGGAGCGGGGTCCTGACACACCCCGCTCCCCTCCCATTTTTCCCATTTAAATAAAAGGTGTGTCCCGCGATGTCAACGGGATCACCATCTTATTTAACTATACATTTTGGAGGGACAGAATATTATTTCCATGGGATTGGCCCTCCATAAAGCTTGACATGTCAGGACTATATAAATATATTATTAAGTAATAATAATAATAAACAACATGGACTACTCTAGATCAGTTAAAGAGTCTTTTGAGAGCTTAGAGGCAGCATCCAATAGGGCGGTGTTCTGGTTTTCAGTTGAAAAAAAGAACATATAAGCTTTACATTGTTAAAGAAATTCCATCCTAAACATAGTCCCAATGTGCCCTGACGCCACAAAATATGAATTGGGCCTTAGAGTTTCAAACCAAAACCCTATTCTGGATTAGTACAGAAACTGAAAATGATAACATGCCAAGCCAAGCCACAACAAAAATAAATATACATGCAGTAACATTCTAATGTGCTAATAAAATACAGATTTAATATCCAAGAAAAAGTTTGGCATGCGTCATGGAGATGAGGTTTCTGGCTGCCCCATTCCTCTTGGTTATTAAAACATTACTAGCTCAGTTCAGCCATCTTTCTATTAACAGGAATGTATTACAAAAATATCATAAAGGATTGGATATTATCAGAAAAATGCATTGCCATTCCCACCGCTTTTTAAAATCCAATAATTGGGGTTTTTTTCTCCACGCTTATGCTCAGAATTTATCCTAACCCTCTGAGTGCCGGAAGTCAGGATATTTTTTTTTCTTGGAAATTTGCGTAGTTTTGCACTTTACACTTAACCTAGAGAAAGGGTTTTACTTCGCTAATTAGACTGGAGTACTTTTCCCATTTTTAGCATTTCTTTGTTCAACCATGATTCCCCTTTTCCGTGTTAAGTATACCTAAACAAATCATATATTGGTTTTATCCAAGATAGGGCTTTCTCTTCAAAACCGCTTTTTGCTGATGACAGCCTAATCACTAGTGTACAGACAATGAAACGTTCCTTGCTGGTGCAAAAAACAACAGGAAGTATTATTATGTCCTTTTTCATCTAGACCATGTTTTATAGGATGTAATGGTACACCCTTGGGTCATGAAGAGGTTCAAATATTCATAGATGTCTAGTCTAGGGTTGACCATGCATCTGCTCGCATAATATAAGAGTAAAAATATGTAACTAATATATATATATATATATATATATATATATATATATATATATATATTTATTCACGCTGGCACTATACACTTAAATATAACGTAATGATAGTGCCCGTTATATTGCACTGTAGACAAAAATCTAGGTAGAAAATATAAACGTTCACATGTAAGACATCTCTGCTGCACCCGCTTTAGCTAGTTTTAACTTCTATCACCACCATGGTCGTTCTGGTTGAAGGTAATGAGAGCTGTACACCACAAATGGTCGTCCGCTTTTAAAAAAAAAAATATTTATTAAACTTTACTGTTTTTGTTTTTTATTTTTTGGGAGTCACTTTGCTGCCTCCACTACACTAAAGAAACAGTATCTTGGTTTAGTGCCATCATGTATGGGATATGTGATTGGCATCTGGGTTCCTCTTTGCCAACCATGCATACTAGAGCCTGTTCTATCTTCATAAAACAGGACCTTCAAAATCAGCCTTGTCATACACCTTGTTATTTTGGGCAGATGTTATTACTTGTTACATTCAGTTTACACATTTGTTTTGGGGTTAGAAGGCTACATAAAACATTACCTTGGATTTTAGCAGCTAGACAAAAATGGGTCAAATGTTGATTGTACATGTAACGCCTACATTTCTTTCACTAATCCTACATAAATTGTTATGTACAAGAAAAGAAAATACTTCCTTGCAGACATGAGCTTTGCTCCTAAAAACACAAATTGCTCAATTTACAAACACAGAAGGCATTCCACTGACTTACCGCAACATCTAATATATATATTAGCTCTTATTTCTTATTTTTATTAGAAATGTTTGTTGCCAGCTGGCTTAGTATCAAAATGACATTCTTGCTGCGAAATCACCAAATAAAGAGTAAAGGTATGTGTGGCAGAAGGATCCTTTACCCCTGTGCCCATGCGTTTATAGATAAAAGAGCGAACAAGCAAAATGCCCCTATACACTTTAACCCAAAAGGTTACGATGTTACGTATACCCTGAATAATGTACATAAAAAAAGGCAGAGCTGCACCCAGAGACTCCGGGTCAAACCCAGAGAGTTCCCAGGTATCTATCAAACATACTGCTAGATTCTCAGACATTGGTACCTGTACTAGTTGCATACTTAAATTGGGTATTAAGGGATATTTGGTATGGGGTGGCAGGGGTACAATTGCCCCCATTAAAAATATATTGGGCCAGTACCCGAAGTGTTGTAAATGAATTCTAAAGTAGTCAGCAAGATATTTACAGTAAATAATGGCTTTAGGTGGCTTTTTCATTATGATCCTTTTATCGATTTTCTATATAGTCTCTTCTTGTAAATGTGTTTTGGACAGTAATGGATACTCCACATGTTCTCTGCTAGATGTTTCTTGGGGTGTCTTTCCGTTGTATGTGCCCTCAACTCTGAATGTTGCCAGTTCCCCCGTTGGGTATCCAGCAGACAGGACTTGTTTCTGGTTATACGACGCTGTGTAATCACATTCTTTTAAAAGTTGTCTGCCAATTTAATCAGAATTATTTAAACCTAAGTGCAATTTTATGTAAGCTGGATTTCATGTGTGATTAAGGTGACACTCATAATAATACAAGAATCAGAAGGGTAAACATATTACAAACATAAATGTAGATGTTCAAATACTGAACGCTTCTGCACTCTTTCCTCTGAGTCTCAGTTTTCACAGGACCGTCTTCATTTTTAGGCACCGTCCCCTTTTGCAGGCAGTGGGGATCATGGGCTAGTTCTGGAGATTCTTTATACACCCAACATTTTAGCTGTCTAAATCTGTACACCTGTTTTAGAGGATGTAGCACGGGAATGGGGCAGGGAGATGTGGCCACAATCATGCAATGTAGGTCTGTGCTGTGCATTAAAGGACACCATTTGTCATATAGCTCTTTGCGCCATCCAGGGAAGATCAGAGGATCTCCACAACCAGCCTGTAGCCCAACGATGCCTTTACTTTCTGCACTCCCAAGGGGCCAACCAAACCAAAACAGGTGTCGCGATTTGGACACCTGAAAGGTTGGGGGTATAAAATAATGTGTAACTCATCCAAAATGCTGGGGCAGAAAGTGACATTCTGCAGTTTCCAGTCCCAGATCTTGCATTTGCCTAACAAGACCCTAACTTCCACTAAACAAAATTCTAGCGGCAGTAAATTACATTTAATTTGTACATATTTTAAATAAAATGCATACTGTTTCAATACCAGACCAATTTAACAATATGAAGCTGCATTTTGACTGTCCAGGAGCAATCCGTCTTGCGCAACAACTACACTTGTGGGGAACATAAATAATACAACATACGCCGTCAAGCAATAACGGCAAAGATTTTCTGCCATGTGGATAAGAACATTGAAAGCTATGACAATACACAAACACACAAAAGCCAGGGATGTGCTGGCAGAAAAAAATCCATCCCTATCCAAATAAATTATTCTCATGTTATTCAATTAAATGTTTATTTCATTTTCAAAAACCTCAGTGGAGTTATTTCATCCAAAAAGTACTAGAACGATATTTCAATTCCCAAGAAATATAAAAACAAAAACCACAAAACTATATTTCTGCTGCTAAAACAAACTGCACACATTGATTTCAAAGCTGTTCTTGGTGATGGAATTTTAATTCAGTTTAAAGGGACACTCCGGCCATCATATGCATACGACAGCTGGGTCCCTTTTAACTATCTCCAGCGTTGGTTCACACAAGACTTCTAGGGACAGAGGGCCATGGGCATGCACAAAAAGCACTCCAACTTGTTGACATTGGAACACTTCCCTGTTGCTGACCATGGAAGGGACAGTATGCTTCAGTGCTGGATCTACAGCTTCTCCTGAAGATGATTTTTTTAACAGCTTTAAGTAATGCTTATTAAAGTGATTACAAAGTACATCAATATACATTCTTCATGGGGGGGGGTCTAGAAATAATTCTGCATACACACTGTGTATAGGTTGTATTGTTGAAGAAGGAGTCTCTGGGCAGAAGGCGGCCACAGATTGGCGCTTTCAATTACCATCCAATGTTGATCCATCCCCTATATATCCAGCGTGTAGAGAAAAATGGCCAATTTTCCAAAAACATGGTCAGAGGGATGGATAAGAGAAGCATAAAAAGCCCTATGCCATGAGGTATGGAGGGGTTGCTGGCACGGAAAGAAGAAGGGATGTAGATGATGATTGAAAAGTCTGTTGACAACTAAAGCCAAAAAGATGAAGGAACAAATATATAAGCGAGATTATAATGCGTGAAACACCAAGGACATAATAACACGGGGTTAGGAAGGATTACAGGGTTAGAAATATAGCAATATATGTATGAGGAGAAAATTCCGCCAAAATACGCAGCTTCCGGTGATTCCCCCCCGATCCTCCAATTCTGAGAGAGGACGTCACCAGAAGCTATGATAATTTTAGACAGCATTATTTTAGAGCAAAACTAACACAATTCGAACAAATCAGAATGCACAAATCTAATATCTATTGCAACTGAACAACAATCCTTCAGGCTGCATTGGGAAAATGTGTGATACTAGATATACAGCGGCCCAAATTTATTAAGATATTAAGTATCAATGTTTTCTAGCGCACCCTAGAGTAGGATCCCAAGAGACTACTAAAATACCAACCCATCCTCTTGGGATATCTCATCTGGATTATTGCAACTCCCCACTAACTGGCTTTTACCTCTCCAATTCTGATCAGTTCTGCCAGGGTAACTTTCTTACGCCATAACTCTTGTGCATTTCATGAAATCCCCTACTCTGTTCTGTCAGACGCTCCCATACTAAGTCTGATGTTGAAACCAACCTGTTCAGAATTCCCACACCCTACATCCTCAAAAGACCTCCTCACCTTCCAGATCCCCATGTCGCTGACTCTTTCCATTACTATGTCACTCTCACTTCAATCAAATCACCCTTGCCCAATCTGTCCTTCTCCTTTTGTTGCATCCCCTCTTAACCCCATAATAGAGTGTAAGCCCTCTTCTTCCCCAGTATGTCCGAACACGTGTTAATGTTGTTGTCGCTTATGGTTAATTGCCACTCTCCCCTTATTGTAATGATGCTATGAAATCTGCTAGTGCTCTATACATAAATGTAACATATCAATCGAAGGACACCCAGTTCTTCTTCCTCATTGATTCCAGGAAGCAGCCACTGGGTACATAAATGGCAATTCCCACAAAAAAGGCAATGACATTACAGGGTCATCCTTGATCACAAAAAAAAAAAATTGCATTAACAGCACCTTTAAATGAGTTGCTTCTAGTATTAGGTAAAATAGGATATCAGGAAGCAACACGCAGGGAGGTGTTTGGTTAACAGACAAGGCCAGTGAAGCAGACATGTCTTATATTGTGAAAAAAAAATGCCAAAGGTTCTTAGAATTTACGTATATGGGCTGATGGCATAGGAAATTTCTAGTTATTGCGAGTGCCAGTTAAAGGTGGCTCCTATGTAACATTCCACGACTACAACAGCTAATACATCTGGAAGCACTTGACATTTAAAGTATTGTAATCCAAGGCTGGACAAATTCCAGAAGCAAAAGTAGCCATAGAAGCTAAAAATTTTACTGCCGGTAAACATTTTGGAATATCTCAGAGAGATCTTTATGGATGTTACAACAACAACAACAAAAAAATATATATAATGAAAGATCCACCGGCCAAGCAGCTGTACGTGTGCTATGGCACAGATAGACACTCTTTAGAAACCAGGTAGAGAAAACAAAGCCTAACCATCTAAACAACTTTTCTTCCCACGCTTGCTCATTAACAGTAATGATTTTAAGGAGAATCTATATCTATGTGAACTGAAATGATGTTACTTTTTCAGGAACAATGAAGCAAGCTATTTGTTATCAGCAGGTACCAGTCTACGTGTCCATACAGATCTGAGCATAGGTACCGGTAATGTGCCACCTTCACTGACCTGGTGCCCTATTCCGAGGCCAGTATACTCTGCTGCTAAACATGGTGGTACAATCAACACAGCTACCAGTAGAAGGCTTCTGCTCATTGCTCCACTCGCTTCACCAGGCATGATCTATATAAACAACCCCATACAACCAGGATCTTCTGTAATACCTCCCAATGTTGCCGATATTCTGCCCCTAGGTCTCTGTTAGACATGCTACTGTAAAAAGGCAGCATAAACAATGCCAATTCTCGTTGCACTTGGCTGATAAAGGAAAAACCACACGCTTGGCATATATGGAAATTACTATTTCCCATTAATTCCCATTATTAAGTTTGCAAAACTACAAGATTCTACATTGAAAGCATGTATGTAACTCATCGCACGCAAACGGTAATAATAATAAAACAAAAAACCAACAACAAAATGTTCTACAAATTCACCTAACATGGGGGACCAGCTTTTGTTTACAGAGATATCCAGATACAAGTATATGGTATGCCAGCTATTCAGCGTGCTAGTAAGCAGGAACTTACAGCGGCAGTTATTATAGTCCACCAAGGGCTCCACTTTAAGATGTCTGAGGCCTGCTTAACATTCCTCGCATAGTTCTGTCACAGACATTATGGAAGATGAAGTTCACCCTGCCCTTGCCTAGCTTTCACTTGCTATTAAAAAGAAGTCATTAAGCGCCTTGTAAATCGTATGCTTACCTCCTATATTTACAGCCACGTTTATTCTAAGACTGGAGCAGGTAGCCAAGTTAATTTTAAGCAGCCAAATGTCAGGGGGCAAAGTATTGGAACGATGAGAATTTGTTCCAAAGCATGGCTGCATCAAAATACTAAAAACAGATCAGTTTTGTGCACGTGGAAAAGACTCGTGTCTTCCAGCAGGTATCCAACAAAAAGAACCAAGTCATCAGCCTGACACGATAAGTACCGTATTTGCTTGATTATAAGACGACCCTGATTATAAGACGACCCCCCAAATCTGAATTTTAATTTACGAAAAAAAGAAAAAAGCCTGAATATAAGACGACCCTCTAGGAAAAAAGTTTTACCAGTAAATGTTAATTCATCTAAACTATTTTCTTTTTTAATAAAAGCTATGATTGAGAAAAATATTTTGGTTTTATTTCCTTCTATTTTCCAACCTGCCTCTCTCCACCAAATGTATCGGTTTGTCTTAGTCTGTCAATTCTTGTCTTGTCATATCCCTTGAATTTATGTATTGTATTAAGCGCTGCGTAAACTGTTGGCGCTATATAAATAAAGGATAATAATAATAATAATAAATAATAACCTGCCCCCCAGTTATGCACATCTGCCCCAGAAATGCCTTATACCCCCTATATGCCAGTGCCCCATGATATGCCTTTTAACCCTCTAAATGCCACTGTGCCCCATGATATGCCTTTTAACCCTATATGCCACTGTGCCCCATGATATGCCTTTTGACCCCCTATGTGCCACTCTGCCTCCAGAAATGCCTTATACCCCTATATGCCACTCTGGCATTTAGAGGGTTAAAAGGCATTTCTGGAGGCAGAGTGGCATTAAGGGGGTTAAAAGGCATTTCACAGAGCACTCTGCCTCCAGAAATGCCTTATGCCCCCCATTTAACACTCCCCCGCCCCCCCCCAAACTTACCGGAGCTTCTCAGTCCCTTGTCATGTAGCCGGGCTAGCGTGTAGATCCCACGCACTTACGCTGCAGCCGGAAGGAGGCGTGGCTAGCAGCGGGGGTTGTCTGCGTCCATCGCGCAGACCTTCCCAGACTGTCAGAGATCAGAGTTCCCGGCACCGGTGCGGGGAACTCTGATCTCTGACAGCCGGGGAAGGTCTGTGCGATGGACGCAGACAACCCCCGCTGCTAGCCACGCCTCCTTCCTGCTGCAGCGGAAGTTGTCTACGCGAATCGCGTAGACATCTACACGCTGCCCCAACTACACACTGGGGACTCAGAAGTACCGGTAACGGGGGGGGGGGGACAGGAGGATCCAGGTCCCCTGCAGCTGCGGGGGATCTGGATCTTAGTCGTCTCATAGTCAGACCTATTTGAGGTCTGATTATAAGACGACCCCCGATTATAAGACGAGGGGTATTTTTCAGAGCATTTGTTCTGAAAAAAAACTCGTCTTATAATCGAGCAAATACGGTACATTTATTTCCATATAGTAGCCCAGGTAGCTTTACTTCCGTGAAGAAGAAATATAACCCATTAAATCAACCAGAATCAATGATTAAAGGCAAAACAAAGGGAAGGCAACACTTTTAACCCAACCTATCAACCTCAGACCCTACAGAGTATTTTTGACTCATAGTACTGGGCACAATGGGCCAACCTTTCCCATTTTCAATATACAAAACTGGTCAACTGGCTTCATGTCCTTCAGAAAACTACAGGATTAGTCAGCTCTCTTCCAAAAGACATACCAATCTATATTGAGTGCCTGAGGCCACTGGAAGCCAGAGTAACTTGCCAAGGTCTCAGATCAGTGATATTTGAAGTTTAACCACGTGAAACATGGTGACCTTAGAATACTTGACTTCATCAGTCAAAGGGACCATTAGTAAAGCCAATCAACCCATTTATCAGGGAAAAAAAGGTATTTTTCTTAAGGCTATTGACTACAGCAACACTATGGGTCTTAACATGACAGGTGTCTAACTTCTCGGATGATAAATGTGAAAGAAGAGCTGTCTTTACTATAATTTTAACATAAATGCAGTGCTGTACAAGCATCGGGGAACTAACATCATAACATAAATTTAGTCATGCAGATAAAACCGAAGCTGTGAGCTTGCAGTCTGGAATAGGGGGAATTGTCATACAAAGGGGTTTACGGATGGTCCTGGTGCCAAGTCTGACGAGAGGACTTCTTCCATGGCAGCCAACAGAGTGTTCCTGCTGACTGGACCATTTACACTTCAAACTTTGCATCAGAATCTGTGTTTATACACAGCTCTAATAACCGTCCTGGAATAATTGGTTTATGAGGGTTCTTCTTGCAAACCTTCATACTAAACAGGGACGTTTAGAGTCGCTGTCAATATCAAGCTGCAGATTTCATAACCAACAACGCACATTCAGTATGTGGTACAGTAGGGTTTCTTTCCCGTTATAATTGTTGTTTTATGCTGAAAAGGAAAGGAGGGGGGGACATAAAGAGAAGAAGAAGAAAAAAAAAATTAGAAAGATCAAATTCCTCTCTCCACCCCAACAAATTCTGCTGCATAATCATGAAAAACACAATAACGGAGCTGTGTTTAAACACTTGTTGCACTTGGGGAAGTCAAAGGGTAGGCTAAGAATACCCAATTACACACAACCATCAAAATAGAAAGAAATGACACAAATCCCGCAGAAACCTTCCGAGCAAGATGACTTCATCTACGGAGGAATTTAATTTCACCTAAACTTAGTCTAAGTACAAATGGTGGGAAATACTATTCTGGAAGCAAAAGTCATTTTAAAAATAGCTGCTGAACCCAAGATTGGGGTTCAAAGGTTGGGGGGTAAATAAAGGAAGTACATTTACTTGTCATAGAGACAAAATCGTGTGTTAATCCTAATGGTTGAATCCCACGTGTACATGGTGTGTGCGCATATGCTCAAGTCTGGGTATTAATGTAAACATCCTTATGGATCATGTAAATTTAATTTTAATGTATGGTATGAATTGCAATATCTATCTTTCAAGCTGTAGCGGGGCAGTTTAGAGAACTTTGTAAGGCAAGGTATAAACATCTATACATTGTTGGAAAGGTATCAACTGGTATCCTTTGAGGAGGTCCACATTGGCATATGTAAGATATTATAATTAACATGTGAAACTTCCTTGAAAACTTAATAAAAAGATTTGGAGTAAAGATAAGGCTGCGTAATTTCCAAACTTACTAAAGAAACTCCAGCCGCTTAATCATGGGGTACGATGGTACACAGAAATGTGGCTGCTTTCTGAAGAGAAGCCTCTGTTTCTCCACCATCAAAACCATGGTTACTTGTTTACCAGGTTCGAGGTATTGGAAATCTGGATGCGCATGTAAAGTAGGCATCCATGTTTAGCATAAGTCAATGCAAATACTTTAAACAACTGGCCTTTCCTTTATAGCATGGCGAGAGCTACCATTAATAGGAAGTAATTCAGAGTATCGCGGTATCTGAAAAATTTCCACACCACAGCCATCGTTTTCTGTAGAACTATAAAATTGGTGCTAGGGATGCAAATGTCCAATTCTTTTACAATTTTGCCATTGGATGCAAATCCACACACCAGATCAATCAACTTAAACAAATTAAACAAAGAATAAAGAAACACTTCTATCACATAGCAAGGTGATCTTGGATGAAAAATACCTTCAAACATTCTAATATTATAACTCAAAACTCGAAAAGATGCAAAATGTCTGGCAAAATGTCTGGCACGATGCTTTTGTTGAAATGTTGTACTCAACAATGCCAGGGTAAGTCAACGCATTCTGTTGTACTTGTAAAGTATCCTGATTTTGGATCGGAGTCTGAGGGTACAGAAGATACCTACAGTGATAAGTAAACTAAAGTAGGCACGGTTATTCTAATCCCATTTATCTGGCTAATTGTTAATAGCCGAACTGGTTTTATAATATGGCAAACTCTTGTGCTACAAGCGGCATGACAACTTAATGTGAACAGCTAGCTAGTATTAAAAATTGGAATTAAAAACTGATTCCTGTGGCTCCCGGTGAACGAATGGCTGATGTGTAATCCCTGGCCAGATAACAATCAAGAAGATGACCTTGTGCATTATTACCTGTCTCTTGGGTCAATCCATGAGGTCTGTCTTGTGTTGTGATCGATATAAAATACCCTCCCATCATAATCCCTTGCCTCCTCCCAACCGGCGGGCAGAGGCAGCTCAGAGTTCTCTCTTCTGCCAGGTGGTAGACCCTGGGATGGGCATTGCTGCTGCTGTGGTTGCTGCTGCCTGCGTCTCCTGCCACTGCTCAGCCAGGGCATTGCAAGAAAGATCACTGAGCAGCAGATCCCGTCTGTTGCCTGCTGCCTGTCCTCCTCTGCTTGCTGTCCCAGGGCAGCTTTCTCCCCTCCCTTTGTAACTACTGCTGCTCTAGTACTAATTAGAGATATAGGATCCAAAGACAAGGCAAAATCACCAACAGCTTCTCAATATCCATCACGGTCATGAACTTTGAATTCAGATGAATAGTGAAAAACAAATAGAAGTGAGCTTCTTCCTCTGTATTCTGTACACTGCTGAGCACACAGCTTTTCTTCTCTCCTTAGATGAATCCTTTTGGTAGACCCACTTTTGCTACTTGTGAATAACGAGAGGTAGAATGTTCAACTTCTAGTCCGGCCGGACGGCCGAACCAAGCTCAAAGCTCTGGTTCTTGTTCATCCATGTCGGCTCTCCCAGTCGTCTCTCATTCCACACAGCCCATAACAGCCGCCTCCCCTTGTTTCTGGCTCCCTCCCTCGGCTTCCTGAGCACTGTTTCCAGTCTCAAAGCTCCAATTTTAGCTAAAGTAATGGATGAGCTATGAAAAGACTAAACTGGCATTCCCACTACGGGTCAACGTGAACTGAAGACAAGAAGATGATTTCAGTGCCAGGTAATTAATTGAAGGAACCAGCTGGTAAAACTCTGGATCTCTGCGTGTATTACCCTTTCCTCCTACCTTGTCACACATATGAGGATAACACTGTATACCTTAACATGTATGGTAGAGGGGAAAAAAACCACTTACAACATTTCTTTTATTGCCAGTATCAGTTTCAATCTGTACAAATGTTAAAAAAAAAAATAAATAAATAATAATATACCATATTTCATATGTGCCTTAATGATTGGCATCCTTAAAGTGTTAGATTAATAAACAACGTGGCTAGCAATTATAACAGTTAGGACTGTCCAAGAGTCTATCGAATAATAAACCAAACCAGGATGTTTGTAAAAAGGCTTCAAGTCAGACTTGGTGACAGCCTACTTTATATAGAAAGGTCCCTTTCTAGAGAAGTCACTATAAAAGAGCACAACCGTCTGGCCACCAAAATTCCAGCGGGCACGCCATTCTCCAGGATCAACTTAGGCAACACAGGATTAGCCAAACCACATTTTCTGAATGTAACCTTTACGACAATCACAAATCCCAATCAATGAAAATATATCACATTTTCACACTTCACAGAATGTACTCCCTCAAAACCCCAATTATTACGGTCGGGGTAGATAAGAGTAAAGAAAGTGGTAGATAAGTGGAACATACTCCCGGCAGAAGTGACAGAAGAAGGGAATGAAAACACACATGGGCTATTAAAGACCAAGGACTGATTAAAGTCCAGGTCTTTAAAGAAGAAAAGAAATGGGCAAACTAGATGTCAAATTCTATGTTCCCAAGTCAGCATTCAATTGATGATGTTATATAACAGTAGCTATAGCCTTATTTGGCAAGTTCGCGTCATACAAAAAATCCTTGGTCACCACGAGTCGTAAAAGTGTTGTTCTTACCAGGAGAAAGTCATAAATGAACTACAACGTTCTAACCACTACATAAAAAATAATAAAAACAAAAAAACAGGCAGTACGAAGGAAATGCTGCTCCTGCTCAGGATGCTCTGAATAAATACTGGAGAATAAAACATGAAATCGCATCAAGACACATCCCAAAGAAAGTTCAAAGTTTTTTTTTTTCAAGAGATTAAAAGCTCACTTGGCCTCCACCGACATACATAGGAATCGCAGTGATTTCACGTTAATAAAAATCATATAAAAACCTTAATATAGCAAATCTTAAACCCCACCAGCGCTGCGCGTACAAACTCATTCAGAGTTAACTAAATATTTTAACGCTAGAGTGTAGAGCCATTTAATGAGTGTACGTTGGAGGAGACACAGAAAAAGGGGAGAAAAATAAACTTTGTAAAAAGGAAATTCCTTCCTCCACCCCTTCAATTCCTGCAGCATAATTGTTAAAATACAGTATGTGAGCTGTGTCTGAACATCCTGTTGCAGGGGGGGGAAGGAGGAGGAGGGGGTCCCTTAGTGGCCAACTAAGAATCTCCCCATTCAGATGGTGGAGCGGGGTTTGTAAAACTGACTTCTCTTACAGCTATTGTAAGCTTTTCCCAACCAAATAAAACCATCTAGATTAAAATCTGAAATAGGTGTTATTTTCTTCAGGATTTTATAAATTTTATTTTTTTTTTACATTTTAAAAAGTGGGTAAACCAAGTGCTTTTTAATCTGCCTTTCATTTTTGTTGAAATTATATTTCAAGTTGACATTTAAAAGCCCTAATTCCATCATATGGGAATGTGATGCGCATGTCTGATGCATGTTAAAAAAAAAATAAAACAGCAGCAATAATTTTCTCTATACTCGACTTATTTGATCATCTTAAATATACATCTACATATACAGTATATCAACATAAAAACGTACAGTTGACCAATTTACAAAAATATCTATGTATTAATGGAACTGCAAGAATGCAGTGGAAAAAAAGTTGGAGAAGAAGAGATGCATTTCTTTCTGGTCTCAACCAAAAACTGCGTCCTTCAAAAAAAAAACAAGCTGTGACTGTAGCTCTAATTTTTTTAACTACTTTCGTGGAACTGGGGAATTTGCTAGCCTTACATTTTCAATCCTGATGCTACTGTGGAGACCTTAATTAGGACTGCATGAAGCGGGACATCCCTGGATGGAGGGGAAGGCAAGCAGAGTAGGATGTACCCAGGAAACCACATAGAAGGAAACATCAGCTCATGTTTCATATAAGAACCAGCAGCTAATATGGAAAAAATGTCAAGTAACCTGGAAAAACTCCTTCCAGATAGCCACACATCACGCAGCCAGAATATAAGACCATTTCTTGCGTAAGAGTTGGTATTTCATTGAAAGAGGTGTATAATATCATGAACAAGATATGTTACGATGATACATAAGCAGCGATGGCAGGAAAAAACATCAGCCCAACCAGTCTGCCCTTTTTTAATCAGTTTTTACTTATTAATTCTTTAGATGAGCTTTATACAGATCCCAAGCATTCTCTAATTCACTTACTGTGTTGGCCTCTACTACTTCCACTGGAAGTCTATTCCAGGTATCCCTTTCGGTAAACCAGAGCTTTCACCCTCTACCTTTAAATTGTGTCTTCTAATTCCTACAATAATATTATTAATATTCCAACTGCCCCATACCAAGGGTACATTAACCAAACAGAAAATTTGCTGGTGAACATTTCTAATCATACAGGTGATGCTCACCAGGGTTGGTTGCAGAGATGATGGCACAGAGATGACGTCACAGGCATGTTTGTGGCACTTAACTACTTTAATGTTGAACAAGTCAAACACCTTTAGTAGGCCAGCGTCTTCAGCAGAAATACTGAGCCATACATTGGACTGAAGAAGTTGAACGTTGTTAAATAGTAGACATTGCTTAGACATATCACCATTGGTATTGCGCTACACATATACAGAATTTAGAGAGTGCATAACAAAGTTCCTAACATATCTTTCTTCTAGTTCATATTCAGAGTCATATGTGCCCAATTATTGACAATATTGTGTATAACGGAATTTGATGGCGCTATATAAAACAATAAATAATAATAATAACGTTGTCACTCGACATCACTATATAATGCATTGGTTTTCTCATCACAAATGTTTCCCATGGTATTTCACCCTTCAGAGATCTCTTGGAGGTCCAGATGTAGACCTCCTTGTGTCTAGGAGGATACCAACTGTACCCCACTGATGAGGACCATGACGGTCGAAACGCAAGTCTGAGGATCGTTGGTTCCCTCGTGCAGGGGAAATTTGCCTCCCATTTTGAACCGACCGATATGTTGATGGACATTTTCCCTCTGTAATGGCACAAGAGCAAAAACTTGAGAAGCTCCCAAGATGGAACGCACCGTAGGACAGGCTATGAAGCGGCTGTCCATTCTTGGTGAGCATCTCAAACTAGTTTTCTATGGTACTTCCCATTCACTCAGTCAATGCGTCATCAGCTGTACATCGCCACACCAGGCCTGGGAAGGGTCTGATGCTCCTGGACAGCATCACAACTCCAAAGACATTCATTACATCTGCCATCAACACTTTTAATTCTTAAAAGAGAGAAGCCAAGCCCCAAATTAATGCATAACCCCTTTTATAACTGAAATGAATGAATAGAGTCTCAGGACACCTTGTAAGTACTGCTGGAGCCTGATACGATCTGTAACACAATGACATACTGATGTACTTTTCCAGCTTATATATAAACAGAAGGTTCTGTTTAGAACCTGCATGGAAATGAAGAAAAAAACAAAGACTGGAGGCAGAAGGGGTTAAAAAAAATCTGGATCCAGATCCAGTTTGCGTGGGGGAGGCACGGGGTGGGTGGGCACTAGTGGCACAAGCAGCCCATTCAGTGTGGGCACCATTCGGTTCACGTGATTACCTGTCCCTGGGGTCGATCCATGAGGTCTGCCTCGTATTGTGGTCGATGTAAAACACCCTTCCGTCGTAATCCCTCGCCTCCTCCCAGCCAGCGGGCAGCGGCAGCTCGGAGCTCTCCCTGCGGCATGCCGCGGCCCCGGGTGAGGGGCACTGTGCCTGCTGCACCGCTTGTTGCTGCTGCTGTTGTTGTTGTTGCTGCTGCTGCTGCTGCTGTTGCTGCTGCCTGCGCCTCCTGCCGCCACTCAGCCAGGGCATGCTGCCTGCTTCAGTGAGTGTGCACTCAGCTAGGGTAGCTCTCCCTCACCGCGGCCAGACATCCCCCCTGACAAAAAGCCTTCACCAAATTCGCTACTTTATCCCTGAGTGGGTTCAGCTCCACGGACCCCACGAGAAGCCTCTCCACCTCTTCGTGGCTTCCTTTTGACTTCGAAGAGGTAAACACTCCAGAGGCGTGGGTTTTGCTTTGTTTTCTCGTTAATTGTCCCCACTTTCGGTCACTTTTTCTTCACGCCTGGCATTCCTTCCCTTCCATGACGGCTCCTGCACAGCTCTGTCTTTCATTCCTCACAAGCCCGTCATGTTATTAGCCGAGGAGTTACCTCCTGTGGCCCGCCCACTGCCATTAACCCCATCCCTGCTGCTACTAAGCCTGGCACTGGTACTCCAAGAGTTTGGGGGGCAACGTCAGCAAATTAGATGTAAAAAAAAAAGCATCATAAAATGCATTAGGCATTCCTTCCATACCCAATTTGCTGCTGCTTTTGCATTTGTATGTATGTTGGTATGATGTAAGTACATATAGTATATATATATATATATATATATATATATATATATATATATATTTATAGTATATATATATATGTATATATATATATATACTATATATATATGTATATACAGTATATAGATGTATGTATATATATATATGTGTGTGTATATGAAGTATTATATATATATATATATATATATATATATATATTGCTGTGAATGTAGCTTTTCAAACTAAACACTAAATTTAGGTTGGCTTGCACAAAACAAAAAGGAGAGACTCCAGGCAACATAAGGTGAGGTGTGATGTGTGAGATGTATCAGGTGAGATTATTACAGGTGTGATGGAGTGAGTGTGTAAGCGTGTGTATTAGTGTGAATGTGACGTGGCTGGGTCCCTACTTAGGTGTTACCCCCCCCTTGGCCAAAAGTTGCCAGCCTTCCCCTTGTTGCTGCTGCCCAAGGCCTAGGAGGTCTAGGGCTAAATAGGCCACTGGGGGAGCCTAAAGTATATTTAGTTAAAGCAATTTGCCAAAATGTTTATTTCAAAGCAGGGGAAATGTCATAGAGATGTCCAAACCTAAAACTAGACGATCAGAGGCCTAGATTACTTTACTGGGAGGATGGTAGATAAGTGGAGCAGTCTCCTAGCAGAAGTAGTGGAAGTTAACACGATGAGGAAACTTAAACACAGACGGTGAACGTCTGTGTGATGCGAGCAGACAACCTCCGCTGTTGCCGGGACTTCCACCGGGGCTTCTATGGCTGAGCACTGGAACGTCATTTGACACCGGTGCTCCTTCAGAGAAGCCCTGGCGGAAGTGTCGGGTACCAGCAGAGGTTGTCTGCGTGCATCACACAGACGTTCACCTACTGATAGAGAGGATATATAAATCTAGATGTGTACTGTGCATAGGCATCACTACAGGGGGGGCAATTGCTCCTCCTAGATTATTCCTCTAAAACAGGGGCATGTGTATAGGCTGCCTTCCCTGGCCCAGTCTTCAGGGCCGCACGGAGGCAGGTGTAAGATTGTGATCTCCCCAACCAGCCCTGCTCAGCGGGTACCTGATGAGCAGGGCTGGTTGGGGAGATCAGAGATCCCCCTCTAACAGGCCCAACATTAGGCAGTGTGAGGACTGTCATTCAGACCTCTGCTTTAATGCTCCCTACTCACTACACACGTGTTACTGGATGTGTCCTACAATGCAATGGTGTGGTCGTATGGCAGGTTGCTGAGGAAACGGGAGGAGCGGTGGAAGGTAGGGGCCCCTTTGTGGCATCAATGCAGACATGAGAGCCTCACAGCAGTCGTGTGTAAGGGCAGTGTATGTGTATATGTGTGTGTGTGTGTGTATGGGCAGGTGTGTGAAAAGGCAGAGTGTATGGGCAGTCATGTGTAAGGGCAGTGTATGTGTGTTTATGGGCAGGGTTGTGTAAAGGCAGTGTGTAAGTGCAGTGGATGTGTATATGTGTGTGTATGGACAGGTGTGTGTAAAGGCAGAGTGTATGGACAGTCATGTGTAAGGGCAGTGTATGTGTATGTGTGTTTATGGCAGGGGTTTGAAAGGACAGTGTATGTGTATATCTGTGCTTATGGGCAGGTATGTGTAAAGGTAGTGTGTAAGGGCAGTGTATGTGTATATGTGTGTTTATGGGCAGGTGTGTCTAAAGGCAGTGTGTAAGGGCAGTGTATATGTGTGTTTATGGGCAGGTGTGTCTAAAGGCAGTGTGTAAGGGCAGTCGTGTGTAAGGGTAGTGCATATGTGTGTTTATGGGCAGTTGTGTGTAAAGGCAGTGTGTCTAAAGGCAGTGTATGTGTATATGTGTGTTTATGGGAAGCTATGTGTAAAGGCAGCATGAAAGGGCAGTCGTAGTTAAGGGCAGTGTATGTGTATATGTGTGTTTATGGGCTCACAGAGTTTTCCTCTCTCTCTCAGGTCTTTTTAAGTATTATGTTAGTCCAATAACAAAGGTATCATTGCATACTGCAACACCTGGTGTTTTGGCATGTTATTTATATTTATTTAGTTTTTTTCAGTTGCATGATTTAGTGGTGGAACTTATTAGTGCCCCCCCCCCCAGTTTTGACTGTTATCTTATGTGCCCCTATATATTGTCCCTAAAATCGCCACTGGTACTGTGTATAGGAAACAATATCAATATAGCTGAGACAAGATGATTTTCATACTGAAAACCCCCAGTGTTGTAATTAGATGCCATCCTTTAGTGGAAACACGAACACACAGAGGGGTGCCTCTTGTATAGGATCAGGGCCGGCCCGACAATGGAGCCGAGTGGGGCAACCGCTCCAGGCGGCACTTTTGAAGCCCCTTTTTTTTTTTTTTTTTTTTTTTTTTTTTTAAAGCGAAAGAGAGAGAAAGGGGCGCCGAGTGGTTTACGCTTACCAAGCTGTCAGTACCCGCTCGGCGCCCCTCTCTCTCTCCTCTGCGGCGAGTCTTCCTGTTCGGTCTCGGTGCCGGCTTGTAATGCTGAGTGCCGGAAGATTTCCGGCGCTCAGCATTACAAGCCGGCACCGAGACCGAACAGGGAGACTCGCCGCAGGACTGCTGAAAGGTAAGTACAAGGGGGGGGAGAGGAAGGGTAGATAATGGGGGGGGGGGGGGTGGCAGGGACAGAGGGAGAGCAAGGGTAGATAAGGGGGGGGCATTTTAAAATTCGCCTGTCCCGTTATTTTACGAACACCTCTCCTTTTTGTCAGTCTCTTCACTGGCTGCCTGTGCGCTTCAGGGTTCTTTTCAAAATCCTCTTACTTTCAAAGCCTATTATTATTATTATTATTAATCACTCATGTCTAAATACACTCCTAACCGGTCTCTATTCTCATCCAACGATCTCCGTGTCTCGTCTCCTCTGATTTCTAGCTCTCATGCACGCTTACAAGACTTCTGAAGGGCTGCCTCTATCCTCTGGAATGCCCTCCCCAGCTTATCCATCTTTCCCCCCTGCCTCTGGTCCTTCAAAAAAATTCCTTAAGACCCACTTTTTTACTTGTACATTTACGTGTACAGTGTAGAAGGGTATAACATTACTGATCCAAGATCATTGTTCTACAAAACAATTATGATATATGGTATTCCATGACACGTTGCAGAGCTAAAACAAAGACATATAATAAAATATTTTATAATATTTTAGAGCTTCTTGATCCAAGGAGAAATCCGATTGCCTCTTGGAGTCAAGAAGGAATTTTTTCCCCTGATGGCAGAATTTGAAGTAGCTTAATTACGGTTTTTTTGCCTTCTTTTGGATCAAGAATAGGAAGGTTAGGTAGAAGGGTTGAACTTGATGGACTTAGGTCTTTTTTCAACCTTATGAACTATGTAACTATGTAAAATATGAATAAGAAGCTGGCCTAATAAGAACTCAGATTCAGCCTATGTATAAGAAGCCGGCCAAATAAGAAGCTAAGTTCAGTGTCATACACATACCTTGTAACTTTTTGGCTCCTGCTAACCAGAGCCTACCCTTTAAATGGGGGTGTCCACTGACGGCAGAGAGACTGCCTCCGACCGCTGCGGGGCATTCAAAACCCAACTCTTGCCACCTGGAGGATTCGGGTGTTGACTCCGCAAAGCAGCACTCCTCCCAGAGTTCTCCGGGCCAAACCCGGAGAGTTCCCAGGTATTATCATACCCAACTGTAGTAAACATAACTAACTAAAGGTCCACACATCACCAAGTACCCATCAGATAAGGCAGTGTAAATATAAATCTTTACATTTTGTACAGAAGCTGCTTCTGTCCTTGTGTTGCTACACAGACACACAAAGGAATTACACACATACATGCTTTCACACAGGATACACACACAGTGGGCACAATACATTCATACAGATATATTCCATATAAATACATTCACACACATACACACTGACTTCGATAAACACAAATCCCAGCTCCTACTTGCAGAGTATCTCTTTTCCTGTGGCTGCAGGTTACTCTCTGGCAAATTTTAACACAGTAACCCCGAGCCTTGCCTTTCCCTTACAAGCAGATGCAACTTCCACTGACGGTAATGTAACCACAAAAGGAGCTTCTTACTGGCAGATCCTGTCACATGACAGGAAGCAGGATCTCATAACTGATCATATTCCCATAATGGAGTCTGTCTGTATCTCTGCCAATAAGCCTGCTGTAAGACACAGAAATGGGCCCACATCTGGCTTCTGACAGCACCCAGCAAAGCAAGCAGTGTATGCATGCCGTATTCAGGAAAATACATAAATCACACTACAGCAAGTAATCAGCAAGTGGGGGGCCCTTGCCTCAAGGGACCCTGGGGTGAAAAGCTATTGTTATTCCGCCCCTGTCTTTTTCATGCCTGCTTTTGTGTCATGTCTAAAGAATTTGGACATGCAACAGTAGTAGGGATGATGTTTCTAATGTAGCGTTTAGAGCTAGAGTCAGAAGACTAGGTGGAACATCATTGGCATACCATGGCATAGGCCAGCACTCCTAACAGACAAGAGACCATCCGAACAGACCGGAGCTATTTATTTCTACTTTTTAACCCTCAACCACGGCTATCATTTTATACCACTCTTCCTTTTCCCTTTTTGAATTCACTTTGTTTTTTCCTTTTTTGTCACTTTTGTCACTTAAAAAAAATATGTTGCCAGCATATGCCATTATAGCAATCTAGACATTAACTGTCACTGCCACAGCTTCTAGTAAAATTAAAATGATTAATTAAAACAACCCACGGCTCTATTTAAATGTTCTGGACATGTCTAGTTTTAAAATGAACCTGAAACCTGACATCTGCAGCAGGGTCGGAAATATCTCAGAGAATGTTCACCACTTTGTTTTTTGTCATATAATTCTTCAAATCATTATAAAATGTTGAAGAACAAAGGCAAATATTATTAAAGTGGGCCTGCCATAAAAATTTGCATGAATAAATACCTCTATGTTACTTTAACATTTTTACTAACTCTGCAGTTTTTTTTAGATACTTTAGTAATATTTCCAGATATCTACCATGTAACCACTGCCTTCTCAATTAACCATTTAAATGCAGATATAATTTCTAACAGTATCATTCTGTCACAAAGGTTATGTCTTGTCTACATGCAATTTCTAAATCTGAGTGGACTGAACCAGAAATAGCAGAGTTGGAATTTCTATTTAGAGACTGCTATGAGTTTGAAGTATTTCATTTTTGCAGTCAAACTGAACACGCTTAAAATAACAGTAAAGTGTAAATTCCTGATCAAAAGATCAGACAAGAATTTAAAAAAAACACTCTTGCATCACAAATATCTTAAAGGATCCGTTATACACATTTTTTGAGACAACAACATTCATTTTTCCTCAAAATAAGTGGGAATATATATATATATATATATATATATATATATATATATATATATATATATATATATATATGTTAAAATAAATACTTAATGGGTTCTCACTAGTTATATTAGAAAAAAAACCCTGCCATACCACTCCCAGTTGACATCTAAAGCCTTTCCACTACCCTTGAAAACGATATAGCAGGTAAGACCGATTCTAGCTTTAATACGTTCTAAAACCTTAAAGGTGTGACCTCCGGGTACCACTAGGAGACATGCAAGAAGGATGGGTAGATTGGAAGACTCACACTAAAGCTGGGACATGGATGTTGGTATCTGGTTCCCATGAAACATGAAATACTGAGTGTAGTTTGTATCTAGATGGTAATTTTAAGTGGACTGCAACTGGACCTACCAGTTCCAAAATCAAGAATGGGAAAAATGGCAAACTTATTTAAAGGACAAGGAAGACAAAGATTGACAGTTGACAGCCAGACCTCGTCCAAACTCTGTATGTCGGAGGTGAAGATTTTCTATGATCTGCTTGAATAAGGATCTTGTGGTAGTTTCAAAATGTCTTTAAGTAGTGTGAAATGTGATCGCAGCCCTTGAAAACAATCAGAAACAACAGGTACAGAAGAGGTTAAAGGTTGGTCCGGGAGGACTAGAGGATGGAATCTAGACATTGCAAAAATGATGACATGGTAGAGTTATGGTATTTGTTGATATATGCAAATTAAGCTCAAAGGTAGCAACGGATACCGGTTATCTTGGATCTAAGATACAGTCCCAGCGTTTAATTGGATAGATTACGTTTATTGGCCATTTCATGACAGAAAGCTACCGGTAGGAGTATTGGAAACCCCATCTGAGGTAATAGATTTAGGTAGACTATCATACAGGAATCTGAAAGATGTAATTCAGGAAGTGAATTGGTTACTAGGCTATATGCCCCTAAGAGCTCCAAGTTAGAGAATATGGCTGCCAAACGTACCAGGTCTAGAACTTCTGTTGTAAGAGGAAATGGATACCAATTTTGTAGACTTGTCCATTCAAATTCGTACAAATTGCAAATTTACAGAATTTTAGTAAACTGAGATTCGTACGAGGCCACAAAAATGAGACCAGACCTGCCACAAATCTGACAAAAATTAAACAAAGAGCTCCGAATATTCATCTGAAATACATTAACTAACACTCTCACTCTCTCACACTCTCATTCTCGTTCACTCTCTCTCTCACACTCTCTAAATGTTTTCCTGCCTTCTCTGGCGACCACTTCCTCTTCTGCCCACCACTTCCACATCTTCTTCCATTTACTGAATGAATATGTATAGGTTGAGTTTTATGGTGGGTTGGCACAGCAATTTGTGCCGCCAAGCAATGGCAACGGAATTGATGATGGCATGAAGTGAGATGGTGTTACGGTTTCCCTGCAGAGAGAGAGGAATAGTCAGTAGATTAGAAATGAAAATTGGGCCCTCAGGGTGGTAAGGGAATCCTGTGGCCTTCTCACCTGTACTCTTAGATGGTTTTGTAGGACAGCAAGCTTTTTCTTCAGGCCTATCTGCATGGGTTCTTCAGGTGGTAAGTTTCCTGAAGAATTGACAGTTGGTGGTACATAGATGTTAGTGGCTCTTTCCATTTGTCATTCACCAGTGATCAATCTGCATAGTAGGGGAATGAGGTTTAATCCAGTAATCTAAAATACTCTTAACCCCCTACTAATGTCAAATAGTTCAGGAGCCATCATTGGAAATACTTAAACCCAGAACCAGATTGATTGAACTGTCTATAAATCTGAGATGCAAAGTTTAAGAAATTAAGGTAAGCAACTGAACCCAAAATTTCTCTGGACAAGCCCAGGGACAATGTTCTATATACCCACCTGAGGAAGACTAGGATTCATAAGCATGTCAACTAGGGCTGAAACAACTAATCGATAAAATCGATAATAATCGATAATGAAAATCGTTGTCAACGATTTTCATTATCGATTAATCGAATCGATTTTTATCGATTATAAAAATTATAATCCGACCTCAAACAGAGATCGGATTATAACACTAGAATCCAGATCCCCAGCAACGCTGCAGGGGACCTGGATTCCTCTCACTGTCGGCCGGTCTCTCACTTCCGTCTCTCTCCCCCTCCCATACACCCCTCTGACTCCTCCCCCCTCCCATACATCACTCTGCCTCTCTACCCAGCTCCGTTACTGACAGGCACCTTCACTGCAGCCTCAGCGTAAGTGAAGGGCAGTAACGGAGGCTGTCTGTGCGCATCGTTTAGACCCCCACCGGCTGACAGAGGATCATCCTCTCTGTCAGCCGGTGGGGGTCTGCATCGCACAGACAGCCTCCGTTACTCACCTTCACTTACGCTGAGGCTTCTATGAAGCTGCAGTGAAAGTTCCTGTCAGTAACGGAGCCGGGTAGAGAGGCAGAGCGGTGTATGGGAGGGGTCAGAGGGGTGTATGGGAGCCACCCTCCCATACACCACTCTGGCTCCTCCCCCTCCCATACGGCACTCTGCCTCTCTATCCGGCTCCCTGGTGTCTTGTGAACCTCCGTTGCTGACAGGAGGCAGAGTGGAGTATGGGAGGGGGGAGGAGGCAGAGTGGAGTATGGGAGGGGGGAGGAGGCAAAGTGATGTATGGGAGGGGGAGGAGCCAAAGTGATGTATGGGAGGGGGAGGAGGCAGATGGTGTATGGGAGGGGGGAGGAGCCAGAGTGGAGTATGGGAGGGGGGAGGAGCCAGAGTGGTGTATGGGTGAGTTATAGTGGTGTATGGGGGGCATTATGAATTTCAGGGCATATAGGGGGTATAAGGCATATCGATATTAGGCATATCAGGGGGGCATAAAAAATATCTGGGGGTAAAAGGTATATCAGGGGGCTCAGTGGCATATAGGGGGTATAAGGCATATTGATATTAGGCATATCAGGGGGGCATAAAACATATCTGGGGGTAAAAGGTATATCGGGGCTCAGTTGCATATCACTGACATATAAGAGGTATAAGGCATATATGGGGGCAGAGTGGCAAGCTGGGGGTCAGATGGGCATAACCGGGGGCAGTTTGGTAAATAAAAAAAATTTAAACAAGGCTTTTTTCTCATAGTTTTTATTAAATATGAAAAATAGTTAACATATGAATTAATATTTACTAATAACTTTGTATTAAAACCTAGTTTGAGAAACACTGTGTTTGGGTTCTTGTAGCTTTTATTATTATGTCAGTAAAATAAGAAGGTGAATAGAGAGAGAGAGAGGCCATTGCAATAAAGAGATGAAAGTGTAAATTGTACGTTTTTTATTACATTATTTTAAATTGAAAAAAAATTGATTTTTTTTATCCGATTAATCGATTAATCGAAAAAATAATCGGCCAACTAATCGATTATTTAAATAATCGTTAGTTGCAGCCCTAATGTCAACCAAGGGGTAAAATACTGTATGACCGGTGGTGTAAAACGCCTGGTGAAACGGAAAAAAGGCATCCTGCTGTGATTGGACAGAGAAGCTAAACACCCACAGGCCCCACCACATGTACTTTATAATCTAAATTGCAATTTATAAACCTGTAAAGATTAGCTACATTAGAAGAGCGGCCCCGGCTCGCGGTCATTCAGTAAGCACGGCCACAGCTCACAGTCACTGTGGGGAGGGGTAGGTGTGGCAAAAGGGGAGGGCCTTGTGGGGATGGAGCCAGGGGGCGGAAAAATTGTGTTTTGCCTAGGGTGTCAAAAATCCTTGCACCAGCCCTGGTATATATAGTATATAAAGTGGATATAGAGGCAAAATGTGATCATTGTTGACCCTATTTATATGCAGCTACCCAGAATCCCTTGTGGTTGTGGCAGTACCATGAGATTTGTCCGGTGTCTGTAGATGAGTGTTTAATAATGCTTCTACTACCCCCTTAATTTTAAGTGGAAGGGTTTTCCATCACATTTACCCACCATTACTTTTGTTATTGGTATTTATTATGGAATAGGGCAGAAATAGGGACTTGTGTACCATACCATCTAATGACTTCCATTTGTTATGTTTTTATTGTGGGGTATATGTGATGCTTACATCTACAGTGTTATGGAATGTCCCTATCTGGGGCATGTAGAAGGCAATGAAGGTCTAGGTAAAGTAGAAAACCCTGATCCCCTCACCAATCTTTATAGTGGAAAGACTGGGCAATCTGATCCTTTGCCACTTGAAGAAGACAAGTGGAATTATATAGCTTGAGATTGGGAAAGGATAGCCAACTCCCCCCCCCCCTCCCCATTAGATCAGCTTTTAGAGACTATTCTTTGTTTTTTCCCCCATCCAAACAAACCTTTTATTCCATTTTGCACAGTCATGTTGGTGCAGCAATTAATGGCGCATATGAAGTTTATAGAAAGAGACCTCCAGCTCTTCAGATCCGAAAAGATTTTAGCACTGATGGGCGTTGTGCATTTTAAAATATACCGTAACAGAAATAGTATTATGGACAATTAAAATGCTTGGGTTACCAGTGGTTGAAATATAAACTAGCTTTTTTGTGTTGATGTAGAAACTTGAGTTTGAAACATTGGCAATACTGCCTTCTTGTGGCAAGTCCAACATAATGCAGTGCGAAATTATTATTTTTATTTCTATCTTTATGCCTCAAAAACAGAGACATCCAATATAGTTTACTATTGATTACAAAATTATAGTAAAGTAATTAGTATATAATTAAAGTAATTAGTGTATAATTGTCCAGATTTCTATACCAGTGGTGTCCACCTTTTTACTGCTGGATCACAGGTGCTCTGTTGATTACAATTCATATGGCAAATTCATCATTACATCATTGATAGCCTTCAGAAGGAGGTCCAAGCCTTTTCTCCAACAGATTCTCTCTGTTCCATTTTTTTACCTACTCCTTATCTCCAGCCTGTATTTCTTGTGTCCCTGGAATTGTTACATTTAACTTTTTTGCCATGCTTAGTGTTGCTTCTATGTAATGTTTTGTGCCAATGTATGTTGCCTTAACAGTGAAGTAGCATAAGATCTTATAAGAAAGGTGAGAAATCAATTTGGTGATAATTAAATATTGCTACATATTGTTACATAAGGTCGAAGTTTATATCTGGAATAAAGCTGGGGAAAAATGTGGGTGATGTGAACATGGTTTAATAGAGGGTAGAAAGTGGCTAAAATGTGTGAAGCAACTATTAAAATGATTTTTCCATTTCAAATTATCCCAAATTCTGTTTCTTGTACCCATATGCAAGATAATGGTATTTTTTCCTTTTGATTTAAAGGACTACCCTAGTAAAATGCATATTGCCCGTTTTGAAAGGGATCCAATTAATTTTATTGCATGGAAATTAGTGCATGTATCACAACATTATTGGACTTGGCAAGTGAGTCCTCTGTTTCATTTTCCTCCCCTCCTCTAAGTAACCCCACTAAGTGTAAGCCTAAAGAACACATCATCTGTGCATGGGAGCAGCTTTTGATTGAAACTAGCCCTGCCCTCTTGCAATTGCAATACCCATTTCTTGTCTTCTATGACCAAAGGGGAACTGAGATTTCAGGCACACAGGTTTATTTGTGATTACAAAGGTAAAACATGGTTGTAAACAACCGCCTAGAAGCTCATGCAGATCAATGAACGCTACAAAAATATTAAATTTAGACTTTACATGAACCTTTTTTTGCTATGTTAATTGAAACAGGAATGATGTCAGAACTGGCAAATATACATCTGAATAACCTAAATATTAATTCTAAATTATACTAACAAAATGAAACTTTATCCTTATGAATTCATGTATGAGTTTATTTCAGGTGTGATTTAAATCATGCCTTTTTCCATTCCTTGAGGTCCCTACAAATACACCCTGGAACAAAGATTTTGGGTAGCTATATGCAAATTATGCCAACAATGATCACCTTTTGCCTCTATTATCTATTTTATACATGGACCCTTTGGAGCGAATGTACCCTGTACTGGAAAGCCTTTAAATAAAGCCTGGGGCAGAGGTTTAGAAGCCAGATAACCACTTGTGAGAGAAAGTGTATGGCCAGACTAAATGGACTTTAAGCAGGCAGTGTTTAAATGCCGCCTAGATTGTTGAAATCAAAATGGATTGTTTTCGTACTAGAGAGCAGTACAGTTTTTCTTTGGATTCCAAGTTTGTGATTTGTACAGGCTGCTCATGACACACTGTTTCTAATCTGTCTACACATAATGGTCATTGTAATCAGAAGGGTTTGGGGTATGAAGGATTATTCTTCAAAAGCTGTCTGAAGTCCCTGTGTGTTTCTTTCTTTTTCTTGTAAGCCAAGTGGGAAGATCATTTAATCTCTAATCTTTTTCAGAAGAATACATACATTTGGATTGGCTAAATCTTGTAAACTATGATATTGGCCAACTCTGATTAGGATGGATTTAAAAGAACAATAGAAGCTCAGAAGAAAAAAAAAGCAAAGAAAAAACCGTGAAAGGCGTCTACAAACGAGTTTTTCAAAGCTTGCTTAAGGACCCCTCTTATGAAGTGAAAGGCAGAAAGTTATTAAGGAGGTAAAATGCATCCAGCACTTTGTTTCACAGAACTTGCAGGCCTCTTCCTTTCTCTTACTGGTTATCTCTGCTGCCTGGTGGCTTTGTTCATTCCTCGCTGGCTGATTTGCTCTTCAGGTATACTCGTGAATGAAAGCTTTTTTCTAGGTTTGTGGCAAACCTGTGTGATGCATGATGTAGGCTCAAGTGTCTGTCAAAATTATGGAACCCTCCTTGGCCTTCCTGTTGAAATCCAAATGGGTCGCATCCTAGTGTGTCTTTCATTGTCTGCCGGTGCCCTGGGATTTTTGTCTTCCATACCCGCATTGACCTGTGTGAAGTGTCTGGACCACAACCAACAACATGTAAGAAGAACCCTAGTCATTTTTGGAGCAGTTCTCTTGGAGCTTTCTGGAATGTTAACTTTCTCCTATGTGTCATACCTTGCACATTACTCCCTGGAAAAATATTTGGACTCAACTATACCCAAAAGTCTACCCCGTTGGGAATATGGAGATGCTATGTTTTCTGGATGGATTGGTGGATTTCTTTTATTAGCTGGGGGAACAGTTCTTATGATTTCACAACTCCACATTTTACAAACAGTGCCTCAACCAATTAAAACAAATCAAAGTTCTTCTAACATGGAATACGTTTGAAACCATATCGCAAGACAATATTTTAAGTCTTTCAAATTAGGAACTTTCAAAATACAGTTTGTATGCTTCAATTTTTTTTTATTTGTTCCATATATTATAGAACATTAACCTTTGCCATTTTTAATGTTTTATCTGCTGAGATATATAACTGTTTGTTTTCCACGTGTTTGATATTTTACAATGAAGAATATGTTGAAACAATGGCACCCTTTGTCCAAGTAGTTTGCTCACATGCTTTTTAAATTAAAAAAAAATGTGAGTAACAGACAAAGTAGGCACAGCAATTTCCTATTCAGTTGATGATCCGTACATGCCAATAGTACCCACACAAATGGCATAATTAAATCTCTGATTTTACTTTACATTTGAAAATAGTCTTGTATGAATAGAATCATTGTACCTTCTAACCAGACAATTACACTTACGCAATCCTACTTATAACATGTTGTTGAGGCTTGATACAGAACGTTGTGGGGCGTATGCTAAAAATTCAAGTAAATTTTACCTACAAAAATATTTGTTTTTTCTTTCCATTGTCACCTATGAGGAGTTAACATTACACATTACTGTAGATTTTATGAAAAATGTTATGCTTGTTTTTTCCAATCTGCTAATAACATACCTGATGCAGAAAAAAAATATTGCTTAAACTTCTCCACACATTATAAATATTTACATTTCTTTATCAATTTTATTTGAACCCTAGCTGTATTTTCTCTTTAAAATTTACTTCAAAGCTAAATCCTGAGGTTAGTAAACAAAAAATAATAGCACAAAATATACCTAAAATAAGCTGACCCAAAGGCATTGTTATCACAAGATGTTATTTTTTTAGGATAAACGGTTCAATGCATGGAAGTGGGATTGAGGATAACTGATCCCCATATAAAGGTTACACAAACTGCAGCTCCCTATAAGTTATTAAACTACAATTCCCATTATCCTTGGCTATCTTATGGTTTTGCAAGTTGGGAGTTTATTGAACACACAAAAACTAGCCTTCCTCTTCAGAAATGTAAAATAGTATAATATCTGCCAGAATTCAGAATACTGAAAGCTTTAAAAGTGTCATTCAGAGAGGCAAAAAGGACAGAGCAGCCTTTAGATGAGGCAGAGATCAAACAGCTGGTCTGGATTTGAGATAAAATCTCCATTGTTCATTTTTTTTAAAATGTATGTAGATAAAAAAAATACAAATAAATTACCATTTACAGCGACCAGTAGAATAAACATGATAAAAAGTATACATTAATCCACCAAATAAAAAGATCCTGCTTGATGTGTGAACCTATAAAACTTACACCTGTTATTAAACAATGTGTCTAGACTCTTCAGTCCACCTAGTTAATACGATTCTCTCCACTGTGTCCACAAGGAGAGGGTATAGAGAACCAGGCAAGTTGACGAACACAGCATCCTAAGCTTATTATCAAATAGCATGCAAAAATCAACCACTAAGAACAGGTGGTCTCCCCATCATCCTCCAGTCGCCCAACATTCTTGCAGTAGCGTACCTACTGCCGCTCATCAGGGGGGTGCCACGGGCTAGGGTGACCACATGTCCCGGGTTTGGCCAGATCCCTGGCAGCCTTGTCACTTTTTTTTACGTGGAGGAGAGAGAGAGGCGCCTAGCAACCGCTCGGCTCCCCTCATTCTCCTTCGCGAGGTCTCTAACTCCGTCGTGGTGCCGGCATGTCATGCTGAGCGCCGGAATATGACGTCATTTTATATTGGAATAAATAAACAGTGAGAATGAGGACGTCTGGATGGTAAGTCCAAAACATTTAACTACAAAGGGGGAGAGGGTAGATAGTGAGAAACGAGGGAGAGGGGGGTAGTTAGTGAGAAGGGAGAGAGGGGTACATAGTGAGAAGGGAGGGAGAGGGGGGTAGATAGGGAGAAGGCAGGGAGTGGGGGGTAGATAGTGAGAAGGGAGGGAGAGGGGGGCAGATAGTGAGAAGGAAGGGAGAAGGGGGTAGAAAAGAGGGAAAGGTAGATAGTGAGACAGAAGGTAGTAAGTATATTGGAATAAATAAACAGTGAGAATGAGTGAGAGAATAAATGAATGTGTGGATGCATTGTGAGAATGAGTGAGAGACTGAATGAATGTGTGGATTAATTGTTTGAATGAGGGAGATAATTAATGAGTTTATGAGAATGCATTAATGAACAGTGAGAATGAGTGAGAGAATAAATGAATGTGTGGAAAATTTGTGTGAATGAGTGAGAGAATAAATAATTGTGTGAATGAAAGTGTGAATTAGCGAGTGACTGTAAAAGTGTTTGTGTGTATGATAGATGTATAATTAATTTGTGGATTGCTGTTAGAAATCACACTCCTATCATGCCAAGTCAGCTAGTACATGCTGGAATCTGGCCATGATAGGAGTGTGATTGCTGTTAACAATCATATATATATATTAATATTGTTATTTAATTTTTTGTCCTATTTTGGTGTGTTACTTACTTTAAATAAAAGTGTGAGATTTTTTTTTATGGTGGGGGGGTCATATTCGGTTTCGGCTAGGTAAATGCTGCATTTTCGGTTTCAGTCCGGAATTTGCGTTTCGGTGCATCCCTACTACTAAGCCAGACAATGAAGTGGTAGGCCTACACCACATGTTTGGCGTAGTATATAGTGATAGGAGTTATGCGGCACTATTGTCAATGTCTGGCTCAATGTATAGTGATAGGGATTACGCTGTACCACTGTCAATGTCTGCCTCAGTATATAGTGATAGGTGTTATGCTGTGCCACCATCAATGTCTGCCTCAGTATATAGTGGTAGGTGTTATGCTGTACAACCGTCAATCTCTGCCTCAGTATATAGTGATAGGTGTTATGCTGTACCACCGTCAATGTCTGCCTCGGTAGGTAATGATAACAGTAATGCTGTACCACCTTCAGTGTCTGTGCCAGTATATAACAATAGAAGCTATGCAGTTTAAAGTGTGTGTGTGTGGGAGGGTGCCACATACAGGATCCGTCCCAGGTGCCAAATACTCAAGGTATGCCCCTGCGTTCTTGATTCTCTAAGACTCTAACCTTTCATTCACACCATCATGTTCAGGAAAAACAAAGTGGTGGGAAACCTTTAAGAAGTTGCATTGGGTATTAAGCAGTTTGAAAAGTATTGTGGACAAAAAAGGGGGGTATCCTGTATGTTAATATACTGCCTCCCATCTTTTTCGGAGTATTAAGTATCCAGCATTGTAGAATCTCTTTCCTCACCACGGCTAATATGTATTTTATATTTTGGAAGAAGTAGCCTCTGGGAGGCGAGCCCAATAATATTATTTCTGATAATATTGGGAATTCACAGATCAATTCACAGGCAATAAAATAGGTTGGCTTCCTCCACCTGACACTTTGCATGCTGGTTTCCTTAAGGCCCATGACTTGTCTCGCTCCTAGCGAATTGAACAGCCATTATAAAATAGCTAAGTAACTGAAGGTAAGTGAACTTTGGTATAATAAGATTAGGAAATTCTTCTGTACTTTGTTGAAACGTAAGAATTATTAGAAGGGTCTAAAAAGTTTATCAGTGTTGTAGCACCCTCTCTTTCCCAATGAGCAAAGGGAAAGTATACCTTAACATTCTGAGAGTTGGGGTTCAGAATAGCTGTTAAAAGAGTGAGTATCTCCACAGAAGTTTGAGTCTCGTTTTCTTCCAATCTTTAATCACTGAATGCAACAAAGGGTCATCTACATCAAATGATGGAAGCTTGTTGCAGAGCATATGCAAAAGGACCACCAAGTGAATCTGTGCATAGAATTGTTGGTCCAGTGTGGGATCAGTAAATCGCTTGGCACCTATCAACCAATATATGCATGTGGCATAAGAGAGACCTGGTTATATTGTTCCACCTGCGGGAGATTAACCCTGAGACAATCTCTAGACTAGACAGATGTTAGCTTTTTTTTGTCCCCTGTCAGTTGAAGTCTGGAGTGTGTGAGGGGAATAAGCCCATACCCAGGTACAGACTAATGTGACTTTCTTATAATGGCTTATAAAATATAATAAGGTCGGGTAGGAATGAGAAGTGTTGGACGTGTACAAAACTACATAATCAGCAAAAAGCTGAAAACATATTTTCCCTATTGTCAATAAAAATGTTAGGCTCAAAGAGGAAGAATAGCAAGATAAAACAATCTTACCATACCCCTCTATCCAGGGTTGATCCTAAGACATTAGGAAGGATTGTGGTGTGCTACAGTTAAAATTCAACATTTTTGACCCATACGTTGAAAATTAAGGCTACAAATGATATATGGCCATTTTGCCATATCAAAAATCCTCTCAGCATGTATGCTGAGTAGAACAATCAGACCTGACATGGTCAGGACTAGGACTATACCACAGCAGCCACTAATGCCCGGGACAATATTTAATGTAGTAGGGCTTGATAGGGTGGTACAACTGCACCCTGCAGGTATACCTAACTGTATTTGTTCATGATATGGTCTTAAACAGCATCATAGCGCTAATAGTGGGTTATCATCAAGTATCATGTTTAAGAAGGTACAGTAGATGTGATATGAGGTTGAATCATTTTGAAGTATTCTGACATGAAGCCACCTGGTTCCAGGGCTTTGTGAATTTGGGGGGTTTAGTTAATTGAAGGAGTTGGGGGCATAACTGCGGGTCATCTGGTTGACCAACTTATAGATGTTCATAATACTCTTTTCAAGCTGCATTGATATCAGAAGTGGGTGTTATAATTTTTTTTTTGTTCAGTGACTACACTAATGATACTGTGTTGTCACTAGCCTGCCAGGTTTATTACCCCACCAAAAAGATGTGTTTTTGGCACATTTTCTAAACATTTTTGAGCTTTTTCCAATATGATTTTGATATAAATATTGTTTGTTTGTTTTGAAGTCTCTCAAAACAGCATATGATTGAGAAGTTATTGCCAACATAGTTAGACCATGTTGTTTCAAGGTACAAGGAAAAGTTGTTATTAGACTTGGGCGCCGGCCAACTCTTTGTGTTCGTTTTTGTGTTCATCTTTGTGGGGGGGAAAAATCTTCCTATTCCATGAATATTTGCCCGAACCAAACACAGGAACGGGCGAATATTCGTGGAATACGAAGATTTGTCGTGTACATTTTTCGTGGGTTTTTTTTTGTTTCATTTTTTAGAAGGGGGTTAATATGGGGTTAATATGGGGGTTTACGCGGTACGCAGCAGCTTTGGCGACAGGATTTTAAAGGTCCATATGAACAACTCTATTGGTCGCCGGCAGGGGCCTCCACTGCCGTCAACCAATGAAGTGCAGCTGCTCTTCATTGGTTGATGTCAGACGAGCCCCCTGCTGGAGGCCCATAGAGTCGCTCATACGCACCTTTAACATCCTGGTGACTCTATTGGTCACCTGCAGGGAGCTCCTCTGGCATTAACCAAAGAAGGAGCTCCCTGCTGGCGACCAACAGAGTCGCTCGTACGGACTTTTAACTACTGACGTCAAAACTTGCCCTGGGGAGAGAACAGGATTTAAAGTTCCATAAGAGCAACTCTATTGGTTGCCGGCAGGGGCTTGCTAGCATCAACCAATTGCTTAGATGATTGTAAGCTTGCGAGCAGGGCTCTCTCCACCTAATGTATCGGTTTGTCTTATTCTCAATTCTCGCCTTGTCATACCCCTTGAATATATTTATTGTAATAAGCACTGCGTAAATTGTTGGCACTATATAAATGAAAGATAATAATAATAATAAGGTAAGCTAGAAGGGGAAGGGACCAGGGAGACAAACACAAAGATTCTTCGTGTTGTGTGTCTTTGTCTTCGTGTACGTTTTACTGCAGCCATGTTCGTTTCTTCGGTATTCAGGCTGAACAACGAAAACGCAAATAGACAGGGAACTAACCAACATTCAGGGAAGGACATTACGGTGGGAGGACCAAAGGTGAGCCATATAGGGGTGGTCAGGAAACAATTATATTTTTAATATTGGCTCTGCAAAAAGTGGAAATAACACTAACTGAGGTTAATAAATAATCTAACCTAGAGGTGTAATGTGTGCATAAGAAGAGGGACACCTTCTAAATGAGTAGCTTGCATCTTCCCTATACATTCTGTCCAGCCTAGGGTCTTTCACAGCATTAAAGTAGTTTCTCAAAGTAAGGGCAAAGTATTCTGACAACACTGTTAACAAATGAGAAGAAAAAACATACCATCCATCTTTATAATGATGTCCACCAGGGGGAGTACCAGGCCATCGCTGAACAGTTTTTCAGCCACGTTTAAAACTTAAGTCTCCTGACTTTTCTACAACTACGGAATAGATTCTATGTGACTTATATAAAGTCTGGAATGTAAGTTTCCACAGAGACACTCCAAAGTCTTGTGGAAACCCTTCCCTGAAGGGGGACCTATTTAGGTGTCCCAATACTTTTGCCCATATACATAACTGGGAACTTGTGGGATCCAGTTATGGTCCATATAGTGTGTATAAATATACATTCTGCACTTCATTTGAGATAGTATTATTTTGACCATTTAACCACAATTTGTAAAACTATAGATAGCATTATATTCAGATGCTATCAGCACCTCCAGCTTGCAAAATTTAAGGTTGGTGAGTTGAATGAATGTTGCATTCCTATATTTTATACTGTTTTATTGAACTACAGTGCCCCCTGCAGGTTGATTAAAGATGAATGGAGTTGGTCTACAAACTTGGTTGTAACTAGAAACCATCTGTAATGCTAAAAGTTTCCCAAACAAAAAACTTCTGGGGTACATTTGCCATCAATAAAATTCTAAACAGATTATACTTAATAGCTATGCATTGTTAATGATTGGAATTGTCATAAAAAAAAATTAAGGAGGAGAAATGAACACAAAGGATACACACATGGGGGTGATTAGTCAAACTTTATTGGTATTGCAAGTTTTTTTTTAGTAGAGGGATGTAGGTAGGGTACTGTTGCATCAGTGTTGTTTATAGTGTTCGCTGTTGTTCTTTTTCTGTTTTTTTTTCTACCCTAGTTTGTAGATATAATGTCTGACTCTGCATGTGCTGGGTTTCACCTCTTTTTGTTTACACCAAATTAGTGTATTTTGCTGGTGTAAGTTTTTAATACAAGACAAAATGTTCACAGAGAAGATATGTCACTGGTTAACTACCATACCTCTCAGGGTCACACAGTGTGGAGTTGACTCATACTTTAAGTTGATGATATCTAAGACTCCTAAATGGTGCTTTTGCTACTAATATGTCATTGTTGGTATGCCTCTTTGAATGCATGTTACTCAATTACATGTATCTTTAAATAATGACAGGTGAGAACAGGTATTAATTAGCTGGTTAATACATTTGATGAGTCACTACTTAGAATCTGCACGTTGGACTGTTAAAGGGTTAATTTTTAAAGAGTCCAAGCATCGGCTCATTGAGAATGTTCGCAGGTATGCTAATTACCTGCGTTACCTAGATATAGAAGTGAGCTGCACCAGGGCAATCACCGGCACAATGAATATGAAATTATAGGTGTCTTGTTCCAAGCTGCTCACGTTGCTGTTGTCAAGACTTTCCTGTTCCCTAAGAATCCCTGCAATGAGAAAACAAAATAATCCTCTTTTGTATCATTTGTGCAGCTCTAAAGTTTATTTTACCTTATAATATATAAATGAATATTGTCATTCTGTAGAGTTGATGCCCAGCATTAAAGGTTTTTTAATTATTTTATTGTTGTGAGAGCATCACAAATTACACAAAGGTGTAAGCATGAAAGGGCAACTGTCATTGTCCCTTAGTAACAATTCTTAGACCAATGAACACAATATTAATAATGTTGTTTTGCCCTTTAATTAAAAAAATACCTCTTATTTTCTTCAAATGCCCATAGCGTGTATTTAGATAGATATGCATTTTTATGCATTTTTCTGTAGAAAAGGGTTTAACACACACACATAAACCTAGGGACTGTATATCTACTTGTATTTGGTGCTTTGTGGTCGCAGGGAGGTTCTAGTCCACATTTTTATTAATTGAAGAACCGAGGTCAATGCTTCACTATAAAACAATGAAGAAAAGGTGATCCAAGTTTGAAAACGTGCCAGTAGGGCCACAGTGGACACCAGGTGCCCTTCTTTTTTACTTCGGGCTGCACTCCCCAAAGTGATATGAGGCTCCTTGCTATCCTCATCGGCCAAAAGGCTTATAGGAAGGCCGGATCTTCTTCTGAAAACTACTATTTGAGGGACACTAGCTCCCTCTTCACCAGAAAAAGGTGAACTTTTATGGGACCTGGTTCCGCAATGGCCTTTTCGGTGTACACAAAAGCAAATATAATTTTCAGTGCTCGTCTGATTAACGTAGGGGCTGAGGAAGCTGCAGCTCCAGGCTCCTATCTGGAAATAGGCAGGGCCGGCACTGCTATGAAGCAGAGTGGGGCAATTGCCCCAGACGGGACTTTTGAAGAGGCGGCACTTTGCCGCCCCAAGCAGTTTCGTACCTAAAGGGGGGCGGTCCGTCCCGGGTGCAACGGGCTCACAGCTTACTGTAACATAGTAACATAGTTCATAAGGTTGAAAAAAGACCAAAGTCCATCAAGTTCAACCTATATACATATTGTGTCCCTACTGTGTTGATCCAGAGGAAGGCAAAAAACCCTTATGAAGCAGATGCCAATTGCCCCATACCAGGGGGAAAATTCCTTCCCGACTCCAAATATGGCAATCAGAATAAATCCCTGGATCAACGTTCTGTCCCTATTAATCTAATATCCATAACTTGTAATATTATTGCTTTCAAGAAACACGTCCAGGCTCCTTTTGAACTCTTTTATTGAGTTTACCATCACCACTTCCTCTGGCAGAGAGTTCCATAATCTCACCGCTCTTACTGTAAAGAACCCCCGTCTGTGCTGGTGTAGAAACCTTCTTTCCTCCAGCCGTAGAGGATGTCCCCTTGTTATAGATACAGTCCTGGGTATAAATAGGTCCTGGGAGTGATCTCTGTACTGTCCCCTTATATATTTATACATAGTTATTAAGTCCCCCCTAAGCCGTCTTTTTTCCAAACTAAATAACCCCAATTCTGATAATCTTTCTGGGTACTGTAGTCCTCCCATTCCCCTTATTACTCTGGTTGCCCGTCTTTGAACCCTCTCCAGCTCCACTATATCTTTCTTGTACACTGGTGCCCAGTACTGTACACAGTATTCCATGTGTGGTCTGACTAGTGACTTGTACAGGGGTAGAATTATTTCCTTGTCGTGGGCATCTATGCCCCTTTTGATGCACCCCATGATTTTATTTGCCTTAGCAGCAGCTGCCTGACACTGGTCGCTACAGGTAAATTTACTGTTAACTAAAACTCCTAAGTCCTTTTCCATGTCAGTCGTCCCCAGTGTTTTCCCATTTAATACATATTCCCAGCCTGGATTTTTCTTCCCCATGTGCATAACCTTACATTTATCTGTGTTGAACCTCATCTGCCACATCCCAGCCCAAGCCTCCAACCTATGCAGATCCATTTGTAATCGTGCGCTGTCCTCTATTGTGTTAACCACGTTACAGAGCTTAGTATCGTCTGCAAAGATTGATACTTTACTATGCAATCCCTCTACAAGGTCATTAATAAATATATTAAAAAGAATAGGACCTAAAACTGACCCCTGTGGTACCCCACTAGCAACAGTCACCCACTCAGAGTATGTACCATTAATAACCACCCTCTGTTTCCTATCACTGAGCCAGTTACTTACCCACATACACACATTCTCCCCCAGCCCAAGCATTCTCATTTTATGTACGAGCCTTTTATGTGGCACCATATCAAATGCTTTGGAAAAATCAAGATATACGACATCCAGCGATTCACCCCGATCCAGTCTTGAGCTCACCTCCTCATAAAAGCTGATCAGGTTAGTTTGACAGGACCGATCCCTTGTAAACCCATGCTGATATGGAGTCATACACTTATTTTCATTGAGATACTCCAAAATAGCATCTCTTAGGAAACCCTCAAACAGTTTACACACAACAGAAGTTAAACTAACAGGCCTATAATTCCCCGGGTCACTTTTTGTCCCCTTTTTGAATATTGGCACAACATTTGCTATGCGCCAGTCCTGGGGAACAGACCCTGTCACTATAGAGTCCTTGAATATTAGAAATAGGGGTCTGTCTATTACATTACTTAACTCCCTTAGAACGCGGGGGTGAATGCCATCTGGACCTGGTGATTTGTCTATTTTGATTTTTTTTAGGCGGCACTGCACTTCTTCCTGCGTTAGACAGGCGACATGTACTGGGGCATTTATCTCATCCTGCTGTATATTACCTGGCATTTCATTTTCCTCTGTGAATACAGCAGAGAAGAATATATTTAATAGATTAGCTTTTTCCTGATCCCCGTCTATAACTTCTCCCTCATTACTTTTTAAGGGGCCAACGCTTTCATTGTTAACCTTTTTACTATTTATATAGTTAAAGAACATTTTGGGGTTTGTTTTACTCTCTTTGGCAATGAGTCTTTCTGTCTCCAATTTTGCTGCTTTTATCTGATTTTTACATATTTTATTTTTTTCCCGATAGCTTTTTAGTGCTTCCTCACTGCCTTCCTGTTTTAGTAGCTTAAATGCCTTTTTTTTGCCATTTATTGCCACCTTTACATTTTTATTTATCCACATTGGTTTTCTCTTGTTCCTGACTCTTTTATTCCCATACGGTATGTACCTTTCACAGTGAGAATTTAAGATATTCTTAAAAATCTCCCATTGAGCGTCTGTACTCTTGTTTTTGAGGACATTTTCCCAATTTACAGTGTTAAGGGCTTCTCTTAGTTGATCAAACTTTGCCCTCCTAAAGTGCATAGTTCTTGTGGCTCCTCTAAGAGTTCCCTTATTGAAGGACAAGTTATAATGTATCATATTGTGATCACTATTTCCTAGATGTCCCCTGACCTGCACATTAGTTACTCTGTCAGGTCTGTTGGTTAATATTAAGTCCAGTAGGGCGCCCCCTCTGGTCGGGTCCTGTACCATTTGGGACAGATAATTATCCTTACTTATAGTCAGAAACCGGTTTCCTTTATGAGATTCACAGGTCTCGGTTTCCCAGTTTATGTCGGGATAGTTAAAGTCCCCCATAGTAACCACCTCATTGTGATTAGCTGCCTTGTTTATTTGCTTTAATAATTGATCTTCTGCTGCTTCCATTATATTTGGTGGCTTATAGCAAACCCCGATCAGTATTTTATTATTTTTCTTTCCATATATTTCTACCCATAATGACTCCACATTATCATTTCCCTCACATATATTCTCCCGCAGTGTGGCCTTTAGGCTGGACTTTACATAAAGGCAAACTCCTCCCCCTTTTCGTTTTTTC
Source organism: Spea hammondii (assembly GCA_029215755.1). Lineage (NCBI taxonomy): Eukaryota > Metazoa > Chordata > Amphibia > Anura > Pelobatidae > Spea > Spea hammondii. The sequence goes on from JARDYJ010000002.1 coordinate 115,676,211, forward strand.
CGATCCTTCCTGAATAGACTATACCCCTGTATGTTAACCGCCCAGTCATAGCTATCATCCAACCATGTCTCTGTTATACCCACTATGTCATAATTTTCTTCAGACATTATTAACTCCAGTTCGTCAGTTTTATTGGTCAGACTTCTGGCATTAGTAAGCATACAATTTAGAGGTGTATGGTTTTTTTCCCTATGAAGCCTATCCCTATTAACTATTATAACCCCTCCCTCTGCTCCACCCCCAGGTACATTTATAAGCCCCAGCTCTCTATCTACACTATCTTCCCCTTCTATATTGTAGTTTCCCTCCCCCCCTTTCCCTAGTTTAAACACTCCTCCACCCTTCTGACCATCTTCTCCCCAAGCACAGCTGCACCCTCCCCATTGAGGTGCAGCCCGTCCCTACCGTAGAGCCTGTATCCGACAGAGAAGTCGGCCCAGTTCTCCATGAACCCAAACCCCTCCTTCCTACACCAGGTTCTGAGCCACTTGTTTAGCTCCCTAATCTCCCGCTGCCTCTCTGGTGTGGCACGTGGTACAGGTAATATTTCAGAAAATACTACCTTGGAGGTCCTTGCCTTAAGCTTGCTACCTAAGTCCCTGAAATCATTTTTAAGGACACTCCGCCTCCCTCTCACTTTGTCATTGGTGCCAATGTGCACCATGACTGCTGGGTCTTCTCCAGCCCCTCCCAGTAATCTGTCAACCCGATCCGCGATGTGCCGAACTCGAGCGCCAGGCAGACAACACACTGTTCGGCGATCCCGGTCTTTGTGACAGATCGCCCTGTCTGTCCCCCTAATAATTGAGTCCCCCACTACCAGCACCTGTCTGGTCTGCCCTGCGCTCCTCCTTCCCTCCTTACTGGAGCAGACACCCCTCTGGTGGTCAGAGGCAGTGACTTGCTGCAGTACTGCTAACTCTGAACTAACATCCCCCTCATCTGCCAACCGGGCAAACTTGTTGGGGTGTGCTAGATCAGGACTAGCCTCCCTGGCGCTTTTCCCCCTACCTGTGTATGAGGGAACTCTTTTCAGCAGGAACGTGGGCGGGAATATAGTTCCCTCATACAGTGCGCAGTAAGCTGTGGGCCCGCGTTGGGGGGGGTCAGCCTGCATAGACTTCTGCATGGCCCCGGTGATGCTCGGCCGGCTCCCTGACCAGTGAAATCTGCAAGAGAGGTAAAAGGGTGCAGGAGGGTAAATGGGTGAGTGGGTGAATTAAGGCTGCTAAATGGGCAGTGGTGGTGCAGTTAGGCTGCTAAATGGGCAGCGGTGGCACAGTTAGGCTGCTAAAGGGGCAGCGGTGGCACGGTTAGGCTGCTAAAGGGGCAGCGGTGGCACAAGCAGGCTGTTTTAGGGGCAGAGACCTACCACGTCAATGTATGCCTTAGTATATAGTAATAGGGGTTATGCTGCATTACCGTCAATGTCTGGCTCAGTGTATAGTGATGGGAATTAGGCTGTACCATATCTGTTCAGTAAATGTTATTTATTTAAATTAATAATTTTTCCAGGTTTTTTTTTACAGCTGACATAAAGTTAAACATGTGTGAAATAAATATTATTGCCAAATACTCTAGGTGCGCCCCTGGCCCAAGAAATGCTTTTGGATGCTGCAGCCCGCAGCAGTTTAATTTTAGTTTCAACTATTATGAAATAACTTAATGGATGTGGGATGGTTTTTGCGGCAATTTCTTTTCCGAGGGGGGGGGCAGCATTTCACACTTCGCCCCAGGCAGCACAATGTCTTGGGCCGGCACTGAAAATAGGCTGTCCCACTGGCAAATTTCCTGGTGCCGTCTTTTTTATGCGGCGCAAAAGCATCTCTTAAACACCTTAAACTCTCACTGATTACCAGGTACCGCGCACCCCTTTTTCTTACTCACTAAACTTTTAGCCACATCTTTCAATCTATTTGCTACAACTTTCGCAATGATTGTGTAATCTGCTTCCAATTTTCTAAATCCATTCTCTCTCCTTTCTTAAATAATAAAAAAAAGGACCCCTTTTCTCATTGATTTCCCATTCTCGTATACCCACAATTCCAAAATACATGCAATACATTTCCTTTACCATGACAATCAACCCTCGGATATCTTGCAGTGGTGCCAGGTCTATTTTTTTTTTGGAATACCCTAGTCGTTAAGGAAGCATGAATGCTCACCCACACAACATCTTTCTACCTATTAATAACTATGGTCTACAACTTTTCAGTCACTTCCAATGGCTCTCTTTTTTAAGATCATGGTCACCCTTTTTTCACACCATTTAGCAGCATTTACACCTTCTTAATTGTATTTCCTAACACACTTTGCAAATCTGCCATAAAACCAAGCAACAGTAAAACACACTTGTTTCTTCCTATCCAAAACACAGAGGCCATACCTCCTCGAAATGTTACCAGTTGCATACCGTACCATGCACCCAGCCAAGGTATTTTTCAAACTACTTTTGACACATCCTTCTACATATTTAACCAACAGAAATCCGGCATCTTCATTCCACCATTCATCCTATCTTTCATATTCTCACGTCACAAATTTTCCATATTCTAATTGCAAAAGAACACAAACCACTCTCCTCATAAATCTATCATTTGGTAAAACAAAAAATCACACATACAACGAGATACGCCGGAATAGAGCTTTTATCACCAACGCTCTTTCTTTAAAGGACAAACTTCTCAAGAACCCTATTTTCTGAGGATTCTTGCTCACAATTTTTCCCCAATTCCTATTACCTTTTTTGTTCTGTATGTTTAATAACAAATACTTTAATATCACCAAATTCTATCGGCCATCCACAACATCACAAAAACTTACACCTTCACTTATTCCACTTCACCTTTAAACCACTCACCAAACAAATACTGCCATGTCCAGGAGGCCAACCTATTGGATCTCCATACCTACAATAGCGACACAAGGCAGAAGCAGGATCTGGTTTAGAAAAGGCCAAGACCTTTATTTAGCTAAAGTCACTTTATTTGTATAACATTTTTTTTTCTTGAGACACACTTTGAATTAACCCACTGCATAACAATCTATCCAATCTTATGCAAATCTGCATACTGAACCCAACTAGGGTTCCCATCTTTAAACTAAAGACTGTGACAACATTACGCCCCTTCAAGCGAATACGACCGGTCGTCCGACCGTGAACTTCACCGTGAACATCCTTTTATCCCTTACTAAGGGAGGGCATTAGATTTAAACTCTAACCTCTTTCCAAACATTTCAACCTGCCACTCCCAGTAGACTTTAAACTCCTTCAAGGGACTCCTCCGCCGTCACCAAAGAAAAAACACCCTGCAAGGAAACAGAAAAAAAGGCAAAGGAAAAAATTAGGGAAAGGGTGTGTCGGTGAACTTTCTCTCGTGGTGTTCAAACAACTACCGGTACAGTATACACAGTACTACATGCTATTGACAAATGCTCCATGTAACCAATTACTTACAAACTCTTTCCGCCGCTCCCTGGAATATCTTTCTCAACTTTAACTCTCCTAATACACTGCAGCAAAGGCTCAATCACACAAATAAATATGCGACAGTGGACTATCAGTCAACAATCTATTCACAAAACTTTTAAGTCTTTTATACAAATATTTGATCCAATTCAGTAGTCTACCAGGTACTCATGCAATACCCTATCATACGTTTTTCAAAATTAAACATAGCTGCTGCAAAAGACTGCTTTTTCTCCTTACAATACCACACGGCATCTCTCAAAAACTTTTAATTCTCACTTATTACAGGCACCGCTCACCCACTAACCCTTCAGCCAAATCTTTCAGTCTATTTGCTACCAAGATTTGCTTCAATCTGCTTCCAATTTTCTAAAGCCATTTTCTCTCCTTTCTTAAATAACAACAAAATCATCCCTTTTCTCATTCATTTCACTAATTCACCTTTCTAAGGGTATAGTAAATACATCCAGGAAATCATCCCAAATCACATGCCAAAAAGCACAGGGGAATTTAATCAATAGACTGTCATTACCAGCTGTTTTATTTTTTGAAAAGTTGTGATTATATTCTGCACTTCTGCTATGCATTCCTTTTCAAACATTCTTTATTTACATTTTTCATTTTGTTTTTAATTTTTTGTTTTCAGATACAACATCCTCTGTGCCTCTAACTAAATTCCCATTAGCATCTCTTAAAGCATATTCTCCTTCCCATCCTTCCTTGCATATGCTTTCTCACCCTTCTCAACAATTCAACAAATCAATTCATGCTTAAAATATAATCTGCCTACCTCTTTCTATCATGCAATTCCTTAGCTGCTCTTTAGCTTCCTCAATCTCATCGCGGACATTCAACCCCACATTCTTCAATTAATGCAAATAATCCATTCTCAACCTCCAATTCCTGTGTTCATTCCTTGTCTTATGTGCATCCATCCTCCCCTGTTTAATGAAAAACTGCTTTGACTTAACTTTTATCCATCCCTACCATTTACTCAAAGCACTCACGCCATCTCTTGTAGCACTTCACATACCTAGATCTAACATCCACATCATCTAACAAACAGACATTCAGTTTCCAAACACCTCTTCTAAATTTAGTTTTCAGAGTAAAACGTACCCTGTCGTGTCAAACATACATCACCTGAAAAAGATACTCTGTCATACACCACTTCATTCTCGGTCACACCCGCGGAGACAGAAATAAAATCAATCCTAAATTTCACACAACCTTTTCCACTATAAAAAGTAAAACATTCTTCACACTTTCATACACTCAGCGGAATGAAAGACCAAAATCCTCCTCAATTCCTTTTAACTCTTTCCGTGAACTATCTACACCATCTCCTTCTCCAACACCCATTCTATCTCCTTCCCTAATAATGCAGTTGGAAAGTAGGTTCACTTCCTGGCAAAAACATCCTAAACTGCTTAAAGACTCCTTTTAGTAATCTCCAATGGAGCATATAAATGTATTATTCTGAAGAATATACCGTGATATTTAAAGAAAACACTCAAAGCCCTTCCCTTTTCCACCTCTATTACCCACAAAATAGTAAATAAGTTACTTTTAAACAAAACCCCCACCCAACCGTTCTTACCCAAACTCAAACAAAGGCCCTTAGTCCAAACTGCATACCATGGTGCTTCATTTAAGTCTTTGGGGTTCAGCCAAATTTAAAAGTGTGTCAGACTGCACATTTAATACTTCTTACATTCTGGCGATATGGATGGCCATTCATAAAGAGTTTTGCACGGAGGCTCATTCACCTTAGGTGATCTCTTTCTTTGCGCTAGCTTCATGCCAAGCATTCCTGCCCTTTAAGAAACTCGTGCAGATACCCCCCTTGCGGTCTGACAACTCTGAGAAGGAGAAGGGTGAGAGACCTCTGTCAGCAGAAACGTCATCTTCTATATAAATGCGCAGGATGTCAGCTGAGAGTTTTTACATCGATTCTATCTTTCATCTCCATCGCTGCATACTGGCAACTCCTTGTCCTCGAGCTTGAAGGATGACATCTCCAAGTGCTCTCAAGTCTCCCAGGATCAGAAGTGTCTCCTTCCAGGATCGCGTGGTCTGGGTCCTCGGCTCCCAGCATCTCTGTCACAGTGCACTCGGCACTGTCCGCCTCAGTCTCCTCAACTGCCACAGATGGCATGACACCTGAAGCCTTCTTGGGCTTCCACAACCCACACCTCCTCCTAGTTAGACCTTTTGGGAAATAACTAGGGGCACTGTTTAGGAGCAAAATGCTCCTCAGAATCACATAAGATACAGATTTTTCAATTTGTGCATTCAGAAGCAAGACGGACCACAGATCCTGCAGGAGGGACCAACTGTACTGTCTTCTTTTACCTGTCCAAAATGCTGACAGGTTCAGCAAAACTTGGGCTGCTCCCCAAGGATAAAACAAGTGACCATTTCTAAAAAAAAAAAAAGTTGATATATTACCCCACCAATTCCAATTTCATTCTCCTTTATTCCAGAATTAGCAATTTCCATTATTAGTGCCATATTAATATTTGCGATATTTGGTTCTGGATACATTGTTAGTGTTGGGTACACAGAATTCTTGGGTCGCAATCATATCGTTCAAGTTGTATACCTTGCAGTATTTCCTCATAGGAGCTACCTAGCTCCCCCCTCGCCAAGAAACCGGGACCGGTTCCACCATGGCGTTTTCAGTACATAAAAAGATCTGTTTACTTCCGTGCTCTGTGACTGTTTATCATATTCCCCCAAGGGTGCATAAGCACAGAGGAAGGTGGTAGAAGAATAACAGATTTTGCTTGCTTGTGGAACAACCTCCAGGTGTTCAATTTGAGGACGAATTCCTGGTCTACCACACCAACCCCCAACCTATACAGCCAATGTATATACTGAAGGAGCAATCTAGTCACCTTATTCCCCAAAATATTATTATTTTCATTGCAAAATTTACCACAATGTGCATTTACCGTGAAAATGGGCTTTAAAGATTTAAAGTTAACTATTGAAATAGGAAGGCATGGGTGAAGGGGAACTGAAACCCTGCGGTTGGATACTAATAATGATATACAATAGCTGATAAAGTTTGGGAAATTGTGTTTAATACCATTTTCAGGATCTTAATAAACCATATTTTTTCTCTTTCAAAAGTGCTGGTTCTGGTAGAGAAACTTTTTCCCTTTAATTATTTTATCCATAGGTAAAGCATTACCATGTATTAGTTTGAAACGCCAGCAAGTATACGTATGTGTAATAGGGAGCTGTATATGTATATTTTTGTAGTTTTATACAGATCTTAAACATAACTGCTGTTGATCCTATTACACACAACATGTTGCATACCTAATCCCCCCCACCATTTTTCTTTTTTTTTTTTATAAGTTACAAATATTAAAATAATAATAAAATAAGGTTTATGGAATAAAGAAAGACATTTACATATTTGCTAATCTTGTATGCCGTTAAAAAAATTACACAACGTATAAACAATAATTTTGTGCTTTTTTGAGACAATTTGCTTTTAAACTTATATGTTTGGCTTTGAAGCTCAAATATATATATAGATATATATATATATATCCTTGTCTCAGAATACTTCTTTGCAGTCATAAAGTGACATTAAATTTAAATATTTGTATTTACAGCATATAAAAATACAGCATTAAGGAAAAATTAAAGCTTTTCATCTAGCTCAGACTCATAGGCTTCATTATAAATCCCATCACAGTTAAGTACAGGTTTTGTAAAATGTTTTCTAAATGCAAGACTTAAAGATTTTGAGGAGAACCCCGAGGACATGCTCAAACTGTCTGAGAATATGGACTCTTCCGGTGAAAGTGGAGAGACTTTAGAAATAAGTGTGTCGGGTAATCTGTACGAAAGAAAGAAGGTCCCACTTAAAAAAAGTAAGATTGCAGAAACAATCCCAACAGGAATAGCAGCACCAACTTCCTGGGTTTCTGGGCTAGATGGCATATCATATGTACTTGGAAAAGATATACCATAATTATTTATAACAGAATGCAAATTCCAAGCAACTGGAATTATGATACAAAAACTAGATAGTAAATTGAGGATTCCTCCTACAGTAAACCAGTAATGGATTAGAGTGATACGGGATGATCCTTGATAAACATTTCTTAGTCCACAAGCAGAAAATGCTTTTCCTGTTGCCCCCAGAATGATAGCCACCACCATAAGACCTTGAGCAACAAAAATCTCGACTGGTATGAAGGCGTCTGTGACGCTGAATTCTTGACAGTACATTATTTCTTGGTTTGGAGACACCAGAACTTGACTGAAGAAACATGTCCTCCATATCCCAATCCAAGCAATTCCAGAGGTAATGATGGTGGTGTTAGCCACGTGCCACACTCTCCATTGCACAAGTCCAGTTGTTACAGAACTTAGAATCCAGCCTACAGTAGCAAAGGCAAATCCGGCAAGTTGAAGGTGAGCTGTGTGAGCCAAGTAGGGCATGACCTGGGGATCCTTACTTGTTTCTGCGAGGTCACTTAGCCATGTGCATCAACAAACTGACACTGAAAAAGAAAAGAAAATCACTTAATATGAGGAAATCGGATTCATGCATAACAGAAGTCTACTTATATTCTATTTATGTTTACCCCTTACAACATATACCATGTGTTTTGTAGTTTGACACTTCCAGTTGCCAAGGAGCTAAAGAAACAGGTCTGGACTGTCCATTTGTGGTTTCCACCCTATGGTTATAGTACAGAGAGATTATGTATGTTGTGTATAACATGGCAACTGTTAAGCATGTTACAAAGCTTTGCGAATGGTTGTTGTGTAATTATGACTTTGCCGCTTCTAATGTTTCCTTTCTAAGAATGACAGCTAAATTAATAAAAGCTAATCTGGAGCACGGGAAGAAAGATGAATAACACGATCAATAACTAACCGATCCTTTGACCAACAAAGCTTTTGTCTATTGTAAAAGTGGACAAATCTGTGGGTCCAGATCGGTTACATCCAAGATTTTTTAACCCTTATGTATAGCGTGGAGGAAAGTAGAGAGGGGACATGTGATAGAAACATTTAAATACTTATAGAGGTTTAACAAATTATGGGAAGGAAATGTATTGTGGTGAAGAAATGTTAGAACTAGAGACCATAACCTCCACTAGAGGGTCAGAGGTTTAGATGTAATGTAAGGAAATGTTCTTTAACAAGAGTATCGAAGTGGTAAAGGCTAATACTGTGAGGAAAATTAAACATGCATGAGCAAAAAAGCTGAATCTAAGACAAGGACTTAGAATTTCGGTCTGAGTGTATATATGGTCAAAATTCCCCACAGAAAGACTTCAAAATCATGTGGAAAACCTTCCCAGAAGAGTGGGAGCTGTTATAACAGGGGCCCAACTATATTAAAGTCTATGTATTTAGAATGCAATGTCATAAAAAGTCCCTGTTAATGGTCAGGTGTCCCAATACTTATGTCCATATAGTGTATCACAAACAAAAAAAGAACCTAACAAAGATCCATCACATACACTTTGCACTTATATATTCACACTTTTTAAAGCCCATAAATTATGGACTGAAAGACCTAAATGTATATCTTTCTCCCAGAAGGACCAAATGTCTTGACATTTTTGTTTGTTTCTTTTAGTAAAATAGAAAAACTATTCAGAATTGCAATGATGTTTAATTTGAGACCTGATTTCATTCCAAGATGGAATCTCTTGTTTCTTCCTGAGTCTCACAAGAGAAATCTTAATTGCTAAAAAAAAATATTGCTACCAAAACATGATTAACTCTCAAACAGTAAATTTAGATGAAATAAAAACTGGTAGAGAAGTCAAGAAATATTGGTATTGGTTCTCCTCTGCTCCATGGCACCAACAATATAGACGGGACATACTAGAGTAGAATCTATGAATCTCAGCAGGGATGATTGGTGAAGAATCTTATAATATAATTTGTGTAGGATAATACAATAAACTGCTTTTCTAGTAGAGCTCCATGTTCTATGCCATTTTTTATAAACTGCTTTTCCATGTTCTATGCCATTTTCTAATAACGATAGAAATTTTGAAATACGATTAAATTGAATGCATGTGCAGAGAAAATCATCCAATATTGTCAAGTCTGCAATTAGATTAGATAATAAAACACTTCTAATTTTTGCGTAATTGAAATCAGATCTGGAAAACTTAAATATCACTTGTAATTCGTCAAAAGATAAGATCTGATTATCAAAATGTAAACATTCAAATGTTGACATCCCTGACTTTCTGGTCCCAGAGATCCAAACTATCCATATAAATACGTGAAACTGTAATAGGAGTTGCCCAGGTAATGCAATGAGAGATAGGAACGAGGTTTATACATAGCTTTAATGATGTTGTTTATTATTGGATTCACTATCTTGAGTTTCTTACAGGTATTTATATTGACCTGATAAAACAAATAAGGATTAATTATGTGGCAATCAGATCATTAAATGCAAAGCAAGGCAACATTTTATACCAAGCCAAGAAATTAACAGACGGCTCTCATGGAGTTTATAAATACTTTGGTGGGAATTCTGGTTTCTTCTAGGTAGTTTAAATCTACTGATTGTCTTAAATGTGATCAAATTAATTACTCTATTTGACCAGTTGATATGACTATACTTTAACAGCTCATTAGTGTTTGGGACAAAGTATAGAAATCCTTGGGTTTTTGCTAAATGTAATTTGTGATTTGAAAACATACTAAATTATTTAATTATAGATTATTATCAGGAACAAAAGTTTCTGGAGAGGTAAAGCAAAACATCATACGCATACAAAGAGATCATGTATGATTGAGTGTCTATTTCTATACTCTTAACAATAGATGAATTCCTGATTAGTGCGGCAAGTGGTTCAATACTTAATCCATACAAAAGGGGAGCCAGGGGACAACCTTGCCTTGTTTTGTTCTTAATGTTAAAGAAATCATAATTCAAGTAAAAGAGACAAAGCAGCATGGTTTTACTGCAGGGAGATCATACCAGAACAATTTTATTGAGTCCTGAGGGTGGAGCAGTATAGTTTGATATTAGTAAAGCATTTGATAAAACCACACAGTAAATTAATCCACAAATGGTACATTGGGACTAGACTAAAAAGTAGTTGAGTGGATAAGATGTTGGTCGCAGTTAATTGAATACATTCAAAGGAGGAACGTGCTACTAGTGGGGTTCCTTTTAGGTCAGCCTGAGGGCCAGTTCTATTGCATATGTTTTTCAGTGATATTATTAATGATCTTCAAATCAAGGTAAACCTGTTTGTGGATGACCCGAAGATTTGTAACAGGTTTGACATACTGGATGGGATAAATCGAACATCAAATCATTTATGAAACTAGAGTAACAGACTTATGTTTGGTACATAAACTTTAATGTGGCCCAGTGTAAAATAATGCATTTAAGACAAAAAAATCAAGGGACACAGATTAAATGGTAGTTTACTTACATTTGAGAGCTCTTACTTCTGTCGACTAAAAGTTGAGTAGTCAGTGCTAAACAGGAAGATTTATCAGCAGCAGGAAAAGTGATGCACTAATGCCACTTTATAGATCATTGGTGAGACCTCATATAATACTGTGTCCAGTTCTGGAGGCCATGGCTCCAAAGGAAATAAGAAAATAATTTAGAGAGAATTAAAAAAAAGGTGCCACTAAAATGGTACATGGCCTTACTGACAAAACGTACCAGGAAATACTTGCAAATCTTAATATGTACACCTTTCACATTCAGTTTATAAATAAGTCCAAGAGGCTAGACATACAAGAACTAGATGGCAGAGATGGTAATAAATATGTGGATTAGTCATCTACTAATGCCAGCAACATGATCTGCCACTGGAGCTGTAGTATCAGTAAGTTTGTGGCCCTCCTGGCCCACTAGACACCTGGGAAGTACTACAGGCAAACATACTGTAGTAAAGGAATTCAAGAAAGCTTGGGATGTGTATAAAGTTATAACAATCTATATTTACAAAAACCCATGGCGTTTTGGGAATTTATAGTATATTAAACAGAAATGGCTGCATGAGCAAGACAGAATTCACTAATGAGTGATTTGTAGAGTAGATGTCTGTCTAAAAATGTAATTTTGCTGAACAGTAATTGAATTGAATTCAGAAATGAATTCAGTTGGGCAGTAGGGACTCAGTTAGCTGCAATAATAATGGCAGGTCATGAGATCAAATTGTGGATGCCACTGTGCAATAAACCTGCTACCTGCCCTTGGTCTAAAATTAATTGGCCTTACTCATACCTGGGAACTTCTGGGCTCCGGCTACCCAGAGCCTTCCCTTGCGGGATGCGGCCTGCAGGACTGCACACGTCTGTGGGAGGTCCCGCTGACGTCGGAGGCATTCCCGCTGACGTTGGGGGCGTTCCTGCTGACGTCGGGGGAAACACCCCCATTTGAAGGAAAAATGGGCGGGGAGCGGGGCATGTCAAGACCCCGCTCCCGTGCCCGAAGGATGTTTGTGTCACCTAGTGTCACTTAGCTGTGTTCTTAAACTCTGTACAGCCAACATAAGGTCACAGATAACATATAATTTTACTTCCAGCAGGTTCTAGTGATATTATTAGATCAGTGTTGCTACATAACACTCCAGTGTCACCTTACGATATCTGTGGTTCAATTGATATTTTTGACAGCTATGGATCAATAAATGATGCCATTTTTCACAATAGAAAACAAATGAACCTTCGCAATTGTTTTAAAATTGAGAAAAGGCTACTTGTGGATTAAAAACAGCACTTTTTCACAACATGTTCACTGTGGAATAAATCATGTTTTTTTTCACAAACATAAACACATATGCAAATGCCTTTGTCTTTACCTGCCTGACAAATCATACCTCAATTGTTAATGATTTTATATTTTTATTACACTAGGAAAAATGTGCTTTATTTTGTGACGTGTTTGTTTCCCCATTGGTTAATACTACAGCTCATATTTCATTTTATGACTTTACCTTTTGCAGAGTTTTTACAAAGAAGGGAAATGACTGGTAAACAGTGTGATGATTGCCATAAAATCTTGGGTATAATATACACCTGTGCATAATACGCAAGTATAACTTTAACTTTGTAGGAAAATAATGTATATAATACGCACCCACCAGATTAGGTTAGTGACTCATCCATGTTCAGTGACCTAAATAATTATTAATCATTGATTAGATAACAATTTCCTAGTTTAAAAATGATATATGTATATTAATATATACTGTATTTGCTCGATTAGAAGGCGACCCCCCAAATTTTTAATATCAATTTAGGAAAAAAAGAAAAAGCCTGAATATAAGACTACCCTATAGGAAAAAAAGTTTTTCTAGTAAATATTGATTCACATGTAAACTATTTTTTTCATATTTATTAAAAACTATGACTTTATTTCCTTTTATTTGCCACTCTGCCCCAGTTATGCACATCTGCTCCCCAGATATGCCTTATATGCCACTCTGCCCCCCAGAAATGCCTTATACCCCTATATGCCACTCTGCCCCCCAGATATGCCTTATACATCCATACATGCCACTCTGCCTCCCTGACATGCACTTTAACCTCCTATTTGACACTCTCCCCCAGATATGCGCTCCATCATAAAAGCCCTCAGAGGAAGTGCAGGCATGCCTTTTAACCCCCTATATTCCACTCTTCCTCCCTGATATGCCTTTTAACCCCTACATTCCACTCTGCCTCCCTGATATGCATTTTAACCCTTATATGCCTCCAGAAAATCATTGAAACCCCCCATGCCACACTTACCCCCCAAGTTATCAGTACATCCCTTTACTTGTGACCCGTGCTTCAGACTCCCTGGTGTCTAGTGCGGCAGCCGGTGGAGGTCTGTACGATGCAGACCTCCACTCCTGGTGGCCAATCCTATCGCCGGAGCTTCTATGACTGAGTGCCGGCATCACATGATCTTCCGGTGCTCCACCATAGAAGCCCCAGCTGAATTGCCGACAGCAGCGGAGGTTGTCTGTGCCCACCCCGCAAACGTTCATCGGCTGCGGGATACGCACAGACGCGCTGCTGCTGGCACTTCCACCAGGGCTTCTATGGTGGCTGCCAGAGAGGAGGATCTGAGTCCCCTGCAGCGCTGCGGGGGATGTGGATCTTAATTTTGTTGTTAGACCTCTATTTGAGGTCTGATTAGAAGACGACCTCGAATATAAGACGATGGTTATTTTTCAGAGCATTTGAAAAAACCTTGTCTTATAATCGAGCAAATACGGTATATATATATATATATATCCTGCGACCATGTCCTATATTTGGGACAATTTACCCCCATCAAATCATATATTTTTAAAAACGAATCACACCAGAGTATTTTAAATAGTAGTATTTTACATATGCGGTTCTTACATATAGTACTGCATAAGGGGTAATAATATATTAACTAATATTAGGTCCCAAACAATCTTGGTACTGGTTCCCAGATAGCTGGGCAACCTGGAGGGTCAAGATGGCTATACATTCCCTCGTATATCCAGAAGGTTTGGGGAGGCTTTTAATGATGCCATTAGCATTGTGAGTACCCAGAATCTAAGACATTCTGGCACATCAATTGGGGTCCATGGCTTCTTTGCCAAAAAAAAGAAAAAAGGCTAGTAGCAGGGAACTGCTGGGTGTAAAGGTTAGATTGGGAGAAATTGTCCCCTACTCTTCAGCAGTACTGCCATGGCTGCTTGTGGCAGGGGACCCAGCAGCCACAGAGTCAGTGGCCTGAGAATCTGAGACCAAAAAGGCATACGCCTCCTCAGTGCTATACGCTGAATCATACTAAAAATGTTAAGACAAAAATTAACCCCTAGTAGGTAAAAAAGGGCCATAAGCAAAAAAAATTGCTTATATTTGCTTGGAACTGGATGGGTCTCCTTATGAAGTCATGGCAACGTCACTGGGCAGCTATTTTTAAGTTTTATTTTTTACATTTTCATTATTTTTTACATTTTCTTTTATTTTTTACACATTATATTGGAATTGGATGGTTCCCCTTATGATGTCATGGTGAAATCACTAGAGTGATATTTATATTCATTTATCAGACACCACTGTGTTTCTCATACAACAGAGATAAACAGTGTTTGGAAGTTCTATAGAAGTAATAACTTCTTAAATATCCCACAACTTCATAATCTTTGCATTGTAACTTTTTATACATCTAACAAGAGAAACCTGAAGACAAAAGCAGCCTACCCTATCAAAGTGAAACGTTCTATAGAAAACGGATTCTAGTGCAATTTTTAGGATGTGGTCTTATCATCATTGAGGTAGCTTTTTTCAGGCTGATTGGATAAGCCCACTTTTCAAACTTTGCAGCAGGACCACTTTTACATATATCCATTTGGGCAACATAATCTTCCATATTTTCCCCTGATAAATCTTGCCCTTTGGTTTCCATCTGTCAATATTGTTGTATAGTTTAGCATGATACATTTTTAGATTTCTGACATTGATAGATAGGTTTTGTAAAAAAAATAAAAAAATCCACAAGATATCTGTCATTGGTTAATTTTTCAATTGCATAACCTTGGAGTTTAGCAATCAAGGATTTTTATACCTTTTATACACAAGCACGTTGATGTAATCTACATTCTGTATGTAACTGATTACTGAACATCTTACAGCTTAGTTCTGCTACACAATAAAAAAAAAAGGTATCTAAAAAAATTATAACAAAAATACATTTAAAAGTCACTTACAATTTGATGTGTTCTATCATGAAACCGCTGGGAACTGACCGGGACTGGGAAACGCTATCACTAAAGATTGTTCCACACAATGCGCCTTCAGGAAGTACAATACAGGTACCAGGCAAAAAGCACCGCTCCTTTTCTCTAGCCCACAAAGTCAATAGAGATGTAATTCAGTTAATGATTACCATGACATAGAAATGTTGTCACTTTTATATATGTTTTTTCTTTATATCACTCAGAGGCAAGTAATGTGTGTAAGGATCACCAGATAACGCACGCCATTGTATTTGGCCCGAGCACTAAAGAACAAACAATGCACTGGAAAAGTCTCTCCTCAACGTCATGTGCAATAAAATATGTACTTGCAAAGATATAGAAAGCTGATTGAAAAATACTGTTTTGATAAACTCCAGGAACATATCACAGTGTAATAGTAGTAGTAACAATAATAATAAAATTAATCTTAAGGAGCTTTTACTTCTAGTGTCTAAATGATAATCTTTGTTTGCACATGTTCATTTTTAATAAAATTGGAAAATGAAAATTCAGTTTTTCCCATCGTGCATGCAGATAAGTCATACTTACTTGGAACAGAAGTCTAAACTTCCTCCAATAAATTCCAATAAAAACTAAAATAAGAAATAAAATCTGACAAAAAATAAAGGGATGTATCAAGCTGAGATTGATTTGTGCATTCTACGTCTATCTGTAGCAAGTACATTTGACTACCATGTATGTAGAGAAGCTCAAGTCTAGGTGTGTGTCACCATTGGTGTAATTGTGGGGTTTAAGGAGAAGGACCATGAAGATTAATCCCTACTGCAGCTTTTGTTCTGAGGAGAGAAGGGGTTGCATATCCTTTTGAGAAGTGCAACCCCAGAAGGTGAAGATTGGGGCATTTGGTTTCCATAGTGGCCCCTAACGTGCACTTGGGCACCTGTTATCCTTTTTCTTTTTTGATTCACTGCCGCTCACTGACTGAGATGTAAAGAACTTGAAAAACGGTATGTTTACAAAGCAAATTAGATAAAACCCATCACAACTAGGGTGCCTTAGATATTGTTCATGTTTTCTCTAATAGGGTTGACATACATAACAAGACTGCTATGTGGTATTATTTTTAATTTTCTACTTAATTCACTTTTCATTTCATTGGTCCTGATGGACCTTAATGGGTGTTAACTCTGTATGGGAGACATTCTCCTCATATAATATCCCATAATATATTTACTAATTCTAGCGTACATGTTTGCTTTTCCTTTCCTCTTGGTATACTGGTTAGTCCTGCCAACGTTTCTTCAGTCTTTGGAAAAGTCAGTTTAATATACAGTTGTCCTTGGTTTGACACTACTTTACTACAACTCATAAAACGTGTATACAGTGTATTCTTTTTGTCTGTACTCTGTTCTTGGATTAGGCCTAGAATATATTTTGCTTTCTTACCAGAGGCTCAATTGACTAGTGTTTAGTTTAGACAAATTATCTACCACTGAACAAAATCAACAAAACCAAACTGGTTGGCCACCACTCCTCCTTGAAGCCTCGATGGGTCCTCATATTTCCCTCCTTTGATTTCAGCCAGGAATGGAAGGTGGTGCATATTCCACTCTGCGAAGTGCCGCTCAAGAGGAGGAAGACTAGGGTGTTGACTGTGGCTGTATCTGTTTGGAGCACCTGGTTCACCCTTTACCCAACAATAAACTGAAAGGACAAGGCACCTTGGGCTTATAGAAATAAATGAGTGTAAATATCTGTATTTATATAATTCTTATATAATTTCTAGTATACGTAAAAAAGAAAAAATGCTTTGCTTGCATGGCTAGCAAAACTACAAATATGGCTACTGAGTGAGCTGGGACATATTGGCATACCTACATCATGCTATCTATAACAGAAGACAATACACATATTGCAGAGGGCATCATGGGGTATGTGCATGCACAGCGCTGCAGAATATGAAAATGCTAGTGGGTTAAAAAATGTGCGTAAGCAAAAAAAGTGTTAATAATTTAGTCCAAATATTTGAATTGATTTCCATCCATATATTGTCAGCAACATGAAAAGAAAAATGTCTTGCCTTTCGATGTGCTACATTATCATTTGTTTACAAGTTTTCATGTCTTAATCACATTCATTTTTAATAGAAGTTACATAATGGGCTCTGCTGGCTATCCTGTATCTAAAACAAGACCAAGGACTGATTAAGGTCTGACCCTTTAAATCAATAAAAATGCATAGACTAGATGGGCAGAATGGTCAATCTACCGTCAAATTCTATGTTTCTATGTTAATTTATGTTAATATATGTTAACAAAGACTTCCGTATTTCTTTCTAGTAGCATATTAATGATATACGGGCCTTCAAGGATGCGATAAAAAAATTAAAGTTTGTTTTGACACAAATGAAAAATTAACCATTGGTTCTGCTTAAAATAGTTTCATAAATTATAATCTCCAACTC
Source organism: Spea hammondii (assembly GCA_029215755.1). Lineage (NCBI taxonomy): Eukaryota > Metazoa > Chordata > Amphibia > Anura > Pelobatidae > Spea > Spea hammondii. Next base: position 115,693,846 of record JARDYJ010000002.1, read on the forward strand.
ATTTAGGTCACAAACATGAAAATACAGAAACATTGGGCTACCCCCCAACGTGTCAAACGGCCAAAATGGGGCAATTGAGTTGAGGGGGAATTTTTTTTTTAAATGCAACCTGGTTGCATAAGTGTGCACACCCTTAAACCAATACTCTGTTGAAGCACCTTTTGATTGTATTACAGCAATCAGACTTTTTGGGTAGGAGTCTATTAGCATGGCACATCTTGACGTGGCAATATTTGCCCACTCTACTTTGCAAAAGTGCTCCAAATCTGTCAGATTGCGAGGACATCTCCTGTGCACAGCCCTCTTCAGATCACCCCACAGATGTTCAATTGGATTTAGGTCTGGGCTCTGGCTGGGCTATTCCAAAATGTGAATCTTCTTCTGGTGAAGCCATGCTTTTGTGGATTAGGATGCATGTTTTGGGTCGTTGTCATACTGAAAGGTGAACTTTCTCTTCATCTTCAACTTCCTAATGGAAGGTTTTATGCCAAAATTGCCTGGTATTTGGAACTGTTCATAATTCCCTCCACCCTGACTAAGGCCCCGATTCCAGCGGAAGAAAAACTGCCCCAAAGCATGATGCTGCCACCACCATGCTTCACTATGGGCATAGTGTTCTTTGGTGATGTGCAGTGTTGTTTTTGCGCCAAACATACTTTTATTTATGGCCAAAAAGTTCAACCTTGCTTTCATCAGACCATAACACATTTTCCCACATGCTTTTGGGGGACTTGATGTTTGTTTTTGCAAACTTCAGCCAGGCTTGGATGTTTTTCTTTGTAAGAAAAGGATTCTTTCTTGCCACCCTTCCCCATAGCCCATTCATATGAAGAATACGGGAGATTGTTGTCACATGTAGCACACAGCCAGTACTTGCCAGAAATTCCTGCAGTTCCTTTAATGTTCCAGTAGGTCTCTTGTAAGCCTCCCTGACCAGTTTTCTTGGAGGGACGTTCAGTTCTTGGTAATGTTTCTGTTGTGCCATATTTTCTCCACTTGATGATGACCGTCTTCACTGTATTCCATGGTATATCTAATGCTTTAGAAATTATTTTGTACCCTTCTCCTGACTGATATCTTTCAACAATGAGATCCCTCTGATGCTTTGGAAGCTCTCGGTGGACCATGACTTGCATGAGATGCAACTAAGCAAATGTCAGGTAAATCCTACTAGAACAGCTGAACTTTATTTAATCAGAGTCACTTTAAATGATGGCAGGTGTGTAATGACTGCATCAATGAAGCTGATATTTTAACAGGGGTGTGTAGACTTTTTATATCCACTGTAAAAATGGCCCTGGGGAAATGGGGTTGGGGTGTGACTGAGGGGGTACAGAGTGTAGATTTGCAGCGAGGCATGGGTATATAAGGGGCTGAGGAGAGTGGGCCAGGAGATGAGCAGGACTAGTCTTCTTCCTCTGGACTGTCCATCAGTCTACTCTAGATAGTTATTTAAGTAACTGAGTAGGACTTTTAGAAAAATAATAATTTATTTTATTTACACAATTTCATTTTTGAGCTTTTTTCTGCTGCTTCTATACACATTATTGATCCCACTCCAAGATTGATACCATTAATGTCTTTAGGGACCTGACTTCACTTTGGCATTTTCAGTGTACACAAAAAGTGTTGCACACCAAAAATGTACAGGGAAAAAATTTACTGTACTGCCCAGCATTACATTGGAAAACAATCCATCACCTGTAAAAGGACAGGCTGGTGAGAAATAAAGAATACCGGCACAATCCCAGTAAATGCTTGCCAAAACACACACAGATTGGCGTATTCTCAGGCTATGTGAAAAGCACTTACTTTTATTACTGATACATTATTTGATCATAGCCAAAAGCATCTGTCAGACCATACATAAAACATAAGCTTTACTGACTTTATTCAAATACAGGACATACATTTCATATAGAAGCCATACTATGCTGCAGAGCAGAACATTGACAGCTTCATCAAGTTTATACAGACATTAACCTACATAATGTGTAAGTACTGCACTGTGCAACACAGCTTTCATACATTGATGTCATAGTACAAAGAAGCAAACAAAGTCATGAAAACAGCAAAAAAAAAACCATAAACATTACCAGGGGTACAAAAACTGCGTGATATTATGTAGACTTGTGCATTTGGATTCATACCAACTTGTTTTTTTATCAATCATTGCCTGTTTTAATGCATTCGTACAAATCTCCGATAGCGTGGGGGCGATCCCTGGCGAAACTGCCAAAAACGAATTGCAAAAGCGCCAAAATTTTGTTAGGATTCATTCATTTGGTGTCACGTGTAGCTGCCATTACAAGCAGTTTTGGCTCCATTACAAGCCGTTATGGCGGTCCTGATGAGGTATAGTGGGAAGGGACTGTGTATAGGAGGGTACATATCAATATTAACAAAAGGTAGAAGTAGCCACAAAATAGGTGGTCTCAATGATAGTTATGGCTGTGATTGATGGCTCCAACTGTGGCCAATCAGCATTTAGAAGACAAAGGGCAGTAGCAGCAGTTACAGACTGATGGGAGTTGGAGTGTGAGACAGCGACAGTTAGCTTAGCAGAGGCTGAGATTGATGCTCATTATTCCTATAGAATACTGCAAGTTAATAGTGTATTTTAGTGCAGAAAATGTATTGGTGTGGGGTGGATTGAAGAAGCTGTAGCGTACTACTGTAGTGTATGTATATAATTTATATACCACTTACAGGAAGTGAATCAGACATTTATTAGGATTTGCTTAGTTTTTTATTAAATACTGTTCTGTTCCTGGGTAGAGTTTTATTGATTAAGACAGTTTTCCATTTATGCTACTAACCAAACCTCTAATTTATGGACAAGTTACATTTTTTTAATTATCTTTCTATCCGATCATTTATTTTTTTCATTGATAAATAATTACTGGTGACAAAGCCAGGCATTATAAGATGTATAATATACAGTAATATTGGGGAAATTCAGTCCTGCTCCAAGGGGCATGTGCCTATCATCTGCCAGCGCCTGCCCAGCCCCAGTGCTTTTCTACTACTGATAAAGCCTGCAGCCATGAGGTTGTGGGGGCAAATAAAGGTCAAAACATTGTAGATAGTATAGGCTAGATAGGTCATCAAAAGGTCAGAAGTTATATAGAAAAAAATAATAGAGTTTCTGTAAGCTAGTTTGTGTGTTTTTCGCTGCGTTTTTAGGTGTCTCGCGCTGCCTCGTGGTTGCCTCGTGCTTGTCTCGCGGGTGCTTCGCGCTGCGCTTTTGGCGGGTAACTTAACTATAAATAGAGGCTTTTTGTGTGGCTAGTCTACTTACCTGGCGAACCACTGAGCTATCTGCACTGACCTTGAGTCTGGTGAGCAGTAGCGAGGTTGGTAAGCCGAAGACTCCATGGAAGAGTTGATAAAGATGCGCCCCCCCTATATTATGTATATATTGTTTTTGTCCTTTTTGTCATGGCTTTTATCGGGGTATGGTTACCCTATAGCCATTAGGGTGAACTGTAAGTTTAAGTTATGCCGGCTGGCTTTTAGGGCGGTTGGCAAGTTTAGGTGAATTTAGTCTGGTGCTCTGGGCTTTTGCCAAGGGCTTGGTTTATTTATGTTACATTGGTTATAAAGTTATATAAGTTACAGTTGAAAGTTATTTGTTTAAATAATAAACTAAATAAAAGTCCACGGCCGGATTTATCCAAATACGGTGTGTTGTGTTTTTATTTATTAATGGCTTTATATGCATATATATATATAGGTTTTGGTCCATTATGGTTCATGTCCCTTACAACCTCATGCTGCTGCTCCACATTCACTGTCATTTTTCTTCAATTTATAATGTTTGGGAAATTCTGTCCTGCTCCACAGGGCTGCATGTGCATATCATCTGCCAGTGCCTGCCTGCCCAGGCCCAGTGCCCTACTACTACTGCTCCTGGGAATCAATTCTTATTTTCTCTTTTATGGGGGGTCAGTCTTGTGTCTGTCGGTGTCTGTCCTGTCCTGTTCCCTCCACCACCCCCCCTTAATACCCTTCCTTACTCTGGGGAATCAACCTCTTATTGTTTTAATATTGGGGGGGTCTGTCTTGGGGCTGGATGTGACTGTCTGCCAGTGCTTGGCCTGTCCTGTTCTGTCCCTGCTCTGTGCCTCAATGCCCTTCCTTACTCTGGTGAATGAATTATTGCTCTTGTTTCTAAAATGATGGAGGGGAGATTCAGTCTTTCTGCCAGTGTCTGCCCTGAGCCCTGCTCTGCCTCTGCAGCTCAATTTCATTCATTACTGTGAAGGATAAATATTTTTTGGGAAAATACTCTGAAAGATCAATTAATCAAACTGGTCCAATTGTTGGAGAAACTGAGTCCCATAGAATGCTGATGGATATGTGTATCCATTGGTGAAGTGCTGCTGTTGCTGGTGGTGGTGGTCTTGCAGTGCAAAACCAAGTGTGGATCTCGTCCTTAACATTAAGATGGTGCTGCTGTAGGGGCAAGGTGAGTCCAGAAGGTGTCAAAAACCTCCCGCTTTAGAAACGCCCCGAAACGTTGTTCTCGAAATCAAAACAAAAATTTTATCTGAATTGACTTTGCTTGCCGTGCGCAAGTCTACTGTATATGCACCACCATTCAAGTGTTTGAAGTCACTTAGCTGTGATAACATGAATAAATAAATCATTTTTTGTAAATTATAATTTTCCTGCTTTAAAAAAAAGGTTTAATCAAAGTAGTACATTATCTATAAAAGATGGACCTTGACCGAGTCCACAAATCAGACAAACACTGTCAACATTACAGAAAATGAGAATCGATCAATTACTGTAGCTCTGTAGGTCAACTGTGTGATATGGATATTCTGTATATCACACAGGCAAGTCACGCATGTTTCAATAGCACATACAAGATAATTTTTAACAGAAATAAAACTGTGTATTATCTTTGATGAACAGTAGACAATCCTAAAAATGATTAAAAGTGCCATAAAGTTGTGGGCAACTAAGAAAGGCCAGGATTTATAGCCAGATACCTACAATTACAATTAAAGATGGACCAAGCTGCTGTCCAGTCTCCCTTGTGTCTTGGACAGGTTCCGCTCCTACGCATCCCCAATCTCAGCATATCCAGCTTGGTGCAAACATAGCCTGCTGTATCATAGAGTAAGAGGAACTTCATCAGTCTTAATAGCTTTGTATGAGACTGGAGTCAAGAACCCTTTTATGGCCTCCTTGAGATTATGTATTTATATTCCAACAGAACTGGGAAAAGGAGCAGCTCGGCCACAGTTGGGTGCAGTCTTTTTCATTTACATGCATATTTTTCTCTGCTGCATAAGCCCTAGTTAGACATGGACAGAAAGTACACACATGACTTAGGTTCGTTAGTGCTAATAAATGCTCATTGGTTCATTTGTTAAAAACTTTGGCCTCCAGTTCATGTGCATGAGGCTAACAGTCGTTTATGGTGTAACCATCCAGGTGTCTTGGATAAGGTAGGAAAAAGTATGACAAGCAGCAGTCCCTGGGGATGGGCCATCAACATTCAGAAGAGGTACCGTATATTCTGGCGTATAAGACGACTTTTTTACCCGAGAAAATCTTCTCAAAAGTCGGGGGTCATATTATATGCCGGGTATACTTACCGTACTTACCGAGCCGGACTGGAGAATCACGTATCTCTAGGGGAGGGGCGAGCGGAGAAGCCGCCTCCCCTGGGCCGGTCTTCAGGGCCGCGCCGAGGTAGCTGAAAGATCGTGATCTCCCCAACTAGCCCTGATCAGCGGGCGCCCGATGAGCAGGGCTGGTTGGGGAGATCACGACCTCCCTCTAACTAGCCCAACATTAGGGAGCTCGACGCCTGGCACTTCAGACCTAGGCTTACGTGCTCCCTAATCACTACGCTCCGGCTATTGATGCCGAGCGCGGGGATGACGTCATGTCCCGGCGCGCGGCATCAATTGCCGGCGCGTAGTGATGAGGGAGCAGTAAAGCAGAGGTCTGAAATGACAGACCTCAAGCTCCCACAACTGGATGGAAGAAAGAAGATGAGAAAGGTAAGAGATGGGGAGAAAGGGGTGTAAGTGTATGTGTCTATATGTTGGTGTGAGATGGTCAGTGTATGTGTATGGTCAGGTGTGTGTTTGTAAGCTGGTGTGTGTATAAATATATACCGTATATGTATATATATATATATTGTGACAAACCCTATAGCAGGAGGGCCATACATGTCACTTTTAGGGGTCCTAAGCACAGTCCTCTAGGGCAATCAGTCTCGGAAGCACCAGCTTGTAACAAAACAGATCTTTATTTTTAATTGCTGAAACCCCAAAAACCAAATCATAAAAATAAAACCTAGCTCCCAATTGGAGCCCTCTCTAACTGAACTATGCTGGTCCAGACTGACCAGCCTAATCACCCACTAACTCAACCTCCCAGCCAGACCCAGCTACGCCAGGCTCTGGAAAACCTCCCCCAGACAGCACACAAAATGTCCAGGCTGGTATTGCCTCACTTGGCTCAGGGATTGTCTTCTTCAGGGCCTCTCCTTGCCCTGGGAGCACAGGGAACTTCCTCTTCCCCCAACAGTCTCTCTGAGTATCAAGCTCCAGGGGTTTTTAATGTCCAGCACCTGTGCCTGATGCCGGTCCCATAGGAATCCCGGACCGGATCCTGCAGATTTCTTGCCTCCTGGAAAACCCGGCATGGAATTTCCACAGCATGGGGAAACGGAGCACTGGCCCACCCTGCTCTCCAATTGCTCCACCCCAGGGACCCATATTTATGATCTGGATAGCACCTGTACCCAAATGCCACACTAAGCATCTCCCTGGGGTTTACACTGTCACAATATATATATATATATATATATATATATATATATATATATATATATATGTGTGTGTGTGTGTGTAAAGGCAGGGGTGTGTGGTGAGGGCAGTGTATAAATGTGTATGTATGGACAGGCGTATGTTAGTATATGTAGATATATATATGTGTGTGTGTGTAAGGGCAGTGTATGTATGTACAGTGGGGCAAAAAAGTATTTAGTCAGCCACCAATTGTGCAAGTTCTCCCACTTAAAAAGATGAGAGAGGCCTGTAATTTTCACCATAGGTACACTTCAACTATGAGAGACAGAATGAGACAACAAAGTCCATAAATCACATTGTCTGATTTTTTAAAGAATTTATTTGCAAATTTGGGGCTGTCGCTGGGCAACATGGACTTTCAACTCCCTCCAAAGGTTTTCTATGGGGTTGAGATCTGGAGACTGGCTAGGCCACTCCAGGACCTTGAAATGCTTCTTACGAAGCCACTCCTTCGTTGCCCGGGCGGTGTGTTTGGGATCATTGTCATGCTAAAAGACCCAGCCGTTTCATCTTCAATGCCCTTGCTGATGGAAGGAGGTTTTCACTCAAAATCTCACGATACATGGCCCCATTCATTCTTTCCTTTACACGGATCAGTCATCCTGGTCCCTTTGCAGAAAAACAGCCCCAAAGCATGATGTTTCCACCCCCATGCTTCACTGTAGGTATGGTGTTCTTTGGATGCAACTCAGCATTCTTTCTCCTCCAAACACGACGAGTTGAGTTTCTACCAAAAATTTGACCATCTGACCATATGACATTCGCCCAATCCTCTTCTGGATCATCCAAATGCTCTCTAGCAAACTTCAGACGGGCCCGGACATGTACTGGCTTAAGCAGGGGGACACGTCTGGCACTGCATGATTTGAGTCCCTGGCGGCGTAGTGTGTTACTGATGGTAGCCTTTGTTACTCTGGTCCCAGCTCTCTGCAGGTCTTTCACTAGGTCCCCTCGTGTGGTTCTGGGATTTTTGCTCACCGTTCTTGTGATCATTTTGACACCACGGGGTGAGATCTTGCGTGGAGCCCCAGATCGAGGGAGATTATCAGTGGTCCTGTATGTCTTCCATTTTCGAATAATTTCTCCCACAGTTGATTTCTTCACACCAAGCTGCTTGCCTATTGCAGATTCAGTCTTCCCAGCCTGGTGCAGGTCTACAATTTTGTTTCTGGTGTCCTTCGACAGCTCTTTGGTCTTGGCCATAGTGGGGTTTGGAGTGTGACTGTTTGAGGTGGTGGACAGGTGTCTTTTATACTGATAACAAGTTCAAACAGGTGCCATTAATACAGGTAACGCGTGGAGGACAGAGGAGACTCTTTAAGAAGATGTTACAGGTCTGTGAGAGCCAGATATCTTGCTTGTTTGTAGGTGACCAAATACTTATGTTACCGAGGAATTTACCAATGAATTCATTAGAAATCCTACAATGTGATTTCCTGTATTCTTTCCCCCCATTGTGTCTCTCATAGTTGAAGTGTACCTATGGTGAAAATTACAGGCCTCTCTCATCTTTTTAAGTGGGAGAACTTGCACAATTGGTGGCTGACTAAATACTTTTTTGCCCCACTGTATATGTCTGTGTATGGGCAGTGTATGTGTATGGACAGGTGTGTGTAAGGGCAGTGTATGTGTATATATGTGTTTGTAAGCTGGTGTGTACATATGTTAGGGAGAGCTGACCCACCCAATCTAAGCAGGCTTTGTATACAACAACCAGCCAATCACCGGTAAGGTACAGTGCTTGCCGTGATTGGCTGGTTGTTGTATACAGGGTAGAGAGGTAATCTTATACGGCGAGTATAGCCCAAACTCTATATTTTAACTGCAAAAGTTGGGGGTCGTCTTATACGCCCAGTCGTCTTATACGCCCAGTCGTCTTATACGCCGGAATATACAGTATATGTTGCATATAAATGCTCTGAAGGAACATAATTTCAAAAGACAACATTTTCACAATCACGTGAGGTTATGTAACTTTAAAATATTCTCATTTGGGGTAATGTATGAAAAGAGGTCTTATTTAGCTTCTAACTAAATGCTCCACTCAACAGGAATATTGATGACTGTCATGGAGCTGGATAGTCCAACCGTCTACCTCCGATGATTTGTGCTCCCTTAGCCTGGGACAACACACTCTTTCCCCGGTTTCCCAGTCACTAGCCGAGACTCGGTGTAGGGTATAACCAAAACCCGCCCCCTTAATTTGCCTTCCAGAGGCAATCGGGTCAGTAGAGGCATTAACAATACAATAGGGGTCCCAACCTCCATTATCTATTACTGGACAAAATCAGTTCCAAGGTTTGGCGGGGGTAAATGTCTGTAGTGGTGGAACTGGGGGGGACAACATAGTAGTGCACCATGGGGTGGGGGGTCCTGACATTAAACTAAAACAAGGGCTGTCACTCCCTAGTTGTCTGTCTGCCAGAGATAATACCCTCAGCAAGTGATGAGATGATATACTGATGGGGGTAGGCACAGAAGTCTTTACAGAGCCGGGGCCCATAGTCGGTAGGGAGGAGGCTTGCTCTCAGGCCTCTCCAGTGGTCCCAGTGATGGAGGGTTCCGTCATAATGACTATAGTAATAAGACCACTTTTAATACTGTGTACTACAATGGCTTTACGTTGGGGAAAGCCTCCATTGAATTAGAAACTGATTAGAAGAGTTATATGGGATTGGATTGTTGGCATTTTTCTGTTTTCCATGTTCCTACTATTAACTGATGTTTCTATTCCTGTGTGTGTACTTTGGTTATGTACTCTATGGGAAAATCTATAATTGACCAACCTCTTAGCTCAAATACAGATATCAGGGTAACACCTCCATGGCTGATGCAGGAGAGGCTTGGCAGTTCGCAGCCTATAATATTAGTATATTAATAGAATATTAGTAGACCAGAGTTTATATAAAAGAGACAATAATTTTTTCAACAAAGTAAGTAGGCTGGTACCCCCTATATTCACTTATTTCAACAGATTGGAAGCCATATAATTAGTGGATTAGCTGACCGGACGGTTTTGCAAGCTTTCTAGATAATCCAAATGTATCCTTATGTGCAGGGAAATATAATCTTTACCATAATAATATTCCCTAGATGTATCCTCAGTGCCAGATAATATGCAAAGAGTCACAAATCGCGTGTGTCCTTTACTATCTCTTCTCTTGGCTGGTATTATAATGCATTTTCTTCATTCATTAGCCCTAGGCTAAGGCGTTTTAAGTGAGAAACAATACATAAAAAGGTGTATTGAAGGATCTATAGGCGTTCCACAGTAAATTTACAGGCCCAGTGTGTGTGTGTGTGTGTGTGGAGAACAAAAAGTGTCCCCGCAATGTACACCAACATATTGAGCACCATGGCAGACTAAACTGGGGGGCTCTGAAAATACCCGAGACGTCTTAACCTACTCAGCCTTACGGCCAGAGGACAAGACCTACAGGACACCAATAGGCATCTGGAAACAATACTGCTTTGCATTCACAAAAGTGTAAGGTTTCCTAAGCACTTTGTGAATAGCAGGGGAGAAATGTTTATAAGGGTTATTGCTCTTTTTGATTCCTTACCCGCTGCTACATGGGCTCCCTCATTTGCATATCCAGCTACTTTATACACAAGGTTTGAGCTGTTCTTGTTCAATGTGAAAAGATCTAAACAACATCATGTATGTGTATTCACAGTGGTGTAACTACAAGGGTCGCAGCGGTCGCAACTGTGATGGGGCCAAAGCCTCTAGGGGCCCTGGGCAACCCCTTGTTCCTGTCTCCTCGTGCCAGCTAAAAATTGTCCAGAAAAGGCCCTTCCAACCAGGTGAACTGGCACAGGGACATAGAATCATATCGGGGTCACGTTACGTTAATTGACCCTGGGCACAGACAAGTTTTTTGGGGGGCAATGATGGCACAAACAGGCTGTTTGGGGCCAAGGTGGGACATGTTGCTTGGTGAAGTTGGGGAGCCCCAGGGCAATTTTAGCACCATGGCCGTGTGGTTTCTAATTACACCCCTGTGCATTCAGTGTGTAAAAGAGAAAAATATGCAAATGAGGGAGCACGTGTAACTATGGGTTAGGAATCCAAAAGTACCTTTATGTTTTGTTCCTATAAACTTACCATATGGTGGTGTCATGTGTTGGAGCAAATATGAATGTCACGTTTGCCCATATATTTTATTGGTCTGTAATTTTTTATGGTAAGTGCAACCATATCCTTACCTTCCTAAAACATTAGAAGACTGTTGTCTCAGGCTCATGTTTAACAGCAGATAAAAATAGAGCAGAAATAAAGTAGGGAGTATTCTGTTGTATCACAGTAAATATTTACAAATGTAGGCTCTACAGCAGGGGTGGGCAATTAATTTTCCCATGGGGCCACATGAGAAATTGGAATGGTTTTAGAGGGCCAGACCTCTACAAACTACAAACTCCGAAGCCTTGTCCATTTTGTTAACTTATGTGCTGTTTAATAAAGTTATTCAAGCCTACATCATTGGTAGAGGTGCTTGAATAAGTAAGGCCTGAATAACTATTAGCACAGCACAGAAGTGAACAAAATGAACAAGGCTTCGGAGTGCATACCGTATTTTTCGCTCTATAAGACGCACCTGCTGATAAGACGCACCTAGATTTTAGAGGAGAAAAAAAAGGAAAAAATATTTTGAGCTAAAAAATGGGCTAAAATATTTATTACAATAACTGAATAAGCTATGAACACAGTAAGACACACACAGACACAGTAAGACACACACAGACACAGTAAGACACACACAGACACAGTAAGACACACACAGACACAGTGAGACACACACACAGACACAGTAAGACACACACAGACACAGTAAGACACACACAGACACAGTGAGACACACACAGACACAGTAAGATACACACAGACACAGTGAGACACACACAGACACAGTAAGACACACACAGACACAGTAAGACACACACAGACACAGTGAGACACACACAGACACAGTAAGACACACACAGACACAGTGAGACACACACAGACACAGTGAGACACACACAGACACAGTAAGACACACACAGACACAGTGAGACACACACAGACACAGTAAGACACACACAGACACAGTAAGACACACACAGACACAGTGAGACACACACAGACACAGTAAGACACACACAGACACAGTGAGACACACACAGACACAGTAAGATACACACACACAGTAAGACACACACACACAAACACAGTAAGACACACACAGTAAGACCTCCCTCCCTAACCCCCCTTCTCAGTATCTCCCCTCTAACTCCCTAACCCCCCCTTCTCAGTATCTCCCCTCTAACTCCCTAACCCCCCCTTCTCAGGATCTCCCCCCCCGCCCCGGTCACTTACCTTAAACTCCTGTGTTGGAAGCGTGAGGCGTTTGTCTCGGGTGCCGGCGCTTCACTGCTGATCGCCGGCGTCTGACGTCATATGCCGGCGCCCAGCGTAAAGCGCCGGCACCCGAGACAAACGCTTCCAACACAGGAGTTTAAGGTAAGTGACCGGGGCGGGGGGGGACACCGGACTCATTGGTGAGTCACCAGGACACTCTTTGCGGGCCGGTCCGAGCTATTCAGCGGGCCGGATGTGGCCCGCGGGCCGTGCTTTGCCCAGGTCTGCTCTACAGGATGATGGGGATTTTCACTAGTGTAATGTTTCACTACCTCTTTTAAATTTTCCACTGTGGTGTGGGCTGGAATGAAGTGCACATTTTGCAAATCTGTTGTTTTCTGATTATAGGAAGCCACAAGACATCTCTAGTGACATCTCCCCCATGCCTCTGGTCCACTCTGATTTGTAGAGTATTCCCTTACAGCCTTCTTAACATTTTAGACCATTACGAATAGGTCAAGGACTGCAACGTTTGGGCTGCTGTGATCATTCTTGACCAGGAGAAAGCTTTTGCGAAAATCAAGTTTTTATTGAATTTTGGGTAGGGAAAAGTACAAAGCTTGATATTACATCATGGCATGGGTCCTTATCAGAACCCACAATTACAAAAGACTGAGTTTACCACACATCCATGCCCTTGGCCCACTATGAGCCGAGGTGACAATATTGTAGCATAATAACACAGCTAAGGGAAGAAATAGGGGTCAGGGAAGGAATGGGAAAAGAGTAGTTGAAGGGAAAAAGGGGGAGAAAGGCAAGGAAAGAAAGAAAAAAGTGTGTTGCAGAGCAGGAAGAAGAAAAAGCACAGAAGAAGAAGACAGAGCCCTCCACTTACAGCAAGGGCCACAGTGTCAAAGGAACCTCTCAGGTAGTACTTTCCAAAGGGACTACTGTGCTATAGGGGTGAGAAAGCATTTAAAATCATCGTCACTGCGCCAGTAGAACCATGCAGTGTTGTGCTTCTCCAACTGATTAGAAATGCTAAGGGACATCTGTTCAAAGGAGCGGACCTTCCTCTACCTTATTCACCCAATCCCGGAAAGATGGTGGAGTGAGAGACCGCCAGCGAGAGGGGACCAGGACCTTAGCCACATTTAGCAGATGCTTAACAATAGATCCTTAGTGTGAAGTGGATCTATTAGTGTGGTGCAGGAGGTAGTATGCAGGTTTCAACGGCAGGGGGGAGTCTGATCTTCTCCCACAAGGGGCGAATATGTTCGCAACTCCACCAAATATGCAGTAGCGTTTTCCGCTCTGCCCGAAGCAGCAGAACAGTCCAGTAAGCCTGGGTTCATTCTATGAATCAGAGCTGGAGTTGTGTACCAAAAGGCGAGTAGGATAAAGCTTTTGATTGTTGGCAGGGCCCTGCGAAGCTTTTGCTAAGGTGATATGTTCTGTTCATACACTGACCTTATTTACCAAAACATTCTTGAGTTGGTTAACGGTTTCTGCTTCATTTGTAGCACCAAAATGGACACAGTAAAACACCCAGTCATGTTCCAAGGGCAGCATACCAACTTTGCGGAGAACCCTTAAGCACAATAGTGCATGCTAGGTGGCTATGCAGATTCAGACACTGCCCACAGTACATCGTAGCAAAAGAGACTTCACTACATTTGTTCTGGCAATGTCCTTTTGCACTGGCTTTGCTAGGATCCTTCGGAAATGAAATCAAGTAGCCTGTGGGAGAAAGTTACTCTCCTACCACTCCTGCATAAACATCTTTTCCCAGGAACACAGAGCGCCATTGAAGAAGCTTGTTGCGTTATGCTTTGCAGGAACCACCTAATCCTCAGTAGGGAACAGGTCACTGTTACAGTTTGATCACAGACTTGCTTAAAATTACTCCATCATTGATAGTCCCAAGGAGGAATCCTAACCTCCTGATCACCTCAAACAAAAGGCATCATATCTGCCATATTACCATAAGTTTTGCACCTGTGGAACGGTTTACTTTTTTTTTTTTACAAAACATATACTTTTATTATGTATAAATGATTGTCAGTGCCATGCCGCAACAAAGTAGAGTATTTACAAACTTATGAGTGTATTAATGTCTAAGGTGTACTGTGACTGGACACACATAATGCCTGTATATATATATATATATATTTGGTGAGGCTGTTCGTTTTTTTTCTTGTCTATGAATAAACTCAACGAAGCCATTATGAATAGGTAAAACATATAATGACAACATTGCATGTTATGTATTTAGTAGCAGCACTGTCATCTGTTCGCAACACCACCCGCTGGTTCCTTGTATAGGGGACTGTGTTGCAACCAAGACAATCTGCGGGAACCAGCCTGCATTATATGATTCCTGTCTTAATTATTTAAGTCACTTTAATCAGCCCAAACTAGAGGGACATGCAGACAGTAGACGGGGCAGATCTGCAGAGTTCATCTTCTTTTGGCTAAAATAATACATGTTAAAATACTTACAACATATGTTAATATGCATTCAGCGTTGGTGGAGCCCTGTCAGATTAATCGTACACATTACACAATAACTAGAGGGTCAAGTGCCCATGACTAAGTATGGAAAATGGCTCAGATAAGGATCTATTTATAAGTTAATACGTAAAATCTTGTAAATACAAGAGTCAAGAAATGATAGGTCACTCCGTCAATTATGGTGCAACCTGGTACGCAGGTATCTACCATAAAACAATTAGAAGCATTGATTTGCGAAAACATAGTTATGGTTTCTATAGGCAGAAGGGTTTTTAGTTACATCATACATTTTAGTTAATCGCTAATTCACAGCAAGCTTATCTGTAAATTATTTATAGTAAATTGACCTATAAGCATAAGAGTATATAGCACACAGTAAACTGTTTTGTATGTGTGGTTAGCAGTGGTACAGTTTACTGCATAGAATAGTTACTTGATATACTGGATATCTTATTGTCTATTTAAGTTTTGTATACACAACTTGCTTTTAAATTCCAACTTTTGAATGTCTTGGAAACCCCTGTTTTTTTTTTGGGGGGGGGGCGGGGCAGTATTTATACCCCAAAAAAACGTAGTGTTTTACTGTAATTGTTTATATATATATATTTATTTACAGCTTTTTTTAACGAGGTTTTATGCACACTGGGGAGGATTACTGAGTAAACTGGGAGAAAAGTAACCCCTATTGAAATTTACCTCACGACTTCTCCATATTTACCACACTTTCTCCAGTTTTGGCTCTAAACGTATTTACCATTTTTTAAACGATATGGGTGCTGTTCCACTTAAGACAAAATATTAATTACACTTTCTAGTATGTTAAAAAAAATAAGATCTGTCATTTTATTATTTCCTGTGAAGGTTTAATTACATAAAAGCACCACAGAAGCCTTTCAGTTTATACTGAAACAATCTATCAGTGCTTGTCACAATTAAACTTTCCTGGGGAAAAAAAAAGGCACATTTTGACATTGCAGAGTTATTTCTGCAGAAGGGTTTGGGCATGTAACAGCCCCTTTAAGAGAAACGGCTCAGGCCTTCAGTGTTACCGTAGTAGACCTGTAAGGCAATGAAGTCTGTTAACTGGGAGTAGTTGCCATGATAATTCAGAGGTTGTACTAGGACGGTGAGCATGACATGGGGTTGTAGGTTGTTATCACATTTACACATACTTCTTTCCGGCTATGAATGACTATGATGGATTGTTGCACAACTTGAGATTCCAGATCATCTAAGGACTGCATATGATTCAGAGGAGTCTGTGACAACAACAAATGCTTAACGGGACAGAAGCCACCCCAACGGCTCCTGGGAATAATAGAACAGAACAAGTAGATGGTGCATCACAACAGCACACACATCACAATGGGATATGGGGGATCCTTGCCGAAAAGATTAATTTCTTACGCAGATAACTTTTAAGATTGTAAGCATGCGAGCAGGACTCTCTCCGCCTAATGCATTGGTTTGTCTTAGTCTGTCAATTCTTGTCTTGTCGTACACCTTGAATTTATGTATTGTATTAAGCGCTGCGTAAACTGTTGGCTCTATATGAATAAAAGATAATAATAATGATAAAAAAGTCCTATCTTAGAAGATACATGTGGACAGAATGATGTCAGAAATCAGATATCCTAAAATAGGATTTTCCAAATAATTGTTCCATAACATAATTCATCGTATAACCTGGTTTTATTTTGACTTTTTTGTTACTTGTATTTCTCCAAGAGAAATAAAGACAACAGCATGTTTCCTGCTTCATAAATACAACCCTCAGCTGGTGCTGGCGAGAAGGAAAGGGAAGTAACAATTCGGCTTACAAAAAAAGATGATGTATACACCATCACTAAGAGATCCAATGTATGGTTATTTGATCTCTTTGCTGCTGGACCATGAACACATTTGTACTGTACAGATAAGAAACATATGCTGTTCTAGGTTAACATGCAGTATATTTAGGAGTACATCTTCCAACTGGATTTAAAACTTTACATTTCATTTTTAAAAGAAAGATTAAAAGTGTCTACAGTATCGAGAAAAACTGTACAGTGAAACATAAAAAAATTAAATATAGCATTGGAACAAAACCAAGAAATTATTGCTAGTGGTTAAGTATTGTCACTTTTTGTGACACCCACAAACATTAATGGTGCTATTTGTTTGCACATTGAGTAAATATAAATCATATAACGTAAGGTTGGCCAGAACTCCACTTGTGACTACAAAGTCCCTTTACTTGAATCGTTCTGGTGGAAGGCTGTCGGTCAAACATTTCAGTTGCTCTTCCCCAAGTTTAATTTTATCTTCCAGTTCTCGTTGTTCTAAAATTAGAGCCGATTTCATCTTTACAAAGTGTTCGTAATCTGCTAAATTTTCCTCATTAAGGTAATTTGCCAAAATGTCGAACACTGTGCGTTCTCGACGGTCTAGGTTTTCCTTCAGTTCCTTTGCATCTTCATGTTGTCTAGTCAGTAACTTCCGTTTCTCCACTAGTGTTCTCTGAAGAAAAAAAAAAAGAAACATTAATTTTAGCCAATTATTTAAAAAAAAAAATCAGAACTCCTCAGTTTGTGTGACGCTGAAAAGTCCACTATATACAGACACACACTCTTCTCCATATTGATTTTATTCTTAACAATCTTCAATCTAATCTTTGTCATTACCTAAACACGTTTCTCTGTGGTGAACTACATAGCCCATTCCTACAAGGTATGTATATGCTCTGGACATAAGTAGCTGGGTTTATAATAGGGCTGAAACAACTAATCGATAAAATCGATAATAATCGATAATGAAAATCGGTGTCAACGATTTTCATTATCGATTAATAGAATCGATTTTTATCGATTATAAAAATTCTAATCCAACCTCAAACAGAGATCGGATTATAACACTAGAATCCAGATCCCCCGCAACGCTGCAGGGGACCTGGATTCCCCTCACTGTCGGCCTGTCTCTCACTTCCGTTTCTCTCCCCCTCCCATACACCCCTCTGACTCCTCCCCCCTCCCATACATCACTCTGCCTCTCTACTCGGTTCCGTTACTGACTTCATAGAAGCCTCAGCGTAAGTGAAGGGCAGTAACGGAGGCTGTCTGTGCGCATCGTACAGACCCCCACCGGCTGACAGAGGATCATCCTCTCTGTCAGCAGGTGGGGGTCTGCATCGCACAGACAGCCTCCGTTACTCACCTTCACTTACGCTGAGGCTTCTATGAAGCTGCAGTGAAAGTTCCTGTCAGTAACGGAGCCGGGTAGAGAGGCAGAGCAGTGTATGGGAGGGGGGAGGAGTCAGAGGGGTGTATGGGCGCCACCGTCCCATACACCACTCTGGCTCCTCCCCCTCCCATACGGCACTCTGCCTCTCTACCCGGCACCCTGGTGTCTTGTGAACCTCTGTGGCTGACAGGAGGCAGAGTGGAGTATGGGAGGGGGGAGGAGGCAGAGTGGAGTATGGGAGGAGGCAAAGTGATGTATGGGAGGGGGAGGAGCCAGAGTGATGTATGGGTGGGGGAGGAGCCAGAGTGGAGTATGGGAGGGGCAGAGTGGTATATGGGAGGGGGAGGAGGCAGAGTGGTGTATGGGAGGGGGGAGGAGGCAGAGTGGAGTATGGGAGGAGGCAGAGTGGAGTATGGGAGGAGGCAGAGTGGAGTATGGGAGGGGGGAGGAGGCAGAGTGGAGTATGGGAGGGGGGAGGAGGCAGAGTGGAGTATGGGAGGGGGGAGGAGGCAGAGTGGAGTATGGGAGGGGGAGGAGCCAAAGTGATGTATGGGAGGGGAGGAGCCAGAGTGGTGTATGGGAGGGGGAGGAGCCAGAGTGGTGTATGGGCGGGGGAGGAGCCAGAGTGGAGTATGGGAGGGGCAAAGTGGTATATGGGAGGGGGAGGAGGCAGAGTGGAGTATGGGAGGAGGCAGAGTGGAGTATGGGAGGAGGCAGAGTGGAGTATGGGAGGGGGAGGAGGCAGAGTGGAGTATGGGAGGGGGGAGGAGGCAGAGTGGAGTATGGGAGGGGGAGGAGGCAGAGTGGAGTATGGGAGGGGGGAGGAGGCAGAGTGGAGTATGGGAGGAGGCAGAGTGGAGTATGGGAGTTGGCAGAGTGGAGTATGGGAGGAGGCAGAGTGGAGTATGGGAGGGGGGAGGAGGCAGAGTGGAGTATGGGGGGGAGGAGCCAAAGTGATGTATGGGAGGGGAGGAGGCAGAGTGGTTTGGGAGGGGGAGGAGCCAGAGTGGTGTATGGGGGGGGAGGAGCCAGAGTGGTGTATGGGAGGGGGAGGAGCCAGAGTGGTGTATGGGTGAGTTATAGTGGTGTATGGGGGTATTATGAATTTCAGGGCATATAGGGGGTATAAGGCATATCGATATTAGGCATATCAGGGGGGTATAAAACATATCTGGGGGTAAAAGGTATATCAGGGGGCTCAGTTGCATATCACTGGCATATAAGAGGTATAAGGCATATATGGGGGCCCAGTGGCAAGCTGGGGGTCAGATGTGCATAACCGGGGGCAGTTTGGTAAATAAAAAAATTTTAAACAAGGCTTTTTTCTCATAGTTTTTATTAAATATGAAAAATAGTTAACATATGAATTAATATTTACTAATAACTTTGTATTTAAACCTAGTTTGAGAAACACTGTGTTTGGGTTCTTGTAGCTTTTATTATTATGTCAGTAAAATAAGAAGGTGAATAGAGAGAGGCCATTGCAATAAAGAGATGAAAGTGTAAATTGTACGTTTTTTATTACATTATTTGAAATTGAAAAAAAAAATTTTTTTATCCGATTAATTGATTAATCGAAAAAATAATCGGCCAACTAATCGATTATTAAAATAATCGTTAGTTGCAGCCCTAGTTTATAACTAATTAATATCTCCTGTTGGAAGCAGCTGAGATACTGCTTTTGGTGACCTCTTTTTTGTCATTATTATTAAACAAATAGAAAGAATAAGACTGGATGTTGAATCTTGACATACTATATATTTGTTTATTCCAGCCCCTCAGCCTGTCAACCAGTTTTCTATAGAAAAACTACTTACCCTTTCCTCAGGAGAAGCCGTTTCATCCAAGTTGTTAAGGGCGTTCTCCACCCGAGCAAGACGTCCGGAAAGCGACAGCAGAAGGTTCACAATTTTCTCTAAATCACCAATGAACATCCGGAACTTGTCAAACTCATTTGGCTTGCAGACCTCTTTTACGATTACTTCAACCTCCTCGCCCAGAGCGTTGTTACACTGGATGTCTTCTAGAAGAGTTTCCTTGGCTTCACGGAGAACCTGCAGCTTTCTACTTATGCTGTCTATCAATTCTTGCTATGGAACAGAAGAGTTTAAAAATACCATTAATAAAAGTGGAACAACTGTATAGCAGCTAGATTCTTTAACCTCATAAATGTTCCTCTGAGTATGTTAGCTGCTAAAAATAATGTACAATACAGGAAATTAATGACTACATCACTTGACTGTTTAAACTGCTCAGTTATTGCCGACGCCGACATTCTGTTGTAGAAAAGGTGGAGACCACGCAGGTGTGTAGATCCCCCCCCCCTTCTTGCAAAGGCGAACGCTTTTTATAATGCTGTTTGTGGCAGTGCAAAGGTCATCTATTACAAAGGCAAACAACAAAGAATAAGCTGTGCCAGGAAAGGGAACATTTCCGGGTTTTTACAGCTCATGCGTCAAAACTTTCATTTCTGGCTTATAGATTTCCAAGGTTGGTTAAACTGTGTCCCACATTCATCACGGTCATAATTTTTAATGTAAGATACATAATACGTCGAACATGACAAACTTCTCTACCTGTTCCCATTAGAACTTAAATAGAGGAGTACTGTATCATCACTGTTAGTGCGCCCTTGTGTTGCAATTATTTATCATCACGTGGCCTCGTCCTACGAGCATGCCAAATGGGTAATAGGTTTTTAAACATATTTTAATATGGAAGATGAATTGGTTTCATGTCCTAGCAAAGACTGGTGTGCAGACACTATGCTTATCGTGAGAAGGACCCTTTTCACTCATCTGTATTTTGTCTGCATTTGTGTTACAAAGTAAATTCGTACTTTGAGGACCACTCCAGGTCTTACAGTCCCCAGTTTCAATTTAGTTTCGACTGTGACTTGAAAAGTTTGCATTGAATTCTCAATTGTAAAGCAATCAGGAAGAGGAATTTGGATTCCCACTGAGGTTGGATTGGGCAATTTGACCGTAAAGAGATTTGACAATACAGAGATGATATAATCTCTGAGTTAATCTTGAGACCAACTCATCTCTAGGTAAATAGACCACACATGTTGCTGATTTATGACATCTTAACCCTACTAAAACATTCCATGCCTGACACATCATAAATTGCATTACTGAACATAGACTCCTTTAGATGATCCACATTTCTCTTGTGTAGACATGTCAATGGCCACACTTGAAATAAATGAAAATCCAGCCCTGTTACTACTGCTATATTAAAATAATTTTTCTCTACAGAGAACAAGGCGATTTTATATTTCTCTAGGCTCAGGTCCCAGTTTGCTGGCATCAAAACTTAAAAAGAGGAAATAATTAAGCAGGTGTTACTATTAAATATCTGTTTTATCACCAAGTAAGATCCGTGATTCTGCAACACAGACCTCAACTACAGCTCGCAAATCAGATACTGCACGTTCTTAACATAAAATAAGAACTGAATCTCTTTGCTACCTGTGTGTTGTGAATTTTGACCGAATGTACCATATGGTGCTGCCATGGGTCCACAAACCAACACAGTTACAGGCAGATCAAGGCTAATTTTAGTCAAATGCAGCTTCTAAGAAAAATAATGATGTGGATGAAAAGCTCTTTTAAAGTACTTTGACAAATGCTTTGCTTGTTAATTTCAGGATTTTTTTTTATTTCTTATTATATTGGCATGTACAACAGAGCCTCTGTATAAATTATTTTTATAGGTGGCAAGGAAAAAGAATACCTTTGTGCTAGCTGGGTCAAATTAGATAAAGGATTACTGAAAATAAAACTTGTCAACAATTCGTCAAAATTTAACTATTTTTGTGATTGCCTTATTGCACTGGGATTCTATGCCACCACAATCTTATGTTACCCATTGTGTATGAAAAGAATGGGGAGTATAGTCTTACATCTGCCGTTTTCTGGTCACATATGAACTGCCTTGTACAATGTGCTAAGGGCATTATAGTCATAGTCAATTACTTACACACGCACCCTCCTCAATGTATTCATATGGCTGTGTATCTTACAAAATCCTTTTTTTTTGTTGCAGTTTAAGTCATAGTTTTGGCTTCATAAATCCCCCAGTGTCTTATATATTCAATCCTTAATTATATGCTCAAAGTTCAGGAGCGTTTATAAAACTGAACACGTTTAGACAGGCATCAGTACTGTGCAGATTTGGCAGAAAACAAATATCAAGCTTGCGTAAGAATGATTTATATGTCATATTCCAAGGAGGATGTTCTCCAAAACAAGAGTGACTGGTTTCCCGTCTGGCAAGAAACAAATTCATGGCTAGTGGAATAACTTTCAGTTCAGGTGGAACTATAAAACAATGGGGCTGTGTATCAGTAGACTACCCTACACCATAAAATAACTACTATCTGCTGATGGGAAGGCCTTCACCTGAGTTCAGATGGACTTGGGGAACGTTCATCTTGGTTATCACATTGTGATCTGCCTCTGTGATCATTTCTCCATTTGGTGGAAACAATTCATTTTCAGAACTAAACCACACATTGAATTAAAGCTCTTTATGCTTAATGAATAATTTTGAAAGCTGCTAGGAAGATTTATTGCAAAAAAATAGGGCTTAAGGATATATTTTAAATAGTTTATGAATTTACTGCTTTATGTCACAAGTTTATTTTTAATAGCATTACTTTCTGGAAGTCGGTTGTAGAACAGACAATTAGCTTCCCGATATGGAGTATGCCAACTGTTCTAGAACAACGCATTGGTAGTCAGAGAACTGTGGGAAGAGAAGCCAATATAATGATATAAGGTTGTTCTGGTCTTGATGCGAGTGGTGTGTGTGCCAGATTCCTCGTTACCAGTGTTGTATTCTGGCCTAGGCGAACAAGGTCTATGTGTAGGGTGGCGCATCTAGGGGGAGGAAGACCCTCTGCCACAAAGGAGCAAGCCAATCTCCCTACTGGGCTATCAGGCTCCCCATAGTGCCACTGCTCAATAGGGCAAACTTTTAAGCAGAATGAAGTACTTTAATATGCATTCTTAATTGGTGGGATGAATGCAACACTAGACTGTTCTTTTAATGTTCAGGAGTAAAGGCAAAACAATCTTCAAGGCTCTCCAAAGGAGCCCAGACGGAGAATTCCTAAATCCTCTAAAGAACACAGCGCTTCATATCCTTTTTTTAAGACTAAGAACGTCAAACACGCATATGCCCTTTTAGTTTATTTTATTTGGAACACTGCAACAGCACAAAGGACACCACCTTTTAGTCACCTCCATATTTACACGGTTTTAAGTTTCGAGCCCAAAGTATAATCGCCTGTAATTACATTTCTACAGCAGCTGTCCCCAGTTTTATTTTTGTTTTTCTACTAGGAAGAAAGCCTACTATTTAAAATACCACAACAGTATGCGTTTGACAAAAAAACAAAACAAGCATTTAGATTTTAAACCATCCATTTAAATCACTAGTCCACGCGTTCATTATACAGTGTCACCGTTTAATAGAAATGGCACCAGAATGGCGCTTTATTTGCAGAGAATATGTGCATTTAATATTGTTTCTATAGTGAATGCTCCAGTTCTGCCTACACACACTAGTTGTAATTACACAACTGAAAAGGTACTTTGCTGTATGTCTGCTGTAACTGCTTGATCATAAAACATGCATACACAAAGTATTATGGCAACCTCTTTATAGTAACAATTTTAAGGTTGTTTAAGCAAGGCCATCCTCACCTTTTCTTTCTATAAATGCATACTGTTACACACTACTAGTTATGTCCATGTTATATTTGTTATACCTGTTATGTCTACCTATTGTACAGCGCTGCGGATTATAACAAAGGTATAAATCAAGAAAGAATCAATGAAACAATGCATTTCGCACAGTGCCCTCTACTGGCCACATTAGTGTGGCACTGCTAATACACAACAGATTGAGGCTCACTTTCAGCACAAACGTACCTTTTTCTCAGACAGGTCCTTATCCAACTCGTCCTCGGAGCTCTCCTCGGGGTGCTGCTGCTCCTGCATGTCTTTCATCTTAATGAGGAGCTCGGCTTTCGGGGCAGACGTGCTGTAGTACGCAGAACTGGTTGTCAGAGAAATGGCTGCTGTCGCATTCTGTTCTTCTTTCCTGTGACAAGATAGGACACAATCAAAACATGCATGGGCACTAATATATTAGGGTTTCCTCACTAGCACCGTCTGTAGGTTATGAAGTATAAAGAATTACAGAATATTTTACTGCAGAGACGTGTTTAGTATGGCAGCCGTTGCACAATGTATTCACTTCAATCTCATGACTCCTTTTAAAGCTAGTAGCTCTTACTGGGAAACAAAGCTAGAATGAGGAGAAACACGTTACTGAAAGAACAAACAAAATTTGACCCACTTTGATCTGTTCTGAAATATTTTGTGTTCCACCCATGTGAGTATATGTTAAGCTTTTTTCCCCCTATGTCCTTGGCAGGTTACCATTAAAAGCACCGATTATCACATACCACAAGACTGGCGATGTACTTTTAGACATTTACGGTATTGAAACGAAATCTGCAGGAACGTTAAAAAAAAAATCTATCGGATTTCAAACACAAATTGGTACAATGTACAGTGGTACAGAATTTTCTCTGTATATGGCCAAGTTAGCAACTTGACATTCTGAATAAAACAAATAAACCACAAATTGAATATTTGTATGAGACGTGACACATCAAGGCTCAGATATCTGTAAAACACAACCAAAGCAGTCCTGCTATGGAATGTGTAACACGGATCAGTAGGCAGTTTAATCTCTTTCAATCACTGCCATCAGCAATCTACAGCAAGGCAGTTAGCGATGGGTTCCACATAATAATATGTTACAACAGCAACACAGAATTTGATGGCAGAATAGGTACCTTTCCCATCCATGTTTTAATTTCCTTACTATATTTACATCTACCACTTATGTGGCTGTTCTGATTATCTACCAACCAATAAAAAGGAACGCCATTTAAATGGTTTTACAACAGGGCTGCATTACTTTAGTCCCCAAGGGCCGCAATTCTGCGCAGTTAGCCGAGATGCCTGTGCTCAAGCTGGTATGTCCAAAAATGGTGGCCTGTTGGCGGCCATGCAGGAATGGAGTTGTGCAGCCATTTTTTTATAATAAAAAAAGAGAAAATCAACTGTTTGTCTTAATGTATTTCCTTCCAATGGGTAATGTCTGTGAGTCTGGTCACTGCCCTATCCTGATTATCTAGTACATCGCTGTGCCCTGGCTATTGAATACATCCAAGCATAACTGCCCAAGTCGACATGGTGAGGTCAAGTCGACATGGTGTACAGCGCCATGGGGCAAGCGACATAAGAGTGCGCCCACGAGGAAAAATAAAAGGTAGCGTGATGGTAGCACTCAACAATGTCATCTATGATTTCAACACACAGGGATTATTTAAACAATTATATAATTGCTGCTTTTTTTCAAGGGCATTCTATGAAAAGCTTTTATGTGGGTTTAGTACTAATTGTGCCCTCAATGATGCATTATAGCATAACGACAAAATCACTTTTTCTAGTACATAGTTCCTAGGTAGCCATGTAAATCTTATGCTCCCATGCTACTGAAACTTGAAGTTTACATTAGAAGATTGAATTTTACTTTTGAAGATCACTGGAGAGGATACATGTTTTTTTTGGTGGGCCCTCAGCTCCCTTTCAGTCACTGAAGGATCTGCGTTAGCAAGTTATCCCATTAAACAGGTATCAATTAGGGGGTGATCTAGAGGCTGAGCTTAAAGCAACGTGGGCTTTGATATAAAGACTAATAAGGTGAACACAAATTATATATACATTAAAGTGTAACATGCGAAACTGAGTGCTTACTTCTCATCAGGAGGTCTTGGAGACTGGACTTTTGGGTGAAGCTTCCTGCGCTGCTGGGCTTCCTCTAAAAGGTGCTCATCTTTTTGAAATATTCCTTCCATTAAGTCCATTGTGGTCATCATTTTGGTGTTAGGATCTAAAATGTCTGCCAGAGACTTATCCTTGCCAACAATTTCTCTCATCAGTTCCTCCGACTTAAAGTCAGCATAAACATCTTTGCTCCTCGAGCTGCTAGATGGAAGGTGAGACGCCTTGTTTTCATTTGTGTTTCCTACAGGGTCCTGGGTTAATTGATTGACCTCAGGATCTGGTTCATGTCTTGTGTATGCACAGAAGCGGGAATAGGATTGCTCAGATGTGCTAAGAGTCTTGAGTTGGTCCTTTGCAAGTCCCGTGGGTAAGGCAGGAGGTTCAACTGCACTTAGCAAGTTGTGTCTGCTTTCTTTCTCTGCATTGCTTTCAGAGTGAACAATCTTAATTGGGACCATTTTCACAGTGGTATTGTCAATCACTCGCTCAATTCTGGAAAAGAGATGATCAGATAGTTAGATGATGCACAAATATACATTTGCATATTTCTTGAGCACATGTGATTGGATACTGCATACGAAAAAAACAGAACGATGCAGTATATTAGTATACCAAACTTTTTCAGTTAAAATAATAACAAGGTTATTGGCCCAATGGCATACAACTACATTTTTTGGAGAACTATACTGTATACAAATAACATTACTTCATAACACGGAGGATGTTAAATAAAGTAAAAAAAACCCCAGATGTTTTAATTTAAGCCCTGTGCGGCCGCAGACCCCTAAAGCCGGCCCTGGTGGGGGCTTCCCGGCCCCTTAGCGTGGCGGACCCGGTCGCAGTTGCGGCGGGCTTAAGGGGCCCTGCGTTAATGCGGCCGTAGAGGCCGCATAGGCCCAGTCAGTTCGGTCCTGACTGGGCCCATTTTAAGGTAGGGGCCTGGAGCTGCAGCTCCATCAGCCCCTAAGTCAATCTGGCCCTGCCGCGGGCCCGGTCACTTGCTCCGGCAACAAGGTAAGTAGGGTGAGGGAGGGGGGTGCAGTGAGAAGGGGCAGAGAGGGGATACATATTGAGAAGTGGGGAAGGGGGTACATAGTGAAAAGGGGGAACAGTGAGAAGGGGGCAGATAAGATGAGGAGAAGGGGTAGTGTGAATGCATATGAGAATGAATGAATAAATGTGTGGATGAATTATGTGAATGCGTATGACAATTAATTCATGTGAGACTGCATTAATGAATGTGTTAATGATTTGTGTGAATGTGTGAGTAAATGCAAAGATGGTACATGAAGGGTGGGCTTTAACAATAAATAAATAAATAAATAAAAATGGGCTGCTCAGGCTTAAATGCCCGGGCCTATTTTTTGTCCCAGTCCGGGCCTGTGTGTAACCAATTAATTGTAAACACTGTAACTGATTCAGTAATAGAAAATATCATAAAGACATGTAAACAAAGCAAAACTTCAAATAATACAGGAAACATATCATCAACTTTGTTCATCACATACCTGGATACATCCTCAGCCAAAAGGGGAGGCTTGTCTGTTAATTTTTGTGGAGCAAACTGAGGTGAAGGTGATCTCGATGGTTCCATCCCAGGTTTTTGAAGATAGCAAGACTTTGAAGACACTGTGGTTTGAGGGTCAATATGCTTCTTCTCTAGGTTCTGCTCATTTTGTGATGACCGAGAAAATTGTGGATCATGTGAAAGAACATTTAGATTTTTATCAGGCGGTACATGAATTGACTGAGATTTAGTGGAATCAAACGTGTTTGGTGAAACAGACTGTATGGTTTTTCCTTGGGCTGTAAGCAAAGATTCTGAAGATGTAGTAAGAGAAGATGTAGAACCGTTCTGACTCCAGTATTTGTTATCCAATTTGGGTGGAGGAGGCCTTTGGGGAGGAGGTCCACGCCTTTTGTTCACAGAAGTCTGATCCTGCCACTGGTTCTCTTCTCCTATATGTGAAACGGCCCTGGCTTCTGGTATGGGAACAGCTGAATAGCCAATATCTCTGTGTCCTTGATTTACATTTTCATTCACAAATCTATAATCGCTGGGCAGGGTCCCAGATCTTGCTCTGCTTTCTTGGGGTGTACTTACAGTTTCTGTTATCTGAGGTGCTTTACCTGGAGGTGTCCACTTATGCAAATAATTGTCTTTTAATCTGGAAGGGTCCTCCACATCAGCAATCCTGTAATAAAAAAATGTGTTACATTACTAGAGAGCTAAACTCCATGAATGGAATTTGAACTAAAATCATGGTCATCAGTTAACACAGATTACATATTGTAATTATAAAACTAGGATTCTATTTGAGGGACTAGTCACTCATAATGATGATATGATGATATAATTTGCAATGTTAACTGGTAAATTGGTACCATACATGATAGTGTGCAGGATCTAACAGGAACACCATGCAGAGCGGATTAATCAAAATGTAAAAAAAAATGGTATAAGTAAGACTACTTCTGAAAATGAATGAGGCTATCAGTTCTACATTGGTGAAGTTGTGAGTGGTGAAGCTCTCCAGCTGTGGCTAGACTACTAAGTCCTTCATTCTTAAATTCCTTATCATTGATTCATCATGTATATAGATGGCAGAGGTATTTGGGCTTGGAAGAACACCATGTCTTTTACACGTAGCAAAGCATTACAAAAATTCAACTTAAATAGTCTTGAAAGTGCGCACAGCGGACCAGGCAGTGCTCAATGCTTTATTTGGTTAGCTTGAAACCAGGGAGAAAATACAGGCTTCTTTAACTCTGACATTCATGTGAAAGGAGCCACCCAATGGCTATTATTAAACCAGGTTAGCACTTTGATGCAAGATTGTTATATTGTGTGGTTATGGCATTGGCAGATCCAATTGCCAGTTTCCAGGAGGTGGCAGGGTTATGTAATGTTGCATTGCGTGACCCCCCCAGGAGCAGCACGGCGGCTTGCCACGTGTGTCTTGGTAACCACGTGTAAACAGGCGTCTTTGTCTGGGTATGTTAGTGTATGTCGGTATGTTCGTATATGTCTGAGTGTCTTTGGGCGTGTTAGTATGTGTGAATATGTGTCTATGGGTATGTTTGTGAGTATGTCTGGCTATGTCAGTATGTTTGGGGATATTAGTGTGTGAACATGTGTCTTTGGGTACGTTAGTGTGTGTGTGTGTGTGTGTGTATGTCTGGATATATCAGTATGTTTGTGTATCCGAGTATATTAGTGTGTGAACATCTGCCTGGGTATGTTCGTGTGTGTGTGTCTGGGCATGTCAGTATGTCAACATGTGTCTTTGTCTGGGTATGTGTGGGCGTATGTATTTTAGTGTTGAGTGTCTTTGTATAAGTGTGTCTGATTGTGTGTTAATGTGACAACTCCTCCCGAGGTCAGCGTCTGGATCCGCCCCTGGGTAATTGTACTTTAAAATTGTGGGCACTTTAAAAACACCTTATTGCAATAATGATTTTATTAATATTATTACAGGCACTGGTATTGTGCGGCAATGGACTTTGAAGGAAGCAAATAAGATTAAAGTATTTCCTTATTATTTTTTTCGGACTCTTATTGAGAGAAATCAAGGCACTATAGTTTTCTACACTTTTTTTATTATTTTAAAAGCATTTTGATTGCCCTTGGCAAATGGAATTAAAGATATTTTGTAATAAAAGGGAAGGATGAAAGATTGAAGGCACACAGGATAAACAGAAAACTGAAGGGCCAGCTTCCAAATGCTAATAGAGGAGTAATCATCACCCCGAAGAAAAAGCAAATAGTGTCTCTGACTCCGAGCAAATTTTTTTTTTAATTTTTTTTTAAGTGTACTGGTAATCAAGATTTTATAGACAGGTGCTAATAATTCCAACATTGCCTATTTCTGGGCCAGATTACAAATTTTCCACCATCTCAGGGGTTAGAAATTGGCCCAGAGCCTAATACCCTACAGCATAACAAATACCATTTAAAACAAATTGCGTGGAAAGCTCATCAGCCCCCCAATAATTCAGATTGTATATGCTACTTTAACACATTTATTGCTGCCTTAAAAGGAGGTTCTAAGGGGCCTTAATTTGAAGCCATATTATTAACATAAACAGCGGATTTATAGGCAAAAGAGCATGTATATGAACAAACAGAGATTGTATATGATGATGGAAGGGGAAGAGATTGTCTTTATGTCTCTCACTCTGAATGCTTGAATACATTATGTTGGGTGTCGATCCGTACAATCTGCATGTTTATGCATCATGACAAACCCCAAAGAAGGGAAGATAAGTCAGTTGTTTGGAAAATGATAAGTCACACCAACTGTTCTGCAACACCAAGTATAAGGGGTATTTTACATCATTAAATAATTCTTTTTGGACATTCAGTAATACTAGGAATGATGATTCTAATGCTTCATTTAGTTATAAAAGTGTTAAATCCAGCAGAGTAAATTGAAAAAAGTATGCGTTTTGAGAGAAATATGGGATTATCACAGATTGTATTGGATGGGGAATTATAGTATAGGACCTGATGAAAGTCTAATAAACAGACTGAAACGTTGAAACGTTGATTAGAAAACTGCAGTTTCTCGAGTGATTATTTAAATGTTTTTGGATGTTTTATGTTTTGCTGTTGCAGCTACCTGGCAACGGGCTAAAAAAGTGGAGATTGGTGTTCAATTGTTAATTTTGGACTTATATATATATATATATATATATATATATATATATAATATTGTTATTGATTTTTGTTGTCTAATTTTGGTGTGTTACTTTTAATAAAGTATTTTAGATTTTTTTTCGTTGTTTTTTTTTTGGTTTTGGCAAAGTGAATGCTGAATTTTCAGTTTCAGTCCAGAATTTTGATTTTGGTGCATCCCTACTATATATTAAGCCAGTCACTGACGTTGTAGGCCTACACCACATCAATGTTTGGCTTAGTATATAGTGATAGGGGTTGTACTGCAGTATTGTCAGTGTCTGGCTCAATGTATAGGCACACATTGACGGTGGTACAGCATATATATAATGATAGCAGTTATGCTGTACCACCGTCAATGTGTGCCTCAGTATACAATGATAACAATTATGCTGCACCCCTGTCAATGTTTGCCTAACCATAGAAACTATGCAGTTTTAAGTGTGTGTGGGGGGTGGTGCCTCATACAGGATCTGCCACAGGTGCCAAATACTCTAGGTACGCCCCTGTGTCGTGCGGCAGTCAGGCCCAATGGCCATGCCTCAGCTCTTCGTCCCACGTCTTAAAAAGGGGTGGGATGAAGAGCTGAGGCACGGCCATTGGGCGGCGTGGTGTGTGCACGCCGGACGCTTTAATTTCATTAGGCTCCGGTGGAGCGACTGCCGCACGACGGCCGCTTTCAATGTCGCTCGCAGCCTTTTTGGTGGCGCAATGGGCCACTTGACTAGGCTGCCAGCCCTCCCCTGTTACAGGGTATGGATTTACTGTGGTTAATTAACTGAAAATGGACATTTTTCATCAGCTGGAAAATTACAGGACATCTCATCTAAGCCCGGTAGATCCCAACTGACTACCAGTCAAATAAGGCACAGATAGGCTTTGGATGAACATGACTGGTGTTGTCCTAACCTTGCCTCATTCACTTTGGTTAGTGTATTGTCTCGTGTGGTGGGGTGGGACAGCACGCCTATGTTACACAATGAGCTTCAAGTTGTTCTAATGTGGCCACATGGTGGCTATCATGAGGGTCTTTGCTGAAGATCAGAGACTTTCTTCAATTGTCCTATGATCCCTATTGCCTGCGAAAGTTAGGCAGTGCCGGAAACAGGACAGAGCCTGATATTAATGACAGTCCTGAAGTAAAAGAGAATTGGGGGCTAAGCTTTTATTCCTTGTTGAACAATGCTTCCTATTTATCTTATTCTGGAAACGTTCAACATCTTTGGCATGAAAACCGCTGATACTGCCTACTATATGAGCCAAATTAAACTGCTTTTCGATTGGCTGTTACATGTTGCCTCTGTTAGAAGCAAGCACCTGTAAAACACCTCCGGGAATTCACTGTGTTATTAAAGAGTCACCTGCCAATTATACAGCTCATCTGACGTCTCACCAAGAACATCTTTAAAAACAGCATATATGTTGCATAAAAAATATAAATTGCGTATAAGTTTAATGAATGAAATCATCTGTTGCCAGGATTTGCATACTTATTGATCCCCGTTAAGTTATTCCTCAGTTCTTTGGAAGCAACCAATTTTAATTTCTTTTTTTTTGTTTGTTTAGCAACAGATCTAAGCTTGCGTGAGGCAAAACGCTGTCAAATATTTGTCAAAATCAAAAATGCAGCTAGTGAATTCAGTGCTGTGAGAACTTCCAAAGGTTGTGTTAAATTCAAGCCTGAAGTGACAGAGTTGTGTTGTTTATGTTTTTGTATAGGGTGGTTTCATTTGGTGCAGAGTTAATGCAGGCAGCGGTTAATCCACCCTGTAGGAAAACAGAAGAAGGAATGATATCCCACAGCCTTGTGTTTAATGTGATGCTTCGAGAGTCCACGTAAACACCGCATTCTGCAAGCACAAACAAACCACGATGCCAGAATGTTTCCAAAAGCAATCAGCGGTGAGGAAACATTGCATAACTGTATCCATCCTCACGTGACACAGCAAACAGGTACGTGTTATCCGACTGTTCACGCAAACATGCAAGACACCACCGATTCAGTCTTACTACCCAGAAAGGAGGAAAAGAAAGAAGATCCGCTCCGTCCACACCTGGAAATCACAATACGCATACACAAGGATGAGAAAGTTGGTTCCTAAAAAATTTAAAGTTCTCATTGTTCTTCTAAACATCCAGAAAAGATAACATGAAAACATGTCTTAAGGGGTAAAAATTCTACAACACAGATGCTGGACTCCAGATCCCAAGAGCTGTGGACAGGCCAAGATTTCTTGATATAAAAATTGTTGTAACTGATTAAATCACTTATGCTTGGGTATGGATACACAGAATTCCTGGTCTGCCTGCACGCCTTGAGGTCTGAAATCTAACATCACTTTTCATAAAAAGAACCTGAAAACATTGTCACAACAGACAAAGCCATGTTTTGGTTGGTTTACTTGACATGAAGTATGCATGAGCAACAATCAACATATATGTTTCAAGAGAAGAGAGAGAATGTGAATGACAATGAAGAAAAATTATACTACAAAGTGCTAGACAGGGACACCAGACTGGTTTCCTTGGCAACTGATCCACATAGAAGTTTCTACAGTTTCCATGGCAACTGGTCCACCTATAGAAATTTGTCGCAGAATTGCTCTTTAAGATTATTGATCTGCATTGCAAAAATAACTGTTCTAGGCACTGTTGGACAGATACAAATATTGTATCTGTCCCACATATCAGGCAACCCATTTTAAACATGTCATCGGCTGTATAGGAATCACAATAAAATATAGCAACACAAATAAAATAAAAATAAAATAAAGGGAAGAACCTGTATTTACAGAAACCTTTTGTATGCTTAACAACAGACAGGCTAGTACAAACGCTTATGGACACTTATTTCCCTTTAAAAAGATTTCCTGAAAAATATCAGTGTTTGTTCCATTACAAAATAATTTAGAAGTGAAAAAAATATGAGATCAAATAAAAAAATAAAAAATGTCTAGAGGTTAAGATGTACATTTAGGCCATATCAATTGTTGACATTCTGAACTCCACTTCCGCACCAATCCAAAGACATTCCAAAGATCTCTACTGCTGGTATCAAAATGGGTTCAATCTAATCACCATTATTCAGGGCCGCCTTTAATATTGATTGGACCCTGGGCAAGTATTTACCCTAACCCCTGCACTTCCTAGCATGCAATCACGCCCTCCACTCCAACACCAAAAAACTAAAGGACTTGCCACACTGACTCTACAGATGTAGACTGTCAGCACGATATTTCCTCCTTCTGACCCTAGCCTGACTCCATGCGACACGTCCTCACGCTATACAATACTATGCCAATCGTATAGCAAATGAATGGTGCGAGTTCGGCAAGTGACCCGGAAAGGAGTGCGAGTCGTGATCACCACCCTTGTGGTGCCCCCTTCACCGTCATCACCACCAGAGCAAAACAGCACACATAGGACTTGCCCTGGAACTCATATTGCACACATAGGTCTTGCCCCAGCACCCAGATTGCATCCACAAGACCTGCCTAGCACCCACATTGAACACATTGGAGACAAAGATGGCAAATCCTAACAGCTTGTCTGTGCCATCTCCGTCCAGAGTCTTTACTTCCGGGGGTCTCCAGGTGACTGTTTTCCTCTGGGCTCCGTGTCTATCATGCCCACTCCCTGCCTATTTCTACTGCTTTCCATCCACTTCCTTCCCAAAGGCTTTTTGGGGCTATCCCTCCCCCTACACAAAGTCATTCTCGCAGAATTGGGCTGCTCCTGGAATACCCAGGGATGCTTCTTGCATGTTACTCAAATAAAACATGTTGTCTAAGAGCTAACACTTGCCAAAATGAAAACTCAGTAGAAAAGTTGTAACAAAATAATTACACACCACATATAAAATTGTTTTGTTGCCCTGTCCTTCTAAACAGTTTCTCTAGTAATTTATTTTTTGGGGCAACTTACTTTTGACAGTGCCAGACTGATATCAAATAGCACCCCAGGCGAATGTTGTCTTTGCAACACCGTCAGTGTCCCGGATACTTAGAATGCTAATGTAGACAGACCTCTTGGGCCCACCACAACACACTACAGAATCTTCTGTTGCACCAAATCTACTTCCACACATTAGGGACATATTCTAAGGCAACAGCCAGCGCCTACCTCCCTGGCCTAGGCACCCCCGGGAGTTGCCACCATGACCGGCCCTGGTTTTCGTCAGGGTGGCGCTTCTAATAACACTACTGACATTTCATTGCCTACAACGATATAGTCAGGTAAATGATCAAGGCAATGAGATTATATATATTTATGTATTGTAAAGCATACAAGCACTGGTCATGGTCAATTTGGAATACAGATTATATAAGAAATTAGGCTTCAAAAATCTGGACCATATTTTTTAAAGATTTTTTATGGTTTTGGAAGCAAGTTTGGAAGTGGCAAGTTTTTAGTTGTTTAAGGACACCATAGAGCTTTCCAACTTAGAATGTACTATAATTATTGCTTAAATAACTTCATGAAACAGTCAATTTGAAAGCTTGCTTTATTTTAGAAACAATCCAACAAGCTTGTTGTGAAATATCTGGTCATAATGAAATCTGAGAATACAGTAATGTCTATAGAATTTTCCATTTCTAACTCTTAGTGCTCAGTAAGGGAAAAATATCTACTTTATACCAATAAACAGTGATTTATCACTTCTTGTTCGTTTTTAAATGGACCCTCCAACCATCCTAATCATTCTGCAGAATCTCGCCTCTTTCTCTGCTTGCCCACCAGGTCCTAGACTTTGGCCATATTTATCTCCTGCTTGCATGCTAACTGCCAGCCAGCTCCAATGAGTTTCAGGGGGTCTAATGAGACCCCCTCAAGTGCATGTCCAGTCAATTTTAAAGAAAATGCCTTCTTGCTATTGCCAAAAAGTGACAATATAAAACGGAAAAGACAGATTGATTCTTGAATTTCTCCTGAGGAAGCCGAGACAAAAATCGTCGAAACGCGTTGAGAAACTTTATAATTATCGAAATTTGGACTTTACAAGGACTTGCTGATTACCCATTTACCTTCGTGAAGGACACTGCTTTTACGCATAACCCATATGTTATGCCCATCTGTTTGTAAGTTTTTAATCTATATTTATTAAACAATACCTATTTTTATTGCACTCGTTTCCTATCTTTTATACAGAAGTTCCAAGACAGAAAAGAGTCTGGATTTTTTGACGAGCTATCACTTTCAAGTACACTTGTGAGTGCAACAAATATCTTTATTTTTTTTTTTTTCGTTCGAACTTATTACACTATATTTGTTCTATTTTTTCCCACATATCTATGCGCCCCGACTTTTGTCTATATTGCCAAAAAGTGGCATGAAAACTGGACAAAGGTTCGCAGCAATTTCTTTTCAGACTGGTTAAAGAGTTAAAGTATTTACAAAGCACATTATTATGCATTCTATATTGATCTCCATAAGATGAAGAAGCGTGAAATGAATAGGTTGAAATTATTAAGTGGCTCACCAAAGGCACTGATTATCAACATTCTGCTGTAATCAAACTACGAATATTTAATTGGCATTTAAGCTCACTGTTTCACCATGAGGGGCATTTATGATCAAATGAAGGCGCTGCAGATATCGCCTGCTGTTTTAGCTAATTGCTGCGCTCAAGAGCACAAAGGGCATTTAAAGAATTTGGTGCCAATTAAATGTCAATCCTAGCTCTTTTCTGCTTGTAAAACACTAATCTTGATGCTACACCATGCCTTGCAGCAGGGATGAGGTTGCTAAGCAACCCGCAAAATATGTATTTCCCAAAGAGATATGCAGATGAGCCGTACCAGAGCATCTTACTGTTACTAGGCAACAAGATGCATTTCCAGCACACAGAGGAATGGGTTCTGAATATATGTGAAAATATTATTGATGAACAATGCATTCATGGAAAAAATGCTCAGATGTCCTATGCCTAGCTGTGTCCGTATACAAGATCACATCCTTGCCCTCATTCAGTAAAGCATACGGTTAAGAGGTTTGTTATTGAGCACAATGTTAAATCCCACTAACGTAGGCCAAGACCAGTCGGCAAGGGTTGCGGATGAGGTCTTGTTAGACCTCCTCATACACATGCACGGTAAGCACTCCCACGGCTTTTAATGGGTGCACTTTCCTGTTACTGATTGGTTGCTTCAATCAGCCAATCAGTGGAGTGGAATAATGAACTACTAAGGGGGGGGGGGGGGATCTGCTGCAGCCCTAAGGCTGCTGCTACTTCTTTATACGGTAAGTAATACATTTTTCTTTTTTTTGCAGGTCCAATTTATTTATTATTTAAGGGGGCTCCGTATGATACTGGAGTGTGCCTTAAATCTCATCTTAGATTTTTTTTTGTATATCACTGCACCAAAGGCAAGTTAACCTTTCAGCATTGTTTTTGTAGTATGGACTCAATTAAAAATGCTCATTATGATTAATCAACCAATTAAACTAAGACTTTTTCATCAGTTAAAGGTGCCGTTCCATAAGAAAACATCCATTGCACTCTCTAGTATGCTAAGTAAATAGCACAAATCTGTCATTTTTTTTAAAATTTGCTCTGAAGGTTTAATCACATTCCAATGCAAGTAAAAGTTTAACACTTTACATCTTTAGTTAGACCTTAAAACAACCCAAAGCAACAAATAATTATTCCCAGGAGTCTCTTGGTCAGCGGTATTAGGAATGATGATTCTAATGCTGCATTTAGTTTGAAAGGTGGTTAATTCAGTAGAATAAGTGGAACAACACCTTTAACTAATCACCTGCTTCCCACCATACGTGGTATTCAAAACACATAACTCAACATTTATATAATATGCAGTTTACACTTGAAAGGATAGTGTGAGTGTTGTGGTTGTGTTCGTGTGAATGTCCGGTAGTGTTAGCCTTTGGACGTGTGTTAGTATGAGTGTCTGTACGCGTGTCTGGCTGCGTGTTAGCATGAGTGGCCCTCCTGAGGTCAGGCTCTGGATCTGCCCCTCATGCACAAAAGAAAATCTGGCAACAGAAAATAAGATATAACTATAGAATTCTCAAACAGGGTGTATATTGCTTAGCAGAAAAAGCACAATAAACACAGCAAACAAATAGCTACTAATAATTCACTTCACCTGTCTATCACACAGACAACAGACTCATTTAAGAACACGCATTTGTTCAATGACTTCTCCGTCAGCGATTTCATACGAGCGCCGGAGAATGCTTTACAGGCACGAATGTCAAAATATCACCAGAAAGCAAAGCATTTTCAGACGACAGCAAGGCTGCAAACTGACTCCATTCCTCTCGGTAAAAAGCTACATTTTCGAAAAAAGACATGTAATGAGATAAGCAATGCAAAGAAGAAGATAAGCTTCCTATCATACCCACCGATTCGGGGTAGGAAGAGAAAATACAGTAATAATCTAGAAAAAAAAGACACTTACACGTCCTTCCACGTAGTGTTATTTGAGATCTGCTACTGTGCCTTGTGGACTGGGGCAGGGCAAGTAGGGTTTATGTTTAAACAAGATTTGTTGCAACAAAAGACACCAAGAAAAAAAAAAATGACAGCATCCACTGCCTTGGCATTACGATATAAATTTAAGGCAAGCCCTTGGCACGAAGTATCATGTGTGTTTAGTCATATTTATTTTTGTTAAAGGTATACTTACCAGGAAAAGAAGTCTTGCCAGTTTTGTGCTAATTCCCGCAGCAGATGTGCTCTTAAAAGCAGAGCGGGCTTGCTGATACACCCGCTGGCTCGCAGCGAGAAACAAAATTAGATGCAGTCTATGAATCTCGTTTGTTAGAAGAAGGAGGATTGTAACGCTTGTCGCACACAACAGCTGACGCTCCGTGCAAGCGTTGCAAACTTTAACCTTGATGACAGGAGGGCTTAGTTTGTACACAATGTTAGCTTATCAGCAAGTCGGAACACTCATGCCAGGTTATATGTAGTAAAAGAGCTGTTCCATTTTTAAAGGAAAAGTACATAGTTGATAGAAACCACATCTTCGTTAACCAGGATTGTGCATTGCATCTCTGTGTAGTGCTATGGCTAAATAGCTTTTGCCCTACTTTTGTTTCTGCCAACACCTCCCTTCTGCCGAAATGACAAAGACTATCTAAAGATGTATATTCAGCACAAAAAACAACGCATACACACATATCAGTCTACAATAGGGTCAATTAAAAACTGCATAACAGTTTAGAGATGGAATTCTGTATAGGTATCTATGAATGCGAGAGAAGCCCTTTTTGGGTTAAGCCCACCTGGTGGTCATACATTCCTTCACTTCCATAAAAAGCAAAACTATTTGAAAGCTCTTCGGGTCAAGTCAAGCTAATAGGTGTTATGGAAATTAACAGTATTTAGTAAACTGGGGGTAGTCTGGGTCAGCCATACAGGATAACTTGATGAAGTTGTGTTGGAAAGGAACATACTTGTCTAAAGCGTTTCATCACCATCACAACCACTTGATTGTTGCTGCACAATAGACCATACCCTTGCTTGCTACAGTGACTATCACTTTATTTATAACCCCTCTATGCTCTAACATGAGATCACTAGAAAATTAATAATACAAAAGAAATTCTATAATTACTTATTTTTGGACATGTGTGTTCAATAACTTGTGTGTTCAATAACTTTATATACATAAAAAAAGAGAAACAGGATGAGATTGTGAAGTAAAGCTATGCAAACATTGGATTCCATAATGTACAGAGGTAGTCACATTTTCTGAAACCCTCCAGGAATTGTCATCGTCAGCAGAATTTACATATGTTATATATTAGAAATATCCTTTATTAACAAAACCAGATCTGACTCATTTGACATAAAAAGGTTGTTAGCGTCTAGGCATCTACTAAGCTCAAAAATAATGTCCTACAACCAGATGTTGTTTTGTCTAGGAGTCGTAACCTCAATAGGAACTGGCCCTGTTACAGCCCATCTCAAGGGTAACAGTTTCAGGATTACAGACAAATACATACCCTGCCATCAGGAATAAAATATGGTGATGTTAAGGATAAAGTACTATCTATCTCTCCACCAGGAAAGGAAATGTAGTTAGAACAACTCTGCCAGGGGAAAAAATGTGTAAGACAAATTGGCTAGTCGTGAATACGGACACGTATGAGGTACCTACATACCACAGTTTTCGCACTTCCAAATGAACAACGTTATAAATATTCTTGGACAGAAACCCAGGCTGTGCCAACATCTGGTATGTGGGTATGACAGCTAGGTGATGCTGTGCTCGGCGTGGCAACGATCAACAATAATTCATCTGGCGTGTTTAAACGTAACCTGTTGCGTTGCCTTAACAGAACATCTGACTCAATGCTACTGGGCCTTTATCTTCATCTATGCATATCATGCATGGGAGTGGGCTACTGCACTGCAGGGAATACTTCAAGTACTGGAAGACCATTAAGGTTCCCCTGTATCTCGGTGCTTAGAGATATATACAGGTCCAAAATAATCAGGACCATCCCCACCTTTCTTCAAGTCCAAAGTATTTAACTACTTGCTATGTCCTGTTTAGCCATTGTACATCACAGCAGGCTATGATGGCACTAAATAACAAATAACAATGGCCTCTCACATTTTTTATATATTTGTGTAAATGCGAAGGCAAACCTCTACATTTTAGAATACTCCTTTTCCACAGTTCCACCTCTTCTTATTCTTCTTTCTTGACCCACTTTTGCCTTTGCATCAGCTGTGTTATCCAGGTACTTTTGTAAAAGGGCAAAGACGCTACACACCCTCTCACTGAAGGGAGGAACGGGAAAAGGCTGTCTCATGGTGCGCGCCGTGGCTCTGCCCTTTTGGGGAAGTAATACAAGAGGCCAGAATATTGCAGATGGATTTGTGGAGAAAGAGAGATGCAGATATTATTCTCTTTCTTCGCATATACGTCTGTATTATTCTGGCCTCTTGGAGAAGATAATTTTGCAGAAGTACCTGGATAACAAAGGGAGAAGCCGACGAAGATAAAAGGACCATGAAGAGGCAAGAGGTGCTGCGGAGAAGGAGACAGGGACACAGTAGCGGTTGACAGAGAAGGTAGGGAGACCTACAGCTTCAGAGAGAGATTGAGTAAGAGTGAGTGAGAGCACCAAAATCAAAAACAATTAGGGCTGCAACTAACGATTATTTTAATAATCGATTAGTTGGCCGATTATTTTTTCGATTAATCGGATGAAAAAATTTAATTTTTTTTCAATTTAAAATAATGTAATAAAAACCTACAATTTACACTTTCATCTCTTTATCACAATGGCCTCTCTCTATTCACCTTCTTATTTTACTGACATAATAATAAAAGCTACAAGAACCCAAACACAGTGTTTCTCAAACTAGGTTTTAATACAAAGTTATTAGTAAATATTAATTCATATGTTAACTATTTTTCATATTTAATAAAAACTATGAGAAAAAGCCTTGTTTAAATTTTTTTTATTTACAAAACTGCCCCCGGTTATGCACATCTGACCCCCAGCTTGCCACTCTGCCCCCATATATGCCTTATACCTCTTATATGCCAGTGATATGCAACTGAGCCCCCTGATATACCTTTTACCCCCAGATATGTTTTATGCCCCCCTGATATGCCTAATATCGATATGCCTTATACCCCCTATATGCCACTGAGCCCCCTGATATAGCTTTTACCCCCAGATATGTTTTATGCCCCCCTGATATGCCTAATATCGATATGCCTTATACCCCTATATGCCCTGAAATTCATAATACCCCCATACACCACTATAACTCACTCATACACCACTCTGGCTCCTCCCCCTCCCATACACCACTCTGGCTCCTCCCCCTCCCATACATCACTTTGGCTCCACGCCCTCCCATACTCCACTCTGCCTCCTCCCCCCTCCCATACACCACTCTGCCTCCTCCCCCTCCCATACATCACTTTGCCTCCCCCCCTCCCATATACCACTTTGCCCCCTCCCATACTCCACTCTGCCTCCTCCCCCTCCCATACATCACTTTGCCTCCTCCCCCCTCCCATACTCCACTCTGCCTCCTCCCCCCTCCCATACTCCACTCTGCCTCCTCCCCCCTCCCATACTCCACTCCGTATGGGAGGGGGAGGAG
Organism: Spea hammondii; assembly: GCA_029215755.1. Taxonomy (NCBI): domain Eukaryota; kingdom Metazoa; phylum Chordata; class Amphibia; order Anura; family Pelobatidae; genus Spea; species Spea hammondii. The sequence goes on from JARDYJ010000002.1 coordinate 115,735,412, forward strand.
CCAGAGTGGTGTATGGGAGGGTGGCTCCCATACACCCCTCTGACTCCTCCCCCCTCCCATACACCGCTCTGCCTCTCTACCCGGCTCCGTTACTGACAGGAAGCCTCAGCGTAAGTGAAGGTGAGTAACGGAGGCTGTCTGTGCGATGCAGACCCCCACCGGCTGACAGAGAGGATGATCCTCTGTCAGCCGGTGGGGGTCTAAACGATGCGCACAGAGAGCCTCCGTTACTGCCCTTCACTTACGCTGAGGCTTCTATGAAGTCAGTAACTGAGCCGGGTAGAGAGGCAGAGTGATGTCTGGGAGGGGGGAGGAGTCAGAGGGGTGTATGGGAGGGGGGAGAGCATGGGCGTAGGAACCGGGGGGGACGGGGGGGACAGATCCCCCTCCAGTAACTCATGCGGGGGGGACTGATAATTAAGAAATCCCCCCCAGGGCCGTAGGAACCCCCCCAATAGAAACGGCGCAAATGCGGCCCCCGAGACCTCGAGGCAGGGGCGGGCTGGGCCGGGGGGCAATTGCCCCCCAGGCCGCCCTAAATCCGGGCCGGTGGGCAATTGCCCCCCAGGCCGCCCTAAATCCGGGCCGGTGGGCCGGACGGACGACCGGCAGACGAGCATTCAATGCGGCTGCGGCCGCAAAGTTAAAAACTAAGCGGCCGCGAGCAGGATTGAATGCGGCCGTCATGCGTACCTGGCGGGGGGGGCGGTCCGCCCGGCTGCCGCTCATCTGAGGGGTGCCACCATGCCGGGACACGCCTTCAGAAACGATGCGCGCGGCAACTGTGGCTGTGCGCCGGGACTTGATGTCAAATCCCGGCGCACAACACTGAAGCCACGCCCACCGTCTTCCGTGCTCAGTGCACCGGAAGGACAGGAAGAAGAAGAAGAAGAAGAAGAAGTAGAAGAAAAAGAGGAGGAGGAGGAAAAGTGAGAGTGAAAGAAGAAAAGGTAGGAGAGAGTGGATTAGTAAGCGTGTGAGAGTGATGGGTGTTATGCTGAATGTAAGTGTGTAAGAGTGATGGGTGTTATGCTGAATGTAAGTGTGTGAGAGTGATGGGTGTTATGCTGAATGTAAGTGTGTGAGAGTGATGGGTGTTATGCTGAATGTTTGTGAATGAGGGTTTCAGATAGCATGGATGTGTAAGTGTTGGGGGATAGCTTGGCATAGGGAGTCCGTAATCACATTCCTTTCATGCCCAGATTCCAGCATGTAGTGGCTGCCTAGGCATGATAGGAGTGTGATTGCTGTTATAAATTATTTTTTGGTCCAACTTCGGTGTGTTAACACTTTTATTGGACAGAATAATTCAATGACAGTATTAATATATATATATATATATATATATATATATATATATTTGCAAACAGCAATCACACTCCTATCATGCTAAGTCAGCCAGCACATGCTAGAACCTGGGCATGATAGGATTGTGATTGTTGTTATATATATGTGTATATATATATATATGTTAATATTGTTGTTGATTTTTTTGTCTAATTTTGGTGTTACTTTTAATAAAGTATTTTAAAGGTTTTTTTTGGTTTTTTTTCAGTTTTGGCCAAGTGAATGCTGAATTTTTTGTTTCAGTCCAGAATTTTCATTTCGGTGCATCCCTACTATATACTATGCCAGTCACTAAAGTGGTAAGCCTACACCACATCAATGTTTGGCTTAGTATATAGTGATAGGGGTTGTCAGTGTCTGGCTTAATCTATATGCACACATTGACGGTGGTACCGCGTAATCCCTAAGCATATAATGATAACAAATATGCTGTACCCCTGTCAATGTTTGCCTAACCATAGAAACTATGCAGTTTTAAAGTGTGTGTGTGTGGGGGGGTGCCACATACAGGGTCTGCCACAGGTGCCAAATACTCTAGGTACCCCCCTGCATCATGCGGCTGTCAGACCCAACGGCCATTCCTCAGCTCCTCTTCCCACGTCTTAAAAGGGGTGTGATGAAGAGCTGAGGCATGCGGTGCGTGCACGCCGGCCAATTTAATTTCATTAGGCGCTGGTGGAGTGACTGCCACACGACGGCAGCTTTCAATGCCGATCGCAGCCGCTTTGATGGTGCAATGGGCCAGTTGACTAGACTTGCCCCCCAGGCCTTAGGCTGACAGCCCTCCCCTGCCTCGAGGTGCGGCCCGCGTAAGATCGGCAGCCAGGGCAACCGATCTTACGCGGTCCGCACCTCGAGCCCTGCTACTTACCTGTGGGAGGGTCTTCTGTACTGCACAGAGGAACCGGAACCGAGCAGAGTTCACGTGACATTACATCACATCCTCTGTGCAGTACCAGAGAACGCAGAGGGAGGCCGCGCCCTCTGCTGAAGACTGTGAGCGGCATCGAGGAGCTGCAGTGCAGGTAAGGGGGTGGGGAGGGTGTTTGAATGAGTATGCGTGATTGAGGGAATGAATCTGTGAATGAATGAGTATATGAATGAATGAGTGTGTGTGTGATAGAATGGATGTGTAAGTGCTGGAACCTAGGCATGATTGGACTGTGATTGATGTTAGCAATCACACTCCTATCATGCCAAGTCAGCCAGTACATGCTGAAACCTAGCTAGCTGCCCCCCTTGTGTATTGATGCTGCCAGCAGTATGGGGTCTGCACATCACTTACAGCCACCCTGTACCAGCATGTACTGGCTGACTTGGCATGATAGGAGTGTGATTGCTAACAGCAATCACAGTCCCATCATGCCTAGGTTACAGCATTTACTGGTTGGATGTGTAAGTGCTGGAACCTAGGCATGATGGGACTGTGATTGCTGTTAGCAATCACACTCCTATCATGCCAAGTCAGCCAGTACATGCTGAAACCTAGCTAGCTGCCCCCCTTGTGTATTGATGCTGCCAGCAGTATGGGGTCTGCACATCACTTACAGCCACCCTGTACCAGCATGTACTGGCTGCCTGGGTATGATAGGAGTGTGATTGCTGTTAGCAATCACACTCCTATCATGCCAAGTCATATTGCAATTTTTTTTTGTTCAATTGTGGTGTGTTACCTACTTTTATTAAAAATGTGAGTTTTTATTATTATTTTTAAAGGTGGGGGGTCATTTTCGGTTTTGGTCCAGAATTTTCATTTTAGTGCATCCCTAGAATAAATAGAACTATTTCATTTTTAATTATCCTGAGTCCTGAATTTGTAGTCACAAAACTTTCTAGGCCCAGAAATCAGTGAGAGGAAAAGTAAAGGTTTTGTGTCATTTACTTTATTTTAATCTGCATATTTTATTAAAGGCCATATTTTCTCACAGTGAAAAATTAGTGCGGCCCGCGCACGTATACAATTCTGATGAAGTGGCCCACTTCAGAAAAAACTTGGACACCCCTGGGGTAGACAGTGAGAAGCGGGGTTAGGGAGAGGGTAGCTAGTGTGAAGGGGGTGGTAGGGAGAGGGTAGCTAGTGTGAAGGGGGTGGTAGGGAGAGGGTAGATAGTGTGAAGGGGGTGGTAGGGAGAGGGTAGCTAGTGAGAAGGGGGTGAAAGGGAGAGGGTAGCTAGTTAGAAGGGAGGGTAGGGAGAGGGTAGCTAGTAAGAAGGGAGGGGGTAGATAGTAAGAAAGTGTGAGAGGGGGAGAGGGGGTAGATAGTGTGAGAAAGTGGGGATCTGATGGGGGAAAATGCTGCCCCCCCCAGATTTTTAGGGGTTCCTACGCCCATGGGGGAGAGAGACGGAAGTGAGAGACCGGCCGACAGTGAGGGGAATCCAGGTCGTTGTGGGGGGTCTGGATTCTAGTGTTATAATCCAATCTCTGTTTGAGGTCGGATTATAATTTTTATAATCTATAAAAATCTATTCAATTAATCGATAATGAAAATCGTTGACAACGATTTTCATTATCGATTATTATCGATTTTATCGATTAGTTGTTTCAGCCCTAAAAACAATGATTTTGATTTTATTCCCCAAAAAATCTTCTTATATTCAGGCCTTTTCTTTCATTAAGATGCATAGGGGGGTCATCTTTAAATCACTTTTAAACTTTACTGCTGTTATAAATGTCAAAAAATTGTAAGGCCTATTGACTATTTTCTGTCAAACCAGAATATACAGCAGACACTTTCAATCAGCAAACAATTGTTTTAAAACAATTTCCCAAAAATTTGCCATTTAAAGTCTGTTTCCCATTATCTTTTCATGCTTTAACCCCTTCGCGACCTTTGCCGGTTCAGGACCGTCATAACAAGAAGGTCACTAAATGACCTTTGACGGTCCTGAACCGTCAAAAAATTAAATAAGCTTAGAAAGTGATCAAGGATCACTTTCTTCGCTTAAACGGCCTTGCTGCAATGCCTCGATGTCGAGGCATTCAGCAAGGCCGAGATCGGCATCGGGGGCCATGTCTGGCCCCTCCCCGGGGCGTCAACAGCCGCCATACATTGTATGGCGGCGGACGCCCGTTTTAAAAGCGTTTAGGAGGCGATCAACGATCGCCTCCTAAACTTAAATGGTGTCGCTGGAATGCCTCGATCAGGAGGCATCCAGCGACACCAAACACTTACCTCTGGGTGGGCTGTGACCGCTCCGGAGAGCGGTCACAGCCGCCGCTGCCGGTGATCTTCGCCATCAAGCAAGATGGCGGCGGCCCGGGAAATAAAACAATAAAGACGAAAAAGTTCGCTAGAGGGTCTCCAGACCCTCTAGAGAACTGGCTCCACTTGCTGGTTGAACACAGGTACTGCATTCAACCATGCAAGTCAATGGAGCCCAGCTTTCTAATCACTATGTGATTAGTAAAATATTCAAAAAAAATAAAAATAAATAAAAATGGAAAAAAAAATTTAAAAAAAATGTGCTAACATTTAAAAATAATTATGCAGTGATGTCACTAGATGAACCATCCAGTACCAGCAAAATGTGTAAAAAAAAATATAAAAAAAGTATTAAAAAAATAAAATAAAATTAAAAAATAAAGTTTATTATTTTGAGCAAGTGCTAAAAATTCTCAAAAATCTCAACAAAGAGTTAAAATAAAAGCACTTCAAATACCCAAGGGGTGTCTAATATATAAAAAAAATGGCTGATGGGGTAAATTGGAGTGGCCTAGCTCAAATATAGGGCATAGGTACAGACTGACCAAAATGGAGAAAAAAAGCGCACTTCCCAAATGTGGCATTTTAAATCTGAAACAACCCGACAAACCCATGCATGTCGGGTATCACTGCACTCAGGAGATGTTCCTGAACACACATTGGCGTGTTGTTTGACAGTGGCATATACCAGGACCTGTATATCTATAACTAAAGTACAATTTGTGTGAAAAATAAAAATAAAAAATTACTATTACAAAGTTTGACAAAGTGTAGTTCTATAATTGGTGCATGGAAAGGGTTAAAATAACAGCATTTGGAATACCCTGGGGTGTCTAGTTTTCAAAAATATATGGTTTGAATGGGTTAAATTGAGTTAACCGGCTTCAAAGATATTCCAAAGAGGAGAGGGAGGCACAATGACCAAATGACCACCTGAATTACGCATGCCCCAAAAGTAGCCTTTTACCAGCCAAACAATCTGACAAACCCATGCATGTGGGGTATCGCTGTACTCAGGAGATGTTGCTGAACACATATTGGGGTGTTGTTTGACAGTGACATATACCAGCACCTGTATATCTATAACTAAAGTACAATTTGTGTGGAAAAAAAAAATAAAAAAAATTACTATTACAAAGTTTGACAAAGTGTAGTTGTATAATTGGTGCATGGAAAGGGTTAAAATAACAGCATTTGGAATACCCTGGGGTGTCTAGTTTTCAAAAATATATGGTTTGAATGGGTTAAATTGAGTTAACCGGCTTCAAAGATGTTCCAAAGAGGAGATGGAGGCAGACTGACCAGATTTGTTAAAAAAGATTTGGAAATCATAAAACGCTGCTTGTACTTATTGCCCTATAACTTACAAAAAACAGCAAAAAAACATATAAACATTGGGTATTTCTAAACTCAGGACAAGTAGTAGAATCTATTTAGCTAGTTTTTTTACTTGCTTTTTTAGGTGAGTAAAAGATTTTTCAAATAAAAGTCATAAAATGTGGTTTTTTTTCAATTTTTCACCATGTTTTTTTTATTTTTTTTATAGTAAATAAGATGATACGATCAAAATAATGGTATCTGAAGAAAGCCCATCTTGTCCTGAAAAAAACAATATATAACTTATGTGGGTACACTAAATGGGTGAGGAGAAAATTACAGCTGAACACAAGCACCACAAAAGTGTCAAAACAGCCTCGGTCCCACAGGGTACAAAACGAAAAATGAGCCCGGTCCTTAAGGGGTTAACATTCCACTACAACTATAAGCAGCACATGGATTTTGACATTGCTAGCTATGTTTCAATTTCATCTGTATTCTGTTGTTAGCACTTTAGACCCCTGAGGGGTGGCACGCAGAGAAAGAGCTGTATACTTGAATACCATTCCATAGTTATTATTCTGCGTGTGTCCATATATATAAGCATGTGACTATATCATTTGACCCATCAGCCAGGCTGGTTTTAAAGTAAATTGCACTATTACTGTCCCTTTTTGGTATGCCTCACCCAGTGTGACTGATAAGTAGCATGCCGATAAGGGTCTGGTGGATAGTGTTGTGTGCATTAAGGAATTAGAAGAAAAAAGGTAAAAAAAAAAGGAACATGCAAAGGAGAAGAGGAAGAAGGAGAAGAATGGAGGGAAAAAGAGAGCAGGGAGGAAGGAAAGAGGAAAAGAGAAAGTGGAGAGACAGGAGAAGTGGAAGATGGGGAGAGGATGAAGAGAAAAGAGAGAAAAAATAAAAGAAGAGAGGGGAGACTAGGAAGAAGTCATTAAATCCTCAACTATATTCCAACTCATCTATCTACACTTTCATGCCTACCTGAATTATAGGGAGAAGCATGTGATGGCCATATTTACAGCAATTTTGTGGCAAAGTGTGAAACATCGGAAGTTCAAGTGAAGCTTTACAAGCTGTACAAAATGAAACCAATTCAAACGCAAAAGGAATTTATGCATAAAGGGCAGTTCTGGTGCAAAGTGGTAAAAGTGTTGTTGATACAGACAGCCCTTGTATGTTGAAAACCAAGTAACTATTTTTCCTCACAAAAAGCTCAGGTTATATTAATTAGCTTGACAGTTTTAAGAACAATTTAATTGAAAGAGATGTTGGCTACAATAGCTACCCAACTGCCAAAATACATTCCCTACCCTAAGGGCCACTCCGACCTCTTGGTATTTAAAAGCAAAATCGCAAAAAAATAAAGCTCTGTCTCTTCCTTCCTCATATTTCCATTCAAGTGACAACTTTCTAAATATTTCCGTGAGTTGACAGGGATACGTTGCCTAATGCATTTTGTGTATTTTGTTGAACGTTTCCCTTTACCAGAGCATAAAACACACATATTCACGTATTAAACCAATGCAAAACAAAAAGTCAAATCTTGGCCATCAGCTATCCATCAGATGAGCGCACAAAATCTAACCGCATACTAAAAAAATAAAAATACAAAAAAAAAAAAATCACATTTGCAACACATTTTAAAAAAAAACATTTTGATCTGCTTTTTGGATTACGATTGAAACATCTGTTAAATCGATCTCCATACACAGTTCTAAACTAATTAAGCTTTTTTTTCTGCCTGGGAAACAAGATGCTTTATGAAGAGCTATGTGGCAACACCAAGTTGCTCATGAGCAAAGATTGTGACATATTGTTGTATACTTCTAAAGTATCTCAGTTAAGCAAGAATAATCCTTTGAGATTGGATAAATAAAACCCATTATTTTCCTTTTTTAATACAGTGTTATATGAGTAACAACCAACAGGTCAAGTAGCAAGTCTTACTGTTTCTGAACCATAACCCCTAGAGACTAAACCAAGTGTCAGTTAAATTTCATCAGGTGCAAGCAGTCTAGAGCATCGTCACAAGGATCTACAACTTAATCCTAGAACTCGCTATTTCACTATATGAAAAAATACAAAAGAAGAATTTGAAAAATGAAGGCAGCTCATAATCAAACCACACAGTTTTCACATTTTCCATAAAGCCTCAACTTGGTTAGGACTGTCCATCAAGGGTCAACCATGTTCTGCTGGTTGTTACAGCATCTATGGTCACCGATTCTATATACACGCATGGTAATTGTGGAAGCACACTGCCCCTTTACCATTGGAATATGAACATAACAGGGAGGGGTATGGACATGAGAAGGGGAGAAGAAACCCATGATTTGGGCTGACAAGAGAAACCCAGGAGTTGGGTTGAGGTCAGACAGGATGATAGGTGTCCTCACCGATTCCTTGCTTTGTTGATCTATTTACAGCACTGCAGAATATTATGACGCTATACAAAAAAAGAATAATAATCTACATCTCTATGCTGTGGAATAACATAAATTATATATGTCATCGAACTACTGTACCAACCACATAATGCTCTGGTACAGATGTAACCGGTAAATAATCAGGATTGTACAAAGAATCCTATACATGCAACCCCCAATGCCCCCTGCCCTTTCCTTTCTCTACCCTTGGTTCATTCCATTATTTTCCTCCCTGGGGGTCAAATATTTCCTTGGTGGTGAACACACTTTATCACTCTGTATACACAGATACATATAAGCACAGGTATAGAAATAATGGTATCTCTAATTTATTATTCTCACTTTCATGAAATCAGGTCAGTACCATTCCCTGGAGGACGCAGATTTTTTTTTTGTATACATCCCACTTATGGCAGATTTTACGCATTATAGAATTAAACATGCAGTATTCTGCACCCCCCTTTCTCTGGCTCAGTCTCCTACACAGTAATGCAAATCAAATATATTCTAGTAGACGGCTACTACACATAGGCAAAAAAGGCACAGAACACAAGCTACTTGTAAACGCAGACAAAAAGCTCTTGTCTGTTAGTTGTATGATACAGCTCATAAAATAACCCACACAAATGTCTGTACATATTTTATGTATTTAGTAACATCCACAAAATATGTTGGGGTTTTTCTTATTAAAGGTATATGAATTGGGACCGTTTGAACCAGAACGTCCTTAATGAAGCTTGCTGGATTTCAGGAATTCAATTTGGTTTGTTAGCAATGTAAATCTTCAATGTAAAGCTTTTCATCCTTTTGTGTCTGTATCCATAAATCAGACTATGTCTTGGCTAGCAACATATTATGACGAGACGTGAACCATTCATTCACTGTCCAAAGCATTGCAGGACTTCCTCACCAGTGCCTTTTGTACTTTTGTAGCCCTGACCTTGATTAGAAGAACAGGAACGCGTCTTACCTTACAGAAGAGCCCTCTCTGCTGCTGCTGCTGCTGTACTGTGTCAGGGAAGCCGTCTCAGAGCTCTCCCTTGCAATGCCTGCTGGCTGTTTTTTTGAATCGACAATTTCTCCCTGTAGGGGAAAAAAATGAAAAGATTTCAAAGCGCAGTCAGACACTCAGTCATCGAGTTACAGGATGGAGAAAATGTGTTATTATGGAAGCCTTTATTTGTGGGTTTGGTCTGCTTCAGTGTACATGAAGCCAGCTAAGCGCTGTCCTATCATGCTGGTTTGGCTCGAAGTGTAGCAACCACACCACATGACTCTCCATGAACTCACAATTTGCAGTGCTTTCCCCTATTATTCATTCAGTGCTCTTATCTCGAAGCAAAATGTAAACAGCACAAGATTGAGAGCCAAGAAAAGTTCAAACACTTGTAGCCTCTTAATTTGTAGAACGTTGGACTCTACAACTATATAAAAAAGTGAGTAACATTGAATAAGAAGTGTAAATTAATGAACTAGGAGATGTTCTAAATATTAGACCTGCATATTGTGGAACCCAATCCCATCAGAACTTCCACATGTATAACATTACAACTGGAAACCTTTTACAACCTATCAACTGTTTTTTTGCCTTTTCTTTTACAGACTTCAATGACTCCCAAAATGAAGACCCAGGGATATAGAATGTATAGCATGGGATATACTGACCTCTTCTTTCTAACATAAAGACTATTCCAAATATCTTAAAGTTTAGGTGGGACGTTTAGGGACACAATTGCCTTGTAAGGTAGCCTACTGAAAGTCTCATAGAAACCATCAGAATGTTGACTCTTCTGCAGGGTAACAGCACTGAGCACTTGGAAAAGATGATCAGTGATGCAAGCACAGTTTGACAAAGTATGCAATGCTAGTCTTTCTTGGTAGAAAATTGTAAAACACCTCTTTATTAATATATTGGAGGTTTTGAAGGGTGATAGACAGGGGATGTTCAAATGTAGACACAATTTTGTGAGGCAAAACTAAATTGTGAATGTGCATAGCTTCAACATATGGAAATCTGTCGATATCTAAGTGTAATATTGATGCTTCTTCTGGCCAACCAATGTTCTCCACCTATACCTACTATGTGCTAGACCAGCGGTCACAAAGTCCTTGTTGGCTGCAAACAGGGCGCAATTTGAGCTTGAGAACAGGCAGCTCAAGTCAAACCTATTACGCTATTTGTTCTGATGCAAGGCTACACAAGACTAGTAGCCTGTCTGTGGCCTCTGAGGTCTGGATTTGTAGGCCCTGTGCTAAGTCATTCAAGGTTTTGAGCATGGGGTGCATAAGATATCAGTCCTTGCATTTTTTATCATTAGTATGGTTTAAGAAAGGTTATTTAATATAATTATAACCATTTGAACCATTACAGATCTGTTTCGTACGAGAAGTGTCAATCTGAGAAAGTCGCTCAAGCGAAAAGTAGCAAACTTTTTGTGGGAGGAAAAAAAAACTAATTTTAATATTTATTTGGACTAAGTAAGATCTTTGAGGAAAGATCGCAATTTCGTGACAAAACAGACTGTCATCATATGGAATTTAAAGCAAGATACTGTGTTACACTTAATATGCTTTTATGTTCCAGGGGGACTGAATCGAATTACTGTGATGTGTTATATTATGAGGCAGAACTCTTATTCAGGGCACCAGGCTTAACAATAGATGGATGAACACTGCTCTGGTGGTACACTAACAACAGTTTTATAGTAAAATAATGAAGTTTCCACTATACTAAATGAATAAAAATGAAATGTATCCACACTAAAACTGCAAATATGTATTATTTAAAGACAGTAGTCAATAAAATAAATTGCCTGATGGGGATTTTAATAATTACATGGAGTATGGTAAATAAATTTAATGATAAGTGGGTCAATATATTTTACTTGAACTGGATTTTTCTTTTTTTTTTGGAGGGTGTAGACTGATTATTTTTCAAGAATATCTCTAATGGGACAACGTGGGCCCTACAACCCCTACAACATTATATAAAAGGAAACATTAACTGGGAATAATAATGGGCCTTCCTCACTTTAAACTATTTAAAATGACTGCTTTGTTGGTAGGGTGCCTATAACTATACACAGTAAGGCAGGGCTTGACAAATTTGTTGTGAATCTAGGCACCAGCTAAAAAAATTAGGCGCCAGGATTTTTTTAAAACTAACAGTTGGTTAGGACTGATCTAATCATCATCAGCCCACTTACTAAACTCACAGCATTTGACCTGGAAGCACCCTGGACTTCCAGGTCAGTGCTGTCAGGGCTTCCAGGCAGACCACCAGCAGCAGAGCCCCTTACAAAATGGGAATTAACCCCTAAATGCCGCGGCATTGAAGGGGTTAACGCTGCACTGTCGCTCTCATGGAGCGATCAGGCAGCAGGGGGTGTTGTGTCAGGTCCCACACTTGTGTGGGGACCCAATCAACACACAACCCCCTTCCCTGAAGCTGCCTGTGGCAGCTGAAAACACGATTGCTGGTTTTCCTGCAACCGTGTTTTCAGCCTACAGGATCACTCCGTGGGAGTGGTCTCAGGCTTGGGGGCGGGTTCGAAGTGGCTGTGCTGTCTGCCCAGACTCCTGGATTTTTTGCAGATGTAAGAGGCTGACAAACACCTAGGCGCCAGGACAAAATTCTCTGTCGCCATGGCGACCTGGCGCCTGGGATTTGTCGAGCCCTGCAGTAAGGTTCATAAAGTTTAACCTTTACAGACCATCCTTAATTGCACTGTACCACATGTTGGCAAACAAACTATAATTATGTCTAAAAGGGTTAAAATCCATTTGTGACATCAGTGGAGGTCAGATTTAGCCCTGATTTTGCCAATGTTTGAATTAAAGTGCATGCCAATTAATAAATCCAGACCACCCTTAAATGCATACACAACCAACTTGACCTTGATTATTCCCCAACATATTTCAAGCACACAAGTCAACAGAGGACACAACCAATTTGTATATAGTTGGACTGCATAGTTAGTGAGAGATATTTAAAGCTTACCTGTGCATAAAAATCTGTTGTAGGCGATGACCTGGACCTCTCATGAATGTACTGTGCTTTTTGATTCTGCTCAAGGCCAGCATCCAGAATGTTGTCAGCTGAATGGCATCTCCCAGAATTCTTTCTCTCCAAAGGTTTTTTCTGTTCTTTCCAAGATGCTTGGTATTCAGCAAATGTCCCTAACCTTTGCGGCTGTTCAGATGAAATATTATCAGTACTCCTACTAGTAACATCCTGAAATTGTTCGGTGGGATTCTTCTTCCGTTCAAATAAGTTTGCAGGTCCCAATGATACAGCCCGAGCCCTCTTGTCATGCCAGGGTTCTGGAGGTTCTTTTTCAATCTCTTTAATATGGTGTGCACCATTTCTTACATCTGCCTGGTGGAGTGGGATTGGTTTGGGGACATGTTTTGGCTGTGAAGATTTGCTGGTCTCTTCAAAAAATTTCCATCTGTCTGCAAAAGATCCCACAGCTTCTTTGGTTGCACCAGCACTGTGATAATAATGATCGTCTTCATAAATGCCAACTTCATTAATTTTCTCAGGCTCTGAATAGGATCTGAGTTTTTGCTGGGCAGTAAACCGTTTTCTCCCTCCTATACGAGATATATTTTGAGAACTGTTAGAGACTACATTTTGCTTTGATGGAATCTGATCTGTAGACGAAGGAGATGTTTCTGGTGAATATACAGACATGGACATATTTGCGCTATGGATTCTACGTTCGGGAGAAACTGAAGGATGTTCCACCAAACTAGGCTCAAGGTCTCGTCTTTGAAAAGATGTAGCCCTTAAGACTCTTGCCTGAGCCTCCTTTAGATGGTTCTTGTATGTACTTGAAAATGAACCATCCGAAGGAGGATTCATGTTTTCCACAGAATCTTGACTCCAATTTTCTGAATTCTCCATTTCACTGGTATCTGTCAAGGTTGCGGTACTTTTGCTCTTCTGCAAACGTGCTCGCCTCTGCTGAATTTCATTCCGTAGGGTTGTTGCAAAACGGTCACTCCTACGTGATTGCTTGCCTCCGTCTAAGAAGGGCTCCTTTTCTTTTCCAGTTTCTGAAAAACTACCAGAGCATTTTCTTCCTTCCTGAGCTAAGGAATGCAGCATAGGTGTGACTTGAGGGTTTATCTTTTCTCCTTCTTCAGCCCAACTACATTTTCGCTGATGTGATCTGTGCTTACTGTTTAAGGCATTATTATCTGTATAGCCATGATGTGCAAAATTTTGGTTGTTATACTCGTCTTTGAAATAATCTGTATTTTTCTTTTGAGTGAATGTTGCATTATTACTGAAGTGGCCGTCACTTTTCTCAGATATCTTTAGGTTAAATGTTTCACAGTTTTCTAGGGAAGGTTCACAAATTTGTTGAGGTAGAAAGTGACCTGTCACTTGGGTGTAAGTGGCCACGTTTTCATGATGAACAGATGGTCTATCAGAACTTGTTTGTGGTTTACTATGGTCCTCTTTATAATGATGCGCTGTGGTTTCCTGAGGTGGCTGTTTTGTACTGACATTGTTAATACGGCTCTGGCTACTGTTATCCACCTTCTGTTTTCCACTGTTGTTGTCCAAAGAAGAACCAGAGACTCTGGCTTGATGTTGAGTATACAGAAGAGATGACTCAGCCAATTCAGGGTAACCTGGATAATAAGATATTTGTTGCTGCTGTGGTTTATGTGAAACAGACGCTCTTGTATTTTGATAAAAAGTGCTTTCATCACTGTATTGCCGCTGGTGATGATGATTGTAAGTAGGTTGCGCATATCGGACATCGTTGGTGGATAAAGACTGCAATCTGCTGGCATTGGGTGCATTGTTATGATATCTGTCATTGTGGGAGGATGCACCTTGATTAAAATTGTCAGTGTGGTAAGAATTACTAATTCTCCTCATATCTGCTGAAGTCCTGTCAGTAACTTTTACAAGTCTTTGTTGGTAATCAGGGATCTCAGGGTTCAGGTCAGACCTTTGGTGAGGCATATTTGCAACAGTAAAGTGCTGTGTGCTTGGTGTAATGTCTGAGTGGGCAATTCCAGAAGGCTTCTCATGACTTTTTGTTGCTGCATAGCTATCACTGCGTAGAGGTGGAAGCGGGGGAGGAGGGGAAGAAGTAGTTTTTTTCGTATCAGGAACATACCAAACTGGTCCAAAGTTGGATCTGCTGGAATGTCTACCATCAGTTATTTCATCCGTCCTCTGTGTTTTATTAGATTCATAAACGTTGGGAGGAGTTTGGTATACTGGTTTATCTTCACTTTCTCTATATTCATTCAAAAGCTGACTTGCTTTGCCATACCCTTGCTTTGTATTATCCCATTCATCGACTGTATACAGAATGTTGTCAGTTGAAGTAGAACCAGATTTAGACAGGATGTGATCAGGGTTCATAAAACTAGTTGAAAAAGAGCCATAGGCTGAATCTCTCTTATTTTGGTTTCCTAAATGATCTATACTGTTATTAGATTTAGCAGAGGAGAGTCTTCCAAACTGATAGGTTTGATCAATACTGTCCATACTACCCATGGAGCTAAAGTGTCCGGAGGTCCTCTGCAAATTTGTTTGCTCCCAAGGGTTTGTCAGGTCATGAGATGAAGAGCTATGGAAGAACAAAAGCAAATTGGCACAATTAATTAGAATGTCAGCTCATCGTTTAATGATTTGTGGGAGAACTGTAATCACAGGTCTGTTTCTTCTAAGACAATATTTTTGGTAATAAATTAGAATTTCAGTCTGACTACCACCACTTTTTCAAACTTCACACCAGAATTACTTTTAATGCATAACCACTATCCATGGGAATATTTTATTACATATTTTAATATGCCTAAAGACGTGACCCAAGTGCTCTTGAAAGCATCACAATAATGCACTCATTGAAACTGAAATTTCCTTAGAGGTATACCTGGAGTGGTATTTGGAATTCCAGGAAGAACCGACACTGGAATTAGACAGCTGTGGGGTCTCCATCGGATTTTCAAGAAACTTTGCCGAATGCCAGGAATGCGGCCTACATGCAATGTCATTTCTCCTGAAACACAGTAACAAAAAAAGGAATGTTAAACATTTTAATAAACTGTAACTGTAAAAGTACAGGTTTATATAATTTAGAAAATATGGTTAACAGCTTGCTCTGGGAATTTAAAGGTGCTGTTCCACCAAGCCTTCTGAATTTAACCTATCATTTCTAGTACAGTTGAATGCCAAAACCCTTCTCAGAAATTATGTTATCGTGTAAACGTTTGCAAGGCACTCTTGTCATGTCTCATTATCTTCCCTCCCTCCATCTCCACTCCACTACCTGAATTCTCTATCACCATTAACAACACAACAATCTCTCCTACTAACCAGGCCCGATGCCTTGGGGTCATCCTTGACTCAAACCTCTCCTTCATCCCTCACATTCAGTCCCTCGCCAGATCCTGCCGCCTGCACCTAAAAAACATCTCTCGTATCCGCCCATTCCTCACCCAAGAATCCACAAAAACTCTGGTTCATTCACTTATCATTTCCCGTCTTGACTACTGCAACACTCTTCTGGTTGGCATTCCACTGTCTCGACTCTCTCCACTACAGTCTATCCTTAATGCCGCTGCTAGGCTCATCTTCCTTGCACGTCGCTCCTCTTCTGCTTCCCCCCTCTGTGAAACCCTCCACTGGCTTCCGATTACCTTTAGAATTAAATTTAAGATCCTGGTACTGACATATAAGGCCATCCACAATACCGCTCCTCCGTACATTTCTGACCTCATTAGCAAATACTCTCCTACTCGATCCCTACGTTCCTCCCATGGGCTAAGGCTCTCCTCCTCACTCATCACCTCTTCCTTTTCCCGTCTACAAGATTTCACTCGAGCTGCCCCATATCCCTGGAATCTGCTCCCAAGGAACCTTCAGAATTCACCCTCCCTCCCGACATTCAAGAAACATCTAAAAACCCACTTCTTCAGAGAAGCATACCATCTTAGCTGCTAGAACATCCTTGTCATTGATACAACCCCCACAATACCTCTCACCCTTTCTCTATGCCTTATGTTTATCACCCCATTTTCCCTCTAGATTGTAAGCTTGCGAGCAGGGCTCTCTCCACCAAATGTATCGGTTTGTCTTAGTCTGTCAATTCTTGTCTTGTCATATCCCTTGAATTTATGTATTGTATTAAGCGCTGCGTAAACTGTTGGCGCTATATAAATAAAAGATAATAATAATAATAATAATAATGTGACAAAAAAGTAGGAACTGATAAGTTGGTACCATAGACATTGGAAAAGCTTCCTTAAAATGTGCTAAAAATACATTTTTATGCCATTTATATCAGAGGAAAGGAAAAATAAGGATATAATTGAGTGAAAATAATGTTTTTCTTTTGTGGAACAAAACCTTTAACACAAACAACCTTAAATATTAGCTGTTCTATGCAATAATGTGTTAATGAATTTCGGCAGTGATTAAAACATACCAATACCCATGATTTTTTTCAATAAGGATTGTATGGATTGTATGTGACATCTGAAATTACCGTGTTAACATTCAGATGTTTGAAATAGTTATCCAATCAGGCTCTGTTTGCATACTCCAACCAATTTACCAATACCAATAGTATTTTAATGCTCAAAGAAAAAAAATCTCATTTAAGCTCACAGTGGTTATACTTTGTACAATATTGCCTATGGTTGGAAGTCTTGTCATAAACCGTCTAATGATTAGGTCCATTGAAAACATATGGACTGATAGAAACAGAGACCACAGATCCATCAAGCATGAGACCCCAAGCAAGTACGGGCTAATTTCCAAACGTTAAAGTTCTGCAACATATTAGGCAATTTAAAGACAATTAAAAGTAGGTTAATGAGGTATCTATCACATCAGCACATAACCTGTTCAAACCTGCTCTTTTTAGGTAACTTCTAACTGCTGAGGTTTGGACCACCCAGAAATGATCAGAAACCGGGTTCTATTACATCTTCCCAGGTTAAGACAGAAAATAGTTAGGTGCTTGGTAATACACTTTAAAAGGATCAGTGTAGTCAATGGAATTCAAAATTTTCTCTAATGCATCTTTAAGGAATTCTGCCTTATAAATATAAGCCTTAAATTGGATAACACATTGCGGAACATGTATGTTAAGTATTCCAAAGTCTGCCAAAGGCGTATGCAAAGAAATGCCTTCTACATCAACTTGTATCTAAAGTTTTAGAAACTAACATATATTATAATAGTGATTTACAAATGTTGTTCCATGTGTTCCATTGAGTCTAACACATCCATAACTAAATGCAGCATCAGCAACATAATATCTATTACTGGTGAATGACCAATTATTTCCTAGAAATATATATTTAACCATTTGCCATATTCATAATGTTGCTGGGAACACTTAATTACCACGTGATACAAAAACAGATACTAATAGGTTGTTGCTAGTGAAGCTAAATCGACATCTTTATATGAATAAACATTTTCAAGAAATAATGAAATCTGCTTAGGTTTTACCAACAAACTAATGTTCAATTAATATTTGCCTAAGTGGAACAGCACCTTTTGTTAATTTGTTTCCATATATAAATCTAGGAGATAGAAGAAGCTGACCCAGGGTCCCCGGGAAAGCAGGACTTTACCCCACAGACTCCGTGTCAAACCTACATAGTTCCCAGGCCTTGGTACTTCCATATAAATGGCAGAGTCACAGGGTCAAAGTTCCCCTTATATGCCATAGCTGTGGTGTGAAAGCCTATAAAATATTGGACCTTTTCACTTAACATTTTCCGGAGGTGACAAATGACTTAAGAATATAGTAATTGAGGTATGCCTCCATTTTCTTATTTGGAGAAGACCTTGTGAGGCTCATCATCATATACAAGGGAACATTGCAAAGTACCATGCCATAATAATGCTAAAACTGCAACATGAACCCTATTAAGCAACTGATATCAAGTATAAATACATATCACGGATATAGAAGACTTACAACAAGAACAAATGATAAAATTTGTGAGTACAACTGCCATTGTCCCCTCTTAGGCATAACATGGAGGTGGATGATGGGAGATGTATTCCAGTAAGAGCAGGGATTGATAAGGGGTGGTCGCTCTAGACACACAACAAAGGACCAGTGGTGACACAGAAGGGGACAATGTTCTAGGATTCTCCTACAAGCAGGAAGTTCACTCACTCCACTGTGATCAAAATGCAGCATGCTACACATCTTTACTATACCTCATAGAACTCCTTAAGATCTTCATTAGAAAATTTCTGGCCACAAGAACATCGTTATCTGATGGCATTGTCTGTCTTATAATATTCACCACCACTTTTCTCCTCCTGAGCAGCCCGTCAATAAGAGGAACAAACCGGCATGGGTTATACAACAAACACCACATAATATCTATTTACATTGGCACAGGATCCCGCAAACTTTCTTGGATTTGCAATCCAAAGAGTTTATGATGACACACATAATAAACATACTACTGTATACCTTTAGACCGTTTATGCAAAGATACAACACATATCCTCAGTAAAGCAGCAGGGAAGTGGATTTTGTTGACGGTATCAGAATATGAGAAGTCCATCAATGTGACAGATTTCTCTTTTGATGTTTTTAATATTAAAGATTTTGTTCCACATTTCTATGCAATCCAAGGGCTTGTATATACATTGGATACACAAACGTGCTTTGTTCCGTCAACTTTTCTGCAGTTAAAGATATATAGTTTTTTGGTATACAGGACCGGGGAAAGTAGAAGGAGGCAAACAAAAGTGTAATTACCTTGGTTGCAAGTAGAGCAGAACAATAGTGCCTTAAACAGTTGTGAACCACCCTATTGTTTCTGTTTTTTCACCGTGTTTTGAAAGCATTAAAATAAATGAAATTCAGAAGCTACCCAACAGGTTTGGTTTGATTTACATACTAAGTTGTCCAGCGTTCAATAGTCCCATCCTGCCTTCTTCTGGTCTACAAAGAGCACTGCAAGTCCCTTAAATCAATCAAGTCTCTAAAGAACCACAGTATTACCAGCATTAGAACACGTTTCTTTAAGACAATACATTCATTAAGCCATCATTCCTGTTCTCGTTGGACACCTGGTGAGGACCAGAGCACTAATTATTTTTCTAGACTTGTAGATGAATAATTTCATCCATTGTCTACAACCTGTATCCTGAAACTACGTGTATTTGAAAAGAGGCAGGGTTTTTTCTAGCAACTACAGTCACTATGTTACTAAAAACTGGTTATCAACACACTAAATATGCTGATAGCCAAAAAAGTTAAATGTTCTATACATCATGTATACATAAATCTGTTGCATTTGGTGCCATGCAAACAGAATATTGCTAATTTGTGCGGCTAAATATATTTAAGACAACACATGTCACTTATAACATATAGAATGAATAAAGGTTTTTACTACTTTCAAACACCAGGGGGAGCCAGAGAGCTCCCCAACCTTCTCTCCACTGGACAATTGGTGAACTAACCAGTAAACAAGGAATCTTCCTGCTTTATTCCTATTCTGGCATTCAACAGGTTAATCAATATACATCTATTTGGCATCACAAAAACATGGAAAGGTGCCAATAAATACTACATAAAAAAACTCATACCAGATTGTGTGGTATATAGGGCTGCAACTAACGATTATTTTAATAATCGATTAGTTGGCCGATTAATCGGATAAAAAATTTTTTATTTTTTTTTCAATTTAAAATAATGTAATAAAAAACGTACAATTTACACTTTCATCTCTTTATCACAATGGCCTCTCTCTATTCACCTTATTTTACTGACATAATAATAAAAGCTACAAGAACCCAAACACAGTGTTTCTCAAACTAGGTTTTAATACAAAGTTATTAGTAAATATTAATTCATATGTTAACTATTTTTCATATTTAATAAAAACTATGAGAAAAAAGCCTTGCATATATTTTCTTTTATTTACCAAACTGCCCCCAGTTATGCCCATCTGACCCCCAGCTTGCCACTCTGCCCCCATATATGCCTTATACCTCTTATATGCCAGTGATATGCAACTGAGCCCCCTGATATACCTTTTACCCCCAGATATGTTTTATGCCCCCTGATATGCCTAATATCGATATGCCTTATACCACTGAGCCCCCTGATATACCTTTTACCCCCAGATATGTTTTATGCCCCCCTGATATGCCTAATATGGATATGCCTTATACCCCCTATATGCCCTGAAATTCATAATACCCCCCATACACCACTATAACTCACCCATACACCACTCTGGCTCCTCCCCCTCCCATACACCACTCTGGCTCCTCCCCCCTCCCATACACCACTCTGGCTCCTGCCCCTCCCATACACCACTCTGGCTCCTGCCCCTCCCATACACCACTCTGGCTCCTCCCCCCTCCCATACACCACTCTGGCTCCTGCCCCTCCCATACACCACTCTGGCTCCTGCCCCTCCCATACACCACTCTGGCTCCTCCCCCTCCCATACATCACTTTGGCTCCTCCCCATACAGCACTTTGGCTCCTCCCCCTCCCATACATCACTTTGCCTCCTCCCCCCTCCCATACATCACTTTGCCTCCTCCCCCCTCCCTGTACAAGTCACTAGTCAGACCACACATGGAATACTGTGTACAGTACTGGGCACCAGTGTACAAGAAAGATATAGTGGAGCTGGAGAGGGTTCAAAGACGGGCAACCAGAGTAATAAGGGGAATGGGAGGACTACAGTACCCAGAAAGATTATCAGAATTGGGGTTATTTAGTTTGGAAAAAAGACGGCTTAGGGGGGACTTAATAACTATGTATAAATATATAAGGGGACAGTACAGAGATCACTCCCAGGACCTATTTATACCCAGGACTGTATCTATAACAAGGGGACATCATCTACGGCTGGAGGAAAGAAGGTTTCTACACCAGCACAGACGGGGGTTCTTTACAGTAAGAGCGGTGAGATTATGGAACTCTCTGCCAGAGGAAGTGGTGATGGTAAACTCAATAAAAGAGTTCAAAAGGAGCCTGGACGTGTTTCTTGAAAGCAATAATATTACAAGTTATGGATATTAGATTAATAGGGACAGAACGTTGATCCAGGGATTTATTCTGATTGCCATATTTGGAGTCGGGAAGGAATTTTCCCCCTGGTATGGGGCAATTGGCATCTGCTTCATAAGGGTTTTTTGCCTTCCTCTGGATCAACACAGTAGGGACACAATATGTATATAGGTTGAACTTGATGGACTTTGGTCTTTTTTCAACCTTATGAACTATGTTACTATGTTACTATGTTACTTTGCCCCCTCCCATACTCCACTCTGGCTCCCCCCCTCCCATACACCACTCTGCCTCCCCCCCTCCCATACACCACTCTGCCTCCTCCCATACACCACTCTGCCTCCTCCCCCCTCCCATACTCCACTCTGCCTCCTGTCAGCCACAGAGGTTCACAAGACACCAGGGACCCGGGTAGAGAGGCAGAGTGCCGTATGGGAGGGGGAGGAGCCAGAGTGGTGTATGGGAGGGTGGCTCCCATACACCCCTCTGACTCCTCCCCCCTCCCATACACCGCTCTGCCTCTCTACCCGGCTCCGTTACTGACAGGAACTTTCACTGCAGCTTCATAGAAGCCTCAGCGTAAGTGAAGGTGAGTAACGGAGGCTGTCTGTGCGATGCAGACCCCCACCGGCTGACAGAGAGGATGATTCTCTGTCAGCCGGTGGGGGTCTAAACAATGCGCACAGACAGCCTCCGTTACTGCCCTTCACTTACGCTGAGGCTTCTATGAAGTCAGTAACGGAGCCGGGTAGAGAGGCAGAGTGATGTATGGGAGGGGGGAGGAGTCAGAGGGGTGTATGGGAGGGGGAGAGAGACGGAAGTGAGAGACCGGCCGACAGTGAGGGGAATACAGGTCCCCTGCAGCGTTGCGGGGGATCTGGAGTCTAGTGTTATAATCCGATCTCTGTTTGAGATAAAAATCGATTCGATTAATCGATAATGAAAATCGTTGACGATTTTCATTATCGATTATTATCGATTTTATCGATTAGTTGTTTCAGCCCTAGTGGTATATACAGACAGGTTAGTAATGTTTACCTGTACTTTGCTGATAACTCATAGCTGAATGTACAAACTAAGAGCGATACCCGGGAACCTCAGGGTTCTGCCCCAATTTCAGGGTGATGGGGCAGATTCTCTGGGTCACACAGGCTGGAACAAGCCATTCCTCTTCTACACTGCTGTGATCATATAGAAGACTCCAAATTTGTGCTTTTTGCCACTAGTGTGTCATAGTTGATATCTCTGCTTGAATGCAGGTGACTGAATCTTTAGATAATGGCAAGTCAACGTCTCCATGCAAATTGTTATTACAGCCATTTGGTTAACACGTTTGACAAGTCACTACATATAATCATCACAATGGGCTCTTAAGGGGTTAATATTTAAAGAGTCTCAGGGTCAGCTCATTTAGAAAGTTCACAAGTATGCTTAATAGCCCCTTGTAAATACTTATTGATCAGCACTTCCTGTTTTAACCTAATAATATCTTGGTTTGAGTTGTTTTGGCAACTGTTTTGGAAAAACCATAGTAACTGTTAGTGGCTACTGGAGTTTGAATAATACGCAATAGCCAGTACAAAAAAAAAACCAAAACCTTTTTACGCATCTGCCTGCTCCCACAGGACAAATAGAACACCTAACAGTTAGATTTGCAAGAGTACTGTTTATGGTTGCAGGGGCCATAAGTAAGAAACAGGAAGTTCTACTTACCGAGAGCTTCTTTTCCCTGTCAATCCCTGGTGACACTAAGGATAGACTCCTCCTCCGTACCTGATACGGCAGGACTCAAACTTTAAAAGGGCCCTCCCCTCCTACTAACACCAGTTAATACCAAAGACCACACAGGCAAAGCAATCTGATGCAACAAAATGTATTGAAAGGAAGGGAGGGAACAAAAACGTGTCACCAGGCATCGACAGGGAAAAGAAGCTCTCGGTAAGTAGAACTTCCTGTTTCCCTGCCATCCCAGGTGACACTAAGGATAGATTTACCAAAACAGAAGGGTGGGCAAACTAAGGAGACAAAACAGCCTCAAGGATCTTCCGACCGAAAAGAGAGTCCTCCTGAGCCATCTGGTCGAGACGGTAATGCTGCACAAAAGCGTGGAGAGTCCGCCAAGTAGCCGCCTTGCAGATCTGGTCGGGCGAAAGACAACATCTTTCGGCCCAGGAAGTGGAGACTGCCCTAGTAGAGTGGGCACGGATCCCCACAGGAGCAGGTTGGCCGGCTGCAGAATATGCCAAGTTGATGGTCGCAACACTTAGCGATGGAAGACTTGGAGATGCTGACACCCTTGTTGGGCCCTGAAGAGGCCACGAACAAACGAGAGGACTTACGCAGGGGTAGAATCCGTTCCAAATAGATGGTGAGGCATCTCTTCAGATCTAGAGTGTGAAGAACCTCTTCTTCAGCTGAGCCAGGAGCAGGAAAAAAGGTAGGCAACACGATCTCCTGGTTCTTGTGGAAAGGCGACTGAACCTTGGGTGCGAACTCTGGCGGTAGAGACAGAACCACCTTATCCAGGAAAAAACGGAGAAACGGTTCCTTCATAGACAAAGCCTGGAGTTCACAAATCCGACGAGCGGAGGTAATGGCTACTAAGAAGGCCGTCTTCAGCGACAATAAATACAGAGAAACCGACTGAAGAGGCTCAAAAGGAGGCAATGTAAGTCTACGAAGGACGAGATTCAGGTCCCACGGAACCATCCTGGTGACAGAACGAGGACGCATCCTGACGATGGCCTTGGCAAAGCGTCTCATCACAGGCAGAGATATAAGCTCAAACCCGAGGAGAGCACTGATGGCAGAAATATGCACCTGGATCATAGAAGGCTGAAGTCCACAGTCGAATCCTTCCTGGAAGAAGTCCAGAATAGAGGCAGAGGAACAGGCAGTTGGCAAAATCCCCCTGGAACAACACCAACTGTGAAATCTCTTCCAGATCTTAATGTATCGCAGAGAGGTAACCTTCTTTCTACTCTGCAGAAGAGTCTCAGCTACAGGAAAAGAAAAACCTTGCGCTCTCAGCAGTTTGCGTTCAATCTCCAGGCCATCAGGTGGAACATAGCAGGGTTTGGGTGTAGGAACGGACCCTGATGCAGAAGGTCTCTCCAAGCTGGGAGCTTCAGAGGGGGAGAGAGACCTAGAGCGATCAAGTCGGAATACCAGACTCGCTTCAGCCAGTCTGGTGCTATCAGGATCACAGAGGTGTGGTCCTTCTTGATCTTCTGTAGGACCCTGGAGATTAGAGCAAACGTAGGGAAGACGTATGCGAGATGGAAATTCCATTCCTGTGAGAAGGCATCTATTGCCAAGGGATGATCCTGAGGTCTGAGGGAAAAGAAAACAGGAATCTGAGCATTGTCTCTGGATGCCATCAGGTCGATCTCGGGCAAGCCCCACCGTTGGACGATTAGATTGAAGGCTACCGGATGCAGAGCCCACTCGCCGCTTAGCACAGGAGTTCTGCTCAGGAAATCTGCTTGAGAATTCAAAGTTCCTCTGAGGTGGACGGCGGCCAGAGTCATGTGATGGGACTCTGCCCAAAAGGAAATCCTGAGCGATATACGGAGAAGCCGAGGACTTCTTGTGCCCCCTTGTCTGTTGACATAGGCTACCACTGCCTGATTGTCGGAACGAAGCAAAATGTCCTTGCCTGCGAGCAGATGTTCCCAGTGATGCAGAGCTTTTTCTACTGCAAGTAACTCGAGACAGTTTGAGGGAAGAAGTTTCATAGCTGGGGACCAGAGACCTTGCAAAAACAGGTCTTGACACGTAGCTCCCCATCCCTTGATGCTGGCGTCGGTGGTGAGAAGTACTTTGGCGACAAGAGACCATCTTTTCCCTGCGGCAAGGACGTTCTGTTGGAGCCACCAGGAGAGGGAAGCTCTGACCTGCGGAGGAAGACAGACACGCCTGTCCAGAGCCAAAGGGTCGTCTTCCAGATGGTTGAGGACAAATCCTTGAAGTACTCTCATGTGGGCCAGAGCCCAGGGCACTGCATACTTTGCAGAGACCATCTTGCCCAGCAGGGACATACATAACCGTAAGGAGCTGCAGTGCGCAGAGCGAATCCTGCGTACTAGGAATCGAATCCCCTCTATCCTGGCAGTCGGAAGGAAAGCTTTCCCGGAACAGGAATCCAGACGAAGACCCATGAACACTAGTTGTTGAGAGGGAACGGTGCAGGATTTGTCCCAGTTCAAAATCCAGCCGAGATCTTGTAATGTGTCGACCACCGTGGCAAGGTGAACCCGAAGAATCTGCGCCGACTGGGCATGGATAAGCCAATCGTCCAGATAAGGAATGACTGAGATTCCCTGAACTCGGAGATGGGCCGCCACAACTGCCAAAAGTTTCGTGAAGACTCTTGGGTCCGCCGACAATCCGAATGGAAGGGCTTGAAACTGAAAATGCTGGACAGTTGAACCCCGAGGAATCGCCACTCTCAGGAAACGTTGATGAGATGGATGGATAGGAACGTGGAAATATGCATCCTTTAGATCTAATGAAGCCATGAAGTCGTTGAGGCATAAGGTGTCGAGGGTGGATCTTACGGTTTCCATCTTGAACCTGATGAACTGGAGGTGACTGTTCAAAAAACACAAGTCTATGATTAGGCGAAGACCACCCGGTCTCTTGGGGACCAGAAAAACCAGAGAATAAACCCCTTGGCCCAGTTCTGGTCAGGGGACAGGAACCAGGACTCTGAGGTCTGACAACCGCTGGATGGTGGATAACAGGACCGACCGCCTTGCCTGGTCTGGAGGAAGGTGGGAGGTCAAAAAATGGTCTGAAGGTCTGGTCCGGAATTGAAGTTGATAGCCGTGCGATACAATGGCTCTCACCCAAGGGTCTCGGGTGAGTGAGAACCAACTGTCGGTGAAAAAACGGAGCCTTTCTCCCACCGGAATGGAGGAGGCGTCATGCAGCGTTTTTGGGGTCTTGAAACGCTTTGGGGAAGGCAATCCTGTCAAATCTCCCCCTTCCACGAGGAAATCTGCCTCGGAAGTTTTGCTCTCTGGACGAGGGGTTGAATCTAGAACTATGGCCTCTAGATTGTCCCGGGAAGAAAGGCCGAAAGGACTGCCGTCTTTTCGAAGGAGGCTTACGTTGAAGCATCCAATGCTTGTCCCCTGTGGTTTTCTCCAAAAGGGACTCCAGCTCTTCCCCAAATAAAGTCTTACCCTTAACAGGGATATTAAGAAGTCTGTTCTTAGAGGCATTATCCGCCGCCCAGGCCTTGAGCCACAAGGCTCTTCTAGCTGCAACCGAAAGCGCTGAAGCTCTGGCCGTCATTCTGATGTTTTCAATGGAGGCATCACAGAGAAAATCCACGGCCAATTTCACGGCAGCAACATTCTTGAGGATAGTCTCCCTGGGGGTTTTGGCAGCAATATCCTCTTCGATCTGGGAGAGCCAAATCTTGACAGCTCTGGAAACTGAGGCAGAAGCAATTCCCGGTTTAAAGACAGCAGCTGAAGCCTCGAAAGATTTCTTAACCGCAGCTTCGGCTTTCTTTTCCATCTGGTCAGAAAAATGAGAGCCATCCTCAAGCGGCAGAGTAGTCTTCCTGGAGACCTTCATAACAGCAGTATCCACCAGCGGGGTAGCACAAAACTCAGCAAAGTTCTCATCAAAGGGAAACATGCGTTTAACCCATCTGGACAGGTTAACCCTCCTTTCCGGGTGGTTCCATTCCTGCTTGATAATGTCAGAAAGCGCAGGATGAACAGGAAATGAGGCAGACTGCTTGGAGAAGCTGGCACCAAAGAAAGAGTCATTTTTCTGGGTGGAGGCCTCCTCCAAATGCATAGCTGACCTCACAGCAGGAATTAAAGTCTCAATTTCTTCCACCTGGAACAAAAATTAACTTTCCTCCCGGATCTCTCCTTCCTCTGAGGAACCTTCCTCTACCTCAGGATAGTCAAACTCAGAGTACAAAGGCTGACGCCCCAGGAGAGCGGGGTCTTGTACCGCTGGAAGGTGATGATAGGCAGGAACAGTCTGACGGAAGGCAGAGAAGGTAGACTGCATCTCCTCTTTAAGCCAGGTCAAAAACTCCCTACCCCCAGACGGCTCAGAATCCGCTACAGATCTCAGGCAAGCGGAGCAGAGTTTCTTCCTAGAATCCTGCAAAGCCTTGTGACACCCGGAGCATTGGGCATGTTTAGACTTCATAGCAGCTTTCTTAGGTTTGTCCTCAACAGAGGGCGGCTCAGAATTATCAGGGGCCGACATAATGAAAGATGCAACAGCACCTGACCAAAAGAAAACAGCAGGAACACACATAGCAGCCAAATCACTTATCTGCTATATATATAGTGAAAAGGGAGCTGAAATTAGGCTGTAATCTGCAACAGCAGAGAGTTTGGCGCCAAAAAAATTTGAATTGTGACCAAAACGAGGCTTGGAACGCACAACCGGAAGTGCAGACGCCCGAACCGGAAATCTGCAGACGCCATTATGGCCGAAGCCAGTAAGCCGCAACAGCGGCGTCTAGCCGCTGAATCCTCAGACCAGCAGGCGTCCCCGGCCATAGGAGGTGCCGGCAAACATGCTGGCAACTCCAAAACACGACCGGCGGAGCTGCCGCGCTAACCGCCGAGACGACGGCGGTGCAGCCGCGATCCCCGCCGGGACAGCGCCACTGCGGCCGTGATCACCGCCGGGACGACGGCGCCACCGCTGCCGCGATCACTGCAGGGACGGCGGCACCGCAGCAGCGTCCAGGAAATGGGACAAGCGCTGGGCGACGCAGCACCAGCCATCCGGCTAAGGTGCAAGGTATCCCCCAGGAATGGGGGTTTAGCCCGGGGAAAATGGCTCAACCTAGAGCCGAAGAAAATAATAAAAGGTAGACGAGTCCCCCTACCTGGTAGGGCAGGAAAAAAACTGGTGTTAGTAGGAGGGGAGGGCCCTTTTAAAGTTTGAGTCCTGCCCTATCGGGTACGGAGGAGGAGTCTATCCTTAGTGTCACCTGGGATGGCAGGGAAAATAAGTGTACAGAGTTCAGGAATATTATGGCGCTATATTATTATCGTTTATTTATATATAGCGCCTGCAATTTATGCAGTATTTCATACAATACATATATTCAAGGGGTATGACCAGGGCCGGCCGAAGACTTAACGCCGCCTGGGGCGAAGTTTAAAATGCCGCCCCCGCCGACGCCGGGGGGGGGCGTCATTATCTACCCCCCCCCGGTACTTACCCTAAAACAGTCTTGCGGCGAGTCTCCCTGTGCTGCCACGGTGCCGGCTTGTAATGCTGAGCGCCGGAAATTCGCGTCACTTCCGGCGCTCTGCATTACAAGCCGGCACCGAGACCGAACAGGTAAACTCGCCGCAGAGGAGAGAGAGAGGGGGGCGCCGAGCGGGTAAGCGAAAATCACTCGGTGCCCCTCTCTCTCTCCTCCGCTTCAAAAAAAACCAAAAAAAAAACGCTTGGGGCGGCAAAGTGCCGCCCCTTCTGAAGTGCCGCCTGGGGCAATTGCCCCAGTCGGCCCCATTGTAGGGCCGGCCCTGGTTATGACAAGACTAGAATTGACAGACTAAGACAAACCGATACATTAGGTGGAGAGAGCCCTGCTTACAATCTTGAGGGAATGGGGTGAGGATATATAAAACAATTAATAAATACTAATAAGTGGAGTCACTCTTTAGAAACAATAGGCTGTATTTTACTAGTCCCCACGTGACCTTTCATGGACCTCTTACATACAGTACATTATAATGTCTGGTTTTGCAAAGGGAAAGGCACCCTTCTCGGTTGGGCAAAATTAATATTATCCTGCAGTCCCTGCTCAAGTATGGAATATCGTGATGGACTGAGGCTGAGGGCCTGCCAGATAGGAAATTACAGCATGTCACAACACTAACAGCTATGCCGATGTCACATCACTGCACAATCCTGCCAATAGTCCACTACACCTACTTCCCAACTGTCAGGTTTTAAGTGGGGCAGTCCTATTATCTATACACCGAGATGTACCTCAATTACTATATTCTGTGCCACTGCAATGTCCTGGTGTTGTGGGCAGTGGTGATCATGGGCCATTTGAGGAGATCAAAGGCTCTCCCCAGATCAGTCCACTAAACTGTAGTATCAATCAAGGTGTGTTGTTATCCATTTCAACCTTAACCCAGCAATGCTCATTATCCTCCAGAGACTACCATAATTTTACCCACAAGTAAAGTAAAGCCCTTTGTTTGGCCTGTTCCCTTCAGCTAAAATATAAATCAAAGGATTTTTAAGAATAGGATGCACTCTTTATAATAGCCCAAGAATATGATAGTTTTTATAATTATTTTTTACAGCGCTATAAAAAATTATTTTAATTGCACAATTGTCTTCTCCCATGCAATTAATTATAAACACATATATCTTATGTTCTACATTACAAGAAAAGGGCACTTAACAGGTGTGCACATGTTAACACATATCTGGATTTCCATAATGGAATGTAAGTGAAGGCTTGGCAAACATTTTCAGTTGAGAGCTTAAGGCTGCTCTACAAAAGGTTTTGGAGGCTGGTTCTAGTGGTAGCAGACATTAGGTAAAGTAGCAGCAAGTGCCAAGTATTTAAAAGAACGGTGCTCATCAAGGATAGTACATATCTCATTAGTAACATTAATATTTTTAATACTTCAGCGGGGAGCGTTTGCTTTTCGAAGACCAAGCAAGAAACACTCTACAGAGTGCAGGAAGGCAGAGGTAGTGTAAATTAAAAAAACAAAAACAAACAAGTATTGAATTATTTTATACTGCAATACTCATTTCTTTTGAAGAAAACAATAAATAATAAAATATATAAATAAATAATTTATAATATAATTATAATAAAGTTAATTATCAGTTGGGATAATAGTAAAAGTGATGTTTTCTTACAGATACATTAGGTATTCATCTGTTCTGCAGATGTTCTCCAAAGAAGGCAAGGTGGGTACACAGAGACCTCTTTCAAGGCTGGTATGCAGCATACCATTTTCTATAGAAATAAGCACTGAAACAGCCTTCTGGTATTATTTTGAGAGTAATTGCGAGACGCAGACATAATCCACATGTTAGATTTTGACCTATCCATCCAGGATGTGTTTGTCAGTTGCTACGGCAACCGTATGCACTGAGTATTTGAAACACAATGGATGGGAGACCTGCTTTGTCAGTGAACAGATAACAGTCCTGAATCAATTTTTAATCAGGAGCAAAAGCAGCGTTCTAGAAATTCAATACGGATGACACTAGAGCCACTAAGCGCTCCAACATTTTCAGAACAAATTACAAAGATCATTTGTGGCGCTATTGTTGTTAACTTAGGAACCAGCAAAAATACTTTAAATCAGGACATTTAATGAATAAACTTTTTTTTTTTATCAGAACTAAGTCATGTTGACTCTTAAATGTATCAAGAGTGGCTTTGCAATAACCCTAAGCACTAGTTTAAAGTACAACATACTACTTAAATTTTATGAAAACGCAGTTTTGTTAAAATATACCAAAAAATAATTTTGTTAATCGGTTCAATTACTGAGTATATACTGTACATTCAGGTGATTTTACAATTTAATTCAAACTATGTTGACAGACCGGGCTTATTAACAAATAGCACCAGTGGACAGAAAACCACAGTTTTAAAAAGGTATAGCTAAAAAAATAAATTATATAAAAATATTTTTTTTTATTTTGGCTCATACTATAATAATAATAGTACTAGAAAATATGTAATACCTACCTTCATAGAGGACGAAGCCAGGGGAGCAATTTAGTCTGTAAAGTAAAGTTGACCAAGAGAACTACCAAACAGGCCTATAATGATACATTTCATTAGAGCAGATCCAACCTCCAGAAAACAAAAACCAACAAAATGTGCTAGTTGGAGAACTGAGCTAGTCCTGCCTTAATAATGGAAGAACGGAATTGGTAGAGCCAAACGGGAAGACTTGGAATAAGGAGGTCTTAGAAAGCCATGTGTGAACAATGTATTCAAGTCTTGGGAACACGATAAACGCATGACAATGTAGGAAGAGTCTTGAGACTGTGACACAACTGTCACTCCCAGAAAGTGAAACATCATTGTTTGCCCTTATGCAAAGCCCACAAGCTGTGCATAACAAAGAGAAACCCCTGCTGGCTGCTGAACTTAGGGTATCCTAGCGCTTCACATTAATCTGGCCCTTTGTTAAGGCTTATAAGATATAATTAGCTTCACAAAAGGAGCCTTGCTATACCTGAGAGGCAAAACAATGTTTCACATCAGCAGCTCTGTAAATCACTAGCGGGAACCAGGACATTTCATGCTGCGGCCTTCAACTACAATCAGTATCATTCCAAGCTAGGGCAAATGGTTAAGGAGGATGGGTTTTGTACTTTTGGAAATATGACTATTTGATGGGCCAAGAAGGTTCTTCTGTACTAAACACTATCTCCAGATAGCAGAAAGACTATCCCCTGGAACTGTTAACATTGCCCTAATTCTTCGGTCCACCTGAACTTTGGAAATTGAACAAGATCCTTAAAATTGTACCAAAATAATAAGAATGGATATCTCCCTTTACCTCAATAGACACCGGACCAGCTTTTGCCACTGTGTAAATTCATTAAAATAAAAATACATCTTCTTAAAAGAGACACTCCACCAATGATATGCGCTTCACTTAAATTTACGAGGTGTCCCCCTTGACAAGTGTCGCTAATGGTCAGGCCATGGAGAAGAAAAGGAGATCCCTAAGGTAATTTTTTTTCCATATTTAATTAGAAATTAATGCATATTAATATGCACTGAGTTCTTCCTGGGACATTTCAGTCTCCTTTTAACCCTGCAAATTTTCCAATGCAAACTTACACTGTGGGTCGGATTACTTCAAAGAAAAGGCACGGCACATACTGAGTATTATCTAGTGTATTTTGCATAACGTCAAAACAGCCAAACAATAGATGGAGTGTAGTTCCATTATTTGTATTCATCCATTTCAAAAGTAATAAGCCTCTATTATATTTGACAGATGTTTTGCCAAAGACTATTTAGTAATAACGTTTAAATGAAAGGTTGTAATATAGCTGCTGACAGTCCTGAATTTAGGAGGACAGCCCCACCAAGATGGTTTATGTACCATTTTGTGGAATTGCTGACTGCCACATAAGTAAATTGCTCTAAATGGGTGTTGAACACACAGAAAACGAGGTCTTTCTGCATGCTGAACACACCTTGATGATGTTGCTGAGAGTGATGTGATGTCACACAGCTGTCTATGAATCTATACATGATGTAACAGGTCTCAGATACCTAATTAAAGGCAAATGTTGCATCTCGTCACATGATATAATAGTATGAAAAATAGTTTATTTCCCACTATTCCTCCATATATATGCCAAACCAAACAGCAAAAGTAACAAACTCATTTTCTTAAAAGCCTGCACCCCTAGGTACATTTTTTATATATTTATGTAATGGTACATACATGTAGAAGCCTGTGTTGGTGACAGTACATAAACTATTGCAGAGTAGGCACACATAACAATAGGATAAGTTCCAAAATTATGCTATAGAAATAAAAAAAAAAAAAAAAAAAAGAAATAAAAATATAGGTATAAATAAAATATAGGTATAAAACACACATTTTTGCAAGTACACCCACTTTTCAGGGATACAAATCCTAACAAGTCATTATCATTCAGAAGGGGGTGGGAGTTGTAGTATATAGAAGATCACGATTCACTTTTACTTAATAAAAAAAAAAAGTGTCTGTGCATTTAATATATATTTTTTTCCAATTGGGGAGGGATTTTTTGCAGTGGAGGGCACCACCTATTTTAATGTAGCGTATATGTGTATGTATTTTTATTTTATTTTAATTTCTTGGGGGGATGGGGGCAAACATTGAACCTTGCAAGGAAAATGCTTAATCTTGGCAATTTTACATAAACAAAAGTTTGGGGGGGGTCACACCCAAAAGATACGCATGGACTGTGGTTAATTTGTAAAAGAAAAGGTAACGGTCTATGTTAAGAAGTATTTTCATCTATGGAGTGCTAGTAAAATGCATGCTTAGAATCCAGCCACACACTGTACTAGCCTAAGAAGTCAAACGATATCCTAGGAGTTCTCAAGTATGATCATCACAAAAACAAAAAGTATATATGAAGTATATTTTCATTATTTCAGTTAACTTAACAAAAATGTTGTTCATTATTGTTCCACAAGGGGGCAGCGTATTCGATCTGCAACAAACAAGCCAAATGGCTTTATTAATATTTGTACACTAAAAGTGGCTCTTGAGACTCTTAAAATGGTGCTACATACACCCTTTATTCTACAAGCCACTTTACCAAATTGCAATACAATATTAGTAAGAACCTACAAGATGAGTGATTAGAAGACCTATGGTTCAGAATAATACTAGCCACGAAATTGCTAATATATTACATTATTTATTGATTTCTATAGTGCCATATTCCACAGCTCTGTACAATGTGAAATTAAAAAGAATACTATTAAAAAATTACGCTAACTCCAGAGCCTCATGAAAGTAAACATGAAAGTTAACCTATTAAATACATCTGAAAGCATAGTAAAACAATACTTAAATGTTCCCTCAAATTAAAACTACTACATATTCTCTACAGAAAAATGAATGGCACACATACATTACTTTAGGTTTAAATAGGCTGTATATACATTAACCTTCCTTATTACCTGACAATTTATGAAAAATATAAAGGCGAATCCCAAAGGGAATAACTTTTTTGAGTGCCAAATACAGTACTGCACAGTGATATAGTGTAACACTGAACAAAATAGGGCTTTATTTGATACGGTTTCAATAAATTGGATACAAGTCTGGATTTGGGCTTGACTAGTCCACCTACCAGTCACCCACCTCTACATCTTGATGAACCTATGAGGTCTTTGAAAGCCTTAAAGACTTGGCAACCAGCAGGCACATTCCACTAGTGACAGCCCACTCTGCGCAAAAATTGGTCTTTGCACGTAACCACCCACTGTACTTAAGCTCGTCACATCTGGCATTAATGTACTAAACAGCTGGAATTGCTTTAGGGTGTTAAACAATATTTTAATCACAGTCATACTTCATCTGAATCGAAAAATTAGACATTTTGAGTAAACAGTTTAAATATTGTCAAAATTACGGTTTTACATGAGAACATCGTAAAAATGTTGCTAAATAGAGGGGATTATTCCTTTCTTTTGTAGCTGATCTGTTTTG
Source organism: Spea hammondii (assembly GCA_029215755.1). Lineage (NCBI taxonomy): Eukaryota > Metazoa > Chordata > Amphibia > Anura > Pelobatidae > Spea > Spea hammondii. The sequence continues at coordinate 115,770,006 of JARDYJ010000002.1, forward strand.
CTTCGCCTAGACGCCTGGTTATGGTTAAGGACTGCTGGACTCTAACATACAAAGTATAATACATGTTAAAGAACCGTTCAAAAACAAGCATGTAGGTGAACGTGCAGACCAGTTGGCTCTGCTGTGCCAAGGTTATCATGATCCAGTCAGCGCAGGAATGCAGAGCATTTATTAGTGTTAGAAATTCATGGGGAGGAACGTGTTTAACTTACACACAAAGAGGCTACTCAGCAGGGAAACTCCCGAAGCACGGACAAAGAAAATTATTTTGTGTGTATCAAACCCAGAAGCCACCAGCTTTCTGAAATTGTACAAGAAAATGACATACGATAAAAGGAGAACAATATTCAGAAGGGTAACCGGTTCCTAACAGACTGCGTAACCAAAGTCTCAAAAGAATCATCCTGCTGGCATTCAAAGAGTTAAGAGTAACTTCAATGCTCCAAGATCACGGTTAGTGGTCATCATCCCAGCCCCAATGGCAAACAAAATGTTAAGTATGTAAAAGATAAACATTTGGTTTCATTCAAGAATTCCAAAATTCTGGCAAGTCGGCGGGTCACAGGTCAGAGCTGCACACCACAACTCAGATGGGAATGAGTTGAGATGAAAACAGACAAAATATAAATAAGTGGTGTGTATGGTGTCAAGGCAGCTGCCTTTTAAATCTAGGGAGTATAGCATCAGTCTTTATTTCATGCCAAATAGTGGAAAAAGGTCTAATATGAGTCACTATGTTATGGTTCCTAGATTGATTAAGGTATGTGGGGTAGGAGTAGATACACTCACAGCTGTCCTTCTCTACTTTGAGATAAAGTATTTCCTGTACCAAGTGGTCCTTGTAATTGTAGCCATCACAAAAGCCTCTTACTCAGGGCGGACTCATCATGGGTTGGGTGCCAATTCGGAGCCAAAAACTTTAAATGATAACATGGTACTATCAGGACCTGTTTCTATAATTGCTTGGTATGAGCTTGCAAACAGGGTCTCTTTCATGTTTGAAGTCGCTGGTATTTGTTGAATTGAATTTGTCAGGCATCGTACAGCATAGAATATGGATGATGATAATACAATAATACACATCCAGATGCATATTTTGGTGGCCAGGCAGTCTGTGATTTATATAGACTGTTAGCCTGTTTACCTGGTATCTTTGTGTGCTTAATCTAGTGGTGTCCTACCCTACCATAGGTAGGCCACAAATCCATTAGGTTTCTCTAACACAGAATCAAATTAACCAGTTAAAAAAAAATCAGTTTTATGAACATAACATGACTATAGTGCAAAGTGTGAAAACCCACCAACAGGATGTTCCAATCAGCAGGAATATTATTTTTGCTATGGTCACGGACCTTCTGTCCTTTCCACCATGATCACCTTCTATATAACACATTGTAAACCGTATCTGTCCAAAAACTCTTTGTCTTTGCAGTCCCTAAGTGCAGTCCCTAAGGAATGGAATCAGACATCATTGGCTTAACCCTTTTGATTTTGCTAAGTTGGTAACTGGTCTGCATTGCAACAACAGAATTGTACAGTTAGCTGGGTTTTTAGAATCACAGAATTTGATGGCAAATAAGAACCATTCAGAACATCTAGTCTGTCGATTTTTCCTCATGTAGAGACTCAGACCTTAATCAATCTTTGGTCTCGTTTTAGATTCAGGTAGCTTCATGCCTATCTTAAGCATGTTTAAATTCCTTCACAACGTTTGTGGCTATGGTGAAAACCACCAAGTTCACCTTGCATTTGTAAACATGAGAATAATATTAACAGTGCATCTCACAATGTTATAAATATTTAGTTTTCTTATAGAAGTTTACATTAAAATAACGGCTTATAAATTGTGTGGCTGACTAGCATTTTATGCAACGCTAAAGAGAACAGAGGTTGTTACTTATTATGTATCTGAAGGAAATTACACTTGTTTTCCTTCCAAAAAAAAAAGAGATTCATTATTTTTGACAGGAAATCTGCAGACCTTTGCATCATTTGTCTGGATTATCATTTCCCTGTTCTGAAATTTCTCCTGAAGATTGCACAGCTTCTAACAAGCCAAATATCAATGACATTTATTTTATGCAATATGTACTTAAAAGGCTGTACAAAAACTCTATATGTAGAAGGCAACTTTGTGTGATGTGACCCAAAGAGGGCATCTCTTAGGCTATTGGGTTTAGGATCATTACTGGCCTTGCTCACCACCATTAAATCAACAGAGAACCAAAAGCATCATGTTGTACTCCCACTTTGTTGACAACCTTCTGACCTTGTGGTCAGTGCCTTACTGTAAAGAAAAGAGTAAAAGTCGAACAGGTGCTAAAGTGTCTTTTAAAGGCCTTGGTGGGGACCAGATCCCTAATCTTCCTATTCTGCAGTTGCACTACCCAAAGAGATATACAACACCTTCTTTCCCTCCATGGCCCAAACGCTTGTTGGAGGGTCGGATCTCCTTAGTCCTTCTCTGCTTAGGACTACTGGAGTCAAATCATTTCAGAGAGGATCTACCCACAATGGCTACTATGCCTCCCTCAACAAAAACATCTTTAGGGGGATCTGGCTTCCCTCTGGTCATTTTCAGTGTTCAAAAATCTGTCTGCTTGAATAAAATATTTCAATCAAAAGTCCATCATGAAGACACTAGACAAAAACATAAAAAATGTCCCGTTACTCCCCAGCCTTTACATCATAAAATTGGTCTGCATCACAAATATAGCCTAAAGGCTGAGGCTAGTGACAGATAATAATAATAAAAGTGCTTGGAATGGTCTCCATGCACAGTGCACTTACCAGCAGTGTCAAAAAAAAAAAAAAAAAAAAAAAAAGGTGTACAGTGTAACCCACACTACTACACCTATAGAGACACATGCCCAGATCTGGGACATAGTCTTCATGCTATGCCAGCCTTAATGCAAGGGGACCAAGCTTTCTTCTCTCACAGGTACTTACTTGATCTTAGCCAAAATGCTACTCTCACAGCAAAACATATATAAACATTCATTTTTACTATCTAGAGACAGAAAAGACTTAAAGGCTGACATTCAGGATACCTGTTGGGGATGGCTAGAGGCAGGGTTGGAGAAGAGGCTGCCCTTTTACTTTACACAGAGCACCACCTTGCAGTGTCATCAGGTAGCCCCATGTAACCTAGGTGATCATTTTTTATATTTTTAACTATTCTACATCTAAACCTAGCTGGTTAATTAGGGTAACGCATAAGCTAAACATGAGTATAATATAAATATTATAACATATTATTATTAACATACTGAATTGGTAAATTAAGGGGAATAATAAGGGTCGCAGGATTACTGATTCCATGCGTTGACATAGATCACATTAGCCAGGATGTAGAACATTTCTTCACCAGCAGCAGATCTTATCTGGTGGTTTTTGCCAGCAGCAAAAGAAATAGAGACAGACTTAACATGCCCTTCCGCCAATTGAATTGTTGGCCTTTATGTCATGTTCCATTTAAGAAGGTGCTGCAAATTCCAAAATTGAATGCCCTTCCCTAATCGACTAAAGCCTGTAGCAATATGCAGATGAGATCTGTTAATATTTGGTCATCTATACCAAGTTCCATAGACTGTTAATTTCTAGATTTTTACCTATCTTGGCTACTTCATATGGGGGAGGTCTGTTGCATGACCAAGATTTCATATGAGTCCAAAACAAAGAATCCTGAATAGTCTAATTAAAATGGAGAAGTTTTATGGAACAGCGTGATCTGTACACTTCCCTAAAGATATCGAAATACAATTCTAGGAGTGATATCAGGAAGGACACAGCACTTAGGCCATTGTTAACCAAACAATGTCTTACCTAGCCCATGACTGGGTCTTTGTGAAAGTGTTCTGTTCCATACCCTTTAACTGCATTTGGTGGTTTCCATTGTTATGGAAAATGTTTGCTTTATGTACAAAGGAATCAATCAACCTACAAAACTGCTATTAACTTAGACCTGTCAGCTAAAAACAACTTCAATTCACAACTTCACAATTAAGAGAATAAAATATTCTCTGTTAAATGTTAACATTAAAAAAAAAAATAATCAGCGACCCTAAAGTCACTTTAATAATATGTGCCCTGTCTTGGAACTGTACTGTACCAGTCTCTACTTTTTCATTCTTCCCTTTTTTCACTTATACTATGTAAAGTTGGAACATATTTTGTTAGAGTCGGGTCACACTTCTTCACTTCTGATGAGATGGTTTGAGCTAGATGTTGGGTCTTGCACAACTAGAATAAAAAGATATCCAACACCACGTATTTAAAACAATTTATGAGACCAAACCATCTTTCACATACTAAATAAAATCAATCTCTACATCCTTCTACTCCTTTCTTCCTATTTCTACTTTCCTCATTGGACTCTGTTTTTTCACAGAACATTTTTCACTGTTTTTTACCAGAATCATTCTTTATATAACCCCTTTAATTATATTGTGGATGTAACTTTCCCTTAAAACATAATAGTAATAAAAAGATGAATAAAACTAAAAATAAAGATACTCCTACATCATATTATAATTATCTCAAACTGTGGAAAGTCTAAGATAATTGGACATAGCATCAGATACAAGGGGTTTGTGTCAACGTCATATTTCTTAACTATATTTTAAGCCAAATAAGTATAAACTCTTGTGTAGGTCAAAAAGTAATCTACAAGGGACATGTCTAAAAATATAAAAGCCATGTCACTGTGAGAATTGTAGGTCATGTTGGGTGGGACTTAAAGCCAAGGTCCAAACACTATCACTTCATCCTGTCCTGCTCAACACTCCAGTTTGCACCCTCTGACCACACACATGCATTCGGCAATTCATTCCGAAGGGGATGAGAGGTAACATGCGGCCCCCTCCTTCCCCCAAACATAAATAATAAAAAGATCAAAATAAGTTAAAAAAAATGGGAAGATTGAGAGATTAATGCTCCTACGATTAGCCCGAACACCACTCCATGACAGGGTTAGGACTGAATAAAATTTAAAAGTACAATTAAAACAATGCATCTCCACCATGCCCTGTGGGATGAATGGGGTAGTGGCCCTATAACCTCTGAATTTCATATTATTATTCACCAGGGGTTAATAGGGGGTCCTTACTTTTTATACTTAATTTCCTAGTGAATAGACCCAAGAGGAACAGAGTAATTGGAAGGAGAGGGCAAGGGGGGAAACACAGTGAGGAAAGAGAAAATACCACAATATAATTTTAATGGCTAATTTATAATGGCCATTATGGCTAGTAAAAGATATAAAAATATCCATTCGCAATTTTAAATAAATAAATTGTATCAAATGTGGTTTTGCTGAATATGAGCTATCATTCTACTGTCAAAAGCGGTTGAATGGTTTGCGTCATTCCCTGATAAAATGTCACGACGAGTCAAGGACTGGCTGCATCTGTTTAAAAATAGGTCAGCTATTTCCTTTTACTGTTTCCAATTATAGTGGCCCTGAAGTAATGATTTTGGATAAATATGAACTAAGTGCATTTAACCCCCCCCAAAAAAAATTTATACACTGGCGTAACTACAGGGGGCGCAGCATGCCTCTAGCATGCCAGGGGCGACCCATGTGACCCCTTGTTCCTGTCTCCTCAAACCAATTCAAAATAGTTTAGAAAGGGTACTACCGACCTGGACTGCACTGCTCCAGGTCAGAAGGGCCCTTTCTAAACTATTCTGAACCAGCTGGGAACAGGAACGTATCGGGGTCACGTTATGACCCTGCAGTAAAACAGAGGCTGCGCGCACCGTGTGCAGGAAGCCGGATAGCAAGCTGCAGGAGCGGTGAGAGGTAAGCTGGTGAAGGTGGTGGGGGGGTGTATGTATGTATGTATGAATATGAGCATGGATGTATAAGTGTGTGTGAGCATGGATGTGTATGCGTGTGTGTGAGGATGGATGTCTCTGTGTGTGTTTAAGCATGGATGTGTAAGTGTGTGTGTGTGTGTGTAAGCATGGATGAGTAATTGTGTGTCTGTGTGAACATGGATGTCTAACTGTGTATTTATGTGTGTGTGTGATCATGGATGTGTAATTGTGTGTGAGCATGCATGTGTAAGTGGGGTGAGATGGAGTGTGTGTTAGTGAGTATGAGTGTGTGTAATTTATGTGTGTTTACATACGTGTGCCAGAGTGTATGTAGGAAGGGGAGCAAGGGGCACAGAAGGCAAAGACAAGTTGTTTGGGGCAATGATGGCACAAACCAGCTGTTGGGGTGCCTCGGGACAATTTTCGCACCAGGGCCCTGTGGTTTCTAGTTACGCCCCTGCTTATATACATTAAAGTATGTTCAACATGTTACGTTACCCAGTGCTGGCTATTTACATGACAGTCCAGCTACAGTAAGCCCGCACTCGATGATATACAAGTTGAATTCAGCTCATTTATCTTTAAAACATTCAACCAATATTACTTAAAATAGCACTTTACGTTATCATTGTCCGGATGCATTGGTCAAAAATGATAAGTATTGCCCTGAAACGGAAACTGCAACAGCTATTTTAAACACATCTATTATTCAGAAAACGGGAAGTAAACCACAGAAGAGACAACGTGTCCTCCAAACAAGGAACGGGGATCCCGAAAGTGGGTCCGCCTTCTCATCCATGTACAAAAAAGAAATACATCAGTTTCAAAATATGTTTATCATCAAACTTAATGAGACTTGGGTTTATTCACTAAAGGGAGAGCTGGCAGAAGAGTTTGGAGGAGAACTGTGGTTTCATCTCCATGACTTCGCTATACATTATGGAATGCCAACTCTAGTTAGCTTCTGCTGTATGAAGAGCTTGACTGGCCTTGTATCAGTGAGATTTCTTGAACTATAGATTAAACAGGGCCAACTCACTCTTCCTGCAGGAGAAACTTGCCAAAGATGGACCTTCAATTTGGTCAGCTGAAACTACAATCCTCCTCCGAAGTCCCTTTAGTGAATAAACCCACATTTAAATAAATACATTTTTTTCGTTAATACATTTTAATGAATCCGTCTATATTTTAAAAGTACATTATGGTATGAAATACCAACCACACGAAAGTATTGACCTCTTACCTCTTCACTATCATTTTCAGTGTCTTGTAAGACCCCTTCACCAGAGCAATGGCCTCCTGGCGGTAACCGGAAAGTGGTTGGTCATTTATATTAACTATTTCATCACCAGCCATTAAGATATCTGCAGCTTTACTCCCATCTTCAACCTGAAAGAGAAGTAAATAAAAGCAATATAAGAAACGCTCTCTTTACATCTCTGCTCAAAATCAGACTTACTTAGTATTGTAACAATGTAAAGATGGTAACCACGTCTTGATATGAACAGCAAGCACTCGTCAGGAACAAGTAGGACAATCTATAGCAATAAACCAAAGATATTTAATGCTCAAGAGACATGCCGGTTCTCGTGTAGGGGTTATATATATATATATTGCAGTATGAGCAATGTATAACTGCATGATTGACATTATCTGTAATTATACATAACTTAAACATGAAATAAAATAATTAAAGAACATTTCTGGTAAATAATGTGACTTTCCATTAAATCTAAACATTAAACAGGAACTCCCACATGATTGTGTAATTACCTCTAGTGAGCATTCAAGAAAAATAATCACGAAAAAAACTGGTTTGTGTTATTGATGAAAATGTATTTATTTACATTTCAAGTAAATTCCATTCTGAGTAGGAAGAAAGAAAAAAAAACACAATTACACGTATGCAACTTTGACATGAAGAAGCTTGTCATAAGAAAGTCAGATATAACATTAAATTTAACAAAGAACATATAGAAAGGATTCTTAGCATTTCTTTTTAAATCCTACAGTTCAATAATGTTTGCAAAAATGCTAGTTTTGTCCCATCTTGTTAATTTTCACTCTCTTCTATTGCAATAGAGGTATAGAATCCCTTGGGGCTCTTTAATTAAACTTAATGTAACCCGACATAGGTCAGGCGGAAATGTTTGGTATTGGTTGGGTGATCACGTCTCCCAAATTGACACAAACAGTCCTGAATTTGAAGAAAATGCCCCATGTTTCATCCTGGGACAATCTAATGAAAGAAATATCTATTGAATCTACATCATTATATGGTATAATTCCATAAACTGAACTGTTACTGCTGGCCCATTTGGTCGAGCATGCATTCTGTATGAAAATAGCAAGTCAATTACCATACGGGAAATATATGTGACAGTGTTTGTTTTTATTGGCCAGCTCCAGGTAAGATTATACGTGAGAGCAGATTTTTAGAAGCGTTCCAATAACAGCTAAAAGAAGTATATCTACACAATGCCTAATGCACAACACATATTTGAGTTTATCTCCTGTTTTAAATTGATTAGCTGCATTCTCACCAGCACCTGCCTAAACAATGAGACATTATTCACGGGATACTGAAGTCGCGCTTAGGAAAACATTCCTGGTAACGGGAACTGCAAAATGCAGTCGGAAACGGTTTCAATAAATATCCTAATAATAGGATTTATCAAGGAGTGATAATTTTGTTTGAATCCTTTATTTGTCTCGGTCCGGATCCAATCTGTCTCGGTTCTCTTTCAAATAAGTGCTTGGCGCTGTAAGGTCATCAAAGCAAACAGATGCAACCCAGACAAGCAGGCCTGGACATATCGAGACTGGGGTCAAGTTTTCCAAAATATACAACCTACAGCACAGCAGATAAGTTTTGTTGGATATCTTACAATAAGAACCATGCTAGTAATGACCTGCTATATACTTTAAATAAACACGAGGCTTCAAGGGATCAGACCTGGTATGTTCCCAGATAAGACTTTCATCTTGACAGCAAACCTTTAAACTTTTGCTTCTTGAGGCAGTCTTCCAGGGTTTGAATATTGAACACAGTAGAACCTCAAACCATTAATTATTGTTTTATATAGCACCATCATATTCCATTGAGCTGTACAATAAGTAAGCAGGACATGACAAGTAGTATATAACACAACAGTTAGACTTACAGAAACAGGTGAGGAGGGCCCGGCTCAAATGAGCTTACAATCTAGAGTAGGGCTGAAACAACGAGTCGATAAAATCGATAATAATCGATAACGGAAATCATTGTCGACGATTTCCGTTATCGATTAATCGAGTGATCGATTCGTTGTTGGAGCACTCAGCTCCTTTTACTTACCTCCGCGAGCGTTCCCCGCTTCTGCTACACGCTCTGCAGTCTCCGCCTTCTTTTAGTTACGTGACGCGGAATGCGTAAGTATTCTTCATGTCTGTGCGAATCGCTCTGTGCGAGTGGCTCCATTCGCACAGAGCGATTCACGGGGGTGGGGGTGGGGTTTCAGGGGATGCAGGGTGTGAGTGTGGGTGCAGCGCAGAGTGGGGGTGGGGGGGCAGGCCAGGGTAGGAGACTGAGTGCAGGGCAGAGTGGGGGTGGGGATGCAGGGCAGGGCAGGAGACTGGGTGCAGGGCGTGAGTGTGGGTGCAGGGCAGAGTGGGGGTGGGGATGCAGGGCAGGGTGTGAGTGTGGGTGCAGGGCAGAGTGGGTGCAGGGTGTGAGTGTGGGGGCAGGGCAGAGTTGGAGACTGGGTGCAGGGGCACAGTGCAAAGTGCTGGGTGCAAAGTGCCAGGGCTGGGTGCAAAGTGCCAGGGCTGGGTGCAAAGTGCCAGGGCTGGGTGCAAAGTGCTGGGTGCAAAGTGCCAGGGCTGGGGCAAAGTGCTGAGTGCTGGGTGCAAAGTGCCAGGGCTGGGTGCAAAGTGCTGGGTGCAAAGTGCTGGGTGCAAAGTGCCAGGGCTGGGGCAAAGTGCTGGGTGCAAAGTGCCAGGGCTGGGTGCTGGGTGCAAAGTGCTGGGTGCAAAGTGCTGGGTGCAAAGTGCCAGGGCTGGGGCAAAGTTTCTTGAACAGTAATAGTCCACCTCTTTTCAGAATGTTTGGGGTTATTTTGTTTCATAAATATTGTGTTTGGGTTCTTGTACTTTGAAAATATTGTTTTTTATTACATCATAACAAAATAAGAATGTTAATGTAAATTTTACGTTGTTTTTTAACATCCAGTTCATTAAATTATTTTAAATAAATGAAAAATTTGCATATTGTTTTTTTTATCCGATTAATCGATTCATCGAAAAAATAATCGGCATACTAATCGATTATTAAAATAATCATTAGTTGCAGCCCTAATCTAGAGGGACATCAGCCGTTCCTCTTTTGGGAAAAACCCATACCACCAAAAACCTAATTATATCCAAAATCCTTTCATATACAGTTACAGATTAAACAAAAACATAACACTAGAATGGAAAAAGTTTGCATAATTTAGGGTTCTCCAACCGAGAGCCCATAGGCCGATCTAAGTCTTTATTTTTCGGTTAATCTAAAAGTCACCAGTAATATTGTGTCAAATTATACATTTTATAGATTATGGGCAAAAATCCCAATTTTAAGAATACATAGCATAGCCTATTAAAAATGTTGTTTCATCAGAAGTTGGAGAATTTATCAACTATAAAAAAAAACCAGAAGAATGTGCATGTTCAGCAAGATGAAATGAAAATAACCTTATCTCACCAGAATGGAATTATAAACTAGCAGCAGGTTTTCTAGCTTGTTCTACGCATTCTACTGTGGTCGGAACTTTGCTCGTTCTTGAAGGCACAAGGCCAACAGGAAAGGAATTTATTAAAAATGCTCCCCCTACAAGGAACTTAATTCATGACATGTCAAAATAATTTCTCAGAAGATGAAGCATGACACCTGGAGCTGCTGCAAGTATTTAAAAGACACATTCCACAGAATAAATTACAAACAATCTGTTTTTACATGAAAAAAGGCTTTATAAATTTAGTAAAATACATATTACTTTAGAATGTTAGTTTGGTTTTGAGAGTACATTCATATTACACCGTAAGTAGTGGCCCAGGCCACATTAGTGTTTACACCTATTTTATTACAAATAACTTTTATATATGCTATTCATAGATACATGGTTTAATGAAAATGTGCATCTGATCACATGATATAACTAAAATAATTTCTCTCCATGTTAATTCACTGTATATATCACACTAAACAGAAGCATAAAATTTGACGGCAGATAAGAACTATGGATATATTTGAAAAGGGACCTTTTTCTACCCCTTACAAAAGTTACATTAATTCTTCTTATTTTGGTTCTGGTCCAAACATACCACAAGTACATACGACGACATGTACATTCTTGACACACTTGGCAAGATTATTCTTAAACTATAGCAACCAGGGCAAGTCATCCCATATCAGGCACCTCTATATCGTTTTTCAGCACAGAAGGAACACAGTTTCCATGAAAAAAAACATGGTGTGTAGGTGACATGAGAAACAAGGACAATCTATTGCTACAGCGGAGCCGAGTCCCTGATGACTTGGCTATTTGGTGGTGGTGGGGTGAGCCACCATTCCCCCTTGAAGATTTCAGTGGATCCTAGAAGATCCGGTCCACCCTTGACTTCGGTCTGAGAGGGAAGGAAGGCGCTGCATATTCCCTTTGGGAGTGCAGCCTCTGAAGAAGATTGGGCTGCTACATGACCACTGAATCTCAGCAGAAGCTGCTTTTTACTGCGTAGATATTTCTCACAAATTTGTAAATCATAGATACTTGCAAAACAGCATGCATCACTTGAAGCTGGGTTGTATATAATAGCTAGTTTACATTTTTTGTATTTCTTGTATACCAAGCAAAAAAAGTAGCTACCATTGAAATCTTCTCACTACAGTAACCAATGGAACTGTCATAACAGCAGCCTTACACTAGTTGCTATGGTGACAAGCCCAACTAGTCAAACTTTGTACAAGAATCATCTTTTATACATAAACACACTTATCCACTAAGGTCACAAGGGTTGTCTTGTACACCTGGGCCGAACTGAGAATGACTTGGTGGCCCTAGAACCTTAAGGCCAGCTGCCGCCGGCTAAACATGTACGGCTGCATGTTACATTTTTGTTCTAATGCTGCACACCCAACAGCATACCTGGGAACTCCTCGGCTCCCCCCTTTTGTCGCTATAACATCGTCCACTCTTCTGGGAAGGCTTTCCACAAGATTTTGGAGGGTTTCTGTGGGAATTTTTGCCGATTTGTCCAGTAGAGCATTTGTGAGGTCAGGCAATCTCTGTTCCAGTTCATCCCAAACGTGCTCGATGGGGTTCAGGTTAGGGCTCTGTGCGGACCAGTCAAGTTCTTCTACACCAAACTAATCCAACATGTCTTTATGTACCTTTCTTTGTGTGCTGGGGAACAGTCATGCTAGCATAAAAAAGACCCTTCTCCAAACTAGAAAAAGAATTGTCCATAATGGTATGTCCACTTTTTGCGGAACACACTGGGACAAGCAGAAGACTGCGGATAAAGTAGGTAGACATTGAGAGAATGAAATGTTTTTTATTTTAACTAATTTTCTTTAGGATTAGCGTCAAACTTTAGAGGTGCAGCCTATATTCGGGACAATACAGTATATATATATTTTTAGTTTGTTACTTTTTCATGTTAACTTAAGCATAGAGCTTAAAATTACTAAAATATCTAACTGGGCAAACATAAAATTCCAGCTACAAGCTGAAGTAGTCGGGGGAATTTATTCGTGGGACAGGTAAGTACTGAGATGAAGAATTATTAACCATGCCGGACCAATTAAACATTTCTTGCCGGAGAATCCTGCATGAGTTGGACCTTCATAATGCACAGTTAAAGACAATAGGGCAAACATTTGCAACCTATCACTTCATGAGAAAACATTGATGCCATTTAAAAAATAAACCTTTAAATATTCTATCCTGGTGCATATAAATAATCTAGAAAATGAGGAAATAAGAGAACGCTATCCAAGATTTACAGCTTAACGCATGGCTTCGTATAAATTAATTATTTTCTGCTAGGTATCTCAAACTGGTCCTTCTTAAAAACTATTTTTATCAAAGCAATACAAGCCCAATTTATTTCACAAACTTGAGAATAGTCAGACGCTCTATTTAGCAATCTAGCCACCACAAGATAAATGTCAAAACACGCATTAAGCCTTTTAAGATTCTTGTATTCATTTTTCGCAACCATTAAAAATGAAGGGCAAGCCAAAAATAATGCGCAAATTAATCATGCTATTGTTTTGAGGGGTTTAACCGAGCATGCCGATGAGAAGAAAAGTTGTTAGTGTAGCAGAAACCCATGTATGTTTTTATTAGAAAGAATATTATAAGCCTAGTTTCTAAACAAACGTCTTACCTTCTAAAAATGAACATTATAAAAACAGCAGTCACTTATACAATGGGGATTTGAGTCATTCTCCATTATTTGCAGAATATAATATGGGCAATTAACAATCCTTGAACCTATGACACCACATGACTAGGTATGTCCTACTTACATTTAATTTAAAAGCCATGTAATCCTAGGATCGTTATTATTATGTATTGCTTTATATAGCGCCATCACATTCCACAGTGCTGTACAATGCATAAACATATATAATATAATTAACTTGCAGAAATTAAAAGGTAAGGAGGGTCCTGATGAAAGGAGCCAGAAAAATGTCCTGGCTGAAAACATGGTCAAAACTCCGGGTTTGACCTGGAGAACTCCGGGAGAAGCTCTGGTTCTCCTGGTCAACACCCAAATGCTCTGAGTCCCTGGAGCGGGGTCTTGACAGGCCCCACTCCTCACCCATTTTCCCTTTAAATGGGGGTGTTTCCCATGATGTCAGTGGAAACACCTCCTGACATCGGCAGGAACACCCCCTATGCCAGTGGGACCGCCCACCATGAGTGGGACTGCCTGCCGACGTAAGTGGGCAGTCCTGGCTGCGTCCCCGAAGGGCAGGCTCCGGGTAGCTGGAACCCAGAAGTTCCCAGGTATGGTTAGGATCCAAATCCCAGATAATAATTACTGGATCCTGGACCGTTGCTAGGTAGTAGTTATATATCATAATGTGTTAATGTGAAACGTGGGAACACGACATTTTTGCAAATTTCAAGCTTCATCATCAATTGAGACATACAAGCAGCTAAGAACATATATTGAAAGGTAGTTTTGCACTGCAGGCTATACAATTAACATCCGGTGACCCATTGAAAGGGAAGGGGAATTCCTTGCTAACAGACAAAAAGATTCCTTATAGCTCGGTCTATTCACTAAATGCAGCGTAATTGCAGAATGTACTATCTTTAGACTGTGATGACAGCTAAAGTAGTTTCGGATTCTTTAGTAATGAGAAGGTATGCAGAAGAATCTGGCAAGCAATGTATACTGCAATACGGAGGCAGTATAATACTTCCATTGTGAATACATGACCAACCTTGAGATATTACTAAAACATGGTATATATCTCCCTATTTCTTTACTTATTTTTTAGAGCCTCAGCAATTTGCACCCATTTTTATGAAAACTTTGATTATATGTAAATATTAACATAGATTAAACAAAAATCCCAAAAGCATATAAATGTGCAAATACCATACATAATGCTTTTTATCGCTATGTAATGTCTATACAAGTTATGACCTCATGTATACTTATTGACTTCCCGCATGAATTTGTATTTTAACTAAATGCACCATTAAAACATCATTCCTAGTACCACTGAATGGCCAAAAGTACCCCCCTAAATAAATAACATTTATATTTATAAATATTTACAAATATTATATACTCATTTTTATTACAAGAATTTATATTGCAAACTCATTTATATTTTTTTTCTGGGAACATTTGTCAAATGACACAAAAATAGCACATCAGTATTTCACAAAGTGGCTAATACTTGGTATAGGCAACCTATTTTGCACTATACAATAGCAGGTACACTTAGAACATTTTCTGACTATCAGCAAAGACATTTTTGTCTGATCGGTGCAGTCATTCCAATAGTTTATTAGCTTTGCTTTGCTCCAGTGAGCCAACTACAAAGGAACTTAGCATTCCATTCAAAAGCATTCTTCTATTAAACATCCCCCGCAACACACAATGTTACAAGGGTAAATAGCCCCATACAGAGTTATTTAATTATATGCAATATAAAGGGAAAGTGAGAATTAGGTGAATATTTTTCCAGTCAATTTTTTTTTTTTGAGAACTGATGGAAGACATTCTTAAAATCCTGCGACATTAATCCAAACATACATATAACCATTTCTCGTAAATTAATGAACAAAACAAAAAAAAAAACATCTTGAGAACAATGTGGTCCTTATCATACTGCATCTTGGTCAACAATAGGGAAGGACCATAGAGACCCTCTACAAAGTACCGTATTTCCTCATGTATAAGACGCACCTTTTTTAGAAAAATTTGGGGTGCGTCTTATACAGTGGTGGCAGATTTTTTACATTTTTTTATTTTTTATTTTTTTTTTTACTAAAAAGGGGACCGGAAAGGGGTCCTGCTGCTTACCTGTTTTGCTCAGCAGGGTCTCTTGATCCGTCACGTTGACACAGGAACCCAGTGGAGTCACGTGAATGCACATCGCATCACATGACTCCACTCAGTTCCTGTTCGCGCAAGACACTAATAAGCAAAATGATTCTCCGCTTTAAGTAAAAACTACCAACATACTTCAAAGTCAATCTCTCATAAATTTTATTTGATAAAAAGGTTTTGTACCGTGTTAGCCGTTGAGAAAACAGGAGAAAAGTATAGTTAAAATGATACTATTTATTGGCTAACTGAGAGTTTAGCCAATAAATGGTATCATTACCAATAAATGGTATCGCAATTAAACTCTCAGTTAGTCAATAAATGGTATCATTTTAACTATACTTTTCTCCTATAGATTTTATTTTGCAGAAAAGGAATATGTTTCCATGTGACATAAACCAGACCCAACACAGTAGCAAGGAGGTCCACAGTAGTCTCCAACCACCCATGACTAAAATCAGAGAATGTTCTGTACAATATAGTTAAAGGATCATTAACTTCCACTATTAATGATGCCTGGGTGGCCAATCGGATAAAAAGGCATGGGGATGGATACACTTGGCCACATATAAGACACAAAATCCGACGGCAGATAAAAGCCTTTAGGACCATCGAGTCTGCCCTTTTTTGATGTAAAGGCTTAGACATTATTCAGTCCATGGTCTTGTCTTAGATTCAAAATATATTAGCCTCTATCACTGCTTCTGGGAGACTGTTCCACTTATCTACTATCCTCTCTGTAAAGTAAAACTTGTAAAAAGTAAAAAAAAAAGTAAAAAGTGCCACAGCCTATTTTTATTGCCAGTTGGGTCATGATCTCTTAAGACAGGGCTTGACAAATTTGTTGTGAATCTAGGCGCCAGCTAAAAAAGTTGGGAGCCAGGATTTTTTTTTTTTTTAAACTAACAGTTGGTCAGGAGTGATCTGATCATCAGCCCACTTACTAAAATCACAGCGTTTGACCTGGAAGCACACTGGACTTTCAGGTCAGTACTGTTTTTTTTTGGTTTACTCTTTCAATGCTGATGTTCCATTGTAGCACAGCATTGCCTGATATTTAGTCCCCACAAGCATGTGGGGACAAATGTTAACCCCTGCAATGCGACAAGGGGCTCTCAGGGAGCGATCAGGCAGCAGGGGGGTGTTGGGTCTGGTCTCCACACTCATGTGGAGACCGAAGAACCCTCTTCCCTGTCCCTGAAGCTGCCTCTGGAATCTGGGACGCAATTGCTGGTCTATATAGGGGCTCGTTTTTGCTGTTGCTGGTCTGCTTGGGCTTCCAGGCAGACCACCAGCAGCAGAGCCCCGTACAAAACGGGAATTAACCCCTAAATGCAGCGATCGCGGCATTGAAGGGGTTAACGCTGCACTGTCGCTCTCATGGAGTGATCAGGCAGCAGGGGGATGTGTGTTAACACATCACCCGCTTCCCTGAAGCTGCCTGTGGCAGCTGAAAACGCGATTGCTGGTTTTCCTGCAACCGCGGTTTCAGCCTACAGAATCACTCCGTGGGAGTGATCTCAGGCTTGGGGGCGGGCTCGGAGTGGCTGTGCTGTCTGCCCAGACTCCAGGGCAGACAGCAGCAGCGCCCCCACGTGGTGACGCGGGGGCAATTTTTTGTGAATGTAACAGGCTGACAAACACCTAGGCATTTGTCGAGCCCTGTCTTAAGAGCAACATAGGTAAGCCATTAGCTAGTCTACGCTGCCATGTCTACACAACTGGTCATTTAGTAAGTAAACCTCACTATAATTTTTGTATTCCAAAGGAGAAAAAAAGGGTCCATTGTATTTCTGGTCACCAGACGGCACATCAACAAGGTATATAATAACCGATATGATAGATACATGCCAGCTCATTTGGAGGAACTGATTACATAGCGAAAGCCTCAATCAAAGATGACAACTTGTTAGTGTAGATCTCTCATAGTTGATCCGGAGAGGTTGATTTCACATAAATTAATTTCCTTCATGGGAAGGCAGGAAGCACACAGATGTGATTGTTTTACAAAGGGCATCATTCTGTGTGGTCCCGCACAAAAAAGTGCAGGTCTTGTACAGTTAGTTCTAAAAAATAAAATGGTTCTCAAATTACATCTCCTACAGTATGTACAATCCTTAAGTCATCTGTGTCTAAAATCAGACTTGATAGGTAGGTAAATATAACCATGTAAACCGATCCCATTTTGTAAATACTGGACAATGTGTTAAATTGAACGTGGCTCCACTTCACAACTCAACTCTTGACCTGGAGATTTTTCTAGCCAGATGGCTAGCAAGTTTTTGATCATCAGATACATTGATTAGGGCATAAGCAGCACACAAAGGTTCAGAAAGAAGAGAGACTACATTTTAGAGAGAACAGGTAATAAGGGCAGAGAACACACATGGAATATAACTTACACGCTTGTTAATTCCCCACAAGTGATGGTTTATAAAGTGAATCCCGTGCAGTAAGCTGGCAATAACGCTTGTTTTTTTTTCCCATAGGTAACATGGAAAAGCAAAATTAAATTGTGTGTCCTCCTATACTGCTAGCTTTAAGCCTTATAGCTTCATATAGTGTGCACTATTAAACACTTCTAGAATACAAAGGGCAGATAAGAACCATTTGGCCCATCTAGTCTGCCCATTTTCCATATGTGAAGACTCAAACCTTGGTGTCGGCTTATATTCACTATAGCCATTTGCATATCTTATGCATGTTTATGTTCCCTTGCTGTTTTAACCTCTATCACTTCTGCATAGAGGCTATTCCATGTTTCATTAAAGTAAACCTGCCTAATATTACATCTAAACCTCCGACCCTCTAGTTTTCGATTGTAACCTTGTGTTGCAACAGTGTTATTTTTGAGAAGGGATATTTTGGTGTTTCCATTTGGGATGATTTCATTTTGCGCCAATCCCTTTGGCCCACTTGTGTTGTTTACTGGTTTTAAGATGCTTATCATTAAATATTTCACAATGACTACTGCAGAGTAATTGCGAAAAGTCATGAACAAGTAAACACCTACACGCCTTCCCTTTATCACCGACTTACAAATTAAATAGGCCAATTGAAAAAAAGGTGTCCCAAAGGGTGAGACACAGGGGCATAAAAATATTTTATATATACATAATATAATATATACAGTATCTCACAAAAGTGAGTAAACCTCTCACGTTTTCTGCTGGCAGCATTGCTGCAGAGGTTGAAGGGGTTGGGGTCAGCCTGTCAGTGCTCAGACCATACGCTGCACACTGCATCAAATTGGTCTCCATGGCTGTCGTCCCAGAAGGAAGCCTCTTCTAAAGATGATGCACAAGAAAGCCCGCAAACAGTTTGCTGAAGACAAGCAGACTAAGGACATGGATTACTGGAACCATGTCCTGTGGTCCGATGAGACCAAGATAAACGTATTTGGTTCAGATGGTGTCAAGCGTGTGTGGCGGCAACCAGGTGAGGAGCACAAAGACAAGTGTACTGTGACATATTGAAGCAGAGCATGATCCCCTCCCTTCGGAGACTGGGCCGCAGGGCAGTATTCCAACATGATAATGACCCCAAACACACCTCAGAGACGACCACTGCCTTGCTAAAGAAGCTGAGGGTAAAGGTGATGGACTGGCCAAGCATGTCTCCAGACTTAAACCCTATTGAGCGTCTGTGGGGCATCCTCAAACGGAAGGTGGGGGAATGCAAGGTTTCTAACATCCACCAGCCATGTGATGTGGAAGAAGATTCCAGTGGCAACCTGTGAAGCTCTGGTGAACTCCATGCCCAAGAGGGTTAAGGCAGTGCTGGAAAATAATGGTGGCCACACAAAATATTGACACTTTGGGCCCAATTTGGACATTTCCACTTAGGGGTGTACTCACTTTTGTTGCCAAGGTTTAGACATTAATGGCTGCGTGTTGAGCTATTTTTAAGGGAACAGCAAATTTATACTGTCATACAGGCTGTACACTCACTACTTTACATTGTAGCAGAGTGTCGTTTCTTCAGTGTTGTCACATGAAAAGATATAGTAAAAAAAATTTACAAAAATGTGAGGGGTGTACTAACTTTTGGGAGATATTGTATAAAAATATTTTTTAAAAAAAACAATACATCTAGGGAGAAAGTATGAAAATGCTATGCCATAAAATCAATTGATAGCTTATAATAGGAAGCTGTCAAAGATTAATATGAAAGGAAATACAATGCTATGCTAAACCCATAAACCATCTTTATAACACTGCATTGCTTTTAACTATTATCATTAGTATTCTTATCAGTATCAGAAAGCACACGTGAGCTACGTCTCAAGGTTGGAAGTAAACGCTACTTTGTAGACACACAGTTGTTATATGTTACTTGCGCTAATAGTCACTTAAGAGATTAGACTATTTACAAAATGATTACTATTACTTTACATTTATTTATAGGGCTCCAGCAGATTCTGTAGCGCTATTACAACAGGGGTACAGTGATTACATTAATCACATTAAAATTAAGACCAATACATATATAGATATGATGATCTATCTACACATACATTGGTATATGCATATTAATAGTGTTCTACCAAACCTGATTAAAAGATACAAAACAAACTGTAAGAATTAAAGGGGCATTAATCTTTTTCATAGATCTGCAAAGTTCTCCATTCTCCCCTAGCAGTTGCATTCAGGATTGAACCCCGCCACACGCCCGGTTACTCCGTGCAGAGCCTCTGAACACATGCACACACAAAAATATCTCAGCCTATTGGCACTCTTGCGACGAGAGCTGCTGTACTTGTACTCTGCAGGGTCCTGTTATATGACGCAGCAGGCGTGCCCGTCTCCCTGCACAAGGCAGCTACTTCTATTCTGCCGGCGGCAGTGCGTCGGCAGGTTATCAATCAGAGCACCACAACTCCCCAGAACTCAGACCCCCCCCCCCCGGTCACATACTTAGGGTGCCTAATGGATAATCTCCCAAAGTTAGTATTAAAATAAAAACTAATTGGCGTAAGTGATCACGGTTTCCCCACGACCACTGGGGTTTATTGATCTCAAATGTAATATACTTAAATGCAAAGAAATAATTAGGCATTACATGATCTACACAAAATGGCTCCCCTTAATGCTTACACTTCACTAATATCTTACTAAAATACTTATATTGTTTTGGCTCTACTGTAGTTTAACATAGACAATATAATAAATATGCTTTGTGTTTAGACTGCCAACAGAACACATCACTGTGTAAACCTTTAAAACAATCGCTCACTAGGTAATGAATTCCATTGGTTTTTGTTTTTTTAAATAATACATTTAAAAAAGTAACAAAGTAGTACTGTAGACCCGGCTAGCAACCTACATTAAGATCAGGTGACCATAAGGCATTAAGGAGATTAACTCACTGCAGGGTCTTAGGCCATATTTAAAGTTCAGCTCTCTGGCAACTGTCATAGCAGCTGAGCTGTTCCGTATATTTAATCAAAGTCGGTATCAAAGCCAGATGGCCCTGGCGTGTTTCTAAGAATCTGCTACACGTTCTAACCGCTTTTTCATTATGTGACGGTTCCTGGTACCACTGAATTCTTTCTTTTGAGATCAAAAAAAACCTCACCATATAAAACTGGGCTAAAGCTCTTCAAATACCATTGGACGCTTCAAACTGTTACTCAAAAGGTTTTTCAGTTCAAGAAGACAGTCTGTTAAAAATATTATACAGAAGAAGTTCTTGATATTAAGCAACTTGCTTCCAGTTCCAAAATGACAAATATGGAAAAATAATATATACAATAATAGCAGACGTGAAATCTCAATTGGGTTATAAACGAATAGGATAGTTGCCTAGAATTAATAATTCTGTAAAACACGGCAAATACGTGTGACATTATATATATATATATATATATATATATATATATATATAGCATAGCCATATGGATATCCTGTATATGAGACAAGACCAAGGACCAATTAAGGTTTGAGTCTTTAATGAAGGATGGGCCATAATAATTTGACCAAACAGATTTTACCCGGATTATTACTAAAAGGCCCTCAGGGAGGATTACATGCCTCCTGCAATGCTATACATATGGTACGTTACAGGAGAACTCCCACCACAGTTTTATTATTTTTTTCTGTTTCAAAACGATAATAGTTTTCACATAATACAAATGCTTCTGACAACAGTGTGCTAGACAAACGTGAAATCCTGATCGCACTTACGCTAAACAATGTCCAGCTAAACAGAGTAATGTACAGCCCTACTCAATGACAGCTTCAAGGAGCCTAGTGACCTGAAGACATACTATAAAAGTTGGATGTGACCTATTATGAGTTGAGTTTTCAAGAAGGTTGTTCTTAACTGGGTGTATGGATTTAAAGCCACATTCTCAATCTAGTAAATATTTTTCTGATTGAACACCTAAAAGTCAAAGCCATGAATCAAATCTGTTTCTCTGTTTCGAACATATCAATAGTCCCTATATAGGCTGAATCTGACATAGTAGTTAATTATAACTGAAGACAAAAGTGATCAAGCCAACTGGGTTTCTGCCAAACAAAACAAGTTCTTCATCTCTAACAAACGAGTGACAGTGAACAGATGAATGTAAAAATTGTGAATTTAAATGATTACAATATATATATATATATATATATATATATATATATATATATATATAATATACACACACATACACACCATATAATCATACAGCATATAGTATAGCACTTACACTTGACAAGGTAAAAAAAATTGCCATGACATGGGACAGAAAAGTAAAGATCTTTTCAAATTCAGTGTAAATCGCAAACCACTATGAATGATAAGAAAGCGAACTGAAAGAGTAATTCTTTTCCCTTATTACTTTGCAATTAGATTCAAAGAGGAGCCTGTGCTAGAACAAAAATGCAAATCAAGGTTGCAAATAACTAGACAAACCCACTGAAGGGTAGGCAAAAAGTAGAGGTTAGGAATGACATATAATTCCACATCATCAATATAATTCTAAAAAGACCACTGCCCAGGGTTGGCACCTTCTTGCCAAGGGGCAGGTAAAGCCAAGTGGCCTCACCTGCCCCTTGACCACTCAGTAAATCACATATGCACTGGCTCTCACACATACACACTTTAACATACTAACATATACACCTACAACCTTATGCTAACACACACGCTTACACACCCATGTTAACACATAGTTCCTCTTACATATACACATCCATGCTCACATACTTACATATACATACTCACACACTTTTTATGAGCACTGACAGATTTATTGGAACTAAACGTACTTTAGTGTCGGTTATTTCATTAGCCGAGTTATTAAAAATGATCCATTCTGTTTAGCACAGGCAGTGTGCCAGGGAGGAGTTTGTCTGGAAGATTTGGCCAAGATAACAGGGCCAGAATACGTATAAAAGGCTAATATGCAGCTGTCTGAAAACATATTACACAAACTAGAACTGTTTTTAAAAAGAAAACGGCACAATAAAATGTGTTTTTAGTCTGATGCTTGTAATAAAAATGGTGGCATTAATGAACAAAAAGTAGATCTTAATCAAAAATGTCACCCTATGTGAAAACTTTTTTTCCAGGTGAAATACAAAAACCGGCTGATCAACTGCTTATTATAATTAATTGTCTCCTACCTGGAAAGGATTTGCTATTGTATAAACAGTAAAAGATGTGACTTAGATGTTTGATGTGGGACATCTGCACATTCCTTTCTATTAGTCTATAGCTGTCAAAGAGTAAGCAATCGGACAGATGCCCCACTGTGCCTAAAAAGGTGAAATCTCCCCAAACTGTACTAATGCAATCACATAAAAAACTATGATTGATATCTTATTTGGACAAACCCAGAAAAAAAGCATTCAAAAGAGTCAGGTTACAGCATGCATCTTGCCCTCCCAACCTTTGCTTCTCAGTTTTGTTACTTCGTACTCTGGTTGTACACTTCATATTTCACTTTACACTATCCTGCATGTTTTCTTTAAATCTCATTTACTTTTAAGTCATTGTATTTAGTCTTAACAATAGGGGTCGAAGTTTGTTTCCTTCAACAGATGTAACCGTTCTCCAAGTCATAGCTTTTGATGCATACAGATGCAATACACAGGGTATTTTCTTATGCCAATACTAAGGAACTCCCTGGCTTTGACGCAATATCTCTGGGTGAAGAGCTGCTCCCTATGGTCTCCAGGTCAGCCGATCCTCCAGAAGAGGGAGAGCTTCAGGTAGACTATGCTGGAAAGTTTCCAAGTAAGGTTATACTCATACCTGGGAACTCTCCGCATTTGGCCTGTAGAACTACAGGAAATGCGAGATTCTCAGAATCTCCGGGTCAACACCCGAATCCTCCGGTTCACGGAAGGGGGGTCCTGACACACCCCACTCCCCACCCATTTGCCCTTTAAATGGGAGTGTTTTTCCCGTGATATTAGCGGACAGCGGCAGGAATGACCACTGATCGCAGCGGGACCGCCCACTGACGTCAGTGGGCAGCCCTAGCCTTGTCTCGCAAGGGTAGGCACCAGGTAGCTGGAGCCCACATGTTCCCAGGTATGCTTATAATGTCATAGCCCAGCACATGCTAGAACATCATAGATACTGCCTGACAGGTATATGGGAATTAAGCAGCTAGTTAAAGCCCATATGAAGTAAGGGGTCCCTTATAGGATGAAAGTGGTCATATGTATTTTGTTCCTTAGCTTACACATTATTTTTTAATAACTTGTAAGAGTCACCCCTGGCCAAGTCCCCCACAATGAGACAAGACATGCTGGGGCACCCAGCTCCCATTGTTAGAAATAGTAAAACATTCACCACAATTCCATGATTTACTCATTGGTGTCATATACTCCAAAATTACAATGGACCTCCTGTTTTTTCAGTCTTGTTTTCCTTTTTTCAACAACCCTACTGCTGACACCAGCATTTTTAGCTCCCACAAAACGTGAGGCGGTCGAAGAAAAACCATGTATATAGCAGAGGATGTTAACTGGCAGAGTTAAGCCAGGAAGGGGAAACATTTTAGGAGAAAGTTACACAGAGAGAAAATAGGAGACAAGATGGATGGTGTTTAAGTGTCAAAACAAAGACATAAATAATGGACCATGAAATTGGCATTCATTTATCCTGTCATACAAGAACAATGGAATATTCAAGAGACAATACGTTAAAAAGCAAATCATAATCTTTTTAGATACGATATTTAAAAATATGTCTGAGGTTCTCAAGTTATAAAAAACAAGAAAAAAAAATACAAAATTAAGACAAATGAAAGGAAAGGCACATTTTTATGTGGAAAGAAATGGAAA
Organism: Spea hammondii; assembly: GCA_029215755.1. Lineage (NCBI taxonomy): Eukaryota > Metazoa > Chordata > Amphibia > Anura > Pelobatidae > Spea > Spea hammondii. The sequence continues at coordinate 115,794,710 of JARDYJ010000002.1, forward strand.
ACCAACACAGATGAAAACCTATTGTCTTTATTTAGATAATAAACAGAAACTTACTGCCAAGAATGTAATTTCCTTGTGTAAAGCTTCTAGCTGTCACTTAGAAGGTTAAGTAAAAAAATTAATGAAGCCTTAACATGTTCAGTACTTGAGTGCTCATTACTAAGGATTTTTATTTTTCTCAGAAAACAGAAACAATAAAGTTGATAAACACAAAATGTACATGTTAAAGTCAATTCAGAAAGGTCCCTCTATAACTCAGAACATTCTTATTTCAGTAAAGCTCCTGAATGCTGACACCAACACCTGAACGAGAAGATTCAATGAATTTTAGCTGTTGAGCCAACCCCACTCTAATTTTAATAACTACTACTAACAGTCCATTTGTATACATACAGCCATAGTAGAAATAAAAAAACATATTTGAGTATTCCCATGTTAGTTGTTATGTTAGTAAAACACCCATTGTTGTTATTTCTATATTGGAATGTCGACTATTTATACATAACTTATTTTTTCAGGCTCCCTTTTTATGACTATGTCTATCTATAAACGTATAATCGTGATGATAAAAAGTAATGGAACTGCCTTGTTAAAGCATCATTGTAAAATAACATAGGCTAACTTAACTATTTATGTGGAACAAAAGGTGTCACTTAAGACCAGTTAGAGTTAAGCCTCCCAATGGGTGAGGTCACAACACACTCATCACCATGTCATGCTACGATTATGAAAGCGAGTTAGATAAACAAGGAACTAAAAAGCAACTGAAGGTGTATTCTCACTCAATGGCCCCCAGCTAAGGAAGTATGGCTGATATCATATGAGACTCTGTTACAAGGGCTTGGAATTCACCGACCCCAGATATGCTCCATTGCATCTAAAAATTGGCAATTTTTCCCAAACGAGGGATCCCTTTTAGGAGAGTGGCCAGTGACGCACAACATAACCAATGTTTCTTCTACACTCTATTTTAACTTCTTTGTTTGACCAAAGGTTGAACTGTTATAAAGGTACAGACGTGGAATTTTTGAGGTCCATAACTTACCTTGTGACCTTAAAAATGGGTAGGGTACCCAGAAATCAAGTATTTACGTAAAATTCTCATGAATGTTGAGTATATGTTTGTATCATTGTTCTTGACACCACAGAAACATATGCATTCACAATTTATATTGATACAAATACACTCTGATATTTTGTTGATATTGGTCCATTAGGCAAACATGAACCAATAGAATTCAAAACGTATAAAAGAAAAAACGAAAAAACCAAAAGGGTACTACCGTTTAAAAAAATATCTGTTTTATCAGCCAACTATAATTACTTTTCCTATCTTTAAAACATGAATATGCTTGTCTGTTCATAGTATAAAAAATGACTGGGACGTAATGATAATTTTAATAAAGCACTTTACTGGATACCAGCACACTCCCCACATTTCTAATGGGAGCTTTAACCTCTGAAGGCAGCATTAGCTCCCACACAAATGTCTGTACCACTCCCATACACTCCTATTAAATTGATTTTTTACTCTAGAAGGAATTCAAAGCAGTCCCGGCAAGCCTTTATATGAATAAAGGTCTCAGTGTAAACCATGAAGGGGAGGATATGACAAAAAAGAACATACAAACCATCTTTCACCTGTCCACTTTCAAACTGTACCACTTTTAGCATTGCTAAATAAACGTAATAAAACATACAGGTAATTCCAGGAGGGAGATAGAAAGGGATCCTAGATTTTTAAATCTGGCTCCTAACTTTTCGTGCCACTTTATAGTAATCTCTATGGTTATAGCTCGGTCTTGTTCCTTTCAAGTCAGCTCCTTTGTGTTGGCTTCTTTTGAGAACGGTTGTTTTAAAATAATTAAACTGGGCTTCATTACATTAATTTATATCGTGCCAGCATATTCTGTAGCACTGTTACAATTAAAAAAAAAAAAAAATGTAATCACACACAATAACAAACTGTACAAAAGAAGAAAAGGTCCCTAGTCAGTGTTTGAGGGGCAGAGGACTGCTTGGATGGGGATGTGTTCATGGGCCCAAAAATACCTTTTAATTTAGGTTAGTAAATCTAATCTTGTCCCTATAATGGCAACAGTTTAGGTCAGGGTTTTGGCATTTTAAAATCAACTTCACATAGAGAGATCACATAATCTAATAGCTTCAATGCAGTAGCACCTTGGCTCGTAGGACAGAGAAACTTTTTTCTTACAAAATCATAACCAGGAGTAAACGGAAAGCCCCTTACATATTTCACACTTTCGCTTAATAATAGGCATCATTATGATACATAGCTCATGTTTTTGGGGTTTTTTCTACCCACCTCCCCAATCTGGATCCCAAGGCAGCACATCCAGGGTTATTATCCATGCACAACATAACTGCATCCATCTCAGATGATGATTATTATCTTTTATTTTTATAGCGCCAACAATTTACGCAGCGCTCAGTAAAGTAGGTGATGCATAATTGTGTGACCTAACATTGCAAGAAACCAGCTAAAAAAACAACGTCAATGGTAAGTGCCTGAATATAGAAACAGAATTTGACAGCAGATAAGAAACAATCAGTCCATCAAGTCTACCGATTTTTAAAGCTGACATAATAGAATTCAGGATAGTTTATTCTGCACTGGGAGGGGTAGCCTGTAAAAATCTATAGATTTAACCAGTAATTTCCCCACAATACATGGTTGTATGTAGTTAAAAGGCACCTAAATATTTGCCATGACAATACTTGTTAGGAATGAGGAATGTAAATCAGTAACACGTGCTCTAGATCTCTGATCACTCCCTAGTTTAAGGAGAAGGATAAATCAATTTATGTTATCAGTGCCAATTTATCGAATGTATAATCTGCCTGTAATAATGAGGCAATTCGAATGCATTTTCTTTTAGGGATCAGTGAATTCGCTGTACCAGCATGCGCTTACAGGCATTAAGCCCATGCTTCCATTGATATCTTGCCTACAGACAGGGTTCTTACGTAAAGAGAGAGGAGTTGAAACTCTTACAGAAATGTTTCCTTCCCGACAGTATTTTTGCCTCTTGTGTACTCGCTTTATTCAAGTTAAAAGCTTCAATCTGATTGACCTTGGTTCATTACACGAAAAGCAAGATTTTTTTTTTTTATTACATCACAGCAAACATCAGAATTCCTTGGAGTTAACCCCCACAAGGACTATTTAACTTAAGAAGTCCCAAAGGGAAAATGATATGTTAGTGACTAGTTCAGCTTTGCCACAAAGCCAATTAAGATCTGCGAGTAAAAGGTGACATATAAACATAGCAGAAAAACCTACAATTTTAAACTCTAAGTTAGCAGATAAAATTAAGTGTGGTTGTAATACGTAGGGTAGTAGGCACTAGACTTGTGCAAAAGAAACCAAAAATTATTTGGGCATATTTTCAATTTTGGTCCATTTGTCCAGCAAAGACCATTTCCTCTCATTTCGGTTTGGACAAAATTTAGAGCCCATTCACCCTCACTCATGCTCACACTCTCTCATTCCATCTCTCTTAATGTCTCTCTACCTTCTCTGACAACCCTGTGTCCCTGTATGCTTCTAATATAGTCTTCTTTCTACTTCTGTGTTCTTTCTTTGTCCGCTCCTCCTTGGTATCAGCTCCATTATTCAGATACTCCAAGATGCTAGAGACATTTGAGACATTTGAGGTAAAAGAGAGGTGCAGAAACGCTTCTCTTTCTCTGCGTCTCCAGTATTCTGGCCTCTTGGAGAACTTCCACAAAATGGCAGGGCCACTGTGAGGACCATAGGGACAGCCTTCCCCTGTTCTTCCAATCAAGGGGAGAGGGTGTGAGGAGAGGCTCCGTCTTTTTTGGGGAAGAAACTGGATAACGTATGCTGAGACTGGGGAGAAACAGGTGAAAAAAGGACAGAAGGACATGAAGTGGCAGGAGAAGAAGCAATGCTGCGGAAAAGAAGACAGGGAGATGGAAACAGTCAGTGGAAAAAGTAGAGAGACATTTGGAGCTCTCTGCTTTATTTTTGCTTGTTCATTAGGACCCCTCCTCATTTTTGGACTTTCATACGAATTAACAAAATTGGCAAATTTAGTTAAAATGAATCTAGTCTAGTAGCCAATGGACGCTCAACTCACATACTTGCGGCAGTCAGTGGAAATTGTGGGGCCCTCCATTTTATGCAAAGCGCTACCTACATTCGGCACATTTCATGAATGATATCAGTTTAAACAAAGACTGATCCGCGTCCTTCTGACAAGAATTTGAACAAAAAATGGCAAGCGTATTAAAATACATGCAAAAGAGCAGGTTTTATCTTGAAAACTTACACACAAAACTTCTACAAAAGGGCAAAAAGGAAATATGAACCGGGCCTACATGGATAAGCGCTCATGTGATTTAACGGTGAAAGGTTATAAGCCAGAAACTTTCTAGCTCCTTTTATTATTATTATTATTATTATTATCCTTTATTTATATAGCGCCAACAGTTTAAGCTCCTTCCCAAGTAACAACGGCTCTTCTTCGTTCTTTTCTAATAAACCCAGAAGGATGACAATTCTACAATGGCAGTGGACGTATTTACATGTGTATGTATGTGCAAACATTAACACATCATAATCATACCTGGGAACTTTTTGGCTCCGGCAGGACGCTGACCTTGGTGGGAAACACCCCCATTTCAAGGGAAAAATTGGCGGGGAGCGGGGTGTCAGAGGATTCGGGTCTTGAACCAGAGGAGCAGCGCTCGCCCGGGAAATCTCCGGGTCAAACCCGGAGAGTTCCCAGGTATGATCATAATACATTGGGGGGAGTTTTCCTGCCAGTGACCGGCTGCTTTAAGCCAGTCACTGAGGAGGGATGGACGGTGGCTCTGGAGGTGCAGCTTCTACTCAAGGTGTTCTTTTTATTTATTTTTTCTTTCCGCTAAAGAATGAATCTTAAAGTACATATAAAGTATATAATATGCATTCTTTGTTGGGGGAGCTGCACGGGGCACTAGCGTGTCCTTTTAATATGAAAAAGGTTGAAGCACAGAGCTTGCCCTGAGCCACACTAGGGTTTGCATGACAGCTAAGACGTGGTTTCTGCCTCTAGTTAATTATCTTAGGCTCCTGTTCATTTCAGGTGAGAAAAACAAAATGTGTTGGCTAATGGAGGTAATTAAAAGTATATCTTGGATGTGCTCCACAGAATACAAATAAAACAAAAGTGGAGAAATAGGAACAATCTGCTTCACTCGGTACAATAAGTATTTTATGCAAATAGTATATAAAGAGGATACTGTCAACATAGAACTTAACTGATCGTTTCTGTTGATGACCTATTAAAGACAATACATTAAAGACAATACATGAGGATGATGTCATGGAACCTACCATCCAACCACCACAGGAAAACAAGTTTGGACTTGAATCAAGACAAACTGTTAGCTTTTATTTATTCTTTCAGCAGCTTCATCTTCTTGATTGTTTAGGAACTGCAGTGCTCACCTGACCCAGTCAATTAATAATTTAGTTTCAATTGAGCTGCAATTAGAGAAATTGGCTAATTTAAATTCTGAAGGTTTGTATTTTAAAAAGGACAATCTTCTTACATATTTAATTACAACGAGTGCAAATGCATATAGAACTAATGAATGAAATCTTATACCACGCCTATTGATCATACACTAATAACCATTCTGTTTGCTGAAGTAAAGTAAACAGTTTTGCTTCCAGCTCCGTATCATAGAGGCACTCAATTTATGGACTAAAGCAAGATTATAATTTAAAATTCTGTGAAATTTAGAAATGTTTGATTATGCAGAGTACTGTAAGACATTTAATATGCCCTATATCAGTTAATATAAGGCTAGAAAAAATTAGTTTGCAAGTTATATCTTTAAAGTCATTCTATATTAAGACCTTCACTTACCTATTTGGCTAATCTAGCCACAGGGACCTGTTTCCAATGTCCAATATAATATCACCTTACTATAAGGCACCCTTGATCAGACCCTGTGACATACTGAATTATTATTGACATTAGTTTTTCCTAGAGTTAATCTATTATTATATATTATATTTATGTTTTTCTTTCATTAATGCCAGTGGTGTAGTGGGCCTAGGCCAACTAGGTCTGATCAGGCTCCATGTAGCACCACTGTTCAGTGGAACAGTTAAAAAGGAGATCGCTGATCTATAGCTGCCATGCTAATGATCTGCAAAACACTTTCCCCAAACATCAGGTTGGTGCCTAAATGTGTATGGTTCCTAAACTGTACAAAACATTAATAAACCATTCCTTTCTAGAAAGAAGCAAACAAAATCAAAACTGTAAAATTAAAATGTTTAAGTCACAAGGAGCTCTTTCTGCACACAGTAGGGTCTATTAACCTCCTAACCCCAATTCTCCATAGGCCAGCACCAGAGCTGCCTGGCAGAGAGTATACCACAAGGGCATAGGTTGCGACAGATGTGCTTTGCTGAGTTAGGGGGCCGGGAAAGCAATAATCTAAATATGTGCAGGACTCGTTTTACTCTGTGGGTAATAATCTGACCAAATTAGCCCAATACAGTAAATCAGTAGGTGTTTAATAACAGAGATAGCCTGTGCTACAATCATTGATTGTTGGAAACGTATAATAAAGTCAAACAAAAAAATGCGATATGCTGAGATGAGAATTGGGATCTCAAATAAGAGTTGTAAATCATTAAGCCATTTATGGCCTATATTAAACACATGAAATCACTAAACCTATAAAATGAATATGGACTCCTTTTTTTAATAACTGGATTCCCTTAAATTAAACAGGAATTTATTTTAAAAGTTAAGATTCACATCAGGGAGTCCTCTTGTACTTTATTCCTAAATTTTCCAGTAACACTTGTACAAGAAAGCAAGATGTCTTCTTCTCTTCGGCGTGTCTTCGGAACGAACACGAAAACGCACTCTTCGTGTTCGTTTTCATGTTCGCCCGAAGACGAATGCACAAGTCTAGTAATAAGTACATGTAGCATATTGCTATTTTATAAGGGCATAAAAGGCCCCCCTTATGTTCTACACTATTTTTTCTTATTTTTGTACTTTGGGGCAAGAAAGGTTTTTTTATATGTACTGTATTGGCTCGGATATAGGCCGCCCCCGTGTATAGGCCGCACCCTAAAAGTTTGGTGCTTTTTTAAAGAAAATTTTTTTTTTATTCTGGTTCCATAACATTGCGTAGGTGTCCCCCGCCGGCCCCGCAAGACACCCTGGAGTCTGCTCTGGTAAGTCTTGGGGGCAGAGGTAAAACGCATCGTGCGGACGTTCACCGCTGCCGGTGAACGTCTGCACGATGCGCTTAGACAATCTCCCGTGCCAGCACTCCCCCTGTGGGAAGTGCTGGCAGGGGAGGCTGTCTGAGCGTATCAGAGAGTAGGATACGGGTCTCCTGCACCGCTGCGGGCAGGGCCGGCCCAAGGCAAAATGCCGCCTCGGGCGAATTTTAAAATGCCGCCCCCCCCTTATCTACCCTTCCTCTCCCTCCGTCCCTGCTGCCCCGCCCCCAATTATCTACCCTTCCTCGCCCCCCCCTTGTGCTTACCTTTCAGCAGTCCTGCGGCGAGTCTCCCTGTTCGGTCTCGGTGCCGGCTTGTAATGCTGAGCACCGGCACTCAGCATTACAAGCAGGCACCGAGACCGAACAGGAAGACTCGCCGCAGAGGAGAGAGAGAGGGGCGCCGAGCGGGTACTGACAGCTTGGTAAGCGAAAACCACTCGGCGCCCCTTTCTCTCTAAAAAAAAAAAAAACAAAAAAAAAAAGTGCCGCCTGGAGCGGTTGCCCCACTCGGCTCCATTGTCGGGCCGGCCCTGGCTGCGGGGGATCTGTATCCTAACCCTGCTGCCTGCCCGGAACTGCATGTCCTGGGCGTCGGGCGCTAGACCCCGAATATAGGCCGCACCCCCACTTTAAAGACTTAAAGTGGGGGGGAAAAGTGCGGCCTATATTCGAGCCAATACGGTATATAGAGCGGGGCACAAGGTGGTTGGGAACCAGATTTCCATTTTATCTTTATTTTATTTTTCTTGGAACTGGATGGTCCCCTTTATGATGTCATGGTGATAACACTTGAGTCTGTTATTTTTTAACTATTACATTTATATTGATTCTTTAACTGTCTAAATATGTCTATGTATTTTTAATATGTTTTTTATGTTTATCACTCATTTGTTTACTATACACAAATGCCAAGAAACGGTCTGGGATTTTATAAACCAACACAAGTGGAGGGAGACATTCACTGTTTTGTCTGCACACACCCAAAAATTTTCCCATCCTATTGCCCACACATTATTGCAAAATGTGCTCCTTCCCATTGGCTCCAATGTGGATAATGACAGAAACAGAGAATGTGACAGAAGATAAGAACCATTTGGCCCATCTAGTATTATTGTGTTCATTTTCAAGATAGAACAAGTCATCTTTCATATCATCATGTCAACCTCTTTGTGAAAAGGGTTGAGAAAAGGCAAAGCTTACAGGGAACTGTTGCTGTTACAGTCTGACATATTATAAAATAAGTTATTGAAACTACCTATGACTTTGTGTTTGTCAATCAGTGCAGCTTATGATGGCATTTTCGGTCCTGAAGTTCCCTTCCTTCTCTTTCCCACCCCTACAAAGGCTGCACGAACCATTCAACAATAATCATCAACAACTTTACAGGTAAAGGAAAGCAACGTGAAGGCATTTTCTCAGTTGGAACACAAAGGTGTTTTTCCTCAGGGATGTTCAAGGTCATATTAATGTGAGCGTAAACAGGTGAAACCCTCTATAATAAATAAAACAGAAACCAAATACCTTGTATAATATTAGCATACCATTTCCATGAGGCAGATCTAACAATTATTAAGCCAACGACTTTCTAGATTTAGCAGGCAAAGCTCGTTCCTTATCAAAAGCACAAGAAACAGTTCTGTAGTGTAGTGGCTATCGTGTTTCATTATTAATCGAGAGATCCTGTATTTGCAGAAAGAGCTTCTGTGGAAGAGCTATATATGACCACATGGCCTTTTTTTCATTTTAATTGTAGATTTACAGATTTCGGATAGCTCATTCTATAACCCAGAAAGTTGTGCTTCATGGTTTATAATTGTTGGTAATCCTGAAACAACACACACACACACGTAACAAAAAACGAGCCTCCTGGTCTGGGCTGCCAAGAGAAAAAAGATTCACGAATAAACAGCATTAAAGACAGATAATTGATAATTGGTAGTCTCATCCACCCCTTAGATTATTTCTTTTCCATACTTAGCTTGTAAAATGTTGTTCTTTTGAAGCACAATAAACATGTGGGTAATTTCTCTTTTGATTGTATAAACCCATACTGAAAATGATGAATGAACACAATAAAGTGCTTGTTAAGTCTGGAAACATGGATTTACTTTCAAGCCGTGAGAACAAACACTGGCTAATGTAATTAAATCATCCAGGAAATAATAGGCCATTACACAAGCTTCGCCCATTCGCTGTAATCGGGAAATGCTATATATGTAATCATGAGTTTCTATTCTTGGGTATAATTTATATGATCACATATTTATGGGGGAAAACCAAATTTTTTTTCCAAATAAACCACCTTGCACATATCTTTTTGTGTATTTTATTCGCCATGTCACACAGACCTGAAAAACACAACTGAAGTTGATCTCCTTTTTTGCATCTAAGATGCAAGTGTCCTTTAAAAGCTAATAAAATATACTGGCTCCGTTTGTTTATCCAAACAGTGGAGTGGCACACCGTACGGCTCATGGCTGTACTGTGCTGACCCATAATATCGAGAAGAGGCTAAACGTTTGCAATGGCCTTTCCAGTTGTCGAGTAAGACCTTCCATACCTATTTGAGGACAGAGTTGCCCCGTCATTCCGTTCATGCACTCCTCAAAATGGAGAAGATGCCAACTCTTCTATGACAGTTATATTTATTTACTAAACCATGAGCTGTCAGCAAGTTGAGATGGAGCCCAATGATCCTTTATGAAAGGCCAAGGCTCAGCAAATTTCATGCAACATAGTTAAAAATTGTAATATTATATAAAATGTAATCTTACTGTATCTACTAAAACACACAGTTTACTTAATTAATCTCAAGTGAAATCAGTGATTAACTACCCTGATACGGTTTAGACTATGTATTCTATTTGTCAATTTTTTAGTTATTTTTCCTGTTTTTTTTTGTCTTGTTCCACATCTCCCATGGTGTATAGTTGCCAGCCTAACATCACTAGGCAACCTCTCGAGCACCCCCATGCATGTTTTATGGGCACTGTGACTCACACACGGCCTGTGTTACTTGCCCTTTTCTCAAAACAGACGTCGCCACAAAGGAAAAATGAAACACTACTTGGTACAGCCAACAACGGAGCAAAGCCTACGACCAAACCATTTGTTTATATCTATGCTTGATGCAAACTACAGATATAAAAAATGTTCCAGTATTTTTCCAAACCTAAAAGGTTATATAATTTATATATTGTATTTCAGCCTCCAGGTGTTAAAACTGTAGTTCAGAGACATTGTGCGGACTGCTACACCTCTGAAAATGATCCCAGGGAAACCTGGGTTCAAATCCTTAAGTTCCAGTCACAGCTGGTACTAACATTATATATATATATTTATTTATTTTTTTAACAAAAATATGGAGTACCGCAAAAAAGATTAATACCTTTTTTTGGACTAACATTCCATTTTAAATACAAGCTTTCAAGAGTATTAACCCACACATATAGTGTGTTTTAAGTATGGTCTCAGAAGTTTTTGCGTGTTGCGTTACCAACTGAAAATGGAATAATAAATACACATATTTTTGTCCCTGCTCACACTGCCCAAAGTTGTCCGCTGATAAGGTTGTGCCTAGGAGGCAACCCTAATTTTTTTAGCAATTTTAAAAATAAATAATTAACGATCACAAAAGAGAACAAAATAAAGAAATTAAACTGGTGTATACAAGTACTTCAGTCCACAAATGGTTGACTATTACCGTTTATTGAATCTGTCGATAATTTTGCGGTAAAGAGTGGACAGCCAGACGCGTCCCTTCTGTCACACGACTACTAAACCTTCATCATGTGTATTAGCATCTGCTGGCTAAGAGGGTTCAGCTTAGTTAGGTTCTGGCGTGCCAGCAACTAGGCCTTTGTACTTGTTACTTGGTTTAGTTTATGTAATGAATTCAGGCAATGTAGGAATTTTAAGCAGATTTTATTCCAGATTTGACACACCTTTCTGCAGGGGTATCCCTGCTGATCCAGTGGTCATGGAAACCTCTCACGTTGTACCATGGAGATTTAAATTTCAAAGCTTGAACGGCTGCGTTCCCCTTAGTGCCTGCTAGCAAGTGGGGAACAGTATTTCGCTTGCACATTAACACTAGCAGAGATGGTTCAGGGCTTCTGGAAATTGAGTTGCTGTTGTAGATGCACCCAATGTGGTCCTTTTTGTAACATCGCAGGCAGCACCGACAACTGAATCATACTGAATGAGCGATAAAGACATACAAAGTTGCACTGTTCATACCAGTTCCGAATATTTGAGAGGTATAGATTCTTGCGAAAAATACAAAATTTTATTCCCCGTGACGGAAAAGTGTAACTATAGTTGGACATGGCTGGAATTATGAAAGCACACAAGCAAAACATCGGTTTGTTTTGGTCTGTCGATACTAGTTTTTATTGAATGTATGTACTGCAAGAGGCTGCGTAAATTGTTGGCTCTATATAAATAAAAGATAATAAAATATAACATTATGGGACACAGCACCCTCAATATTCATCCCCCTTTTTTTTTATTAAAAAAAAATACTAGTGAAGCCTCACCTCCAAAATTCTAATTATTACACTAAAACAAAAAAGTTAGCACAGCACCTGTAAGAAAGTTGTATGTCATTGGATATCTTATTATAAAGTTGGACAGAAAGTGTTCCAAGTACAAGAGTAAAGGAAGTGTCTTTAACCACTTTTCTGATCCCCTGATCAACAGACTCTCTTACCTTGGTGATGATCAGAAGCTCTCCATGTTCTCTCCCACCTTTTAAGGTAAATCCCCAAGGAGCTCCACCGGTAATTAATACATCCACAAGCCTGTAACCTTCAAGAGTCTTTCTGTCCACCATCACCGTGTGCCCTGGATGCAGCCTCATATCCTGACTTAGGAACCTCTCCTGTCCAGTTCTTGAGTCCAAGTTATCCATGATCTTGGGCAGTAGGGACACTCCTATCTCCAGTTCTCCAAAGGTCAATAAAACTCCTAAATCAGAATCCACTCCATAAACAGATGGTGATCAAAAACTTCCCAGCTATTCTGAAAAAATGAAATATTTAGTCTCAAGCAGCCAATAGATACTTTGTTTATACTTAAGATCTCGGTTGAGAAACAACTCACTTTCTGAAGCTCTTAGAGCACTAGAAAGTCATGGGCAGGCAGTATTGAACATTTAAGTATAAAACTAGTTGATCTGGACTTATTAAAAGGAAAACAATAAATAAAATAAGTAATAAAAAAAACTGGTCCCTGTCTACATATGCTCTCCAAAAGTCCAACCTGGGCCTGCTACACCTCCAAGCACAATGTCCATGTCCTGTCTTCAGTGGCACTCATGAGAGCAGGTGACATGGATCTTTTCGGATTCTGTGCAAAATACAGCAATGAAAAAATACGATCTGTGCTTCTGGATCCTGTTCACTCAAGCCTCAGCCACACAACGTTGTGACTCCCCTCCTCCTCCTCTTTCTTCCTATTATTTTCACTTTGCAGAGTTTTCCAGAAGCCACCTGTTCAAACAGAAAATCCAGAATAAATCCAGTGGCAGTGCTATCAAAGAGGGACCTCTCCAGATCCAAAGTTTCCTTAATTGGATTCCCTTCCTGGTACAACCTGAAGATCCGATCTCCTATGTTCATACAGAGAGGTGACTGTGCAGGGCTGACTCAGGAGAACTCTCTCTCTCTCTTCCTGCTTCAAACGTGAATGAACAATCAGCTCTGGATTTTTCCTGTTTTTCGCCTTCACCCTGTTGCTTTTTTTTTGTCACAAGGGATCCCTTATTTTTGTTTTGTTAGACTGCGATCGGCGATTGGGAGCTGCCTTAAGGTTGTGCAGACACTAAATAAAAGAGACCAAGGGAGTTTGCAAGGCTTCCCTGCTGTCTCCTTCCCCTCCCCCCATCTCCTGCTTAGCAATCACTCACTGATTATCCCTTGGAGAGAATTCGTGTGTCATTGTAACAATGTCTAAACATTGTTGCTTTTTTTGTTTCTTCCTGCTTTAACTGTTAGACAGGGCAAATGCATTAAGTCAACCACTAACAAGACTTGGATTAAAGTTGACATTTATTTTAATTATTTTTTTTATTGTTATTTAATTTTTTTTTTATATATTTATTTAACTTTAGTACATTTGTTAAAAAATTTTTTATTTTTTTTAAAAAACTGATTGTATCTTGTACTGATAAAATGTAAAATATATAAATATCTTAAAGAATTTATATTTAAAATTCACGCTATTTTTTTTATTTTAATCTGAATTGTATTATTATTTATTAGACTCCTGAAAGTTTATGTAACTTTACATGTTTTTTTCTGGGTTGGCCAAATAAAATGTAGCAACTTTAAATTGTTTATAATGTGTCTTTACATATATTACTGATATTGATACAACTCTTATCATGCTCAGGCAGCCCTGGCACAGTGCTCTTCTTTTAAGAAGCTAGTTAAAAGAGCTGGCAAGATTATTCAAAATAATGCATACTAAAGTAATTTTAAGGTACTTTAATAAACATTCGTTAAAATTAAATAAAAGTGAACACCTTGGCAATTTAAAGGGATCACTCAGCTATCATATGCATAAGTGCCTATGATGGCTGAAATGTCCCCTCAACATGAATGTAGTGGATCTACTTACCTTTGTATGGTAGCAAGGTTCTGTCCCCCTTTTTAACACTTGTATGAATGCTTTATAGGAGTTGTCCTGACAACTTTTTCTTCCTGCTCAATGAGACTTTAATGCAGACCTCCTTGAAAAGAACTGAATAATTGTTTCCATAAACATAATATAATGTGTAGGAACATACTAGAAATGACTTTGTGGCCCTGGCACTTTAAGGACAGTGGCCGCCAAATGACATGTATGGCCACCGACTGGGCATGCGCAACAACACGTTGTTCTTTTATGCTTACCCAGTTTATCCAGCCGACGGCTGCACGCTGCAGCACCTGATCTGCCTCTGAAGCATGATAGTTTTGGAGATTTTTGTACCCAAGCTACAATTTTTATAAGTGGTCATTGTTTAATTAATGAGTGTTTAGTGATTACTACACATGGAATAATGGCCCCCTACCTATGTTAGTCCCCTCTCAAAAACATCAAGATTTCTTATCGAGTTCCCTGATAAGGCTTCCCACCTAGTGGCATCTATACATTGGCAAGAGGGTGGTTTCAACTTTGATGAAATACTTGGGTGAAATCTTACAAAGTTGTAAGATACCTGACCATTCACACCGTCTATGCTCTGGAATAAACTTAAATCAGCCCCACTACTTCATGAATCAACTACACCGGAAAAAGAGAGAACTCTAGACAAAGGTATGGATTATCATATCAGGACTTTCTCTACCTAATCTATCGGTTTGTCTTAGTCTGTCAACTATGTGTCTGCGAGTGTGCATGGATGTGTAAGTGTCTGCGTGCAAGCATGGATGTTTATGCATAAGAAGGCGTGTGAGAGGTAGTATGTGTTAACATAAGTGTGTAGGGTGTTGGTAATTGTATGTGTGTTTATGTGTTTTAGCGTGAGTCTATAAGTGCAAATGTGAGAATATGTGTAAAAATATGTGCCATATTGAGAGAGAAGGTGAGAGAGTGAATTTACGGTATTAATCATGACATAATGGGTGTTGGTGTGGTTTTGGTGGGCATGGTTTGGGTGGCAGCATTACATCCCATGACCCACCTGGCCCTGTCCAAGATCCATATGCAAAAACATGCAGACATAACATATATAATACATTTGGTTAATCAGATTTTGCCAATCTGATGCCACTAAAGAGACATCTCTAAGCCACCTGGTGTAAAAATCTTTCCTCTTTTCCTTTTCTCCCTCTTACATTGGTAAATCACTTGACTTCCAACCATCTCCCGTGTCAAAGGTGTTGAGGATTTCCAACTCCTCGCTAATATCATTTAGGTATCTACCAATATATATACACAAACATAATTTTTTTTATCTTTTTGAGGTTTTGGTACATTAAAATGCAAAGGTAGCATTTCTGAGGTTAATGGATAGTTTAAATCACAAAGCTCATATAGCTATATCTACTTAAAATCTCTCAACAACTGGAGCAGCTATTGAAACACAGAACAACAGAAATTGACGACAGATAAGAACCATTCTTGTCTGTCCAGTTTTCTTGATGTAAAGACCTTAATCATTTCTCGGTCTCGTTTTAGATTCAGGTTATCTTTGTGCCTATCCCAGGCATGTTTAAATTTCCTCATTGTATTTGTCTCTACCACTTCTGTTGGGAGACTGCTCTCAGTCTTGAGAGACGATGAGGGCTTTCAGGCACCATGAGTACTTCTCTTTTGTTTTTGTACCGTGAAACCGTTCGGAGAAGAAGGGGAATTCTGAAAAAGTAAACGGATGTAACTGTTAGCCGCACTGATCTATGAAAAGCTGTGGATATTGGGCCTAAGATTTAACTCCAGTTCTTGGCATAAAATGATACATCAATTATTCATATCGTTTCTGTTCCCATGAACTTTACTACTTGAATTAAGAGAAGATCTATACCATCTGCCAAATTCTAAATCCATGTCTTCTTATATATACAGTAAGGAACTGTACATTGTGATAGATGAGTGAATGTATAGATATATCATACAGTTAAACTTTGGAAATAGTTTATAGAAACATTCCATTCTCACAGTGGATCCTTACACCTCCCCAGATTTTGCACTATATGGCCCACATCTCCAGTATAAAACGCCAATGGGTGCCCTAAATGATAGGGCAAAAAGGGTATTTTTTGGGTGCAACTAAAACTTTTATCCGGAAATTTTAAAATCGCCAATACAAATAAATATAGTTAACCCTTTGACAACCTAAGGATATACTATTATGTCCTGAAAAATGCAACAACTATTATGTTTTAGAATGTCCCTGCTATTTTGAAGAGGTCCCTGCTGATTCAAGGAAAATCATGCTGTCTACTGACAGGCTAGGCACCCCACTGTCAGCAGGAGCCAGCATTTATCCTGCCTCTCAGGGAGCATTTCCATTGTTAATGCTGACACTACTGGAAAAAAATGTAGTCCATGTAGTGAAGAGTCGATGGGGTTTCTCACGCTTGAACAAAAATGAAATGAAAAATATTTAAAATAATCGTAATAAAAAAAATACAGGTAAAAAAAAATATATATATACCCCAAGAATATCTTCAGTCATTATCAGTTACTCTCTTATTACAACAGAAATCCATAAAGACATCAATGTGCTCTCTAGTTATGTCGCTGTGCTCTCTAATAGCAGAGCATAACAAAAAAATTATAATAAATAAAAAAGTGAAGCAAAAATTGTATAAAAAAAAGAAATATAGATATAAAGTGCAAAGTTGGTAAACATTAATTATTTGTTCAGTGGTGGCACCAGTCCTATGGAAGAAATCCACAGAAATTTAGTTTTGAAAATTTTGTTTTAATAAACATTGTGTATAAGCTAGGTTTCAATTGTGTACAATATTTTTTCCGATACATTTAATTTCTGTCAAATTTAAATCTTCGATCTAGATGTATGCCTTCACGATTTGTCTTGGAGGCTTTGGCTATGCTACTTCCCTAGAAGTGCAAGAAACATCACACAGTATAGTTAATGCAGCAGAAAATGTTTGGCAATATAAGTTTAGAGTCAGTGATGCATTTACCATTGCCTGCCACACCCTCCACACCACTGTCCTTATTATTGGGTGTTGGGATATGATATCATAGATGGTACGTTATAAGAGAGAGTGTGAATGAGAGTGTGAAAGGGCGTGGATGAGAGCATAAGAGCAGGGCTGCCATCAGAAAGTTTGGGACCCCCACACCACGAAGATTTTCTGCCCTTCTCATCTTTATTGGTGGCAAAGATGGCAAAGGCAGGGTGTTTGGGGGGCAAATATGGCTCAGGCAGGCTGTTTGGGGGAAATTACAAGCTTTTTCATGGCAAAGATGGCACAGACAATCTGTTTGGGGGCACTGAGAAGATGTTCAGGAAATCACGTCCAGTCTCATTGCACACATATCATCAAGAGACCAACAAGACCTCTGCCATTGAGGGTTCCTCCTCCATCCCCTTTTAATGCCTCTGCAGCTAGCCCCCCAGGACAGCCAGGCCCCTTACAGATGTGTTAGTTTTACCCCCCTGACAGCGGCCCTGTGTGAGAGAGCATGTATGTATCACAATATAGCATAATAGATGTAGGCATGGTTTTTTATTTAATTCTTGGGCCCAAACATCACAATGTCTTGAACTTGAACAGCACAATGCCTTGACAAAGATTTAGAAGGCCTGAAATAGGGACTGTCCCTGCTAAAGATTGTTGTTAGGGATGTATGTGGGTATGCTCACAGATGTTGACTTTGGGGTTTTTGTAGGCATCATAGGGAATTTTGTTTAGTGGGTTAAAGGCACAGGGCTGCTGCAATGTAAAATGCATTTTCAAGTATTTCCAGTTATCTGTTCCTGTTACGAAGAGTTGTTAAAAAGGGTATTAACGAATTCTCTTGGATTGGTTTTACTCAACAACTTGTTACAACAGTAAAGCACATACTGGGTATCAAGGGGCGTTGCATAGAGGTAACTCAATTATATCATTGACACATCCATCTTCTCATAAAAGTTGTAATTGCGCAGAATGATGAAAAGGACATCGCTAAGATATACCACAGCCTTATTGTGTTAGATGTTTGCAAGGTACAAATCTCCATTAACTTATTGCTTTTTCAGACAACAATCTGAACTCCTTTTTTATTTTTGTCCCCTTTTTTCTTAAAACATTAGTACATCACGGTGCTGAAACACTGGGTACGGGCACATGAGACTACAGTTGGAGTTGTAACAATTTTCCAGTAATGGAAACCTATTTTAAATGTATATATATATGTTCACTGATCCACTGGCATTCTTTTAAGTTTCTTGGCATATGTCGCCCCCTAATGGACAACTGAAAAACAACAAACAAAAGATATAATTATAAAAGAACAGATCTGTGTTGTCAGAAATTCCTAAATTGTTGACTAAGGAATGATTAGGGAATAATAAGTAAATAGTATAAAGTTAAAAATTTAGGTTCCAACTCACATATTTTATCAATGGGCTATGACTGATTGATCTAGGAAGCATGATTAATCTAATAAAGATTCTAATAAAGATAATACTTCTAAAAAACAGTTTGAGACTGTTTGATATACATATATTTTAAATACCAGTTAAGCTATTCCTAGATACCCATTTTAAGTCAAACCATACATTGCATGACAGAAGTCTTGAATATACATTCAAACACATGAAGAGGTAAAACTACACTACAAATTGGGTTTTATAGCAATCACTATATTGATCCCCCACAACATTACCATGTGCAGCGTTCGTAGTTCGTAGTCCAGTTTTGCTAGCCACATATGACATAAATACCTGGGACTCAGATGTTATCATTTGGGAGCTATTAAGCGTTACCTTTTCTTGGTTGGGCAAGTCTCAACAACATGTAACAGTAAGACTTGGTTTGATTAGACAAATGGCACTAGAATGGGGCACGTCAAGTAGGATTTCACAAAATGATTTAAAAGGCAAAATTCCAGTAAAAATCCAGTTTCCCCCTAAAAATGTAATATTGTTTTAACATTTATTTGTTTCGTCTTTGTCTGGATATGTCTACAGAGATTTTATGAAAGAATACACCTATTTTGTCAGCCTTGTTATTTATGTAATTAAGTAGATAAATCTCTATTTAACATAGGAGGTTTCAGTGATTCCTTTATTGGAGCTTATAAACATCAATTATGTTTCCCGTAACACTCAGCATAATAAATCAAATAGAATTTTGACCGAGAATGTGTTAGGATTAAGTTGACTTCTCACTTTTGAAGTTAAGTATCTTCCTTTAAACAAATCTCAAGTCGAACTCATCCAAATCCCTTTGATCTTTGCTGTTTTTTTCACATGCAACATTTAAAGTCGTAATTAGTTTGCCAGATTCACAGCGTTTGTTAATTGGTTTGATTTTACGATGAAACGTTGACTTTTTTTAAGATGAGTGGGAAAAAAATCAAAAGTTAGCAAGAGGATGAAAGTAAAATTGTTTAAAACTTTTTATGCAACCATACGTTTCTCTGGTTTTTTTAAGTACTCAATGAGAAGAGACTCATCAAGAAGCGATAACTCTATTGTTTTATTTTGTTTGTATGATATACTTTGTGGAATATCTGGAAATGTTTTGTGGTTTAAGTATTGACAGCTTGTGCTAAAAGGTCCCCACAAAACAACACAGTGCTGGCATGGATCACAAGTCAAGCTGGATGTGCACCTAGGTTCTATTGGTGACAAATGTATGAAGCAACTATTCCTTCCTCATCCATTTTTAAACATGTTCTAACCATATTGCTTATGTGCCATACATGTCATACCATTGCACTGCCCAATAATCATATTGACATTGCTTTTATATAGTATGCAGTGCCATCAGTAGGCTTTGTGCATGAGGGCTCCTAAAAAGTTTATCTGACCATGCAATCAATGACATACCTTTTTTTTATTTATTGTTTTATTTTATTTTAATGTTTCTCTCTAGTCAAGTTTTGTGCGGGACACTTTCTTTACACAAAATACAGATTCTTTTTTTTTAATACATGCATATTCTCAAGTGGTAAACACTGCATATGTACCCACCAAAGGAGTAAATGAAAGCTTACAGAATATATAGCATCGTTTTAGGTATTTTTGCTACATTGATCTTCATTATTTATTGCAATATATCAGTGTAGAAACGTATAGAAGTAAATAGTGTCCTGTTCAGAGGAGTGATACATTTTCTAAACTTTTCTAAAAGTGTGAAGGTCTGCATGTGCAACTTACAGATAAATCAGTACAAACTGAAATAAAAAACACCCTTCAAAATCTCCTTAGAGACATGTCTAACCATTCAAATGCATTCTGCCCCTCGTTAACTTGATGTCAAACTTGTGTTTCCTTTCTAACAAGCGGGTCACTGTTGGTGGTATGACAGCTACACACCATACTAGCAGAGCTCTATAAAACTTCATAGAAAGAGGCAAGGCAGAGACATAGCTGTGGGGATTTTAGGGCACATGATCAGAGTAAACTCGTGATCAACAGAACTAAGGAATGAAGCATAAAACTAAGAGCGTGTCTGCTTAGATTTTTCTTATCTGCTCATACTTTGTGTGTGCTTGACCTGTTTCCCAACTAAGTTATGGCTTCTCCACGACTGGAGACCTTTTGCTGCCCCAATAGGGACCTAGCAACGCAACTAGTCCTTGATTACCAAGCCGAGGTCTTTGGCTCTCTTTGCATTGGTAGTGGATTGGTAAGCATAATTCTCACTATCTTCCAGCTTCTTCCTAAAACAAAACAAGGTTATAAGAAACTTGGAAGATCTGCTCTACCTAAACCGTCCTCATCCAAGATCCTTCTCCTAGTCATTATCTGTGACCAGTTGGGCTGCTTAGGTAAGGACATCTTATTCATACTCATCTATGATTGTAAATGTAAAAATTTTCTCTTGAAATGTTTGTAGAAGGTTTGAAGTTTCAAACAGTCATTCATGTTTCAGTTAAATAAATGTGTATATTCCCCTTTACCAAATTGTTAAAACGGCTAAATAAAGTGTTTACTTCAAATACATGATCAAAAACTGAAAAATAACTATAAAATAAATAAAGTCAGCAGATTAAACTCATTCTAGAGATTAATAAAAAGTGTACTTTTTTCTTACATGTTAAATATAAGTCATTCATTCTTTAATTTTTAATATATATTGATATTCTTTAATACATTTGAAAAAGACAGTTATTCATGTTGCAATATGACTATCAACTGAAAAATGAATGAACCAAAAAGAAATGGCAAATGTAACATAAATGAATGAAAATTCAGTTTTGTAAGTTATTTTTGTAAGCTGTTTTGTGCTAATTGCTCTCAAGGTATTATATATTTAAGATGGGGTTTGCAGAACAGTTGAGCATTTTACCTCCCTGATATCACTATACGTTATCATACTTCTCAACAGTCCTGTTTGCTGTGAAAAGGTCCTGATATTTTGTTATTGTCTTACCAGTAGCCTAGTTGGGGAGATCCTCTGATCTTCCCGTACTCGTCTAAGGAGCTGTACAATCAATGGAGGTAAGAGCTGTTGGAGTTCAGAACCTCCATCAAAGACCCCATGTGGTCATCTTGTGACACATGGTGGCTCTTCAGGTTAGGTAGACAGGCAGTCCCAGCTGTGTCCTCTCACCTACTTCCCCTCTCCACGAAAGTATTGCAATTTCAACACTTTTAATTTGGAGGTATGCAGTATGAAGGGCTAATCCCAGTGAACGTCTCCTGCGGGAAGGGCTGAGCAGGCTTTTTTTTATAATGCATAGCTACTTCAGTGAGGAGAGCTTTCTGAAATCTGCCATATTACCTTTTTTTTTTTTTAGAGGGCCAACTCAGACATTTTTCATCACAGCAGGGGAAGTTCACTTGGGTTGGTCCTTGATAATGCATGATAATATCAGGGAGTTGGAATGTTCAGCTTTTCTGCAGGCGCCCTGTAACTATCTCAACCCCAGTATGTCCAACCTTTAACCGAGCTGTCATGACATTGTTAGTTCTCTGTGAGCCTGTGGGATTTTGGGAAAGCTATACAACCATTTTGGTTGGTATTGCAACCCCGAGCTGTAAGGTGCCAGGTGTTGACAGTCAATTTGTAAGTGTATGCTTCTTCAATATATGTGTGCTGCTATATGATGTTAGCATGAGTGTGATAGTAATTGTTTCTTTTTTTGTATACTGTATGGTGTTTCAGAGTATGATATGTGTTTTAGTAACCGTGAGGGTTCCTATATACTGCCCCTTGGCACCATTAATCCTAGGCACACCCCCGACATTGCCTTTAATTGGAGACAGCTGCATGTTGTCACGCTCTAGATCATGCTTTCAAATACCAAGTCACTGCATTACTAATATATCTACTAAGGATAGTGTTGAACCATTTCAAAATGTATTCGTATTTTGTGTTATGAATTCTAAGTATCCCCTGCAAAGCCTATAACCCCACAAGTTAAATAAAAAGTAGAGAAGAGGTTTTTTGCTGTAGGTTTTTTGATTTATGAAATATAAAATACCTTTAAGATTAATTTAAAAACAATATAAAACAAAAATGTTTAAAAAACGTGATTTTTTTAATACTCTGTACAGGCCTTATCCTTAGATCAACAATATGGATATCGTCTCCAGCTTTTATTGGGAACATGTCGCTATCAAACACAACAGATCTGTGGCCCGCTGCCTTTTGTGTGGGAAGTGGGGTAAGTATGACACCTTTCTGAATGTTTTATCAGTCCCAATGTGATTATTAGTATTCTTTGTTACCGTAAAAGAATGTACTCCCTTTACATCTGCAAAAGGACTACCCAGCTACATACAATGGCTGGTGTTCCCTTTCCACACAACCTTGTAATACAGCTCCCACTTAAAGATCATGCATTTCAAAGTTAACCTAGGATCCATGTGACAAAATTTCGCAATAAATGAGATTAAGTGGCCAGAATTTTTCGATGCAGTGCAGTATCCCTTTTTAAATTAAAAATGCTTGCACAAGAGTTCCACTTGTTCTAAGGAGACCTTATGTACTCATATGCATAAAGCAGTCTCATTGACTTATAGTTTTTCCTTTCGGCTAAATAATGCATATTAAAATACTTACAAATACTTGAATATGCATTCTTCATTGTTGGGGCTGCAAGGAAATAATGTGCTGGTATTGGGGCATTGTTGGCCATCCACCCACTGGGTTTTTGCCCGGTGTGCCCCTTACAAAAAAAATACTGCAGTTTTTCTGAAGTAATACTGCAGTTTTTTGGACATGAAAAAACTGCAATACTGCACTTTTACTGCAGTATTACTTCACATTTACTGCACTTTTACTGCATTTGTACTTCACTGTACTGCAGTTGTACTGCAGTTATTTTTGTACGGAAGTACAAATGCAATAAAGCTACAGTACTTTGAAGTACAACTGTAGGTTTGCAGTATTAAAAAAAAAAGTGCAGTAAATGTGCAGTAATACTGCAGTAAAAGTGCAGTAAATGTGCAGTAATACTGCAGTAAAAGTGCAGTAAATGTGCAGTAATACTGCAGTAAAAGTGCAGTATTGCAGTTTTTCATGTCCAAAAAACTGCAGTATTACTTCAGAAAAAACTGCAGTAATTTTTCGATGGCCAGTCTGGGACCTGCATATTATGAATAATTTGAAACTAAATGTGGAAAAAAGTAAACACAATGAAAGAAAGACCCTTTCCTTCTTGGAATCCAGATCCATTGCTCTATAAACTGCTCTTCTAACTATTGTGTGGTTTGTATCTGCAGATGTGGATTCAGCTCTTTTACAGTGCTAGCTTCTGGTGGTTGTTTTGTTACGCGGTCGATGCTTACCTGGTGGTTCGAAGATCAGCAGGATTAAGGTATCTCAGTACATATAAAAGGAATGTCTCTCTGGGCAGAGGATGAGGGTGAAGCCAATAATAGTTGGAACCGATACCAACAAGGCTTATACCAAAGCACATGGCTGGGGGAACAGGATGGGCATTTGTTAATTTCCTTGGTTAATAGGGGGCCCAGGAGTCCTGTTTCATCTATTTATTTGATATTACTAAATTTATTTTTTGGTACTTAATTTAAATGATGGGCATATCGGTCATTTGAATCTTAGGCAGATTAACACCAGACACTGGAAATTGCTTCCTGTTACAGTACTGCCCAGGGCCCCACCTGATCTTGATCTGTCTGGTAACAATGATATTTTCTATCTGTGTTCTCTCTTGGTAGCGCTTGCTGAGGGTATGTGATTTTATATATTTATTTATATAATATATAATACCCTTGTCAACATAGGAATTGTAGGTCATGCTGGATGGGGCTTAAAGTAGGGCCTGATCAGAGTACACATGCTTCATGCTGTACCTCTGCGCCACACAGCTTCAACTTGCCCCCCAGTTCCCTCTTATCCTGATGTGAGACCTGCTTTATATATTGATACACCACCTACCACCGTTTGCGAAATGCAAGCCTGGCACCTTGCTGGACAGTGACTGAAAAGCAATTCATGTTTCATGTGGAATTACAAATAAAATTTGTCCTATAATTACTCTTATAAAATGTGCTGAATCTCTTTTATGCTCGTACCCACTCCCTCTAGCATCCCTCTCCTCTGACCTGCCCCTGCACAGTGGTAGAGTGTGAGTTTTAATCTATGGTGTTACCTTGAGCGTCTGTGTTAGCATGTAGTTTTTGAGTTTGTTAGTTCATGGTGTTAGCATGTGTGTGTGAGTTAGTGTATGGTGTAAGGGTGTAAAGCGATAGAAAGAGAATATGTATGCATGTGAAAGTTTATAGTCTTAGAGGTAAGTGAGTATAGTTGTGTATAGGTTACATAGGGGTGTTGAAGCTGAATGCCACTAACCCTATGCTCACGCCTGCCCCTGTCATAATACTTTGTGTGTGTGATCAGTCAGTGTGTACCTGAATGCTACAGCCCCAATGTCATAAAAAACAAAGAAGGAAAAAGGGACATAGAGAGACAGAAAACATATAAGTAAATAGTGAGGAAGAGTGATCTACAGGGAAATAGAAGAAAATGAGGAACAGAAAGGGGGGGGGAGTACGTAGTAGGGAAGGAAGAAAGAGGTATTGGGAAGAAAGGGTGTACAAAAAAAGAGGGGGAAAAAGAGAAACAGTGAGAGAAAAAAGAGAGTGAGGGAGAGAAAGAAGGTACAAGTTGTTAAAGGAAATAAGAGGTTGAGATGAAAGAAAGGAAGGGAGAAAGACAGAGGGAGAGAGAAGAAAAAAGGAGGGGATACAGCAGAAAATAAAACAAAATAAAGAGAGAACGAGACAAGAAAGAAAGATGGACTAAAAGAAGAAAGCGGTTAAGAGTAAACAGAGATGGAAAAAATAACTTATTAATTATGGTTCTTACAAATGAAAACAGCTTCTGGATATTATTGTAATTTTGTTTCTCTTTTATTCGATAAATTAGGGAAAACACATCATTACTTCTCAATTCTGCGTGCATTACTGTTGCATTCTGAGTGAAGGGTTAAAAAAATAATGTCATCTTATGAAAATCTTTTCTGTTTTTCGCAAACACTTTTTGTTCCTGCACGATCAACAGGGTGTGGTATTTTTCACAGTCTCTTTCCGGACTTGTAACTCTGGACTGTTCTCCTTTGTGAGGAACACTGGCTGTGTGATTAAATTCTGCATACATTTATTTACAAAATAGCAGGGGAGGAAAGAGATTTTTTTTGCACTTGGCCTAGCTAGAAATAAATAGCGAAAAACCCCAAAATACACAGTTAACCCTTAGAGTGCATTGGTACTCAATTATAAATTACAAAATGATCGCTTCCGTTTTGGTGTTGGCTCGGAGTACAGCGTTTCTCTGTAAAAATAATTTCATTCATGCTGTTAGTATCATGCTTCCATTTACACTTAATTCATGTAATACAAAGATAGCTGTTAGTTTCTGTGGATAGCCACAGGCGGGATGAAAGCTCATCTGCATTTCACATGAGAGCGAGTGCTTTGAGGTTTGAAAAGGTCGGTTCTGGGCTCTTCGTCATAGCTTTTCTTATGATTGTATATTGATTTCAATAGAATATTACACAGGCTATATCTATTACAGATGACCTGGATCTTTCGAGATCCATGAAGCGATAAAGCTGGTTATGTGAGCACATCTACTCATAGGTTACCAACTTCTGAATGTAAGACTTAGTTCTATTTATAATATTGTTCACGGACTCAGTCTTGCAGTATAATTTATGCAGGAACATCGTGATTTAGAATGTTTCCTGTTTAGAAAAACAGGAATTTACAGGTTGCTGGCTAATACAGGCTCCTAACCAACAAAGCCAATCTTAGCAACAGCACTTGGTATACACTTGTGATGTGAGGCCCACTTTGACCCAGGATTAATATTAGTAGCAGTAGTAATGTACTCCTTACAGAAATGCCCCCTCCCCATTTTTTTATTTATTTAATGCATCGTGGCGTCCATTAAATTTTACTGCATTCAAGTTAGCCGAGGCATTCTGTAGTTACTGGAGTTAGAAAATAAGACTTCTGTCTCAGTATTCTTCTTTTGTGGCTGCCTCTACTGAAACCAGGAAGTGTAAGCAAGAAGTATACTTAAGTATGCTTCCTGTACGTGCTCTGTAGCACTCCAATTGAAACCATCCCCATTACCATCAAAAGGAGTGATACTGTGCATGTTTACGAAGCACATGAGAAGGCATTCAATTGCATGAGAGTCTCTTTTGGGTTAAAATGCAGTGCAGCGCCACTAATTCAGCTCCTTGGTAAGCAATATAGCCATGAAAAATGAATTGGGTTACTAGTGGGTGGGCTAGTGGTGGGCTAAGCAATTTATGGCCATTTAATTTTTTTTTAAGTGTATACCATCTGGTCCTTTGGATGAAGGTATGACAGGTTTTTTTCATTGTTTTTCAGCACAATTATGTTGTATCACATGATGACTTGGGGCCTGGCAATCCTACTGTGTGTTGAAGGTGTTGCTATGCTTTATTACCCTTCTGTATCCAAGTAAGTATTATGTACAGTGTACTTCATATGGCATTGCCTCATGTATTTACAAATGCACCCACATTAATAACAACCAATGTTAAGTTCATAAACAGTTTGGGCAGGGGCATAAGTATGGGGCCCCGGTGGGCACCCCAACTTCAACAGCTAGTCTGTGCCATCATTGCCCCTTGCCCCCCATTCCAACATACAGTATGTAAACATACAAATTACACATACTTACTCATACTCGCTAACACATACCACATCTCACCCCACTTACACATCCATGCTCACATACACAATTACACATCCATGCTTTATATATATATATATATATATATATATATATATATATATATATATACACACATATACACACATCCAACCTCCTACCTTCCCCGCTTACCTCTCACATCGAACAGCCTCGGTTTCATCGCAGGGTCACATGACCTCCAATACACTCCTGTCTCCTTGTGCTGGTTCAAAATAGTTTAGAAAGGATAGGAAGAAGGGGTAGTTATGCCACGGTGTCTGGGGCATGAGTGAGACACTTTAAAACTAGAGTTGTGCATTCGTAATTGGGGCAAAACGTAGATCTCCCTGGTCCCTTCACCATCTAGCCTACTTTATCTACGCAGCATTGCAGGGGTTAACGGAAGCGGAAATCCGTAGGCTGCCATTAACCAATGATGTACACCTGTACTTCATTGATGGCAGACGAGGCCCCTGCGGGGAACCAATATACTTGCTTGTACGGGCATTTAAAATCCTGGCGCCAAAGCTGCTGCGTAGTCCTTACCGCGTTAACCCCGTATTAACCCCTTCTACAAAAAATTACGAAAAAAAAACGAATACGAAGAATGTACACGAATATTCACCCGAACGGAACACAGGAACGGGTGAATATTCGCGGAATACGTAGAATACCCCCGACGAAGACGAACACGAAGAGTTAGACCATTCCTGCAAATGAAACAGCCACTGGTTACCTTACACTCTGGCGAATTCCGCTGAAAACATTCTAAGCAGCGTCCACTCAACTTACAAGTAACTTTTGGCCACTTGAGCACCCATAATTTTAGGAAAATATATTATTATTATTATCTTTCTTTATATAGCGCCAACAATTTACACAGCGCTTCTTACAATACATACAGTATAAGGATATGATAAGACTATAATTGACAGACTGATTCATTAGGTGGAGAGGGCCCTGCTGGCATGCTCACAATCTTGAGGGAATGGGGACAGCATTAAAGTTTTTTATTGTAATGGTTGTTATATTTTTGAAAAATAAGACATCAGCATATGGGTACTGAAAAGAAAAGGGGAATTACAGGATCATATACTTTTACAATACCATACATTTTAATCACTTTACGATTATTGACCCCTCGACTCCTGCTACTAAAGTAGACAGCTAAGAAACAGATAAGAAAAGTATCAGAAAAGACCCAAAACGAAAGAGAATCAATTGAAGTGGTGGATTGAGTAAGGGATAGTATCATTTTATAACTATGCAGTAACATGGGTATACTATCTTAATATTTTTATGAAAAAACATGTTGGAGTACTCTCTGTACCAGCATTTGCTGTTGGCATTAATTATGTAAACATTTATTAGTGCTACTACAGATTACTACAAATCATTAACCTTTACTGTATACTTGAAGAGGTTGATATCCTGACATGTATACAAGAAATGTAAATATGGAAATAAAAATGTGTGGTTTTGTTATTGCAGCTGCGAGAATGGATTGGAACATGCAATTCCCCATTATGTCACAACATATGCTCCTCTTCTACTTGTCATGATAGTCAATCCAATCTTATTTAGAAGAACAGTATCAGCAGGTGAGAGCAGTGTGTCAACGGACCAATGTGTAGTGTATGTCACATTGTTTTTTATTGGCTTCCCAATGAACATGTACGTATATAGGCCAATAATATGATAAAATATATATATATTTTTTATATATATATATATAATGAATATTGTGCTTTGGTGAATTCTCAGTTGCTACTCTACTAAAGGGAAGACAAGGAATCTACACAGAAAATGAAAGACGACTTGGGACTGAAATTCAGATCCGTTTCTTCAAGATCATGTTGGTGTTTGTAATTTGGTAAATATTTCTTTTTGTTTTATTTTAAGAATACAACTGGATTCAATGTAAAAAGAATATGCTTGCTTAGAAATTGTATTAGAGACATACAGTATTAGTTAGGTAGGTATATTAATGTACAAGAATGAGATGTTAGCTATATTATGCATTGTTATATGTATGGTGGTAAGATGTTGAAGTGAATAACATGCATTGGGATTTTACTTCTAGCAATTGGCATAGTACACAGTTATAAATGTGACTCAGTATGTTCAGGGCTGTCTTTAAGTTGAAGTATACTACACTCACTGACTCATCTCATCTGCATTTGCACACACGAAAGAAACATCCTTCAAAGGAAGAGTTCCTATGAGATAGACACACACCTTATAACAGGTAGCACTCCCTGCTCATGCTCCAGACAGGAACTGCCAGTGGACACGTCTTCTACTAAGTTTGACATAACTTTTGTTGCAGCTTCTCTATCTCTAATCAGACCCTTGATACTGTACACAAGGAAGGGGTTCCCTTAAGCACAGGCAAAAGGGGCTCCCACTCCAGATTCTGCTGCTTATAGATCTCTCTCTGCTCGTTGCCGCTCCATGTTTAAGCAAAGCCGAGCTCAGATATATGGTATCATATTCTAGCACTCCACCTCTGTGCTACAGAGACAACAAGTGTATGGAAGAGTAGGAGCCCTGCTTGCCCCATCTGAGGACTGCCCTGGGGCCAGGTCATTGAAAAGACAGTGGAGAAATGGGCAGCTGCGGTTTGTCCCCTGAAGATGCTTAGGGCCAGAGCTTTTACCCTGTAGTAAAGATGGACCCAGTGTGTTATTTAGAGCAAAACACATTATTTTCTATCAGACAGCACATGACTTAATTGAAAGTGCAGTATAAATAATGGTTTAAGTAATATAAAAAGTCTTGTATTTTATACATAACTTGTATCAAATATGATGCATTTTTGCCATCTGCAATAAAGCAGATCCCCGTGGCCCTGTATGTATGACATGATAGCAGGCATTTTAACTTAATTAAGTATATTCTCCCCTATTGTTAAATTGCTGATTATTGTTGATTGGTTCAAGCAGCCTAAACCTAAGCCTTTGACTCCCTAGTTCTAGATTCAGTCCTCTTGTTCTAACATTTCTCCCCATTTAAATAAATGTTTCTATCACATTCCCTTTCTCTCTTCTTCAAGCAATACATATTGAGACTTCCCTTATAATTTTTTTCCTACACAATATTAACCATTTTAGTAGCCCTTCTCCAAACTTTGCTTAGAATGTCAATATCTTTCTGGACATGGGGTCTCCAGGACTGCACACAATACTCTAGGTAAGGTCTGACATCAGACCTCCCTTTCTCTTCTACTAATGCCTCTCGCTATACCACCCAGCACCCTGCTTGGTTTTTCCAAAACTATATTACATTGTCTGTTTACCTTTAAGTCATCAGAAATAACTACTCCTAAGTCCTCTTACGTTGTGTTGCTGACAGCATAGTACCCCCAATGCCTTTTGGATTTTTGCATCCCAAGTGCATTATTTTACATTTATCAATACTAAATTGCAGCTGCCATGCTCCCAATCATTCTTATAACTATTATTTTTTGATTTATACAACCAACCATGTTCTGCAGCACTGTACAATGGGTGAGCAGAGCATAACAAGTAGTACATAACAATTTGGACAGAAACAAAGGGTTAGGAGGGCTTTGTTCAACCGAGCCTACAATTCTTCTAATGTACTTAACTGTAGCAAAAATATCTGCAAAAACACACCTTACTATGAGACCATTTGCTAAAAAAGTCAAAAAATAAATAATAAAACCTGTTTGTTGCCAGGAACAAAAAATCCAATTAATTTATTACAATAACTACACATTCCACAAAGTCAGTGATGGGTGAATGATAAGATGAATGATAAGATGTCACAATAGCAGAGTGCACTCTAGCATTTCAGTAATAATACAATGGCTCATCTATTCTAAAAAGACAAAAAAATAGAACTGAAAATAAAAGAAATAGTAATAAAAAAACTCTTAATGTTGTTGGCACCAGAAAAAAATCGTATGCCTCGTTTTTATCTCCTTATCAGTTGGATGTCCAATATAATCAATGAGAGCCTTTTGTTCTATCTGGAACTGCAGCCAAACATCAATGGGGAACTGCTGAAAAATGTCAAGAATGCAGCACTCATCACATGGTTCATAATGGTAAGCCAGGCATGACTTTAACTCATTTTTGGGTCTCTACTCTCCCTCTTTAGACCATATGCAGGCAACAGCATATCATTAAGAATAGGCCGACTCCCAAGTTTATGCAGTGTAAAATAATATTTAGTATCAAACAGGAGGTCATAATTTGATCAGTTAAGTGCCCCACCAAAAAAACAGCATATTAAATTACTCAATATACATTCTTTTACCTAAGAAAAGCATACAAAAATACTAGCTTGCTATAAATGCTCTGCTGTCCACCTTCTGCTGCCTGAAGAGTCAGTCACTTGCAGAAAATAGTTCCTATTAAAATCAGTGGACGCACTTTTTAGGCATGCGCATGTGTCTTGTTAGACCCGTGGAACCATTTTGAAACCCAAAGCTAGAACTTGCTTGCAGTAAGTATCCTGCATATTCAGTACATATGGATGTGGTGGAAAATGAGAGTAAATGTATAAGAGATGTTTCTTGTGAATCCCTCAATGCATTTGCATGGGAAATAAAAAGGGCTATTCAGAAATAACACTTAGCAATCATATACATGCTGGAGGTGTCCAGCATTCCAACATTCTTCCTTATATACATAGCAGCCTTTTAATACTGTAGGTACTATTAATGCGGGCAGTCTGTGTTGACACCTATCAGCACAATTATCATTTTAGGACCAGTTCCAGCTCTGCTTATTTTGAGCACAGGTAGTGTGTCCTCCGAGATCAGGACACTGGTTGGGAAAGTCCAAACTAGGGTGTAGTGTGACCATAAAATGAATTTGGTCCAAAAAATGGCGGTGAATCATTCAACTTTGAGTCATTCAAGGCCATCATATCCCTTTTTACTTGAGGAACCTGCCACAGTTTATCTACCTAATGCATAATGAAAACACTGTATTCATTAGTAGCAAAGGTCTACTTTTTAGGGATATGAGCCATACCTGGAGATCCAGAAAACATGCACCTGATTAACAACTATATTTTGAGTACTGGATGAATGACATCTAGAAACCCTGTTCTACAATAAAGTGAGATATTCTGCAGTTCTGCATTAAACCCCTCTGTAATAATTGTTCATCTCAACTTTTCGGTTTTAGGCAATACTGAACCCAATGCAGGGCTTCCTTTTCACACTAGCTTTCTATGGATGGACAGGATGTGATGTGGACTTAAACTTTCGCCAGAAAGAAATTATTTGGGAGCCAGTATCCACATCTGTTGCTTCTGAATCAGCACAGGATGGTGCACTTAATTCTTTCTTGAACTATCCTGGCTATATCCAGAACCCCAAGAGTACTGCAATGGAAAATAGCCAGCAAACAGACGAAGCCCTGAGCATGCTCTCTGAAGGTAATGGGAGTATATATGGGAGACTAAACAATAACTCCCCAATTTACCAAGGCTGGTAGTTATCACATCATATTTTGGTATTCTTACCTACCCATTCCAACCTCCCATCTCTGTGTTGAAATGGTTTATATAGCCAGTATTTACATTTTCAATGTTACTTTGATGAACATGAGAATAACAAATAATAGGTGTGATGTAAATGCTGTCAAACCGAATGCAACAACTTGTATACAGTCAGTGAGGTCTGTTTTTGAATTCAAGTTAAAAAATATTAGTTATCCAACTAGGTTTAATAAAAATTTCACAACTAAAGGGCATGGCCGGAAAATATATGTTTTTTTTTTAATCAAATTAATAAAACGCAGCCTTCAAACCTTCAAAATTCATTACTAACCACCAATAGCTGCAGCTTTTTATGTGTTGCACATGGAACAAAATGGCTGCCAAAACCCTTCTAAATGAGACAGCCATACCTCGGTTTGACCTCAGGTCTCCAGGTCACTTTCCTACCTCAATGTGATGCTACTTCTCCCATAAGAGGGAGAGCTCTGGATGGCCCACCCTGGGAAGTTTCCAGGTATGGAGCCAGTCCAAATACAATCTGAAACTGAAGTAGAACTACTGAATAAAACAGGCTTCTCATCCATTTTTTTATTTTAGTTCCACTAAACCCTTACAAAAAAATTACTGCAGTTTTTCTGAAGTAATACTGCAGTTTTTTGGACATGAAAAAACTGCAATACTGCACTTTTACTGCAGTATTACTGCACATTTATTGCAGTTTTACTGCATTTGTACTTCACTTTACCGCAGTTTTACTGCACATTTACTGCACTTTTTTTTTTATATTGCAAACCTACAGTTGTACTTCAATGTACTGCAGCTTTATTGCATTTGTACTTCCGTACAAAAATAACTGCAGTAAAACTGCAGTACAGTGAAGTACAAATGCAGTAAAACTGCAGTAAATGTGCAGTAATACTGCAGTAAAAGTGCAGTATTGCAGTTTTTTAATGTCCAAAAAACTGCAGTATTACTTCAGAAAAACTGCAGTAATTTTTTCGTAAGGGACGGCTATAAAGGTTATGAAAGAGTTACTGTACTGTCATCTAGTTCACTAGCCAGTGATTGACTGATATAAAATTGGCACATTTGCATGATAAAACCTGTTCTCATAAACTCCTGATATCCTTTGTGTGCACCACCATGAAATTTCTTTTTTTTTTTAAACATACAAAAGGTGCTTGGGCTACTTTCTGCATGCTCACTAAAAATGGGAAAGTGTAAAGATTTTATTGTTTTATAAAAATATTGTTTAAAGCAAGAAGATGAAATTATGTAAGAGGGAAAATAGTCAAGCCAGTTGAAATAACAAAAAAAAGATTTGGGTTTCTGAAGACAGTGAGAACCTTCTGTTTTTGAAGTGCCATAATTTCTTTCACATAAATGTGAATTAGCAATCGTAATAAAATTAAAAATAAAACTTTAAACACATTTTATTGTATTTTTTGTATGTGTGTGATTACCTGTTGAGTATATGCCAACAAATGTTAAAGACATGCTCAACCAAGCGCAGTCAAGTCATCTTAAATGAGTTTTGGCCCATAAATCTTCAGGTGTATATTTTATTTGACTGCTCAGGGTTCTCCCGATGTGCAATACAAGAGCAATTCCCTCTGGGCGTTTCTTCCAACATCGCATAATAGAGGTAACAGTTGGAAAATGAATGAGTTCTGGATTATTCCTCACTTTTAATAAGCAACCTAGTCTGTAATAGGCGCAGTTGGGAACATACAAATCTTCATCACTTGTCCTCTGAAATTCTACTTGGAAGCAAGTGTTGCGTTACAGAGGAAAATTCTCAGACTGACCATTATTATTTATCAAATATAAGGTATACCTTACTCTGGAATTGTGCAAATAATACATCAATGAATATATGCTAATAACCACAGGTCTTGACACCTTTTTTCACGGTACTTCAAACTGGAAGCTCATTACTCCTATGCCACTGTTTACAAATAGTATATATATATATATACCGTATTGGCTCGGATATAGGCCGCACCCGAATATAGGCCGCGCCCTAAAAGTTAGGTGCTTTTTTAATTAAAAAGTTTCTGCCCCCTCGAGATATGCTGCCACGAACATGTACCCCCCGAGATATGCTGCCACTCTATCTCCCCCGAGATATGCTGCCACTCTACCCCCCGAGATATGCTGCTACTCTCCCCCCCGAGATATGCTGCCACTCTACCCCCCCCGAGATATGCTGCCACTCTCCCCCCGAGATATGCTGCCACTCTACCCCCCCGAGATATGCTGCCACTCTACCCCCCCCAAGATATGCTGCCACTCTGTCCCCAAGATGTCCCCCCCCACCAGACTTACCAGTGCAGACTCCATGGGGTCTCTACACATAACACCTATTCAACTTCCGGTTGTTCGCGTAGACGTTCACCGGCAGCGGCGATGCGAGCAGAAACAACCTCCGCTGCCGGCACGTCTGCAAGATGTGCTTTAACAATCTCCCTTGCCGGGACTCCCCCCGTGGGAATTCCCGGCAAGGGAGATTGTTAAAGCACATCGTGCAGAGGTGCCGGCCTCAGAGGCTGTTTACGCACATCGCCGCTGCACGTCTGCGCAATGCGCTTAGACAATCTCCCGTGGGAAGTGCTGGCAGGGGAGGCTGTCTGAGCGTATCAGAGAGTAGGATACGGGTCCTCTGCACCGCTGCGGGGGATCTGTATCCTAACCCCGCTGCCTGCCCGGCGCCCGGGACTGCATGTCCCGGGCGTCGGGCGCTAGACCCTGAATATAGGCCGCACCCCCACTTTAAAGACTTAAAGTGGGGGGGAAAAGTACGGCCTATATTCGAGCCAATACGGTATATACATATATGGTATACTATAATATATGATTAAAAATGTTTTGTAAAATTGTAAATGTTTTTGTAATTTATAAAAATGACATGCATCTATCTACTGTACCTGCTGCTTCTATACATTCAATGAATGATCCTCTGTATGTATGTCTTGCTTAGTGAACTAGTAATAGTAAATTGGATGCCTGCTAAATGCACACACATGCGTAGTCATGGTCAGTCTATGACCATCATTCATTAGAGGTCCTACATTGCATGCATGCAAAGCCACATACTGAAGCAGGTAGAAGGATTATTTTCCAGTAAGTTTTGATCATCACATATAACGTGGCACATGTTTCACTTATCCTCCACGTGAAGTGGTAGGGGCTAAACATGCATTGGGTAGGCATAAAGCTATCCTGAATCGAAGACAAGATCAATAACTGATTAAGAATCAGGAAAAATGGGCAGACTAGATAGGCGGAATGGTTCTTATCTGCTGTCCAATTCTGTGTTTCTATGTGATTCTGAAAAGCTGTGAAACACGATACATCAGGTAAAGAACTAGAAGATGAAACCATTCTCTTTTCTTTTGTTAGGTTCTGAAGCTAGCACTACTGAAATCCAAATTTCCAATGAACTGCCAGAATTAGATGACATTGAGGCTGATGATGAATCCGGCGACAACTTTGAAAACTAAAAGTACAGGAAATAAACTACAAAACAGACCCGTCAAGGGACAGATATTATGACTGGTGCTTCACAATCCAGAGTCTTTATGATGTTTTCTTATTCCAGACATATGTGGAAATTCGCCTAATACATTTTACACTATGGAAGTGGTATTGTCTACATACAAACGGACACCTATTCTGTAGTATGAATTTTGCTTATCTTCCAAATTTCAGGAGGCCAAAGAGGGACACTTTAGATTTTTGTGAGCTGAGTTTTACAAGGGCACTTTATAACATACTGATGTAGCTAGTTAAACTGTTCAGAATAAGTCTTTTTTGAGCTAATACAATCAAATGAATGAATATATTTTACATACATCAACAAGTGGCAACACCTAAAAAAATACGAACAATGGGAGAGGAAAGAAGAGCGGAGGATTGATTGAAACAAAAGAACCATTACAATGCAAGAGGTATATTTTGGAGGTAGGCTCAACTTCCTAAAACATACTTCATCTGTATTGTAATAGGGAAAAATCTTGTATTCTGCAAAGTGCCTTTCCTGAGAACTTGGTGATCATGTACCACCAGATCTAACAGTATTTGTTCTATTGTACTTTACTATACTATACTTTGAAAAAATATTTTAGTTTGCTAAAATGATAAAATAAATTGTACTCTTTTGATGAAGCCGCCTTTAGCTGCAAAATACCCAAGGATTGCATTTGTGGCAGTTAGGCTGTGTGATCTTTTTAATTGTTTTTTATTTTTTTATCCACTCACCATTCAATTCCATTCTTAAAACCACCATAGCAAAAACATGTCACTCATAAACTGAAGAGAATGCAGCATCAATGGAAACTTATAACAGATTTTCCTGTTAAATTAAAATTATGCACTATATGGAGATGGAAGTACTTTCATTTTTTAATCATGGAATATACAATGCATGTCCTGCCAGTGTCAGGAGTCTTTTAACATTTGAAGCAGAGTTATTTATATAAGACTCGTTTATCGCTGCTTTCCTGTTTTGCATGGTGGAAAAAAATCTAATTCCTGGGAAGGTGGAGACCTTTTCATTACACAATAAACCACGGTATCCAATTGCACATTTATGACATTTTAGTTTGTGCTTGTCAAGCCAGTTGTTATTATCTAAAAGGCCATATACACAGGTTCCCAGGTAAAGTGTAAAAGAATAGGAGGGATATTGAACACGGAGTCTAATTTGATACACTAGGGGATCTCATCAATGAGATAAAGTTGAATAGAGTACCTCTATGCTGTGATGATCTGCAAAATAAAAACACTTATATGTCCATACGGACATACCTAAGACATACATATAAGAACGGGAGTTTGAAATTCATAGTCTTGAGCATTCTATATACGTACGTACATCCCTAACTACATACAGTTTAGCTAAAGCTCACCAGCGCAGGACAGGGACACCCTGACCTCTGCAAGTGAATCTGAAAATACTTATTTATTTAGAAAGTGTTTTACCAGCAATAATACATTGAAGGTACAAAGAAGGTACATAGAAGGTGTAGACACTGATGTTCGTTAGGTCAGTGGGATCACGTCTTGTCTTAGTTATTCCATCATGTACCAGGTTGTGTGTTGGAACGTGTGTTTAACTCACGTACTTGTTTGGATGGGAAGTGTGTTAATGTATGGTAGCCAGGTGTGGAAGAAAGATGCGGTGGCATTACTTTTGTGCGTTGTGCCGTTTATCGCGACATGCGGAAGAGGTGGCATAATTTGGAATGGAAAAGTAAAAGAGGCGGTGGTGTGGTCTCAATACAGGGGTGGAGTATAGTTTTTAGGGTGACTGCTGCTAGGATTCTTTGTAGTTTGGCATGTCTGTGATGTGAGCATATGATGCAAAGGATGACTTAGATAGATGAAAGCCGTATTTTTATGTGAAGGTCACTATTGGCATATCTTTGAACATAATTCAAATAATGTTTAGGAGTGTTGACAGTGCCGTAGACAATGGACTAGATCGGCTGCTGGATGTTTGCATTTGGTGCATTGATCTGTATTGGATCTGCCCATTTTATAGCATTGTGTCGAGAAAATGGATGAGGCATGGAAGATTCTGTAGAACATTTCACCGTATAAAGAGGACAGGATAGTTTTAAGCATTTTTAGTTGGGCCTTCAGTATGTCTTAAGTGGTTATTACGGAGTGATTCAAAATCTATGCTCTGTCTAATCATGGAGAAAAGATTAGATGTTGATGGGTGAACACAGGAAGGTGGTCCAAGGGGTTTCCCCAGTGATCCATGCTTAAACGTTGTATTTGAGAGTGGGCAAAATGCTTTGCTTGCGTGTATGAGAATTGTGTAATATTTAAGGGTATTTATCTCTTAGTTGTTCAATGGATTGGATGGTCTTTGTGTTTTGATTCAAGACATGTCTTATGCCAGTGAGTCCCTTATCTGCCCATCATGTGAATGGGTGTCCTAACTGGTTTGATTGATTGGATTGATTGTTGGAAGGATAAGTTTAATTGTTGTCCGATTAGTTGCCATGTTCGGATTGCACTGTACAGCAGGGGGTTTGCTCTTGCCTCTCATGGTAGCCAGCCCATTGGTGTATGTAGCAGGGTCGTTAGAGAAATGTGTGTGTAAACATTGAGATTTCTTTTATTTTCAAGTGCCTGTACCAAATCCAGAAACTGTTTTACATACAGGGTATACAGTCATTGATATAAAAAAATTTGAGAAAAACAACAATAGACATGTACAATGTACCGTATTGTTCCGATTATAGACTGCACTTTTTCCCCCAGCCTATAATCACTGTTTAGATATTTTCAATGTCCCCCGACCTTCCGTGCCACTGTCTCCTTTCAGGCGGTTCAGCTTCTCCTCTTGTATTTTCTTGTTCTGTCTTCTTTCTTATGTCTTCCGCTTGTACCCATGAGTTCAGTCTTGACTACCGGCGCACTTCTACAAAAGGGTGCAGTTTCCGGGCACACCACAACGGGAGGAGGCTGTCCCTAGGACTCCGCATTTGGACAATTTGGTTAGAGCTTTATTAAGTAGGTATTTTTTGCTGCTGTGTCCCTACGAAACTGCACTTATTAATATAATTCTTCCTTGAAGAATTTACTTATGAGCTATCAAAGAAGCAGAGATGATGATGTAACAGGCATATCTATAAAGAAGATAAGTCCTCTCTCTAGATGGTAGGTTTGTATCATGTTTCCCATTAGTAAGCAGCATTACCGTCACACGGACAAAATAACATTTTGGTAGAATGATTCCAGTCATGGTGGAAAATGAAGTGAAATGAGGAAGACCATTTCAGAAACTACTTTTGAGAATGTATTAGGTGAAAGCTCCTTTTAGTAGTGTCGTTGTGTAGTAGTGACTTTTATTAAAACGAGTTCACATACATTTTACACAGTATTACACTATTGTGCAATCTTCTGTCTCTGCTGTTTACTTGTAAGTGGATTCCTGTACATCTTAACATTGTTTGTAACACTGACGACACCAAAGTTGAAGGTTTTGTATGTAAGACATTTTTGCAGCGTTTTAAACACAACACAGGCTAATTTTTTTGGAGTTTGACAGTTAACCCTGTGAGTATAGACACAGAATACAGCCATTTGCAACATACAGAAACCTATACTTTTGGCCGGCAGTTGCTTTTACAAGCTTCATAAAGACTGTTGGTAGTTTATTTCCCTTACGTTGCATTATCACTTCTTTAATTGTTGGGCACGTAAGGTAAGTTGGTCTTGCAAGCTGGCAGTGAAACCTGCTGAGTCAATACATTTAAACAAGTTGGACCCCTTTTTTTTTAACTCAACTGTCAGTTTGGTCTTAGATGACTTTTTAATACATACCAATGGAGTAATAAATAGATGAGCTGCTATGTCTTTCATAGTTACTTGGTCTGAGTTAGGTCAACTGTTGGTGTTGGAGTTGATTTTAGTTAATAGATTCCCAAAGTATATAAAGTTAGTATAATGGATGGGAAAATCAAAGAATGGTTAATTGTAAAGTTCTGTAATTTTAAGATCTTTATCACAGTGTCACATGCTATCAAGAAAATCCAGAGTATATACACGCGGTGAGGCCTGTGGTTCAGCATAACTGGCACACTGACCAATCTTTCAGTGTTATAAAACATGTGTGGAATTGTTCTTAGATTTGTTTCAGAAATCTGGTAAATAGTATGTAACTGGGTAAAATTCAAGAGCACATTCTGATTATTCCTATTCCATCTAATAGTGTGCCTTGTTTTACATAGTCCTCTTTTACTAGTTGACTGTAATCACCTGAAAAACGAGTGAACAAAAAGTAGTGGGTGCTGCACCCGCTGAATTCCTTTTTGTAAACCTCATGATAATACAGTACATCAAATAATGAAAAACAAAAGTCAAAATGGGTACTGAGTCTTTAATTTACTCTGCATTTTAACTTTTTTTTTTGCATGACTTAGACAAACCCAACATTTGCATTTTTTCTCATTTTAGAATTAAGCTTTTAACATAAAAATATTTTTTCTTTTTCTTTTTCAAAAATACAGTGGGCTCTTTCTTGTAAAAGTTCATCTTTCATGTAAAAAGCTTTCCTGTTTCTGCATTCTTAAAAAAAGTGTATGACACTCTCATCAAGGTGACCTTGTAAAGTAAGCTGTGGAGAAGACGCGGACCTCAGTGCAAGAGATCCTAAGAAGTGTGTTGTTGGTCAATCCATTACTGATGTTGAGAGCTAATCAAGATAAGAGCTAAAAGTGTGTCTAGATTTAAAAAAAAGGGGCTTGGGACGATGCGGGTCAAGCTAGCATTTCTTCAGTTATAAGCCAGAGTGTCAACATTGATTCTGGATAAAAGAAAAGCTGCACTTAAAGTTAGTTCCTTGGATATCTCTGCGGTCTTCTTCTGCCCTGACCTAGGCTGAGCTGGTAGAAGACAAGTGAACCATTGACTATAAGCAAAACAAAAATGCTCTACAAAATAGAAAGTGTGATTACAAAATCACATGGATTAATTGTTAAAAACTGGTCTTTGTTTGCAGGTCCTTTGGGAATACATTTGTAGTGTCCACATTTGAAGGCAAAATAAAACAGGTTTGCTTTCCCTTTTGGTTTATTGCAGCCTTATCTTGCTTATCTCCTTACTATTTTTGGCACTGTTCTTAAACCAAACACCTCTGGGAATCACAAACAGGCTGAAACTGGCCTCAAAGCGGAGACCATTCACTCCAAAGAGCTATCTGTTGAAATGGATCCATGCAGGTTGTGGATGTCCTGAAGGATTCTGCATGTAGAGAGGTTTACTTGAGTTGTACACTCGGACTTTGTCAAGTTCGTACAATAATGGAATCTGTTGTTCCGAACAGTGCACATTTTCTGCTGGTCCATTTGAACTTATGTGATAATTTAGCATTATTTCCGCAGATCCAGAACACACACCTTAAAAAAAAAATACACAGAACCAAACAATGTTAACATCTGAGTGGGAATAATAACAATAAAAAGCTCTAAAACAAACTTTCCTTTACGTAAACAAAAATTCTCTTAAGCACTTTTTTTTCTAATTAGAAAACATTAAATAACTATTTTTGTACACTGTTTTTTGGAGAATTTTGATATGAAAGAAAGGTTAAAAAAAGGATTCAGACTTAATAGTAGAACTATACAATTGATTAGTACATTAAGTACATAATCTCTGATGTTTCTGTTACAAAGAGTGTCACTCATTTAGCGTTGCCATTGTTTTTACCGTATGTATTTGTAATGTATTTATTCCTCAGAGCCAGTGTCATTCCTTAATTAGGATAATTCTGTATTTGTAAGATACCTTTAAGTAAGATCTATGAACATGCTGTTTTACGTTTTATTCAGAACGGTATTACATGGTTTTTATTGTTTGGTGATGCTTTTGTCAAAGTTACTGCTGAAGCTGACTAGAAGCCTGAATTCTTTTCAGTAACATCTGCAAATGCATTTTAAAATTTTCCATCCATCTCTACTGGCGTTTCGGTGAATACCTTCTAGTGAATACTTACTGATCCATCCGATGCACTCGCTCCGACTTTATCACCCCTGGCATTCCAGCAAACTTCAAAAATCCCCCCTGTTCCTCTGTAGCTGTGTACTAGTGATCCACTCTGGAAACAAAACATTTTGCATTAACCGTGATAAAAGCATATAATATATATAATATATATACGTAACTAGTTAGCTAAACACCTGAACATAAGGTTTTTGTCTTTTTCTATCCTAAACATAATAATAACATAATACTGAATTAACCATAAAAATACAACGCAAAAGTTAGGCATACCATTATAGTTGGGTTACATATTGTCTTGTTACAACTGCTCTATACAGTAAACCGAAGGAATACATAGTACACGAGTAAAGGTTGAGGTTTAAAATGACTGTATGTATTAAAGAACTGCACTCTGGGGATTATAGCATTGTGTGTATTCTTTATGGAGAATACGGTTCTTTGAATAATACACAGAACAACTACTTACCTGGGTGTTCCATACATGGACACATTTATCAAACGAGCCACTGGCCAGGTACTTTCCATCAGGACTAAAAGCTACACTATACACAGGTTCATGATGCTTAGTTAACGTGTGAATGCAAACGCCACGCTCAACATCCCATAGCCGGACTGTCGAATCAAAAGAAGCGCTGTGAAAAACATGCAACAGCAAGATAAGAGTAGTTAGCATTTAATCATACATGATTAGGTCACAGAGAGGTAGATATTTTTTAGGAATTGGCGCTTTTTTGCATTTTGAAATTAGCTAAATAACAAAGTTATGGGTGAGTAATCTATAAAACAGAGCCCTCTTCAGATAGAATGCCAAATTTCACCCTTCTCTTATTTAGATAACTGATGTTCATCCTAGCAAATCCTACAGTGCTGTATTTCATGGTCGATACACTGTAATATCACCAGCCCATATTTCTAAATGAATCTGGTTTTATATTAAGTAAACTTCAATTTCATAGCTTTAAATGGGAACTGGAGCAATAGATCTACCAAAGAGTGGAAGACAGTAATTTTTGTTTAGTAATATACCTGGCTAACATGATGTTTGCGTTTGGATTGCTGGTGCCTGGTCCTGTTGGACTCCATTTGATTGTGTAGATTTCTTTGTTGTGGGCCTGTAGGTCATGTACACACACATCTTGTTTCATACTCCATATCTAGGATTAAAAAAATACAATAGTAAGTACTTCTTATTTTGTTGGAACCTTGGTGTGAGCCTAATCAGCTGTTTCTTCCTATAATAGAATTATCAGAAAGAAATTACAAATACGATCAAAAGAGATTTAGAAAACAATTATAAAATATATTGTTTCTATACTAACTTGTCTGGTCAATTCTATCATGTGTGGTTATGACATTCAGCCAAACACAGGGTTACCCACTACCCTTAGTCTTCTTGCGCTCACTGGAAAGATGCAGGCGCTATACCAGAGCCGTAGCTGGCTCCTTTTGCGTCCGAGGCAAGAATGGAAAATTGTGCCCCCCAGCTATTTATTTTACATAGGCTATTTTATTTACATTGCCCTTACACACTGCCTTTACACACACCTGCCCATAAACACACATATACACATACACTGCCCTTACACACGACTGCCCATAAACACACATATACACATACACTGCCCTTACACACGACTGCCCACACACACTGCCTTTACACACGACTGCCCACACACACTGCCATTACACACACCTGCCCATAAACACACATATACACATACACTGCCCATACACACACACATATACACATACACTGCCCTTATACACACCTGCCCATAAACACACATATACACATATACTGCCCTTACACACCCCTGCCTTTACACATACACACACCAGCTTACAAACACACAAATACCTACACTGCCATTACACACCCCTGCCTTTACACACACATATACACATACACACACAAGCTTACAAACCCACACACATATATACACATACACTGCCCTTACCTTTCTCATCTTCCATACTCCACCTTCCATTCTCCATCCAAATTTGGGAGCGTGAGGTCTGTCACTTCCTCATCACTATGCGCCGGCTATTGATGCAGAGTGCGGGGATGACGTCATACCCGGCATTTGGCATCTATTGCCGGTGTGTAGTGATTAGGGAGCACGGAAGCCAAGGTCTGAAGTGACAGACCTTGTGCTCCCTAATGTTAGGCCGGTTAGAGGGAGATTGTGATCTCTCCAACCTCTCGCAGCTGCGCCCAACGCGAGTGCCTCTCTCGACTCACCCTTCCGACAGCCCTGGGCTAAACGAAAGAATATGTGTACATGATCCAATGGGCCCTTCAACCATCTTAAGCTGGCTTTAATTAAAAGTTGCCACCAGCAAACTGTTCTCATCGGAATACTGATGCTAATCTGTATCAGGGGCATGTGATGCCAATTTACTGGTTGGCATCAATGGCATTAAATTTAGTAATAGCCATTGAACAAACTATCAAGCCATTTTAACAGTGGTTTCTTTACCATGTGGAGTGCCTTGATGTGGCAGGTGAACTTGTGTGTCTTGGGCAAAAAACAGAAATCCTCATGCTTTATATATATAAAAAGTGATCATTGTTGACCTTACTTGCATTCGCCTACCCAGAATTCCTTGTGGTTGAGGCAGCACCATGGGATTTCTGGGAAA
Organism: Spea hammondii; assembly: GCA_029215755.1. Taxonomy (NCBI): domain Eukaryota; kingdom Metazoa; phylum Chordata; class Amphibia; order Anura; family Pelobatidae; genus Spea; species Spea hammondii. The sequence goes on from JARDYJ010000002.1 coordinate 115,839,457, forward strand.
AAACAAGCCTTCTGGCTTGTCTGGTAGATGTGGATGAGTGTTTAATAATGCTTCTACTACCCCTATATATATTTATTGACATAACATCATTAGTATCCTAATGTAACAATGGGGCTATCTCAGGCATTCCAGATGCTCTGGATTACATTTGCTATGATGCTCAGCCACCCAGGTGCTTTTCACTACCTACAACCTCACTAAAAGATTCTGCTGCAGACATTTGTGAGAAGTCATGCCACATAGTTGCCAGCAATAGCAAGAATCGGGATCATGTCCCAGCCAGTGTCCTGATTCTAAAGGACAGCTGGTAACCGGGCAATGCACAGATACAAAGAGGCAGAAGTGTTCTGTGAGTGGGCCGTGACCTGAGAACATGCCAACGCTCACTGATATTATGTTGCTTCTCATGTAACATACATGGACCTGCAGGTGACCTCATGAATGGTGTGTCACGTTGCTGCAACACCAAATGTTGCAAGATGGCAGAATTAATATTGACAAGTAAATATTTGGTGACACTATATATTATATGATTTATTCTCACCTTCAATGTCATATCATCCGAGCATGAAGCTAGGAGCATCCCTGATGGGTCCCATTTGATTGCATTCACTTCATTCTATAAAAATAATAACAAAAAGATGTGGGTTACTGGTACAGTATGCTGTAGTTGAGGACCTGCCAGATATCCACAAGAGGGCAATCACATCTCACGCGGAAAAGAAAAATAAGCACACTAAGTCAATTTTTTTTAAATTTTTATGTGATCATAAGTTCCGTTCTAAACTTACATTTTCAACCAAGAATAATAGTCATTGAAATATTTTTTCCACAAACGATTAAAATGCAGTTTTTCTCTGGATCCCAAAAATATTAATGTTTGGCTCTTTATGCTGTGAAACTGGTGTGGGGGTGTTCTGTCAATCTTTAAAGGTTCAGCAAAGGCTTTTGCATAATATACAGTATAATCTAGATAATTCATTATTTAAATTGAATGCATTTAAAATCTTAAAACGATAAAAGAAAAAATACTGTCTTATACCAGTTAGTAATAAATATTACTGAGGATAATATTTTTCTCCTCACATTATGTTACTTGATGTTAGTTTACCCTTACTGTTAATTTATGGCACTGAAAGAGATGAACCCTTGAAGTGCTTTACGCATAACGGAAACTGACTGTGCCTCTATATGCAGTTTCCCGCTGGAAAACAGATCTGTCCCAAACTAATAGCAATTATACAGCTGTACATAACAGGGAAAGCACAAATGCGCAAGATGGCGTTCCTCCTGTTGTATACCAGTGCCTAGGGTCTCTTCATACAGGATCAGGTTGTGTTAAGTTAAACAGTCAAATTATGTTGTTCATGCAATTTCTGAGGAGGTGAATGAGCAATTGGCCTTTTTGCTAACATAAAGAAGATTGTCAAGTCAACCGCAGTCAACTCATGTTGACTTAAGTGCCAATTGGGAAGGGGTTGTTATTAAAACCATATTGTGTTGAGTCAAGTTGACAGTCAAGGTGAAAAAAGAATCTAGTTAGACAAAGAGGCAAGTTTACCTAATTTGACATGCCTGCATGGCAGACCTTACCACTTTTTTGTTCAACCAACTCAGTTAACAGATTTGATCGTCAACTCAACAGCAGGTCAACACGGCAGCAAAGTAAGTAAAGCTTACTCTGTTTACACCAGAAGAGATAATATTTGTTATGGTACTATCTGATAAACTTAAAAGAATGTACATCATGGAAAAAAGAAAGAAATCGTTAAAAAGTCATACATGAATATGAGAATAAAAATAGGAATTGAAAGTAACTGTGAATAAATCAATCTTGGGGGGCGTGGCTGACCGCCAGGGAAGATGGCTGTGTGAGAGCTGAGCTCCGTCTTCCCTCCGACATTATTTGCACAATCCGAGACCATCCTGCGCCATGGGTAGGAATAAGAAGGCGGAACGCGACCCTAAAACCCCGGGGGATCGAGGGAGGGGAACATCCTCGTCCCTGAGAGACTATTTCCAGACGCCGAGAGACCTGGCTTCGCAGGATCCTGAGGCCTCTGGGGCCTCCTCTCCCTCGAGTTCTGTGGAGGTAGGAGATCGGGCCCGCGATGTGCCCTCCCCGCATGACCCACCTGCTACTCCCGTGGAGAGCGAAGCGGTCCGGCAGCTTTTTTCCTCTGCTCCGTGGAAGGCTGACTTTGGCCAGCTGATTGTGGAGCTGCGACAGGCTGTGAAGGAGGAGGTTGCCACGCTGCGCGCGGATTTGGCGGGCCTTGACCAGCGGGTTGCTCAGCAGGAACGAGACCTTGCCCAGCAGACCACGCGTATTTCTCGGGTGACCCAGGTCACTGCGCACCACACGGGACTTTTGGCGGATTACAGGCGACGCCTAGAGGACCTAGATAATCGGGGCCGTAGGCACAACGTGCGGATCAGAGGTGTCCCGGAGTCCCCCTCATCGGAGCCTGAAGACGTGTTTGCCATACTCACCTGCATTTTCAATGGCCTGCTGAATCGGCCTGATGGATCTCCGATAGAGATGGATAGGGCTCATAGGGCTTTGCGACCGCGGGGCCCCGCTTCTGCTCCTCCGAGGGATATCATTTGCCGGATAGTGCCCTTCCAGCTTAAAGAGGACATCCTGCGCAAGGCCAAGGAAGTAGGTACCTGGAGTTACCGAGGCCGTGAGATCTCCTTTTTTCCGGACCTCTCGGACATCACACTCCAGACGCGCCGTTGCCTGCGGCCTTTAACGGCTGAACTTCGACGCCGAGGCCTCCGCTACAGTTGGGGTTTCCCCTTTTGCCTCAAGGTACGGGTTGATAACGCCATCAAAGTGCTTCGTTTCCCGCACGAATTGCCTGCCTTTCTGGAGGAATTGCGCCTACCCGAGCTCGACATCGTCGATTGGTCCTTACCTGCTCTGCATGCTGGGGATGGCCCGACCGGGGGTCCCCTGCGCCAGAGGGCTCGAGGCCCCCCGCACACCTCTCGTCTTCGACGGCCTGATCCTGCTTCCGCGCATCCTGACTGGGCCGGTCCAGCTGTTCGGGTGAGGGAGAGTGAGGAGTAGCGGCTGCACGGTGTCCTCCGCGGTTCTTGGCTGGCCCTCCCCTCATGCCACCGTTTACTGTCTGTTGTGAGTCCCCGGTGGCTCGTCTTAATATTTTTTTTGTATTTTTTTTTTGTTTATTTACTTATTTATTTTTTGAGGGAGGGCTCCTGTTGTTTGGGTGGGGGTGCTGGATGGCTGGGCCTGGGACTCTGTCGTCATCACTTGGCCTGCGTCCCGCGCTGCTGGAGGTGTTCGGGCTGCCTGTCTCATCTATCGGCCATTAGCGACTTGGGGGGGTTCCGGTTGTTTGGGTGGGGATTTGGGCCCGAGTGGACCTCCTCCGCCTGCTCCTCCCTTCGCTGGCAGGTTCCGTGCTGTTCGGTTAACTTTTGCTCCGCTCTCGGACTGCGGTGCTCCGTCTGCCGGATTTGCCGGGCCCAGGTTATATATTTGGGATTTTGTTTATGGCCATGTGTATGTATGGGTGCATTACGTTACATGCTCTCTCGCCCCATTCTATCTCGGGTATATGTTTTTCGGATTGGGCTTGCCTTGGCTCTTCCTCCGCTGGGGCCCTTGTCCCCTATACACTGTGGCCCTGCCGTCTCGTGCGTCTCCTCTCACATGCTCTCATGCACCGCATCTTCCTTCGGGGGCTGTTGATCCCCCCTCCCCCCCTTTTCTTATTTATTTTTTTTTTTTTAAATATACACACATCTGCGCGGTTGTTTGCGCCGCTACGCGCTTTCTGTATCACACATTGCCGTAGGCTATGCTACTGGAGCTATATGGCTCGGGGTACACACTTATTGTTTTAATTTCTTTTCCTTTCTCTTCTTTGTTTTTCCGCTGCTGACGGCGGCACTCGCACCACATTCTCACCACACGTTCACACCGCTGTGGCCCTGTTGCCCTTTTTGGCAGGGTCGTTGTCGCTGCTGCGCGCTTCCGGTGCCACACGTTGACACGGGCTATGCTGCTGGAGCTCTGTGGTCCGGTGCCCACACTTCTCATTTTATTTTGTTTTCCCTTTTTTTTTTTTTTTTTTTTTTTTTTTTTGCCGGTGCCGCCTGGGGTACTCTCACCACACTCCCACCACACACTCCCGCCACTGTGGCCTTGTTGCCCATATACCACACATTACCTCGGGCTTTGCTTTATTGTCCGTTTTTCTTTTTCTTTTTCCGCTGTCACCTGCGGCACTCGCACCGCATTCACACCACGCGCTCCCGCCGCGTTCCCGCCAACTCACACATATTTCTTTGCAGAGGGGGGTCGCTGCCTTCTCTCTGGGGGGGGCTCGGTCTAGTTTCCGCACAATCTGCGTTTCCGTTTGCTTCGGTCTCGGGTTCTACTGCTGTCTGTCTACAGACGCTACTTGTTCCACGTATCTGTCGGAGGGGGGCGACGGTCTCTCCCACAGAGTTTTTGGTTTTCTTTTTATTGTTTCACCCTGCTTACGTTTTAGTAGGGTGGTTTTGTTCTTCTCGGTGGCTACCGCCGACCCCTTGCCTTGGGCATATCTCTGCCTTGGCGTGGTCTACGGCGCCTATTACGGGTTGTCTGGCTGGACGTCCAAGTGTTGCCCTAGAGGCTGGTCAGGTTTACCCTATTTGTGTTGTGTCTGGTGTATCTTTGTCTGTGTTCTTTTCCCCTTGTTTCCTTCTCTGTTTTCCTTCTCCCCCCCCCCCTTTTTTTTTTATTTTTTATTTTTGGTTGTTAATTTATTTTCGTGATGTCCCGCTCTGCTCCCTCCCGCTCGCTTCTACGGCGGGACCTTATAGTTATGTCATATAATGTGAAGGGCCTTAATATTCCGGAAAAGCGGTCTACTCTTATGCGTGAATTAAAGTTCAACAAGGTCTCAGTGGCCTTTGTACAAGAGACCCACTTCCGGTCGAATTCGGCTCCTAACCTGCTCACTTCCGACTACCCGATGGTTTTTTTTAGTCATAACCCTGTAGCGAAGGCCAAGGGTACTGCTATATTGTTTGACAAGTTCACACCTTTTGTGCCGACGGCTCAGCTTTCCGACCAGGAGGGGCGCTACATCTTTGTCAAAGGCACTATTGGGGAGGCGCTCTACACATTCGCTAATATATACTTACCTAACAGACTGCAACATAACTGCCTTTCCAGGATTCTCCGCTCCTTGCGCCCTTTCCAGGAGGGGGTCCTGATCCTGGGTGGGGACTTCAACGTTGCCGTGGACCCCAGGTTGGACGTTTCCGTGGGCCGTTCCAGTGTTGCTCCGTCTGTTCTGAATAGGATAAAGTTGCTGCTCAGGGACTTTCAGTTGGTGGACTGCTGGAGGGCCCTTCATCCGTCTGACAGGGATTACAGTTTCTACTCCTCTCCCCGGCAGTTATACACGCGAATTGATTATATTTTTTTGCCCTATTATCATCTTTCTCGCCTGACTGGCGCTCGCTATGGCTCGATTACATTGTCGGATCATGCTCCTCTGGTGGTGTCCGTCTCTTCCTCCTTGACTCGCCCTGCTTTTACGACGTGGAGGCTCAATGAGTCGCTTTTGTCCGATGCTGTGAACTTCTCCAAAATTAAAGGGACTTTAACTGACTTTTTTAAGGATAATTTGACCCCTGGGATGTCGCCATTGACTGTTTGGGAGACGCACAAGTGCGTGATTCGTGGCCATTTCATTGCTCTGGGTGCTGAACGGAAAAAGGCCAACTCGCTTGCGCTCCGTTCCCTATATGAGAGGATTGCTGAACTCGAGCGGCGCCACATGGACGACGCTTCAGCTGAGGACTACCAGTTATTGTTGCAATGCCGGAGAGAACTTTCTTCCATCCTCAACGCTCGTGCCCGTAAATCGTTTCTGCATATGAAAGCCCTGTTTTACGAACATGGTGATAAGCCTGGAAAGTACCTGGCAAGGGCACTACGTCAGAGACGCACGCTCTCTTATATTCCTCGCATCAAGTCCTCTCTGGGCACGCCTCATCGTCTCCCTCAGGACATTATGAAAGAATTTGTGTCGTACTACACGGGACTTTACAACTTGTCTCCGGCCCTGTCCCCGGATGCCAAGTTCCGCAAAATGGAGCAAATCAAGGCTTACCTCCAAAAGTTCCTGCGACGGCGTCTTACCTCCGACGTTTCTGACCAGCTGGAGGCCCCCATCTCCCTGCCGGAGCTCGTGGCGGCTATGAAACATTCCAAGTCCGGTAAATGCCCGGGTCCGGATGGCCTCCCACTACTTTATTATAAAAAATTGATAGATATCCTGGGCCCTCAGTTAGTGAAGTCCTTTAATGCCCTTGTTGATGGCTTCGATTTCCACCCCTCTACCCTGATGGCCAAAATCTCTTTGATCCCAAAGGACGGGAAAGATCCCGAACTTTGTAGTAGTTATAGGCCCATTTCTCTGCTTAATGCGGATATTAAGTTATTTTCCAAGATCTTAGCCACCAGGTTGCAACCCTTGGTTCCACGCCTGGTACACCCTGACCAATCCGGGTTTGTTAGGGGGCGGGAATCCCGGGACAATACGATGCGTGCTATGACCCTCATACATGCAGCTGGGCACCTTCGGTCCCCTCTCCTGCTCCTGTCGACGGATGCCGAGAAGGCGTTCGACAGGCTGGATTGGTCTTTCCTGTCCGCTGTCTTGCAGCACTTAAATTTTGGTCCTCATATGCTTCGGTGGGTTCTCTCCCTGTATACTGCCCCCTCGGCTAGAATTAGGGTTAATGGGGCCCTGACGGATCCTTTCCCTATCACTAATGGCACTAGACAGGGTTGCCCCCTCTCCCCTCTCCTGTTTATCTTGTCCCTTGAACCATTTTTGGAGGCCATTAGGCAGAATCCGGATATCAGGGGTCTGTTGCTGGGGGGTACGCATCATAAGGTGCTTGGTTATGCGGATGACTTGCTTTTTGCCGTGACTGCTCCGAGGGTTTCTCTTCCTAACATCATTGAGGAGTTTCGGCTCTATGGGAGGCTCTCGAACTTTAAGATTAATTCTACCAAGTCGGAGATACTCAATGTTTCTCTGCCACAGTCTGAGGGCAGCTGGTTGATGTCTACTTTTCCCTTCAAGTGGGCTGCCGGTCAACTGAAGTATCTGGGCATCTGGCTCACAAGTGACTTGTCTCGTATGTACGCCAGCAACTTTCCTCCACTATTGGTTGCCCTGCAACGCGATCTGTCCCGCTGGTCCCCGCAGTATTTGTCCTGGTTTGGGCGGATTGGTGCCCTGAAGATGAATGTGATGCCTAGGATTCTTTACCTGTTGCAGACGATTCCCATTCAGCTACCCCCGTCCTTTTTTGCTTCTCTCAAGACCATGTTCCTTCGCTTTGTGTGGGCTAACAGGAGGCCCAAGAATCGCTTCTCTACGTTAGTCCTCCCCAGGTCCTGTGGGGGGATGGGCCTGCCGTGTCCCCGTACTTACTATCACGCCTGCCATCTTTTGAGGGTCCTGGAGTGGGCACATGGTCCCTTGCACAAATTGTGGATAGCTATGGAGTCGTCGCTCCTGGGCATCCCTGTTGGTCACCTCCCGTGGCTGCAGCGGCATCACTCCTGGGACCTGGCTCGGGCTCACCCCTTGGTATCCGCGTCGTTACGAGTCCTGCACTCTCTCCATGTTAATTTGAGTCTGACGTCATACCCATCGCCACTGCTGCCGCTGCGGAACAACCCTGATTTTCCCCCGGGACAGGCGCCGGGCCCTTACTTGCGGACGGCCTCGTCGGATTACGTCCCGCTCTCTCAGTTCCTTGATGGGCATCGTCTGCGCTCCCTGGCAGACATATGCGGCGACTCGGGGCCTTCCCTCCTGGAACGCTTTCAGTACTGTCAGCTGTCCAGTTATTTCTCGTCCCTCCTGGGATCCGGCTCGCCCGCTAGGGCTCCTACTCGTTTCGAATCACTGTGCACCACATCTGAGCTCCCGGCGCATGGTGTTTCCCTACTTTACCAACTCATTCTTCAGCACCCGAGAGCCGAGCCATTACGTTTTCAAAGTCTCTGGGAACGGATGTTGCGCATTACGCTGGACCAGTCTGATTGGGACAAGATCTTTCTTCTGACGCACAAGTGCTCCAGACAAACGAAGGCGCAGGAGACTTCCTACAAACTCCTTACCCACTGGTACATGACGCCTGTGGCGCTCCATAAAGCTTTTCCCGACTCCTCCGACAAGTGCTGGCGCTGTGGTGTTGCTCCTGGTACTCTGCTCCATATCTGGTGGGACTGTCCTAAGATTGCTCCGTTCTGGTCGAGTGTCCATGAGACGGTTCAACGCCTTTCCGACGACCCTCCACTGTTCCTGCCTAGTTTTTATTTGCTCAGTCATACCACTCAGTCCGTGGCTGGCTTCAAGAAGTCGGTGATCCGTCATTTACTAGCTGCTGCACGGTCGCTTATACCGCTCCACTGGAAGGACGCTTCTCCGCCCTCCTTTCGCGAATGGATCGAACGGGTCGAGTCAATCAGGGTGTTTGAAGAGCTGGTGTTGCAATCCGAGGACCGACATGCACAATATCTCCGGACGTGGTTTCACTGGCTCTCGTTTTTGGCGGACCCTCTTACTAAATCTCTCCTACGGGAGTGATGCTGCCTTTTTGTGTTGTGAGCTGCTGGGTGCCGGGTGGGACCTCGTCTCTGTGTGTGTGTGTGTTTTATTTTTTTTTTTTTTCCCTTTATCTCTCTCTCTCTTCCTGGTGTCTTGTCTGTGTGTTTGTCTCCTTTTTTCCCTCTTGCTCTTCCCTCTGGTTTCTTACCCTGATTCCTTTCTCCCTCCTGGGTGGGTGGTGGGGAGGTCTACTTGTCCTGTGTAATTTGCCTTATCACACCGCCTTTATTTACCTGGGCGCCGCCGTTTCTTGTTTGCTCATGTTCCGATATTCCCACGCTGTACAGACCGCTGTGTCTGCATGGCTGTCCAGGTGCCGGTGTTTCATTGGATTTTGTATTGCTTTTGCCCGCTGCGTCGGGTATTTGTGCCCAGTTTTATCTCCTTGTGCCCTCCTCCCGTCCGTCCTATCCACCTGTACTCCTCCTCCCTATTGTCCTTTTTGCCCTCTCCCTTTTTCCCTGTTTTTCTGTTGTTCCTTGAAAACTAATAAAAATTATATTTACAAAAAAAAAAAAATCAATCTTGCTAAAATTGTTCTGCAGTTTTACAGTTGTTTCCAGAAATCTGTTCTCTTTTTCTGCCAACACCATATTTGTTAAGTGTCAAGTGAAATAAATCAAGAGGAATTCCAAACATGTGGTCCTGATTATTAGAAAGCATCTTTTGTGAGTTAGTTTTACTGTTATATAATCATGGCAGCTGAAGCCTCATGGTTTTAAAAAGAGAAGTCTCAATTTGCCTAGAAAAATGCATTTTTTAATCAACTTAACTGGTTTAACTTGGCATAATTGTACCCCACTGATGAAAATTAAATAAACATTCCAGAATACCTAATGCATTGAAGGAATAAGGAAATGACTGGGAATTCTCAGTTAAGGACTCCCACCCCTCTCCCACGCTCTCTATCTTTCCCTCTAACCAGGCATGCGTTCCTTGGGCTACATATAAGGGCGGATTGGAGCCAACAATTGGAGGCAGGGCTAGTTGTGGTCAGGCCCTTGACTTCCCCAAAATAAGTTTGGAGTAGGTGGACTAGGAGAGGAGTTAGCAGACCAAGAAGCCACTGACCAACAGTCATAGATTAAAGCTTTTCTAGAGGCTCAGTAATCACATTTGATTCCCAGAGCCCATCTCAGACTTTCAAGCATTACATCCAAATTGTCAGCAAAATAAAATGAATTTTATAAACATATATTCAAAATTTAAATCAGGCCATCTTGCTTCACTCCTTCCACTTTTATTCATAACTGGCACATGTACAGATGTGATACACCAGGATGCAAACAGCCTTGGTGTATGAGAATGCATAGAATGGAAAACGTGGACTAAGCATTGTTTAGTGTTAATACTCATGGCTTCTTTGGCGTTCCAGTCTTCTGAATGCATACATTTCTCACACTTAAAGTCTTGCAAAAGAGAAGGCAAATTCACCAAAAGGACGGCCAATATATCATGTGTTAACTTACTGTGTGTCCTTGAAAAGTTTTGACAGGTCGGTCGCAGCCAAGTCTGCACACATGTATACACATGTCGGTACTACAAGAGGCAAACGTGGTGTTATTTTGCCAATCCACATCTAGAGCTGGAGCTGAAGAGACGGTATAATGCAAAATGTCAATGACCATTTCTTACACTTTCCAGACACTTCCCATTCCAACACTTTAGTCATTATTAATTCATATATAACCTTATTTATAACTTTAGTTCTTAATTACTTTAACATTGGATCACTATTCACAATTATTGCTCCTTTCTTTTCCATATTTGTCTAGTAAAAAGGACCTTCCACCATTTGCTTAAACACGTAATTTTTATATATAACCTTATTGTACAGCACTGCCGGCACTATAAAATATTTGGCTATGTTAAAGGCTATAGTGATTGGCTGAAAAAATGACCGCAATTTTTACATGTTTCAATAAACACCCTTTAATAAATCAACATTATATACTGTATATATATAAATATATATACGGTATATATACACAGTATGTTATACACACACATTTATATACAATTGAGTTTCTATAAATGTAAATATTTACCAGTACCTGAATGAAAGGGGAACTGTTGCTTTGCTTCTCCTGTATGAGCGTCCCAAATTATTGTCGTCTGTAAGATTTATAATAAGTCACAAATTATAATATATGTAATTATTATAATAATAAGGTGTTGACCTCTGAAAAGTATTCCATGACATATTTATTCAAACCATTCAAACAGTATTAAATAGCTTTGCATATTTTTTTTCCACTGAGATAATGGATTGTTGGGCAAAAATGTTTTACAAAAGTCTTTTTTTTTTATATACATATTTTCATTTAAAAAAGTCATATTATTCCATTCTTTGACCGGTAATACATTTGTCCTTGATTAGACTGACAAACTATTAAATATTCTTTCCGCATACTCATCCCACAGGCATTTGTGTGTGTTGGCAAGTTGTTTTCACAGCTTAATTCATTCGGCACAATAAGGAGGGTAGGAAAAAATGTCAGATATATTTTCACATTTAATAAAGAATACAACATCACTTACATTAAACCCAAAAGCTTAATTTCCATAGGAAAATGCAGCAATATATCAGGGTCAAAGCCAAGCTTGTTTGCAATTTTCTGATATCATACTTTACCTCTGTCATTGGTAAAGTAAATGGTATTTAGAAACAGGTTATTTTCGTATTATGTGCTGGTTGCAAAACATGCGTGCGTGCACACATGCGCGCAGATTAGAAGGAACATTGCCTGCCACTATAGTAAGGGAAGCTAAACGTGCATATGATGCACATAAGACTATCTGGGTGATCCCAAGACAAAATGATCAAGTAAGGTTTGAGGTCTTACAACAGTTATAAAAAAATGAGATGAAAAAAATGTTTCTTATCAAATTCTGTCTCTATAAATCCTGCCCTAAAACACATACCTTATCAACCCCCGCACTCAGTATGTAGTTCCCCTTTTTGTTCCACTTCAGTGCAAATATGGGACCTTTATGTTGGCCGAGAGTACTTGCAAGGTTACCTGTACACAACATAAAATAGTTGCAATTTCAATATATTACAGATTACTGTACGTCTTATTTGTAAGAACAAACAGGTGTTGCCAAAATATTCGCTTGAATTACAATAACTTTGGAGGAGAAACACTTGCACAAGATCAGCTTACCATCCTGCGTCCAAATCCTTGCAAAGCCGTCATATGATCCTGTAGCTAAGAGTGTGCCATCGGTCTACGAAAGGATGAAAGGAACAAAGGTAATCTGTTTTAATGTGCACCAAGGGCTTAAATGCCAACCAAACCACAAAAATCCTTGCGCAAAATGTACAATCAGCCTTGAAACTCAGGCTTCAAAGTGCTGTTTTGCTCAAATAAAGCACAAATTGCACTTATTATGGAAGGAAATATAGCTTAGTCGATGTATAATTGTATTATTTCCTCTGGTAGTTTAATCGGACAAAAACAAACAATATAGAAACTTTTAAGAAACCATTTCAGTTTGTAACAACCTACAGTGGGGCAAAAAAGTATTTAGTCAGCCACCAATTGTGCAAGTTCTCCCACTTAAGAGATGAGAGAGGCCTGTAATTTTCAGAATGAGACAACAAAATCCATAAATCACATTGTCTGATTTTTAAAGAATTTATTTGCAAATTATGGTGGAAAATAAGTATTTGGTCAATAACAAAAGTTCATATCAATACCCTTTGTTGGCAATGACAGAGGTCAAACATTTTCTGTAAGTCTTCACAAGGTTTTCACACACTGTTGCTCGTATTTTGGACCATTCCTCCATGCAGACCTCCTCTACAGCAGTGATGTTTTGGGGCTGTCGCTGGGCAGCACGGACTTTCAACTCCCTCCAAAGGTTTTCTATGGGGTTGAGATCTGGAGACTGGCTAGGCCACTCCAGGACCTTGAAATGCTTCTTACGAAGCCACTCCTTTGTTGCCTGGGCGGTGTGTTTGGGATCATTGTCATGCTGAAAGACCCAGCCACGTTTCATCTTCAATGCCCTTGCTGATGGAAGGATGTTTTCACTCAAAATCTCACGATACATGGCCCCATTCATTCTTTCCTTTACACGGATCAGTCGTCCTGATCCCTTTGCAGAAAAACAGCCCCAAAGCATGATGTTTCCACCCCCATGCTTCACCGTAGGTATGGTGTTCTTTGGATGCAACTCAGCATTCTTTCTCCTCCAAACACGACGCGTTGAGTTTCTACCAAAAAGTTCTACCTTGGTTTCATCTGACCATATGACATTCGCCCAATCCTCTTCTGGATCATCCAAATGCTCTCTAGCAAACTTCAGACGGGCCCGGACATGTACTGGCTTAAGCAGGGGGACACGTCTGGCACTGCATGATTTGAGTCCCTGGCGGCGTAGTGTGTTACTAATGGTAGCCTTTGTTACTTTGGCCCCAGCTCTCTGCAGGTCATTCACTAGGTCCCCCCGTGTGGTTCTGGAATTTTTGCTCACCATTCTTGTGATCATTTTGACACCACGGGGTAAGATCTTGCGTGGAGCCCCAGATTGACGGAGATTATCGGTGGTCCTGTATGTCTTCCGTTTTTGAATAATTGCTCCCACAGTTGATTTCTTCACACCAAGCTGCTTGCCTATTGCAGATTCAGTCTTCCCAGCCTGGTGCAGGTCTACAATTTTGTTCCTGGTGTCCTTCGACAGCTCTTTGGTCTTGGCCATAGTGGGGTTTGGAGTGTGACTGTTTGAGGTTGTGGACAGGTGTCTTTTATACTGATAACAAGTTCCCAACAGGTGCCATTAATACAGGTAACGAGTGGAGGACAGAGGAGACTCTTAAAGAAGATGTTACATGTCTGCGAGAGCCAGATATCTTGCTTGTTTGTAGGTGACCAAATACTTATTTTACCGAGGAATTTCCCAATGAATCCATTAGAAATCCTACAATGTGATTTCCTGTGTTCTTTCCCCTAATTCTGTCTCTCATAGTTGAAGTGTACCTATGGTGAAAATTACAGGCCTCTCTCATCTTTTTAAGTGGAAGAACTTGCACAATTGGTGGCTGACTAAATACTTTTTTGCCCCACTGTATCAGTGCCTGTCTTTGGATCACATGGCAATTGAGTGTCCCTGTCAATAATTATGAATGAGACAAAGCTTTACAAGATTAAATAATTATTTCTGGGAAAGTTTTGGACATTCAACAGTACTTGGAATAGTGTTTCAAGTGCTGCATTTATTTAAAAGGTATTACATTCAGCAGAGTCGGTGGAATAATACCTTTAACGAGCTAAAAAAAAGTCTATTGTTAGTTATGTTTCCTTTTCATTCTTCCAAAACTTGTCTACTCATGTGTATAAAGTTACACTCACATTAATAACATTACTCATTTAGGTAGAGTTTGCATTAATTTCTCTGCTAATGTATGCATAATTCATTTACAGCATCAAGAGGAAAACGCTGAATAAACAAGACAAGTTTAAGACTGTTTAAAAGACTTTCAAAGAATATAAAGTAAATCCGCTGCTTATGGGAGTCAGCCCAGCCACAGCTTATTTAGGTAGAGCTTTCAAGCAGTCCGTACAATGAACTACAATGCAGAATTAAGCATTTCATATGTACTAGCCAACAAAAATGAAGAGTAACACTGATTTACCTATTCATATGCTCTTGCATTAATAACTTACATTCCAGTCCAAAGAAGTCACATCTTTATTGCTTGGAACATCTTGACCTCCTTCTCGTATACAGTGCCTTAGAACTAGCTGTGTAGAATTGCCACTGCTGTTTTCATTCAAATTCCATATTCTTGCTGTAGAATCTCCTGACCTTAAGATTAAAAAAGAACAACCTTTATGGATGATGTCTGCAGAGTGAAATTTGGCCTACAGGACCATGGCTGAATTGTTAATGATAATCTACCATCCAGAGCTATGAAGAGTTTCTAAAACTGGATTCAACTTCTCCCCGGTCTAGCCATGTCTCTGCCATAACTAGAACTGCCTAGAACTGGTTTATATTTTGGGTCATCCCTGAATCAGATCACCACTGTTTATGTCATACTCTAAACCCATAACATAATAACAATTTTTTTTATTATTTTATTAGAGAATAAGGCAATAACAGGGAGTCGGGTCAACATTCTCTGTCCTACCATAGCTGTTTGTTGGCTTTCTATCCATTGAGGTAAACCCTCGATATGTCAACATACTTTAATAAAAGTAAGTAAATATTCAAGTGAATAAACAATATGTGCCATTATTCGGTTCGCATTGCTGGAGACAGCTCTGGAAGCTACTGGTTATAGATGATGGTTCTCACATTGGCCCTAACAGACAACAGCTGAACAGGGTCAGACGTGATGTAAAAAAATGTTTAAAATGGGAAAACTATATCTTTGTTATTTGACATTTATAGCAGCTCTTTAACTAAAACAAACAAATAATTTCCATTAATCAGTGTGTATTTCATTTGTGTTTTCTTAAAATACTTCAATGTTTCTTCAACTGGCCCACATTTAGCTCTTTCCACCAGAGTCCTAATGTACCATTTCCTAATGCATCATCATGAGACTTACCCCGATGCTAGGAGATCACTAACAGGATTCCAGGCACAAATGAAAACTTCTGATTCATGGCCGCGAAGCACTGTTGCTTTGTTAGGTGGAATTTCAACATCTCCATCAATTTCCATTGGTTCTGCATGGTTATCTGCAGAAGACATCAGAAATTTGTTACAAGCTCAATAAAGCACAAACGTTATTTAATGGTACTGTCAGCGGGTGGCAAGACAGAATCATTTATGTGTCTGCCCTATACTTATTTTTAATTCAATGGAAGTGCAACGGGAAAATTGAAATGTCCAAATCCCAATAAATTATCATGATACGCATCATTATGATTTTAACATACCTCGAGAGACTCGTCAGCAAGAACATAGTTTGACATTGCCATTATATTCATAAACTTGGTTTAAAAAGTCACGAGTCAATAAAGAATAGAGTGATTTATCACAGATGTTTCTAGTGTCTACCCTGAATTCTAAAGAACATAAAAAATGATGGCACATAAGATGTAGATTAAAGGCAAGGGTACTGGTTTAGTCTTTGATACATATAAAAATATGTACAGATATTAAATAGAATACCAAGAAGTAGACCAGGGCTTCCCAACGCTGTGTACTTGGCAATAAATGATGTTCCATAATACTATATACTATGCACATACAATGTCAGTCAAGTAACGGGGTTAACACAACAGGCATACATTTTAAGACCCACAATCACACTCATTACATGATTATTTAGTGACAAGGAGGTCATTTATTGTTAGTAACAAGTATGCTCCTTAATATAAAAGTGGGGGTTATGATGTCACAGAATCTGCACTGTTCCAATATGATAAATTCCAGGTTGTGTCCTACACACAGGAAGCATAAAATTGAATAACACAATCCATACTAGCCGACCAACCATTGTAAACCCACTTTTGCAAATCAGGTAGGTTTCTTAATAAAGAAAGAAAGAGGGAAAAACATGGGTACTCGTGTGTATTTCTGGGAACCATCTATGAAATTAACTTACTACACCCTGATGCCCCAGGAATGCAGACTGCTGCATCAAAAAGTGTACAATGTAATATGTGCTCTGCTACCTTAAATATTTTTCTAATGAAACACACAAATATGAACAGGGTCTGTAGACATTTTAGTACCATTTAATTAATTCATTAATTATTCTCATCCTCTCTAATTTGTCTCCTATTCCCCCTCTCTCTTCTCTTTTTGCTCCTGCTTCTTCTATTTTCTCTCATCCTCCCCCCACTAATTCTCAACTCCATTATCCTTTCTTTTTATCTCACTCTTTGTTCTCCCCCCTAAACCAAACATTTTTACTGTTACTGGTAAAGCCACACTTATGGCCATACCACTGACCACACGCCAGCCACATCCCCAGGATGCGGCTCAGTAAAAAGTCTATCTATCCATCCATCCATCCATATGATTGATGCAAGTCCAAGTACTGGCAATGATGTCAGGAAGGCTTTCTGATCATCTGAATCCTATTGTTTTTTTTTAACCAGATGACCTTCAATTTTTTGGCATGTTAGATTTGCCTCTGTCCAGGCACTATAATAAGCAGCAGCATTCTAATTTGTACTTCATATTTCAACCAACGCGGCAAATCAGTTTGAAAATTGTGCAGAGAAGGCCATTTGACTTGGCAGCACGCAAAGAAATTACTACTGAGATGAATTTCTTACTAAAAGTGATTTAACTAGTTCCAGATGTTAAAGGGCAGTTGTAGCTAAAGCCCAAAGTTGTTCCTATATAGAAGGATGATTTGTAAAGAAGAATGTAAACATATCATAAAAACTGCACATGCGTCGATAACACTTCATATAAGTAACGCAGCTGTTTTGTCACCAGTCTGGGGGAACCAATTTGTTTTTCTGCAATTGCTCATAAGAGCACCAATTTACCAGGGTACTGTTGTCAGGCACAGCAGGAAGTGAAAAGGAAATAAGCTTCCCCCTAACTGTTAAAATTGCATTGTAAGTGGAGATACCTTATGCTCTGCCAGCACATGGAAGCTTTAGTAACCATCTATAGAAATATACAGGCAGATGAAAATAAACCCAATAACAAAAAACATCAAAAATAAAAAGTAAAAATAAAAATAAAAAATGCAACCAATTACACTATGCCGTTGCTAACTAAGATTGAAGATGATCACTTTGCACCACAATCACTTTGTATCCAAAATCAGCTTCAATCAGCTTCAACTGCAAAGCCCTGAGTTAGCCACAGGAAATTACTTCATTTCTTAGCTAACGGTCAACTACACCTGATAAAGATCATATTCTTACTTATTGCATGCGCCCCATTTTCTTCACCGTTCACCGTGGCTGATCCATTCTTTGGTGTATTCTGTTGTGTTGCTGAAGTTGTTGAGGAGGTGTTGACTGGGACTACACTGGATGCGGCTCCAGCTGCAGCAGCTTGTTGTTGAGCTAACTTTTCTCTGAAGGCCTGTTGTCGAGTCTGTACAACATCCGGCATTACAGCATCAATCAAGGATAATGATTCTATTGGACGACCATCAAAGACTGTTCCATCCTGGATAGATGAGAGAAGAAAGTTTATTTGAATTTTGCAGACCATAAATAAAAGATAAGTGTAAGTGAGCCAAGGGTTAGAGATGACGAGATCTAAAACTGGGAAACTATGGGTCACATAAATACCTTTTATTGTTTTCATTCTGTTACATACACATTTTATTCATTTATTTAATGTTTTTGCTTATTAAAATTGAATTCAATAGTATGATGCATCCATGGGCAAAACAGTCACAGAGTCTTTTACTATAACATATTCAAGTAGGTAAGAGTAAATTTATGATAAATCTGCTTAAGGCATTTTTTATAAGTCCAAGGCATATTATACCATTTCCAAATATGTCCTTTAAACAGAAAAATACAGTTTACTTGTGTAAAAATGTTATCACTGTCTAGTCCCATACTTTTGTGGTGGTATGATCCAGATCTTCACATCTGATTGAAATATCAACTAATACCAAATAGCCTTCTACTGGAACGACTGGCTTCAGCCCTGCTTCCTG
This sequence comes from Spea hammondii, assembly GCA_029215755.1. Classification (NCBI taxonomy): domain Eukaryota; kingdom Metazoa; phylum Chordata; class Amphibia; order Anura; family Pelobatidae; genus Spea; species Spea hammondii. The sequence continues at coordinate 115,857,724 of JARDYJ010000002.1, forward strand.
ATGTACCTGTGCTATTCTGACATGCTTCTAGTTCCACTGCTAGTGGGTTAAAGTTATGATCTGAGCAATCCATCCTCTTAAAGTCTATGAGAAGAGTGTGCACCTCTTACAATGGGATGGGACATGTATACAATTTTTGATAAACATTTTATATACAGTATATATATATGTTTTAGTATGTATGCAAGGACAGATGTCTCCCATGGACAGAGGTCATTAAGAAATCGATTAAAAACACCCCTCCACATACAGGTTAATGTGTTTGTATGTTGGTGGGAGATGGGCTGTTTAAGGTGGCCCTGGCTCTGATATTATTTGAACTAATTAAATCTCAATTTCTTAAATATTAATGATAAACTGTAGGTAAAAATATTATAACAACTGCAACTAGAGGAACATTTCTTGTATCCTCCCTTTCTTCACTTTGGGAATACATTTTATAACTGCTATTAGCTTAAACAGTTGGAAATGGAGGAACAAAGCGTCTGATAGGAAAATTATAGTGTTCCTGATGAGACGATAACATTATTCTGTTACAGCATATGCATTTTCCTATGTGATTATAATTGCATTGCTAGTTGGAGGAGCAAAAGATGTTATTGTTAATCTATTCCACTTTGGAAGATGTGGCAGCCAACAAGGGCATGTATGTGCTGTTGAATAGTGAAGGGTTTAGGTAATTAAAAAAAACCCACCTAATATATTATTATTATTATTATTATTAGCAGTTGTAGTATAAAGGCAGAATAACCACCAGTAACTGAGGATTCTTTCATTTTACTTCCATGAGATCCTTATATGGATCTCTACCAGTACCACACTGGAAAGGAACAATTGGCCACTGCAACTTAAAGCCAAAGGCCAATAAACCACGAATGTGTAGCTGCACACTACAATTTTGCAGTATGTAACCATGTTTATCCAACAGGTGGCTGCACACTAAAGGTCACATGAAGACAATGAAAGGTAGTAGGAGCTGTCAGGCACCATTATTTTGTAGTGTATCCAATAGCCGGTCCAAGGCTCCCATTCCTGGTACTGAAAAAAATCGAGCTTTTCAGCTTTGAATTTCAACACAGATCTGCCTTGTCCTGTTAATATTACATAACCTGCTATACTGGAAAATGGTTTTAAATACGTTTATGATTTCTGTTATGTGAGTACATTTAATTCTTAATTTTAAAATCCAATAGCAAAGGCAACGATTTCCAATAGCTGTATATTTTAGGTAAGAATATCGGTAGCAGCTAGCTGGATTGCCATGTTTTGTAGGGATCCTACAGTCATCAAATGCGTCTAATGCATATGATAGCGGAAATTTCTCGTTAAATAAACACCTTTCATTTGATGAATTCAGTAGAATGCCTGACTTCTAGCTCTTTTGCCTGAAGGTGATATGTTCAGTTGAATGCATCGCCTGCTTTCCAGTGCACACAAACAGTATACTCACTGCCAGCTAGCACCTGTGCCTGCTCTCGCAAGAGATTCAGGGGGTCTAAGGAGTCCAACCAGAAGTACGCTCATTACATTATACAATATACTACCATCAGCTATGATAGGGGCAGTAAACATATTTGACAAAGACAATTTCAAAACACTTTAAGACATATTGGTACTGAAGGAGAAGAGGGCCCTGCACTCTAGCAGCCAAAACTGCTTATAAGAAAGTTGATCACATTTTCCAGTGCAGTGTTTTTGGAGGATGCATATATTTTTCATTGAATGCGCTGTATGGAGATTATATTGTCCCATTTAATAAACACACTTACTTCATTAATGCTGATCTCTGCCTCCACATACTGTAAACCTTTCTGCAGAATGGAGATGAGGGCAGCAGGGGGCACTAGTGTCCCATTAATGTTGGACTGGCTGATGTGACTTTCAATTCCGAATGTGAAGGCTGAGTGAGAGAAACCTAGAAACAAGAAGAAGGCAGCCATGATATATTCATCAATCCAACCCCCATGTACTGTATTAAAAACATCAGCATCTTCATTTTATCCAAAAGAATACAGGTTAAGAAAACATAATAGTATCATCAGTTTATCAGGAATATTAAGGTTTTAAAAATGCATGAAACTGTGTGATGTAAGAATATTTATTGGGATTATGTAAAAATGCATTATGTAAGTAACAATATTAGTGTCTTGAAAATTATTTCTCTACAATTTTGGATATCCTTAAATAGGACATTAAAATCATGGCTTAGTGCATTAAATAAACCTACGTACTGGTGTTTACAGATTAAAGATGCCGTTCCACCTTCTGAATTGTAACTAAATGCAGCATAATAATAATTATTATTTATTGTTTTTATAGCGGCATCCAATTTTGTATCGCTGTACAATGGGGCATGAGGAACTTTGTTCCTATGAATGTTTCATGCTTAAACTCTTCCTAGAAAAAAGGAAAAAAAGGGCTTAATTTTGCTATAGTTACTTTTAGGTGACAAAATGAGCTTGACTCACGAAACGCGTAGGATGGGATCTTATTTGAACCAATCACTGGACTGCAGTCCCACATGTAGGAAATTAAATTCAGCGCTTCTTGTCTCCAGCTAGCAGAGATTAGCTAACTGACTGTTTCTCAAGGAGTGGAAGAAGAATACTCATTTAACATCAACAAAACTCTTTTACTGATACATTTTGATATATTAAATATGCTGGAATATTAATATATTGTGTGTATATATATATATATATATATATATATATATATATATACACACATACATATATATATATATATATACATACACATATATATATACATACACTGTTAATATTGATTTTTATTATTTATAAAAAAATATATTATTATTATATATTATATTATATATTACGTATTATCTTACTGATAAAAATTTATGTCCATATATATATACTGCAAAATACCTATATATATATATATATATATATATATATAATCCAATGTGTACAGAAATATTTTGCACCGTATAATATATATATATATATATGTGTATATACATATACATACTATACAGTGCAGAAGATTTTCTTGTCTAATTTTTTTCATCATTGTATTGATTTGCGTCATAGTTATCTATTTATGTTTCTATAACATTTGATATATTAAATAGTCCTCTTGTGGTCTTCCTGATACATATTTGATATAGCTATCATTCCATTTAGCAAACTATATACTTTTTTCTATTGACAATCCTATCCACAGCTTACATTTTAACATGTTTTTTTTCGTTTATTCATTGATAATTAATGCATCCTATCACACGATAAGCTACAAATTATTATTAAAAAACTATTTTCCTATAGATTGGAAATTAAGTAGCAAAAGTAACTTAGGCTGAATAATGTTCTTAAAAGCCTCGACCTCTAAGTAAATGTATCCAATGTATGTGGCTGTACATACAATTTAACTATACACACACCCCATATAGGTCACCATACACAATATCGCCAATGCTAGGCACATATAGCAAGGGGTTAAATGTAGGTAGAAGAATATTCTAGCTGTGAGTGACAGGACATAAAGTCAAAAAAAGACATTATTTTAATTAATGTATGTCTGTGTTTTTATTTTTTGTACTTTTTTTTAAATTAGGGTAGGGAAGATTTACAGTGGACACAATCCCTGATCCGTGCATGGTAGCACTTTAATCTGACCCCCCCCACAGCATCTGTTACCATGGTAACTAGCAGCCACATTAGGACTTTAATTTTTTTATTCATGTTTTATTGTTTGAGAAGTTGCTGATTGATCTATGACTGATCTGCAGCATTCTCTTCTGTTAAAGTCGGTGCCTTTAACAGTAAGCGCACATCTTTCTTTTCTTTAATGAAAGATACCACTTTCTGGAGCAGTTGGGGTGGCTGCTAGTTGGCTCTGGAGAAGATTGACTGCCTCTACTACTATAGAAACCACTAGAATCAATCGCTGGGAGAGGATCCTCCTTACTTGTTATGTTGTTATATACTACTTATCATGTCCTGCCTGCACAAGGTACAGCGCTATAGAATATGATAGCCGTACCTGGGAACTTATAAACTCCGGCTACCTGGAGCCTTCCCTTGTGGGACGCGGACAGGACTGTCCACTGACGTCAGCGGACGGTCCCGTGACGTCGGTGGGGGGTCCTTCTGCGTCAGTGGGAGTTCCCGCTGACGTCGGGGGCGTTCCCGCTGACTTCGGGGGGGAGAAACACCCCCATTTAAAGGGGAAATAGGCGGGGAGCGCGACTCGAGGATTCTGGTCTTGACCTGTGCTTCACACGGCTATCTCCGGGTCAAACCCGGAAAGCTCCCAGGTATGATGATGGCGCTATATAAAACAATAAATAATAATCTATAGTTGCACAATATATTCTGCTAATTTAGTGATTTATTGTTCTTTTTCTTTTTCATATACCCTTATGCATACTGCAAACTATAAATGAGATCTGCATTTTACCAACGGCTTGCTTTCAATACCCATTCAAATCTAATCTGTAATCTAATTAATACACTGTTACACATAAAACGACCTATACTTTATTAGGTAGACACCTTTTTTATTTGTTACGTTGATTAAAAGCGTTGATAGCCTTAAGAGTGGCGACATGCCTAGAACAATTACCTCATCTGAAAAATCAAACACAATTTACGCAATGCATGAGTCATTGTACAGTGCTCCAGTTTCAACACGATACACCAAATAAATGCTTTGCGTCTTTAGTGGAAGAATAATCCGCTTAAAATTACATTCTTGTTATTAGAAGTAATTATATGTCTGCTTTTTTGTACAATGGCATTCTGCAAAGAGAAAAATGCTTCCATATTTCCTAGCATTGTACAAAATGCACGACCATTCTGGAAGGCCCGTTATATGTATGTATGAATGTATGAATGTATGAATGTTCGGGTGTATTATTATTTAGTGATTTATATAGCGCCGTCATATTGTGCAGCACTGTACAGTGAAGATGTATGTGTAATTAAGAGACGAGCAGTCACATTAAGAGTTAAAAACATATGTCTGGGGTTGCGTGTGGCAAGCTGAACAGGATGTAGATAGCACAGTTGGAACCTGGTTATCAGCACATTGTCCTAAGCATTTAAAGATTCATGGCAGCTGGTCAAGACAGGGCTCACAGCAGGAAGTTCTGGACTCTGGAAGTAACTGCCTTTGTTCACTTAGCAAGTAACAAGAAATGCCAAAATAATCAACTAAGACAAATAATGAATGTTTGCTTATATGTTCACAAACTAAATTATTGTAATGGGGAAAAAAAAGGTCCACAAATAAAAAACTCTATCAGTAAGCGAAATTATTGTTTACGATAAAATTTTTAATTGAAAAAAAAAGTTTCAATTAAGATTAGTCAGAGGCATATTTATATTCCAAAAGTTCCCAAGAAGACCCAAAGCAAAGTGAAATACCCTACCAATAAAGTCTGGTCAACATACCTTGGACCCATTTTCCTTCTTCTGAGGGAACGAGTTTCTGTAGGGGTGGAGCTTCTTGCCCCCAAAAATAAGAAAAACAAGTGTAGAATGCAAGGGAGAATTTTACTCCCTTATAAAATTAAAAACATGAATGTGGGGTATTAATTATGTGATAAATCACACTCTGAATATCTAACACTGCTTACATTGCTTTGTGCTGAAACGAGTCTGTGTAAAAAGGTCAAAATTAAGTGGCCAAAACAGCTGGAGATCTTCTCTTAATAATGCAGTATCTTATACAGTGCTGAATAAAAGTATTTGTCCCTTCCTAATTTCATTTATTTTTTGCTTGTTTGTCACATTTAAATGTCATTCAACTAATTTTAATGTAAGACAAAGACAACATGAGTAAACACAAAATGCTGATTTTAAGTAATCATTTCATTTATTGAAATAATCAAAACCTTTATAATCCTTGTGAAAAAGTAATTGCCCCCTAAACCTAATAACTGGTTGTGCCACCCTTGATGGCAACAAGGCAAATGAGTCTCTTACATTGCTGTGGAAGAATTTTAGCCTCCTCTTTTTGGCAGAATTGTTTTAATTCAGCCACATTGGAAGGTTTTTGAGCATGATCTTCCTTTCTAAGGTCACACATAGCATCTCAATTGCATCCACGTCGGTACTTTGACTAGGCCGCTCCAAAACCTTCACATTGGTTTTTTTTAGCCATTCATAGGCGGACTTGCTTGTGTTCCTGGGATCATTGTCCAGCTGCATAACCCAACTGCACTTGAGCTTTAGGATATGAACTGATGGCCAGACATCAGGGTTTTCTGGTAAAGAGCAGAAGTCATGGCTCCATCCTGTAGTAGCCCAGATCCTGAAGCAGCAAACACAACACATTACCACCGGGACTCGAATCTTCCAAAAAGTTCCACTTGACTTGACTCATCAGTCCACAGAATTTTATCCAAAAAGTCTTGGGGGTCATCCAGATATTTTGAGCCTTTGTGATTTTTTTTGGACAACAGTGGTTTTCACATTGCAACCTTTGGAAAAATGTTGATAGGCTGGCCTACCTTGCCACATAGGGCAAGGTAGGGTTGTATAGCTGTTTACCTTCTATAAATCATCATATAAAAGGGCATTTTGTGTTTACTCGAGTTATCTTTGTCTAATATTAAAATTAGTTCGATAATCTGAACATTTAAATGTGACTAATATGCAAAACATAAGAAATCAGGAAGGGGCAAATACTTTTTCACAGCACTGTATATTGTAAGGGATGGTGGAAGAAACGCAGAGAAAGAGGTACATAAACATAAAAAAGCCTAATTAAAGAAAGGTAAAAAGATCCATTTACTCCATTTACGTTTTTGTAATGTTATCCCTTTACTCGAGAAATAAAAAAATAAAAAAGGATCAATGCATTTCTCAAAATTCAGCAGCTAACCAGAGTGGCAAGAAGTCAATAATATAACTGTATTAGACTTTCTAGATCTATTTTGAAATGTCAAATTCACAATATCCCACTATGGTGTCTTATGTCTATTTGAGGACTGTTGATCACTTAATTTCAAATCACAGTTTCTAATTTCTTCTGCTGTGAAGTGTGACAAAAAAGTTCCTCTTGACATTTAAGTGAGATGTGGGTTTTCACATTATTCCTACACTGTGTGTTTTTTTGCTTTTAAATTATTTCTATTTATAAAACACAAATGGATGTTGTTGTGTCCTATCACATCCAGCTGTAGCCGCCGTGTTAGTTACAAATTGCCAAGTTCAAGGTCTGCGCCATTCCACTTTCTCTCCAGCAAACAAATATTCATCTTGCTTAAATCACAAGTCTTACATTGTAACAGCTATTGTTTTCTTGCCCAATGTTTGGAAAAATAGCTAAAATCAAGAATAAGGTGAAGCCAAAAAAGCTTCCGACGTGGAACGAGACTCATAAATACAGGTCAAGAGTAGCAACTGGTGCTTACAGGTCAGGTTCATGCTTTTGTTTGTTGTGTATAGTAAATCATTTTAGCCGGCTCAAACTTCTATTAAATAGAGGTGGGAAAGTCAAATGACGCTGGGGGTAAGCCAGGATCTAGGCTGGGTTGCTGAACCTTCACACAAGATGCTAAGTTATTTGGAGAAACACATTTTCGTGTGCATTCACCGAAGACACTTTCCTATTCCTACATTTTATTGTTCTACATACTAATGTTTACAGTATATCTCTCTATTAACATATTCTAAAGTTGCTGATTGTTTTTTTATTGGTTTGAGCAGTCTTTGTTCCAGGAAGGAGAAGAGGGAACATTTCAAGACAGGAAATAAATTTGATAATGCTGGTCCTGCCACAGGGTGCTGATGATCCACAGAGCTCATGTTTAGGTTGCGGACAAACTCTTGTCCCTGTGTTGCATCCCTACGAATAAGTTTTTTAAATAACCACACATGTTGGTCACCTACAAAGTGTACTTCGTTCTTGTAAGGCAAACCCTTGTGTACTCATTGAATTCATTTGGTTTCAAAAGCTAAGCTGAGCAGGTAAAATCACTTTTCAAACTAAGGGGTTAATTATAATGTGAAAAATTATTAATGGAGAGTGAATACTTTCCATATATTTATCAATCACTTGTATATAGACTTTGACACTCATTACAGGTCTACCCCATGTGACCCCAACATATCACATGTTGACTAGATACTGTAGTATGCCTACATTATCCAAGAGAACAATTATGTGTAGCAATAAGATCTGTGGTTTTAAAGCAATAGAAAAAAAACTTTATCTTTTTGTGTAATCTTTACCTTTCCGTGCACCATGTACTTCTCAGAGATTATGGAACCCTGCTGCTTTATAAACTACAACCACCCAGCTGCAATCTTTTGAATGCTCTGAATAAACCACTTAAATCTATCTGATGGTATTTACCCCAACCAATATCAAAGTACCAAACATCTAGGCTAATGTGTTTTATTATACATCCAGCAATTTGTCAAAATAGGCAAGCACAAATGCTACATATTGGCTTTATTATTAAAGCAATTTTCCGTCTAAGAAATACAACCACTAAATGCTGCTGGGTTAAGCATTCACTATAGCTTTTATTTATACACAATTCTGGTGTTCAGAAAATAAAGGCCGTTTAGTGCCCCCACAGAGATTCTTTGTAAACCCATGATAAATTTTACTCCGCAGAGTGAATTAACGCTTCAGGTTGATTTCTATCTTTAGAGGAGTTTTATAAAACAAACTTTTGTGTTTTATTTAGAAAGAAAAAAAAATGTATTTTGGAACTTTTAAATTTTTGTTTTATACTTGTAGTACAGTGAATAAGCACGACCCTATACTTATTTTAAGATTATTCCCTCAAAATGAATATCTTTTGAATCAAATCCAAATGCATTGTGACCAAAGTAGAATTTATAACGTATGTTTTTTATGATGAAAAAATTGTATGTGCTCACTAACAAAGACTTCTTTGAAAAATGCTGCAAAATTAAAAATGATGCTACAGCTACCATGTAAGAATTATAAATATATTATAATCAGAATTTTATATGCGGCACCGCAAATTTTCAGATAACATTTTAGTTTGAAGAAATAAAGCCTTATGATGTTTGTTTTTATATTTTTTTGATAAAAAAAAAAGATAATGGTGAATACTGTAATATATGTCTTTACAGATCTCTATGTTCTGGAGGTTGAAGACAGAGATATTCGGATTAAGGAAGCCTACACACCTGCAGAACAATCATCTAATTCCAGACATGACTCTATAGCTGCACTGTTGGCAAAAGGCAAATACGACAGATGCTACTGTGAAAAGTTCCTCTGGATTTGAGGACTGCTGTTTAAGAGGGTGGAGAAAACTCAGAAATAGAACATAAAAAAGCACATTGCTAACATGTCACACAAACCAGTGTCTGAACATGAATGCAAGATACACACTTTACATCTGGAACATAACAGTCAATTCGATCTTTTTAGTTGATGTCAATATTAATGTGTCAGGAAGTCTTCTACGTTTAAAAAATGTGCATTATCCATGTAGAATAATACATTGTGGTGGGCATTTCTTTAGGTCCATTCCCATAGTTTCACTCTTTTTCAAAAAAATGACTGCACTACTTTGTGATTAGAGGTGGGCTGTCCATGTCCTTTGGTTCATCAGACAGGGCAATGGTACTCAAAAGTTTTAGCATTTAATGGTATTTGACAAGAATTATAGTTACCATTGGTGGTACATGATGTCAAACTGTTTTAAAAGTTGTTCCTGGTTGGGAATAGGTTGAGAGACACTTGAAATCTCAGACTACATGTTTTGGGGAGGTTGGTGGTCTACTTGCCACTGCATGATTTTCCTTTTTCCTGTCTGGCTACATCCCGGGCACAATTCAGCACAATGGGATTTTTAAATGACTATAAATACTATCAACAGTATACTACATTTCCAAATCTGAAGACCCTAGGTAAATGGCATTACCTGCCAAATTACTTGACCAAATTTCTTTGTCCCAGTGATGTCCCTATTTTCCAAAAAGTTTCAGTAAAATCCCACCCGTAGCTACACCTCTAACCATACCCCTTAAAACAAAAGTGTCCCTCTTTGGTCATACGTATCAGAGGTATGCTAAGGTACCAACTTTGAAAACAGGATCCAGATTAATGATTACACAAATGCATATTTTGAGCATGCACCCGCGTAATGAGACAGTATTGCTGACTTGATTGCATTCACATTCGCTTTTTGCCTCATTGTACCTTTCCAAACTTTTGATCATTCTGATCAGCTGATGTTCTACTTCTCTCCAATAAACGATGATGTTGCATCGGTGTACAAATTAAAATAACCATTTGTGAATGCTGTATATAATGATCACATTTTAAACATTTGCTCTTTACAAAGTGCACCGTAAAAATTTTCACCTGTGCCATATTTAATGAAAGCAGTTTTCACAAGAAAACCGAAGGTCAAGGAAGTCAAGTTTTGACCCCTGGTTTACTTCATCTTTGGGCGTACTGTAAAGTGAACGCATTTCCACACAATAACAAAGCTTTTTTTGTACTTTCTGTTCTGAGTTCAAACTGAGTATAACTGGAACAACAATATTTGAATTCTTCACATTTCTCAGACGCCCTGCTGTTTCACAGCTGAGGCCCTTTTGTAACGTTCCAGAAATGCTTCTTTGTTTGTACTCCTGCTCTCCTGCGCCCTGTCCTCACATAAACAGTTAGGTTGCTGCGCTGAATTAAAACTGTTAATTTCTATATTTACATTTCATTTAAATTTTAGCCGTATTGCCAGTGAATTGTTATTATTTGTTACATCATTAACGCGCACCATGTCACTTTGTAGGGAGTAATAGTTCACCTATACATTGCACCAGCCAGTTTATAACCAAACAGAATACGTTGGTGAAATTGTTAGCGCCTTTATTGTTAAAGCATGATGTCTCTTTGGGAAACAATGGCGTTAATTATGTTTAATTAAGTGAACAAGCCAATCAAAAAATAAGATTCCCATGGAGGGCGACTTATTATAAAAAAATATTTTATACATCATGTTAAAGTTTTTTTTTTACCTGATTCCTGGAGATAACGATACACCAAGAAATTCACTTCATCACTGGTTATGCTCATCTTAGCCCAACCTCAAATGATGAGGTCCACAGGAAGTGATATCCCCACTCTAAAAGAGAAAAATACACATATTATTATTATATATATATAATAACAAAAAAAACAATTATAAGCCCTTTCTATTTCCTACAAAATACAAACGTAATGTGCTCGTTTCCTTTGATTTTTAGTGAAAATCAATTCCATGTCCCTTATTTTTAATGTAAAATGTTTTGAACTTTTACATGAAAGCTTTTTGCTGTACAGAGACGGCACTCACATCCTACAAAATACATCCTGTTCTAAGCTGTTAAAATCACTGTAAAGCACAAGAAAGAGAAAAAAGAAATAAGGAAAGCATTTCCCTTGTTGCAAGATCTGTTTTAGTGTTTATGGTATACAGCATAATAGAATTGTAAATAATGACTCCTATATGGTACATCTAAGAATGCGACAAAGCTCAAAAAAATTAAATGAAAAATATTTAATAATAATTTATAATGTAACATTTAATCCCCTTGTAAATTAAATTGAAACCTGATAAGATATTTTTATCCCCTACAAGTCCCACGTTAAATGTTGATTAAATATGCAATTTTAATTGAAACAAAAGGTCACATTTTGCATATACTTAATTACAAATGCTTGACAGAATATTTATTTCTTAAATTAGAAATAACTATTTTTTCATACTAATAATAAGATGCATTTGCTATTAATACAGCAGGGAGTTTCTATGAAGCCTTAAAGGAGAACTTTATTAATAGTATCGCATAAAAAATTAGTTTTCAAAAATATTGTGCGGTAGTCTTCTTTAAAAGCCAGAGTTTTTAGATAACATAATGTTTTCTAATAAATGGCTACCAACAATTTGTATGTGTTATTGCTCTGTTATTTTACCCCAATCTACTAAGCAAAGCAGACACATTTTGGAAAAATGCAATTATTTACCTATTTGGTGTGATGTTGCCAGAAACCATGTTCAAAAATATCAACTCATATGTTTAATGGCCCAAATGCTAAAGAAGGCTACCTCTGAAACGCTTATTAAACATGTTTTGGTTGGGCAGGTAAAGAACATGGATAGAAAAGCAGAAAAACAAAAGAGATGGTTTCTTCATCTCAGGCTTATCTGTATTCTCTTTCAAACCTTTTTAATACTGAAAAGTATGATTCTGTGGCCTAGTTTAATTTTGCACATATTTTCCTAGAGTAGAAAAAAAATCTGATGGAATATTTTGTCGTAAAGTATAAAATGCACAACAGGACACATTGCCTTAAACTAAAATAAAATTTTATGGATTCCAGTCAAGAGCAAAGCATTTTAAGACCATACAAAGGAGACGGAAATGTACTCTCTTCTCTTTAGAAATGTCTTGTCACTGTGTTACTACAACCCGATATGAAAACTGATGCTGCAAACTTCAGATTATTATGTTAACATTACATTGTGTCCAGAAATCCAAAATCAATTAAAGGTGAATATGTATTTAATACTTGTTGCAAAAAGTCCATGCAAAATGCGGTGGATGTTTACGCAAAGAAACCATAGTATATCTTACATATTCATTAATAAGAACTTTTTTAATAAGACATTTGTAGGTAAATGTTCTTATGGAAAAAGTCCTTATGACTTTAGCCTGCACAAAAATTATATTAACAACTATGGTACTTGCAGTCACCACCTCCAGAATGCAGTGCATTCCAGGGGTTTACAACCCTTACTGTCAAGAACTTTCCAGTGACTATAAGGTAGCATTTTATTATCTCCTGTCTGTTGTGAGAAGATATGTCGCGTAGGACCTCATATGGACCTCAAGTGTATTTGTACATTATGAATTTGTACACGTGAGTTATGCCATCTGGTTTCTGGCTCAGTGATAATTGTATCTTGAATAGTGCAAGTCTTGTAAAGTAACAAGATCTTGAGGATGGCAAAACACAACTTTATTTTCTACAACTACAAATACTTACAACAACGTTAACTAATACAACTGAAAATAGATTCAATGAAATCCCTCAAGCGAACATCAAAAAGTAAAGATGTGTGATATCAGTAAAGAACAACAAAAATAGAAACTGAGACGTTTCTCTCTTTGCAATTATTTTGAGCTACAAAGCAAACCCATACATGGCTTTGGTGACAAATGTTCAGAATGGAATCATGTCCAATAATACAACTTTGTGGACCTTTATTAGGTACTATACATGGCTGATTACAACACGTAATATGAACCATGTAATAAGAAAATGTAATTTTGGTGACTAATTTCTAGAGAACTCTCAGCACTTATTTTAATGTGATTTCTTAATTTTATGACTTGTAGCAGCATGTTAATAATTTATTCTATGAACAGAATATTTTTGTATTTTGTAGAAAGTTACTTTTGATCGTGCAGTATTATGAACTTAAGGTCAACGTGGCTAGCCAAAACCAAAAAATGACTACGTTCATGCGTCAGTGTTTGGAGTTTTTTTCATAAATTCATAAATGACCCAACTCAAGTGGATGAGTGATGGGTGGATAATCATGCAGGCTGCAAACTGAGTCATTCTAAGAATTTCAATATTTCTGCAGCTCTTGCTTGTCCATCATCATCTGAAAAGTAAAATTTTCTCTCTATGTGCACTGATGAATACACAATATATAAAGGGCCAGCCAAGATTTGAGTTGGCAAAAATATGTATGACTAAAAACTGTTTTTTATTTTTTTTATTTTATTTTGGCTTGATATGAGAGGGAATGAAATATAATCATCAAAATAGAAAATAATTACATGTATAACCAAATCACTTTTCTGTGTTTTTTCATCAACAGACAAAATGTCTTAATGCAAAAATGACAGAAGGTAATTTCAAATGAACCATGGTATTTTGGCACATTCTTCATTGTGTCCAATCCATAGTCCAATATGGATGGATTACTCTCAAAAGTAACCTGTTCTCATCATTTGCAAAACATCTACCCATATATGGCCAAAATAAAGTGGTCAGAAAATAAAGCTCAATATTTCTTGAACTGGAAACTAACCTAATTTGATATTCTAAAAAGTATATTTAGATAATATTAGCATGCTATTATTTTTATGTAGACCTTCCAAATAAAGAGGGAAATAAGCCTCTCTGTTATTAAAAAATGTGATTAAGAAACCAAATTCCTCTGATATAAAAGCTTTCTTCTTGAGAGAAGTTTGGCTTGGTTGACTTTTCTACAAATGCTCTTTCTATAAATATATCAGAGATTGAAACAAGATATTTTCTTCTATGGGTATAGTTAAACATCAAGCTCTGGTATTTGAACGTTTATACTTTTAGCTTGTTGGAGCATTCAAAGCAAAGTTTATTCCACCAGGACTGTCAGTCTGAAGATTTAAGTCAGAGTATATGTAAATTTATACCCATAAATCTACAAGTATAGTATGCTTACCAGCAATACATGTGGTATAAGACTGCATCATTGGTCAATTTGTTTATTTCTATTGGTTGACCTGATAAATATTTTATATTAGATAAGTATTCAATTTTAAATATTAAATCTGATACTAGTAATAATAATGGTGAGGGTGCCCCTTTATGATACTGATGGGTAATAGACAGGGTACAAAATGAGTGCTTACCAAAAATAACATCACCTGTTTTTTTTTCAGCATTTCACTTTTAATTTGACCATATTGCAAAGGTTGGATTGTTTCACTAGGAAAACGTCTGTCATCTCCAAGGCAATCTAAAATTATCTCATAATCCATTGCTTTATATCGCAAATTAGGTCACATACAGATCTTATGGAATCTCTGAAATATTAATTTCTTGCCAGTCCTTGCTGTCTTACATGCATTACCCATTTAACCTGTTCCTTGCCTTCTCTGGTTAGAAGGATGTTTGAGACATTCCATTATAGAAAATGTGTATGTGAATGCAGGGCCGGAGTGGCAATAATGGGGTGGCCGTGGCACTTTAAGGCCAGCGGCCGCCGGATGATATGAGCGCCGCTGATGGCTAAATATATGTGTCAGCATGCTACATTTTTATGCATTTCGAATAAAAGTGCCCCTTTTTGTGGGCACCCAGCCAAGATGACGTCAATGACACAATGCAGAATGCTCAATGAGGTAAAAAAGAACCCTAGGGTAACAGCTAAAGGCTTAAGGGAACCATTGGAACTGGTTTACATCTCGGTTTCGCTGAAGCTTGCCAGGCACCTTGAAACTTATTTTGTGGACTTTTTTTTTGTGGACTATGGGCGAATTGTTTGAGAAGAACACGCACCACTATGTATGGCATAAAAAGGGCAGTGCATACCCACATGAAAACATCATCCTAGGTATGGTGGAGGGAGCATCATGATTCATAGCTGCTTTACTGCCTTAAGGCCTGAACAGCTTGCCATCACAGAGGGGGCTATAAATTCCCAAGTTTATGACAGTGTTATACAGGATAATGTCAGGGTGGCTGTCTGCCAGCAGAAGCTGAGTAGAAGTTGTGTGATGCAGCAGGACAATGAACCTTAAACATCAAAGACAATCTGCCTTTTGGAGTGGCCCAGTTGGAGCCAAGACCTTAACCCATTAGATATACTGTGGAATAACCTCAACAGAGCTGTTCATACCAGACATGATAGGAATATGGTTGAGTTTGAGCAGTTCTGTAAGGAAAAATGGTCTAAAATCCCTTCTGAACATTGTGGAGGTCTGATCTACAGCTACAGGAGCACCTGTTTGACCTTATTGCTGCCAAAGGAGTTTCAACCAGTTATTATATCCAAGGGTTCACTTTGTGTGTTCAATAAAGACATTATAGATTATCATTGTGAATTATTATCTTAAGCACATTGTGTCTGATGTACAAGAGATCACATTTTATGAACAATAAATGCAGAAAACCAAATAATTCCAAAGAGTGCATTTACTTATTCTTGCCACTATGTATATACATTATGCAATCTGATACCATATATTCAACAATATTACCTAGTAGAAGAAATTTCCTACCCTCCCTCCCCAAATTGTATGTAAATAGGTGCCAAAAAAGTGTCCCAGATTGTTAGTTTGGAGTTTTAGAACTCAGATGTTCGCCTTAAGGTGCATACTGCTTGGTTGATGATTTAGGTGTTAGATGTAAGAGGCATCTCCGTATGGTTACTGTATCAAAGAGTGTTTTAGGGTTATTGCCCGTCCCATCGTGTCAGGATTTTCATAACGACCCTTGGCTTTTGGCGGAGCTGAAGCATTGTCAGTAAACTCTGTTTTCATGTCTGTTTCTGTGAGTTTTGATGGGTATAGTTACTATTACATGTCTTGTAGATCCTCATATAATAAAATATCTGATGAAGGCCACTATTTACTGAATATTTTCTGAAGAGTACTCTATGGAAGAAGTATATCAGAGTTTGGTAAAGATGGGCCAGTCAGAAGATCTAGCCAACTGGCCCATGATCCCACCTATCCACAAGTGGGACGTGAAAATCAGGACCGTAGGAAGATATACAACTTTAGTTGTGCAAAGTGCAGAGCTACACTTAGATGCTTCTGCCCTGGTCTACAACAAACTATATAACTTATATTTCAGTGCTATGTTTTTTTACATTTGCCCAGCATTGGTACAAAATGCAGAAAGTGAGGATCCCACATTCTCAGCAGACTTTAGCCCTACCTTGGTTCAAACAATCAAGATGATGCTGACATAATTTTAGGATCCAGACACACTGATGTAGCTCTGAGGCTCGAAGAAGGGCTATCCGAAATATATATTTATTTATTTATTTATTTATTTATTTATTTATTTATTTAGCGCTGTCCATTTTTGTTGACATTTCTGTTTTCTTTCACATACCAGTTTATGACATTTTACTTTCTGGTTTTTATGCTGGACGCTTAACTTAAGGATATGCTGCTTTTTTTTCACTATTTTGATATGAATTTATACATGTTTTTCCCCAAGGGGTTCGTATAATTAATTTTTCACTTTGTAGCGCTGTACACTTTTCCTTGATCTTTCTTGTCACAATCCTCACTGTGATGATTGCTTTATGGTAGAATTAAGATGTTTTATCGATTGGCCTTGAATATTCATAGGGTATTCACCGCAGTCCAGTAAGATAACGGCTTGTTAGTTTTATTTATGAGCTTGTGATAATACGATACCTACAATTTGAGAGCGTGTAAGTGTAAGCGTACTACGTTATCTCAGTATGGTTACACATTTACTTACACAAAGTATTTAATGAAAAGACCCCAAAGAGTAAGACAATATAAATTGACAGCTCAATGGGCAACCGGCCTCACTCCTGGGACAGAGGTACGGTGCCTGCAAATCGAGACCGTCCCACTTAAAATGAGACACTTCAGAGGCTAATAGTAAAACTATAGCAGTAATCACATGAAGGCATAACCGCATAAAATAATATTTGTATTTGCAGGGAAAGTATTTATTGATCCCCTTTCATTCAGGTATGCCAAACAAATCTTACCGGCAATACTGTTTAAGAAATGGACCATTCACACAATGAGGATGCTGTTCCTCTTTGACAAAACATTTAATGTGTCCTCTGACATGACTCGAGGAGTTTCATGATTTAAAAATGAATATAGAATATAGAAACGTTTAATTATGTGCCATGTGAAAGTTATGTATTCCCTGAAAAATTATGGGAATGATTTTACAATTAATCAATGCTAAAAATGAAGTTTCGTGTACAGAATTTACTTATGAAAGTGTTAACATTGGCAGAGTACATAGAAGAGCCACGTTAACTAATTTCCTTCCAGGAGGCTTTGATAAGTAGTGTGTTGATGCTTTTGCCAATGATTTGACTGGCTGTTAAGACACGAGAGCTGATTTGGGAGAAGAATCCATTAATTTGTACTCCTGTTTATCTAACCAGCATGTCCATTTATCATACTTCCAAGTGATGAGGCATGTCTTTAATATTTGATTATTTAAATGTCACCGAACTGAAACCCTGCCTTATTAGCAGTGCATGATAAAACTGATAAAGATCATTCCGGGGGAAAAAAAATGCTGTTTTTGTGCTGCAAATAGGCCAATCATGCATTCATTTTGATTACTATGTAATCACTTCTGAGGCCCCAGTAAAGCTGCATAATAGAAAGAACAATTTAAAGAAATTAACTCAAATGGAGTATAAGTATAATTTATTCTAAAAGTGATTTCATTTTTTTTTACCATCTCCAGCATCATGGTTGAAACCTACTATTATATAATACTTATTATTGTACCGTTAATGCCTTTAACGGGTAATACATTATACTGCTAATCTTCTCACCAGTAAAAATATTAAGTAAACAGACACAACACTGTATGAAAATGGCTAGTTTATATTAATTTGATAATTTAGCGAATAAATTAATCACTTTTAAATTGATTTAAATTGTACATTTACAGAGTCCATTTTAACCATAGGGACAAATGTAATGTTATATAATATAATTTCATGGTAGCTCTTTTGTTGACAGCTTAATGTCCTTAATAAATCTGAGAAGGTTACCATCGGAGCTGCATCTTTTGCCATAAAGCATCATTACACTGTGTTGTGCTTTTAACATAAGAAGCATTACAGATTTCCAAAATAAAGAACTCCAATAAGAAGGCATTATAGTGATGAAAAAATGTAAATTACTTTTCAACACATAACAATGCTAAAAAAAATCACAGATTAATAACAGGTAATTTAATTTTATGAAAGAGCCAACCACGTTAGAGTCCATCAGTTATTCCCCCCATATCCATTTCTCCTTTAAAGTGAAATTAAACTTTTCATAATGTTTGCATTATTAAGAAATACATGTAGAGTGCTGAGGGGGTGCCTGCATGCCTGGGAACTCTCTGGGTTTTGCCTGGAGCATCCGGGTGAAACACTGCTTCTCTGGCTCACTGTGGGAAACTCCAGGTCCACTCCCTACCCCCACTCCCTACCCCCTTCCCCTTTTAAAATGGCATGTGTCGCGTGACGTCGGAGGGACCGCCTTCTGACTACGGCTGGAGCGCCTGCAACATCATCAGGACCTACTAACCGCATCCCCCATTGGGGGGCTCCGGGGAGCCAGTGAGTTTCCAGGTATGTGTGCCTGTGAGGTCACAACCCCTGATTCCTGCATGATAGCAGGGATCAGGCTATTTTTTACCAATGTGTAGACATGTTTTTGTTTTCTTTGGTTACCATGGTAGCAAGCAGCCACGTTAGGTTGCCTGCTCCATGGGCCGATTGGGGCCTAAAGGTAGCGACATAAACATACTTTGCTGACTGATCTGCAGCCTTCTCTTCACCTTCTCATGTGAAGCCTCACTTTGAACAGTAAATGCAAACTACTAAGTCACATACATACAACACACAAGACTTTAGCTGGGACTGGGGAAAAATATAGAGAAAGGGGGGCACACAATCTAAAAAACTAAAAGGCATACACATGAAGATTCCAGGGTCGTTGCTAGAATAATAATAATACCAGGGTATGCACTGAATTCTTGCTTTGTTTTGTGTAAGATGGCTGGTGGTCAGCTCTGGTGCTGATGGGCAGCCTCCACAACACTACAGATGAGTGATTGGGCTACACAGTGCTCACCATATATTCACTCACCACATATACCTTTTTGGATCCAGGGGTCTACTTTGCCAAACATATCATATATGTAGTTGGCACTGAAAGGACAGTCCCAACTGTGGACATACTACCCATCATCATCCACAAGCAAGGACAGGCAAAGTGTTTGCACCCAACACTGATGTGGCAATGCTTGCAGAAGACAGTGGTGCACACTGTGCATTTTCTGCAATAACTAGCACAAACCTTGTCCAAGCTTTTCTTTAGTTTACTTTACACGCGTTAGCCAATTAAAAAGTACTAATTTATTCCATGCAGTCACTCTGCATAAGGACTCTGTAATGAATTAACATCATTTTACAATTACACTGAGCTTTATAAAAGTGCATGGGTAAGTGAGGTTCAAATTAAAACCTAATTCTCTCTCTACCTAGAAAGGGGAATTTTATAGATGAGTGATTTAATACATTAAAATTCACTGGGTTTTTATAAGAAGCGGGATGCAGGTAATATTACTAACTTCGCTTGATTAGAGATGCAGTCACATTGTAACTCAGGCTCATAAAACTGATTATTTTGTTTATGGGGTGTGCAGATACAGGGATCATGTGGGAAATTAATGTTGCCAATAGTATAAGTCATTTGAACTGAGCTTATTTCAAATGATTTAGGGTAAGTCGGAATACAAGTAATGTTTGCAGATTTCATGCCTCTGAGAATTCCTTTGATAGGAAACTATCTATTTTACCATAATAAAGCAAACACCAAGGGGGTGAAGTATGCACTGTGCATATACTATTATCCAGCACATATTTCAGGCTGGCAGCAGGCGTTCATGACTGTGTTCTGTTCTTTAATTTAAGAGACAGACGTTTGCAATATATTATAATAGGAAGAAATGAAATAATACATGATTGTTTTGGGAAGAGAAGTACAGTGGTTTCGAGTCAAGCATCCATATACCAAACTTTATGCCGTACACTTTTTATTAAAATCATCTTTAACTCCTGCGGAATTTTAAGAAGCTAGACATATTATAGGTCTGTGCTGAGGTGGGGGCGCACAACATGCAGACAGCCTGTAACTGAAATGACCAGTGGAACATGCCCCCCGCGGCATCATCGACACTGGCATAATGGAGGCCCATTATGTGTGTGTATATCATTATGCGTAGAGTGTGTTGGTGAATTGGTGAACGGTGTTAGAGTGAGTGGGTGTTAAAGGGAGTTTTCATGTTAGTATGTATGTGTGTTATAGGGGGCGCTGAAGAAATACTGCACCCAGAAACCACTAACCCTAGGCTCGCCTCTTCTCTCATAAGGTGTGCTTATGGGAAGATCATAAGGCAGAGTGATGAGTGCAGCAATGGTTGGGACAATGGGATAGACATGGGGTGGAGTGATGGGTGGTGCATAGAGGCCCAGGCATTTAGCCTGTACTGGGCCCCAAGATCTTTGATCTTGTCCCTGCAATAAAGTAATGTTATTTATATGAATTCAAGACAGCTTGAATAAGCATTTATTTTTTAACACCTCTACGTATTTTATCTTTCTTCTCTTAAAAAGGAATTATTGTTGTTCCATTTTCTGTACGTTGATATGATTTATTCCGTAAAGTAAATACAGTTTTAAAGGAAAGAAAAATGACCAAAAGTAGTTGCCATCTTGGTGCCGTCCAAACCAGTGGTAAATACATATTATCATTATCAGCCCTGAAATATTATTGCTAACAGTGATCAATACGTAGAATGCAAAACACAGGGAAATACAGTAGAGAAAAATGCTCGGCGATAATTTTACATTTATTACAATAAAGATTTTATGCTGATTTTAAATGAAATTTAGATTTCCTCCAAGAAATGTTTTTGTACCTACTATTCGATAGAAACGAAAGAATAAAATATGTGAGACCAGGCAGCAATAAATAACACGTAATCTGCATTTCTTCTTTATCTCATCATCCTTGGTTTATACTTTACATGTAATGTATTTAAGCTTCTTTATGCAACATGCGATGTGGAATATATCAATTGATTTTCTGGCAGTGAATATTTGTTATGTCAATTAGTGAAGCTTAGAGTTTGTCTGCAAAACAATAAATCATGTACAAAATAAGTGAAGGCAACCAAATGTGGAATACCTTTTTTACAATCTCTCTAAATATTTTTTACTCACAAAGTGTTAATGTTTTGTGACTGCCCATCCATCATTGGGCATGCGGTTCATACTTTAAAATACTTAAAAATAACTGGCTGCTTTAGAAGAAGTCAAAATGAATAATCAATACCGTACTTTTAAGACTTTCAGATGGCAGCTTGTATTTTAGAAAAAACATGCTGCTTTCTCTGGGTGACTGGCAGTGCCAGCCTGCAGGCAATGATGTAGTCGCCGACAGCCAGTCATTGCTCCTGTAGCGAGCAGAACAATTTTACACACGAACCAGATCTTAACTAGATCCCTCCTAATGTCTGTGAGCTGAAACCAGCTTTGCTCATTTGATCTCAGCTGATTGGCTAACATGTGCTCTGACATCATCAGCATGCCTCTGCAGTCATCAGCTGGACACTAGATGTATCTCAGTACATAAACCATAGTTTCTCAAAATTCCAATGGGCAAATAACAAAGAAATAATTTGTAAATTAAAAAAAAAGAATGATAATTGTGATCTTTTCAAGTGGGGCGACTATTGCTAAGTAAATTGCTAAAGCAATCCAGCACTGGAAATTGTTGGTTGCATCATTGTTTAATATTTGTATGTTTGTAAGATTTTTATATTTTTACGTCATGTATGTATGCCTACACAAAAGGTATTTCATGAAAAGTATCCTCCAGACGAGCAAAATCATGGTTAAAATGTTGGATATCAGAAGAATAATTAGGGTAATTAAATCAGGGTAATCTGTAATAAGACAATCTTCTGAACTAATTGTAATGTAACCTATTTTGGTTGCTCGGTTGCAGGTACCAAAAAGTGGTTTCATAGTTTTATTAGACAGTTTTCTTTCCTTTTTTTCCCTTATTGCAAGGCTAAAGCACAATCTGTAGCTGCAATTATATATATATATATATATATATTGATAAATTGATCTAAGCACTGTGTGCCGCAGTTTAATAATTCTCCATCTATAGGAGGAATATAGATAGGATCTGTCAGCGTGAAAACAAATGGAATACAGCCGCATGCAGTAAAAAACATTATCTGAGCTGTGAGATATTTCTGTTTTATATTATCAAAAACCGCTTGGTGCCTTATCTACCTCAGAGAACTTTCTTAATAAGTTGAGACTCAGACCACAACAAATATTAAGCAGTAAATATGCCAGATATTAACCCTTCAATGGCATTTCAATGGTAACTCTGATTAAAGTGGAACTCCCATCATACTATTGTAAGCCTTTGTTATTGTCCTATGTTTGCAAAGAATATATGTAATATTGCAAAAAGTTGCATAAATAATGTTCTGTATTTCATGCAAGTACTCATCTGTTCTCACCACCTAGAAGACTTTTGGAGAGCGGAACATGGCACTGATGGTGTCACAGTTGACGTAGGGTTCGACATAATCACATATATATATTTATGAGCCAGATGACATCAACCGTCCTTATGCAAAGACATAAGAGATCCTGCTACTTTATAGATACAGATTAGACCTCACCTAGAGTATTGCCTTAAGGACTGGAGTGATATAGATATGAGATGAGAGAAGGG
Source organism: Spea hammondii (assembly GCA_029215755.1). Classification (NCBI taxonomy): domain Eukaryota; kingdom Metazoa; phylum Chordata; class Amphibia; order Anura; family Pelobatidae; genus Spea; species Spea hammondii. The sequence goes on from JARDYJ010000002.1 coordinate 115,881,018, forward strand.
CTTCTAACGTGATACCTGGGTAACGTGAATTTAAAACAACTGATGAATGCAAAAGGAAAGTTTATTTTTCAAATTATAACAACTGTTAGGGCTCTGACTAGAAACTAGACTTGAGTCCATTGGTCTCCCCACTCCAAGAGTTAAAGGTCCGTACGAGCGACTCTATTGGTCGCCGGCAGAGAACTCCTCTGCCATTGGTTGATGGCAGACGAGCCCCCTGCCAGCGACCAATAGAGTCGCTCAAACAGTCTTTTAAAATCCTGGTGCTGCAACTTGGCTCCAAGAGTTAAAGGTCCTTACCGAAACTATACATTTTTAGGCTTGTGCAGAAAATGAACTGAGCATAGGGCTATTGTTGCTATGAAACATGTTAAGTGAGTATGTGTTCCTTCACATTTACTCATCCAGAATATCAACTGGTTTTGTTCTTAATAGTAAAATATTTGTTGAGCAGAGTAGTTCTGTTTTTGGTGACCAGTTACACTCATTATCCTTAAACAAATAGAATTTAGTCATTCAATGGCACGAAAACTTCTAAACACATTTACATAGATGGGAAGCATGTTGGCTGAAACTGTGAAACATTAAGCTATTCACCATTTCCTGCACAATACACATCTGTGTGACATTTAGCTAAAGACCACATTTTGTGGCATTTCTTGCATGTTTCTTTTTGTTCATTTCGAGAGTGCCAACATAATCTGCAACTTTCCGTAATGAGTTTATAGAAAAACATGAAAAACATGTAAGATATCACTACATGTGTAAAATTAATATATATAAGAATACACAATAGTGAAGGCCTCTACACCTGTTATGACAATACTAATGATGTTCAAGATATTCAATTGTGAACTATGTCTCATTCAATTGGTTAAAACAGCATCATATGATCTATAGTGCAGAATGGGAAGCTAATGTGTACTTGGTCCACAACGATTTAAGTGATAAGGATTTGCTGGTACTGAGAGAGGATTAGGCTTGAAACAGATAAAGGATACCCTAGAGGGCTAGCAATCACGCAATGCTTTAAGAGTGTTGTGTTCCTTAGCACTCAGCATCTTATAGAAAAAGTTATGGTGCAAGCCTGGATGTCCATCTCTGTGAAAAGGTGTTCTATTGATAAATTCAAACTGCGCTCAAGATAGTGCTGCCGTGTTTTCATCCTTTCAATGTTATAGTAATCTTTGGTATTAAAAAAGGTGTTAGTTTTAGGGTTATTCAGATTAAGAGTTGGAATATGGGAATGCAGCAACATGGCAAAAAATGTCCACTGAAGCATTTCAGAAATTGTATACTTGCCAGAATACTAAAATACTGGGTGTCATGAGAGGTTGGGTCAAGTCTGGGATGTGGGGTACTATAGCTAGGTATTAAAATAAAAAAAAAGCTGGTGTTGACTAACATCACCGCTCACATAAATAAGATAAAGATGCTGGCCCGGAGATCTGACCATCAGCTACCACACACAAAGTCTTGTGGGCAAATTAACCTAATTCTCTTTAAATAAAGTAACTTGGTTCTCCATAATGCAGTTTTCATTGTGACAGATTTATAGAGAGCAACATAATGATACAGCATCAGTTGTGTATTTTAGTTGGGGGTTGTCCTAGGTCTGAACCAGGCCAGTGCTTTTACTACCACTTTCCTCCCCATCGAGCTCCTCTGCTGAGTGCTGGGATATGATGTCATATCATAAGGATGTGTGGTCCTGAATACAGCAAGCTATAAAGTTTGTGCCACCTAGGCACACATCTCCAAAATATCATTGGTATGGATACAAGGGAGACCAGATCTTCCCAAGTGGCCTGTTGATTAAGCAGCACACTGAAAAGCCTTATTTCACGATAGGCCAATCTCCCCCTTTATTATGTGGCAGAGGGGCTGCCACCCTCCGCACCGCTGGCCTAGTCAGCTGAGGCCAGAATATGACACTGTGCTGACTTACTAATCAAAAAAAACACAATAAAGCATTTAGCTTAAGAAAAATAAAACATGACAGGCACTGCTTATTTACGTAGAATAGTTATTTTTATTTTTATAATGCTAGAGTTTTATATGGCACATTATTCTAATATTACATAGAATACTACAAAGAGCAGTAAATGAGCCGTGATAGCTTTTTTTTTTTTTTTACGGTAAGCCTATCAAAGAATAAATTTCAACACAGTACCCTGTGGCGAGGTCCATACTCGGAGGGTAATGAGTGAGTAATCTCCACTAAACACGGAGAGCAGGAATGAACAGCTTTCTTTTGTGTTAACGAGAATCGTCGATAAGGAGAGATGGTGTGTAATATCCCCCAAGGGAGAGTACACATCTATAAAAATAATTAAAATGCATTTTGTTTCCTCTTGGGGTAATTGTATGAAATTGTTGAAGCAGAGGAGAAGAGAAGACAGAACAATAACTCTGTAGATAACGTAAGTCAGCTGGAAATTTAATTTGATAACGATCTTTATTTGCAAATTGTGTAAAAAGTTAACAAATTCACTTGGCCTTACTCTGGGGTTAAAACAGAAGATACATTGACTTAGTGTTCTTAGCTTGTGACTCTAGTTAATAGAAACATGTTTTTTTTCCCCAGCTAAATCAACATCTTTATTGTATAAGTTAATGGATTTTAATTCATACAAAGTTGTTGCTAGCGGACTGTAACGTCTACCTGCATCCAATTCACTGAACATCTTGAAATGTTTTAACACTGACCAGCAATAGATATACTGTACTTGTGACAGATGCCGTTTTCACTGTAACAGGGTATTTAGGGTAGTTTTGAGTAATTTACTACATTTGATTCTGAAAGGGTCAAACAAATAAATATAATTATTTTACTACTGGTGCATTTCATTGGGTTCACTCTGTTTCTTGTTCTGTCTCTTACTTCTCCTGTCTTCCCCGTTTGTCCTGGGTCTCCGCAGCATTATCATGTAGTAGTTCTGTGACAAGACTGACTCTTGGCGCACATCCTCTCCCCGGAATGGAGGAATGGGGGGGGGTGCTCCACTATGGGAAGTACTACACCAGGTCAGAATAATGCAAATGGATCCGCAGAGAAAAGGAAGTATAAAAAGTTTCTTTTACTCCAAGGATCCATCTACATTATTCTCAACTGGTGTATTACTTCCACAATGTGATGAAGCCTCGGTGCACACCCTCTCCCCCAATTGGAGGAAATTACTACCCCACCCTGTAGTAATTCCACAACAGGGAGGATCCTTGGCGCACATTACAGGGACAGCCTCTCCCCTATTCGTCCAATACTTCTGAAAATACATGGAAGAGGCCACAATAATGAGGGGAGAGCAGGGAGAAGAAGAAAAAAAAGAACTAGAAGAGGACATGAACAAAAAGAGGAGCTGCAGAGAAAGAGATGAAGAAGCAGAGTCATGGAAGCGGTAGTCAGCGAAGGTAGGAAGACATTGAGAGTGAGTGCGAGAGCATAAGTGAGAGTGACAACTAATTTAATTTCCGAATGGATACAGCACTCCGAGTTGTGTCGGAACCGGAAGGACAGAGGACAGGAAACAGAATTCATTGTCCGAAAACAAATAGACCAATAATAAAATAAAAAATTACTCCGAAATTTTTTTGGGTCCTTTTGCACAAGTCTAGTTACAACTATGTGGTACACAGAAACCATAAATAACTTACTCTCGTTAACTAACAAAAAATATTGGTTTTGATAACAATACCGTGTATAACAGATGTGACTGCAAATCGAATACATAAATCCTAGCATGACTAAAATCTGTGGTTGTACAAAATCCTTGCTGTTGAGTCTCTTAAGGATCTAAAAGGACACAATTATAGGTAATGCTTCAGTAAACGCAGTCCATGTAGCTTGCTTACTGACCCCCTTTCCTGCAGCGAAATGAGCCGGGGCTATAACAGAGCCAGTGTGAACCCACTGTGAATTTGTAATCTTAGTGCTGGCTCATATACAAGTCACTGATGCATAAAGCTCCTGGGGAGAGGCTAATAAGAATGTTTATAATGTCTGCTTTGATAGTAACTAAGCTCACGGTTAATATCTACACTAAGTGATGTGTATTATGTAATGTCTAGCTTTTTTAATGTATCAATTGATTTATGAAACATTTTATATCTATATATAATTTTAGATTTTATTTCTAAATGTGAAAAATAAATGCAGAGAATAAAGTTTTTTTTATATATTAAAACCAGAATGTGTGTTTCCTTGCACTCAGTATGTGCTGTGAGGGGAGCAAAAATTCCCCACATAAAAATTACTATAGAGGTCATCCCTAAATAGATAAACCATCATACGATTGACAGACAGAAAAACAAATATCTGATGTACGTACTGGGAAAAGCCAGCTTATTCTAACATAACCTCTGCCTCATTGCGTCTTTCATCACTCAGCTAGACAAACAATGGTTGTAGTCCTGTCTTTTTGCAATCCATGATGTGTTCCACTGAAGAACACTGCTTGGTGACTTACCTGGTGGCCAACGTCTGACACCAGCCAGACAAGGAGGTAGGAATCTAGTATGCATGCATCGGTAAGCATAGACACTGGGAAATTACATGCATAGTTTTAAGTTTTTATGGCAGCAACCTATCAGTGTTTCTTTTTTTCCACATGACAATTAAGTATTCCCGGCAACATTATTAATGAGGTAAAATGTTACTTTATTAAAGAACTATTCAGGGGAAGAAGGTTTGGGCATTCAACAACACTAGCAATGATGTTTCTACTGTTTGAGTAGGAACAGTGCTATTTAATTATTTACAAACATAACGTCTTCTCTTCATCATGGTTGAAACACGCAGCAGACAAAAGCATAAGGTGATTTTTCGCAAAGGATATTAATTACTGTGTAATAAAGCATCTTAGCCATAATATCAACTTCCTTCTGCCAATTTTCAAGAGAACAAAGCAAATTAAGCTGTTGATATAAATAAGCCAGGTTTACATTAAAAAAATATTAATAATAAAAAAACACAATTCAATGGCAGATCTATGCAAGGTGTATAATTATTCCGTTGTTGGAAAAATGGAAAATACCACGTAAATAAGTAGCACAGAGGTATAAAAGGGGCAGTACTGTAAAATACACTCATTCAATGGTCTTTGGCAAAAATTGCATTGCTTATTCTCAGTGCCTGCCGATTTAATTTTCTGGAGGTCTAAAACATCGAAAAAATAGCGTTCCGGCTGACATCATGGGAAACACACCCATTAAAAAGGGGAAATGGGCGAGGAGAGAGGCGTGTCAAGACCCCGCTCCCGCGACTCGGAGGATTCGGGTTTTGACCCTTAGAACCGTGCTTCACCCGGAGATCTCCAGGGCAAACCCAGAGAGTTCCCAGTTATGATGATGGTAGCCCTCCAAGACCTTTTGGCACCAGGAAGTGGTTTCTAGTTGCCATGCCTTGGTATACCACTTAATATGTATGGTAAAGCAGGGGATGAAATAAAAAACTGAATATTTGCTTGCAATTCCCTATATTCTTACATTTTCATTGTATTTATCATCATATCCCCTTAAATGTCTGCTGAGGGCCTATTTCTTGATGGACATGAAAATTCACATACTGATTCCCTCTTTGAAACTGAATTCCTCTATACGCTATTGATTTGTGTTATATTAAATTGTTTCTGTGTATATCTTTTATGTTTTAAAGTTCAGTAATGGGAAACAATTACTTGATTGAAAATTGAAAAATTAGTTTTGCTATCTTATAAGCTGTGAAGTTGATAGTTTAGCTTTAAGGATCATTTACATTGGATCTTAAGAACACAGGGAACACCCACTTGGAGCCTAATAGGTTAAAAAGCCTACTACCAGTATTAGGCACCTTTGTTGGAATAGCAAGTAACAGTCACAATAATTTTTCTGCTTACTAGTAATTGTTTAAAATATACCTACAACTCTAATGCAAAAATACAGCTAGAAAAATAAGTGAATCCTGTAGCTACATTGCCGGAATAATAGTGTTTAGACATAGCTGGCCTCCAGGGATTGATGCTTACTTAGACCAGAGTTGCACTTGATCCCCAGTCATTTTCTACTTGATTGTGTTTGTGTTCTTATATAGTTGTTGCCAGGGAAACAAGGAAAGAACAAAGAAACCAAAGGACATTCTTGGAATAATTGTTCCCGTTCTACATATCGACAAATGGATCCAACTCCAATTTCAAAACAAATCCAATGCCACGCCGTTGAAAATTCTCCCTTAAATAAAATATTCTGGAGAGCATCATACAAACACCAATGGCAATAAATGAGAAAAGCACGAACAATGTTAACCCTTTAAGAAACAATTATGCAAATATCAGGGCTCTGGTTTAACAGGCTTTCAGTGCTACCATTTGGGCCAAAAGGTGGCATAGGACATCTCTGGTCTCATGTAGTTTATGTGGTCATAGCACATGCAGAATACATGACCATGCTGTGATGGTACTTATTTTTTATACTGCATAGTCCATGTAGGTCCAGACTGGCCACATTTAGTCTTAAAGGTGTCCGTTGTCTGGAACCCAGTTGCCCCACAAGCACCTATTCTACTAGACAGGCTAGTGTGATGGCACCAGGGCCGGTCCTAGACCAAGTGGCTCTCCAGGCAAGAATATTCTCTTGCACCCCTAATCCTTTCACTTACATAGAAATTTTTGTAAAGCCTAAAGGACTGAGTAATAAAGAAGCTGTATGGAACAGGGTGCAGAACAATCTTAGGCAGGGGCAGCTGAGCCAAATACACAGGGTGCATCACATCTAGCCACAGAAAAAAAATCATATTCTGTGTTGGCCATCAAACGGTGGCACACTAAAGCATCGGCCTGTATGAACAGACCTCATGCTCCCTTCATGAGGGAGAGCCAGCTGTGGGCATCTTCTCCGGCGGCAAGCGCCCCCCTGATTAAGGCACCCATAGTGGCTGCCTTGGCCACCTAGTGCTAAGACCGGACCTGGCCGGCACATGGAAAGGAAGGGGTTTAAGAACGAAGAACAATACTTTATGTATAAAGAGCAATTCTGGTGTAAAGTGGGGCAGGCAGCATGAACATTCTGTTGGTTGTTACAGTGACAGCACCATTTTTACCGCTTTGCAACAGAACTGTGATTTATAAATAGCTCACCTAGGGAAGACTTCAATATGTTAGAAAATAGAGGAAACGATGTGCCTGGTTGCTAATGGATAATCATGCCTTTTTCAGCTGAACATTTTAAGAAAATGCTGTCAGTCATCCCAGGTACAAAATACAAATTACAAAAGGTTATTGCTGAGATGAAACTCATATCAGCCACAGATGTAATGCGTAAAAATGTATCACCTGATTTTTTTATTGCACTTTGTGCCAGGAGAGACAAGAATGTGAAATATATTGCTTTTCCAGCAATATCCACAACTGTAATAATAACTGAAAACACTATAACACTGACTATGGTGCATTTATAAAACTGCAAAAAAGTGATTTTTAAAAGGGAAAAAAAACATTTTTCAAGCACCGTAGATTTGTAGATATGTCTATAATATGGCCACATTTATTTGGCTCTATTATTTTCTCGTGTTAAAAGTTAATCTATATTCTTTGCCCATTTTTCAAAAAAATGAATTATATTTGTCTTAAAATTCAAATATTTTTCTATATTTCTAAATGGTACCAAAGATTGAAAAGACCAGCAAATACTTACGTACTAGTTTAATTTCACTACAGCCAGTTAGTAAATGTTTTTTACAAAATCATTTTCACATTGTGTGACTAATTGGTTTTTATAAATTATTATTATTACTATTATTATTATTACTATGGGTATTATTATCAGCCTTTAACATTATCTACTGTATTATGATGCAATTTGTGTAAATTGTAGTAATTAAATTACAATTTATTTCGCATGATGCCTTTTGGCATAAAAAGGGTTGCTAACAGAGCCTGTAGATTCAATGAAATCGGCACATTTCTCTGCTTTTCTTTTCTTAATGTGTCTTTTCACAGCAATGTAATTGCTGGAGATTAAAATTTGTGAATGATGTGAGTTGTATTGTAGGCAGAGGACTGGACTGCACAACAATGTTAAAAAAACATTAGCTCACAAATTAGATTAGGGATTAGATGATGTCTGTTACTGGAAAACACAGCCCACTTGCTATCCATGTGGCCCCACATGCAAATGAAAGACTGCAGTGGAGAATAATTCATTTGCATAGAGCACCACATGCTGATCACACTAATGAAGGATAGAATAGGAAATTTAAGAAAAGGTTTTGTAAATCTGATCTCTATGCTTGAATGTAGTAATCAGGGCCGGCCTTGGGGGTGTATGCGACCTGTGCGGCCGCACAGGGCACCATGGCAGCAGGGGCGCCTGCCCGGGACATAAATTATAACATTGTTCTTTTTTTTAAAACTTTATTTAACATCCTTCATGTTAAATAAAGTAAAAACAAAAAACGATCCTTTTAATTTAAGTCCCGGGCAGGGGCGCGGAGCACTTGTGAAGTTTTCAGCAACCGCTCGGCGCCCGTCACTCTCCGTGACTCCGTCGCAGTGCCGGCATTTCATGTTGAGGGCCTGAATATGACATCATATTCCAGCACTCAACATGAAATGCCGGCAGAGCGGGAAGACGGACGCCTCCCGCTCCCACCGCAGGACTCAAGGTAACAAGGTAAGTGAGGATAATGAGAAGTAGATGGAGTAGATAGTTAGAAGGGGTGGGGGGGTTTGTGAGAAGGGGCGGGGGGGAATAGTGAGAAGGGGCAGAGGGGGGATAGTGAGAAGGGGCAGAGGGGGGAATAGTGAGAAGGGGGCGCCAGAGGAGTATACCACACAGGGTGCCAGAACACTTAAGGCCGGCTCTGGTAGTAATGATAGCACTAGCTCTACACTGTTTTGCTGAATCACTTTGAAATTATTCTCAGATATATTGTAAGTTTCCCATACGATTCCTAAACAAAAGATTGTCAGCATTCATCAATGTAGGATTTCAACATATTCTCACATGGGCACAGTTACATCTTATGATCAATTATCTATTTCAAATAAGAGAAGACTGTAAAAACCTGCATTGTGGGAGAAGGTTGACAATCTGTTTCTACAGCAATCTGTAAATGCCAGGACTCTGCTTCCAGTGCTACGAATAAATGCATTTTATGGTTTTGAGACACTGCCAACTTCTACATCTGCTGCATATGAAATCTAGGAATAATCTTGTGAAAATATCACCAAGCGAAGAAGTTCCAGGGCACAGACTTAACCAACATTATATGTAGGCCATCCAAAATAAAGGTTTTTTTTAAAATAAATGCTGATATTTTATGTTTATTCAACACATTTCCCGAAACAACTTTTCAAGGACAAGGAATATGTCATTCCTCAGGACATAAACTTGGCACATGAATATTTTTCTTTAAAAAAAAATATTTTCGTCCTTACATGGAACGAATGTGGAAAACAAATGCACAAAGTGCTGTTTGTCATGTAATACATTATTCATGGACGATCCAGGTAAATTCCTGTATATCACATGTAAAAATAAGGTTAAACCTTTGACAGTGCTGTAGCTGTAATACACCTCTATGCCTAGCTACAGAGGAACAGTCACATTTCTAACTTCTAACTCAATTTCCATGGCTTTGGCTACAGCTGGTTTGCACGTTGATCTGTTAAGCAGGCTACTGTACTAATTGCATAGATGGATACCAAGGGTATTTAGGGTAGAAAGCTCACTGGAAGTCAAGATCCAACAGCAAAGTAAGTTCCTGTACTGTCAGTTACTGGCTCTAGCCACTGGGGCATACCCTCAACATTTCAGGTGTCTACATCTATGTTGGAGTGTGCCAAAGGGTGCAGTGGGGCTGTCAAAACCTCTTAACTGAATAGTCGCCTTGTGTAGATGGAGAGACCAGATGTGTATGGGTAACAATTGTGCAAAGCTTACTTTTAATGTAATTTAGGTAAAAAAGCATTTACAGTCTTTTGAAAAGAAAATGTGATGGTCAAACCATTCATAAAACCCAGAACCCACCAAACAGTAGCATGACCTTTCAGTACATTTCTGTTATGTAACAATTCTATGGCGAGTAAGACAGTCTTCCGCAAATCAACAGCGATCATGTTTAGTCTTAAACATCTAAAGTGCCACAGGCTGTAGACCCAAGATGTCGACAATATAGCTTCAAGGTATAACCTATATAAAGATGTAATTTCAAAGAAATATTCTGCAAGCTTTGTGTTATTACTTTTACCCTTGAAGCTTTGTAACTACACCTCCGCTCTTCCTGATATTTAATCAGCTTTCAGAAAAAGATAGGTATATCTTCGGTGGTATTTTAGTCTTGTCATTTAAGACTTTATGCAAGGATTGACCTATAAGCCTTAGCTTCATAAAATAACTGTTCTGATAAATTACATTAACAAATATAGCTTAAGAATGGTCCATTAGAAAACATGTCTGAATACCAATGAAAAGTAACAGGAAGATAAGGGTATTTTTATCAGCCGCTGCTATTACAAATTATGGAGATAGAATAAAGTTCTTCTAAACCTATTAATTTATGCAGTTTAGAAGGCTTATGAAATGGTTATAGAACACATGAAGTTTTAATCTGAGAGCCCATAGACAAAGAATCTTTCATAGAAACTGTATTCTCATCTGCTGATAACGAAGTATAGTAAACCAGTAATTAACTTTTTCCCCAAAAGAGTCCTTTTGTTCCACCTTCTTTTGTTAGAGTTTGGTGAGCTTGTCTGTGGCTTATTGGTATCATATAGGTGATCATTAGTATTCCTCGTGCTACTCCAAGCCTCAAGTAGTAAGCCAGGATCATAACCTCATGCTGCCGAGTCCCGATAAGGACAAAACAGCTGTCCATGAGTGGTGATCTGGCTACTGCACCTCTTCCCGAGTTTTGTCTGAAGGCTGTCTTGTACAGCGGGTAATTACTTTCAAGGGATCCATGTATAAAGTGGATATAGAGGCAAAAGGTGATCATTGTTGACCTTGTTTGCATGTGCTTACCCAAAATCCCTTGTGGTTGTGGCAGCACCATGAGATTTCTGAGGGAAAAACAAGCCTTCTGGCTTGTCTGGTGTCTGTAGATGAGTGTTTAATAATGCTTCTACTACCCTCTTCATTTTAAGTGGAAGGGTTTTCCATCATCTTTACCCACCATAACTTTGGTTATTGGTATTTCCCGTACTACCCCAAGCCTCAAGTATTCAGCCAGTATCACAACCTCTTGCTGACGAGTCCCATTAAGGATGAAACAGCTGTCAATGAGTGGTGAGTGTTTAATAAAGCTTCTACTACCCCCATCCTTTAAATGGTACACTAAGCTATCAAAAATGTCCCTTAAAGTATTTCAATACTGAACACTTAATTGAAAATTCATACATCAACGCAAGTTAGTCACAACATTTTCTAGCACCTATAAATTTAAAAATGTATTCTTGTATTTTTTATTAGTTTTTCTTTTTTCATTAATGGGATAAATAAACATGACTCTAAATTTAATGTTTCATTTGTGTTTCTTAGAAAGCATAAATAATGCTGGATGTGAACAATTTGTGACCTCTTTATTGCATCTGCATAAACTTCTTTTCTGATATCTCTACGTTAATGGGGTAAAAAAACCTTCTGATTGGGACAGATTTTTCACAGTACTCTACACAGCATTGGCTAGGATAGGCTGATTCACAATTCTGGACTAAAACTGCAAACACCCTAAGCCAAGAAATCTCTGCCTAAATGCGATGATATGTTTTATGAAGATACCTCGGGTGCCTTTTTCTTTATATGTTGGCGCACATAGGGCCAACCCCAGCATATAGATGACCCAAGGATGCTGGCTGGGTTGCTGAGCTAATTGGAGCCACCTCCTCCAGGTTCTTCTTTCTGTTAGCATGTTCTTCTTTCTGGAAGGGAGTACACCAATCTAAAGATCTAGAAAAGCAGTCCAGTATGGTATTCTATAAAAAATGATGCTATACTAACCACAGGCAACATGATTAAAAGTAGAACTTTGAATGTCTGCATTACATTTTAACATCCGGAAATACTAACCACCAGAGCTACCCAAAGCCCATTCCAAATCGAGATATGTCACATCTAAAGTGATTTGAATTAAAGTGAAAAGCACGCACTTTCTGATGTCTGATAAAGCATGAAAAAAACATTTATGACAGCCAATGATGTGCTGTGTAACAGATAATGCACTGCGTACAGCTAAATCATGTGTTTTACTGCAGATAACAATTTAAAAACAAAATTGCGTTTTGTATCAAAGTATCTCTGACGTATGACAAGTTATGAATCTGCTCTATATTTGTGTGCGCCTATTTATAAACTGATTATGTTTAAGCTGTACCAAAATAGTGTTCTCAATTTTCACCTACTCAACCTAACAAATAGATATAAATAAATAACCACACAGGGGTATTCAGGTTTGCCCTAACACTTCCAATTTGAAGAAGGTTTTGTCAGTTTCACTCCTACAACTAGAATGGTTCTTCTCTCCAAAACAATGACAGCTGCTACGCCCATATTATATTTCTATTTCTACAAAGAGAAGTCCCCTACCACCACATTAAAAAGACTACAAATGTTTCCAGTAGGAGGTCCAGAGTCATATTATAAATTATATGAGTTGGTAAGGTATGATATGGATATGAATTAGTAAGAGTCCATAATGGACAACACTTACAATAAGTTACTTACGATAAGGACTATAGTAGGAGGTATTAGCTTGGTTGTCTTGGTTGTGAGCAGCTGTTATATATGATTCCTTTGTCATTGGGAAAGGGATCCTAAACTAACCCCTTAGGTTGTTGATACACCAATCACAAGAGGTATAAGGTATGGAAGTGTGTATTATCACATACTATACATACACGTTTAGAACTGAGGGCAGGGAGAGGATAATCCAAGTTTGCGTTGGGCCAGGAATGGGCTCAGCTTGTCAAGTCAGATTTATCTGCAGCATAAGTACTTGTGAGCATTCGTGTGGACAATCACACGGACCAAAATCCTAAATAAGAGGAAAAATCTGAGCAGAGTGGGCAATCTGTAGCGCTGGAGGCAGCAACTCAAGGAAGAGTAACGGCCTCTAAATACAGGCATGAGAGAACCCAAACAATGTTGCGGCCATTTTGGATGCACTGGAAGCTTATTTCATACCTGCAAAAAATTTTATATACGAACAGGGCCGGCCCGACAATGGAGCCGAGTGGGGCAACCGCTTTATTTTTTTTTTAAAGCGAAAGAGAGAGAAAGGGGCGCCGAGTGGTTTTCACTTTCCAAGCTGTCAGTACCCGCTCGGCGCCCCTCTCTCCTCTGCGGCGAGTCTCCCTGTTCGGTCTCGGTGCCGGCTTGTAATGCTGAGTGCCGGAAGATTACCTCATTTCCGGCGCTCAGCATTAGAAGCCGGCACCGAGACCGAACAGGGAGACTCGCCGCAGAACTGCTGAAAGGTAAGTACAAGGGGGGTAAGGGTAGATAATAGGGAGGGAGGGAGGGAGAGGAAGGGTAGATAATAGGGAGGGAGGGAGAGGAAGGGTAGATAATGGGGGGGCGGCAGGGACGGAGGGAGAGGAAGGGTAGATAAGGGGGAGATACGAAAGATATATGTTTGGATGCTGCAAACATGAGGAGGGAGAATCAAATGTAATAAAATTGTTATTGGCATAGCAAGTGAGAGCACACGTTGGCATCTCCTAAGAGAGTCTTGAGCAGTAGGTGGAGTGGCTAAACACCTCTTCTTCACGTGTTGAAAGAATAATGTGACCCAGAAACACAGAGATGCAGTGCTTTACCCAGAAACTACGAGTCAGATGCGTATCCACCTCATGCCCGGCACTCATCATCCTTATAAATGTTAACGTTAATGTGAAAAAGAGAAAAATATACACCCTTAAATGTCTGAAAGCACTGCTGTACATCACATTTGGTGAGATCATCAGTATGAAGCAGAATAGGGTAAAGTCTCTATCAGCATGAAAACAAACTATTGTCATAATACACAGGGATTTAAATTTTCTACCTGAATTTTTGGCGCATTCCACCTACCAATTACTGAAACAATATACATTTTAAAAGTGCTGTGATTTCTATCCCAGTCTCCCTGGATTAAAACACTGGGGAAGTGATTAATCAAAGTACTCTTAAAAAGCTAAATCTGTTCTTTTCTTTCAGCAAAAACTGTTCAGATTGCCATGTAATGTCATTTAATCCTACTGTCCAGTATGAGCTCTGTTTATTAAGATGGATGTTATGATCACAGGATGGTTCTTATGTCTACTACATACACATTTTTATAGCCAGAGAAGAAAAAAAACACACACATAGCTGGTGACTGAGAGCTAAGGGCTTAAATGGACAGTTCAGCCTGTAAAATCACACCTGATACCATTTTACTATAGAAAATGTTTAAAGTTATGTTTGTTAGTGTTGTACTGTCAAAGTATTATGTGACGACTCACTTCCTCTTGTAAGTTTTTCATTTCTTGGGTCTTAGATGTCTCAAGCCTACAGAAGCAAAGTGGCCCTCACATTCATTCCAAAATACACATCATTATGAAGTGTTGTTTACTACATACTAAACCTTATGAATAGTTAAAATTTTATAAAATGGTTAGCACGGTAAATAATGTCTTCAGACATGAGTCCTCTGTCCAGTTTATCAAATTCATTGGTATGTATATATTTTTATAATTAGAAGAAGCCAATGGTATTTAGTGGCACTTAAATTGAAGGGAGATGCACTAGGCAAGCTCTCTACTGAAGTGTGGCAGCTCCCACTGAATGGTTTACATTTTACATTATGATGTTATATGTTATTATACTGTTGGATATTTACCTATATCTTGACATTGAGGAGAACTAGCAGCTGTAATGTAGGCCTTTCAAGCCTAAACAACATCAAAGCACACTGGCCATTGTTCCAATATGGACTAGTAAACCAGCATACCTGGGAATACTCCGGGTTTCGCCCAGAGACCCTAGGAGGAGCGCCACTTCTCAAACTCCAATCCCCGGCCATTTCTCCCTTAAATGGGGGGTGCCATGCAACATCAGCGTGAAAGCCCACTGACGGTGGGAACCCCCACTGACATCAGAGGGAACGTCCACAATGTCAGTGGTAATGGCATCCGACGTCAATGGGAGCGCCCGAGACGTCAGTGGGATCACACACTGACATCAGCGGGTAGTGCTGGCTGCATCCTGCATGGGGTAGCTCCGGGTAGCTGGAGCCTAAAGGTTCTCAGTTATTGTAAATGAGTATCAGGACCGCAACATTTACTAATAGTTCAAGTTAGAACAAGAACCTGGATACTGACAGGTGAAAGTGTTTTGTTCAGAAAAACAAATTGGATATGTGGAGTAGCAATTGGCTTTGGGAAACGCAAGAACCTGGATACAACATAGCAAGAAACTGGACATGGGTTAGTTGGAATAGTTGCATTCTGTGTTGAGCATGTTTCTAGTCTATACTATTCTATGTATTTTATGGTTATACAGTATTATAGTTTATACAGTATATAAACTGACACTCCAAAACCATGAAGGAGAGATGCCCCTTATAGTGGAGGGCCAGGCAAGACAGAAGTCCCTGGCCTCAATACAAAAGGCCATAGTTGGGACAAGAACATGAATGGGAAATTATGAGAAAAGGCTGACGAAGGAGCCAAGACAGGGTCTTGTTCCAGGAGAACAACCAAATGACAACCCAGGAAGCCGTGCAGGACAGCACAACAAACTGCCCACTCATACAGATGACTGCAAAGGAACTCATAAACACAAATATAATAAAGGCTTACAGTGACTACCTGCCTTCTTCCAATTGTCATAGATAGCAACAGGCAACATGGCTAAATATATTGCCTTTGTTTTAAATTCACAGTTGTTTCCATCATCTAGCAGGAGTGTGAATCTTGTTGTTGTTATTATTAGGGTATTGTTAGTAGAATAGTAATTTATTGCATTGTAAATGTTCATGTTACATAAACTCGGTAAATATATAATTGCTATCAGTGTTTTTGTTTGCCACACCTCCCCAAAATAATGAAATAAACATGCATTGGTACGTGACTACTTAGATAATCCTTAGAGAATCATTGTTCTAGAGAATGCAATTATATTTTCCTTTTTTGTTAAACGCACCAACAAGATATGGTTAAAAAAAAAAAATCTAATTGTCATTTATTGCTGCGTTCCTAATATAAACACTTACTCAAAATATATAACCTGAGTTGAAATGCCAGCAAATCTCAATAAAATGTAAAAATTGTTAAATAAGATTCTATCACATCTTTTGCTGAAAACGCATATTCGCTTTTAAAATAATCAAGTAGCTTGCTAGAAAATGTTGCTGCTTCGAAAATGCATCATTGGAAAATATCTACAGGACTATTCTGAAAAAAAAGCTATTTACTTGGTTTGGTGAATTGGCTTTAAATTATACTCAGAATATGTTAAAATAGGAATAAGCTTGGATTGTATGATATGTCATTCATTCTGATTCTTTCACTTTACACATACAGCATCTAAATGCATTATGTAATTTGTATCAATCGTAAGGTAAAAGGTGGTTTTCCAATTAGGCAAAGCATTTTTTGAGCTCTTTCGTATTTTAGGCAAAATAAACCTTAGCAAATTTGCCAACTTCAACTTTTTATGAAAATGTAATCACATAAAAAACACTGACACTTTAAAAAAGTGTTTTCAATTTCTATGGCAACAACCTTATCAGTGTGACATGATTCTCGACAAAATTATAAACGAGGATAACATTTTACATAATTAAAGAACAATGTTTCCAATTTCCCATATAGTTACATGACTACAAAATTCAACAACATATTTGGACCGGCATCTTTAAAAAAAAACAAAACACTTCCCCGCAGCATGAAGATACCTGAGAACTTTCTGGCTCCTGCCACCCGAAGCCCCCTTGCATGATGAGGGTAGGACTTCCCACAGCTGTCAATCGGCGTCCCTGCTGATGCTGCAGGCAGTCCCGCTGATGTCAGTGAGCGGTCCCACCAACGTTCGGGTCACAATGCCACTCCGCGGACCAGAGTTTCCCCCTAGTGACCCAACGCTTCACTCGAAGTCTCCCTGAGAAACTTCAGTTCCCAGGAATAAGCATGAAGCATGCACGATAAACACAATAACTCTTATCATCTTCAGGTCAACCTCTTGGTTGAGCTACAACATCCATCCTATCTTCAAAGTCTCCTTGCTGAATTACAATTGCCATCACCTTAATGCAGACTCACAAGAAATCTGAAACTCCGATCATGCTCATATGCTGGGAGTTGCTGTCCATCAACAGAAAGAGCATTGATATTAAACATTTAAAGCACCTTTTGCCTTCTTAACCTAGAACAGTGGCACACCACAAGTTATAAACAAATATGTGTCTTTTATCTTTCTCGGTTTACTTTAATTCAAACCACTTGCACATGATGTAACACAAGCTGAATAACATCTGAAAATCACAGCAGGGTTGTTAAATTGTTTTATGCGCTAAGAATTTTAGATAAGCTATGGATCTTTTACCGAAGACATCAACAGAGGCTCTGGAAAGGTATATTGTCTAGACAGGGTTTGTGAAGCTAGACCAAGTCTAGGATAGTAGTGGGTATGGGGTAAAAAGTATAGCAGCTGATTAAACAATGTTTGAAGTAGTAACATGTCTCCCTGTTCATTGGTTACTGTGTGTGTTCAGATCACAGCATTCAGCTGTGTTTTATTAATCTACATCAAGCAAAAACACAAACCTAAAGGGATTCTGGAATACAGCCACCATTGTTAGAATGAAATATAATGTCAGCGCCTTTACAATATGTAAAGTACTGTGGTCATATAGCTTACAATAAACACTTGTTGGGATCATTTATCAACTAACTCCAGAAAAAGCAATGACTTGTGTCAATGCCAATAAATTAGCCCTAGCTTCAAAGAAAAATGGACGTCTTTAGTATTTGCCTGCTATAAGATTTTTCTGATACGCAACTCCCCAGTTACTGGGTATAGATGAAGACCGGAGGCAGCGATCGGTCCTGGTGCTTGCCTATTTATGGACTGTGCTATAAAGACACACGACTAGATATGTAAAAGATTTCAATGTACATGACTCCTGAAATTTAGTGTGGGGGCCTAAATAGGCACCTTCTAGTAAATTATATGCCCTAAAATCTAATTCTACATTGATTTATCCAACAATGGCTGTGTATACAGTGCCCTTCACTAATATTGGCACCCTTAGTAAATATGATCAAAGAAGGCTGTGAATAATTGTCTTAACTTTTTTGTTTAACCCTTTGATCTTTTCTGAAATAAAAACACAAAAATACTTCCCTGGATATCAAACAATTGCAAACACAACACAGGTTTATCGGAAAAAAATTAATAAAAAAGTTAAATATATATGTGGCACGATTATTGGCACCCCTATGAATACATATGAGAAAAAGTATGTTAGATATTCGTTTGCCTTAAATATCTAAGCTTTCCGTGACCAAAGAGAAATCAAGACCACAGCTTCTTAAGTCTTCTTAAATAGGTTTATTTGTTAGAACAAAGTAGTACACATACAGCACTAATTGAAGACAGATTGTGCTTGTAGGTACTATAGGCTTTGTATTCTTGACAAGATGGAGGAGAAAGAGACCTTGCCCTTCTAAGCATGAATTGTATACCCCTTTACATTAACAGTTAGGGTATAAGTTCCTACTATATATGGACAATATGTGAATTTTAGTAATCCTATTGGACCAGTCATATGATACACTGGCATTCCACAGAAGATCCTCTAATAGCTATGTCACCTGATTGAGAACACATGTTCCTAGCACTCAGGTAGCAATTAGGCCTAAAGTATATATATATATATATATATATATATATATATATATATATATATATATATATATATATATATATATATATATATGTATGTGGGAAAGAATAAAAGCATGAAAATGATTTCTTACAAAGTATATTTCCATTAATATTTAATTTCTTTAGTACACCTGTGTGCCTAGGAACAAAAAATTGTTCAACCATGACTTTCTGCTCCACGGGGATAAATATTAGGTAACACATAGGCAACATTCCCTTAGTCATTCATCACACTGGGTAAGACCAAGCAGTATGTCTGTGATGTGTGGCAAAAGGTTGTTGAGATTCACAAAATGGGATGTGACTATAAGAAAATAGCAAAAGCATTGAAAATGCCCATTTCCACCATCAGAGAAATAATTGACATTCCTGTCAACTGGTAATGTTATGAATCAAGCTGGTAGAGGACGTGTGCCTATATTGCCTCATGGTACTGTGAAGAGGATGGTTCAAGTGGCCAAAAAATCTCCAATGATCACAACTGGAGAATAGCGGGAGTTAGTTGTGTCTTGGGGTCAGAAAGTCTCCAAAACAGCAATCCGACACTACCTACATTGTTTGGAAGGGTTTCAAGAAAAAAAAGCTTGTACTCGCATCCAAAAACAAACTCAACCAGACACTACTGGAACTTCAAATGGGATTGTGTTCTATGGTCAGATGAAAAAAAAACCTTTTTGGCCATACAATTTTTGTGTATTTTTTTGAAAATATCAAAGGGGTTAAGACATTTTTTACAGCCTTCTTTGCTGATATTTACCAAGGGTGCCAATATTAGTGGAGGGCCTGTATATGTACATTTTAACCACATGTTGCATAAGTGGAAATGATAATCAGTAGCTAATTCACTAGTGGTAGATAATGTCAACTAGGGTGTTCGCTTCAGCTTTGCTTTGTTCTGGCAGAACAAAAATCAGAAACCTTGGCCCTTCCTACCTTGGGGACATAGAGGTGTGGGACCTGAGTGAGTGAGTTTTTGGCATCACTTAACTGCCTTTGTCATACAGAGCAAGGGATGGATGAAAGAAGGCATTATTTTTATTTATTTAATTACCTGACTATCCCACTGGGCACAGGATAGTGAGAGTGAGGAGTAGCTGGGGACCATAGGTGGGTTCTGGGTATTCTCCCTGGGTTTATAATTATACCCTACCCAAACCCACAAGTGGGCCACATTACTCTCCTTGGTTAAGAAGGAGGTCATAATCTTATTCTGTTTCAATTTTGCAAATTCCTGTCAAAAGCTATGAGTTCGCATGACCTCAAGTATAATCCACATAATTTAAAGTTGCATGCTCTCACATTTACTTGCAAGCAACCCATATATTAGATAATATATGTGTTTCTTTGCAAGCGTTTGCATGTGACTTCTGTTGTCTGGTCAGTTCAGCCTTAACTAAACTTCCCTTTTTACTGAATCAACCACAAGGATTATAAAATCACATCACATCTTTAAAAAATATATTTTTTTTATATTTTGAAATACTCCATTCAGTTACATAAACAATTATCAACAGTCACACGAAAAGTCTTTATGATGCTTTATAATTCTCCGTCCCTTGGCCACACCTCAAACCACAAAAGTGTCTCTCTTCATCTGAAAAGTTAACAGTTACGGTTAGAAAAATGCCAACCCTTTCCGTGACTATTATGAGCTAGTCCAACTAGGCCTAGGTCAGAAGATCCAGGGGGCTGCTGAAGATAACAGGTAGCCAATCGTCCTGTTGGATGATCAGTCTTTCTATAACGCCACCGCTGAATAGGTCTGTTAAAAGGAGATCATTGACCTCTTCAGCCAGCCTATTAACTCTATGGAGATCTGGCCGTCACTGCCCTGTCAGCGCAGCAATAAGGGTGGAGGTGTGGAGGGGGCAGGAATGAGAGACACACAGGGTTAGGTTTGGCACAGCAAGGAACATAAATATGATACTGAAGCCTGTCTTCACAAGTCTCCTTTAAAAGGCTTTTTATCCTGTGCATTTCCAGTAATATAAAATATATATAAGTTGTAAGGATATAATCAAAAAGTGACACAAAAATTATATATAGAATACCGTAAGTGCTAATCACAATATCACACTCTCTTATAAGTGTCAATACATAAATATAATGGAAAAAAACCCCGAAAATGTTATTTATATATGATTTATGATCGTTATTTGATGGAGAGTTGAAAAAGCCAGCAAATGTGCCAAGATTACATGTATAACGTTCATATAACTTTCACTGTTACTGTTTCCTGGTCCATCACCCACCCAAATGCTGTGTTGTTGAGCTATGACTCATAGCCGCCAAGGACAGAAATGGCAACGGTTGCTACATGTTTGGCGCTGATTGGTTGTTTTTCCTGTCTGATAGCTGCAGGCACGGAAGAGAAAAGCAGCTTATCAAATGCTTCAATCTACTTTGCCTAGTCTGAGAGTTTAGGAGAAGATGGCTGCCTTGTTTTCCAGGCCTGCAAGGATATGACCATGCAGGAGAAAATGAGAATCAAAGCGTGAAACATCTTAATGTGCTTTGCTGTGACATTTAACGGTTATAAATAAACACACAGACCCCTTTTTTTTTCCTGTTTTTCTTTTGTTAGTGGAATATTAACCCCTAATTTACTGAGGTTATTTCTTTCTTGCATTTTTACGTTATTTTTGTTAAACTACTATTTTCATTTTTTATTTTTCTTGCACCAACACAAATGATATGTTGTTTTTTTCAAGAGCTTTCTTTTTTTTGGGGGGGGGGTTACTTTTTTCCCATGATACAATAACTTTCCCTAAACACCCACAAAAGTATATTTTTTTTGGAGAGCAGACAGCCCAGGATATTTTATTATCCTGGCAAAGGGAGCTGTAACATTATTTTTTGTTGCTTTTTTCCAAATTTCCCATGTTTCTTATGATTGTTTCAACTGATTGCATGCATCTGCAGAGATATCCACCAAAATATATTCAGGTGTGTCTCTAGATTACAGAAATACCCCACCTGCATAGATTTGTGTATATTTTTTTAAATCTACATGACAGGCTCATTCACTGCGCACAGAATAGGACAGGGTAGGCACTCCCTGTAAAGGGTTAACTGATAATACACAAACACAGTTTAGATTAAAAAAAACAAAAAAAAACATTTTCACAAGTACCCCAGCCTATCTCTTGTACCCGCTTTTGTGGGCCACAGCTCACATCAATGTTATCACCAGCCCGGCTGAGAGTGATGGGAGTTGTAATCCAGTCATCAGCCCATTTCTGAAAACAAATGTTTAGGGTGGTGTAGGGTATTTGTTCGTATTTTTTTTTTGTTTGTTTGTGATTTATTTTATTGATTTTATTTGCAGGGGTTGGCCGGCTGTGTCATAATGTCTAATCTCCTGCATGACAGCAGGGATCAGACAGTTTAAAGGGTGCCACTATAGGCTGCTAACTATAGATCAGCTAGGAACCTGTTGGCTATTTTTTTATTTTCTTTTTTTTAAAACTTTTTATGGCATGGTAGCAGGAGGCCATTGTGCCTGCTCCATGCAATTATTGTTTATTTTGAACTTTTCTGAGTACTGTTGATCAGTCTCTGACCAGTAGCACTCACTATATATGAATGGAGCATCGCTTTCCCTGTGAACAGGAAGTGTCCATTCATAAAGGAAGTCTTGCATGATCACGTCATCACATGAGACCGGGAACCGACAGGAAGCAATGTGCATGGTATGTCCATCACTACTTTATTCATGACCTTCTATGTCGTCAATATAGATTTTTGTGCAGATTTTTTAATTTCTTTGGCATTATTTTGTAATTCAAAACCTCCAAGTATAACAATATATGATGTAATTAAACAACAAGAGACTAGATATATCCCAATATATAAACACATCAATTCCATATTATTGTTAATTTATTTCTATAGCCCCAACAATTTGCACAGAGATTTCCTACAATAAATACATTCAAAGTGTATGACAAAAACTAGACCTGAGAGATTAAGACAAGCCGATACATTAGGTAATGAGGGCCCTGCTCACAATCTTACAATCTAGACATCTAAAGAAACCATTAGGGGAACGCCATACCCTTCATCTTAAAGAGACCATAACACTTGACCAGGACACGTACAACAAAAATATCAATCATCAAAATAATGAATACACAATTACTGATAAAATAACGGATATGCGAAAAAAGCACACAGGAAACATGCATGGTTAATGGCGCATAACCAATGGCTGCATGCTGCAGCACCCAATTTGCTACTGGTTACCATGGGGTGCTGTTGGCCTTCGGTCCATCTGGCATTCGCCTGATGTCTCAGGCTGGTCGGGGCCTGTGCACAAGTAAAATTTCAGACAGAACTCAAGGAGGATGATACCATGGAGGAGATAAAAATAAACATGGGTAATTGAAGATGGCTTAAAGTTGGCAATAGCTGCTTAAAAAAATGCTTATAAGACATCGCTTTATGCCAAACCATGTCTGTTCCTTTAAAAAAATAGTTTAATTAGATGTGGAAGATGTCACGGGAGCTGGGCTCCTGGAGGGGCCTGAGGGCCAGCCCCCTCCCTACCGACTAGGGGCCCTGACATTGGAAGGGATTTTGTTTTTGGGGAAGTTTTAGGGGTCAGGACTTATAGGACAGAGACCTCTATGACCAGTATTTACACTAAGATCTGATATCCGGCCGGTTTCAGCCAGGAGTCAGGGAACTGCTCCTGTTTATGATCTCCCCCATAGACTTTAATATAGACCCCCTACTGGGCTGAGTGCAAAGGCGGGCCTGATTGAGAACTATGTGTGTTTGGCTGTTACTATTGTATGTAAATTCCCCTTTGTACTGTTCCTGATTTTACCCTCAAGCATCTAGTCTCGGCTAATGTTTCTTCAGGGAAAGACTGCAGTGTGGCCGATAATAAAAGAGAGGTTCAGTGGTTGGAGTAGCGGAGGAAACCAACTTTATTGGGGTAATGAGATCCGTTACAGAAGAAACTATAAGAGACAACGTAAACACAATAATATACTAACTATTGGTAGCACACTGATACTTCAAAACTGGCGCTAAGTAAGGATGTAAAGGATTCACACACTTGTTTGGCTCTTAGCTGGGGGAAAAAACATGAAATACTGGCTTTTATCCTTTACAAATTTCCACTTAATTTATATTGTAGCAAATCCAGTAACCTGGCCCATTTTTACAGGGTAACAAGAGGTAGTATCAACACAGCAGTGTTTCATTGCAAAATGAAACCATATTTTAGTGAATTAGTCTGTGAATAGCAAAAAAGGAGAACGTCTGATATTTTCCATACATCTCTAATTTGTAGTACACAGTGTGGTTTTTATCGCAGTTTAATTTTATGGGTTGGAATACACGAAGATGTGTAAAGCATGGTGGATTCATAGGCTTCTTCATGCATTATGAAAAGTGATACATAATCATATTTTGTAGAGCAGCAAATGGAAAAGGAGAGACAAGCAGTGAAATAAGGAGGAGAGACATAGGGCAGTGGTAGTATTTATTTGGTACTTTAAGTAATGTAAATGAGCCTGCTACATGCCAAGTTTTATAAATATGGGAATAAAAATCAATACTCCATCTGACTACTTTGCTGTAAACAACACCACTAATCCAGGATTTAAAAAGCAATATCTTTTGGATGCTACATTTTTAGTCAATTTGCCTTCAATCCTGTTGTCCTCTGTGTAATACCTCTGCAGAAGCACAGTCGTAAACTTTTCTTCGCTCTGATCTAAAAACCACAAATGAAGTTTCACTTTAAAACAGAGGAGGCTCCAATACAGGAATATAATTCAAGCAGGAACAGGAAACTTTTCAAAACAGTACATGAAATATTAAGTACCACCGGGGAAAAAACTGATGGGAATACCAAGAGCCATGTTCTTTTTCAAATTATATTGCTAAATGTTAGTTACAGCTCCTTTATTGTGCCTTTGAGCACAATGCAACATACTTTACTGGTTATAGCCCATTGGGACCTTTAGAATTAGGTTACAAAACATTTATTATGTTAATACAAGTAGGTAACTCCCCTTTGCAATTGATATATATATATATATATATATATATATATATATATATATATATTGATTCAAAATAGAGTTACTACTTAGAGAAATGGATGAGATGGAAGGTGTAAACGTAAAATGAAATTCTTGACAGTAAACCAATCAGTGGCGGAACTACCGGGGTCGCAGGGGTCGCGACTGCGACCGGGCCCCGGCAGCAGGGGGTCCCAAGCCAAGGGGCCGCCCGAAATCTTTTTTCCGTTTTTTTTTTAAATAAGGCAGGGGCGTCCAACATGCGGCCCCACGAGACCTCGAGGTGCGGCCCGCGTAAGATCGGCAGCCAGGGCAACCGATCTTACGCGAGCCGCACCTCAAGTCCTGCTACTTACTTGTGGGAGGGTCTTCTGGACTGCACAGAGGAAGCCGAGTTCACGTGACATCCTACTTCCTCTGTGCTTTAGCAGAGAAGGCAGAAGGAGGCCGCGCCCCCTGCTGAAGTCTGTGAGTGGCATCGAGGAGCTGCAGTGCAGGTAAGGGGGTGGGGAGGGTGTTTGAATGAGTGTGTGTGATTGAGGGAATGAATCTGTGAATGAATGATTATATGAATAAATGAGTGTGTGTGTGTGTGATAGCATGGATGTGTAAGTGCTGGAACCTAGGCATGATGGGACTGTGATTGCTGTTAGCAATCACACTCCTATCATGCCAAGTCAGCCAGTACATGCTGAAACCTGGCCAGCTGCCCCCCTTGTGTAGTGATGCTGCCAGCAGTATGGGGTCTGCACTTACAGCCACCCTGTACCAGCATGTACTGGCTGACTTGGCATGATAGGAGTGTGATTGCTAACAGCAATCACAGTCCCATAATGCCTAGGTTCCAGCATTTACTGGATGGATGTGTAAGTGCTGGAACCTAGGCATGATGGGACTGTGATTGCTGTTAGCAATCACACTCCTATCATGCCAAGTCAGCCAGTACATGCTGAAACCTGGCTAGCTGCCCCCCTTGTGTATTGATGCTGCCAGCAGTATGGGGTCTGCACATCACTTACAGCCACCCTGTACCAGCATGTACTGGCTGACTTGGCATGATAGGAGTGTGATTGCTAACAGCAAGCACAGCGAGCACAGTCCCATCATGCCTAGGTACCAGCATTTACTGGTTGCCTGGGTATGATAGGAGTGTGATTGCTGTTAGCAATCACACTCCTATCATGCCAAGTCATATTGCTAATTTTGTCCAATTGTGTGTTACCTACTTTTATTAAACATGTGAGTTTTAATTATTTTTAAAGGTGGGGGTCATTTTCGGTTTTGGCTAAGTGAACCCTGAATGTTTTGGTCCAGAATTTTCATTTTAGTTCATCCCTAGAATAAATCTAGGGAATCCTGAATTTGTAGTCTCAAAACTTTCAAGGCCCAGAAATCAGTGAGAGGAGGAGTAAAGGTTTTGTGTCATTTTACTTTATTTTAATCTGCATATTTTATTAAAGGCCATATTTTTTGTCACAGTGAAAAATGAGTGCGGCCCTCGCACGTATACAATTCTGATGAAGTGGCCCACTGCAGAAAAAACTTGGACACCCCTGGATTATGCCCTTTGTACATGCGCCCCTTTTTCTTTGATTTTTTTACTGATATGATTCAATATGTAAATTAAATTTGTTGAATTAGTTGAAAAAAAATTGTTGTAAAAATCATGTTTTTTTTGGGGGGTGAGGGGGTTGGGGGGCCCTTAACAGATTCCCGCACCCGGGCCCTGAGGCGTCTAGTTACGCCCCTGAAACCAATAGTTAGTCGCATATGAGAATGACTCAATTAAATCAATTAACTATGTGGGCAGTAGGACAAGATCCAAAGATCAAAGATGGGAACCTGTTCTTCTGCAAATAAAACAATTTTGTCTTAAAGAGAAAGTGTTATAAAGATTGTTACAATTCTTGAAAACCGTAATTGAGCAGTGTCACAGATTAGATGTAACGTGCTGTGCTTTTGACCAAATGTATACTTGCTTCATTTACTTCTGCACGTAGTTGTTCTGTAGCAACACTTCGCAGATAAATACTTCCACGGAGACATGATAGACTTCCACGGAGACTCCTTAAGTCCAGATGGTTTCTTATGATGTTGTTCCGATCAGAGTATATCATGGAGTTCTGCTTTGAGGTCGCTGCATTGTCCCTAAATCAGACTCTTTTGCAAGCAAACGCCCCTCTGACCACATGACCGATTATATGACACCATCCCCAAGAATCGGGTCCCATCTTTGATGTGCCCATAAGTTATGGTGGGGTAAAGTTGATGGAAACCCCTCCACTTAAGATAGGAATGGAATTCCTATAACTAAGGATCCTTATCTGTTAGGCCGTGAACCACCACAGGGGTCCTTTGGGAAGATGACACCTCTAGCCAGAACAGATACAGAGGGCATGCACAAAGAAACACATTAAATCAACCTCAGATTAACTCTTTGAATGCTTAACAAATAAACTAACCACCTCTGCTGGGTTACCCTTCCATGCATCCACTAAATTATATGAGTTAATCATGACACCCATCATGAGCTTTTTGGAGACATTTTAGAGAAGGGATAAGAGGTGTATTTACGTGGGGGAACTGCCATGGGTCAGACTAAGGCCAGGTTCCTATGCTTCCTCAAACGGTGCATCTTCTGTGTTGAACACTGGAACCTGGGTGAAAATTCTCCTAATGTTTCTATCCTCTTTGTCATGGAATTAGGTTCTGAAGAACCTCAGTGAGAGGTTTCCTCAAGATGGCCCTGTCACGAACGCACTCTACTCCAAGCATGCGCGTGACTTGGTTCTGGTGGTAAAAGGGTTAAAATTCACTATCTGTCTGCCCTAGACCGAAAATAGTGATAAAAATACAAATATCCACCCTTAATACCACCCGCAATTAACTATAATGATATAACAAATATCAAAATAACGCTGCCACCACCAAGACAATTTAGAAATGGGGTGCCTTGGTACCCCAAATGAATCAGACTAAAAAAAACCCACACAGTATATTTTAACACAATAATTATGTGATTTCAGATTACCGATAAAATGGTCTAATCAGGTAACGTGAGTCTTTACCAGACAAAGGCAGAACTTAATAAACGAATATTTATTATGAACAAAAAAATCACAGTGCATACAAAAAAGATGATAAACAGATTTACAACAACAGATAAAAATAAAAAAAGGAGAAAATTACAGAAAACCTAACTACTCACTGAATGGTAAAGTAACAGTTTTTCTGTCCGTAGGGCTCCGGCAAGGAAAGATGGCGACTTACTCAAAATTAGATCTTGGCCCCTAGTAAGCACAATGACCCATCTTCTCTTGTTAATTTTATACTCTTTCCCAGTTCATCTCGAGTTTCCAAGCCAGCCCAGAGGTGGTATAAGCGGAGGGAAGGTGTACCATAAGTGACCTCCCCCTTGTGTGGTGGAAACATATCAGTCCAAATAACGTATTTTCATTTTACCGTCCCTCCTGTGCTCGCCACAGCCATAATTCATGCACTTATGAATTTCCTGTAAATTGTGAAGTCCATAGATATGTCACACTTGCTACTTATGACTAAACATCATAGACTTCACAATTCCTTCTAAACTGGTTAAGTGGCGCCGCCATGTTTGTACTCTTTTTGTAGGGTGCGCTTTCCCTGTTCTAGGTATGCACACAAGGAGGTATGATAATGAATATATGAGTTATTATTGATATGTGTTGGATATGACCTGGATATGAAATGGTTTTCCTGACTGCTAGCATATCAAAGAATCCATTATATATGAGGGGATACAGGCATATGGTGAATGACTCGGCTAGAAGACTTAAAGGCACCGCCTCCCCGTGAAATTTCACACCTTGCAGAGGGCCTTGGTTGGAGTCCCAGCTTCAAAAGACCAATTTATCTAAAAAGACCTTTTGGCGCCATATGCCTATACAATCAAATTAACCCCTCACATACTGAAATTGGCTGTGCCATCTCTACCGGGTAGCCAGTCCATGTACGTACTACTGTTGGTGTGACAGGCCCGAGGTCATTTCATTAAATACCCACAATTTGTGGCTTCCTGTGCTAGATACAGGGAAATACTTACTAATAATAATGATGTCAGATTACACACACAACCTGCTTGCAAGGTTGCATTCCAACTAGCAAACTATTGCTATAAAAAAATAAGGCAATGCAATATGTTGCGAGAGTGATTCACCGTCTATTAATAACAATTCAACTGTAATTTATGGATGCTAGGAATTTATCGCAGAGAAGTTATAAACGCCTGAGTAATATAATTAGTGCTTCATCTTTCACTTAAAACCCTCCATAATCTTTAACTCATGCTGGCCAAATTGAACAGGTGCAACATTCTGCATTCACAATATCATATATTAGACATAAATAATACTGTTTTTTCTTTTACTATCTCAATTCTTTTAACTTAGTGGATCTGTCATTGTTAGAGGAAAATATATTTATTGAATCCTCCACACATTCCCTACAAGATGCATTTTGTTATATTTTCTAAACTAAACAGCGGAAATAAAGAGACTATTTTAGATTATGGCGTTACACAGATGGAGGCACCTGGCCCTTATGAAGTAGCTCCCTACTTGGAAGCCCTTTCTGTTAAAATCATGTTGCAGGGCAACCTTCTTGAAAGGATGCCTGTTGAATCCTTATACATTGTGCAATCATCTATAGCAGGGGCGTCCAACATGCGGCCCGTGGGACCTCGAGGTGCGGCCCGCGTGAGATCGGCAGCCAGGATCACAAGAGCCCTGCTGCTTACTTGTGGGAGGGTCTATTGTCCTGTACAGAGGAAGCGGGAGGCCACGGCCCCTGCTGAAGTCTGTGTAGCGGCATCGAGAGCTGTAGTGCAGGTAAGGGGGTGGGGGAGGGTGTTTGAATGAGTATGCGTGATTGAGGGAATGAATCTGTGAATGAATGAATTTGTGTGTGTGATAGCATGGATGTGTAAGTGCTGGAACCTAGGCATGATGGGACTGTGATTGCTGTTAGCAATCACACTCCTATCATGCCAAGTCAGCCAGTACATGCTGAAACCTGGCTAGCTGCCCCCTTGTGTATTGAAGCTGCCAGCAGTATGGGGTCTGCACTTACAGCCACCCTGTACCAGCATGTACTGGCTGACTTGGGATGATAGGAGTGTGATTGCTAACAGCAATCACAGTTCCATCATGCCTAGGTTCCAGCATTTACTGGTTGTCTGGGTATAAAAAGAGTGTGTTTGCTGTTAGCAATCACACTCCTATCATGCCAAGTCAGCCAGTACATGCTGAAACCTGGCTAGCTGCCCCCCTTGTGTATTGATGCTGCCAGCAGTATGGGGTCTGCACTTACAGCCACCCTTTACCAGCATGTACTGGCTGACTTGGGATAATAGGAGTGTGATTGCTAACAGCAGTCACAGTCCCATCATGCCTAGGTTCCAGCATTTACTGGTTGCCTGGGTATAAAAAGAGTGTGTTTGCTGTTAGCAATCACACTCCTATCATGCCAAGTCATATTGTTGATTTTTTTTGTCCAATTGTGGTGTGTTAACGCACTAAAATTGGACAAAAAATACAATAACTATTAATTTATATATGATTGTTGACAGCACTCCTATCATGCCCAGCCAACCAGTATATGCTTGAATCTGGGTATTGCTGTTAACAATCATAATATATAATTTTTTTGTACAATTTTGGTGTGTAACTTACTTTTATTAAAAGTGTGTGATTTTTTTAATTATTTTTAAAGGTGAGGGGGGGTCATTTTCGTTTTCGTTTAAGTGAACCCTGAATTTTCAGTTTTGGTCCAGAATTTTCATTTTAGTGCATCCCTAAAATAAATAGAACTATTTCATTTTTATTTATCCAGAATCCTGAATTTGTAGTCACAAAACTTTGTAGGCCCAGAAATCAGTGAGAGGAAAAGTAAAGGTTTTGTGTCATTTACTTTATTTTAATCTGCATATTTTATTAAAGGCCATATTTTCTCACAGTGAAAAATGAGTGCGGCCCTCGCACGTATACAATTCTGATTAAGTGGCCCACTGCAGAAAAAACTTGGACACCCCTGATCTATAGACACAATTTTTTTCTGATCAATCCCACACTATATACGGTACATACGCTTGGTATCACCAGATACTAAACAGCGGTGGTGTCACATGGGTGGTGTAGTGATTCGACAGTGTTCTACCTGTTGAATGACCATTTTGCAAACGTACAGCCAGGACATAATTATGCTTATTGGGATTCCCCCACCAAATTAAGGATTGTTGGGGCCTTTACCCATATTTGTTAATTTCTAACAAGTGGAGTGCAAGCCAGGCCAAACGGCCCAGCACATTAGAGAAGTCCTGCTCAATACACATCATACAGTTATGACCAATACATCAAATAAGTCACTGCATGAAGGAGCGCTGTGCTGTATCTAACCTTACCTTGAAATAATTGTAAAGGCTAACCAATGGCTTCTTTGATATTGATGCAAATGCAGTTAATATCTAACATATTTTCCCTTTAAAACATTTCTTACTTTACAATATACCAATGTTAAACAATACAGAAGTCCTCTGAAGACATTTTTAGGGGTCTTGGAAGGGATTGATGTAAATTTACTAAAATTACACAAAAGTCTTCAAACTTTCTTCTTACTTGGCGTGCTGATCCTTTAATGTAATGCTGCATCACTCTCCTTAGTAATGGTATAACGGAAGGTTTTCAGACACACGTTTCCTCTTAAATCCTTGATCATTAGCTTACATACCAATATGCGGATTTAAACACTGTATTTAAATTTCTAATGGACACAAGAACTTTGACACCATCATTTTGGTGAGTAATGTGGATTTTTTAATTACTACTAGAATTATAAATGATTACTATCATTTTTAATTGATGTTTTCATTCGTATATATCCAAATCCGTTTGTTCATAAGAAACACATCTACAGTCACATGTTCTGTGAGTGTTCTTGATTAGAGCACATTTTGGCCCATGGGATCTCACGGCGTTTAGTCTGAAGCTTCAAACCTTCTATAGCTCTCTTATCTAGTCTATCACGTATGTTGTAATTAAAGTGAAGAAAACCCAGTTGTCCAGAAGCCAGCCATGCAGGTGGTACAGGTAAGAGTGCCAGTGCCAGAATCTAGGGCAATTATAATCCCTTAATAAAAATCAAGAGGGGAGGAGATGGAGTTATAACTTATTTTGCGTATTATCCTTTGAATCACTTTAAAGGTCAAGGGCACCACCTCTTGAGAAGAAACAATTAAACAATTTTTTTTAGGAAATACCAGTGTGGAACTGGCAGAAAGTGGCCAGCAGTGCACTGCACAACTGCTCTGAAGGCATGACACCATACTTAGCAACATTCTATGCTTTCACAATGGGGCTATATGCTAAGATGTTGGCAATCCCTATCAATTCCATATAAACAGTAATTTGTCAGGAAAGGAGACAACCGGACATTAGCCTGTTTTTCAAGTCTGCCCCAGCAAATTCATGACTGTTGGCAGCTATGCATGGAACTCTGCTCAAAAATAGACACTTTAGTGGAAAATTACAGCATTGTAACCATGACATCTACAACAATAAAGCAAATCAAGGATGATGTTAGTATGTTAGTTTGTATAGATTTAAAAACCTATGGGAAAACCATATTTTCTTTCATAAATTAAAAAAAAGGTTTTTTGTGGCTAGAAAAACACTCTAGCCTTTAACCCCTTAATGACAATTGCCGGTCCTGGCACGGCACGGAAAAGCATGTGCTTTACGACAATTGACGTGCCAGGACCGGCACGTCTTTAAACGGGTGCAGAAAGCGATCTACTATCGCTTTCTGCACCCAAAAAGCGTTGCTGAATGCCTCGACCTCGAGGCATTCAGCAACGCCGCGATCGGCACGAAGGGGCCATCTCTGGCCCCTCCACGGGGCGTCAACATCCGCCATACTTTGTATGGCGGCGGACGCCCGTTTTAAAAGCGTTTAGGAGGCGATCGACGATCGCCTCCTAAACTTAAATGGTGTCGCTGGAATGCCTCGATCAGGAGGCATCCAGCGACACCAAACACTAACCTTTTGATGGGCTGTGACCGCTCCGGAGAGCGGTCACAGCCGCAGCTGCCAGCAATCTTCGCCATCAAGGAAGATGGCCGCCGTCCTGTAACAGGAACCACAAATTTTAAAAGTTCGCTAGATAGTCCAGACCATCTAGAGAACTTTGGCTCCACTTGCAGGTTGAATACAGGTACTGCATTCACCATGCAAGTCAATGGAGCCCAGCTTTCTAATCACAGTGTGATTAGTAAAAATAAATTAAAAAATAAAATAAAATTAATAATAATTAGAAAAAAATAGTAAAAAAACAGTAAAATGTAAAAATCATTTCCCACTGATGTCACTATCAGGGGAACCTCCAAGTTGAAAAAAAATGTTAAATTTTTTTTAAAAAAAAATAAAAAAAAAATATATATATATATAAAAAATATATTTTTGTGAGCAAGTCCTAAAATTAGCATATTAGCTTAAAACAATTCTCGCATGGAAAGAGTTAAAATACTGGCATATTAAATGCCCGTGGGGTGTCTACTTTAAAAAAATGTATGATTTGATGGGGTAAATTGAATGGGCCAGGTTCAACAACGTCCCAATTAACACGGGGGGGAGGATGGCCACACATCTAATTTCCAATTAGAAAAATGCACACGTACCAAATGTGGCCTTTTAGTTCCCCCAAAAAATGACACACCCATGCATGTGGGGTATCACTGCACTCAGGAGATGTTGCTGAACACATTATGGGGTGTCGTGTGACAGCGGCATATACCAGGAGCTGTAAATTCATACATAAAGTAGGTGTGTGTGGGAAAAATACACACACAAAAATATTACTGCAAACTTTGAAAAAATGCTGGTGGTAAAATATGTGCATGCAAAGAGTTAAAATACCAGCATTTAAAATACCCTGTGGTGTCTAGTTTTGAAAAATATATGGTTTTGTTGGGCACACTGAAATGGCCTGGCTCAAAGATGTACCAAATAGGGCATGGGCAGTGGATCCCAAATGCCAAAGTTCAACATTGAAAAAAGCGCATGCCCCAAATGTGGCCCTTTTGCCCCAAAACAGCCAGGCAAAATCATTCATGTGAGGTATCGCTGTACTCAGGAGATGTTGCTGAACACATATTGGGGTGTTTTGTGATAGTGACATATACGAGAACATTTTAATTCATACCTGAATTAAAATGTGTGTGGAAAACCAAATGCAAAAAAATGACTACAACAAAGTTTGACAAAGACTGGTGGTAGATATGGTGCATGGAAAGAGTTAAAATACTAGCATTTGAAATACCCTGGGGTGTCTAGTTTTCAAAAATATATGGGTTTATTGGGCACACTGAAATGGCCCGGCTCAAAGATGTACCAAATAGGGCATGGGCAGTGGATCCCCAAATGCCAAAGTTCAACATTGAAAAATGCGCATGCCCCAAATGTGGCCCTTTTGCCCCCAAACAGCCAGGCAAAATCATTCATGTGGGGTATCGCTGCGCTCAGGAGATGTTGCTGAACACATATTGGGGTGTTTTGTGATAGTGACATAAACTAGAACATTTTAATTCATACCTGAAGTAAAATGTGTATGACAAAACAAATGCAAAAAAATGACTACCATAAAGTTTGACAAAGACTGGTGGTAGATATGGTGCATGGAAAGAGTTAAAATACTAGCATTTGGAATACCCTGGGCTGTCTAGTTTTCAAAAATATATGACGTGATGGGGTAAATTGCATTGGCCGGGTTCAAAGATACCCGAAATGGAACATGGGGGGAAGAATTACCAGATTTGGAAAAAATGGCTTTGAAATAGCAAAACGCTACCTGTACTTATTGCCCCATAATGGGTAGAAAAAAGCAAAAAAACATAAAAACATTGGGTATTTCTAAACTCAGGACAAATAGTAGAATCTATTTAGCAGGTTTTTTCATTACCTTTTATAGATGAGTAAAAGATTTTTCAACTAAAAGTTAGAAACAGTCATTTTTTTCTAAATTTTTCACCATATTTTATAATTTTTTTAATAGTAAATAATATGATACAATCAAAACAATGTCATCTAAAGAAAGCCCTTCTTGTCCTGAAAAAAACAATATCTAATGTGTGTGGGTTCAGTAAACGGGAAAGAAGAAAATTACAGCTAAACACAAGCAGCGCAGAAATGTTAAAAAGGCCATTGTCACAAAGGGTACAAAAAGTAAAATCAGCCTTTGTCTCGAAGGGGTTAATCCTCTGGCACATATAAGATTAGATGCAGGTGATCAGAAACCAAAGCTCCGGGTCAACTACTGTTGTATAATGTAATTAAAATCCAGTTCTCTCGTATGCATTACTAGTCATTCTGTAGAACGCCTACAGTTATCAAACAGTATAATTTTCATGTGAGAAAATAATTTTCACAGCATTGACACTTTGTGCTGCTGAGTTTTCAAAATGTCTAAAGGTCTCACTTCTTACTCATAAAGTAACTGAAGCTCTAGAATTTGTACCGGAAAAAAATCTCTTTTGATTTATCTTAAACTATTCTCCTAGTTAAATAATATTCATGTAAGTACCCTGGGTGCTTGCAGCAGAGGCAGGAGGGGAGACTTGTCTACCAGATTCAGAGTCCAGACTGTTAATCAATGAACCTCCATGGCAATCTCAAGATGTAAGAAAACAATCAGTAACAGAAATGAAAGAATAAAAAAATGAATGGCGTGAATGGAATAAGCGTAAAATTAAGTAAACAGAGGGCAGGAAACGGGATTGCAGAAAGACATGCCACTTTTATCTGTTCCTTCTTTGGAATAATATATTTTCCCCATTTTCTCTGTATTTGGATACACTTTCTCACATTAAACCATTTACTGTGATTCTCCACATTTAGTTACACAGTGGGTTATCCGATTTTTAGCTTGTTGTAGTCTGGGTGGGATCTATGGTTTTTGTCCCACTTTCTGTATAGTTCTAACCCCTCCCCCCATCATTGTGATGTACACCTGCACACCTCTGTGATCTGCTAACCCTGCGTTCAGGACCCTGCTTCTCTCAATAGACCTCCAGTTGAGCTTGAATGTTCCTATACAGCGATGTATTCTGGCCTCGGCTGAATAAGCCTTGGGCAGCAGGTCCAGGGGGACAGCAGCCCTTCTGCCGCAAGGAACCCTTTATTGAGCCACAACTCCATAAAGATCACTGATTTCTCAGCATAACCTTCATAGTTTACTTCTACCTGGTGCTGTGCATCCTTAAATAGCTAAATGTCAGGATATGACATATCCTAGCACTCAGAAGAAGTATGGTGGCATTGAGGGGGCGCCTCTGCCCTGGTTTAGGCCTACGGCATCGCTGAAGATGAATCCCCCCTATATCTTTTAGAGTTCCAGATTAAGATTGATGTAGACAATAAAGTACTAAGTAATATTACACTGACAAGTGGAGCTATAGCTTTTTATGTGATGTATGGGCTCCATTTACTGCAGTTATTTCCAATAACTGTATTCCTTTAGATGGATACGTTTGTTAAGGAACAGTTAATATTTGTTTTTTTGGGAAGCCTGTGTATGAACTGTGCTCCAAAACCCTTATAAACAGGACCAAAATGATTTTTTCACAATGAAGAGTTAATAGAATAACTAGCTTATCTTCTGCCCCTTATCTTTTCCAGCCAAAGAAATGCAATGTAGCAACTCTATTAATAACTCTCTACAATATATCCCTAAGGCAAAGCGTTGGAAAAACTCTTGTGATGTTCCTTAGCTATGCTGTTTGTACTCTGCTCATTTTCCCAGTGGGGTGACTGACACAGACGCTCATGTTCTAGCACAATTGCGAGTCATATTATCTGTGTTTACATTTCTTTTGGTCATATACTTTTCTCTTACCCTGGAACTTGGTCATGTAAGGGATCTGTGTGATTGCACAATTAAGAGTATATATATTTTACGTACCTTTTAGTTATGAAAGAATGTGAATGCTTAAAATTAATGGGGTAAATCCTGACCTGTCATGTTATGTGAGACATTGCTGTAGCTGTTTTGTTAAAGCAGCAGCTGATTTAAAAATAGACGTTGCTGCACAGGTCATCAGCAACTCGATCAGCCAAGGATCGTAAGTCCTCCATGCCTGGATGATTGTACGGGGTGGGTAGTTTGTCTGTTGGGCACTGGAGCAGTTTTGAAAGTGGGTAGCAATCTTTCAACCAGTTGCACGCTAACAATGCTCCAGTTCTACCCGCCGGCAATTGCACGCCGAGGGATTCGCCCAGGGAACAGGTGATGAAGATCCACAGCACCTCCACAAAGTGCCCCTGGACACGAACAAAAACTAATTCAGACTTTGCACTCCAAGAACAAATGTGAAGTGCTTTAATGTGCAATAAAGTGCCGGTATACACGCACAAACAGTGCGAGAAAAAGACACTTTAAAAGTGCCATTGTCTGGATATCACTCAGTGGTAAAGTGTTCAAAGCCAATATGAACCACCTACCCTATACAGTGATAAATGTCTACATTCTTGTGGTGAGCCTGCATGCACTTGCTCATTAATATTGGAAGTAACCTTATGGCAGTGCCCCTTATAGCTCAGCACCATAGGCAGCTACCTATGTTGCCTATACGGTAAGGCTCACCCTGGTTCTGCATCCAGTTATCAGCCATTCTAAACCTAAAGACAGGTATGCATACTACATCTTCATTACTCATTTGAGTTCCAGGCAAGTAGGTTAAATGTATTGTGTGACTCTCCAAACTACCCTCATTAATATCCCTCAGACAGGCCTGTAACCGATTCCCTTTTTATGAATATCACACATGTTGAATAAGAGAATTTTACACGTACTAGTCAGCAACATATCAGATGTATATGTATCTCGAAAAACAACAGCTAATGTGGCACCCATTCATATTGGCTAAATTAACCAGATGAGTACTTTAAAAAGTAGTGAGCGTGTAAGTATTAACAAAGCAGCTTATTCACCAATAGAAGAGGAATCGTGGATAAAAATATCCTACATGCTTCATTCAGATGTTTGTTTCTCAAAATAACATTCAATCTTTTTTTTCAAATCTAACATTTGACCTGTTTTAAATATTTGTAGGGGCCCAATATGGGATGAGTCAATCACCCTAAACAAGTTAAATGGTTAAGTTGGTTAAGTGACCTCAGGGTTATTACCCTAAATTGTTTAGTGCCAGAGAGGTAAGCAATGCCTTGCGCTTCAGACGATAGAGCTGTACACTACTTACCAGATGGTTAATGAAAAGATTGGCGATAAAGCATAATTAGGAGCAATACCCACTAAGCATTGAAAGCAGTACACTGTGAACAGAAAATAACTTTCACTTTTAATGGAACCTTAGGCAAGCCAATTACTTTAAATCTTTTTTTTTTATTTCTATTACAATAACTAGTTTGGCTGCATTAGGATATCATTTACACATCATAATTCACTGTGAATCATCCTGTGAAAGAATTATTTAAAAACACACAAACCTTTTTATATAATGAATGCAGTTTCATCAGTAAAAGCCCAATGATGCCTGACTTAAATATATAGTGTACAAATACAGACATACTGCATTCAAAAATCCATGTTAAATCGGACCACTACAGCTATGCCCGTTTCCTTAAATGTAATCCCCAAACACTAAAATGCTGTTAGCGTACTATCCATCTGCATAAGGAAACTCTGTCAGCCTGGAGTGTTGTATTCTTTAAGGCATGGATAGAGGCTCAATACCAGTATTATGATTGGGTTATTTCACACTTGCTTTATGCTTATTGCTAAAGAAAGCCCAGCCAGTCAAGATGTCATCATCTAATCAGGTTTTATTAGGCTGATGATTTTCTCAGGCATTATAACCACTGGTGTATTCTAGTCCACTATACCCAAACCTAGGACGGCATTTCCAGGGAGAAGCAGCCCCTCTGTCGTATAACAGGGTGCCAATCGATTATGCTCCCCGTAGCGCCACTCCTCAACGGGCCATTTAAAAACGAACCAAATCAGCACACTCCTCCATAATTTTCTTCTGTCCAGCACCAGGTCGTCCTCAAAAAGCAGAAAACCGAGACTATGGATAGTAGTAATGATGGTGGTGCTGCCCTGGATTAGGTCTAGGGTAGTGTGTTAGATAAGTATACCACTGATGGTAACCTTTTTATTCTAAAAGCCAAGTTCATCATTAAAGCTGTACAGCATTACACCTCAACTCATACCATGGTGGGCCGGATGAGACAATTATAGCTTTAAAGCATATTTAATGTAAGGGCTGTACGTTTCTTAGCTTTAATCTAAATCGGCATTGTAATATATCTAGTTTTTTAATTCATTATAACATTTGTTATCTGGTCTCATAAAAATAAAATCATTTAAATGTCCGCTGGCTGATTCAGTAAAGAGTCATTCATAGTCCTATATAATGTGAATTTTTTGTTTTAAAAATGATTTATGAATAATGGCTTTTGCTTAATAAGTTCATCATAGAGGAATACTGGTTCACTCTTTATGTTTTACCTGGAAAATAAAATGGAAATGATTCTCCATGTTTCTTTGAATATTATTCAGTTAATAAAACATGACTTTTGTCATTGGATTTTAGAGGAGCAATCCAATAGTACTCTACGCACTTGAATTTGCTTAGGGTTGAGGTAGAGAGGTTGGGTTATTTCCCTCAAGAGTCCTATACCCATCAGCTGGTGATGGTCTTATGTTACTTATATTCAATGCCCCAGAGAATGGCCTCAGTGATCGAAAATAAAGGAGGTGCAGTTTTGTTGGGCTGCTTAAGGTTGCTGTGATAGCTGCCCCTCTTGTCTCTCACATGTTTTAGCCCTGGGACCAAAAACTACTCCCCACACTGAGCTCTGCTTTGATTTCTAGAGCCTCCTGGAAAAATTAGGACAGTGTCCATTGATGGTCAAGGCTAGGGGCATGACTGTACCATCACTTGTTACTCATAGCTAATTATGTAATTGAGTAGGACATTTTTAGCTGTCTATATACATAGTATTGTAACTTTCAGGGCCACAGAATAATGTAATGCACTAATACATTAAATATTAGGAGCTCCTACAACAGGAGGGACATCAGGAGGAAAAGGGGTTCTGAGGGTTTGGTTTCCAAAGAGGGAATGAAGCTCCTGAAGAGGCACACTTGGATAATATGCTATCACAAAGCCTTAAAAAAAAATACAACTTTGCGTGGAGGAAATATGCAGAAAATAGGTAAATGATTAAAAGTAGGTTTTGCTCGATAAAGGAAAGTAGGCAGAATACATGTCGTAGTTGGTAGACTCATCATTAAGCCCCCACTCTGATGTCCACAAGGTTCTAAACACATGCCTATGCTACATTATGGAAAATACCCATTTAAAATGTGTTGCTGCTTCTTTAATTTTCCTAAGAAACTAAAAATTACTTGACAACTGATCCCATTTTTTATATCAGCTAAATAAATTCATTTCAGCGGGTTTCATGATGCACATGGCCATTCCAAAGAAATGACACGTGGCGCATTGTATTGTGAGGTAAATACCTGAAACACGAGAAAGCATTTTTCGTGTCTACAGTACAAAATAAAACATTATTCTGAGCATTTAAATCACATCAGCATCATCTTCCTATGAACACGAAAGTTTATTTTTATTTCTGTCTTCAATTACAGGACAGAGCAGATGGCAATGGCTCAGTCTGGAGAGATGCAAATTTTACATTAATGCACAATCTCTGCTGATATGCTGAATATATTCAATGCACGGTTGCTTTTTGGCCCACCTGTTGTCTTTCCAAATCCTTATTTTTAGGTGAATGAGAATGCAATCGAATTTCCAGCCAGCAATAATTAGCTGCGCATTAACACAATGCGTTGGCTGAAACGCTGCACTGCATTCTGGGAGCATAAACAATGCTGAACAGGTGCGCATTCATCCACATTACCCATTCACCAACAAAGTGATAAGTTTATAATGACAGTACATGGAAAAATACACTGAAAATGGCAACGAATATAATTTGCCACATGCATTCGATAGCAATTTGATGATCACATTATACAGTTTTCTAGCTCTATAATGTGGAGCTTTGTGATGTATTTGAATGCTGTGTGATCACAGACGTTGGTGAATGTACATTTTTTTTTTCTTCCATATTTAATCACATTCTTCATCTTCACACAGCAATCTGTGTACTGGATCAAGCCCACAAACAAAAAGCAAGGGAAAATCTAGCCAGTGACCCAGCGATATAGCTAGCAAAATACAACAATAGTCCAGTACGCATTCATGGAAAAGGGTCTGCATAGAGAATCCATGAACGGAGCACTTAAAGAATCCAGTTATAATGTAAATACTGCTTAAATGTGTTACACCATTTACTCAGATGGCTGTTTCATACTAAAGTATAAAAAAAAACTTGTGGTAGTGACCCCAAGTCTTCATTTCATAGGAGCCCAGGGGGTAACTGTCCCCCTGTAGCCCATTGGCATATACATGAAGCAGCTCTGCCCTTGGAATATGTATTAAATATATTAAAATCAAGAGCATTATAAACTGTCCTTCTTGTGGATAAGTTCTTTATATATAATATGGTTGCACCCATTGGCACTTTGTAGGGTATTCAAATTATGTTTTACAACGTTTATTTCTCTTTCAACTATGATGAAATCGTTATCACGTTCTAGCTGGGATTCACTGAGCCGCTGACAGGCTTAATACAAGCACAATGTAGCATATATTGTTTGGAATATCATTCTAAATTTATACTTGATGTAGAACTGGATAATTAGCCTGAATGAGATTTAAAATGAAACCTTATCTAAACTTGTATAAGCAAGCAATGTATTCATGACATGTTTTGGGTATATTTTTGCTTTGGTTGGTGGTGGTCAAGATACTTTCAATGCAGAAATAAATAATACAAGGAGTTTGTAATCGATAGGGTGAAAAACCCCTCCTTACTCAAAATTACTAATGTTACTTGTTTTTGAATAACTGAGATTTTGCTACATTTCTGGTCCACAGAAAAACCACAAAACTGCTATAAGCTTTACTATTAACTAAAAATAAATTGTATAAATATTAATCTGCCAAACACGTGCACTGAACCAAAAACACATATCACATACGACACGCAAATATGATTTTCATAATCTGTTCTTACTTCCTTGAGTCCTGGCTTTAAATTAAACAAAATAC
Source organism: Spea hammondii (assembly GCA_029215755.1). NCBI lineage: Eukaryota > Metazoa > Chordata > Amphibia > Anura > Pelobatidae > Spea > Spea hammondii. The sequence goes on from JARDYJ010000002.1 coordinate 115,923,166, forward strand.
ACCGGCAATAGGCATCTCGTTTTAAAATTCTAATGGATATAAGTGGGGTTAATACGTACACACAGTACACACTATCTCAAATTGTTTGACTTTTTCTTTCCAAGAATCTCTGACTCATTCTCATACTTTCCAAACAACACAGCCAGTTCCGATTGAGCCCTCATCCAAAAATCTCCAAAGATAAAACCTGTAACCTTCAACGGTGAGGGAGGCCGGTTATCACATTAACTGCAAAATCAGGAGATCACAAAACCAGCCTAAGACAACAACGTGTTCTACTTACATCGGGGGTGAAGGTAACCGATCCCCGTTTTTCTGTTTTATTCCTTGGTACTTATTCCAAGCCAGTTTCCACGGATTAGTCACCTGTCGGCAGAATTAGACATCAGAATTACTTTTTGAATAGAGAGAATGCACTGATCTCCACATACAGAGTTTTCAGTAATCTTTTATTTAATCCATTGTTAAAATGTAGAACTGAGATGTTTGACTCATACAAAAAGAAACTATTGCAATGGTATGCATTTTAAATGCGTTAGAATTTGGATTTATCCATTTTCAAAAAGGTACGTAACACAAAAGGCCAAATGCTTCAAATCAAATAATTAATATACATAAAGATACAACCGGTAAATAGTGAAAAATCATAAATCATAAATAATATTGGTCTAGGAAGCTTCTGATTTTACAACAACAGCATGACATGCCTGAGAAACACTGATTGATCATAATTCTGGATTCATCTCTTGCTATGAGCTCCAGGTCAAGATCAGGAACTAAAAATACAGTACATAGATGAAATGGGGGGAGAAACACAGGAATGGTGAGAGCTTCACATCCCTCAGCTGTCAAACGTGAAGTCTCCAGGACATTCTCTAAAACACATGGTCTACAAATCCAATTCGGGCACATGGCACATACTATATATACAGTCCGTCATGGCCTTTGATGTTTTCAGTTCCGATACTGTATTTGCATTCCCATTCAGAGTGTATTTACTTGCTAAAAATCCACCGGTTTAGAGAAGCATACAATCTATATCGATCTGTCCTTCCTACTGCCAAGATTTGTAGGCCACTGACTTCTATACTTGACCCTGGTTATAAAAATCTAATCACCTTCAAAGAAGCAGTCCCTCGCCTTTTTGTCTTAACTTGTGAAAATGTTGTTGACCATTTTGCATGTTGCCAATGTTAATGCTATTGTTCATTTCTCCTATGGAATCTGACGGCGTTCTATAAATAAAATGTAATGTAATAGCGTCTTCCTGGAAAAAACATGGCTTTTGACAGTAATCCGTTTGACAAACAGCTAAAAATATACAATGGCACCATTTCATTTTACATATAGAAAAACGTAGCAATAAAACGATTTGAACCGTTAATTTCATTTGCCCTGTATTTTTTTAAATCACTAGTTGTCGTGATTGTCTGGCTCCATAGTGTAAAATAAAATAAGAACTAGCCTCAGTTAGAAATGTTGTTTGATTAAAAAGAAAATCTCAAATTCCCTGGCTTGCCTCTTTCCAGGAACCTCTGACTTTTCTCTCTTCAGTGTTCAATGATACTAAGCAGCCATGAGTTAACAAGAAGCCACTTATTACGATTACAAGAACCACTGTTACATCCTAAACATAAAATGACAGTAAGGGCTGTAAAGCACCATACTTATAGAGGTGTTGGTCATAAGCACGTACGGCGCTTTGAAGAATACTCGATTGCTTTTTTGGTAAGGAAGGTATTCAGAAACATATTACTTTAAATGTTTTTAAACTAGAGCTTATTCTAACTGCCCATGTAGGCTTCTTTTTCTCTCTCTCTTGTGCAAATTTGAAATTGCTTAAAAGGCTTGTTGCCTTCATCGGGATCAAAGCAATTGGGATACATTGGAAAGGTTGAACTAAGTGGACTACTGCCTTTTTTTCAGTCTGACTAATTATGTAACCATGTAATCCAAAACACTCTAGGGCTATATGAAGGTAACAATGACAACTCTGTTAAACATTACTTTATATCCACACAGGGCAGATGCTAAAAGTTTATAGGCTCCGTAGTTTCGTATTCACTATGTGTTGAGTGCAGCAGGTTGCAGAACATCTGCGTTCCCTGGTGACTTTTACATTAAAGCCTTGATCCATGAAGGTTTAGTACATTTCATCATATCAAATCTTTCAGATGAGACGTAGTTGGGACTTCTAAGTCTATAGTTTGGAGGTATGTCCTTCCACATGAAAGCATGGAGATTGCAAAGAATGGCTATGGAAGTAAGGCTAGACACACCAGGGGAAAGTCAGAAAGTTTGAGGAACAGGTGAAGTTAAATAGCTGTAGCCTTCCACCTGGAAATAAAAAGCTGTCCTAGCAATATTCCACTCCACTACCCAACAAGGGCGAATTGGCCCTATGGTTCACACCGCAACTACTCCATAAACACATTTACTATACTTTAAAGCAGCAGTACATAGCGCTAGGTTCTTATGGGCCAGAAACTGGTCAGGAATTGTATGTTTAAAACAAAAAAAAATAATTAAGATGTGAATGCTCAAGCTGGGATATCCAAAAATTGTAGACTTTTTTCTTTTTTAATAGGCAAGTCTTAGATTGTGAGCGCTGTAACAGAAATTCTATGTTACAATGCTAAACCAGAAGAGTTACAATTTTGGGATGTATTTCCTTTAACTTTAAATGTCAAAGCTGTAATGGTAACTATAAATGGACTTTTATGGAGTGCTCCTAACATGTTTACAGCGGTTTATTACTTTGCATTGCCTGATTTCCACTGAAAAGTTGTTCAAAGTAATTTTCTCTACACCTAGATTTATTTTTTATGCTCTGCCTATTATTTGCTTCACTTATTGGTGATTTTTTTATGTTCTGTGAATAAAGAAGGCTACAGAGCCAGCTCTAATCTAAACCAGGAACGTCGCAAGTAGTGCATACCAATTCCTATAATGCAGTTATCAAGAAACAAGTATTGCTTTTCATTTAGATCGTAACAACCACCTAATTCTTACTATGCTACAGATGAACTCTGTATGCCCGAGTTTCTCGGAATCTACGTTAAAGCTAGTGGGATGATTAATTGTGTACTAGGAATTTTTTTTTTCCAGAGACTGTAAACAGAGGCTTGGTGCAATGCCTGGATATACAATATCTGATCAATTGCTAGAACGTTTTTTAATTTATACCACTCAGCAATTTACAGTTGAATTCCCAGTGCGAGGAAGAGAGTAGTAGTCATTAGTTCCGCCTGTATCAAGGGCTATATGGCAAAAAGGGGTTATTCGAATTGTTTCAAAGTATAATATGGGTTTGTAAACATCAGTAGCTAAAAAGAAAATAATTTCTATGACATTAGATGACTGTTGGGTTTCATGTATTCAAAACATTGTCATCTATGGTGGCTAATACCTATATACACCCATTTTAATCCTTAGAATGATTCCTGTATGCTGTACAATGGAGGTCATTTTTTTTGCCAACCATAAGCAAACTGATTCTGTGGCAAGATGCCATACTCAGGTTTGCTTACATGGGGTTAATTTTTGACTGGTGAGATCTAACAGGACCAACCCAGCTGTATGTGGGTAGAACATTCAGACCATTGCTATTTCTACCCTGAGCCATGCTGAAAGCTATATATTAAGTAACAGGCGTATGCAACTGTAGGGAGCCCATGTAACAGTGGGTAATGAATCCTTTGTATGCTGATGTGTATGTCTTCACCTAGAATTTCTACAGTGCTTTGGAATTGTAGTTTAGTGAACATAGATAGGTTCCTAAACACCCCCATGCATTCTGATGATGAACCTTATGAAAGCATAGGGGTATATGTATGTGAACGCATGCCACCGTAACAATCAATGGATTGGTCCAGTCGGGATGACCAATCCATGGGTTGTTATGGTGACTAATGTGTTCCTATGTCAACCTTTATAATATTATCAATACTAAATTAGGGAAAGGCTTTATTTTCCTTGTAATCTCCCAAAAACTAGAGCTGATGCTGCCAAAGAACCACTAATTACAAAAAATTCTGAGAATCCACGACACAAAAGATTCACATCTTGTTTCACAAGGCAGTGTCCGTTCTGTCTGATCAGTCATGTTTCTTCAAACATAGAATAACTGCGTGCTACTTTCACGCCTTTCTCCTTGAACTCTTCCAGTAGGAGATACAAGGATATTATTAAGGGCCAACAGCAGAAACTTTCTCCAGCAAGAAAGGCTGAGCTGACCCTGTGTAATGCATAATTAAATGAATGTGGAGACACTGGGAATAAATCTCACTGATTTACCTATGGTTTATACAGGGCCAGCTCATGAGGATGGGGCTTCATAATGAATAGCGAAGTCAAGGCGTTCAATCCATAACAACATATCAACACCACTTTCATAAGTATACCTCAAAGTGTCTGTGAAACTGTGAACACTAAATAAAGTATCAGCATCTTAAAAAAGCACTTTCTATTTTTTTCCAACGTCGGCCTTCTATGTTTTTCTCTAGATACTCAATCCTGGGAACATCCAGACTCCAGCTACCTGGAGCCTTCCCATTTTGTGATGTGGGTGAGCAGTCCCGCGGATGTCACATGTGGGGCTTGATGCAACACCCATCCTGTGACCCAGAGTTTCTCCATGATGACTCAGAGTTTCCCAATATGGCCATACTTAATAGCACTCAGACCAAGATGCTTTAAAATGGCCGACTCTCCATTTTGAGTACACTGGTCATGCTAGTTTGCCAATTATACAAACCTTTAAATGTTTTATTATTTTTTTGTGGCATCACATGATTCCTCAGCAGTAAACCTATCATTACCATATTATTATAAAACGGTATTTGGGCTGCCTCCATAGTAGATGTTTTGAAATAAAAAGTATTTTTAAAAGGATGCTTTCATTTCTTGTATTACACAGAATAATAATGGTTTGTATGTATTCTGGCTGTAAATCCCTTAGATTATGTAATATGTTTTCTCCCCTCTTTGACACTAAGTGGGAAAATATTATGACACACACAGTACCCTTCCATGGTGTTTATGTTGTCCTTGTTTGACCTTCTTTTCATTAAAAATTCTGCGCCCAGCAAACGCCAACAAAAGTATTTCTTGTTTGTGTTCGATTGCTAGCAGAGCGCTAAATAAGTATTCTGATTTTTGAAAGAAGCTATGCTGTAGCAATAGAAGCTAATGGGGATTATGGTGTTTTTTGTGAATATTATATGCAGGAGCACTTCATCTTATGTAAATGTGTTCATTTTGTGTTCTAGAACTGGGCTTATTTCTTGGTTGGCTAAAAAAAATTAATACCGAGTTTAGCTTTTTAGTACTAATGCCTGACGCATAACTCATAATGGGGACATTGCTACCATTTACTTTTTTATAAGTGTTCATAGTCAAAATCAAGCTTGATGATGGTGGCAATTCCTTTCTATTTATGAGCATGGCATTAGCTGCACATAAAGGGACATCACAGAACTGGCTTTTATATGATCAGCTTTACAAAAGACATAAAGTCATCCTTCCAGACACAAGCCCCTCCAAAAGAGAAGGCACTACACACAATATCTTACATCTGTGAGATATTTATGAGCATATTGCTTAAAGTGAGATATTATTGGAGGGAAAAAAAACGATTATTGCGTTCATAACTTTTTGATCCTAAAACAGATTGTGAAAATGCTGTTTAGGAAACAAGCCTAAGTATTACAAATATTGCTGTTCTTGGTATTGCGTAACAGTCTATGGCCATTGGAAGGCCAAGGTGAGAACCATCCATTTCCATAGAACAGATGGAAAGTAAACTGTATAGATTGTTGGTGCGCCTCACATCTGTTTTTTTTCTACCATATGAATATCCTTTTATGCATTCTGTAAATCTGCACCTTTTCAGAGGGACTTTTACATTATGGCTAAGTAGAAACTAAAACGGGACTGTTTCTTTCTTTTATGGGTTATACAGTCATAAAATATGAATGAAATGTGGTTTTAAACCATTCATTTCTAAACTGGTACCCCGAGCTTTAAACCTGATACATATTTCAGATTGGCCATGAGAAAATTATTATTACTTACTATGAATGCCAGGGGCTTCTGGCAGTTTGTACTGGATGAGAGACCAGGAATTAATCTGTTAACAATTCATCCAAATGGGCAACATCTTTTATAGATTAGCGTAACAACAATTTTTCGTTCAAAAGCATAAAATGAATACATTTATGATAAATCCAAAGTGTTGCATAATCTGTATGTGCTGTACAACGAGCATAATCAGTTATCAAAAAAGTGAACAGAATGATCTTTTCTATTTGTCAAACTAAAAGTATGCATATCGCTTTACTTTGCAATTGCATGGCTGATATGTTTTTATACACTAACATACCATTTAGCTGGTATTTTTTATTTTTTATTACTGAAAACTGCATTTACCAAATATCGCCTTAATATATGTACCATTTGTTATATAAACAGTATCGTATCTCATTTTATTACAGCAAACTAAAATACGATCACTAAAATAAGTATTCTCTTCAGTATGGGAGAACAATTCATGACCCCTCTGACATAAAAAATATTATTAAAAATGGATTTGACAGCACGATCCTAGCAAAAAAAATAAGTAAGTCTTGTAATAATAGTGAAGTGTAAAAGAACAAAAAATTGATTTGTGTGTTGTATAGCTTGTGTTTGGTGACATATGAAACACAAATGTTTGCTTTTTAGTAGTCCGTGTTATCTTGCTTTATATTATATTTAGTTGTATAATGGTATTATTGTTTTATATAAAGTTGTTTGAACCCCTCCTTTCAAGAGATCCCTGGCATACAAACTGCTGATCACTATTATGAAAATGACAAAATGTTTTTTCCCTGGGGGGGTGAAGAACCGCAAACTTTGTCTATGAAATGGCAAGTTTGTAGATACATGGTGTATCTCACCTAGACATTGTGAATATAACCTTCATATTTCATTTTTTTAACACCATCACTTAAATAAAGGACCACTATACAGTTAATTTATTGGTTTTCTTCTTTTTGTTTTCGCAAACCTCATCTCTTAGACAGTTTTTTATTTGACTGGGTGATCATGATTTTAGTGAGAGGGAGGAAATTCCTGGAAAGCCAGTAAAAGTCCTGTTTTATTACTAAGGAACTTGCACCTCCCTGGAGAGATTCTTCAGTCGTCAAAAAGCAGTTTAAAAAAAGATATTGCATACTTTCGGGAATGCTGTTAAACTGAGGAAGCAACAATTCAAACAACAAATCTTTTAGAGCTAATTTGGGACCAGCAGTGTTGACAGGTAAAGAATTCATTAATCAACCCCTACTGGTATTAATTCATGCACGTTGGCTGAGCATTGGATGATAATAATATTACTTATAATAAGCTGTTATTTCGGAATTACATTCTTTGCCCTTTACCTTTTACACTGTTTACGAGTTAACTATTATGACATAAATTTTCTGGTCAAAAAGTTTTGAAAGATCAGCATTTTCATAACATGTTCTGGGTTTAAATAACCAGCCTACTTTAGTGTTCTCACTTTTCACAGTGTTCATGGGAGGACACCTCAGAGGAAGGAATTGCTGTCCAAAAACTAATATAAGGCACAGCACATTATCAAAACATCATTGCATCAGTAAAATATGGTGGAGAGGACATCATGATTTGGGGCTGCCTGAGGGCCTAGACAGTGTGCCATCATCGATTGAAAAGGTTGAATTCCCAAGTATATGGAGATATTTTGCAGAAGAATATAAAGCAATCTGTCCACCAACCGAAGTTAAACAGAAGTTGGGTGTTGCAACATGACAACAAGCATAAGAGTAAATCAACCAAAGAAGAAAATATGCCTTCTGGAGTGGCCATGTCAGAGTCCTAACCACAACCGGAATAAGATGCTGTGGCATGACCTCAAGGGAGCATGAATATTGTTGAACTGAAACAGCTTTGTAAGGAGGACTGGTCCTAAATTCCTGACTGTTTTGCAGGTCTAAACAACAACTGCAGGAAGTGTTTGCTTAAGGCTTCCAACGGAGGGTCAAACAGTTTTCAAATCCAAGTTACATATACGTTTTTGCCACCCTTCACTGTGAATGTATACACTATATACAATAAAGACATGAATTCCAGGTATTTCCAAAGGGTTCACAGAATTTTTAACTACAACTGTACCTATAATTCTTTTTTTTTATTTTTTTTTTAAAGATGTGTTCTAAGCAAACTGCTTTTCCAGCTTTGCAGGTTCCAAATGACATGTCACATGTTCCCGAAGTAAATGTTTATATCTATTAAATTCTTCCTTTTAAAAACGTTGCTCTTATTTTTTCAGATGCACCTGAAACTATGGGTTTCTTGCCGTTTCATAGACAGGTATTATATACTGGTGCATCTCATATACATGTTGAGTAGCTAAGCATTAGTGATTAGTGCAATTTGTATAGCCAGCAGATTTATGTTACACACTTGACATGCAAATGATCCTGAAAAATATCATAAATATACGAGACCATTTTATTTCATTTTATATTATAAAGGTACACCATGATGGAGACGCTTATTTGAATACTACACTGATGCTGTCATTCTAGACTCGTGCAGGAGTTGGAAACAGATACAGTCAATCCTGAAAATGTCCATCAGCGGAAAAGCAGTGGGAAAATATACACGTGCCCCCAATGTAGCCAAGTGTATTCAACATTGGACCACTGAAAACAAAAACCCTTTTGCCTGTGAACATGAATACACCTAATAACTTAATCCTATTGAAGCAAGGTCATACACCATAAAATAAAAACAATAGCAGCCGTTTGGGCGCTAACAGTTTCAGCAGATAATTACTGACCGTGAAAAAGCATTACGGATTATGGGAAATGTGAATTTATGGACAAACATTATGGTATTACAGCTTCCTAAAATAACCTGTGCAGTTAGGAAATGAGAGGCTACTATATCTGCCAATATGTCTTTTAAGGTATTGATTGTGATGACACATAACGTCATTGCCAGTGGTGGGACAGGCCTAGGCCAGTGTTCTCACCCGGCACTCACCTCTCTCCTTCTTACTGAGAACTGGGATATGACATCATATTCTGGCTATGATTAGAAAGACACGCAGCACCAGGTACTGCATGCTGTCTGGCTCATTCTAGCTCAACGAAGAGTTCTATAGTGAAAACCAGTTGGAGAATTCAGAAATCTCCCTTGTAACTGGTCCGTTGAGCTGAGGGGCTCCAGTTAGCCTGATCATCAAGTGCTGCCATGCTAAGCCAGCAGAATATGCCACTGGTCACAACCCTGTGTCCTCAAGTGCTGATTGCTTTGACTAGTGAGGCTGCACAGACTTCTCCATAGATGCCTTGTAGGCCAAAGTGGAGAGGAGATTTGTCAGTGAAAGGGAGTCTGTTTTGGATCGGCGCTCTGTCACAGATGCAGTGATCCCTACAGATATATCACTTCCTTAGCACCACAGGGCAATACAGGATGTTTTCGTATAAAGAGTAATTAGAAAGCTAGCTCACCTTTAGATAATCATAGTCCAGATACGGCTTCAGTGAATTAATCAGATATAAAATACGCTTAATTTCTTGATATAAATGCTGCCTGATATATTTACAGCAATAAAAGTACTTTATATTCAACAGATGGATAAGTCAAGCAAGTCAAGTAAAGGTCAGCTTCACTTTTTTCCAAAATACATAAAAAATAAGAAATAAATGATAGGTTCCCGTTCTCCATTTTCAGCAAAGCGAGCACAATTTAGTCCAACAAATTCTGAATATTTAAAAGATAATAATGCATTATTAAATAAGATATATTTTTTCTCAGCAAGGGACCATTGAATCTTTAAATTAAAACACAGATTCTGTTTGTGAGGTTTAAATATCTCCCAGTTTTGAGCATGAAAACGTGTTCACATTGCATAGTTAGGGTATCTTGTTGATGGTGGCAAAATGATGCTCTCAGGTAAACTCATATTGTAAAATGGATTTTATGCAAAGGCCACGATAGTGCTTGGGTTTTTATAATACTTCAATTATTTCTACCGACATAATAGCATTACATTTATTGGTGGTTCATCAACTAGGCTTTTCCTAACTTGGCGAGCTAAGTTACCATCACTTGCTTGGAACTTGTGTATTGAGAGCACAATGACCCTTTCTTTGACTCCGTATTTGCTTGGTTTTATCTTTACATGTTCTCTTCATCAGAAACACCCAGTGGGAGAACATAAGCTGTAACTTATATGACGTCAACAAGTAGCTCATATCTAGACCCAAAGATGGAGGACTGACATATTAGCATACCTGGGAACTATCCAGGTTTGACCTGGATTCCCTGGTTTAAAGCCCTGCATCCCTGATCAGTTTGAGATGCTCTGCCTTTACACGTGCTTTTTTAGGACTTCATAGTTTATATAAAAAGGCAATTTTGGACTCTTGCTAACTAAAGAGACTTGGAGTTGGAAAGGGTTCAACAAAGTTCATGCCTGAAAGGAAAATTAAGCCATGATTAAAGTATTTCCAAATGTTGTCCGGAAAAGGATTCAGTTATGTATTTTGTGTAACCACATGAATATCTAAATCCAATATTTATTTATTTACTTTTTTTGTAGTATGATATATTTTACAAAAGTTCAAATTAGAAAAGAAACGTTTTGGTGTGCCCAGAATAGGAGATATCAGTCAAGAGTGGTACTGTGTTATCCTCTAAAAAGTAGAATGACGTTTTTCCTTTTGTTGGCTTAGTAGAATTAAAGTTCAACTTTCTAGACAATGTATGTCTCTTCAAGTTACAAAAGCTAAGTGTCCTTTAAGTATATTTACATAAATACATTGCTTGGGCAGTGAAAACAGATAAGATCAGATCATTCAAGTCCAGGCTTATAGTAAGCCATTATTAGTAACAGTGTGCAGCGTACAAACTGTCCAATTGATGTCAAAGGCCTCTGGAGGTGACAAGTCTTTCACACTTCTAGCAAGAGTCTGAATGTCTGTATGCTGGTTATACAGGTCATTCCATGGTGCGAGAAAAATTCCTTGTCATGGTTCAGAGACATAGGAAGAAATTAAGAAGAATTAGCAGAGTTTGCATTGAACCTAGATAGAAGTGATGAATATATTGTTCTTCTTTTGTCCTTTTAACTCCAGCAGCACCCCTACCAGCAATGCGCCAGTGCTTATTTTTTCCTTATGAGACAATCAAGACCTGATGATTACTTAAAGGGACACTCCAGTGTCTTGAAGCCCACGAAACAACCAACGAACATGAAAGTATTTTATAAATCCGGCACCGCGGGGGCCACCACGTTTTAAAGTGACCCTTTAGGTGATTGTGAAACTGGCTTATCTGGGCACCGATATCAATGGGGATAGGGAAGGATGGGTTAAGAGAAAAAAATAAAAAAACTTTAAGCTGGGGAAATATACAACTGTAGCCTAATTAGATATTCGAACATAAATAAGCTATAAATGAACTATAATAACGTATCAGAAGCTAGTGAATCTGATTTGGCTACACCAGAGTGATAAAACAGCAACGAGTATTTTCTAAAAATGAAAGCAATATGTCTTTCTGTTAAAAAAAACAAAAACATTTTGCATCAGGATGCTTAAATTTGGTAAACAGTGTATATTAATATCAGTTTTCATGCCGACCATTTTTCACACTAACATAAGGGATTTAATTATGCACAGAAGTATAGAATTATATTAATCCATTTCATTACTTTATTTCCGTTATGCAACTCCTCCACACATGCCTAATATAAATACTCCCCGCACCGTTATCACATAGAATTGGATCAAAGAACTCTGAATCACTTGTAATAACAGACTGTACCTTTGTAGTCTAGCTCAGTAATATTACTAATTGCACTTGTATTGCCATCAAATAACATTTTAGGTAATCATTTGTATTCTCCCTTTCTTTCATAGTTCTGGGTTAAATAGAATTCTGACTATATTCTGAGTTTAGGAATAACCATCAGGGATGGATTACACAAAGGCACCAGGTTAGCTTGCACTGGGTTACATAGAACTATCTGGTCATTCATAGATAAATCATTAGCTGGGCTGCAGGTACAGGCAGTGATATCCTTCCAATGCAACCCTTCCTAGGCTACCCCTGAAAAAGAATGAGACTATCAACCTGGCGTGACCTTGCTGAAAATTGGCATTAAACAAAGATTTTTCAAATGTTTGCTGAGAGTCATTATGCCTCAAGGTCTAGACTGCCAGTTGAGACATCCCTAGAATCCTTGGAGGAGATCTGTGAACAATTCTAGTTATTCTGACTTTTTAAGTATTTTATACAGTTGTAGAGAAACAAAGTCAGTGGGTCACATTAGACCCCCTTGTAATGCTTGTGCGAACCAGCTCTTGAGCTGCCTGACTTGGTGAAACACCTATCCTGCAAGCCTAGGATCTGGGGCAGTTAAAGCCTTGACGTAGTCTCCACTGGTCATCGATCTGTGAACAATTCTGGTTAATCTAACTTTGTAAGTATTTTATTCATTATTTACCTGTGCTCACATTAGACTCCTTAGGAATGCCTGTGTGAGCCAGCTCTTGAGCTACCTGGCTTGCTCAAACACTTTTTCTGCAAGCCTGAGATCTGAGGGCTGTTAAAGCCTTGGAGGAGTCTTTACTAGTCAGCGATCTGTGAACAATTCTGGTTAATCTGTCTTTGTAAGCATTTTATGCATTCTTTACCTGTACTCCCATTAGACCCCCTTGGAATGCTTGTGTGAGACAGCTCTTGACCTACCTGGCTTCATTGAACACCTCTCCTACAAGCCTAAGAGCTGGGACAGTTAAAGGAACCAATGTACTGGGGTTTAGAGGACTATGTATATGTATTTGCAAGTGGGAGAAAATGATAATTTTAAAGCCTCAGCTATCATATGCAAAACAAATGCATATGATGCCCAGAGTGTCTAAGGAAAGTGGACATAGTGTAACACCAACTGCATCATATCTTCGTGCCAACATTCTATCCTGGTCTTCTAATATAATTGCATAAAAATGTCCCCCTTCATTAGAGGGGTAGTGGTCTATGTTACCCATCTGACAGAAAGCCATAACAGTAGCACAGAAAACATTTACAAAATTGTAAGAGGAACAATCACAATGGAAACAAATTCAACGTTCCTGCTGAATAAAAAAAATTCCATTGGTTGCTATGGTGATAAGACCAATTTTCAAACCTTGCACAAGACCTACTTCTTATACACAACCTCGAATGCATGATCTTTAGTAAGTAAAAAGTAATGAGTCACCTGTTAATGAGTCACACAACTGAGTAAAAATGTAAGAGCCGTGAATTGATGATCCGATATCGTAATACAAGGTTGATCCCTTCAGCAGGGAGCTGGCCCGAAAAGCGGGGGAGGGGGGTTTAACCCTGGACCCTCAAAAACAGAAGTAGGAACACAGCAGGGGCACATTGTGCAAGAAAAAAGCGTTCAGATGCATATTGGTCATTTTATGTGTTCTAGCTCTGTTATCTGTATCTTAGCCCAACCTACTATACAAACACTACAATGCTTTATCATACAGCCTTGTATTAAATAGGAGAATGGCTCAGTTTCATCTGCCCAGCCTGACACCTGGACTCATGAAATACTATGGAGGAAATTATTCTATTGAATTTTATTAACAGGATTTCATTAGCATTCCGTAAAGAATCATCTCTGTATGGTGCTTGAGCAGAGAAAGTCATCAAGAATATCATATCACTGACAACGATGGCAGCCTGCAGGTCTGTAGATAAAGAAAGTTTATTGGAGCAACATTAAATTAAGCCGGGTTTTTGTTACATTACTGTATACAGCACAGGGAATTCGTGTTTCCTTGGGGACTTGCAACCCCCTTAAGAACAGTATATGATGTCCTAAAATGGGCAATCTCTAACAAATCCCTGTGACATTTTGGACCATTTGAAACACTGGGAGGTTTAGTATGTTTATACAGAACACGGTGGTTCTAAATAGTATTGTCATCTATAAGATTTCATCATCACACCAGAAATTAAATGGCACCGATGAGGCACTGCATTTAAAACAGCCATCACATTTCTAGTTGTTTTGCTTTTCTCTTGTAGCCATCTCCAAGCCCAAAACCGATTTCAAACCTGTTACCACCCACCGCAAATATTACAGTTCTTGAGATGAAAGACATTCATAAAAAATAACAAAATGTCTACAAAATGAGTTGGATTAGTATAAAAGATGCTATCAGATCTCATTGTGTGAAATCTAGAAATCCTTCCCCTCTCTTGTTTCCTCCTCATCTGTTGCTGTACAAATCTCTTTCCTTGTGACCTTACAGAGCTAATTTAGGAAACAGACATTTTCCTCCAGAGCTTTGACAGGAAACGGCTATGACAGAAATGTTCTGTAAACATAACAGCGGCTTTTCCTCCAGCAGAGGTTATCCAACCAATAACACTGGTATTTCTACCGAGTACTGGGGTGTAAATCCTATTTTGTCCATCACAGAGTGCACGGTTTGGGTAGCATTTTTTTTTTCCAACAGAGATAGACAGCAACCGAGAGGTAGAGATTTTAGTATTAAATTCATTCATTAAACCAAATATTCCAGAAATTGCAGCGATGGAAAACAAGTACAAATCATATTTAGTTTTAAAGGTAAGGGGCTATTTTAACTCATGAACGCTGATGCGACAAAAGGTGGCTGAAGTAGCAAATCAGTTATCTTCCTTCTTACAACCCACCTATACGTGATGGGAAAAACATCTGTACCCTTTGAACCAATGGCATGTATACCCTGTCTAGCTTGCCATTGGCGAGACAGGTCTTGGCTGGCTTTAATCACTGAGCATTCTACCCAGTTTCCCTGGGATACTCTCCTGGTGAAGCCCTGCTTCCCTGGCTCTCTAGGTAAGCTTCTTCTTTCTCTGACACAGGAGCCATGTGTGGCCAAACCTATTCCCTGCCTACTAAACGATGTCTGGGGCTAGCCCCATCCCTCTCAAAGTCACTCTCCCAGAAGGGGGAGAGACAACTACAGATGGGACAGTTCCAAAACATGCATAAGAGTATGTGCCAAAGCATCAAAACAGTTTGCCTATTGACAGTAGACCCAGCTGCCGCCTGAAGCATTGCTCATTTAGCTGGAAAAAAGACATTGAGGACCCACCACTGTTTCTGTTTCTAGTGGTTACTGCACCTGTGATCTCCTGAAAAGAGTATCTTATTCCAGAATTCCAAATGTTGTTTCCTGCATTTAAGTTGCAGTACACACCCCACTAAGACAGGTGACAAGAAATATAACACTTAGACTTAACTTGGAATGCAAGCTGACGATGTGCATGATCCTCATAAAAACACTGGTATTGCTAGGAACTTTGTATAAAAAAAACACAAGGCTACATTGTAAGTTCACTTCCTCAATTTCTGTTGTATACATATGTGTGTGTTTTGTTCTGTAAGTTTGTTCAGTGCCCAAACTCACAACTGTTTATCGTATGAATGGGGAAAAATTCCCACAGAAACACTCCAACATCTTGTAGAAAGCCTTCGCAGAAGAGTGGAAGCTGTTATGCCTGCAAAGGGAGGGCAACTACATATTAATGTATATGTATTTATATATATATATATATATATATATATATATATATGTGTCATTTCTTTTATGAAGCTTACAGTGGTTAAATAATAAAGAAAACTAACATTTATTACTTTTTTCCCAAATACACCAGCACTGTATTCATGTCTACAAAATACAATGTTGTTTTTTTGTAAACTCATAATGATCCCTTAACACACACTGTTATTCTTCCCCCTTTGTGGCTAATTACGGAAATCAGCATATTGAGTAGAATTTCATATGAACCTGCCAGTAGATATGAGATTGCAGAATGAAACTGATGGTAGCTAGAACATGAAGTCCTGTTTGTTATATTATTAATAAGCATAATCATTTACAAGGTTTGTTTTTTTGTGTGACATGTGACGGGTATTTTGACAAAGAACCTCTGTGCATCTGGCTACTATATACAGTATCTTTGTTCTAATACATCAAAGGTAATTGTCATGACCTTTCTAACTAAACTAAAATCACTAAAATCACACTCAAGTTTCCACATTTAAACCAATCTGTAATACTGTTAAATTGTAAAAAATACATTTATGGGGTCAAGTCAAAGTAAAAATATGACTGGATGAGAAGCTGTCCCTATGGAAGAAACTCCGAGTCTGGTGTGCATACGTGGGAACATTCAGGCTACCTGGAACCCACCCTTTATCGAAGTGTGGGTTGGTGGGTCTAATGACATCAGCGTGAAGTCTCACTGCCGTCGGCAGGCGTCCCCGCTGTTGTGGGCAGGCAGTCTGTCCACTTTTCCTACAGGGCTAGCTGCACGTGCTGAAAGTGGTAGATGGGAAAATGGGCCAGGAGAGGGGCTCTGTAGGGGCTCCTAAGCATCTGCTCCATATAAGCAGTTATAGCTCCACTTATGAGGATACCTGTCCAAAAACAAGGCAACATTTTGTTCCAAAGTACATTTTACCTATACACTGTGTTAAAGCTATAGCTATTACTAAATATACCTGATGTGTGGGGCATGACAATTGCAGCTAACATTACTGGTCTAATTATTGTAAAAAAAACATCTGATATCTGAAAAACTAAATGATATTAATGCATATTACTCTTCTGTACCGAGATACTATAACAGCAGCCAAATAACAACTCTATAGTAACCATAACACCTGAATCAGGTGAGCAACCCCATCTCAGTGCATTATATGCAACTGCTCTGAATCTGACATTTAGGGGTAGTTGTACTGTATTTGACGAAAAGCAGATATGTTTAAAATGTGTCAGCGACTTCCTCCAAGAGACAGAACCATTTATCTTTTTTGTTTTATGTTTCCCACCTGCAGTAAAATCCCTGTAAACTTCAAATTCACAGCAGTTATTGTTATCTTTTTATTAGTATCTTTTATTTATATAGCCCCAACAATTTAGGCAGTGATTCTTACAATACATATATTCAAAGGGTATGACAAAACTTGAACTGACTGACTAAGACAAACCGATACATTAGGTAAATATGCCCCTGCTTGCAAGTTGACAATCTGTTTTGTCTCAATAATTTAACACGGCCCCTCTTACTAGCCATTCACCTTTGGATGAATTCAAATTACTGTAAAGAACACATGCTACACACACACACACATATATAATATGATCTTCATCTAAGTTACAATAATGAACAAACACAGTAATGTGCCTACTAGAAGTGGGCACCCAGTCAAGATGAGTCCAAGGGCACAACCCATTCTGCAACTCAATGAGGGGGAAAAAAAGAACAAAAAAAGGAAACAGATATAAGCTTGAAGGAATCATTGGAACTGGTTAACATCTCTGTTCATGAGTCTTCATATACAAAACAAATAAACAGGCGTGTAGTCTATGGCAGGACATCACACCACAGAGGAAGCTGCTGCTCTCCAAAAACACATTGCTGCACGGCTGATGTTTGCCAAAGAACACCTTGATACTTCACAACAATGCTGGGGAAATGTGTTGTGGACTGATGAGGCTAAGATGGAATTGCGTATAGGTTAAAAAGGGCACCACATACCAACATGAAAACAAATTTAAGTACGATGGAGACACCATCATGATTTAGGACTGCTTTATTGCCATCATCAAGTGGACAATGAATTCCCAAGTTAATCGAGGTATCATACAGACTAATGTCAGGGTGGCTGTTGACCATCTGAAGCTTAGTAGAAGCTGGGTGATGCAGCAGGACAATAGCTCTAAACATTGAAGTACATCTAACACAGAAAAAAAGAAAAACCACTGTTTGGAGTGGCCCAGTCAGAGCCCATTAGAGATGCTTTGGAATGACCTCAAGAGAGCTGTTCATACCAGACATCCTAGGAATATGGCTGAGATTAAGTAGTTATGTAAGGAAGAATTACCTAAAATTCTTCCTGAACGTTGTGCAGGTCTGATCTGCAGCTACCGGAAGTGCTTATTTGAGGTTATTGCTGCCAAGGGAAGTTTGACCAGTTATTAACTCCAAGGGTTCACTTACTTTTCACCATCACTGTGAATGTTTAATGGGTGTGTTCAATAAAGACATGTAAGATTATCATTGTTTTTGTGTTATTACCTTAACCACATTGTATTTGTCTATACTTTTGACTTAGATGTAGATCAGATCACATTTTTATGATCAATTAATGCTGAAAACCAGGTAATTTCATTTACTTGCTCTTATATAGTTTTAGTGCGTTGGTTACCTGATATCCATTTACTAAAGAGCCTCCGACCCCCCCACTAATAATCTTTAAAAATATTGCTGGGATCAGAATACATGTGTTATAAGGCATTTATTACAAAATTATACATCTACCATCCTGTGCTGTTTACGTATGAAAAATAATATGTTACATTATTTTTATGAAAAATTAAGAAATATATATTATGGAGAGTAGCTACGTGACATGAGACACGTTGCCAAAAAATGGTTCATATTCTAACTCACCAAAAGAAGACTTATGTTAGCTTCAATAACAGGACATGAAGGTACAGAAACCAACATTTATCAACCCTAATATAGCACAGCCACATAAGAAGTCACGTAACAACTCTAGACACAGCTAATGTTCTCTAATTAGCTGACCTCATTAACTCGGGTGACCTTGGAGATCATGTTGCTGCTGGTGACACAAAGCTATCTCTGAGTGCCTTTGACCTTACACCCAGAGCCCAC
This sequence comes from Spea hammondii, assembly GCA_029215755.1. Lineage (NCBI taxonomy): Eukaryota > Metazoa > Chordata > Amphibia > Anura > Pelobatidae > Spea > Spea hammondii. The sequence continues at coordinate 115,941,922 of JARDYJ010000002.1, forward strand.
CCCAACCCATATTACACACTGGCTACCAGGTATACCTGACTGGAATTGGCTTGTGACCAGTGGATATTATACCACCACTTTAAGAAAAATTATAATGATAAAAAAGATGTTAAAATAAAACACCCTCCACTCCCAGAAGAGTCTTCGTAAGCAATCACTAGTTATTTCTAGACATTAGGGTTCATTGCACTTAGACAAACCATTAATTGCATTAATACAATAATTTCTTGGAAAGGTTTGGGCATTCAGCTGCACTAGGAATTATATTTAGTTACAAAAGTGTTAAGTTTAGCACAGGAGGTGGAACAGCATCAGAGTGTCCCTTGTAGTATGTCCACTAATTGCTAGCGGACAATCAGGCTGATTCCAAAGAATAATGCGTATTTTCATATGCATTCTTGAAAGGTATTTAAAAAATATACTTACCTTAGGCAGAAGCTACAGGTTCCTGCTTCCTCTGTGGTCTGATAATTCTTGCGCCTGATTGGCTGCTTGAAGGAGCCAGTCAATGTCAATAAATGGGAGAGTCTTAGACCCCACTGCTGCATTTGCTGAGCCAGTGATGGAACCAACTGGTGGTGAGTATATCGTATGTAAGGCGATGTGTTCAGAAAAACACATCTACTTCAAGGCAAAAAGCTGGGGGCAGTGGAAGAAGCAAATGCATATGCGAGGGGGACATCACGAAAATGTAAAGGCACTACTCAGCTATCATATGCATTAAAGTCCTATTGATGGCTGTAATGTCCCTGTAATCTTTCTAAGGTAATTAATTTTTAATTAAGCTGAGGCTCGTATGATTTTGCACTAAATGCTGATTAGGCTATTCTCGCTTGATGAATTCCAATTTCGATCTCCTGCTAGAGGGTTTTTAAGATATAATCGCTGTAACTTGCAAGCAGCCACTAGCAGGAGCTTTTAAGTGATCTTTAATATTTAATTCAATTATCAGGATGCTTGAGAACTCCCCCTATTGATAGGAGTATAATAAATTTAATACGTTAATATTGCTAATGCTTTATTGCTCATCAACATATCTTTACTTAACTCAGTCACTGAATTAAAGTAGAAACGGTTGGTAATAAAAATTAAAAAACTTATCACAGCCCATACTGTGTGCTGGCTGCCAAGAACAGCTTAGCTCAGCAATCATTAAAGGGCAGAAAACAAGTTAAGCTTATCATCATTATACTTACTATACGATGTAGCCTGATTGCTCCATAATGAGTCTCAGCATTTTTTCCATAAATTAAAATTTCTTATGTACCAAGTAATGCAGCATACATATACCGATTAATGCAGCATACAGATTATCTGTTGGGTTTGAGGGGAGGGATGCATCTTTGGACACATCATATGCCATCCATACAACTCTCACACATCACTGACCCAATATACGCATCCTGCAAGGCGATCCCGACTGCCCTGTACAGACACGTGACATTGAAAATCGCACATTATGCATTTTTCACCCTCATGTCTTTTTACAATGGGGCATTAAAATGACTCCAACAATATGAAATGCTATACTCCCAATGTGTATCCAATGTCTGCTAATACAGCAATTTTCAAAAGCTACACACCTCTTTCATAAAACATTAGATTTGCCCTAACAACTCCTGGTTGAGGCAAGGAAAACAGTCTTGCATCAATGGATCCAGCCCACACCTCCGACCAATGTTCCCTCTAATTTTTCTTAGGTGGCGTGCGCAGAAAATTTCTCTTGTGCAAAAATTTTCCCAGAGCCAAAATTTTGTGTGCACAATATGCTTCTGCAAATGTTAAATTTAAATTGTTATTCTATATTTTTGGTATAGCTCGCTCATGGTTAATAACACTACATTATAGTGTGATAATGTAGTATTAGTTACACAACAGTATTACTTACTGTAATGTTTTTTTAAAGGTGAAATTCTCACTGCATAAGTAAATTATGAGCGAATCACGAGCGCAGGCTCCAGGCCGCATAAAGGATAAAAAAAAATTGGGGAAAAACTGTTGTCCGCAGGGGCGTACCTAGAGTATTTGGCACCTGGGGCGGATTCTGTACGTGAGACCCACACACACACTTTAAAACTGCATAGCTTCTATCATTAGGCAAACATTGACAACCCCTGTCAATGTTTGCCTAATGATAGAAGCTATGCTGTTATCATTATTTACTAAGGCAGACATTGACGGTGGTACAACATAACACCTATCACTATACATTGAGCCAGACATTGACAATAATGCAGCATAACCCCAATCACTATATACTAAGCCAAACATTGATGTGGTGTAGGTCTACCACTTTAGTATCTGGCCTAGTATCTATCTATATATATATATATATATATATATATATATATATATATATATATATATATATATATATATATATACACACACATACTTTATATGTATCTATATAGGGGTGCACCGAAATGAAAATTCTGGACCTGAAAATTTAGCATTCACTTGACTGAAACCGGAAGTGACCCCCCCACACCTTGAAAAACAAAAACAAAAAAACACTTTTATTAAAAGCAACACACCAAAATTAGACAAAAAAAATCAATAACAATATATATATATATATTATTAACAGCAATCACACCCCTATCATGCCCAGGTTCTAGCATGTACTGGTTGCTTGGGCATGAGAGGAGTGGGATTGCTGTTAGCAATCATATATATATGTTAATATTGTTATCGAATTTTTCTGTCCAATTTTGGTGTGTTACTTACTTTTAATAAAGGTGTGGTTAACACACCAAAATTGAACAAAAAAATATATAATTGCTAACAGTAATCCTATCGTGCTCAGGCAGCCAGTACATGCTGGAACCTGACCATGATAGGAATATGATTACAGCCTCCCTATGCCATGCCATTCCCCCCACACACTTACACATCCATGCTATCACACACACACACTCATTCACAAACATTCAGTTTAAACTACAGCATAACACCCATCACTCTCACACACTTACTAATTCACTCTCACAGAATCTTTTCCTACCTGTCACTTTTCCTCCTCTTCGTTCTTCCTCTTCTGTGTCCTCTCCTTCCTTTGCAGTGGAGGCGGTGGGCGTGGCTTCAGTGCTGTGCGCCGGGATATGACATCAAATCCCGGCGCACAGCATCAGTTGCCGCGCACATCGAAAGGGAGCAGGATCGGAGGTCTGCATTAACAGACCTCCAGCTCCCTTGATTTTTTTAAAGACGGTTAGAGGGAGATCCTTGATCTCCCGAACTGCGCTTGCTCCTCTAGCGGCTGACATTACTGTCCGTCTCTGGAGGCGTGCCGTGCGCACAACCAGTAGCGGACCGTCGGTACGCTACTGGTTGTGCGCACAATTTTTGTTTGTGTGCGCTCCCTCTGAAAGCTATGTGCGCGCGCACAAGCGCACAGCTTAGAGGGAACACTGCCTCCGACTATGTCTCTATTAAAGACTACTAAGCTATACAGTTTTGAGCATGGACTGATTGGAGGCTAGTTTGGATAGAGAGTCAATAACCCAAAAGTCTTTCAGGATCTGGGCTAGGTTTATTGACAAGCTGTACTGTATAAGCTAACTTTGCAGAGTCTCTGCCTTCTACCCCTTGTTTGCATAACCCCTGAAGACATCACTTTGCCCTAGGCCAAACCACTTACACAACTGGACTCAAGGAATAAATCTCCCCATTCAGACCTTCCCACTTGCTCCAAACAGTGAGACGGAGATAGAGTTCTTTTGGTTTAAACTGCTGAAGGACTGGGTCCAGTGTTTGATATCAACCGCAACGGTCGAATGATATGTATTTGGTACACTATATAAGCAGGCAAGACATAAGTATATTGTTTCTTTTGAAATCTTAGTTTTACCAAAATAAAATGAATACACATTCACACTTTTACATACTATATTAGTGTGAGTAAGATCTTCATTATCATTCCTAAATATAATAATCATAAATCATATTGAAACCTATCTACACTTATTATAGATCCCTTTATATCCAAATCCATGGTTTAATAAATGCATTCCTTAATGCATATGATAGTTGAGGGGTCCCTTAAAATTTTCATGATGCCCTCCTCTCATTAGTTACTGTTCAGTTAAATAATGCACATTATAGCACTCACAAAGTACCTCAGTATGCCATGTTCAGAACAAAATAAAATCTTGGAAAATCACAGTTTTTGCACCAGATCTACAAAGATCACCTAAATGAATGTCTTAAGAAGGTATGTTACATTGTTCTTTTGGAAAGTAAAGCCGTTGAGACTAATAAAATATAGAATCTAAGCCCCAGTGATCTTGAGGTGTAGGAAGTTACCTACATATAGGAAGCCAACAACACTAGAATATTGTGTCTCTACCAACTATATGATTTGTTAACTGAACCATGAAGGCTTTACACATTTCTGTTTACGGGCATCTAGCACCAGGGAGACATGGAGTTGTTTATTTCTAAAGTGCTTTTCAGACAGAGGCAACACACCATTAAAAAATAAACACATTTTAGGTTCTATTTATTGAGCTACTTGAATAGAATACTAGAGTTAGCGAGAGCAGCGCTGCAGTCACACAGATTAAATTGAGATCTGTTTATAGGTAATGGTTATTTTGAATGTCACACGGTATCAAAACCAACACTCTTAGCACAGTGGAAGGGACTTGTATAACTACTATTAAGTACATTGTGCTGGGTGCTCTGTTGGGCAATCATGGTATTAAAACTACTTTACTTTTTATGAAAAAAATAATACAGTATTTGCTCGATTATAAGACGACCCTGATTATAAGACGTCCCCCCAAAATCTAAATATTAATTTAGGGAAAAAACAAAAAGCTTGAATATAAGACGACCCTATAGGAAAAAAGTTTTACTAGTAAATATTAATTCATGTAAACAATATTTTCTCTGAAAAAAACCTCGTCTTATAGTCGAGCAAATACGGTAATAAATAGAATTTCAAAAGCAATTACTATTTGATACACAACTATTATTTAATGTACTCAATGGCTCATCAACTTAAGTCTACACTAAAATGGCTTCTGTAGTATCTAAAAACTCAAAAAATGGTGAATTAATCTTTCCTTAGACGTGTATTGCTATAAACACGTGTATATCTTATATTCAACAAAATATGGTATAAATGTAAGCAATCTAAGTTTTTGTTTCAAATATAACCAGAAAGAAATGCAATCTTACAAAATATCTAATGTTGTTGAAGGAAACTAATGGTAGCCAAAATAAGTTCCATTCTAAAGCATTGGGTATAAAAGAAAGGCAATAAGAAATGCTGCTATTGAGAAAGCACACACAATTTATCAAGTTAAGTATCCTGCCATTAGCAACAGCAGCGTGGGAAGATTCTAAGGAGATCTGACAATATAAATATATCTGATTTCAGTTCCTCTATATTTAACATTGATATTTATAGTCTTTTTGTCTATATTCTGTTACCAACACTGATATATTGGGTGGTCGATAAACCTAGTAAAGTCTACACATTAAAATGCACTACCCAAAAATTACAAGATTAATCCAAACATTCAAATCATATTATGTTGTGTTAAAAATTGAAATTATTACTAAAATTCTATATTTTAAATATATATTTTCTTTTTCCAAGGGTTTTGTCAGATCTTTATTTAAAAAACCTATCACGGTGCAGACTGCTTCATGGAAAAAAAATAAATCCATTGTGTTTATTGTTTCATGAGGACACGAAAGGTACACATTAATAGAACATTTAATAATGCATGACATGGTTGTTAGGGTTGCTAAAGCAATTCTAAATAAGTATCAAAAAGGACAGATACAATATATTAATATAAAACAGATTTTTGTAAAATACACATTGTCCTGTGAGGTAGGTTTAGACAAACATTAACGTGGAAAAGTTTGTGTTCATTGAGCTGGAATTCCACAAATTGAATCCTCAGAAAACCACCACGAAGTCCTCTTGTCTGGAAGAATTCTATATTGCTATCCATTCCCACACCAGATGCACTTCTTTGAATATGATAGTTTATCTTTTGTATTTTTTGCATAGAAAAACAGAGGGATTAATCAGATTCCTATCTGTCTTTTGTTCTGCTGCCTTCATACATGATATTGACCCATAGTCTCCAGGTGAAGCCCTTCTTCCCTGGGTCTCCAGGTAAGTTTCTTCTTTCTCCAGACAGGGCCCACTTTCTCCCCACCCGCTTTACTGCTGCTCTCTGTCCTCTTCCTTCCTACTAAAGGCCTGGTCCCCATATACAGCTTATACATCCTTTTACAAAGTCCAGGTACAATCATTTAGTATTTTGAGTGACTTTCCCTTCTCAAACACCACACCGAGCTGACTGTTTATGGCAACTCTCAGTCATGCTTATCCAATAAATTATGCCATCCATTATTAGGCCCCACTGGCCCTTAGCTGGCATGGCCAGGGGCCCCCTTCATCTGCTCCTTGCTGCATAACCATAATCGCCATGCTATTAATGGCCTGTAGTCAATCAGGCAGAAAGGTATGTATTAAGGAAACACAACTCTCTGCTATCTATTCTAATGAGGGTTTCAATCAACCTGGAAGAGGAGTAGATACCTGCAGGACTATCAAAATTCCAGAGACTTCTTCCAGATTGCTCCACTGTTCCAGAGCTTTGGTTCCATGTGTCCTTGGAGTCCAGTCTCCAGATATACCCTCCTTGCTGTGCTACAGTGTCCCTTTTGTATTAACCGGTATTTGACCTCTTGGATTACCCAGTTTGCCTTTGCCTTTGACCTCTGCTTGACTTTCTCTTCTTCGGTTGATTGCCGCCTGCCTTGGAACGTTCCTGTTTGCATCTATTGCTTGATTCTTATTTTGCACCCTTGTGCTTCCACCTTGTTTATCTAGTGGGTCCTGCTTATTTACTACCTGGTAAGGGTGTCTGACAAGAGATAGCCCCTTCTGCTCAATGCTCCTACTTCAAACATGACATCCATAAACTTTCAAAAGTCAGTGCAGCTATAGGTTCCCAGGCCAGGTATGTTTGAGTTTCATTTATGTTTCCTTTCTTTCTAAAAGAACCCCCACAATATCCTACATAGAAATTATAACACATTGCTGTGATACATGCTTCATTTTTATTACATTACATTTCATTTACATTCAACATTGACTTTACGCAATGCTTAGTAAAATCGAGGCAATGGATTGAAAAGCAGCCCTACTTCTGCTTTTCTTAGAAAAGAGTTCTAGCATCAAGTATTTATAAAGCGTCAGCAGATTCTATCTGTATGGTTATGGTGTGTGTTCTCATATACTAGTTACAAAAAGTAGCCTAAATGTAGCCCATCCCTAATTACATGTTGTACCATTACATTTGAATGTGTTTGGAGATAAAGGGATCTACATTCAGTTGTATATAATATGGTTATTATATTAAAAGAGAATCCTAAAGTTTATTAAAGTAACTTGTGCTAAAGATTTTCCAAAGCCACAGAGCCTCAAACTGTAATAGCTAAAAACTCTACCTAAGGATAAATATATTTTTTAGAAAAAAAATAATCAAAACTACAAAAATAATAACTTTATAGCTCTAGCATCTACTTAATAGTAGCTTTCACACTATTAAGAGGCCTCCCAGGGAAACTGTTTTAAAAGTCAAGGTACATAAACACATCCTATTAAAGAGTTCTCAGTCAATTACAACTAATTGCAATAAAAAAGAACTGTAAACTAGAAAATGCTGTTAGTTGTTAAACAGAAAAAAATCCTTCTCTGATGGCTGAACACGTTTATGGAGTTAACCATTCAAACAGAACCTAATGACTGCCTCTCATACAGCAAATGTGCTGAGCTAAACACATTCCTATGTGTGTGTTTTTTGAGGAGTCATATAATTATACATAGGATTCCTGTTCAATATAAAGAAACAGAACATTTACATGCAGTATTAAAAATAACAAAGTCTAAGACTCAAATACTGTGTTGGCCAAAAAATACCATTAATATCGCCACCAATATGCTGCTGGTAGGGGAAAGGGGGAAATATTTTGTTATAAAAACTAAACATGGCATTTGCAGGACAAAGCCAAAAGAGGCTCTAACTCTCCTCTGAAAATACCCTGACAATGCCACCCTATTCTACGCATGCGGTGGGAGTAATAATTTGCTCGTAAACATTTTGGTGTTTGCCCATGAAAACATGCATTAATGTGATGTATTAATCATAGGATGAAAGGTAAAGTACAGTGAAAAGGAAAGGTGAATGGAAATATGTGAAAAGAAAAGGATAGTTATAGAAAATTACATGGGTAAAAGTGATACAAATAGATAGCAGTAACCAGAGAGCAAAGAAAACAGATAAGTGAAGAGGGAGAAAAGAATAGATGGTAGAGGAGAAGTGAGGAAAAGGAGAATAAAAAAAGAGCAGGACAATGGACCATTCATTGTAACACTAATGAATTTCATCCTAAAATATAATGATCTGTAATAATTTAAGTGAAAATAATCAAACCTCTGCAGATATACCTGTGCCTCAAATCAACATGATGGTAAACTGCAATAATTGTCTCAATGTTCTACAACCAGGGGCCGGCAGGCGCGGAAGACGGTACAAAATTCTTCAAAAAATGCTGATCCGCTTTATACCAGACAACTTGCACAGCAGGGTCACATAATAATCCCAGCTGATCCTCACCTGGCTCCTTTGACTAGTATCGTCAATTTAAGAAGCACATTCACTAAGGCTCAACCCTGTTTTTCACAATCCACTGTCCTGTTCCAAGTGTCTGAGACGTTGATTGGTCTTTCCTGAAGATCTAGTTTGAGTAAAATATATTTTAGCAATAACATTCTTTCCTTTACCTCTAATTTACACACATATACCCATAAGTAATATTTTCATATTTGTTTATTTTACGGTGTGGATCACTTCAAACGTAATACATCCCTATGTGGATACAACTTGTTGTTTAGAGTTCTCGCCAGCTGTCACGATCCTGCTATTTAATAAACAGGGCATGTTATCGTTTGACAAAACAATCGGCAGTTCTTTGTTCCTTGTTATGAGAAAGAAGAACACATGGTATCTAATTTGGTTACTATGGTTTTTGAAGCCTGCGTGTTACCACCAACATTTTGCAGCTCTACAACTCTAATGTCGCTACAAGGACTGTGCGTGCCTAACCGCAAGACAAAACAATTAATTGAGTATTCTATCATCATGTTTTACTATCAAATGGACCTTAAAATGTGTTATGTTGTAAGCTTTGGTTTTTAATGTGAAATTTGGTAAATAGTTTTCTTAGAATATACATTTCAGTGAGAGTAGTTTGATTTCCCCTTAGCCCACATCATTTACTCAGTTAACGTAAGGATGGGAATCCTATCAAGCAATCATTCAACAAAATCTATTAACTCCTAAAAGGCTAAAAGGAGGATTGCTGTAAGCAATTATTTCTAGACATAGTGTGAGAGAGAGTGTGTGAGAGACCGTGAGTGAAGGTGAGTGACAATAAATGATATTTCCGAATGAAAAAAGCTCCCCAAACTTCATCCCAACAGAAAGGGCAAGAAATGAAATGTGTTGTCCGAAAAACAATGGACCAAAATGAAACAAAAAAAATGGAATAATTTTTGGGCAATATGCAAAAGTCTACGGTCTTATACATCAGGCTTTGCATGATGTACAACGTGAATGAAAAAACGAATTTCGCGGTAAAAATACACTCACGGTTAGTCCATGCACGAAAAGTGCATATACAGGCGTGTATGTAGAAAAGTCCACCAATGGTAGAATGTAAAATCGTCCAAATTGATCCTTCGACGCGTTTTGCCAACTTGGCTTCTTCAGGAGAAGTGTGATCAAATGGTAAGACTTACCATTTGATCACAAATTCGGTTTTTACTCAAAGATACTGTTCTATTCTAGTTTGTTTTTATAAATTCAACAAGAAGATTATTAAAGATAGTACCTTACTCCACTCTGATGGGTCTGAATCATCTATTTCACTTGTGAGTGAAACACATCACTTTCACTTTATATTGATCAAACACTCTACACTATATTGTATTGTTTTTTTCCCCTTACATGTATCTGCGCCCCATACATTTTTGGGTTCATCTTTGCATGATGTACCTCTGCTCAGACTCTATGACTTCCTTCCTATTGAATATGATTCCTGGGCATGATACTGTCTGGAGCTTTTATTCTAGAGGAGATCCATTGTAACCGTGTTGCCCCAGGGCCCCATCTGTTCTAGATCCATGTCTGATTTCTGATACATCTATAAAGACACCTCATTCGTACACACATTTCAGGTTTGCAATATTTTCAAAATCATCTTAACATTTATAACTTATAATATTTCCTAATGGAGTCAGCTCTATTATATGTGGTGTAAAAATGAGAAATCCCATTCACCTTGAGAAGCAACAAATCATTTGCAACAGCCCAACCTAAAAACTAAAGTTAGTACACCCCTTCATGTATCATTAATGCCTATATACTGTATATTTAACTTTTTTGTGAGGTTTTATACGCCTAATAATAAGTACTGCATGGTTTTCACCAACATATACATTTCCTACCAGTAACATTTAAATCAAAATAACAATTTTCCAGAACTCAGAATACTTTCTGGTATGCTCTCATTCTATTTTGAATAATGAATAAAAAAAAAAGATTATATGCTTTTTTTTTTTTTTACTTCCTTTTTTTCAAACGCTGCAGAAATATGAAAGTCAAACAATCTGCTCCAGATGGTCTTACAGTTTGACCAAGCTTTTTGATGTTAAGTTTATGACAGCTGAAAAGATTTATGGGGAGTGGTAAAAAAAAAACCTTGCACTTTTAGCGGGAAAAAAATGTGCGGGTGACATAAAGCACCAAAACTGTAAAAATAGGGTAGACATTGTGGTAACCAACCACGCAAAAGAGTTAAAAAAAATAAGCTATGTGGGAGAAATGATGTTAGATAAAGTATTACCATTGTGAGTTTTTGTCTAGAGCACTTAATACAACCACATAAGAATGATTTTGCATACTCTATTTGTCTAGGTGCTAAGAAAAAGTAGTCAGCAACTTTGGAGCTCTTCGGTAACATTTTAATTATTTTACCTAATACAAAATTTACCACCGGCAATTTACCACATTGTAGCAGGACTAGAAATGGGGAAACACAGCAACACAGCTGAACAGTACCTGCAGGACTACAAAGCTCGGTATTACATGAAAAGTGTCTGCAATAAAGAAAGCACTGTATCAAGCGAATGGCACCTGCAGGAATATGTAGTTCTCTATCACCTGTACAGTGTCTACAAGAAAACAGAGCTCCCTACCTTCTGAACCCTGTCAGGGAGAAAACAGAGATCTGTACGATTTATGTTTAAAGAGTTTTTCTGATATCAAGAGATGATAAAAGCTGGACAGCCACCAGATAAAAACGCCATAATGTTTTTGCAGGCTACTCCACTTTTACTTTCATGCACCAGAATCGCTCTTGGGTATAACCTCTGAAAGCTTGATATATAACAAGTACAGAATAATGTGTGTGTATGTATATATACGGTGTGTATACATGTATGTGTGTGTATATACAGTATATATATATATATATGTGTGTGTGCGCGTATGTATATATGCACATTTGATACTGTGTAACCTGAACTATAAAAATAAATTTATAGCATTATTTGTAAGTAAAAGGTATTTATGGCTTGTGTAATGCTCATTTGTGTATGTTAGAAGTTTGTCTCTTAAGACACGAAAATAGTTTGAAATTCTTATTAGATTTTGGGATGCTATGGTAGCCTTAAGCTTCTTTATGAAATGAGAACATTGCGAATCTAAGAAAAAATGCAAACACTATATAAAATGTAGATAATGAAAGAATTACATAAATACCAAACACACCAAGTGTTACATAAATACCAAATACGCCAAGTGTTACATAAATACCAAACACGCCAAGTGTTTGAAGTGATAATGCAATACTCACCTGGCTGGCCATTACACAGTTAAATGATGGAAAAAGCATGCTGAACAGAAATGTTTTTAGGTCGAGAAATTACTTTTGAGAAGGCAGCGGTGACAATTTAATCTGTATTGCTTGTACAGGAGACAACATAAAATGGGGTCGATGCTTTTCCTTTCATCTATTCACAGGAGTGTGACACAGATTCAGCTTTTGTCCAAGAGCTGTTGGATGCCTCATTAAAACAAAAACTAGCTCTGACAAGAAAGTACTGCTCTCTGTATAGGTCACTCCAAAACATAAAAAATAGTTTCTATTTCTATATAATGAGATCATGGCAAGAATACATTTTGTACATCAGAAATGGTGCTTATACCTTATAGGGCAATAACCCAAAAGTTTAAATTCTATAGATATAGAAGAGTGGTTAGTAAGGGCGGATGAGCCATCCACCAGATACACAGGGTTCTCCAAGTATCCTTCAGGAACATGCGTGGTGACCCAGGGATGGAAGAGAAGGACTATTATTTGCAGACTTGGATCTCGCACCTCTCCCTTTTTGTCAAGCTGATACAAGTCAGATACTGGTTTGAAGCTCACATCTGCACACCCAGCTCTGTTATTCAAGTCATCAAGGTTCGAGCAGTTTGGGGTTTAGGATATTTTCAATATGCAGGAAATGGATATGGAAGGGAGACTGTTAATAACTGCCTGTGTACTGAAAACATAAACCAGAATAATAGACTTTTAGCAGTATTGGTATAGATACGCCTCGACGGCCCATTGGACACACCTGGTAAATGCCCTATGGGCGGCTAACCATCAGAGCCACGCACCCACCCGATCTGCCACTCCAAAGGCAGCTTAGGTGCGGCCATGCATATTCAGCCACACTTACACGATCGAGCGGCTGCTGGTCGAGCCACCCCAGTCATCGCCTATCTAACCCTGTTGATCTATCATACTGCCTTGGAGTCCATAAAGGTGGGGGGATGACAAAGGGACATCAAGGGTTGTTGAAAGTAAAAATATATGTGATTGGAGTTGTCAGGATTTGTGTTTGTGTTGTTGCAAACTATGAAAGGGATTCATGCCACAAATGAGAAGACCCGGTTTGTACACAGTATTTCTACATCCCAGCATTCAGGACATGACTTACTGTGGGGGTGACATGCCACTTTCTTCTCTTTGTTAACCAATTAAACATGTTCAATATGTTAGAAACATGTTCAATATGTTAGCTTATGATGCATATGCTGAAGCAGGAAGTGTGTGCGTGTGTGCAGGAAGTGTGTGCCATTGTGTATATGTCTTAGCATATATGTGTGTGTACGGTATGAGCATGCATGTTTTTTGTGTTTGTGAGCATAGATGTGTATGTGTGTGTATGAGCATGGATGTGTATATGTGTGGGCTTGAACATGGATGTGTTTAAGCATGAATGTGTATGTTTACGTGTGTGGGGAAGGCAGTATGTATGTATGTATGTATGTGTGCCAGTGTGCATGTGAGTTAGGGCCAATGGAGGGTGCCAACTATAGGAGCCGGGAGGCTAGGTCCCAGAAAAGCAGACAAAGTGGATGAAGAAAGAAGTCAAAAGAACAAGGAGCAAGAGAAGAAACAGAACTGTGGGAAAGGAGAGAGTGAGTGGGAGAGGGAGAGAGCTTGATAGAGTGAATTTATGAGTTGTTTTATTAGCCTAGTTGTGGCGAAGGGCAGCATTTATTAGTTGTTTAACTAGCATGTTGTGGTGGTAGTGGGGCAGTAGTTCATCATCGGGCCCAGACAGCACAATGTCTTGGGCCAGCCCTGTCTACAGAAATCAGTATTACATGACATAAAAAAGTTGGGAACCAGATCTAAAATTATAGACAACCGGGCTACTGGAATTTTTTCAAGGCCTGATATTTTTTCTGATGGTTTTCTGTGAACATTTTTCTAGTGGTGACAATGACAGCCTTACTGGCATAGTGTTATCTTTAAATAGTGTACGGTATAGCTTATGCTTGCTATCATAGGGTAAAATATGGGTAGGGAAACCATTCGAGGAACAGCTATTACTCATTAATTGACTAGTGAAGATACTTTAAAAAGGTCAGGATGTTTTAGGCAGATTATATTCTATATATAACTTTCTGGCTGGCTATATATTTCTGTCCCTCAATGGCCTTAAGTTTTGATTTTCCAGCCATTGAAATTTACAGCTGTTTTAGAATGTAATGCTTGGCTATAAAGAAGATGGAAAAATCTCACAACAAGAGACAAATTTCAAAAGAGGTACTGTGTTGGGAAAAAATGAATAAAAGTGATATATCCATTAGTTTGCCAAAGAATTATGCAATGGTTGCTTAACCTTCTCTCAAGGTTAAAAAATAGGAGGAAATGTGCTAGTTAAGAATAAAACACTACACACACTAACTATTTAGCATATCCTACAGATCTCGAGGGAATTTATGGTCAGTTTCACTTCTCATCTACAATAAAGAAAATTCCACCCATATCTGCACAGTAAAACAAATTATTCTATAACCAAATGGGTATCTCTGAGACTAAACCATAACCAAATCCAAGACTAAAAAAAAACACCTTGTTATTATTAGATTTAATTAATGCAGTGTCATTCAAATATATATGACAGCCCATTATATATTTATAAGAGCAGGGTGGTTTTTGTAACAGACTAGATGCCAGCAGGATCCAGTCTAGGATTTGTATAAAGCCTACTTCAAGTACAGGTGATGGGCATTTAAATTTCCATGGAAAGATTCAGAGAGACTATTCAGAGGAGAAGAAATTACTGTGTGCTCCCAGAGCAAGGAGAGGTCCTGAGATTATCTGTCTGGACCTGGGGGTTTTATCTGGGGGAGGTTTTCGAGAGTCAGGCTTAGCTGGGACTGGCTGGGAGGTCTAGTTAGTGGGTGTTTAGGCTGGTCAGCCTGTGGGCCAGCATAGTATAGCACGAGAGAGTGCTCCTATTGGGAGCTAGAGTTTTTTTATGATTTTGTTTTCAGATGTTGCATTTGTGAACTTGTAATTAAAACAAACAGTTTGCTGCAATTTGTTCCTGGGCTGTATTGTCCTAGAGGACTGTGCTTAAGATCCCTAAAAGTGACATTTATGGCCCTCATCTAACAGGGCCTTGTCACAATATCGGAGGCACAGCAAAGGCACTTCATGAAAATTGTCTACCATGTTCATTAGTGGAGTTTACAATGAAAATCTACTGTTGTTCTAGGCCGGATGTTCCTGGGTGCCACCTGCTTTATTTTACGAGACATAAGCCTGTATTGCTGGGCGGTGTTCACAATAACTCCATAGTTCCCCTGTAAAGCTGCTATTGCAGACATCATAGAAAGAGGCACCAATGTGACTGCAAGATGGCAGCTAACACATACAGCACGAGAGAAATTAAATAATCCATACGTAATATTTTCTCATTACCCATTCTGCTGCAAGAAGAGCCTGGTTGGCCCTGTATAATGTATAGTTAAATCAGCAAGATTTCTTAAACATCTCATCCCTCATTGAATTATGCATTATACAGGGCCAGCCCTTCCTGTGGGAGAAATCTGCTACTGTTTGTCCTTTATAACAATAGTGAAGTTGCGGAAGAAAAGCCTATATTGTATCTACCAACACTGGATGGGACAGATTCTATAAACCTGCTATATTAAATTGCACTGTCTATTGTGTTGGTTTATTGTTAATTTGTACAAATTTTGTTTGCTTTCACTCCGCTGACTCTTTTTCATAATTATCATACAACAGTTCCTTCTTCCTCCCGGTAGGGACTGGTGTTTGGCCATGCCAACTCCCTTGCCTACTCCCGGCCAACCAAAGGCTGTCTTTGTGTATCCATTGAAAAAAAACAGAGTATTGGAATAAAAAAACTAATACACTTAGGTACGCATTTATTTAAAATGAAAGGCCGATGCTTTGTTATTGTTTTTTTTTATATTAAATTCAAGCACTGAATAACCATATGGATTTCACATTTATCAGTTGGGTGACTTATCTAGGAGCTGTCGCTAGTATTTTTCTACCAAATACATCTAAATATACTTTATAAAAGCTGCGTCCAAGAGCATTATTTTCAAAACACATGGGGGTAATGGAATGCGTTATAATAGAAATAAACTCATCAACAAGCTGTCACCAAGTACTGTAAGAAAAATAATTTAAAGGCACAGCTTAACATGTCTAGCCCAGTAGCAGAACATAATGAGGCTTTATCCCTGTTTCAAGTTTGGTCTAAAATTCATTGTCAGATTGTAGAGTACTATTTTTTATTAGCTTGGAAAGACCATAAATCATTTTTTACCCTGTAAATTCTTATGAATACCCGCTTTTGTGATTTATAATTCATCCCTGTAACTTTAGAAATATGCTTGCATTCTTTCATCTATGAGACTGGACCAAAATATTCTGCCAACACAGCTGTTATGGACTGCCGCTCCCATCAGGCTCAGTCAAATCTGAATGGACTGTTTACAACAGTATATCTTAATATATATATTATATAGCGTACATTATAATAGTGTACTATTGTATATTATAGTACAACATATTAGGATATACTGTATATACATATATATTCTAATATATATATAAATAAAAACTTTTAAATAAAACTTTTTTAAATAATATTATTTAATTGCTTAATTTGCTAGCAATATTTGACTTTTAACGTTGACTGCCCTGACATGTTTTTTACAATTGAGATTATGTTATTTATTTAGCAAATATTTTAATAGGAAAAATACAGTGGACGTTTTCTTATTTTCAATTGTGCCCCAGACAGTATTTATAATTACAACAATATTGTTACAAGGTGACATATGTAAAGCAATTATATACAAAGAAATTAGTAAAACTGAACGTTAATTATTGCAGTGGCATTTAGGTGTTACATGGCCTGAAACTGGAGTCAGAATTACAAGATTCTGCATAATCCTGCCCACAGAGTAAAGGCATTTGCAGCCTAGCTCACATTGGATCACTTTTATGTCAATACCTAAGAAACCGGTGTGCAGAAGCACAAATGCTGCCACTGATTGGGAGGGGTGCGCAAGTAAATTGATCAAGACAGCTGAGTGTGGTGTGTGTAGGGGTTGTGGAGTACAATATGTATGTAGCTTGGGCTGAGAGTGTTATGTGTGTGAGTACAAGGATGGGCTGGCCTGGGAAGCTTAGTGGCAATTACCTCCAGGGCCAATCCATATTCTTCAAATAGGCCCAGACAGAATTGAGCAAGCATGCGCTGGGAGGCAGCAGCTCAATGGTTTGTTTGAGTTTGTATCAGCTTGGCCGATTGTACCTCAGTGGGTCCTTCTAATGAAATGGTCCCATTTTGGTGAACCTCCCCGGTTTGAAAACCTGGGGAATGGAATCCTGCCCTGTAAAGAATATTGAATGTTAGGCATTGTGATAAAAATACCTTTTTAGGGAATGTAAACAGAAACATGATTTAAGGTTTGCTGGAAGGTTTATTCTACCTTTGGGGATCTCTGTAAGAGAAAGCATCTCAACCTGCACATTAAAAAATGTTTGCGCTTTTTACATATTTACATATTACATATTTTTTATATAATATGTTTTCATGAAGCTGCAAATAAGCTATCTGTCTTTGTGTTCTAAGCCCAATCTACCAAACACCCTGACTCCTTACCATACTGGATGTAGTAAATAACAGAACACCTCAGCGACCTGAGCTTTGACTAATGAAAGTCTATGAAGGATCGGACTTCATTAACATTGCCATAAACATATCAGCCTAGTGTATGCTTTGAGCAGGGAATATCATATAAACAAGGATGGCAGCTTCAAGGTCCAATTTTATTTGAACAAAAATAGATACAACCATGGGACGATTTTTCCATCCCAATTAAGAACAAATTATGTTCCTTGACTAAGCATTTGTGTTTGTGCACAGCCTAAAATATTAATAAAGACAATATTCGCCTCATCAAATCCAACAGATTCACCAAGAACATAGGTGGAACGCGCTTCTATGGAATTACACACTAAGAACGTTCAGTAAGACGCATATTGAATACACATTGATGGTGTATGACGGAGAATATGCTAGTTCTGGTCATAATATTACAGAAGGTTGATTCTATAATATCAAACTAAATATCGCCATACCTGGGGACTTTCCAAGGTTGGCTACCCTAAACTCCCTCTTGCTAACAGATAAGTAATTCAGCATTCAGGGCACTGATAGAGAAAGAGAGTGCACATATCGCTTAACCACGGCTCAGCATTTCTTGGCTACTGCAGGTCTAATAAGATCAAATTGAAACATCATGGACATCAGCGCTGTGGCCACCACACCGGATCATTGTAGACGTTGTGTTTCTGTGAGTGATTTTATGTTTACTGATATTTGTTTTCATGTCTGTTTACCTCTCTATTATATGTTATGCTTTCGCTGTTAATTAAATTCATCAATCAATACGGTTACGTTGTAATACATGACATATGATGATTAGACCTATGTCTCAATTATTGGGCTCAAAGTAAACAAAAGGGAAAAGATTGGATAACACAGCATAGTAAATAAGTCTTGTAAGAAATAAGTATACGTAACAAGTTACTCAGTTCAGTTACCCCAGTGATAACACAGGGGTAACATAGTTGCTTCTTTTACATATTACATTTATGGCTGGACTGGTGGTCACAAAGTGGCCCTGGCATTTTTTATGCCCACTGTCATGGAACGACAGATCGAGGGGGTATGAGGCAGTGATGGCCAGCAGCCCACTGAGCATTTGCCTCGTGTGTCAGATGTCCAGTCCGGGCTTGATTCCAGTCCATCTGTTGGCATGAAGGCTTTATTGTTTATTGCCACTCGTATACTTTGTTTTTGCTTCACTGCACATGTGCCGTGTGTTTATTTCAGATATCCATATTACTTAGTAGTTCTTTTGACATATCATTAGTATTCTAAGAAACCATTTTATGGTCTGGAATGTACGTGTGAAAATTTATCAATTTTAAAGTAACGTTAATTCTCTATAAACCTCACTAAATCGCTAATATGTTATTTTTTATTGATTTGAACATAGATCTTTTAAACCTAAAATCCATGATCGCTTTTTCAAATTTAGCCTGGGAGTTGAATCTCAAAGCAAGCATTTTCAATCACCATCAACACCAATTAAGGTTTAGACAGGTCATTGAATTGAACCCTTGGAGTCTAGACAGTGCTCTCCCAGATGGCCATTTTGGCAGCCCTAGTAAAAAAAACAGCCATGCAGAAACCACCAGTTTTACTATAAAATACATCAAAGCAGGCTTTGAACACATAAAAAATGATCAATTATTGAAATCCATATTAATTAAACAAAGCTGCTCCAATTTTGTGTTTAAACTCAATTGTTTTAAATACACCAAGGTATGGTCATGCGTCTTCTGATGGCCATATCTGTAGCTTCCTTTGATGTCTGTCAAGGATGACAAATCCTTTTGGATTGTCACAGGGCCCAGACTCCTAAATGAGAGGCACAGTTAGAACCAGCTCCACTCCCATTTGACCTCCTCAACTCTTGAGAAGCCGAGCCGAGCTAGGTGTCAGGGCCAAATGTTAAAAGTGACAATCCAGTGACAATAAGTGATGTGTCTGCAGCATGTTTATAGATTACATAGAAGAGAGAGCAGAACAAAATTGTAATATGAATATAAGTAGTCCATCCGCATCCCTCTGGTGCTGCTTAAATCCCCAAAAAGATGAAATTCTTATTTGCTGTTACAATTAACACACTAAAGTACTAAAGAAACAGTATATCTTATTTAGCGCAAAAAATCCTGGGTTGGAAAAGGGACCTAAAAATTGAGATCTCCAGAATTTTGCATATACTGTTGTTCCCAAGCTTAGAATTAGTTTAGCTTGACTCCAAGCCCTAGCCGAATAACACTGCTGGTGCCGTGGAAAGCTTTTAGCGCGTACTGTTTCTGATAGCTGAACTATTCCAATCTTTTTGTAGACTCCAGAAGACTCGTGTCATGTTTTATCTGGGGCAATGCGGTTTCTTTCGTTATTTTTGGAAGTTCTTTTTTTACTGAGTGATCGGCATATAAAAAGAAATCACAGCAAAGCAACATCCAAAATTACAACAGGCTATTTTTTCTTACAGAGGTTTAGTAGGGATAAGTAGGAAATAAGAACGTCGAGACACAGGTATGGTGTCATATTTGGGATATTAATCAAGGGGCGAGAAAAGCAAAAGTGAGAGAGCAATGGAAGACAATGCAGACAATTGCAAAAGGGACGAAACAATGGAAAACAATGCAGACAATTGCAAAAGGAAAGGAATAATGGAACACAATGCAGGCTGTAGCACACACTTACTACTTAAATAATTATGTATTCTAACTCAGGCCAAAAGAGATATTTAATATAAAATACTGGGACATGTTTTTGCATATATACACACGATTTTATATGTATTTTTTCAAAAATTCAGTAGCACCGATCTATTATTTAAGGGTGATATGCAATAGCATATGATGGTTGTGAAGAATGTCTTTATAGCATGAAGGGCGAGTTACTATCACATTAAGAATGAGCTTTTGAGAATAGTGTGTTATTTTCTGTTTTAAAACAGTCCTAATTGTTTTAGCTCTGTTATTTGTGGTCAACATACTAGAAAACCATATTATTTATCATGCTGCCTGGTTGTAAGCAGTACAATGGCTCGGTCTTAATCAACTAGGCGTATACTCTTACCAATGAAAGTCTATGGAGAAAAGAAGCAGGACCTCATATGACTTCATTTGCACTGGCTTAAATAGATTAGTATGGTGTTTGAGTAGGGGAAGTCACCACCACTTCACATGACTACTACTACTACTACTACTAATGGTAGCCCACAGGTCTGCAGATAAGGGAAGTTCATTGGATCAAATAAAATAAATCCAAGTATTCTCAAATGCTAAACTAAATAAGTTTATTCAGCACTGTAATATTTAGTTTAGTATTGGAGAATACTTGGTTTTATTTTTTTTATGTGAAGCTTTGGTAACTTCTGTACTTAAACACCACATGAATCTATTTAAGCCAATGCTGATAAGGTCTAATGAAGTCCTGCTTATTTCCACCATAGACTTTCATTGGAAGGATTGTACGCCTGGTTGATTAAGACCGAGTCATCCTTTTGCTTACAACTAGGCAGTATAATAAATAGTGTGTCTTTCTAGTATGTTGGTCCCAGATAACAGAGCTAAAACAATTAGGATTTAAAAACGTAAAAACTTTAGGTTTGAGGGGGAACCTTTTGGGCAAACAGTGTAGGTGACAGGTAGCCCTGCGTGTTAGGGATGGTCATTTCAGACCCAAGAGATATTCTGCATGGACATTAGATAAAAAGGATAGTTATAAAAACATAGTTATACAATGTTTTTCTTTCTTCATTTTTCCTCTTCCTTTATTTTTCAATTGATTCATGGATTGATGCATATTAAGGGAGAAATTTGCCATTCCCGTTGTTTAATGCCGGAAAACCAGGGTGATGTTCTTGTCTCTGTTTCATTGTTTTTTGTGTATCCTTGAAAGCTCAATAAAAAGAAATAAAAAAAAAAACCCTTTGAGAAAGGAAGAAAATTAAGGCTTGGGTTTTAGTAGGCAAGAAGTACATATAGATATAAACCTCAATCAAAGGATGGTCATAGGCAGAATATCATACTCACTTCCATTCTTATTTCTAGTTCTACCACATTCTTGTGATTAATTTCATGTTGAAAGGCAGTGCAATTGAGAATTACAAGAGGTGGGTCTGGTCATTGTTAGTGATGTTGTCCTACAACTTTACCCAGGGGAAGCACGAACCTAGTTACTGTCAGTTATCGTTTTACAGGCAGGTTCAGACTTTAGTACTCTGAGCTCATTGAGCAATGCTCACATGCTTCTTTCAAGGCAGCTTTCACACATGCTGGACACAAGCTCACATTCTTCCTGAAATTATAATGGCACTCATAGTAAATTGCCCCGTAAAGATTATATATATATAGGTAAAAGTGCACACTACCTATTATATAAAATATCTAAAAAATTTCCGTGTAATTAACTGAAAGTTATGTAAAATTTCTAAGATTGCCCAAGAGGAATATTGAGAAATTGACTAAAAATACAATTTTAATACATTTTTTGCCAACTAAAATGTTGATTTTAAAAAGCAAGTTAAGGAAGTTAAGCAAAATGTAGGAAGGAGGAAGTAAACATATTATTGTATTGGAACCTGCTTTCAATTATCTGCATGGCCATTCTGTATATTGTAACAGGATTAAAAATGTGATTTCAGCTCTAGAGTTAAAATACCATTTTAAAGGTACATGTGTGACATTGAGCATCCATGTCCATCAGAAATAAAACTACTTGTAAAAAAGAAATTATATGCATTGTGTACACCCCTCCTATCACACTTCCTTGTCAATGGTGTGGCTGGGTTGCTGCTGTGTTCAATGCCAAAAGTGGAAAATACACACCATAATGGCCAAAAACTCCACATCAGGAGATAGCCAATGAATTGCTGTTTAAATATAACGTGCTTCATTCTTTCTTGTAAATTGTGGATGTTATTTGTACACTGTAATAAAATACCATGATGTAAGTTTCTGGCCCTATGCACACAGCCAAAGTCTGCTGTATGATGGGTAGTAACCCATACCAAGAGGTACCTACTCAAGACAATCACATCAACAAGGTCATCTTGACACAGATGGAACTGGTATAGTCAACACTGTTGAACAGCATCAGTTCTGCTCTCTAACCACTTTCCAAAAATGGCCTATTTTCTAGGATGAAGAACTAGGATTTTCTGGCATAAAGTATGCCACTGAAAATTAAGATATTTTTAACAGTTTTTGTAGTATTCATATCATTATATCAAGAAGAAAGTCAAGTAGACCCACTAGCACATTTTCAAGAAGCATAGTTTAGGTTACAAATTTCCTATCTTACAAAATTCTAGGGATATTTATGTACCCATCTAAACTTTTCCTCTTTTCCCAGTTTGAAAATGGAAATAAAAAGACAGGGTAAAAGCTGGTCCAGAATATGTTGGGAAATTATGGCTCATACACTAAAAAAAAAATAATAAAAAAAAATAAAAAAAAAATATATATATATAGTAATCCAGAGTACAAATGCTGCCCATAGTCATATTACAAAAAAAATGTCTCTACGCCATCAATAAATAACTTTAAATATGTTGAATTAAGCCTCATTAATAGTTTTCTGGGAATGCTTTATTGTCATATGACACAAACAGCAGGCACCGGTAGGTTGTTGCCATAAAACGTTTCCTAAAAGTTTCTGCGTTGTTTTTTTACATGACTAGACTTTCTGGGAAATTAATAAAATTACACTCCGGTAATATTTAAATGCATAAGAGGCTAGCAGCCTCCTATGTGTTAAGGATGTAATGAAAATGTGTATTAATGAGGGCAACAACCATCTAGCACAACATATTGTATATAAGGAACTTGACATCCAGTTATTTTGTGTAATATAAACCAAGCAAACTTGCATGTCTCTAGACTTGCATGTCACTAAAGTGATTTGCTCAATATGATGTATATTACTGTTGCTTGAGAAAGCAAAATATGGTCATCTGAATACGCAGGTCCTCTAAAGGATAGATTTGTCATATAAACAATGCATACTGATGACAAGAATAATATTGCCACTTTCGCAACCTGTCATGCTGGTCTTTTGATAGCTATAAGATCGTGTTTTGAGTACAGTTTGAGTAACATCCGTTACTCCAACCACCACTGTGAAAAGCTTCTAGTGGGAAGGTATGATCCATACCTCCCAACTTATACAGATTCCTCCATTCAGGATGCTGGAAAGCGGAGCTTGGGGGTAGAGTGACACTCAAACTGGCAGAGCTACTGTGCGATCGCACAATTCTGCGCATGAGTGGTATTTATTCTCCAGTGTCCCAAAAGCGGGAAGAGGTAGAGCTCTATGGGACAGCAGTATAGAGTGGCAAAGACGGGATTGAGATAATAAGTGCACGCACTTTCCAATTTATAGAAAATAAAGTTGCACGATTCAATTATGACTGAAATGTTTGAGCACTCTGCACTTTCACAATTAAATTATAAAGAATGTCAACAACAGGTGAATAATATAACAAGTTGACCCTCAGGCAACTACATCAAGTTAGCAATAGAAGTTTCCTAGCTCTGCAGTACACACTTTAATAGGATTTGTAATCAGGGGTCTTTAGTATTTTTTCGTAGAGTATGGAATAGTTTTACACAAACAAAAATAAGGAAGTTGGATTAATCAAAAAGTAAGCCAGTGATCGCAATAAACTCAAGAATATATAAGCCGAAGAGGCGCAAATTTATGATCCAGGCCAAGAGTGTCATGACAAACATGCACATTACTTTTTGTTTTTGAAGAAAATAATCATTATTATTAGTTACTTCAAAATGGATCCCAAGAATGTTGAGGTAGGTTGATAAAGGCAACTTTCAATTAGCCAGTGATGTTATAGGAAATTGAGGACGTTGCGCCAACTTTTTTTTTAAATAATAGAGTAATAGAGCACTCATCTAAAGTGCCTTATGAGCCTTAAGCTATAGTAATAGTTAAGCAATAGTCAACCAACACAAAACTATAAGTTGAAAGACATCTGAAAAAAATACAACAAAGATTTTTTTCCAACACAAAAAGAAACCCATTACTGACAAAAACATGCAACAAGTCTAAATGATCAATTATAATGTTGTCTTGTCTGTCATGGATTTGAGCGGATTGGAGGGTGGTGTCCGCTGCATCACCGGAACCATAACAGTTGCATAAGCGTTCTAACAAAACTACAGTACAACATTCTGACATTTGACGTAAGGGATCAAACGCTGTCTAACATAAAGTCCATGAATGGGATTCCCCTCCCCCCACTCCAGGGCTTGAGGAAACTCCACAACATCTGCAATTTGAATACCTAGCATTTTTTATAGTATTTGTAACCCCTCTCTCTCTCGAAAAAAAAAACAAACCTCTAAAATGTTTCAAAAGAGCTATATAAAAAGACCATCCCCCATCACATTAATGTAAATAGCAATGTGATCTTAAAGGCAACAATGCATCTCATCATGCTTTTCAACCACACACAATCTGACACATGCTTAGAATTTCCAAAACAGATTTTTAGGCAACGTTATTATTATATAATTATGATTATGGAACTTTGAGATTAAAAGCTTATAAAAAAAGGCAATATAATAGATATCGTAGTTAAATATAAATACAAAATCAGCCATAACCAACCAGTAGCCCATTCTATGGAATCTGGAAGTTTTTGGTAAGCCTGGCACAAGCCAATTGCTTTATTTTCCTGGACACTCAACTGATCACATAGTTTAACCCTTACTCAAAGGAATCAATATTCACACTCACCTCACACTCAACGTGGATAAGAAAGCACAGCTTGTAGTTCAAGGAGCAGTTGATTAAAAAGCCTCAAGTTGCAGGAAACACTGTCACACAATGACTTTTCTGTCTTTTTTTTCACTTGATGTACATAGTAACTCTTCTTTCGGAGATCCTGGATTTTTTTTTTTTTTAAAAGCCCAAATTTTGAAACTTGATCTTCTCCAAATACCCTGGTTGATCTTTAAATCCTCCAGAGTTAAAAAAAAAATATATTAAGAAAAAAAAAAAAAAAAAAGAATAGAATAGAATAAAAAATATATACAATATTTATCAGTCCTTGGATTAAAAAAAAAGTGATGGTCCCAAAAAGTTTTGCTCTTTAATTGTGACTGTGATCTATATAATTATTATATATTGGTGTGACAATTATAATGTACAGCTAACTACTTCATTAGCAGAGTTAGTTAAGAGTCTGTGTGAGTGTGTGTGTTAGAGAAGCTACCAAAGACAGCAGCAAGCGGCAGCAGAGGCTCGGAGAGGGGGGAGTGAAAGAGAGAGAGAGAGAGAGAGAGAGACTGGCAGGGAAAAAAAAGATACACATACAGAAACTGAGACACTGAGCCAGTGACCTCCTACAGAAAAAAAGCAATCAACCCGAACTTGTGAATGTATGTGAAAATCACACACACACACTGGCGTATATACATATATAACAAATCAACAGGAAAACAGATTTTCTGTTTTATTAAGCGCTTTAAATAATAGACTTCTATAAAAATTAAAATAACACCTGGGAGTGTTTTAGGGCATGTAAATATATTGTGGAAAAACACAACGTAACGCAGCTAATTAGTGTTTCATTATAGAAAATGTTGCCAGTCTGCCTGTGCTTTTAAAATAGGGGGGTGTTAGGATAAATGAGGGACATGTTATGGGGGAGTGAGTGGATGGATGGATAGATAGATAGATGAACAGTTTTCTCATACTGTAGTTAAAACGGTATCACCATAAATATTTAAGCCAGTCACAGCATTTGTATTTAGTGCACATGCATAAGGCCATTTGGTAAAATACACCAGCAATATTTAATAAGTAATTTGGACTGTGTTCCTGGCCGTAGTCGGACCAGCTTAAACAGAAATAACCGTCGCTTTTGGTAAGCTTTAAGCTTTAAAGACGTATCACCCATTCTTGCTTATACACACACACACCATGTACACAGAGTCGAAATCGCACATAACGACAAACTATTCACATCACGATAGAAGCATCGATGATTCCAAACGCCATATCACATAGTGACCCGCGTGACACACACACTTTCCATGTAGTGCTTTATAGACAAAAATAGGAAAATAATCGGACTTACTGCGTCCTCATAATTGTGAATCAGCAGAAGCGTTTACATTACATTTTGGGAGAAAAAAAAAAAAAGATTTCGTATTTTTCAGCAGTTATTACGTACGACTTCTTTTTTTCTTGAACCTTTACGAGTTAGCACATTTTTTCATAGATCCTGATAGCTTAATGTGAACAGAGAAAAAAAATAGCATATGTATAAAAAAAAACCAAAAAAACAAAGTGAGGATTGTTTTAAAAAGCCAGCATAAGCATATGATGCAACATTGCCCTGGTTACATGTGCTTTCCATCCCCCCATGTCTTGCTGGTGGGAGTGCTGTTTTTTCTGCCTGTAGGGTCACATTGTGGTTGATTGATTCTCCTTTCGCCTTGCTCAGTCATTCAGATTTGGAAAGTAAATAACAAGTTGACATCATTACAGCTCTCTGCATTACTGTGACACATTCCACAGCTACCACACAATGTCTAATAGAAGCGCAGCGAAAACAGAAATAGACGTCAACGCCCTATGATTTTTCCCTGCTTTTTAAGACTGGACAGTGTATTTTCTTAATTTATTTTTTCCTTTAATGGTTATCGGGTCTTGTGTACCACAATGAATCCGTGTAGTTTTGTTCATAATTTAGACCTTTTTTTTTACGATCTGGTGGCCTGGTCTAAATAACCTAAACATACATAACAGTTTCAGTAATAGATAACAACGGGGTGCCATACCGTGGTATGAGAGGCACCTGTTTTTGAAGATATGGTTTGTTTTCGCCACAATATGTTTTTTACATTTGAATACACATAATCTACCACCTAGTCTTGTTTTACAGATTTGTCATCCCTGATATTCACCCATAAGGTCATGTCTTTAACTTAGAGGTGAATAGAAACTCTGCTTAAATTCTGCACAAATGTAAGCCGTCCATCTAGGTATTTTGTGCCTTCTCATTAGTCTCCTGTAACAGACAGTTGCCTCTTTTTGATGGCCAACTAATATATTTAAACGTTGTGTGACAATTTCCTGTGCTCCCTGTTAGCAACGACCATATTTCTTTCTCTTGTATGTATAGTTTTTAGAGTATGGTACTAAGCAGGTGGCAGACCTTGTTTCTGCCACTCAGTTCCTATACCTGGTTGTGCACCTTAATCTTTTTGGGGACAACGCTTATAATAACTTTCTGGCACTAACTCCTAATTGCTGGCTCTATAAGTACTTTGGAGTCCCAGCATTTTCATCTTAAAAATACTATAAGAACATGCTGGTTTGAACAATGGCTAATGTGTTTAATGTGCCTGTCTACCATTGTTGTGGTCAAACTGAGACACGTGACAGAATACCAAGCTGTATACATCAGTAGGATCATATCTCATAGCAGCTGCTTCAAGATCACCCTAAGATAACCCACAAGTGGGATTGGTGTGATGATACACCCAGCAAGCATTGTGTTGATAAACATACCATATAGAGGGGTGAGGGCATAGCTAGAGACCTTCCTTCATCTTAAGAACACTCCAGAGGTTAATCGCAAAACAATTTGGCAGGCACATAAACCATATATATTTTGCAAGATAAAAGCTAGGAACAAAGAGTAACCACAGAACAAATCTTTATCCTAACGAGTAGACTAGACTCCCTCGAAAAACGCCATATCTGAATCGGTGATCCGCAAGATCATTCAACAAAGAGGGGAAGTATACTCTCTTATGTATAAGGACATTTTACACACCATAAACCAAACTAATCAAGTCGTATTTGAGAAGGCCAATAAGCCTGACTCTATGCTGACCCACACACTGAGAGATCAATGTTAAAAAACAAAATATCTTCAATATAGTCAACACGATATGAATATCTTGGACCTCTCCAACGGACACAGCAGAACAGTTCTCCAACTTTTATACAAAAAAAATATATGACCGTCAGAAGGTCCCAATTAATGACATAGATGCATCCCCCGTTACCGAAGAGCAGTTGATGGAAGCCACCTAAATGCTAAAAATTCTAAAGCTTAGGGGCCCAGGTGGCTAGAATAGTCATATGGAGGAAAAAGACCATTGTGGCAGCTACAGACCGATCTCTGTAGCTCGATATTGAGAGGTACATTGCTGATCCATCAAAATGTTTGCTATTGGAGTCAAACCAAGTGACTTTCTTTGTACTATTTATCGATGCTTGTATCAAAAAACTACAATCTATTTATCTGTACAATTATGACATGTGTATTCTGAAAATGCTTTAATAAAAAAAGATTAAAATCAAATTTCAAAAATAATAAATCTGGAGCAAGGTGGCCCCATCACATAATGAAATCATGAAATAATAATAATGTTCCTGGTTGGTATAGTGATACGATCACTTTTCATACCTTATCTGTTGTGGTAAGCATTACATACTGTTCTCATACCCACCATTTACTGCAGTTATGTATTTTTTAGAAGTTGCAACCCTGGCCTAGGTCCTGTAATCTATTCCAGTCCTGTTTCATTAGCAATTTTGAGCAGGGATCCTTGATACAACATTACCTTAAACAAGAAAGATATACTATGGAAGTCTGCATAGACCGATGTAGTACACCTGGGCCAGTTTCAAGGTAGATGATGTCCCTAAATGGCCCATTAGCAGCTGTTGCATACTTTGGAGCCCAATCACCCCATAGAGTTATCAGCCTTTAATAAAGAGGCCCAGAGACCACCATACCAGGATCTGCCGTCCTATGACTAATCCTAGGTGAGAAAATGGCCACTGATCCACAGCACTTTTTTCTTTAGGGCTTATAAACATTTTTACAGTATCTATGAAGTGTGGGATGACTGAATAATCAAGATTTTACAAGTGACTGAGTAATAGTGTGCTATACTATACACAAGATCCTTGTAAGCTGATCTTGGGATAAACATTCCAACTGTGCTTTGCCCAGTGGACAAGAGTGGTAGTCCGCATTCTGTATAAAATACTGCCAATGCCCCGGGCCAGAGTTTGCAGGAAATTAACCACAATCTATTGGTTCCCTGACAAATTGTTCAACTCATGTAGGTAGCTAACTGTCTTTAAACAGACAAGCTTCAGGCATCTTGTTCTATTGATAAACACCTGGATGTATCTACATATGCTTTTTTTTTGTTCTTTTGGCTTTATAAATGATAGAATGTCAAGTAAGCCTAAAAGCTAGTGTTAACCTTAATGGAACTGTTATTTTCCTAAATCATATGTTTACATTGAGTACACCCAAAAACATTTTGTAATGTGTTAACAAATTAAAAAAAAAATGTTTTGAAGAAAACATCACATTTTCCTCAAGATATTCTTTCTTTGTGTTAAAGTATTACTTCTATTTGATAGACAACATTTGCATCTGGTGTACTGGTAAGGGTGGGGGAGGAAACATAAGGAGTTCTGCAAAAAGGGTTGTCTTGCATAATCCATAACGGAAAATATAACTATGTATAACATACTGCCTACTATGTATACTATAGGGATAGAAAGGTCCGGCCAAGTAGCCCTCCACCTCTACTGTAATTAACCCAAACACTAACATACACAGACCAACACACACTTAGTGTTGCACAAACACTCACTCTAACACCCACGCTTACTGTAACAGACAAACATGGAAGTACTACGTTTCTCCAGGACAAACAGCAATGGGTTGAATAGGGAAGGGGCATGGTGCTATATACTTTGTTTAACTTTTGTGTTGGTGGCAGCGCAGGTATTTTTTAATTTTGCATTGCTACTGGGAAGTGCACATAATGTATTTAGGAACTTTTTGCTACCATTTTATTTTTTGTATTTTTATTTACATTTTCCAAGTGGGAGAAATTATGTTTTTCCTACTTCTCACTCTGGTATACCTACCTGTGGCTTATTCAGAGATCAGGAAGCAGGGCTCTGCAGTGTGAAGGGTGATCTTCTCCCCAAGGGACTGTTGCTATGGGCCCCTCAGATAAGCCAGGGTCCAAGGCAGTTGCCTTTTTGCCCCATGTTTAAAACATCACTGAATATACACATAAACATTTTATTTAATTCAAGAGATGCTCTGTATATCTGTCTTCCCTAAGATATTTTAGCATACCTGCTAAGAGAGCTACTCCATAGTAGCATGTAAAATCAGGAATTACCCTCTTAACATCTGAATCAAGAAGGCAAATAGAGTATTTTGACTCATACAATGACTGTTCATGAAGAACATGATTCACAAATTGGGACAAGAAACTGCAATAAAGTTTATGAAACTTCAAAGCAGCTTGACATTTGAGTGCATTCAGTAAGGGTCATAGAGAGGACATCGGGGAAGGGTCAATTAAAGCATGCAAAGTAGGAATCACCAGAAATAAAATTAAAAAAAATCACTCCAAAAATGGGTTTAGCTTGATTTAACAAAATGTATTCCTCCTTGATATTTTTGAAATGCTAGAGTCTCCTGATATTCATTGATGAAATCAGTAAAGCTGCCCAAGACAGCCATCACCACTTTTTGTTTTAACAGAACGCAGATTCTGAAGAGTTAAAATTTGTATAAAATTTGTAATATCCTGAGTCACATTTAAATGTGGATGTTACATTGAAGAAATTGTCCAGAAACCAAACCTAAGGATGAATCTGCACAGACCCTCCATTAACAGACACAATGAAAAGAATAACTGCACCTCAGTTGGTAACCACTTCACCCAGAAGAACCGTTCCATTGTGAACCTCAAAAATGTATTGATTGAGAACTTCAAGAAAACACAAGAGAGGAAAAACTTTTGAAATAAGATGATTGATTAACCATTTCAGCACCAAAGACACTGGGTTAAAAAATAATATATGATTCCTATCACACTACCAGAACTGCATGTGGCATTTCTTTTATTCATGTTAATGCATCATTCTCATTTTACATGGTTCACTTTGTTTGTTTGTCTAAAGAAATGTGTAGGAGTCTAGATGCCATCATCACTCTCATTCTCTCAATTTCTCCAAATTTTCCAACTGGCTAAACTAATTTATGACCACCTGTAACTGCTATGACCCATACCTTATCAGTCTTCATAGTTCTTCTTAATCCATGCACTGCCCATGCCTTACTTATTTTGTGATTGTTTTTGACTTGATAAAGAGAAGGTTAATACTTATGAAAGTTTGTCCTTAAAATGGAATTTAACTACTGTGATCAATACCTAATGTGTTTATAGTACTTCTTAACCCATGTACTACTACTGCCTATGCCTTATTATTTCACACTGCAATACTCATTTATTTTATTTCAATTTTCTCTAATTTAGTTGTGTATAATGCTGCATTATGCACCCACATGCTCATCATCTTTTCTTTCTCCTTTATTTTCTATGCCAAGCTTGCATCCACCTACCTTAACATGAAAATCTGTACTTCTCTTGGAGGTGAGATACGGTAGGTATGCAATCTTACATAAATTACATTTAAAAAGAAGCAGCTAGGAACAATTAATTAAAAGTATAATGGCCAATTCGTTAATTTCCTCTTTGTATAGTAGAAATTATCACACATGGGATGGATTAACATACAGTATCTCCATACCTGGGAACTCTCTAGGTCTGACCTGCAGTCTCAGGGTGACGCTCTGCTTCCCCAGGTGTCCAGGTCAGTTTCTTCTTCTCCAGTATATAAAGCAATGTTTGGCTACCTTGCACTCCCCTCCTACTCTCAACCCACAAAAGGCTGACTGGTGCTAATCCTTTACATTACATTTATGTTTATGGCACCAGCAGAATCCCCTAAACATAGCTAGCCCCATCCTTATGCATGGCTATTCATGCCCTTTAACAAAAGAACACTACCAGGAAGGGTGAGAGCTCCAGGTAGACTACTCTGGGAGGTTCCAGGCATGAAGATCTACTTTAACCCCTTGATGACAATTGCCGGTCCGGGCACGTCATGGAAAAACATGTCGTTAACGACAAATGACGTGCCAGGACCGTCATTTGTTAAAACGGGTAAAAAAAATCGATCCGTGATCGATTTTTTTACCCAAACGGCGTTGCTGTAATGCCTCGACCTCGAGGCATTCAGCAACGCCACGATCGGCATCAGGGGCCATGTCTGGCCCCTCCCCGGGGCGTCAACATCCGCCATACAATGTATGGCGGCGGACGCCCGTTTTAAAAGTGTTTAGGAGGCGATCAACGATCACCTCCTAAACTTAAATGGTGTCGCTGGAATGCCTCGATCAGGAGGCATCCAGCGACACCAAACACTTACCTTAGGATGGACTGTGACCGCTCCGGAGAGCGGTCACAGCCGCAGCTGCCGGTGATCTTCGCCATCAGCAAGATGGTGGCGGCCCGGGAAAAAAAACAATAAAGACGAAAAAGTTTGCTAGAGGGTCTCCAGACCCTCTAGAGAACTCTGGCTCCACTTGCAGGTTGAATACAGGTACTGCATTCAACCATGCAAGTCAATGGAGCCCAGCTTTCTAATCACAGTGTGATTAGTAAAAATAAATTAAAAAATAAAATTAATAATAATTAGAAAAAAATAGTAAAAAAAACAGTACAATGTAAAAATAATTTCCCTCTGATGTCACTATCAGGGGAACCTTCAAGTTGAAAAAAAATGTTAAAAATGTTTTAAAAAAGGCAAAAAAAAATTAAAATATATATATAAAAAATATATTTTGTGAGCAAGTCCTAAAATTAGCACATTAGCTTAAAACAATTCTCGCATGGAAAGAGTTAAAATACTGGCATATTAATTGCCCATGGGGTGTCTACTTTTAAAAAATGTATGATTTGATGGGGTAAATTGAATTGGCCGGATTCAACAATGTCCCAATTAACACGGGGGGGAAGGATGGCCACACATCTAATTTCCAATTAGAAAAATGCACACGTACCAAATGTGGCCTTTTAGTTCCCCCACAAAATGACAAACCCATGCATGTGGGGTATCACTGTACTCAGGAGATGTTGCTGAACACATATTGGGGTGTCGTGTGACAGCGGCATATACCAGGAGCTGTAAATTCATACATAAAGTAGGTGTGTGTGGGAAAAATACACACAAACTTTGAAAAAATGCTGGTGGTAAAATGTGTGCATGCAAAGAGTTAAAATACCAGCATTTAAAATACCCTATGGTGTCTAGTTTTCAAAAATATATGGTTTTGTTGGGCACACTGAAATGGCCCGGCTCAAAGATGTACCAAATAGGGCATGGGCAGTGGATCCCCAAATGCCAAAGTTCAACATTGAAAAATGTGCATGCCCCAAATGTGGCCCTTTTGCCCCCAAACAGCCAGGCAAAATCATTCATGTGGGGTATCACTGCGCTAAACACATATTGTGGTGTTTTATGATAGTGACATATACCAGAACCTGTTTATTCATACCTAAAGTAAAATGTGTGTGAAAAAACAAATGCAAAAAAAATTACTACCATAAAGTTTGACAAAGGTTGATGGTAGAATTAGTGCTTGGAAAGGGTTAAAATACTAGCATTGGGAATACCCTGGGCTGTCTAGTTTTCAAAAATATATGACTTGATGGGGTAAATTGCATTGGCCGGCTTCAAAGATACCCGAAATGGCACATGGGGGGAAGAATTACCAGATTTGGAAAAAATGGCTTTGAAATAGGAAAACGCTACCTGTACTTTTTGCCCCATAATGTGTAGAAAAAAGCAAAAAAACATAAAAACATTGGGACAAATAGTAGAATCTATTTAGCAGGTTTTTTCATTACCTTTTATAGATGAGTAAAAGATTTTTCAACTAAAAGTTAGAAACAGTCATTTTTTTCAAAATTTTTCACCATATTTTATACTTTTTTTAATAGTAAATAATATGATACAATCAAAACAATGTCATCTAAAGAAAGCCCTTCTTGTCCTGAAAAAAACAATAACAGCATTGCTACCTGACACGTTTCTCTGTTCAGCATCTAAATAAGCCTGAAGATGAAATGTGTTGAGTTAGTGACACAGTTGAAGTTTTAGCCCAATTTTTCGAGTTTAACATTATGTGAGGATTAGCATCATACTTGATACAAATGGCTCGCTTCACTTTTAATTTTTAATTATTTCCTTTTCTTACGAAAGGACTAGGCAGTGCCGTACTATTTGAATTATTAAAAAAGTTTGTTTTTTTAGGTCTCAGTTATGATCTGTTTTGGGGGATCCCGTTATGTAGCTGTTTGCAGCAGTTACTGCTTCTGTGCCTTGTTGGTTTATCATTAATGTGTTATATTATTATGGTGAGAACATATTTGTGTCTCAGTTGTTCGGTGATACGTATTATTTTTCATAACCTAAAACATGAAACATTTTATTATATATATATATAACTCATTATTATGTACCATTATTATTATTATAACAACATTGCTCTTTCTTTTCCTTGAGATTATATTAAATAAATTTTTTATATGAGCATGTTTTTATTCTTTTCCCTATGGTTTTATATATATATATATATATATATATATATATATATATATATAGAGAGAGAGAGAGAGAGAGAGAGAGAGAGAGAGAGAGAGAGAGAGAGAATAATACAATTTCACTTCAATCACAGCATGAATATGGGAAAAAGGTCAAAAGTGCAATGCAAAATATGACTTACAACAAAAGTTTTCTTTGCTGTTGCTTTCCAGCTTAATCATCAATTTTATTAAAAGATACATTTGTCATGGCAGTGGTTTTTTTTTTAACTGTCATAAATTAATATTGTAGGTCATATGTGACTCCCTGAAGGCATATGAATTTGGCTTGAGGCATGTAAGCTAGTCAGAAAATGTGTCAAGTTTGTTCATAATAACTTATTTCCACATTTCTGGTGGATTTATTCAGGGCCTGGTTTTTATTAGGGCCTTTGAAGCAAGATAACAAAAACATGGTATCAATTTACTAAAAGCTGTTTCATATTTAGGAATCTGGGACTCTGGGTGTGTTTGAAATATTATGAAAAATGATAAGACGTTATAACTTTAAGTGGTTTGCACTTGTCTTCAATCAAGTAAGAATCTATCAGTTAAAACAATCTTCATTATAGGTAAAAACGAAACAAAACATAAAACTAGTTCGCTTAGCCACAAGATTGAAGATGACAGTAAAAATTTAAATATTTTCACATAACTGATATTGAAAATAGGCCCCAATGAGGGGTACAGGCAGTGCTAGATTTAAACCCTCTGAGGTCCCTATGGACAAAGCTTAAGGACAAAATCACTCACTTACTTACACTTACTTATAAACAACACTTCTCCACTCATTCTGGCATGTAAGGACTGCAAAGTCATGTATCGTGACCATGCTGAGCACTCTCATCTTGTTATTATACACTGCTACCTGAGAGATTGTTTAGTAAAGCATTTCGTAAAGTTGGGGCCTGTATGCATGTGCCTATTGCTGGGACCTTATTTATTTTGGGTTGGGCTTCTGGACTAGGGTCAGTAATATCGAACAAGGCTTTTGGGCTCCTCAATTGTTTTTCCGTGACTTCCTTCAACTTATTTCCAATAGACTTGGGCACCAGGGGGCTCTTCGTGTTTGTCTTCGTACTCGTCTTCGGAGAAAAAAAACCCTTCGTATTCCGCGAATATTCGCCCGTTCCTGTCTTCTTTTCGGGCAAATATTCGTGGCCATTCTTCGTGCTCGTTTCATCTTCGTTTTATCCCGGCTGCGTAACAGGGGTTAATACGGGGTTAAGAACACATCGGAGCAGCAGCAGCAGATGCGTTCGCGCCGTGAAGGTACGTGTGTGCGACTCTATTGGTCGCCGGAAGGGAGCTGGTCTGGCATCAACAAATGAATTGCAGAACTGCAGAATGCACCTCATTCGTTGATGGCAGGCGAGCCCCTTGCCGAAACGACCAATAAAGTTGCACACACGTACCGAGGTGTACTGTACACAAAATGACCTAGACAAATGCTCCAAGGAACTTGGCCTCCTTTTTATCATACACAGTCACACATCCATAGATGTTTAATAAAAGAATAGGGATTATTTTACATTTTTAAATTGATTTTGGACCACTTGTAATACATGCCTAACATTTGCTACCTATTTATAATGGCATACTTTGCAACAACCCAACTTTTACTGGACAGGACTGGAAAAAAGCAGGACTGTCCACAAAAATGTTGGGTGTGTTGGCAGGTATGCGAATGGAAAAATGTTATTTTTAAGATTATTAGCAGTGCACTGTTTTGGTTAAAGATGTATTATGTCTAAATAATTTAATTTTAATTTTAATGGGTTTATTGAATTTTATTTTAAAGTTATATTTATTATTTACTTTATTATATTTATTTAATGTTGTAGTGCTACCCTACCCAGCTATACCTATGTGCACTAGCATACCTAGTTTAGCTAAATTTGATGGGACAGGAAAAAAGCAGGACTGTCCCTGAAAAAGTTGGGTCTGTTGGCAGCTATGTGGATGGAAAAATGTTATAGGGTGAAGTGTGAGTTATAGCGTTAATGCTAGTGAGTGTAGAAGTGAAGGCCAGGGCAAATAACAGGAGGAAAGGTCCTTGTGATTTGTGAATTGTACATGTGTGTGTTATGTGTGTTATGTCACTGTGTTATATGTGTTATGTGTGTTATGTGTTATGTCACTGTGTTATATGTGTTATTGTGTGTGTTATGTTTGGTAGGTTGTGTATCAGACGGAAAAAAATGAAATGGAAATGGAAAAGGAAATCGAAAAGGCGAATGAGTGGGCAATTGGCGACCCACTCACCTGTTTCACCCCAGGGCAAAGCATCCAAACAACTGTCAGTCCTAGACGTTTGGGAGCGGACTTCCAGAGCTCAGACACTAAGCCCTAGCGTAAGCTGGCTACACCAGCGGAGGTAGCAGGCGTTGCCACACCGCAAACAGATGCAGCCAGGGGCGAGAAACTGCCCTTACCATCAGGGAAATTTTGGGCATTACTCTAGCCAGAAAGGGAACTGGCATCAAAGAGACGCTGGCACCACCACCACCAGCAGCATTGAAAAATGAAAAAGGTGAATGAGTGGGCAATTGGTGACCCGCTCACCTGTTTCACCCCAGAGCAAAGCATCCAAACACTGTCAGTCCTTGGCGTTTGGGAGCTGACTTCCAGAGCTCAGACACTAGGCCCTAGTGTAAGCTGGCTACTCCGGCGGAGGTAGCAGGCGTTGCCACACCATAAAGAGACACAGCCAGGGGGGAGAAACTACCCTTACCATTAGGGACATTTTGGGCATGACTCTAGCCAGAAAGGGAACTGGCATTAAAGAGACGCTGGCACCACCACCAGCAGCAGCAGCAGCAGCAGCAGCAACATTGGGAAAGGCGAATGAGTGGGCAATTGACGACCCACTCACCTGTTTCACCCCAGGGCAAAGCATCAAAGTCTGTCAGTCCATGGCATTTGGGAGCGGACTTCCAGAACTCAGACACTAGGACCTAACGTAAATTGGCTACACCGGCGGAGGTAGCAGACGTTGCCACACCCGAAACACGTGCAACCAGGGGGAGAAACTACCTTAAACATTAGAGAAAAAAAAATTAACTTTCCAAGCTAAGAGCTGGGTAACCCAACTTGGGCAGATTGAATTTAAGAAAGGCAATCTGCTCCATCAGATGAGGTGCTATGCGTGAGCGCTCACTTTGAACAGTGGTTGGCGGACATGATAGAAGCTGCTGCGCAACCCATGAGAGTGCAGGCCACACACTCTTCTTTTCATCCCAGTAGCTAAGAGGATCAACATTAGGTGCAGAAGGAACTTCACAGAGGTAAAGTTTGACCATTTCAGCAGCACTACTCTCCTTTCTGCTGCTAGCTCTGTCAGATGGTCCAACTATACTCCCAAGTGCCTCTTCCCAAAACGCAGCTGCTCCACTCAGCTGTGTTGTTGTGATGCTTGTGGCACTGCTGCTGATGTTGCTGCTAGGAGTAGCAGACCATAATCTCTTCCTCCTCCTGCACCTCTCCCTCCTCGGACAGCATTCACATTTTACGCTGCCAGCCACGCACCTTGTTGACCAATTGCTCCCGGTAGCTACTGAGAACATTGAATTTCAAAGCTAGCTTTCCCTTAATTCTTGGATCGCAAAGGCACGCTAGCATCATTTCGGGACTCTCTTCCATGCCTTTGCGAAGATGTACTTTTAGCAGATCCTTCAGCTTCCTGACTATGGCTGCTACGTCAGGATGTAGAGTGCCACCTTGAACAGGCTCACGGTTTTCAAGGAACACATCCATCTTGCTGCCTAGATGGGAGAACACTGGGATTACCTGGGCCAGACTGGCAGTGTTTGAGCTAAAATTTTCTGTGGCATCCCTGAATGGTTTAAGGACTGCTACTAGCTGGGCGATCACTGTCCAATCCTCCCTATTCAATGGAGATGTAATACCAATATTGTGCTCTGAGGCAAGATTATGGATTGCCCTCTGCTGCTCCAAAATCCTCTCCAGCATGTCTAAGGTGGAGTTCCACCGTGTACTGACATCCTGACGTATGCAGTGTACGGGAAGACCTGACCTTTCTTGCTTTTCCCTCAAAAGTTGGCTAGCCTTAACACTATGGTGAAAGTGCCCAGCGATCTTTCTGCAGAGGGACAGAACTACTGCTGCCACATTAGTTCCTTCTGACATTGCTGCCTTCACTACAAGATGGATGATGTGGGCTGCACAGCGCACACCAACAATATGACCATCTCGCAGCGCTTTAACCATATTGGCACCTCCGTCAGTTACCACAAAACCAACTTCAACATTGGTGCCTGCCTCTGCTCCCACCCAAAGGCTAAACATTTTCCTCATCGCATGCAGAATATTTTGGGAAGTGTGCTTTTCATCCATCACTTCTGCATGGAGAAGGAATGATCAGTAGCCTGCTGCAGAAGCTTCCTTGGGCACACCGGGCTGCCACCAGTGTGCTGTCAAAGAAAGAAAGGCATGCTGCCCACTAGGTGCACTCCACAAATCTATTGTGAAATGAACAGACTGACCAGCAGCCTTGGAAATCTCCTCTTTCACTGCTGCAACACAGGACCGATACAATGAGGGGACAATGTTCCTGCTGAAAGTGGAACGTGACGGAACTGTATATTGTGGAGCCACAGCCGCCATCAATTGTTTGAAAGGCTCCCCTTCGATCATAGAGAAGGATGCCCCTCCAACAGCAATGAACTGACCAATAAGTCGGGTTACTTTATTGGCCTGCTGTTTGGGCATTGACCTTTTGGATTGGAATGCCACAAATTGTTCCAGGGTGGGCTGGACATGCAGTGCTCCAACCTGCCTTGGTCTCTGGCTGCCAGCACTAGCTGCTGCTGCTGCTTTTGGCTCAGAAGCAGCTGTTGGGGTTTTTCCACGGCCACCAGCTATGCTGCCTGCACTAAGTTTTACTTCTGCATCTTTCCCCAATAGCACAGCGTTGTGTTGAGTGCTGAGGTGATGCTTCATGCTAGCACTGGTAAAATGGCCAGACACTTTCCCTCTGCTTATTAGCTTACCACAATGTTTGCACTTTCCATAGCGCCCTTCTTAAACATTTTCAAAGTGCTTCCAAATTGGGGCGCGCATAGCCTTGGAGTGTGCCTTGGGTGCTGCTCCTACTGCTCGGGGTGGATGAACAGAGGCAGAACTAGTGGTGGTGGGACTGGTGGTAACAGTACTGGCCATAGTGGGACTGCTAATTGCTGCTGCTGGTGGTGGTGATGGTGATGATCGTAGCGGATAAGGTGGAGAAGGTGGAGGCTCAGGGGAAAATTGTGCACTAGTCATTTGGACACTGCTCCCTGAGGAATCTGATTCCTGACCACTCATCTCCTCTACTTCCTCTGGCTCATAGTCTAGTTCTTCATTAGATCGAATGGAATTCCTGCTAGGCTGGAGCTAAGACTGATATCGTCGTGAGACTAGTGACTAGTAGTAGTAGTGCGAGCAGGAAGAACAGACTCTGCACATGGCCTCTCAGTCTCAGGCTCCTCTGCTACCTCGCTAGGTGGAGTTCCACTATGTGTAGCCCTCTCTCTGTCTTCACAAAAATATTGTAAGGACTTGGTGGCTTGCTAGAGGTACTAGGAGGACATGGCGTGGCGGTACCGGTGGGAACGGTAGGCGCAGCACTAGTGGTGGTAGAGGCGGTAGAGGTGGGGGTGGTGGTGGTGGTTTTCCCTACAAAGGAATGAGATCGCTTTGGTTTGGGACCCCTCTGAGTCTTGCTGCTAATTTGGCTCTGCTTGGTACCTTGCATGCTGCTCGTGGATGGGGAAGATGCTGCTTGGGGCAAAAGGCACTTCTTTTTACTCACTGGGCTAGTAGAAGTACTAGTTGTGCTACCCTTTAACTTTGAACGTGCTTCTGGTGCTTTAGGCTTTCCGTAAAAAACCATAGAGCTTGTGGGCCTAGCCGCAC
Source organism: Spea hammondii (assembly GCA_029215755.1). NCBI lineage: Eukaryota > Metazoa > Chordata > Amphibia > Anura > Pelobatidae > Spea > Spea hammondii. Next base: position 115,982,944 of record JARDYJ010000002.1, read on the forward strand.
TACTACTGCCTGCTTTTGGTGCCTTTCCTTTACTTGATGATCCTTCAAGCGATGCTTCCCCAAATGATAAGCGAGAGCTTGGCCTACTTGGCTGACTAGACTGACGCAAAGGCTGCATCTTAGAACTGGTGGTGGTGCTGGTGGTGCTGGTGGTGGTGGTGGTGGTGGTAGATGGAGCTTGTCCCTCCTTAGTTCCAAAAGGAGGATCCATTTCAAATTTTGTGTTGTGTGTGTAGTGTAGTGTTTAAAAAATAAAGAATTTGAATTTACACGGGCCTAAGAGCCTATCCTACTACTATGCTAAACCTAAAGCTATATTAGTATTCTAGTCTAACTCTAGGCAGACGCTCTCAAGCCCACTAAGCTAAAGTGAGGTTAAGTTATATATAATATTATATTATTAATAGATTAGAATTACTTATATTTTGGATTATAGATAGAATATAGATAATGAATTAGAAAGAATTACTTATATATATTATAGATTATGAATTAGAATTTATATTATATTATATAATATATTATAGATTAAAAAGATTAAAGATTAGAATTATTTTAGTACTACAGCTAGTAGGTTGAAGCTTTGCTTAGTACAGTTGTTGTCGTCACACAGTCAATTTTTCTTGAAAAGAAATTAGAAATAAAATAAAATGTCAGAGCAAAACAGTTAGCTTCACTGCTTGCTGAAACACACAGCACTTATGCGGCTGCACTCACTAGCCCAACAAGTTCACTTGATGGACTGAGGTGAGCAAAACACTAAGGGTACTTTTTAATAAAATTAAAATAAAATGTAAAATAAATGAGAAAATCTTTGCAAAACAGTTAACGTCACTGCTTGCTGATCAAAAAAGAACACAGCACTTATGTGGCTCCACTCACTCGCCCAACAAGTTCACTTCGCTGATGGACTGAGGTGAGCAAAACAAATGAAATAAAATGAAATATTATTAATTAAGAAAAATTGACTTGGTCTCTTGCTGTTGCTAAAACAAAGCACAAACTATAGAGCTGCAGCACCAGTACTAATAGATTAGCTGAACTATAAGCTAGTAGTAATTATTAATTATATTTTTTATAGCTAATTTAATTAACTACTAAGATAAGAATTATAGAATTATTGATATTAATGATTTTAGATTAGACACTAGTAGATGTCTTGAATGTCTACAGTACACTCTACACTAGTATACTATTACTAACATAACTATAGTATATATAACTGACAAATATATATATAATTTTATAATGTATTCAATTATTAATATTACTGATTTTAGATTAGACACAAGTAGATGTCTTGAATGTCTACAGTACACTCTACACTAGTATACTATTACTAATACTATACTAACTATAATATATATAACTGACAAATATATATATATAATTTTATATGTATTCAATTATTAATAATATATTCTATTAAATTATTTATAAATTCTATTATTTAATTTATTTAAGCAGGACAGGCAGTAGGCACTAGTGCCAGCCCAGGGCAAGGGCACCCCAGTGCCAGTGAGGCACTGAGTGCACTGTCAACTCAACAGCACTACACAGTTGATGACAAATTAAATAAAAAAATTATTAAATTAATCAAATTATTATTCTTAAATATTAATTCAGTAGAACTGAAGTGAGGATGAAGTACACTGTGAGAAATGGCAGGCTAAGGCTTACCAGTCTCACACAGAACAGAACAATCTCTCTGTAACGCTCGGATGCAGCACAGCAGTGTTGCCAAAGCAGTCACAGCGAAAAATGAATGGATCTCTCAGGCAAGCTCTGGTCTTATAAAGGCGCCTTCAGAATTCAAAAAACAGCAGCACAGGCATTGGACGAGACCCTTAGCGTGACGTCACAAGAGTGAGCTGATTGGACAGACGAGGATCAGCTCACTCCTGTTTGAAATTTTGGCGGCTGCGCGGCAAAAACGAAGACGATCACGAAGAATCTTGGTTGTGAGTCTTCGTCTTCTCCTACGTTTTGCCGGCACTGTATTCTCTTCGGCGCTTCTTCGGCACGAACAAAAAAACGGCCTCTTCGTGCTCGTTTCCGTGTTCGCCCGAAGACGAATGCGCAAGTCTAATTTCCAAAGAATTTCATTATGGGCTTGCGTTTTTGTTTGTTTTCTTTTTGTGCAGCTATGTATGGTATGCGTTCTGTTTTAGTTAAAAAGCTGGAAATTATGGCTCAATGATCAAGCAACTTGGGAAACAAAGCCACATCTTATAGAAGATGTGTTAATAGAATGGGTGTTGTTGATTATGGTGTTATTGGTTTTTATTTCCTTAGTGTTAACATTACAGCTTTGCAATTACACGAACCTTCCGAAAGAGAGCCCTCATGAATTTCAAGTGGACCTTCTATTCCAGGTACATTACCTCATATATTGGTGAATAAACACCTAGAGTTTTCACATATCAAGTTGTGTTCGTACGTTATGAGCCTACAAAAATCTTTCTAAATAGGTAGTTTAACACTTAATTTTTACTTACGCAATTTTCCCTTTAAATTAATGTTCTCTTTGTTATCTATGACATAGGATCATATTCAGGAATGCATGCATTAATGTTGTTTTGAAGCTAACTAAGATGTGGTTAAGTGGGAGAGCTGTAATTACATATATATGAAATACTTTTTTTCTGAAATCATAATCTAATTTCCCTTCACAATAGAAATCGCAAGCCAGGACTTGCGGAGAGGGGGGTGGGGTTGCTTAAAAGCCTTTTCTTGGATAAACAAGAAAAATATATGTGGAGGAGGAAGCATAGGATGAAACAATTGTGCCTGAATAATGATTATGGAAATGCTTCATTCATGAAAACCCTATCAGGCTTACAAATAATTAACATATCTGTTGTACTACATATAAATATACAGTATATGCAAGGTGCCACATATGTGCATTTCTTACCTAAAAAAATCATTCATTGTTGCATTATTATTATTGTACGCATGGGAATGACGTATGCAATGTTGATATCATAATCAAACTAAAATAGAACTAAAAAGCCGATGGTGTCTGTTAAACACTCTCAAAATATATTTGAAGGTTAACATACTCTAATAAGGTCTAAAAAAACAAACACATGAAATGTGTTAGCTTAAGCATGTTAACAGGTGAGATCTCGATGACTAGAGAGGGTCCTGAGAGTAATGAGATAAGAATAGCAGTGGCAAAACATCTCCAGCATGGTGAATAAAATGCTTGCTACTCACCAGGGACCCAACGTACACTAGTGTAGAAACAAATTGGTGATATCGCTATTTAAAGTGCCGAGCTGAAAGACTGGAATTAGATTAATGTAAAATGCATGTTTAGCATATAAAAAACATAATACATAAAATTTGATATTAACATCCAATGTAAAATACAGAGTGCATGTTTTGCGTCAAAATTACCTGATGCATTTCGCCCACAGGTGAAAAAATTAAACTGCACAAGCACTATTTAAGAGCCACTTTCTTCACAGAAAAACATGCCTTTCAGGTATATTATTCTGTGAAGAAAGTGGCTATTTAAAAGTTCTGTGGGATCTTCCACTTACACTGTTTTTTCTGTGTAGAAGGATCGTTGACCCGAAGTAAGGAATGTTTTCTGGTTAAATCTCGTGTTCGTGTTCTACACATACGGCACTTGACGTAGATGATATGCAGCCAGCTAACAAAAATGCCAAGTTTTTGTCAGTCAGTGACCCAGTTTAATGCTGGTCTTAACCAGAATGCAGACCACCACTTATTGATAGATGTTTTGTCCTTAATGGGACTCATCAGCATGAGTTTGGTTACTGGCCTTCTGTTTGAGGCTTTGGTTGGTATGTGGGTTACACTCAGGGTCAAGAAAGGAGATGAAACCCCCCTCCACTTAACGTTAAGAAATATTGCCAAACACTAACTTATATTCACCAAGCTCTCTGTTCCAGGGTTTATTGAAAAGATGTCAAGCACAACAGACATGAGATCTTAGGAATCCATGTACAGTATAAATTGGATATAGAGGCATAAAAAATCCCTTGCACTATAGGATTTCTGTAGGAAAAACAAGACTTTAGGCTCGCCTGGTGGATGTAAGTTAGTGTTTTCATCACCTTTCTTGTCCTCCCCATAACATAATTTGAATTAGTAATTTTGAAAGACTGCTACTCTGGAATTTCACTTTGTCAGTATGAAAAATCAGATTCTTTAGATGCCCTCAAACCTTTAGACAGAATTTTACTGCAGTATTGTATCTTTATAATTTACTGCAGTATTGTATTTGTATAATTTTAGGATGAACCAAGTGTTTCTTATTAACATTTTATCTAAGGGCTGAATGCTCTCTTGATAAAATGTTCAATTCCCAATTAATCCCGTGATCTTATTACCGGTATTTATTAATTGGTTATATCTAGACTCTAGATAGAATGGTATGCTTAAAATGTATAAAGGAACAAATCAATAAGGAAAGTATGAATAAAACATACAAAATACAGCAGTTTTGATGTTCCCATGAGATACAATGTCTTCATTGGAGTCGGAGGTCTAAAAGGTTTCCCTGTTTTCTTTACCACTTCAGTTGAAATGAGGAGGTCAGAGACAGGGCGCCCATGTGGTTCAGTAAGGACACGTATGGAAAAATAATCATTTTAGGGCTTCATTTAAATCATTTATGACTTACTAAAATGAATTTTGTATGAAAATATCCATAATAAAAAAAGAGAGCATATAGTCACCCCCATCATAAGACTATAGTAAAATACATTGGAGACGAATAATGCAGTATTTTAAACATAATAAGTAAAAACTTTAAACTAAACAATTTCAAAAACGTTTCATGGTGGAAGAATCAGTACAAGCTATAAGCTATATTATATTTTAATCAAATAAGTTCATATATGTAAAGGTGGTAGTTATCTTGGGTACTACTTATTGAGTATTATTTTCCTTTTTGCAATAGTTTTTTTTTAATCTTAACCATTATTAGATTGAACTTTATTGGAATTAGTCTAAAAATAATTCATTGTCATTGGACTTATATTTCTAGCAATCTTTCATTACTCAGTTGACTATGACTACAAATGTTTGGGTCAATGAAAACAGGTCAGTGTAGTAAGTGTGACTTAAGGTTTGCTTCTAACAATATGCTCTCTTAATGTTCTTTTGCATAGATTTGGCTAAGACATAAGATATTTTTAATCACAGGTTATCACCTCACACAAACCGAGCAACATGATAACACTTTATAAAATTCTGATGCATAATGATTTATAAATAGCCAGCTGCCAAGCTAATACACGAATTTAAGCAACATGAATTATGAGGGATTTCTTATAATGTAATCTACTTTATGGATTTTATAGTTTGCAAATGTTGTTTTTCTTTATTACGAATTCAGCACACTAGGCTTGTTTAAATGAAACAATAATTGGTGCTTAGGCATAAATACTGGGAAAATTCAATTAAGCTGGCTGTCTACTGGGCAGGCAAGGTACAGACAGCATAGATTAAAGGAACAGTTAACTATCCCTGACATCTCCGCTAAAGAGCAATGCGTGTTGAAGTACTTTGTAAAAAAGAAAAAGATAAACAAACACCTACCTTAAGTAGAAGCTGCAACTCTGCCTCTGCCCTCCACCGCCATGGTCTGCCAATCCTTACCACTGATTGGCAGCTTGAAGCAGTCAGTCAGTGGCAGGAACGCATTCTATTTAAAATCACTGGGAGTAATTTTGTGAATGTATTCTCCCAGTAAGTGTATGACGTGCGGTATAGTTAGCGCTCTGGATTTTTCCATTCAATTTCATTTGTATTTAACAATTTTGATTTTCAGAAGCTTTCCTTGAAATAATTAAAGTTGAACAATACTGAAAAAGCAATTATGCAAGTTAGTTCCTTCTCATTTTTAATTAAAGATATTTATTGCATTATTTACAGAAAACCCCTTTAACTAGCCGTAAAATCTTTTTAGCAGTATTGGCCTTGGATAATTGTAAACGCACTGGAGGTCATGATGGATTTTATCAGATCAACACGAGTGCTCATTAAGGATAAAGTTATCACAATGCATGCCACATCTTCTAGACTAATTACTTCTGTATGTTACCGTCTATCCAAAGAGATTAGTTTGTCACAACCAACTGGAAAGAATCTTATAAAAGTGTAATCTTAGTTCTACATCTTGCTTAATGACATTAACAGGAAATTATGTGCCATGCAGGAAGCAAAATGTTCATTAACAATCCAAAGTTAAAATAGACATTCTTTTTTTTATATTTGTTAATTTATGTTTGTTAAATTAAGTGTTTTTATTGCAATATATATGCTTTTTTTTGCTTTACTTATTGAACTCAAGTCTAACCTCAGACTACTTAATAAATCATATGACTTATCCTTTTGCATTGTTTTATGTGTGCTTTATGGAATCTTTATAATAGTTGTAGAGGTACTGTTTTTTTAGTGGATTAGAGTTAGCTAATAATTGGGAACCACTGCCATATGGACCCATGTGACTACAATCTAGAGAAAAGTAATACTGCATAAAATCTTAAATGGAGAACTTCCTTTTTACTATGCAAGACTGAAGTTCAATAAGGATAGCAAAAAACATGAATATCAAATTCCACCCAATAAAGTAAAACTCTAAAATATAATCCAAAAAGTAAATTTTGATAACCCAGGAAAACCCCCAAATGCTTCCAGACTAGAATAACCATTTTGGTTAGAGAAAATTGGCCATATTAGTTTTCAATAAAAAAAAATTTCTTAAATACACAAATTAGGGTTGCTGTGTTCTAGGACATATAAAGACAAAAAACAGAAAAGGAGTTGAAAGGGAATTAGTAATTTTATCATAGTAATCATCAGATGAGATCCTGGCCAAAGAGAAACTGAATAGATTTATTAAAAAAAATCTTGAAATATATACAGGTTGAGTATTCCTTATCTAAAAATCCCTTATCCAAAATTATCCAAAATCCAATGTTTTTCAGATAAGTGAAGTTCATATAAGGGATATTCATGACTAGGGGGGCACTAAAGAGGCGTCTGACCTCATGTAGTCAGTATATTCTTTCACGCATCTTTTTTTGTTTCTCCTTGTTGCCTGCTCCATTGGTCAGTCTTCTGCCCGTGGCCCCAGAGTGCTTCTGGTGTGTTGTTCAGGCTCCCCAGAGGACCAGAAGTGGTCTGGGAAACCCTGAAAAACAGACCGGAGCGAACACAGGTGAGACGACAGAGCCGTTATCCGGAGTTATCCCAAGCATTTCAGATAAGGCATACTTGTACTTGTAACAACAAAGTTAAAGCATGGCATACAATGTGTCCCAAATTACCAGGATAACATCACTGTGAAAAAAAGAAACATTTTGTTTTCTTTTGAGTAACCATAAAATAAATGCCTTGTAATCAATGTTTGTAGGAGGAGAGAGGACATCTAAGTGGTATGTGAACCTATGCATAGCTACCAGATACTCTTTTTAGGAGGCTCCGTCCTTCTTTGTAACCAAATCCCTCTATCCTTTTCCTTACCTGGTGAGTTGGAGTTCAGAAGGTTTGGTGGGTATAAGTGTGTCACATTGTTCTACAGCCATAAACATGACAATAATGTGTATAGAAACAGCAACTAGATATCTCTCTACCTCTCTGACTTCAGGTCTGACTACGGGAAGTGCACCCACTACCTTCCAAGTATTTACATCTGTGGCTAGTGTCCACTATGCCTCTTAAGTATTCTAGGCACCAGGTAAGGTTGAAGTTCGCCAGCTTGGCACGGCCTCCAAAGTCTAACAGGCCCATGGAGCAGTGGCACCCCAGGAATACATGCCCCAGATCATGCCACCCCTAAACTAGAAGAAAAATACAAAGGATGAAAATAATTCTTTAACATTTAAATCATAATAGTATTTCTAGTCTAAGTATTTTTCCTAGTCTATTTATCATGTTTTATGTATTATTAAGTTGCTTAATTGTACCAATCGTTTCCAAGCATAAGGCTGTAAAAATGTTTAAAATATAAAAACCATATGTACTGTCACAAAATATGAGTAATGGCAGAAATACTAGAATAAACGTAACAAGCAACTTTTGAAAAATGAATTGAAACAACCCCCCCAACAGTGTTTGGGAGTATTTAAAACATATACTGTTGTATCACGCATTGGTTATATTTTACTGTGTTATTCCTGTGGTCATGCGGTCATGAATATATTTTGCAGTGACCACAGTGTTGGGGTTTTCTTTTTTGCATAAAAAAGCCAACAATTGTATAAAAATATTGTTTATAAATCTAATGACTGTAAATCTGATGCCAGATGGATAGTTTTTTTTCAGACAGAGCTTCTTTAACAGAAATGTTTAAACTGGGACTCCATGCTGTGAAAGCTTACATCTTATTAACGAGTAATTCAAGGTTTGAATTACACACATGTTCACAAGATTATTAAGATATGTGCAAAATGCTGACCACTTACAGTATTGTATTATGTTAACGGTGCCTGTAAAAGTTCATGCCATCTGGGATTCCAGGAAAGGAATATTCTAAGAACAAATTAAAAATAGCATCGCCAGCTCTCATTCTCGTTTGGAACATGCAGCAAAGCCTTAAAGCAACAGAGCATGTGAGGCAAAGTATAGAAAATAGTGCGTACCAACATACTGAAAAATAATTTAAAAAATAACCTAAAGTTAACATTTATATAAATGCCCATATACACCCACACATACACACACAGATAAAACTATCACAACTATGTCACAATTTCTTGAATGCCATCTTCATACCTGGGAACGTTTTAAATGAGTTAATCCTTTGACTCTTCAAGTTTTATGATTTAACGGTCCATCACAAATATTGTAGCAACTAGATTATGGGGAAAACTAATTGGTTCTAATAATGGTCAAACCATGAGAGGTATTTTATAATAATATTAATAATGTTTTCCACAAACATAACAGCCATTCTTCGTAAAACAAGGTCAACAAGGATTAATCCTCATGATGCATATTGATTCCAGGGGACTAAAATGCTTTCTTTTCCATTTATGAATGTTCAAACATTCTTGATTCGTTTAACCTCTGACCCTTAAATGTTTATTAACCTTGCTTTATTTTCAGATTAGCACCAGAGCCATACTTTATCTTTATACCTGGGTACTTCCCAAGGTAGATTTTCACCTAGGGTTTCACCCAGACTCTTGGTCAAATCTGAAAACATCCCATGTATGCTTACCTTTAAATGTGCTTTTTGACTTAATTATAATCATTTTTTATAAATTAATTATTATTATTATGTAGTCATAAAATGTATATAACGTTTAGATGAGGGTTTGTTGCAGTGGAGCTTGACACATAATATAGTTATTATATGACAGCATTCACTGTGTTCAGAATCTTGTATGTGTGCAGCATTTTGTGATATAGCAATGAGGATTGTTGGCTCATCCATACATTTCTCAGCACAATGTATGGGTAAAAAGTTACCCCCTATGAAGTGACACCTCATACTTTTTTAAGGACCGGCGCACTTTTAGTCTTAATAATCTACATCCAGTGATGTGCTTTGGAAAAGAAAGTATACAGACAAACCTTTGTTGGATTTGTGTATTCGAAAGAGAACTTTCACTCTGAAACCAAGGGAAACATGTAGAACATTAAAAAAAAACTATTGTCTGTCTTATGATGACAAATATAAATGTATTTTTTTCTATTTAATTATACCTTTTTATCCTTTTGTATCCTTTACTGTATGATTCATCGATTGCATAACTGCATCTCCATGACACACACATAAACCTACTTTTTAGATATGCATTACTATTAGAAAAATGATTTTTTTTACAAAACACATTTATTTCGATGGATTGGGGAAGTAGAGGCATTTTTATGAGACACTGCTCTACTTCAAGGATAATGTGTAATCTTCTGTTCCTAGTGGAGAAAGCGATCATCAGTCACTCTGCGGCATTGTCCTTGGGGAATGCTCTGAATCAGGATGAATACTAAAACTCCTAACAAACTGAATATTTTGTTATGGCTTCAAAATTCTTGTTGGCATACACTAGATTAGGATTTCTAAAAAAAACCCAACAAACACGAAAGAAAAACACTAGATTAAGAGCTCACGTTTAAGATATTTAATCTTAGAATGTAATATAGGAAATATTTAGGAAATATCCATATTGATTTTGCTGTTTCTTATTTTCATTGTATTGTATTTGCTCGATTATAAGAGGACCCTGATTTTAAGACACCTCCCCCCAAAATTTTAATATTAATTTAGGGAAAAAACAAAAAGCCTGAATATAAGACTACTCTACAAGAAAAATGTTTTACTAGGAAATATTAATTAATGTAAACTATTTGTTCATATTTAATAAAAACTAAGATTAAGAAAAATGCATTTCTTGTTTTTATTTCCTTTTATTTGCCAACATTGCCCCCCCAGTTATGAACATCTGACCCTGTCTTGCCACTCTGCCCCCCCTAATATGCCACTCTGCCCCCCCAATATATCCACAGACTTGTCTCCATGCTTCAGACTCCCTGGTGTCTAGTGGGGGCATCTGCACAATGCATGTAGACAACCTCTGATGCTACTGGGCACTTCTGTGACTGGGCACCGGAAGGTCATGTGAAGTGCAGGGTAGCAGTGGATGAGATGTTCAATGGATTCCAGAGAGGAGGATCCAGGTCTCCTGCAGCATTGTGGGGGATCTGGATCCTAGTCTTGTAGTCAGACCGATATTTGAGGTCTGATGATAAGACGACCTCGAATATAAGACAAGGGGTATTTTTCAGAGCATGTCTTAAATGCAACCTTGTCTTAAATTCGGGGAAATATGGTATGTTACTGTTCGGAATTCAGACCATACCGACTGAATACCATTAAAAAAAACACCTATTTAAGGTGTTTTATTGAATGGTATTCACTCACTGTGGTCTTGGGTTCCTGCTGTGAGTTCCTGCTTGTTTAGCCCGCCATTACATCAAAGTACCCCAAGTTTGGTGAACCCTATCTAATTTTGCATGGCTATATTGCTTGCCAAGGGGCTGAATCAGTGAGACTCCATTGCATTTAACCCAAAGCCATTTTAAAGCCTTCTCTGGACATATATTTGGAGGATGAACCAAAAGCTGAATTAGACAAAGTATTCAATACATTAGCGGTAATAGAGATTGGGAGATTGGGGCTCATTCTGAAATACCACTGATTGTCATGAAATCATAAAGCAATGAGGCAACAATTATGGCTTTTACACCAAGTAATAGTCAACGTACCAGTAAGCCAGTCATAAAACTGAGTGAACTTGATTTAAACTGTACCTAGCAATTAGAAATGAAAAAACGCTATTAGAATGGTTATCAATTTGCTTTTTTTATTGAGATGGTGTAGAAGAAATAAGACAAAGATCCACCTCAGATTTACTACGTTACTAAAATGTATAAAATATCAAATTCTTTAGTTTAAATATATTTATATTTTACCATCACTCATATTCAAGAGGAATATAAATCATTTAACTTAACCTAGAGACCCCTGCCAATGACCGTAATTTTTTTTTAAAGTGGGTAATAAGAGAAAATAAATGAGACTCCAGGACTTCAGTTCCATTGACTTGAAATGCCAGTCGGAGAGTACTTGACAGTTCCGACGAATTGCAAAATATAGGATGTGGACATCCATTTTTTCATACCCTCCAACCTTCAAAGGTATTTGGGTCCTTAAGAGGAGCATGTGGGTGCCAAGACTTTACAGATTACAATCCACCATATTTTCCAAATTAATCTATTTAATAAATCATAATAAATTGATTAGTTACAGGTAGATTAGTCCAGAGGCACATTTATTATCGCTCTAGTAAATTAATATATGACTGTGATAGATTTGCTTCAGGATCAGATTCCTTGGTACCATTACTAAATACTTTTAGATATTTACCATTTTGAGTATATTTTATTCATGTTATCCCAGTATATTAAGCGGATTTTCTGATTTTCAATTTTTTGCATTTCTGCAATAAGAACTACAGACACCACATTGTAAAGTATTAGGCTTATATTTTATGATTCTTTCCAAATAATATTTAATTATATTTGAGTACATACTAAACCATTTACAGCTTAAATGATTTTCCTTTTTAATTGAAAATGCAAAATAGAAAATATGTATTATTTCTAGAGATATTACTTTGGCATTTGCAATAAAGCTTTGAGTTTCATAAACTTGGCAGAATATTTAATGGTAATTTCGAAGTACATGTGTATTCATGATGGTTATGCATTATGCTAGACTTGATTTATTATTGTTCTATGCTAGGGAACCGAATGTAAGCGTAAGATACACAATTATGTGTTTATGCATTTGAGTGAATGTTTCTTTAGTATTATGTTAATGTTAGCTAAATCAAAAATTATACCTTTGATGACTATTTTAAATAAAACAATTTCTTTGTGTTTTTATGTGTTTTATCATTTGTACATAGTTTCTTTTTTAAATTTGCACCTGAAATTCTGACATTTTTATGAAAGCAATGCAGAAATTATATGATTTAAAGAGGTAACATAAAGAAAATAAATGTAAAAAAAACATTATGAGCTTTCTCTAAAAAGTAGCTTAATATAATGTATCATAAGGTATAATTGTGTCCTATATTTTTCATTGTTTAAAATAAGAATATTTAGGTGGATTTTCCTTTCTGACCATTCTGACCTAGAAAGATGTGGATCGTTTTTCAATATTACCAGAACTGTGAGGCTTCACCTTCTCATGGCATAGCTAATAGGATTTATACATCCATTATAGCAATAAACTAGACTGTGGCATACTCTGAATTGCACCTACTCCCCTAAATTATGCAAATGACATAATTATGACCTAAATCTTGGCCATTAAATATTTAGTTGGAATCTGAAAACTTAACATGGAATAATCACTTATTGCAATTCACTGACACATTTGCTACATAATTCACATAAATCAAATGCAATGTATGCCTCCCTAGAATTAGATATGCAAAATGATAAAAAATTGCACCCATTTCATAATATTTTTTTTTATTTAATGAATTGCCACTTATATTGAGTAAAGCAGAAAAAGTCCCATTTTTGCCTGTACTGATAAATTACACCTTGGCCAGCTTGGACTGGCCATTGGGCAAACTGGGCAACTGCAATGGAACCTCTTGTGTACCTTTATTGCCACACCAGCAGGTTGCTGCATTTAAGATTTTATCAGATGGCCTGATTTTAATCCCTAGTCCATCTCTGTACTTTGGGGTAGATTATACAAATGTTAGCAAACATTAAGAAGAAAACTCAATTTGTTCCTGTTGTAAAACATTCTCTCGCAAGACAGTAATTTCAGTAAAAGGAATAAGAAACAATCAACGCTCCTGTTAAAACAGATCTTTCAATTTTTACCATAACCTATAATTCTGTACTGTAAGGGACCAGGAACCAGACTGGCACAAAACTGCCAATTTGTTGTCTCTGACACTAGCCACCAACCAGATATCTGAATTTAAACTGGGAAAAAAGAGAGATCTACAACAGTTACTGGGAACTTGATAGAGCCATGATAACATATAATAAAAACAATACAATGAAGGCACAAGATATCATATAGAGTCAAGGAGACCCAAAAAACAAACACAAAAAAGAGACTAGGAACTTACCCCAAGGGCAGACACCTGGGAATGGGAGGGAGGGAAATTACCGTATTTGCTCGATTATAAGACGACCCCCCAAAATCTAAATATTAATTTAGAAAAAAAACAAAAAGCCTGAATATAAGACTACCCTATAGGAAAAAAAGTTTTACTAGTAAATATTAATTCATGTAGACAATTTTTTCATATTTAATAAAAGCTATGATTGAGAAAAATATATATTTTTTTATTTCCTTTTATTTGCCAACCTGCCCCCCCAGTTATGCACATCTGCCCCCAGGGTTGCCACTCTGCCCCCAGAAATGCCTTATACCCCCTATATGCCACTCTGTCTCCAGAAATGTCTTATACCCTCCTATATGCCACTCTGCCCCATGATATGCCTTTTAACCCCCTATATGCCACTCTGGCATATAGGGGGTTAAAAGGCATATCATCAAAAACCCTCCCCCACCCCCTTACCTGAACTGCAGATCTCTCACTCTAAGACTTCTGCAGGGGCCCGGCTGTGCGAGAAACTTCTCTGGCCCCGCCCCCAGAGGAAGGAGGGGGAGGCAGAGTTATGTGACACTCTTCTAGCTTCCTGTTCTCCTGCCGCTGGTAGAAAAGAAGCTGTTCGCGACCAAAGTAAGCACCGGTAAGCAGCCTGGCCCCAGCGGAGGTCTGAATAGAAGACGACCTCGATTATAAGACGAGGGGTATTTTTCAGAGCATTTGCTCTGAAAAAAAACTCGTCTTATAATCGAGCAAATACGGTATTCACCTCCTATCTTTATTAAAATTTAGATTATACCTTTACCAAGGCTAAAATAATCTCAAATTTTACCACAAGAGAGGAGGCTTCAGAAATAGCATTTTTAGCGCTCAACCAAGGAGACCGCAGCATGCGCAACCGGACAAAAGTAAATGTGCGAAAGGTAGACACCCGTGACTAGTCTGCTGACCTTAAAACATGTGATAAAGAGGCGCCAAGCGTCACTGGGCCTGTGGCCGCTGCACCCCTTACCGAGAGATAGCAGAGTGGAAAACGTTCAGGGTATGGTAGGATTTCTCCTGAGCGAAGAGATGGGATAAGAAATTAAGAGCTGACTCTATAGGGGCACGGAATGTATCATTCTGCCATTCCAGACACCAAGACACCCAGGATCTCCATGCATAGGTGTATGCCCTCCTGGTGCCTAGGGCAAGGGCATCCCGTAGCAACGCTTGAGCGTCCTCTGAAAGCCGTGGTAGACAGCGGTGTTGCCTGAAAGGCTCCAAGCTACTAAACCCAACCGTTGCTGGAGAACGAGGGTGTGATACCCTCCAGCTGGGTCCTGGAGGAGGTGAGGATATGTTGGGAGAATCAACAGAGTCCCGGCAGACAACTCCAGGAGGCATGGAAACCAAGGCTGAGCCTGCCAGAGGAGAGCACTACCGACACCTGTTGGAGCTGGATCGTGTGAAGAGTTAGTGGGATTAGAGCGAAGGGGGGAAAAGCATACGACCCATCCGGAGGCCAGACCTGCAGAAAGGCGTCCACTGCTGTGTACTTCAGGTCGGGAAACCAACTTAAGAATTTCTCCAGTTGTGGGTTCAGTCTGGAGGCAATTAGGTCTATCATGAATGGTCCCCTCTGGGCATGCAGTTGTTAAAACACCACTCTGTCCAATTTTCAGTCCTGTTCATGCCAGGTTATGTCTGCAGAGATGCAAACGAAAATAGAAGACAGAAGATAAAAGAGAGAAGCAGAGAAGGTAGGGAAACATTAAGAGAGCATGAGAGTGAAGGAGAATGAGATTGTGAGAGAGAGTACAATGGCCCTTAAATTCCAGATGAAAATTCAGAGCTTTTTGCTTTGTTTTCGTTCCCTTCCTTGGGGGTCTGGTCTCGTTTTTGTGGCTTTGTATGAATTTCCCCAAATTCTGTAAATTTGCAATTTGTAAGAATCCAAATTCACAAGTCTAATTAAAAGTCCGCCTCAAGGGATACCATGGTTAACATCTTGATTTGCTTGTTTCAGGACTGTAACAATTATTCCTCTCTACTAAAATTATCATTATTTTTTTGCCATACTTGCTAATTGTTGTTGGTTCAGCACAGCCATTTTAAGAATGGAGCATGAGGAGCTAATGCTGGCTTTGCACATCAAGACACAGACCTCAGGTTCCATGAAGTAAATCTAAACGAAATTTCTCCAAAACAATTACACGTGAGCTACAAGCTGTAGCTATTTTTAATAAATTAATTCAATTATGATAAAAGCTGTGACAGAGACATTTCCCCATTGTGTACTGCCCCATTAGAGTGTCTATGTGCACATGACTGATATGCATTTGTAGATGATGAATGGTTGTATTTGTAGATGATGAATAGTTCTTCAGTAAGGAAAAATTTTTGCAAGCATTGATTTCTGCATTGATAGGAGCCTTTAAAGATGATGACCTAGATCTTTGTTTCTTTAATTCGTCATGGAAAATATTACTGAACCCATCAATATTTCAGTAGTTAACCTAGTTAGTGACTGATAGGACAGCTACAGTAAGAAAATGAGGATTACACAAAAAATTGCTATTAATTACCAAAATTATGTAAAATTAATGTTGTATAAATATGTATTAAATACACCAGAGTTCAGTAAAACGACTCTTAAAATAAAAATGTATTTATATTTCACAATTTGTAATGTTTAATCAACGAACAAATTTATCATACTTTAAATTCACAAGGTTCTAAATGATTCCATTAAATCTTTTACTTTAATTTGATTGTTGACATCCATTAATATACACTATATGAATTAAAGTATTGGGACACCTGACCATTACACCAACAAGGACTTTTATGCCATCACATTGTAAATACATAGACATTAATATGTAGTTAGTCCGTCCTTTGCAGCTATAACCGCTTCACTCTTCTGGCAAGGCTTGCCACAACATTTTGTAGTGTTTCAGCTGGAATTTTTGCCAATTTATCTTGGTATGCCTCCTTCAACATATCAAGATGTTTGGACAATACTATGCTTCCAATTTTGTGGGAACAGTTTGGGAAAGCTCTTTTCTGTTTTAGCATGACCGTGGCCAGGTGCACAAATCAAGGTCCACCAAGACATGGTTGCATGAGTTTGGTGTGGAAGAACTTGACTTGCCCGCACAGAGCCCTAGTCTCAACCCCATCGAACACCTTTGGGATGAACTGGAATGAGAATTATGAGCCAGGCCTTCCTGTCCAACATCAGTGCCTGACCTCACAAATCATCTACTGGATGAATGGGCAACAATTCCCACAGCAACACACCAAAATAATGAATTTAGAATGTAATATCATCAAAGTCCCTGTTGGCAAAATTCTCAGGTGTCCCAATACTTGTTCATACAGTGTTACTTTTAAGGTGATTGTAGGAATATTTTTTTATTTTAGCTGCTTCGCACTATAACAAATAGGCCTATTGTCAGGGTCCATCCAGGCTGCGGAGCTGCATATCTCTGATTTCCCTGTCTCGCTACAGTTCCCCCTTTGCTGTAATCCATTCCTGGATTTCCATATGCTCTCTTCTGTGCTTCTGATTCCCCGATTCCAGTTCTGCTCTTTGCTTCAGCTCTGTTTCCTTTAGAAGGTGTGAGCCACACGTTTGTTATGTTTGTCTCAGTCAGCAGTCTAAAGGTATGTCCTTCTTGGTTTTGTGTTTAGATTCAATGTTTAGTTTCAGTTTATTAGTAATTCAGTATGCAGGGTTTAGTGTTAAGACCCACCGAATATTGGAGTACTTTGGCCATAGTATTGCTTAGCCCACCACTATGCCAAAGTACTCCAATATTCGGTGGGTCCTAGCATTCTCAAAATGTTTTATTTTTTATAATAAATTAATTACATCTATTCAACAACTAAACATAACTGATCAGTCTACAGTCATCCATGCATCCATTTGAGGCAGTTCTTACATTAAGGTAAGCCTCTTAAATTCTTATAGAACTCTGTGGAACTTTTTTCATTTTGAAAGGTGATATTCTTGCCTAGGCCAACTAGGTCTTTGGACTCCTTAAAACTCAATAGGTGTCAGGGAACTGGGTCCATACGGACGACTGTAATGACCCAGCGCGCCCAAAGATGGAGTTCAGGAGTTCAGTATGCAGTAGCGGAGTTTCAGGACAGGGCCTGGTGCAGGACAAACGGCACTCACCCAGGTGTTGAGCATCTAGGGTTGTGCAGCCAGATACCAGCGCCCTAATATAGCGGCGAATACAACTCAAAATGAAGGTAAATCCTGCAGGCACCCTGGAACAGGCATGAGACATAGCACAAGACTCATGTGCGGGATACTGCAGGCTGGGAGTGTGGAAGCTAAGCAGAGAATATGGCTGAAACATAACAAGCAAGGGATAGGGAGACCAGGCAAGAAACATAAGAGACAGACAAACATGAATACAGGAACTAGCCTAGAACTATGAGATAACAATTGGAGATTCCGTCACATCATATGGCCATAGTATGCTTAGCCCACCACTACACAAGTACTCCAATGACGGTGGGTCCTAACGCTAATCCCTGCTGACAGTGGTACGAAACAAACCATACATGTAATCCAAACACATAGCACTGAGATATACCTTTAGACTGAAGACTGAGACAAACAGAACACACGGGTGGGGCACACCTTATAAAGGAAACAGAGCTGAAGCAAAGAGCTGAAGCAGAAGCAAGGAATGGAAGATCAGAACAGAGCAACAGGAAACCCAGGAATGGATCGAAGTAAAAGAGGGAAACTGAAACAAGACAGGTATGCAGCTCCGCAGCCTGGGTAGGATCATGACAATAGGGCTGTCTAACTAGACAACCAGTTAACTCACTATCTTGAACTGTTGACAACACACTTGTTGACTCACATAACAGTGGGGCTAAATCACTCATTCTATGCCCAGTTCACTGAGATAATCATGATCTATATTGAATTTTTGGCTTTAGACATCTCATATAAAGACACCAAAAATTGTCAATATAACATTCCAGAAATATGTTGTCAAGAGTTTGGTTCTTTTTTTTATTATAACTATTAAATAGATAATTGGGTTGGTTGGTAATGTAACCTTGGGATCGTTTTGGAGAAATTGCAAGAAAACTTACATTTTCAATGGTTTTGACTCTGAAGATCAAAATCTCAGAGCCAAATTTTCAGAAAAAAGGCTAAAAGTAAAATACACCTCTAAAGCTTATTTTGTAAAAGTTAAATCTGCAAATGGAAAGCAGATACTGTTTTTGAACATTGTTTGGGTTTAAAAATCTAGCAGACTGAGTAATAGTCACCCAATGATACATGCAAAAGCATACATTCAAGGCAAACACCTGTTTATCATCTACTACATTTTTAAAATCTTTAAAAGCATTGAAATATATTCATTTTAAAATAAATGCTGCTACCTATTCTGAAAGCTTACTGGGCTTTATAGGAAGAACATGGGCAAGATTGCAGAACATAAGCAATAACATGTGAAGTGTGCCCAGAAATAAGCATGACTGGAATGTAGTCTCACTCCTACCATGTTCTTTCTGTGAAAAAGTGGTTTTCTAGGCTTTAAGCCTAGTTTACCTCTAGTAATGTCACTTGCACATATTTAATTGTTGTAACATTATGAAAGTATTATATAAACGTATAAAAGTAAATTAGCTAATTAAATATGATGCACTTCAATGGGTAAATTTCAGGTCAATGTGGGCTCCTTCAAGGAAACTTGCCATTTTAAGTAGCAAGGGACCAACTTGAATCTATTGAAAGACATTTTTTTTTCAATAGGGGCATGAACTAAGCTATCAAATGCAGTCGCAATTGGAATGGCGTAAATTCATCCAGACGAAATTTGTAACTTAATAGGTGACTTATACCGGAAAAATAAGTAATAACCAGTTATTCCTAGACTTGTGCATTCGTCTTCGGGCAAACATGAAAACGAACACGAAGAGTGCGTTTTCGTGTTCGTTCCGAAGAGACGCCGAAGAGAAGACAGCGGCGGTAAAACGTAGGCTAGGACGAAGACACACACCACGAAGATCTTCGTGATCGTCTTCGTCTACCAGTCTCCCCCCCTTCTAACTTACCTTGGCATCGCGGCATCGCGGCAGTTCACGGAAGTGGAAAGCCGCAGGTTCGCCGTCACGGGTTACAGGGCAGTGCGAATGAGCCTATTGGTCGCCTACAGGGACCTCCTCTGGCATCAACCAATTGGTTGATGCCAGAGGAAGACCCTGCAGGTGACCAATAGGCTCACTCGCACGGCCTTTGTAACCCCTGACAGCGAACCTATGGATTTCCGCTCCTGTTAACCCCTTCGATGCTGCCTTAGATAACGGGAGCGGAAATCCGTAGGTTAAAGGGCCGTGCAAGCGACCAATAGGCTCACTCGCACGGCCCCTTAACCCCTTAAGGTGCAAAAAGTGCACCAGGAGCCTAAAAGTCTGTATGAGCGACCAACAGAGTCGCTCGTACAGACTTTTAAAACCCCAATGCTGCAACTTACCCTGCAGATCCCACTGGTCTCCCTGTTCTATCAGTTAAATGTCCGTACGAGCGACTTTATTGGTCGTTCGTACGGACATTTAACTGATAGAACAGGGAGACCAATGGCATCTGCCGGACAAGTTACGGCACCAGGAGTTTTACAGTCTGTACGAGCGACCCTACTGGTCGCCAGCAGGGGGCTCGTCTGCCATCAACCATTGGCAGACGAGCCCCCTGCTGACGACCAATAGAGTTGCTCATACGAACATTTAAACTCCTGGCGCCAGAGCTGCTGCGGTACGCGTTAACCCCGTATTAACCCCTTAACCGGAGAAAACGAAGAAAAAACGAACACGAAGAATGTCCACGAATATTCGCCCGAAGAGAAGACAGGAACAGGCGAATATTGGCGGAATACGAAGATTTTTTTTTCCACGAAGACAAACACGAAGAGCCCCCTGGTGCCCAAGTCTAGTTATTATTAGTACATAATACAGTGAAATATTTTATGGACATCACATTCTAAATACATAGACATTTATATGTAGTAAGTCCCCCCCTTTGCAGCTATAGCAGCTTCCCCTCTTCTGAGAAGGCTTTCCATAAGATTTTGGAGCGTTTTTTGTGGGTATTTTTGGCCAATCATCCAGTAGAGCATTTGTGAGGCAGGCACTGATGCTGGACAAGAAGGCCTGGCTCGCAATCTCCGTTCCAGTTCACTCCAATGGTGTTCGATGGGGTTGAGGTCAGGGCTCTGTGTGGGGCAGTCAAGTTCTTCCACACCAAACTCATCCAAACATGTCTTTATGGACCTTGCTTTGTGCATCACTATATGGACAAAAGTATTGGGACAGGCTGTCATGATTAACTCATATAACGTAGTGGATGCATGGAAGGGTAACCCAGCAGAGGTGGTTAGTTTCTTTGTTTAAGCATTCAATGAGTTAATCTGAGGTTGATTTAATGTGTTTCTTTGTGAATGCCCTCTGTATCTGTTCTGGCTAGAGGTGTCATCTTCCCAAAGGACCCCTGTGGTGATTCATGGCCTAGCAGATAAGGACCCTGAGTTATAGGAATTCCATTCCTATCTTAAGTGGGGGGTTTCCATCACCTTTACCCCACCATAACTTATTGGCACATCAAAAATGGGACCCAATTCTTGGGGATGGTGTCATATAATCAGTCATGTGGTCAGAGGGGTGTTTGCTTGCAAAAGTCTGATTTAGGGACAAAGCAGCGACCTCAAAGCAGAACTCCATGATATACTCTGATCGGAACAACATCGTAAGAAACCATCTGGACTTAAGGAGTTCCCACAGGCCTACTTATTGGAGAAACTCGTGAGTGAGGGTCCTGTGTTTAAGTCCTATTGTTTGTAAGAACTGTTTGCTGTTTTACTTTTATTTTGTATGTCTTGTTTTTTGTAATTCTGGCACTGTGTAATCTTTGTCTTTTTGTTATTAAAATATTCATAATCCAAGTCTGTCTTTGGGCTCTAGTATCGATATCCACAAACCCTAAGAGAGGATAACACGTTACCATATTGTTATTAAGTTTTACAATATATATATATATATGTTGCCTGGGGTGGGTTGATATATATATATAGAGATAAAGGTTCTAATTCGGATTTCTCACGAATCCGGTATCAAAATCGTGAGTGGTGGCAGACTACCTGGGGGGATACAGGCAGGATTTGGGGGTTAATTTGGTATAGCTTATGCCTTGTTAAGGGGTCAAGTTAGTAAATCCAGAGGCCTGGTGCTATTAACCCCTTCATGCCCACGCCCTCCACACAGTCACGGCTTGGCAAGTAGTCCTGACCGTGACAAACTTGGCGGCAGCTAGGTGGGATATCTAGAGTTTTTTAGTGCTATTTATATTGCCCGGTTTGGTGATTTTAGTACTAGAAGAAATTACATGGGTTTTGTGTAATTTCCCAAAGACATTACTCAGTGTCTAATTACAGACATACAGTGCAAAACAGTTCGTTCCTCTCCCTTTTATTTTTCTCTACCATACTGCATTATGGAGGCATATCAACGACAGCCAAAAGAATCTCTGGAGCTGGTTTGTCAAGAAAGGAATATACAAATTTTTGGCAAAAGCAAAGAGCAGCTGATTTTGGATCTCCTGGAATATGATAAACTTTGTGCAGAGCAGGCCATTGGAGCAGATGTGATTTTGGAAGAGCCTGTGGATCAAGGATGTTTTCCTGATAAAGTTAACGCCTTGAGTGTAATGGACTCTGAGTTACAAGTGGCACTAAAAGATCTGGGGAGCGTGGATCCTCAGCTAAAGTTCAACCTGATTCTGCAGTACAAGGAGAGAGAGAGGGAGGCTGCGGAAAAAGAGAGAGAGAGGGAGGCTGCGGAAAGAGAGAGAGAGAGGGAGGCTGCTGAGAGAGCTGCGGAGCGGGCAGCTGCTGAACGAGAAGCTGAGCGGAGGTACCAGCTGGAACTTCTACGGTTGAAGCAATATAGTCCGTCTCCCCAAAGCATAGTTAACGGAGATGGATATGCTAACCGACCTCGCCTGGAACACTTTCCAATGCTGGAAAAGGACACTGACTTGGATGTGTTTTTGAGAGGATTTGAGAAAGTGTGCCGGCAGTACCAGCTGCCCAAGGAAGAGTGGGGAAAGTATTTAACCCCACGTCTGAAGGGGAAAGCCCTGGATGTGTTTGCTTCCTTACCAATGGAAGTTGATCAGGACTATGAGGCCATAAAATCTGCCTTGTTAAAAAGTTTTAACCTCACCCCTGAATTCTACAGAAAAAAGTTTCGAGAGATGCAGCAAGCTACATCGGACAGTTGCACCGAATATGCGGGACAGCTTCGGACTATTTTCCGGCAATGGACTGGAGGCCTACAAGTTACTACATATGAGGCCCTGGAGGATCTGATGATTTTGGAGCAGTTCCTGAGGACACGAAGTCCGGAGGCCCGAGAGTGGATTCTGGACAGAAAACCTAAAACCACGGCAGAGGCGGCAGATCTGGCTAACGATTATGCCAACAACCGTACTCCAACAACCAAGCGGGTACAAGCATCACAAGGACCATCTACCTGGAAAGGAGCAGCCTACCAGCCACCAACTCCTAAGCCAGCAGGGAGACCATCACCCACACCTTTTCTAGCCAACAGAGCAGGGGCCACATCGGGCCAGGGGGATACCCGCCGGTGTTATCGGTGTAACCAGATTGGGCACTTGAGTGCCACCTGCCCTTCTAAGAGACCATCTCCATGGACAAATGGAAATGGAGGTACAGCTGGGGGAGCTGCACCTGTTTTATTTGTGGCTAGACCAAAGGAGGCACAAGGAGACAATTTGCAGTGTGTAACAGTTGGGGAACACCCAGCTGTCTTGTTTGTTTCCAGGTTTCAGGGGAATGAACAAGAGAACCTACAAAGAGTAACTGTAGGTGGCCGTGTGACTATGGGACTCAGGGATACGGGGGCTGCTTGCACTCTGGTGCGGCCTGAGATGGTAAAGTTGGAGGATCTTATCCCTGGGAAGACCATGTCCATCCATGGAATTGGCGGGGTGCGCCCTGCAGTGCCAGTGGCATGTGTGTACCTTGATTGGGGTGTGGGCAAGGGTTTGCGGGAGGTGGGGATATCCGAGGATATTCCTGTTAATGTTTTGCTGGGCAAGGATCTGGGTCGACTTGTTTGCCAGTATGCACCAGTTGAGGAAACCTGCAAACCTGGAGGGCTGGTAGAGAGCCCTGTCCAACCTAAGGTACTGTCTGAAACTTTGGGAGTAGTGGGTAGCTGGGAGGGAGCCCAGAAGGTAGAGGTATGCCTGTCTGAACCAGCACCCAGGATCCTGTCTCCTGAAGGGATGAAGGGGGATGTGCACCAAGGGACCACACCTAGCGAGCAAGCTCTAGGGGAAAAGTGTGGTTTGACCTTTGGAGGGGCAGAGTTTCAGGAACAGGGAGTCTGTAGTGGCTCTTCTGGTTCAATGCCCCCTGATACGGAAAAGCATAGTGTTACTATGGGTGATCAGGTAGCCAAGGGATTCGGGCATGCTGGGGATACTTCGGCCAAAGTGTCTTCAGAAGTTGTATGCCCAGAAGGTATTATCCCTGAAAAACTAAAGGGGACTGGGGATGTGTGGCCAACCGTGCCTACAGCACCTGAGTATTTAGGTTTGGGTGCAGGAGAAAGTATACATGATATAGGGGTGTCTGCGGATATTCATGTTACTGACTTTCCTCAAAGGGAAAACAAGAGATATATGGAATGTGATGTATCTGTGTGTCAACAGCCAAAACCCTGCTTTCATGCTCCAGAGGAAATGCTTCATTTAACTCTTAAAGTGCTGGAGGTTAAGAAGCAGGAAGGGGGTAGTTTCTCCACCGTGCCTAAGACCCCTAAAGCTGTAAAGTCTGGAGATAAGGAGGAGGGGGAGGAAAATTCACACCCTGTTATCCCTTTTGTGTGTTTACCGAGTGGGCAGTGTGAGGGGCAGAATATTTCCCCTGTAGCTGTAGTGGCTTACCAGCAAGATGCTGGGGCAACAGCTATAGAGGATAATATAGTATGGGTTGATGAAAAGACAGCTGCATTGACCAGTCAGCAAGAAACCCTTAGCCCTGTGAGTGTAGGTGAAGCGCAGAGCCTGGGATCCACACAGGAAGCCCAGGACAATGGACACCCGTTTGCTGTCTTGCTTGGGAATGGGCAGCGTTTTGCAATCCTAAGCAGGGCAGAGAAACAAATGGATGAGGCCTTAAAACATCCGAGTAAGTTATCGCCAAAGGAAGAGGCTTATTCAAGGGTTGGCAAAGAGTGCTTCGCTTTGGTGTGTGCTTTGCAGGAGTTACAGCCATGCTTGTATGGTTGTGACTTCACTGTTATAATCTATCACAACCCTTCTCTTCAGGCAGATAGAGTAGATGGGAAGTTTAGCAAGTTGCTCAGATGGAGTCCCGTGCTGACAGTTTGTCTTGTCAGGGGGAGACTAGGATTTAGGCAGACATAGTAGATCAGCGTGTGCTGACCTCCTCTGTCCACCATCTTAAAGGGGGAGGTGTCATGATTAACTCATATAACGTAGTGGATGCATGGAAGGGTAACCCAGCAGAGGTGGTTAGTTTCTTTGTTTAAGCATTCAATGAGTTAATCTGAGGTTGATTTAATGTGTTTCTTTGTGAATGCCCTCTGTATCTGTTCTGGCTAGAGGTGTCATCTTCCCAAAGGACCCCTGTGGTGATTCATGGCCTAACAGATAAGGACCCTGAGTTATAGGAATTCCATTCCTATCTTAAGTGGGGGGTTTCCATCACCTTTACCCCACCATAACTTATTGGCACATCAAAAATGGGACCCAATTCTTGGGGATGGTGTCATATAATCAGTCATGTGGTCAGAGGGGCGTTTGCTTGCAAAAGTCTGATTTAGGGACAAAGCAGCGACCTCAAAGCAGAACTCCATGATATACTCTGATCGGAACAACATCGTAAGAAACCATCTGGACTTAAGGAGTTCCCACAGGCCTACTTATTGGAGAAACTCGTGAGTGAGGGTCCTGTGTTTAAGTCCTATTGTTTGTAAGAACTGTTTGCTGTTTTACTTTTATTTTGTATGTCTTGTTTTTTGTAATTCTGGCACTGTGTAATCTTTGTCTTTTTGTTATTAAAATATTCATAATCCAAGTCTGTCTTTGGGCTCTAGTATCGATATCCACAAACCCTAAGAGAGGATAACACGTTACCATATTGTTATTAAGTTTTACAATATATATATATATATATATGTTAGTTGCCTGGGGTGGGTTGATATATATATATAGAGATAAAGGTTCTAATTCGGATTTCTCACGAATCCGGTATCAAAATCGTGAGTGGTGGCAGACTACCTGGGGGGATACAGGCAGGATTTGGGGGTTAATTTGGTATAGCTTATGCCTTGTTAAGGGGTCAAGTTAGTAAATCCAGAGGCCTGGTGCTATTAACCCCTTCATGCCCACGCCCTCCACACAGTCACGGCTTGGCAAGTAGTCCTGACCGTGACACAGGCCTCTTAATTATTGAAATCAGGGTTTGGCCCCCTTACCCTCACCAGTGAAGGAACATCTTAATGCTTCAGCATACCATTTGGACAATGCTATGCTTGCAACTTTGTGGGTTTGGGGAAGGCCTTTTTCTATTCCAGTATGACTGAGTGCACAAAGCAAGATCCTTAAAGAAATTGTTGGATGAGTTTGGTGTGGAAGAACTTGTCTGCCCCGCACAAAGCCCTGGCCTCAACCCTATGAAACACCTTTCAACTAGAATAGAGATTGCAAGTCAGACCTTCTCCACCAACATCAGTGCCTGACTTTTCAAATGTTTGATGGCATTATATAAATCAATAAAAAGCAGTCTATAAAGAAGCATATATCCTCATCTGCTGTCTACCATCATCTCACCATGCAAGATATGGTTAGAATACCCAGTATTGCCCCTTATGGATCTTTATTATAGATACAGTTAGATGTTTGCCATATATTGCCATCCTACTAATAGAGAGCAAGTGAAGTGATGTGTAAAATGTAAACCAAAATATGCAACATATTTGTGAGAAAGAGAAATTGAGACATATGTTTCAAGTAGACCAGACTAAAACAGCAAGTAATTCAAGCAATTGGATCCATAACAAAAAAAAAAGCTTATGAAGGCGGAGAGATTGTCTGATGCATACAGATAAGCAGGATATGTCACAGGTGAAAATGATTAATATGAAGAGATGTTCAGAATGAAAGTTGGCAGAACGCTCTGTGAAGATCTGGATTCACATGCAAAGCTATACACAATCATTTGCAATCAACCTACGTATTACTTGTTACAGATCAGTCACATTTCCCAGGATGTTTATATGTATAAAGCCTGCATAAACCTTGGTTAGTAAGGCTATAATCACTAAAACCAAACCAAAATTTGATTGGTTTCTGTTCTACCAGACTTATCTTAGGCAAGGTGCTATTATAAAGAATATAAGGGCTTATAAAAAATATGTGTTTGTGTGAGTCAATATACTAATACAAGAAGTAGAGGGAAATTAACGATCAAGACCTCAGAGTTCAAGTCTTCAGATAAAAATAAGGATTACTGCGGTCTTGAATATCTATGTTGTTTTTGTCTTGTTTTATAAATATTGGTTCTCTAAAAAAACATCACATGCTCTGTTGTTAAGCTGGTATATCACAAAAACTAGGATTTGGGCCAATTGATGGGTTTGCAGGAGTGCTTGCATAAGAGCTGTGGTTTGAAGCTCACTATGCATATGCTTTATACAGGGCCGTACAGCTATTCTACAGCAGAAGCTCACTGAGGTTGGCCCTTTATAATGTCAAGTGAAGTCAGAAAGATGAAATTGCAATTTTCCTCAGGCTGACTACCCATTTATTGAATACATCTAATCATCAAAGGTGTTGTTTTGCTCAGACATATTAAGTGAAATCAAAACCACACAAGTGTCTGCGCACACAAATAATAAGTGAATAAATTATATGTGCAACACAAAAATAATATGTACAAAGATACCCTTCCAGCGAGAGTTCCCACACACAGTATCCAAAAGGTTCATATATAAAAGGAAGAGAAAAAAGAAAGGAAAAAAAATCATGGTGTAGTATATCAAAGTAGGTCTTAAAAAAACGCTATTAAGCAGATCGGACCCTTAGGCTAGGTTTCCACTTGGTTTTTTTTTTTGCAAAAACGCCCATAACAACGCCAATTCAGCCACACTGCGTTTTTTTTAGTGAAAAAACGCTGCGGCCAGATGTTAGCTGTTCTTCAATAGGAAATCCCACAATGCCATATCCACTTGGCGTTTTTATGTTTGGCGTTTTTTCAGTCCTCTTTGGTGTTTTTCTGCTTTTTTGGGCTCTGTGGCAGTTTTTCAAAATCGCAGCATGTTGACACTATGGGATTTTTGCAAGGAAATTTTGGCGTTTTTCTCCAATAGAAGTCTATGGGAGAGAAAAAACGCCATGAAAAAGCCATGTGGGTTTTGCCTTGGTGTTTTTTATGGCATTTTTTTCCACAGTTACAATGCAGAGGATGGACCCAGTTTCTGTGTCCTACGAGAAATAGGCTGGAAACAAACAGTTTCACACAAAACAAAGTTCATATTGACTTTTACACCATTTGGAACAAACATGCCATTACAAACAAACATACCCAACTGCCCAACTGCCCAAAGCAACAGCAAACAATTTGCACCATCATTTGGGGTTCAATCTTCCTAGAGGAGCAGACATTCGGAATAAAGCATGCCTTACAAACCACAGAAAAGAGAAAAAAGGGCCCGCCGGGGCGTGTTTAAGTAGAACTCTACTGGGTGAAAATTCCAACGTGTAAAGGCTGGAAAAACTGCCTAAGGTCAAAAAAGCAATTTCCACAGAAAGGCTAAAACGCCAGGAAAAACTCCAGAAAAAACGCCAAAACGCAGGTAAATGCAGTGGCAGTTTTCTTGGTGTTTTTCCTGGCGTTTTTCATCAAGAAAATAACGCAGGACAAAAACCCAAGTGGAAACCTAGCCTTACAATTTAAAGGGCATAAATATGCCCATACATAGAGTGTAATGGTCTCCTTAGGAGTTTCTATATCCCACACTGGTACTTGTAGATAAAGAAGGTAGGCAGCGGAGGGGAGTAGGTAAAAACGATAATTTTAATGTATAAAAGAAAGGCAAACTTGTTGTCCTCCATTTCGGATGTTACAGAGTTCAGGCTTCAAACTTCGTAGCAGCGCTACCACAAAGAGACGCCGTCTTAGTCCTCTGATCCACTTCCGTAATGCAATTCCTCCTCCCAGTGTCGTCAACACTAGTATTTTTTAATTATCTTTTTTAAAAAAAAATACACAATTAAATATAAATTATTTCTTGGAAAGGTTTGGACATCTTTAATGAAGATTTTCTTTATTCCTTGAAAGGTTTCTGTTTGAGCCTATGGACATTTGGGTTATAAGGGAATAACCAAAATAGACTGACAAGACTGTGATGAAACAACAGAAAAATGCTATCTTATACCATCCCTATAAAATATTTTATTATATGTGTAAAACATATGCACACTTCATTTTTGATTAATAAACCTGTTTGTTTTTTTCAATGTATATTTTGTTACATGCTATTAAAAGGCTTAAATATGTGACGGCCTTATTACCAGTGACAAAATCCCATGTGTTTCTTTTATTTTTGATGCAATTATTATTTGCAGAGTATTCATTTTGACAATGGAACATTTGAATTTTGCCTGCATAGAAATCAGATTTAGTTGAACAATAAAATTGTCACAAATCCTTCATTATGGTATCAGAGCATATCAAGCTAGAATAAGGCTCCATAATGTCTTTGTATCATCATGTTCCTTTCCTTATATTTATGTTACGTAGAATTTAAATACATTATGTGTGTATATTGCATTTGATTATTCCTTTTAACTAATGTTATTTTACTCAGCTACCCTAAAACACGATATAATCCTAACTTAACCACAGAGGTTAAAAAGCTAACTGCTAGATTCCAATTCTAGTGTCAAAGGTAGATTCTATTAGATTTTCGGGCAGCTGAGTAAAGCAACAATAGTCTTCTATTCAAGCCACATTTGTTATTTTTGTGGAATCGTATGTCTCTCAAAAAAAGAAAGAATTAGAAATGATTTTGGGTTTCGTGCACAAGTCTAGTATAATTACTGATCACCTAACTCACAATAGATAAACAAATCTGAAAATAATATTGAATGATTCCTCCATGCCAAGGCAAAAGCTCACATCTGCCCATAGATCTCCTAGTTCTCTCTGGCATTCTTGATTATGTTGGTTTGTCACCTTTTTGACATATTGTCATTCACACAACTGGGTGGACCCATACAAGCTTGAGCCAGATTTCTCACTAAGCTCAGCATTAGGGAAGTAGCAGAGATCTAAACGGAGACATAACAGTATTAGTATTAGTATAAATTCCCTCCTACATAAGATGGTCTTTATGACAAGGGGTTCTTGGTCTGCCTACAAGGTCTTGGTTTGGCTCGCATGACAGCTCGACTGTTTCCACACATAAGTATTTATAATTTTTTTAACATAAGTTGTTGGCAGTTTAAATAATAATAATAATCATAATTTTATTAATAAAATTAAGAGACATCTAGCTGTTTTGAGCTCTTAAAATGTGTACACTTTGTAATTATCCAATTTGGAATCTCCTGCCTGCGGTAAACATTTCTACATTTTCTCTAATCCCCATAGAGCTGTAATGAATCAAGGATCAAGAATTTTATATTGGCATGGAACTCTAGAGCATTACAAAAACTTTAGTAAAATTGGCTACCAGTTTATTGTGAAGGTTGTTGCGGTAAAAGCCTGGGAATGCATTTCATATTCCAGGCATTACATAATTCTTAACAGGAAACAGCACGTTTGGGCAGAAACCAGTCAACATATTTTACAGTTTTACTGCTTCTCTTGAGTCACACATTTGGGAATTTGTAATCCGAATTTTTTTCAGTGTTTAAGGTCTTGAATATTACAGTTGGTCATATAACAACATTCAGCCTTAAAATTTTAAAAATCTATTGTTTCTGCTTATAAAAATATGAAATGAACAACTGTATCTATTGTATAATCTCATGCACTTCACAAAATGTTGTATACATGATTCAATGCACCAAATGTACTATAGGGTGTTACATCGGTGAAACCTGCCAGCAACTCAATAAAAGGATGAATCTGCACAGATACTCCATCAATCATCATGATGAAGAAAACCTTTGCACTCCAGTTGGGCACCACTTCACCCAAACCGGTCACTCCATACATGACCTTAAAATCAAAACACTGAGAGGTAATTTCAAAAACACCCAAGAAAGAAAGACATTTGAAGCCAAAATGATACATTTTTATGATTGTAAAAACAGAGGACTTAATGTGGATTTGAGCTTCTTAGCACACTATCAAAACTTCCTATAACCTGTGTTCTTTTTTTTTTTTTTTTTTCTCTTCTTCTCTCTCTCCTACACGCTCACCCCTGCTCCCCCTCTAGCCTTATCTGTGCAGTATATGCCACTATTTACTATTTACGACCCTCTTAGTTTTTTGTCTGTAAATTCTCTACCCTGTTGTTTTAACCCCTGTTTTAACCCTGTATCAGAACATGTACTGGTCAGTTTTAAACTGTGTTTTTCACTTGCTTGGTCAGAAATGCTTTTGACTTGATAAAGGGAGGACTCCCGAAAGCTCGTCTATTATTTTAAATACTGTTAGTCCAATAAAAAAGGTATTACAAGATTCTGCAACATTCTGTTTTTTTGCATTTGTATAATCTCTAAATTCATAAATATGTATGTATATATATATATATATATATATATATATATATATATTAAGAATAACTATAAAATACAGGAAATAACTGAAATAAAAACAAGAAAACTGCCATAATAAAGGCCTATGTATTATAACCCACTGCTCCTCTCCAAAAGGTTTTATGGCATCTTTCTTGATGACACCACATGCCTAATGACATCTTATGACATTCCTAAATACATTATGTGTGACTGATGACATCATGAATTTCTTCACCACCCATTGTTTAACCTATTATCTCTATGCTAGTCCCATTTTCTCTGAATACTTTGTTTTTCCAATCCCAGGTCCTTGGTGCTGCAGACATCTTGTCATGTTGATCTGTTATTATTATTTTATTGTTTTTAGTGTATAGCTCCATTACTCTGGGAGAATTCAAAAAGAACAATAACTCAAACTCACATTAAGATATTCAGTTACGGAAGTAGAAGAGGGTCCTGCTCTTGTGAGCTTACAATCTATTAGGAAGTCAAATGGTATAAGGCGACAGAGCAACCGCTACTAATCAAGAACCAGAATCAAGGGTTAAGCAATAGTCAAGGACAAAACAAAAAAAGGCCAGGGTCTGGCACACGGAGAGTCAGCAAGCCTTAGGAATAGCCGGGGTTTGGGACACGGAGAGTCAGCAAGCCTTAGGAATAGCCAGGGTCTGGTACATGGAGAGCCAGCAAAAATATAGATAACAAGGGCAAGAGGGTCTAAATGGTACAATAACTGAGAGCTGAATGGCAGTGGCAACTTTTATTTGGTAATCATTTGGCTTCCTCAAAACAGCTTATAACACCAGCTTTAATACTGAGCCTAAAGTTGAGAAGTCCCAATTCTAACTAATAAATATGAAAGTGATTTATAGAGTGCCTCAAAATGCTCACCAACCCATCAATTCTAGAGTACACACCCAGATTTTACAAGAACCTCAGCTCATTATTAAACATTAACCTTTTTTAAACACATTAACATAATATTTATGTGCAATTTTTTATGACTGTGGAACTTGTATTAAGAAGTTGCCATTTTGTTGAAGGATGTTTATAAATTAGCATAAAAACGTCTATTTCAATAATACCTCAGCAAGCAGCCTACCTACATGAGTCGTAAACAATCCTTGGTCCAATCTTTGGTTTTTAAATACCCCTTTGCATTAGATCATTCTTCTTATGGTTTAGCATTCAAATATAACCATAACCATGCAACCTTTCCAGATGATACCATTTATAGAGTAAGACACCCTTGTGTGACAGCCAAAAAAAAGACATATTTAGTACTTCGCCATATGTTGTTATGAGAAAGTATTTCAACAAGACAAAAAAAACAGTAGAGAATAAAATGTTTATGATCCTACTTACAGGTTGGCAGAGAGGTTTTGAGGACACATTAGCTCAAATTTGTTGACAAAAGTTATTTATTCAGTGAGTCCAAACAACAATGTAGAACAATTCATATGATCATTTATGAACAAAAACATTTTTTTTAAATTATATTTTAATGGCTAACAAGGAGAATTTGATTATATTTAATTATGTATTTTTGGTGTTTAATTATATTATGGATTGTAGAAAATGTAGTCAAACAATTTGACCTTCTACTATTAGTAGCCCCCAGATTGGTCTGTCTGGGCACCCACGGCTTGTCTGTGCTGCTAACAGCATTGATCACAACCCTGGACTCTTCATTGTATGTTTTACTTTTATTTTCATCAGTCTGCACTGTTGCTGGGAGATCATGGATTTAAGCCATGGGCTGGAGCCATTTTTTGTACCGCAACCGCTTTTTGCTATTTTTTTTGAATTACTGACACAGATTTTATCACTGGAAATGCCACAGGGAACAGGGCCTCTGAAGACTTATTTCCTTATTTATATGGTAGGAATGTAGGCTGGCCTTTTGGCTACCACCTTCACTTGAAGACTTCCGTGGTCACTCTTTCTTGGATGGGGGGGTTGAAAAGATTCAGCCCTTCCTCTAGCTTTGGCTATGTAGGGAACAAAGGGATTGTGGTTCCAGAAGAGGAAGATTTGAGACCCGTTTACACTGTGGTCTTACTTTTGCTACCTTGGAGTACAGGCACCTATAGTTCACACAATGCAAGGAAGTAGGACACCTCTGAAAGGGGAAGAATATGCTTTAATGCCAGTCATTCATTGTTCACGTTGCCTGGACTACAAAGCATAAAAAGAAAAGATCCTTTACTATAGCATTATAGCATAAATAATTTCATTTCTGCAGCACAGGATTAGATACACAATATCTTTATCAGCTGTCAAAATCCTGTCCTGTACACTTTACAACTGTATTTAAGCTTAATTTAAGTTTAAATATATATTGTTTGCCACACGTCATTCTTGTAATTTCATAGTACTTTTGATGTTTTTTACTTAACATTGCCATTGACCGTCTATTAAGAAGTAACCAGTTCTTGTGAAAAACTGGCCAAACATCAGCAACTTAAAACTCAAGTGCATATGCCCCATTATGTACCCCTTGGCATGGTTCTTAATTGTAACCTTAAAACAACTTTATTAACAATAAACAGACTGAAACTGTCAGACCCCATCGAGGCTGCGGAGCTGCATATCTTTGGTTTTTCCTTTGTTTGCTACAGTTCCCCTGTCTCGCTACAGTTCCCCTGTCTCGCTGTAATCCATTCCTGGATTTCTTTGTGCTCTGCCGCTGGCTTTTGATTCTTGTATTTCGGTCCTGCTCTTAGCTTCAGCTTCTGTTGTGCCCCACCCGTTTGTTATGTTTGTTATGTTTCAGCCTATTAGTATTCAGTAGGCAGGATTTAGTGCTAGGACCCACTGAATATTGGAGTACTTTGGCGTAGTGGTGGGCTAAGCATGCTATGGCCATAATATGTGACGGAATCTCCAATCTTATTATTATCTTAGAAAGGGGTTCTATTCATATCCCTGGTTAGTCCTGTTATTTCTGTATAGTCTTGTCAGCCCTGTACTCTGTTGTTCTGTCCTGAAGCCCCGGCAGAGGGGTGTCCTGTCTTGAGCCCAGGGAGAGGGGTGTCCTGTCCTGAAGCCCCGGCAGAGGGGTGTCCTGTCCTGAATCTCCAGCAGAGGGGTGTCCTGTCCTGAGGCCCGGCAGAGGGGTGTCCTGTCCTGAGGCCCCGGCAGAGGGGTTGTCCTGTCTTAAGCCCCTGCAGAGGGATTGTCCTGTCCTAAGCCCCAGCAGAGGGGTGTCCTGTTGTAATTATGTCGGATCTTGTGTGTAGCCTGTCCCTGTAACCTGTATTCCTGATTCTGCAATCTGTTTCTACTCCTTTGGCTCTGTTTTGCCTTTTCTGTCCTTAGCTCCAGATATCTCTATATCCTGTTATCTGTACTGCATACCTCCCGCTGCTACCTCAGCATCCTGGTAAGCGGCCACACAATCCTGATGGCCCAACACTCAGGCAAGTGTGGTTACCCTGCAACTGGTCCCATTACTCTGCTCTTGCACGGTGACCCAGACCCTGACAGAAACATAAGACTATGGCAAATGATTAATATTTGCAACAAAAAAAAGGGCTATGGCGGTGACACTCCCTCTCCTCAAGGACAGCCGCTGAGTCACTGTGTACTAAAAAAAATAGTCAGATCATCCTGCATCTGACATGACACGCAGGTGCGAGGGGCAAGCTAGGAGGTCAATTAGTCATCCACCCATCCCCAAATAACAGTTAGCGAGCTGGGTCATTCCACTCGGGAACAATCGGAGAGGATCACTGGGGCATTATCAAAAAGGTCCTCCCCATTCACAACCTGGTGTGCCTTTCAGCTTGACCACAAAATCAATGCACCCATCCATGTGCTATTGTCAGTGCCCGAACCGAACAGTAAAAGGTGTTCGTTGGCAACCATGGGAGGAGGGAAGGACACATTACCGTTTGGTGTATCGCAAGATTTCTGTTTTTTCTGGTCACCCTCCAGTGCTCCTACGTCAATCATGATGGCATGGGTGAGAGGGTAACAAAGCAGAAAGGTAAGTAATAACAGACCCGAGGGCCAACTATAATTGCAGCCTAATTTTCCTAATACCCTTTAAGCCTGCCCCAAATTTCCCGACCCTTGCAGGTGGCCCAGCTTGGTGTCGTCCTTTGTTCTCTGTAGAGAAAATTGCACGATGGGCCAGCCTAGACTCCTTAATGGTGCTTGCTCCAAGGCAGTCCCTCGCTAGTTTCAGATATATATATATATATCCTTTTCTTAAAAAGTGATTTCCAAAATTACCCTGAGATAAGTAGGGTGTTGGAAACTACATACATTTAGTGATATGGTTTTCTGTCAATGATCCAGGCTGCTATATTGTCTGCTGTTATTTGAGAGTAGGATGGGACATGCTTGTATGTATTTAATACCTGCCAACAGTCCAGAATTTGCAGGGAAAGTCTTGGTTTTTTTTAGGTCCTGTCCTATCACATTCGGGTCTGTCCTGGCATAAAAATACCGCCTATGCACAATAAACTGTGCATAGGCAACATTGTGTTTAAGTTGTGAATATCTGAGATACATACAGCATAAATGCTTGTGAGCTGCAGACACCCCAGGACAGAAGAGGTGGAGTCTAGAGTAGGTGGAGTCATGCAATGGCATAAAACTCCACCTACTTTAGACCCCACACCCTTTTTATCCCGGGACACCTGGAACAAAAATTTACAAATATGGTATTCATTTTGTGGTAGATATTCTGGAGTTATTGATACATATGCTGCTATTAATATTTTAGCTATTTGAGGAATATCCTATAAATAATATCCTGGGATAAATTGATTTTTGCTATATGACAGAAACTCTGCTAAGGCGTTGTTTAATGTTTGTGGCTTTGTTTTGGATGTAAGCGTTTTATAAACTGACCTCATTATGTAAATATGTTAGGTTTCATAGGGCAGTGGGTGTACATTTCAGGGGATGTTATTTCTCTTTGTATTTGTAAAAGAGAATAATAACAGTATTTAAAGTGGCTGGAGCACTTCTCATTAACATACAGTGTAATTCTCTAAAGGCTTCAATTTGATGTCCCACACCAGTAATAGATTTTCTAGAAGCACATGAGATTGGTAATTTAACTGCTCCCAGCCCAAAAGTGCCAAAAAAGATGGTTACAAATGTAAAATAGGATGGAACATAAATAAGGGTATAGCTATTTAAATTAATGGTGTAATTAGTATGGGGCAGCTTCATAGCAGAGATCTCTACACTAAGGATACAATACACATGAAGGTCTATTGGAGTTGGTTTATGATTGTTAAAGTTATTCATTATGTATTAGGAATGTTTGAAATTTGATCTGGGTTGGATATATGGTACGGGCTCCATTGACTTGTATGGTTCAATGCAGTACCTGGAGAGACCCTCTTGGAAACTTGTTTCTTTTTTTTAAAGGACGCCACAATCTTATGATCGGTGATCACCTCCTAAGCTCTTCTAAAACGGGCGTCTGCGGTCATACAGTATGGCAGACGTTGATGCCCGGGGAGAGGCCACACATGGTAGCTGATGCCGATCTCTGTGTTGCTGAATACCTTCACATCGAGACATTACAGAAACACCGTTTGGGTGAAGAAATTGATCGTAGATCGCTTTCTACACCTGTTTAAAGTCATGACCTGGGACATCAATTGTCCAATCACAAGGCTGGGTATACCATATTTGCTCGATTATAAGACGACCCCCCAAAATCTGAATATTAACTTAGAAAAAAAAGAAAAAGCCTGAATATAAGACGACCCTAAAGGAAAAAAGTTTTACCAGTAAATGTTAATTCATGTAAACTATTTTTTTAAAAGCTATGATTGAGAAAAATATTTTTTTTGTTTTTATTTCCTTGTATTTTCCAACCTGTCCCCCCGGTTACGCACATCTGCCCCCAGGCTTG
Organism: Spea hammondii; assembly: GCA_029215755.1. Taxonomy (NCBI): domain Eukaryota; kingdom Metazoa; phylum Chordata; class Amphibia; order Anura; family Pelobatidae; genus Spea; species Spea hammondii. The sequence goes on from JARDYJ010000002.1 coordinate 116,020,286, forward strand.
CCACACCAATATGGCACTGTGGCCCATGATATGCCTTTTAACCCTCTATATGCCACTGTGCCCCATGGTATGCCTTTTGACCCCCTATGTGCCACTCTGCCTCCAGAAATGCCTTATACCCCTATATCCCATTCTGGCATTTAGGGGGTTAAAATGCATATTATGGGGCAGAGTGGCATATAGGAAGGTATAAGGCATTCCAGGAGGCAGAGTGGCATTAAGGGAGTTAAAAGGCATTGTATAGAGCACTCTGCCTCCAGAAATGCCTTATACCCCTATATGCCACTCTGGCATTTAGGGGGTTAAAAGGCATATTATGGGGCAGAGTGGCATATAGGGAGGTATAAGGCATTTCAGGAGGCAGAGTGCTCTATTAAATGCCCCCTTAACGCCACTCTGCCTCCTGAAATGCCTTATACCTCCCTATATGCCACTCTGCCCCATAATATGCCTTTTAACCCCCTAAGTGCCAGAGTGGCATATAGGGGTATAAGGCATTCCAGAAATGCCCTATGCCCCGATTTAACACGCACACGCACACACACACACACTTACCGGTGCTTCCAATTTCCTGCTGTATTGCCGGGGCAGCGGGTTGACGTCTCCTTCCGCTGCAGCCGGAAGGAGGTGGAGTTGGCAGCGGGGGTTTGTCTGCGTCCGTCGCGCATACCTTCCCCGGTTGTATCCGGTTGTATCCGAGACGGACACAGACAACCCCCGCTGCTAGCCACACCTCCTTCCGGCTGCAGCGGACGTTGAGGTCTGATTAGAAGACGACCCCGATTAGAAGACGAGGGGTATTTTTCAGAGCATTTGCTCTGAAAAAACCTCGTCTTATAATCGAGCAAATACGGTAGTTTGTAGTGTTAATCATAAAAAGTTGAATACATTAGCTTGTACTATGTGTTCTTTAATGCATGTGTACAATGTATCTTTCAGGATCTGCGAAAGTGTTAAGGAGTGATTAACTGCTGGCCAAGAACTCTTGCAATGTACGTCAATCTATTGTAATCTAAATAAGTAACACGAATATAAAGTTTCTAAATGTTAACAGAAATCTATCATAAATTAGTTATAATATATATATAATGTATATTAAAGACAACACATTTACTTCCAGGTGAAGCTTTGTGTCTGAAAGAAGTATAATTTCCCTGCTGCAGCCCTCGATAGTTCTTCACTTCCTATGAGGACCATGCATTAGAAATATGAACCCTTCTTCTCTTAATAGTAAAGGTGGTGTAGACCAAGTGAAGAACAATTTAAAAAACTGCAGCGGGGAAAGGGTACTTCATCTGAAGGCTGTAATCTTTAATATATCTTAATATAATATATATTATCTTTAAAGATAATACATATTATCTTTAATATATATTTCTAATTTGCAGTAGCTCCCCTAGGCCACATGTCCCTATATGCTAAAGCAATATATGTTGTTATATATGCTTGAAAAATCCCCTACCAAGGTAATGTACAGTTAAGAGTTACTATACAACATATATGACTTTAACTGTGAATCCTACGCAGAGCCACCTTTATAGTTCTCTCACCCACGATTCTCAGCTTCAGAATGATATTAGCAACAAAGTTGCTTACTGTTGCACTAATGATACCATGGCAGTGTGTCCCTAAAATCATGTTATGCAAACAGATCGTGTGTAACTGTAGATACCAGGCAGATAAACAATCCTGTTATATAACAACTGCACGTCATCAGTTAGTTAATAAGTAATGATAGGCAGTGAAACAGCAGTTGTAGACCTTGCCCTGATGAAAGTTTATACATAAACTAATTGGGTGGATACAGGTGGATACATAAATTAATTGAGCTCTAGGAAATAGAGGTTAGCAGGATGTGGCAGCTAGTGCCAGTAATCCGGGCCATGCCGCAGAAATTCATATATCAAACTGCATAAAATATGGTTACCTCGGAAGGAACAATATATTCCTACAATAGATGGCAGACAATTATCTGGGAAATATCAGATACGTGAATGTGTAAAAGTACCTCTTAATTCTAAAAATTAGTTTTGAAAGAATGCAAATGTATTTTTAAATTGCACCTGATATTTTGAGAAAGCAGTTTGTATAGTGGATGTGACACGCTGCTTTCTATGACCGACTGGCTCTCAGATATGCCCTTGTTACTGTAAGTGCTATTATTGTGGAATAGTGGAATAACAGCTCAACCATGAGGCGGTAGACCACATATTCACAGAGCAGGACTGTAAAAATCACTTACTAAAGAGTTTCAAACTGCCTCTGGAAGCAACATGAGCATAGGCGCTGTGCGTCGGGAGCTTTTTGAAATGGGTTTCCATGGAGGAGCTGCTGCACCCAAGCTGAAGATCCCTAAGCGCAATGCCAGGCATCAGCTGGACTGGTGCGAAGCACATCGCCTGTACCCTGGACTGTTTTGGAGGGTTTGGGCTAGACTTCTTAATTCCAGTGAAGGGTAATGTTAATGCTACAGCATACAAAGACAATTGTATGCTTCCAACTTTGTGGCACCAGTTTAGGGAAGGCATTTTTCTGTTCCAGCATGACTGTGCCCCTGTATACATCACCACACAATTGTGTGCAACTGAAATGTCTATTGGAGTTTAAGGAAACTGACAGGTCCACTTTAAATTAATAATAATTTTGAGGAATGGTGTTTATCTTTCCTGTTATTAGCTATAATATATTATATTAACCAACAGACCTGACAGAGTAACTAATGTGCAGGTCAGGGGACATCTAGGAAATAGTGATCACAATATGATGCATTATAACTTGTCCTTCAATAAGGGAACTCTTAGAGGAGCCACAAGAACTATGCACTTTAGGAGGGCAAAGTTTGATCAACTAAGAGAAGCCCTTAACACTGTAAATTGGGAAAATGTCCTCAAAAACAAGAGTACAGACGCTCAATGGGAGATTTTTAAGAATATCTTAAATTCTCACTGTGAAAGGCACATACCGTATGGGAATAAAAGAGTCAGGAACAAGAGAAAACCAATGTGGATAAATAAAAATGTAAAGGGGGCAATAAATGGCAAAAAAAAGGCATTTAAGCTACTAAAACAGGAAGGCAGTGAGGAAGCACTAAAAAGCTATCGGGAAAAAAATAAAATATGTAAAAATCAGATAAAAGCAGCAAAATTGGAGACAGAAAGACTCATTGCCAAAGAGAGTAAAACAAACCCCAAAATGTTCTTTAACTATATAAATAGTAAAAAGGTTAACAATGAAAGTGTTGGCCCCTTAAAAAGTAATGAGGGAGAAGTTATAGACGGGGATCAGGAAAAAGCTAATCTATTAAATATATTCTTCTCTGCTGTATTCACAGAGGAAAATGAAATGCCAGGTAATATACAGCAGGATGAGATAAATGCCCCAGTACATGTCGCCTGTCTAACCCAGGAAGAAGTGCAGTGCCGCCTAAAAAAAATCAAAATAGACAAATCACCAGGTCCAGATGGCATTCACCCCCGCGTTCTAAGGGAGTTAAGTAATGTAATAGACAGACCCCTATTTCTAATATTCAAGGACTCTATAGTGACAGGGTCTGTTCCCCAGGACTGGCGCATAGCAAATGTTGTGCCAATATTCAAAAAGGGGACAAAAAGTGACCCGGGGAATTATAGGCCTGTTAGTTTAACTTCTGTTGTGTGTAAACTGTTTGAGGGTTTCCTAAGAGATGCTATTTTGGAGTATCTCAATGAAAATAAGTGTATGACTCCATATCAGCATGGGTTTACAAGGGATCGGTCCTGTCAAACTAACCTGATCAGCTTTTATGAGGAGGTGAGCTCAAGACTGGATCGGGGTGAATCGCTGGATGTCGTATATCTTGATTTTTCCAAAGCATTTGATACGGTGCCACATAAAAGGCTCGTACATAAAATGAGAATGCTTGGGCTGGGGGAGAATGTGTGTATGTGGGTAAGTAACTGGCTCAGTGATAGGAAACAGAGGGTGGTTATTAATGGTACATACTCTGAGTGGGTGACTGTTGCTAGTGGGGTACCACAGGGGTCAGTTTTGGGTCCTATTCTTTTTAATATATTTATTAATGACCTTGTAGAGGGATTGTATAGTAAAGTATCAATCTTTGCAGACGATACTAAGCTCTGTAACGTGGTTAACACAATAGAGGACAGCGCACGATTACAAATGGATCTGCATAGGTTGGAGGCTTGGGCTGGGATGTGGCAGATGAGGTTCAACACAGATAAATGTAAGGTTATGCACATGGGAATATGTATTAAATGGGAAAACACTGGGGACGACTGACATGGAAAAGGACTTAGGAGTTTTAGTTAACAGTAAATTTACCTGTAGCGACCAGTGTCAGGCAGCTGCTGCTAAGGCAAATAAAATCATGGGGTGCATCAAAAGGGGCATAGATGCCCACGACAAGGAAATAATTCTACCCCTGTACAAGTCACTAGTCAGACCACACATGGAATACTGTGTACAGTACTGGGCACCAGTGTACAAGAAAGATATAGTGGAGCTGGAGAGGGTTCAAAGACGGGCAACCAGAGTTATAAGGGGAATGGGAGGACTACAGTACCCAGAAAGATTATCAGAATTGGGGTTATTTAGTTTGGAAAAAAGACGGCTTAGGGGGGACTTAATAACTATGTATAAATATATAAGGGGACAGTACAGAGATCACTCCCAGGACCTATTTATACCCAGGACTGTATCTATAACAAGGGGACATCCTCTACGGCTGGAGGAAAGAAGGTTTCTACACCAGCACAGACGGGGGTTCTTTACAGTAAGAGCGGTGAGATTATGGAACTCTCTGCCAGAGGAAGTGGTGATGGTAAACTCAATAAAAGAGTTCAAAAGGCGCCTGGACGTGTTTCTTGAAAGCAATAATATTACAAGTTATCGATATTAGATTAATAGGGACAGAACGTTGATCCAGGGATTTATTCTGATTGCCATATTTGGAGTCGGGAAGGAATTTTCCCCCTGGTATGGGGCAATTGGCATCTGCTTCATAAGGGTTTTTTGCCTTCCTCTGGATCAACACAGTAGGGACACAATATGTATATAGGTTGAACTTGATGGACTTTGGTCTTTTTTCAACCTTATGAACTATGTTACTATGTTACTATGTTACTATATATATTTGCTGTATCTCAACAAAATGAACCAGCAGTTTATTTCCTTGTGTTTTTTTGTACAACAAATCAGCGTTGGGTAAACAAGCCACATGTGTAATAATGGTTTGTACTGAATGTTCTACAAAATGCAAACATTTACTATTAATAACCTGAATGTGAAAAACATATTTGCTTGATTTTCAAGTGTTTCCTATTCTCACTTTAATCACCCTCAAAGTATTTTATGTTCTGAAATTTTGCAGAATTTCAAGTTAATGTAATTTAAAATCTAAAACTATATATTTTTGTTTGTAAACCACGGGTCATAGTATTTTAGGTAAAATTGGAGCAATTCTGGTTAAAAATGCTAAATTTAACTAAATCAATGAAATGTGCCAACTGGCTACCTCAAATGTTCCATTTTAAATTAGAAGGTTTCTATCCCTATTCCCTGCTTAAATAAATAGGACCCAGTGCGTGCTGGTATAGTAAGAGGTGTTTCATGGGACACGTACGCACGAACCAATTGGAACCTCTTGGTCTGGGGATCTTCTATGGTAAGCAGAGAGATCTATTCCCCATTCTACAACACAGTTCAAAGCAAGCTGTGGACCAGCAGGGGCTTGAGAACTTGAAGGTCCATTTACCTCATTATCTAAATTAGGCAACTAAGACACTGGCCATCACAAGGGTAAGGCACATTATTTATTGTATTAGTATATATTTTTTGCTTTGAAATTGTGGTTGTATGTGGAGCTATATGACTCAACATGGGGTTGAACCTAAAGCTTGACTTGGCCTATTTCAGAGAAGCTTGAGCCAAGCTGGGCTAAAAGGTGGAATATAGTAAACTCTTCCTGTCATTCTGTCACAAGGTCACAAATGTTTACTGCAGGATCTGGAGGGTGAGTCAGCTCAGCCGATGCACAGGCTTGGTGCATGGGAACTTAGACTACTTAGAGCTGTTTCTCCTCTGGTGGATTAGCTTTGTGAAGGGGCGGGCCATCTGTGTGGGCAAGGCTAGCTGTTTGTGCCCCATGCATAGGGATGTGCCTTTAGTGGGAGAGAAGGGAAGAGGACAAGAACTAATTTTGACCAAACAACACTCGTATGTCAGAAGAAAGAAGGAGCTGATCTCAAGACCCGGTGAAGAAGGGTTTTACCTGGCGACTTCTGGTCAAACCCAGAGAGTTGTCAGGTATGCTGATTCGGCCCCATTATGGACAGCATGCTAACCTGCAGAACTATATGTGTTATCTGTATAATACATTCTATACTGTTTTTCACTGAGCAAAAAACAATTAAACGTAAAAGTAATTTTACTATATTGTAGCAACTTGTCAATATATTCCTTAAATATGTTAATTCTATACATAACGCTTCTCTTTGTGAGAAAAAAAAAACTCTTTCCTCCCACATTTTTGGCCAATAACATTAAAGCATGCATTATGCCAGAACAAAGAGAATTTAAAAGTCATATCTTACACTGTTTGTTTTTACGTTTGTTCTGATTGGCAATTACCCAAATGACTAGACTGCCAATTGGTTCTATTTAATAATCATTCTTTTGATATTCAAGCAGCACTGCTGTATTCTACTTTGCCAATGGGGAATCATTAATGCTGAACAAACAACATGTATATGCTTAATTGTTTTTATTGAAATAAACACTTTATGTAGCCTCCTGCTGCTATGTGAATGTGTGCTTGGTTAGCTAAGATTTTTTTCTCCCTTTAATTACTCAGTTGGAAGCAGATAAAAGCATGAAAACTACTTTTTTTTATTGAGCACATACAAAAATTCAGTTGCTATCCTAATGCCAGTAAGATGACCAGATAAAAATATCCGAGCATTAAGTTTATTTATTTGAAACAATAACCTATAAAATTTTGGACAGTCGATCAAAGACAAATAAGAACAAAAAGCTAGACGTTTCCTGTGATCTAAAATGTATGCAACATTGTTCAGAACTCATTACAATTTTTTTATTTTTAACAAGAAACCCTCACCCAAATTAATCATTGTAACGAGTTCACCAAGAGAGCTGTAGTAACTCCCAGAGATCACCCACATGTATCCTCCTCTTGTCCCCGAAATAACTTCCAGCACCAGCCAGCATGCACACCTTGGAACCCTGCTATGTGTATCCAATAAGTAGACACAACTACCTTGAATTGAGTACAGCAGGAGTGAACAGTTTATTGTTGTAAAACATAAGACTCATATATCCACAGAACTGCACTAACATAATTTAACAGATACATGTATTAAACCCAACCTTTAATTCCCCTGGCAGCAATCCTATTGATGGGATTAGTTACACAATGAAGTTCCTACCTGTGCTATCTTTGTTTGACAGCCAGGCTGGAGCCATCCCTGAATACCTTGGGGCCCTGTATGACAGGTCATTCTGCCCCAATCATATTCAATATTGGGTTTCTATATAATTTATATACTGTGTTTACAGGAGCGCATTGATAAATATAGAATATGATAAGTGTGATAGCTCATATGCAAACTACCTAGATCATATTGTGCTGTCAGATGTCATGAAGATTAGAGTGCTTACAGATATATGGCTTGAAATTCTGTAGCTCGATAGATATAACACTTTTATGATGTCTTGAATCACAATGAAAACATTGTTTAGATGATTTTTCTAAACCAAGGCAGGTCTAGATTTAATCAAATCCTAAGTAATAGGACTTAAGAGGGTAAACTTTTCACAATGTGGACTTCTTCTAAGGTTCTAGGTATTACCAGGTTCTACATCACCATAGGGAGTAGTTGCTATGCTCTCATCAACTCATGATCTAGTGTATGTAGAACTGTATTTGCCTTGTAATCCACTCTGATGTATGCTATATACCCCTATGCTTCTGATGGGCAAGTCCAGCAAGACATGTTCAATATTCAAAAACAGAACCCTAGGATTGGGATGGCTCGTACTTGACTGGGCAAGTAAAGCATCAGTACCTACTCACATACCTCTAAATTGATCCTGAGGTGTAATGAAATGTTACTTAACTGAACTATATATTATGAATGTATAATTTGTTGATTATAGGATATGTTCACTACAGTATCTAGTATATAGGATAGAAAACCTCAACATTCCCCTTTTTGAGATGTTCCTCCTAAAGACAAAAGCATGCTGGATTCTGAAGTCAGTATTCAAATCAATCATTTTAATTTGAATTACATCTATCTCACCAAAGGCAGAATACCTAAAACTGATTTAAATCATAATCATAATGATCGTAATCAAAAGTTTAAAGGCCACTTATTTTGCCTTGTCAAGCCTTAAGTTGAAAACATTTGCAGTAGATTGTTAGCCATATTGTGAAGCCCTCCACAACTTGTGTCTGTCTAAATATGCCACTATTATGTCCTATAATATTATTGTACTTGAAATGTGTTGGCCTTTACAAATATGTACTATTGATACTCCAACAGTAGTTTTATATAGCAAATACATTTTTGAGGTTACTGTATTGCTGCTCTGGACATTTTTTTTATATATTATTATTTTATTTCCTTTGTGAAATGGATCCCATTTTTTTTTAGTACAATAGATGCTTACATTCTCTTGTTTCAAGTTATGCAATGAAATATAGAACATCTTAATATTTTATTGTTCCATTGTTCTTTACACTAAACATGAATTTCAATGTTTATATTGACCTCTTATATAATGTAAAGAGGTTATTGTTATTTTCTGTTGTGCTGTGGAAGTTATTTCTTTCCCACAAGAATTTGGGTTGTGATGAAGATATTACTTGAAAGCCTTTGAGGAACAAATGAATCATTGCATTATAAAAGGAAGATTTGCAACTTGGAATGAAAACATTTAAACGCTACAGTGTATCTGGATATGGAATGTGAACATATTGTGATTTGTGAGATAATTCACTGTAATGACAAATTTAAGCTTCTTGCACAGAAAATGCTGAAATCCTAAGTACTAATCACTGACCTGTATTTTGAAGAACACCAGAAACATTGAACTCCTTGGAAAGGCCCACCAAAGGTATAGGACCGATCCTACTATATAGAGCTATCTAAGGTAGTAGGCTGGCAGACATCCTAGGGCCATCGTGTCACATAATTTTCATCAACAAGAAAATAAAGAAAACAACAAACTGTGTCATGTTTTTGGTCGATACGATCTGATTACATGAATCCAAAAAGACCATGTGTGTTTACAATGTTCTGATATAATATGTCCCTTCTCTGGATATTTGCCTCAGATGCTGGAGCTACTTTGGAGGAAATATGTTTAACTTTCCTACCTGCCTTACTATGTAGGGTTCTACGTGTGCAGGGAAGGGCTGGCACGTGCTGGCTTGGAGGGAAAGTAAGGTTGAGTAGCCTCCTGGCCCGTGCTCCCTTCCCTAAACACATAATTACATACACAGACTCTTTCACACATTCACCACATCACGCACACTTACCTTATCTGGAGCCTATTAATTTAGATTAAAACAATGTATAAAAGAATATAATAAGGGGGTAACCCAAAATAAATTGTTTGAAATTTGATGCTGTATAACTGATCTTTTAATAGACCCTGAACCTATATAAACATAACCTTAAAACATTAAAACTGACAGTATTAAATATGACATTAGAAGAAGAGGACCCCAAAAAATGTTATACATACAAGGTTCTCAATATGATTTCATCACAATTTTCATAAAAGAGCAGGGCGGGACTGGCGATAACAGGGCAGCCCTGGCACTTTAAGGCATGCTACGTATTTATGGCTACGTAGCGTATAGCTGGGCACATCTAGCAGTGGGCGGCACGCTGCAGCACCCGATCAGGTGCTGGAGTGGCAGATCAGGTGAGTGTGTGGTGCTGTCGGCCAGACTCCCTACAATGAGCATTATCACAAACCAGTGCACAAGGTATTGTGGATTTATGGATTTAGAAAATCCTGCCAAAATACTAGTGTGCTAATGTACCAGCGTTGATACAAAGTGCAGTTCAATATTTCCGTAAAATAACTGAGAGGAAATCTAACATATGGTAGGATATACAAAGTGCTGACAAGGTCAAACTTGCCTGGGGAACTAACAGAATTCCTGCTAGGCTCACAAACATTATTTCCTAGAAATACTGAACTGGTTCAAGAATGTTGTTTATTGAAAAAATATATTTTTCAAGGTTACATTAATTCCAAGTGCATCCATTAAAAAGAATCTCAAGACTTTACAATAGTAGATGCTTTCTGCGATGGTACACAAAAGATTATTTTATTATCCTCCCTCTCTGGTCCATGTTTTACCTCTCCCCGGGAAAGGACTGGCAATGGATTTAAGACAGCTTAAGACACCTATTGCTTGTTCTGATTTCAGGAACTTCTGTCGCCACTAACAATTTATCACTTTCAATTCCATGCATCTTTTTAGAGCTGATTTTGGGTGATGAGGGTATAACCCATACAAATGTAAGGAACCCAGGGTCTGTAGGGGCCCAGTCACCTCCATAGTCTCACACTGGCTTAATCCACCTACAAACTTGACCTCAATAATGATGCATTATTTTAAGGGTGGGACTTCTAGCATGGGGGCTTAGGTAGAGCTGTAGTTCTTTAACATAGGAAGAGCTGGAGAAGAAGTGTCCTTTTTTACATAGAGGGTAAGTTGATACTGGGCCAAACAGTGGGTAAGATACAGACATATAAACCCGAAAACGTGTGCAAAGAAAGTGTGAACACAAATATCAAACGTAACAAATATAAATACTTCCTTGGTGAACTGCAGCCTCTTACTGATGCACTTTTCCCAAATGCCAAAACCAGTGACAACAAAACCGATAGAGGATGGCGCAGGGACACCAAGACAAAAACAGATGGGTAGGAATGCGCCCAATATGAGAAAAGATGAAACTCTGCCCTGGATAGAGTTCATTCTTCTCCTTTAATAAATACTTCAATAAAAACACAAAAAAACATCAATTGTGTATTACACAGGCATACCCCAGCTAAAGTATACACTTACGGAAGCCACAGTGAAAAAAGTGCGGATAAAATGCAGGCAAGATAAATTCAGAAGTTCAATACAAGCAAATCAATTCAATATCCTCTCTACGTGTTTAGCCCACAAGAATAGGCTTCTTCAGGGGAAAATGTACTTGTATCCGGATCAAGCATTGTTAAATTCCCCAGATCTCAATCCAATTGAGCATCTGTGGTATGTGCTGGATAAACAAGTCCGATCCATGGAGGCCCCACCTTGCAACAGCACTGTAAGCATCTGCTGCTGACGTCTTGGTGCCAGATACCTTCAGAAGTCTAGTGGAGTCCATGCCTCAATGGGTCAGGGCTGTTTTGGTGGCAAAAGGGGGACCTACACAATATTAGGTAGGTGGTCATAATGTTATGGCTGATCGGTATGTGCGTATATACATATATATATATATATATATACATATATAAACAGTGAAGGAAAAAAATATTTGATCCCCTGCTGATTTTGTACGTTTGCCCACTGACATGATCAGTCTATAATTTTAATGGTAGGTTTATTTGAACAGTGAGAGACAGAATAACAACAAAAAATCCAGAATAACGCAAATAAATTATAAATTGATTTATATTTTACTCAGTGAAATAAGTATTTGACCCCTTTGCAAAAAATGACTTAGTACTTGGTGGCAAAACCCTTGTTGGCAATTACGGAGGTCAGATGTTTCTTGTAGTTGGCCACCAGGTTTGCACACATCTCAGGAGGGATTTTGTCCGACTCCTCTTTGCAGATCCTCTCCAAGTCATTAAGGTTTTGAGACTGATGTCTTCAGCTCCCTCCACAGATTTTCTAATGTGCTTCTTCTTGAACCACTCTTTTGTTGCCTTGGCCATGTGTTTTGGGTCATTGTCATGCTAGAATACCCACCCATGACCCATTTTCAATGCCCTGGATGAGGGAAAGAGGTTCTCACCCAAGATTTGAAGGTACATGGCCCCATTGTCCTTTTAATGCGGTGAAGTTGTCCTGTTCCCTTGGCAGAAAAACACCCCCAAAGCATAATGTTTCAACATCCATGTTTGACGATGGGGATGGTGTTCTTGGGGTCATAGCAGCATTCCTCCTCCTCCAAACACGGCGAATTGAGTTGATGCCAAATAGCTCGATTTTGGTCTCATCTGACCACAACACTTTCACACAGTTCTCCTCTGAATCATTCAGATGTTTATTAGAAAACTTCAGAGGGCCTGAGCAGGGGAACCTTGCGGGCGCTGTATGATTTCAGTCCTTCACGGCATAGTGTGTCACCAATTGTTTTATTGGTGACTATGGTCCCAGCTGCCTTGAGATCATTGACAAGATCCTCCCGTGTAGTTCTGGGCTAATTCCTCACCGTTCTCATGATCATTGAAACTCCACAAGGTGAGATCTTGCATGAAGATCTCAATCCAATAAATCACCTTTGGGATGTGGTGGAACGGGAGATTTGCATCATGGATGTGCAGGCAACAAATCTGCAGCAACTGCATGATGCCATCATGTCCATATGGACCAAAATCTCTGAGGAATGTTTCCAGCACCTTGTAGAAAGTATGCCACGAAGAATGAAGGCAGTTCTGAAGGCAAAAGGGGGCCCAAACCGGCACTAGCAAGGCATACCTAATAAAGTAGCCAGTGAGTGTATATTTATGGTATGAGAGATGTGTTTGTCTTTACTTGAAAATTGCACTTGCATTAAATATTTTGGGCATTTCATAATCATGACCCAGAGCCTTAGACACATGTCTAGAAACCCGGAGTGTCTGTGGCAAATCTGATGAGGTCTCAGTTTGCTATAGTTCTACTTATAACCATTAGACACATGCAGATATGTAAGAGAAATTATGAATTTGTCGCACAAAAAAACATAATGCTAATGCGATCATAAATGTGTGTATTTTGCCACCATTTTAACAATGAAAAGGCTACATATTTTTCAGCATTAAACTGGTGAGTATTCAAGAGAACTGCTGAAATTGTCTGTAAACAGGCAGTTTCCCTAGCTTCTAGGCTTTCATTTGATCAGCGTGCACATCTATTATATAGTTGTTGGTAATTCTTTCTTCCTGCTCTGGGAGCTGGCTTTGACCTCCTAACAAAGAACAGGTTCAATCTGCTTCCCCTCCTCCACCCTGGGAGACTGATGAGGGTCACATGACCTTTGTAGTAGACAGCACAGAATTTGGATGGTAATATGTGCCTGGTGGGGGAGGGATATTGGCGGCTATCAGAGAATGCTTGTACTGGAAGCCTCTGTTGGGAGGGGAAGGGAAAGACCAGCTCAGACCAGCTTCATTCCACAGACTCATTAAGATGCAAATGCCAAATATTTTTACCAGACGTGCTGTATAAATTTACAGTTTCCTTTTTAGCTTATGCAGACAAAAAAAAATCTAGAGGCCCTTCCTATTTAATAGATGCATAGTCATATGTCTGAATTAAAGGCAAACAACTGTTTTAAAATAGGAAAATTGTTATCTGGGTTTTTTTTTAACAGTGTGGAGTTATTTTTTTATGATTTGTGAATAAGAATTGTGGTATGTCTTCTGAGCTTAGACATACTCATGACTACCTTGAGTCTAGCTGACCTGGCTGGAGTTACCTCAGTTGTGGCAATGGTTCCACTTAACAATAGTATAATAAAACATAAATAAGAGAAGAGTATATTTAGCGTGTAGTCATGTTGGTCAAAATTTTGTTAATGGATATGAAAATCCTAACAGCAAAACAGAGTTTCATCTTCAGTCACCTTGAAAACTGTGCATGTTAGGGTGACCACATGGGCCATGTTTTCTAGGACACATATTAACATATTGATGGCCAACACAGGTAATTGTATGGGATGTATAGACTTATGGAAGGGAACCAATTAGTCAGTTATACATCCATGTAAAAAAAATATGTGCCCTAGAAAACATGACTGATGTGGTCACCCTAGTGCATGTACAATGGAGGGCCAGCTGTACCATATAGACAAATTAGACAGCTACTAAGAGTGCTAAGCTAGTAGTAGGCACAAGCATTAGGTTCTTTCCTGTGTTAGCAAGCAAGTAGATGCCGCAAGCAAGGTTCGCCTAGTGCTGCACAATTCTCAAAGTGAGCTTTGACAAAAGGGTGGAACCTTGGCATGCCAAAAAGCCAATGCATGCCAGACATGGATTGAGAAAATGGCAGCTGGTTACCCATGGAGTATTATATTTATATATACTTATGTGTAACCAGCACCATCTAGTGTTAGAACATTATAACTATAATATTGCAATACTAGATGGCACTTGTTGCATAAGAGTATATACTGTAAATGCATAATAATATACTTTTTTTCAGTCTCTGCATCCTGCATGGACCTGGGTTATTTTTTTGTACTTTCTTTGTTGTTTTGTGGAAGTGGCCATGAGAGGCCAGCTCAGTTTGGAAGCAAGGCAGTAGTTTAACAGCTAATCAATAAGATGAAATCAGATGAATGTTGGTAATAAGTCCCTAGGCAGGGGTGTGCACCAACATTGCTCATGGTAGACATTTACTGGGGTCTGTGGTAGACAATTTAATTAAGGTTCTATGCACCCACAGACACTGATGGCCTTGTACAGACACTTTGCCTATCTCTGCCCCTAGGTAAGGGCAAGTAACAGAAATATCAAAAGTTATAATAGTCTTTTGAGTGAACAATTCAAATAAACAAAGAAAATGAAACAATCAAACTTGTAGTCTTTTATTTAAAAGAAAATATATCATATACATCTACCCAACACTGAAAGTAGTTCAGTGTCACTGTCAAACTGGGTCACACTAGAGAGTGAACAGGGAAGCATTTGTACATGAAGGCTTGTTCATATGATAATAAAAAAATATCCTGGTTTCTGAAGCCAGTATAATAGTTGACCTACTTTTAATGGCTGAAAGACTGCAGGATAACAGAGAAATACAGACATAACCAGGATAGGTTGTCAAATTCTAGGTTAAAGAGAGAAAGAAAATGAACACAGCTTACAGCTGTAACATTTATGTCCTCAAAAATAAAACAGACATTTATGCAATAGTATATGCTTCATATTTTCTAATTTCTGCATGTAAAGTTACATTACCATTAATTGGTAGGCAACCAAATTACATTATATTTATTTATCTAGTGCCAGCAAATTCTATAGAGCTGATAACTAAAAATGACAACAACATTAATACTTGTTTTAATATACTGGTGTAGAAGGAGAAGAGGGCCCTGCTCTTGTTTGCTTATAATCTATTAAGTGTTTGAGGGGGAAGTAAGACAGGACTGCTAGGTTGAGTCGATTGTAGCAAGAGTGAGCATATACATGGGCATGTCAGATTGCCTCTACACTGATCGAGGGCAGGGCCGGCCCGACAATGGGGCCGGCCCCGAGTGGGGCAACCGCTCCAGGCGGCACTTTTGAAGGGGCGGCACTTTGCCGCCCCAAGCCCTTTTTTTTTTAAGCGAAAGAGAGAGAAAGGGGCACCAAGCTGTCGGTACCCGCTCGGCGCCCCTCTCTCTCTCCTCTGCGGCGAGTCTCCCTGTTCGGTCTCGGTGCCGGGTTGTAATGCTGAGTGCCGGAAGATTACCTCATTTCCCGTCGCTCAGCATTACAAGCCGGCACCGAGACCGAACAGGGAGACTCGCCGCAGGACTGCTGAAAGGTAAGTACAATGGGGGGGGTTAAGGGTAGATAATAGGGAGGGAGGGAGGGAGAGGAAGGGTAGATAATGGGGGGGCGGCAGTGACGGAGGGAGAGGAAGGGTAGATAAGGGGGGGGCGGCATTTTAAAATTTGCCCCAGGCGGCATTTTGTCTTGGGCCGGCCCTGATCGAGGGTATTAGGAGGCAAGGTTTTATTTACATGTGCCTATCCAGAATCCCTTGTGGTTGTGGCAGCACCATGAGATTTCTGAGGAAACAACAAGCCTTCTGGCTTGTCTGGTGCCTGTAGATGAGTGTTTAATAATGCTTCTACATACTCCTAAATAGTGGGCACACAAAGCAGTTTATACTGCTACCAAAACCTTATTAATGTGTTGGGGAGGTGCAATTAAACCTCCTTCCAATTAACCCCTGGACAGCAAGCTGCAACCAGACAAACGAGGACCCAACAACCTATGTTCTCTATTCTGTCTGGCACTTATCTGGCTGTGCTGTGCAGCATAGTATTACAGTTAACTACCTGCTCTGCTCTGTACTGAGGTTGCTTCCACCAGCACCTAGTGCCTATCACCTATACCTGGTACCTGTGTAGAAGACTATTTAAACCTGGTTCTAGCCTAGATTCCTTGCTTTGCTTGTTGATCTTGTGTTGTGGCCTGTTATATGATATCTGGCTTCTTAGTACCTGACTATGAATCTGTGCTGGTTGACCCTGAATCTGAACCATCTGACTATGCCTCTAGTTATCCTTCTCTTCCATGCTGCTGGACCTGGCTTTGTGCCTAGTTACACTGTGCGTGTGTGATTTGTGACCTGCAAGGCTGTGCTTTGCAAGTGTGTACATTCCATGCAACTGGACTCCACTATTAGACTGTGTCCCTGTGTGGGTGCCTGACACAGTGGGTCTCCTTTTTTCTGCCTTATTTATCCAGTGGGGAAAAAACATACAACTGCCTGTTCCATTTCATAAAGTTAATGTATATTGGTAAAACCCCTCCTTTGTGAAATGTAGGAATAAAATTTGTTAGCTGAATTAGGTCATCATAGTTGACTAAAATGCAAGGATGGTGTTGTTTAGGACCTAATGGAATTTTACATTTAAGGCAGAAATCATAGAAGACTATGTATCATCCATTAGAAGACCATTAGAGTGGCCAGTTGGGGGACTATTCTCAGACTACTGGGACTGGAAGAATTAGGACCAGGAGCAGTAAATATTTTAATTAATTATTAACTATTGAAGTCTTCAGGGGAGGTTGTGACCAAAAGGCTAGCCTACTAGCCCCACTAAAAATGAGACCTCCACTAGTATTTCCAGTGCAAAAATCATATCAAGAATAAACACATTTAAAGTGATGAACATGCACAAAGGAAAAAGGGCAAGGTGAAACAAGAAAAATAAAAAGAACCATATGGCCCCAGCCCATGGCTCGCATTATAAAACGTCAGTTTACCAGCTTCCCTGAAGGCAGGCTTATGTGAGGAAAAAACGTGTAGCAGAAATATCTATCAGTTCTCTGATCAAGCATTCAGTTTCAAAGTGACTGGTTTAGCCCTCGCCATGCCAAAACCATGGAGTGTTTCTAGTGTTGACCACCCTCATCTAAAGCTATTACCCAGTGAGTAGACATGATGCATTGCTTCAGACTACAGTGTTTCGGTGGGACATTTTACTGGGAGTTGCTCCCCATACTGAATCATCCATCAAACCACAAATGGTCATGGGAAAGACCCAGGGGACTGTTTTATATAGTAAATGGTTACTGGAAGTGAGAAGAACTTTGCAATGCAGTAGATGTATTAATTATATCCTGTCTCTGCACACTAAAACTTTTGACAGCAATCAAAGTGCTGTTTTTTCTACGGGTTATTTTCACCAAACTAAGAGTTACATATGGAAAAGTTACATAACATGGATTATACATTGAGGATTTTACCTAAAGGGGTGACAAAACATTTTCCTTCCGTAAACAATCTATTCAGTTCAGAAAGAGGAAAATATTTTTTTTGCATTGATGTCAATTACAATACTTTAAATGAGCAGCTTTGTTCTGTGTTGAAATGAGCTGTGATTCATTTTCATCATCAGTACCTGGACCAGATAAATCCAATCAAGCCCTATCAGATCTGAGCACGTTCAAGACCCAACAATAATCATTATGTTTTGTGTGTTTAATCAATTTTTTCAAAGATTTCACTGCAGTTGTTGCAGCCAAGGGTGCCACAGCCAGATATTAGATTAAGGGGGGCTAGATTTATTTTTCACAAATGTAATACAGGGTTTGATGTACACTTTACCTTCAGTAATGAAATGGTCATTTAAAAGCTGCATATATACTTTTCATCAAAACCAGTTGTATGAAGAAGAAGCTAAATCCAAATATTTCTGATTTTAACAATATTCCTATTTTGGTATTACAAATCATTAGTATCATTATCGTCTCAGATGACCACACCAGCTGTCCTTTAGAGCCTAATGGTATCACAGTGGCATAGCAAATGTCTATTCAAGAAGAACAGAGCATGAAGGCAGTAATATGTTCTGCATATATACAGTTTTTTTATTATGTTTTAATACATTAGGGTGTTTGTTAATCTTTTCTTGGTTTTGGTTTAGAAAACCTCTAGGAGGGACAAAATTAGCCACCATAACAAAATGCTCCTGTGTGAATAATATAGCATCCACTCAATTTTTTTTTTTTAAGTTTTATTTGGGGATATTAAGCCAATAGGCTACCTTAGTTATATATATATATATATATATATATATATATATATATATATATATATATATATATATATATATATATATATATATATATATATATATGAAAAGAGTGTGTTGTGGATTCCCTTGGGAAAAATGAATTAATCAGTCTGGTTAAATTATGAGCTGCTAACTAAATAAGGTCAGAGTACAAAGGAGCCTTAGGGTTGCTGGAGAAACCATAATGGTAAGCTAAGAACTCCATGAATGATTTGCATTGAGGTCTTTGGTTAGGTGGTATTCAGGTATTCCAAGTTAAAAATGTGTACCTGACAGACAACATCTTTTGAAAGCAAGTTTTATCACGTACAGTGTAGTAAATGATTTTCTGGGTGCATAAGTGACTAATAAGACATATGATCATTATGTTTTTTTAACATACACAATTAAAATTTAATCTAATTGAGTAAAGAAATAATTGCAGTCCAAGACAGTTTGTATAAATATTTAGTAAACATGTTACACAGGCACCAAGGCTGAGAAAATACATTCAGTTTAACCTTTCCATGATATCTGTAATTGCACTGATCCAGCTCAGAGAACAAAAACCTTGTAAACAAATGCCAGTTTTGCTCAGAAGAGAGAAAGAAAATTTCCTGGACTTTATAGGCAGATAAACAATGGTTAAATTATTACATGTACACCTGAATACCCTTTCTTGCCAAACCATCTCCATAGGAAAAGAATTTTAGGAACTTCATATGATACAAATGTGGAAATTCATAGCTTGTTACCATAGTGGTTTGATTGAGGGAAAGGGTAAGACTCTTAAAATGGGCACCCATCAGCCACACACACACACACACATATATATATATATATATATATATATATATATATACATCTACAATAGGCATGTGGATGTGGGCCAAAACAATTTGGACACATTTTTCTGTTTGTTTTTGGCCCATTCATTTTCAGGCAATGAATTTCTGATTTTCAATTTGGAAACTCTTATGCTTTCTAAATGTTTCCCTACCTTTTCTGCTGACCGCATGTTCCTCCGCATCTTGTTCCTTTGTTTCTCTCTTCTCCATTCTATCTTCAATCCTTAAGCTGCTATGTTCTTTCTTTGTCCACAGCTTCGCGGACATAACCCGTCAATATGGCGGCGCTTGCCGTGATGTCATTTCCCACATCCTCCAATCAGAGGAGAGGACATCACCACAAGCGCCATCATTTTGCCCTTGTGTGGACTCGGGGCAATATGGCCATTTTGGCGGAAATAGCCACTGAGTTGTGTCCATGGAGATGTGGACAAAGAAACAAGATGGAGAAGAGAAGGGAGATGATGTTGAAGCAGTTGGCAGAAGCAGAAGAGGCCGGCAGAGAAGATTGGGAAATATTAAGAGAGCACAAGAGTGAAGGAGAATGAGAGTGTGAGTAAATGTGGAAAATGGAATTGTTGAAGAAAATTATGAGCACAATACTAATTGCTATTTTGTATTAACACATTGATTCTGTATAGTTTGAGGAACACTAATTGCTTTTATTTTCTGTGTCTGAGGTAAAGGAACCACTGTGTTTAGATTTGCAGCATACATCCCTATTTTGAGAGTTTTGTTGCCACTATTTTTACACGTTTGTGCTGTCTAAAAATTATATATTATATACAGTATAATGTAACCATATGCATTCATACATAAATATCCCAATGTACATGTAAATACACACTTGCACACACACACTGAAATAAATTACACTGCAACAAGTAAGTATCGTGTGTGGGATCCTGAGGGAATTGCCCCATAATTAATCCACTCTGTATGCAAACATGTGGAGAACTAATTGTTGGCAATGATTGTCACACCAACTGGTGTAATTTATACATGGACTTGCTACCTGGTAGAGATGGTATGGCCAATTTCAGTTTGAGAGGAGTTAATTTGATTGTATAGGCATGTGGTGCCAAAAGGTCTTTTAAGATAAATTGGTCTTTTGAAGCTGGGACTCCAACCAGGGCCCTCTGCAAGGTGTGAAATGTTACAGCGGCGGTGCCTTTACGTCTACTAGCTGAGTAATTCACCATATACCTGTATCTCCTCAAAAATAGTGGATTCCTTTGATATGCTAAGTGACCACTAGCAGTCAGGAAAACCATTTCTTCCAGAGTCATATCCAACACATATCAATAATAACTCATAGATTCATAATCATACCTCCTTTTTGTGCACATCTAGAACGGGGAAAGCACACCATACAAAAAGAATACAAACATGGCCAGTACAACGTAAGCCGTTTGGGAGAAATTGTGAAGTCTGTGGTATTCAGTCATAAGTAGCAAGTGTGACATATCTATGGACTTCATCATTTACAAGAAATTCATAAATGAATGGCGAGCACAGGCGGGAGAATAAGATGAAAATTAGTTATTTCGATTGATATGGTTCCACCACACAAGGTGGAGGGCACTTATGGTTCCTATAGGTACACCTCTGGGCCGGCTTGGAAACGTGAGATGAACTGGGAAAAAAGTATAAATTTAATGAGAGGAAATTGGTCAGTGTGCTTACTAGGGTCCAAGATCTAATTTTGAGTAAGTCGCCATCTTTCCTTGCCGGAGCCCTACAGACAGAAAAACTGTGACTTTACCATTCAAGTGAGTAGTTAGGTTTTCTGTAATTTCTCCTTTTTATTTTTATCTGTTTGGTGTAAATAATCTGTTTATCATCTTTTTTTTGTATGCACTGTGACTATTTTTTGTTCATAATAAATACTCCTTTATTAAGTTCTGCCTTTTTCTGGTAAAGACTCACGTTACCTGATTAGACCCTTTTATTGGTAATTTGAAATCATATAATTATTGTGTTAAAGTATATTGTGTGGGTTTTTAGTCTAATTTGCTTGGGGGGACCAAGGCACCCCATTTATAAATTGTCTTGGTGGTGGAAGCGTTATGATATTACCATTATAGTTAATTGCGGGTGGTATTAAGGGTGGATATTTTTATTTTTATCACTATTTCCGGTCTAGGGCAGACAGATAGTGAATTTTAACCCTTTTACCACCAGAACCAAGTCACGCGCATGCTTGGAGTAGGGTGCGTTCGTGATAAACGCACTCTGTATGCTAACATGTGGCGAACTAATTGTTGGCAATGATCCTGGTCATTAGCAAATTTATACCATAATGATCTTAATACATTATCTAAATTATTTCCACTAGTGAGCACCAAATGGCATCACCTCCTTCCACCTTGATTCCTTATTGATATAGTTCTGCTCCTTTGCTCCAGCCTCTTCATATACAGCACTTTATTACTGAGAAGAGAGGCAAGAGGGAACAAAGAAAGGAGTTAACGGGTAACAGAGTTGTGCACAAGGCCCAAAATCATTTTGAACACATTTTTTTGTTTAATTTTCTTGTCTCATTCCTCTTTAAACAACAAATTTTGTTTCTTGACCTTTTGGTATGGACAAAAATCAAAGAGCTTTTTTTATTTCGGAGGCTAAATTTGTTGCCCAAAAAAAAGTCTCTCTCTGTGCCTCCTGCACTCTCCTGCCTTGTATCTGTCCCCATCTGCTCACTTACCTTCTCCAGCTGTTTTCTGGTCTCCTCTGATCTCTCTGTACCCTACAGAGACCATACTGACAGACGAGGGGAGCAAGGAGGGACTCCGTGTGTTGCTCCAGAAAAAAAGGGGTGGGGGCATGTAGCTTACACAGTGCCTGCAATAGATGCTGCCCTAAATTATAATATAATCCTTGAGGAACATTAATTCACAGCTTTTCTTACAGGCACTGAAATGGTTAATTGGTATTTGCATATTAATTATACTCTGTTATAAGAATTACCTAGGATGTATTAGTTTGTACTAATGTACTTTAATTACATTTGTACTCTGATTTAATGTAAAAGTTGTACTTGATGTACGGAAAAATTCCTTTACTGAGGGGGTGGAGGATTGACCCTTATCTGATTACTTATTTGCTGCAGCCTACTGCTGGGGCTCAGCCTTGATGAGTTCATTTATTCCTTTATTACCTTTTGGGTTCCTACATGTTAGCCAGCTTGGTGTCACGACCACACGCACAATGGCACTCACCGCAGGAGTTATTCTACCCAATCCTCTGATACCAAGAGAGGGGCCCTTAGTAGCAGAGAACTTAGAGGATCCCAACAGCAAGGAGGCCAAGTGCGAGCCGGTAGATATAGGTACTGAGTAAATAAGGTGAAGGAATCTCCAGACGGACCCCACAGGTAGAATAGAGCTGAAGGGGTAAATACGTATCAGGTAGTCATACAAGCTAGAGGGTCGAGACACGGAGCAGGAAGTCAGACAAGCCAAACTGGTACACGGATATCCGGGCAGAGGTACAGAGTCAAAATCCAAAGAGTAGTCAGGCAAGCAACACGTCAATGGCAACGAAGATCAGGAACACAGCAGCAAAACTAAGTGATGTCCATGGTGGCGTCACGATCGAGCCTCCAGCCGTCCATCCTCGCCCCGATACCAGCCACGCGGCTTAGCCGCGCCCCCAGAGCTCCTGCAGGTGACGCCGGGAGAAGAGGTAAGTCCTCTATCAGGGGAATCCCCAGACTTAACCCCTTGAGTCCCGCACCGGTAGCAGAGTCCTTGCCTGCCGGCAACGGAGCTCCGGGACGGAGCAGTCCGCTCGCTGGTACCGGGAGCCCGGAGGTCGGGAACCCGGCATCCGCAAGCGGCGATCCACCCACCGTTGCCGGGAGCCGAGACATCGATACCTGACATCTGCGGGCGGCAGTTCGCTCGCTGACGCCGGGTGCCGGAACCGTGACACTTGGTTCTGACATGCAGGCAAACAAATGAGGGAAACTGAATTTAATTTTAAAGGTTTTGCCATTCATTTTTTTCTTTGTTTTGTCGGGGACCTTCTTCGTTATCGATGGTTCGTACAAATGCAGAAATGTAAAAGTTAGTATGAACCTGAATGCAGAAGTCTAGCAGATAAGCACCACTTAGTCCGTCCAGTCTGCCTATTTTCCTGATGTAGAGAGTCATCACCTTAATCAGTGCTTGGTTTTGCCTTAGATTCACAATAGCTTTATGCCTATCCTAGTGATGTTTAAATTCTCTTACTGTATTAGCATCTACCACTTCTGATGGGAGCCTACATTAATGTGAGTTACTGGAATATAAGAAACTTCAAAGAGTATGATGACAAATTAAAAAAGCAAATTGCTTGTTTGTATAGTGAACTTATGACACGTACACACACAAAGTTACAATGCGATCAGCACAAATATAATCTTAACATTGTTTATAGTTGTCAGACAAATCACCATCGTGCATATAATAAAAGCTAAAAAAATGAGATAAGAGTGCAGACAACAACAACTTCTCTTGCATTATCTAATGGTTCCCACCTGAGTAACAAAGGAACAACTAAAGAAAGCAACATCTCACATGTCTTTTGGAGCCCATAGGAGACACAAACAGGGAATATGCAACAAAAAAATCAAGACAATTAGGCAGAAAACAGAGTCCAAAGAACATTAACAATTAGGTGTAATTTAATTTTAATTGGCTTGCAACGAACAATCAGCCGCTACTGTACAAGTACTATCAAATTTAACAATGGATGAGTCATTGGCTTTAGAATAGCTTAAGAGGAATCAACCATTATTAATAAATAATATCTAGCTAAGGCTATAAGACATCTATTGAATGTAGAGTCATATGTTGTATTGAAGTCTAATATGACTAAACATTTTCAAAATATACTTACATAAGTCCCTTTTTGATAATGGTTTGGAATTGGGGATTTCTGATTTCTGATTCTTCTACCACTGAGTATTTTTACATTGAAAATCCAGTGATTAACACATAAATTACAGAGTGACCCCCAGACAGACTCATCATTTCTGAAATGGGTTCACTGTGGGAACTATTTTTGGTAGATCATCATTTATAAGATCTAGTAGTAAGGTTTCTCGGGTACCAAACACTTACTACAAATATTAGAATTGGTTTGTTGGCATGATGGATATAGGACATACCTTTATGTCATGACTTTGTTTCAGCGGCAGAAGCTCACAGAAGATCAGGCTGTCTGTTGACAGCGTGGGCTCTACCCTGTCTGCTGAAGTCAGTATTGCTTGCCTTTTGCTGATCTATTGTGTGTATAATGGAACACGTTATATAAGGAAAGCCCAATCACACAAACATTTTATCAAGTCAAAAGCAGAGCCGTAGCTACTTTGTTTTGCGCCCGAGGCAAGAATGGAAAATTGTGCCCCCCAGCTATTTTTTTTTACAGAGGTTATTTTATTTACACTGTCCTTATACACACCTGTCCATAAACACACATTTCTCATACACACACATCTGCCCATAAACCCATATACACATACACTGCCCTTACACACATCTAGCCATAAACACACATATACACATACGTCCCTTACATTTGACTGCCCTTACACACTGCCTTTACACACACCTGCCCATTCAAACCCCATATTTGCAGGTATGCATTAATAATGGAAACATAGCCAGAACAGATCAACACACGAACACACAAAGCCAGCTTTGCATGTATAGATCAATTGAAATTCTCATGTGAACTCTGCATTTAAGGTATAGATCAAATAAACAGAATCAGACATACAAATCCTATATTTGCAAGTATACAATAATAATGCATGGAAACATAGCACTGCAAGTATTGATCAATAGAACACACAAACCCAGCATTACAGGTATAGATCAACTGGAAATCACATGTAAACTCAACACTGAGGGTATAGATCAAATAAACACCACATGAAAAACAACCTTGCAGGTATTGATCAACTGAATAAGACATGCAAACCCTGTATTTGCAGGTATACATAAATATTGTATGGAAACATAGCATTGCAGATATGGATCAACAGAATAACACACAAACCCAGCTTTGCAGATATAGATCAATTGGAATTCACATAAAAACTCAGCATTAAATGTATAGATAAAACTCCCTAAATTAAAAGCATAGGTCGCAGATTGCACACCCCAAAGCCAGCCCTGGCGTCCATGCTGCCCACACAGAACCTGACCAGCACCCAGATTACACACATAGGGTTTGCCATTGTTGTCCCCAAACATCCCATCATGAGTTAACTTTCTCCCCAAACAGCCCGCCCTGTGCCATCTTGGTCCCCAAGACTCAAACACCCTGCTTGTGTGATCTTTGCCTTTCTACAAATCTATTTTAGTCACTCACTAATTCACATAATTCATTCACACTATTCATCTACACATTAATTCCTTCTCTCACTCATTCTCACTATTTATTTATTTCAGTACTCTTACTACCCCCTTTCTCTCTAGCTACCTCTCCTCCCTTTTCTACACCCCTTTTTTCTTACTATCTACCCCTTATCTACATACTATCTATCTATATACATAGTCCTTACAACCCTTTATCCCCATCTCTTACCTTTCTCATCTTCCATCATCTTCAATCATCCTGCATCATACATCATCTTCTTTCTTCCATGCTGTCATGGGAGAGTGTGAGGCCTGTCACTCCAGGCCTCTGCTTTAGTGCTCCCTCATCACTATGCACTGGCTATTGATGCAGAGGGCCGGGGTGACGTCATATCCCCGCGCTCTGCATCATTTGCCGGCGTGTAGTGGTTAGGGAGCACGTAAGCCAAGGTCTGAATTGACAGACCTTCCACTTCCTAATGTTGGGCCGGTTAGAGGGGGATTGTGATCTCCCCAACCAGCCTTGCTCATCGAATACCCAATACCCAGACCAGTGATCTCCCCAACCAGTCCTGGAGGCTGCAGTTGCTGATCGGGCGGCTGTGTGCCCCCTAGCAGCTGCACCCGAGGCCCTGGTCAAAAGCAATATTTTTTAAAGGCAGGTTGATACTCTCAAAAGTTTGTCCTTAAAATGAAATGTTAGTTCAATAAAAAAAGTGTTGATTGCTTAGTAGCGCATTCTGCCCTTCCCCAGAACTGCTGCCCTAGGACTAGTTGGCCTAGGCGGAATATATGGCAACCTTATATTCATCTAAAAATACCCAAACAAAAATCAAACAGCCCCTATCACTAATGTTTTTTCCAAAAAAAAGAATTAGGTAAGATTATGTACGTAGGTTGTAGACTGCAAGGATAAGAGAGGTGGATAGGACCTTGTGAAAAAATCTTAGAGTGCAAGCACATTATTTAGAAAATATTAATGACATTAAAAAAGGGAAGCCCAATATTGGGGTTTAACTGTTATTTGGGTGAAAAATTTATTGCTATATAACTAACTAGGTCTAAGACTAGAGAAAGAAAATCTTTATTATGTAACATTCAGTACAGTTTTCCAGACTTGTTTTAATGAGCTGCTACTAACACTTACTGAAGCACCCGCAGAACTGTTAATGAGAACTAACTGAGCCGCAGGCATGAATATAACCTCATACAAATGCCTGACACTAATAAGCTTAGGAAACTGTGTCTATGAATCGTTCTTAACTTTTACTATGTGAAAATTAATATATCTACAACACACAACCACTTGAATGACCCTGAATAGTGCATCTTGTTTTTACTACTTGGGCCCCTTAAAAAATTACTTATCATTTCACTTTTAATTAATTACAATTTGCTTTGAGACCCAGGATAATATGTTATTTATGTTTTATTGCCCTTTAGTTATTTTACATACCCTGGGAAGTTAACATAAGTAGGAAAAATATGAAGACACTAGCTTCTCCTTTTATTCTGTTTACTAATTAATAAAGTATTTAGTTATGGTCATATTGAGGAAATGTACACATCATTTGTTCAAATGCACAAATAAATGGTAAAAAAATCACCAACTATGCCACTTTAGGAAAAATAATGGCATAATATCAGTTCAGTTAGATTTTGTATAAATATATTTTTTTGTAAAATTGTTTTATTAGTAAGAAAACTTAGCCACACGGTTACACAACAAATGTACATTGTTACATCAACTGAACATATCTAAATAGTTATACGGCATGAGAAGCGAAGTTGCCTTGAGTGTTGGCACAATAAAAGACATATGTTACAACATGATGCAATTTGTAAGGTCCAAGGTCAATATTTTTTAACGTCATTAGTAGTAATATGATCATTCACCTTGCAGATGTCATTAAAAGAACATCTCATATAAATTATAAAAAACTGTGCCATCATGGCCATCAATAAAGCTTTGGGGCTATACTCATCACCTGTCCAGCATAGACAGGTAACTAATGGGTTAATTGCTAAACCCATGAGTCACTCAGATGGTATGAATGTTGTGTGAATTAAGGCCAAGTGGCAATTTTGAGGTTCATCCCATAAATGGTTATTCATGTGACCTTGGGGGTCTTATCACCATAGGAACCAATGGAATGTAAAGTTTGATTGCTGTATTCCATGAATTAATTAGCTTCTATCATAATAAGACAGAGTCTATTTTCACCCAGTTATCCCAACCTAATCTAAAAGTAGTAAGTTAAGTTAAAGAGGGTAATACATTGTTTGGAACATGAAAATGTTTGGATTTAAAGCAAGCTGAAGTAAGTGTTTCTGGATGGATCCACTGAAGCAATATAGTTTTTCTAGCCGAGGAAGTAGGAATAAGCTAAAAATATATATGGACCACACACATGTTATTTCTTTTGGCTTTTGTATTATATTTAATATGAACTCACAAGGATGTTGAACTAAAATAATTTGCGTTTGGAGTGAGCTTTTGTGGCCTAAAACTTAATATAATGGTATTGAAATCCAGTGGTTAGTCAAATATGAAACATTGTTTAGACATATCTCAAATCTCAGCATATTTATATCTGCTAGATAATCACTTAAATGTCACTGAACTTATTCTAGGCTGTCAAGTATTATTACTTTGAAATCTACTGGATAATGACACAAATAACAATATTATACAACAAGTAATAGAGATTGCGCTCACGTCTACTACTAAAAATATACTATGCCTTATTATTATAATTATTATTATAATAAATAATATTTTGTTTATATCGCTCCAACAATTAACTTAGTGCTTCCTGCATTACATACAGTATATTTAAAGGGTATGAGAAAACTGGAATTAATACACTTAGACAAACCGTAACCTTCGGTAAAGAAGGCCCTGCTCTCAATATTCTAATATGAAGGGTTTCTTCCTACAGGAAGAACCAAGATAATCCTACGCAATGCACAGTTAGAAAAGCAAGAGAACACAGGAAATTTAACCAATTTAAGTATGCTTTATGCAGGACCATCTCATTACTTCATGTAATAAAGCACTGGGACCAGCTTAATGGACTTAGTATTGCAAAGTGTATTATAATCCAAAGCATTATTTATTTACACACCCCTTCCTTTTTTATCCTGCTTCCTCTGATCTGGCCCACCCTCTTTTGCATCTGCTGAAGATTGTAGTTCTGCTTATGAGTACTTAGGAGTGAGTGAGTGTGTGAGTGTGTGATGGGTGTGGGGTGTGATGAGCGTGAGTTGTAATGGCTAATTTGATTAGAGTGAGCTGTAAAGTATGTTATACAGTAGCTGGGTATGATGTGCATCAGGTGTGATGGCTGGATGTTATGATGTGTGGTGGCTAGATATAATAGCTATCAGATGTGATGGCTGGGTGTCATAGGAGTGGTGTGGGATTGGAGTGAGGTATGATGGGTGTGATGGGAGTGAAATATGAAGGGTGTGCAGGTTCTGGCTCTGCCCTAATGTGGAAGTACTTCAAGAAGCCAGAATAATTTTAAGTAGTAGTTCTGCACCTCTCTTTTTCTATGAATCCGCATTATTCCTGCTTCTTGGAGTACTGTTGAAAAAGAGCGTGTGAGATTGGGCTTTGGAAAATTGCTCTTTTACACTGTAGTTGAAGGTGTAATACACTTGTAAAAAATGTCTTCATAAAATTTAGATGCGTAATTGTTACTAGCCCTTAGGCTAGTGGCACCCAACTGTGGCAGCCAAATATAATTAACACTCAAAAACACAAACTTCTAAAACACAATATTGCAAACACCTCAATAAAATATACAAATAAAGGCAGAAAAAAATATTTTTCTCATTCCATGGACCTGTACCAAGATCAAGAATCAGAAACATAATTGTAATGTAAAATGTACAGCTTTTCCCCATACTAATAAATCGTATTCTGGTTTATAAAAGGCTAAATTTTAGGCTTAATCATAGCAACATGCTGGTCGCAGCTAGTCTTTGGCAACCTAAAACACCAACAATAATCATTGATAGACAGTATTCATCATATATTTTATATCCATCATATATACCGGTAAATTATATCTTTTTTATTTTAACTTACAGTGGCTACACTCTACAAGATTTATTGATTTATGGAACATATAGGTCTTTGTGCTATTAGCACAGGGGAAACTTGATTCGCAGTGGGAAAATCATTACCTATTATCGGTTTTCCTCGGCAGCTTATAATGCTTATTTCATTTATTTATGTCAGCATTTAAGCATCATATGAAAAATACTGTAAGCTGAATCATTATGCGATAAACTGTGGTGATTTCCATTTAAGAAGCCATTTATATCAACTAGTCAGGCGATAAGCACTAAGCTGTAACTTGCTCTTACAGCTGTCTGAATCAGCAGAACATTGCTATTAATGCAAATGAATGAGGCATTTTAATTTTCTGGTAAGATGCTTTCCCATGCATAGCTACAGACAATGTGCAAATTACGCCATAGCTTTGTAGGAACATACACTGAAATCTTAATTTAGCCAATTTATTTTGAGTTGCGTAGAAGTATGAAAATGTTTATGGCCACTGGAAGTTCTGTATTGGAGTGGTTATTTGCAACCCATTTTTTTAGAATCAAGCTAAACCATAAAGATTTATGTTTAGGTATATATATAAAGTGAGAAACAGTGTGCGTTGGACTGAAGTAATTTGCTTACTGTTTCCTAAAATTATATAATTTAAGGTTGCAGGACCCCAAAACCATGTTGAGTCCTGCTTTCTACAACATGGGTAGCTTTGCTTTAAATAAGAGATACCTGGAAAGTGAATCTGGATCTTCATCTATCGATATTAACTCAATAGAATATATTATTCTAGTATAAATATTTTCAAGCGGCATCATCCACATTTTGGAGGAACAATGCTGATGTTTGGTGAACTTGTGTAGAATCTAGCTAATATAGAGGGATCATTATGTAACCAGGCTTCGCTAATGCTCACCTTTCGGCGAGAAGTTGGTTCTTAAGCCTGGTAAGCCGACCTGAAGGAATGAGCAGAAAGGCCGATGGTCTAGGGATACTGGGTTCCGCAGGGATGTTCATCAGGAAGATCCTAGCTTTTTTAAACACACATTTTTTAAAAATAGCCATTTTCATGTGGCTATTTATCTTGCGATAGCTCTTAATTTTTCTATTTTCATTCAGTATCCTTCAATAAAGTTAAATTATCTAGTATTTAATTGTCTAGTATAAAGTAGTAAAATCACTGGTGAATTTAAAAAAAGCATGTTTTCTTCCCAAACAACTCATTAGGTATGCCCACTTTTATAGGTTTTGTACGTTGCTAAAACTTCTTCTGACAAACCCTACCTGGTCAAAATGTAACAAATTTGGGAGGAAGGAGGGAAGTCTGCGTGCTAGAATTTCCACATACATTTTTTTTTTTTTTTTTTTTTGCATTTTAAATTATTTTATATTAATCATTAGGAAGTGTTGGGAACAATGTTGATATCAGATTTGATAATACATTTATATTATAATACATACAATCATTACAGACATGAGCAGTTTCAGATAATGAACCCCTCTAATACCAGACATTACACACACACAGACAAACAGTCATGAGCACACACACTCACACAAACAAACACAGTCACACACACACATACCTGGTTCTGGCTGCAGCTTACACAGAGCTTGGTGTGAAGGAGGGACTCAGCCTATCAGGAGAGGCTTCTGAACTTCTGAGTTGAAATTCTCTCCTGATTGGCTGAGATTTCCTTCACTCAGAATTTTTATTTTTATTTTTATATTTATTTAATTTTCCAAGCAGTTTAACACAAACATAGAATACATCGGTAAGGCATTGCAATAACGGTTCTTTATTGCCGACAAAGAAATATATAGTCTTAAATACGTTTAAACAATTATTCCAAGCAAAACAAGTTGTCCAATCCTCATTCGTTGCTATATTTAATATTACAATAAATTATATATTTATTTAAGGACTTTATAAACGAACAGGCGCTATATTCCTGGCCCCACCGAATGGAAGGAAAAAAAAAAAAAAAAAAAAAAAGAAAAAAACAACAAAAGAATAAATTACAGGATATTTGGCATAAGCTATAAATATAGCAGCCAAATATCAATGACAGATACCACATATATCATTCATACGTCAGTCATACTTAGGAGGAGATGAGAAACAGATGGGGGCTAGCTATTGATCGAGAGTTGGGTCATAATAAATTGTCCGCCCAGGGGTACAGCGAATGGTAAAGAAGAGAATAGATAAATAAATAGATAAATAGATAAGTAAGTAAGTTATATAAATATATATAGAAAAAGAGATAAAGATCTTAATCCTCAATTACGATCTCTAGCATTCTGGGAGTCGATATCACAAAGTTGTTTCCAGGGTCGCCAGATGTTGTCAAATTTGACAAGTTTATTAATTTTGTTGTAATATCCTCTTTCCATTAGGTACTGATGGTTAATTTGATTGATAACTAATCTCCAGTTAAATAAACCTGGTTGTCTCCAGTGCCTAGCTATACATATCTTTGCGGCCATAAGGACATGTATGATTAAGATTCTATAATTTAAACAAAAATTCTCAAGTCCCAAGTGGAAGAGGAACACCTGTGAGTCTAATTGTTCCAGACTGTGAAAGAGTGATCCAAGTAGTTGCAAGAGATTTTTTCTTAAATTTAACAATTGCGGGCACTCCCACCAGATATGAACAAAGGTGCCCGTATGGGAAAAGCAACGCCAGCATCTATTTGAATGTACGGTACTGATTTTATTAAGTCTAGTTGGGACCAGGTACCATCTGTAAGTTATCTTAATATAAATCTCTATTAGGCTTATTGAGTGGACGAACTTTTTTGTTTGGACAAAGGCCTGACGCCATTGGTCCAAGGAAAACTCAATACCTAGGTCATTTTCCCACTTCAGGATCGGTGGATCTTTCTCATCTTTTTGCAATGATAGTAGAAGTATAGATGAACTTGAGATTTGTTTCTTATTTTTATGTTTTGTTAACCAATGTTCTAATTCGGGGTTTCTATCAATCCCTACCTGGTCAATAAGATTCTTCATCCTCAAAAAAGAAAATAGTTCAGATGATGGTAGGGTAAAGGAATTACATAACTGAGGAAAGGGTATAATAGTGCTTTGGTCTAACAAATTGCCAATACAAGAGATGCCGCATCCTTGCCATCTGGACAATTCTATATCTCTGATAAAAAATCGGATAGCCTCGATAGGGGTGGAGGGCATAAGAGTTCTCTTTATTCCCATAGTTCGTTTTAGTTTAGAAAGTGTTTTAAGTGTATCATGAATTATGGGATTCGAGACTTTTATATCTTTCAATCTATTTGTATCCGCCCAGAAGAGAGAATATAATTCACCAAGTCCAATGTCTAATTCCTCTATATATAGCCATTTTGGGAAATTATTAGATTTTTTGTCCCAAGCCAAATAATGGGTCAGCATTGTAGCTTCATGGAGTTTATTGATACTAGGATAAGATATTCCCCCTCTATTTGATTTTTTAGTTAAGATGTTATATGTAATTCTTGGTCTTTTATACTGCCAAATAAATTGATCCATAGTTTGCTGGATCTGCTTCAAAATAGGGGGGTGAACTCTTAAGGGGATTGTTCTGAAAAAATAAAGAATTTTGGGGATTAAATATCCGTTTATTAGGTGAATTCGGCCCATCCAAGAAATTTCTAAATTTTTCCACCTTAGGAGCTGTGCTTTTATTTTGTCAATTAGTTTTTTGTAATTGAAATTGATAAGTAAGGGGAGCTCATTTGTAATATTAATTCCAAGGTAGTCTAAAACATTAGAATTCCAGTCGAGTGGACACAAGGACCCAAGCTCAGTTCTTTCATCTTGCGTAAAGCAGGTCGTGATAACCTGCGTTTTACCAAGGTTAATTTTATAATTAGAAATTGAGCTATATTTATCTATCGCCTTAAAAAGTGCGGGAAGAGAAGAAGTTAAATTCGTCATTGAAAGAATTACATCATCTGCGTAGAGAGAGATCTTAAATGACTCTGAGTTAATTTGTATACCAAATATGTCGGGCGATTGTCTCAATAACTCCGCAAAAGGCTCTATAGTAAGAATATAAAGTAACGGGGCTAATGGGCATCCTTGGCGAGTTCCATTTTTTATAGGGAACCAATCTGAGTCCAATAGATGGCCGACCACCTTGGCAGTTGGATTAGTATAAAGGTTCATAACATAATTTTTAAATGTTCCCTCAAAACCATAATTTGTTAGCACGGCATCTAAGTATCTCCAATTCACCCGATCGAACGCCTTTTCCGCGTCAAGCGCCAAAAAAGCTGATTTGATTCGAAGGGAGTTTGCCTTATGTAAGAATTTCCACATACATTTTTATGTCTGTGTCAAACAACAGTAGTTTGAGCTCATATACAGTGGTTTTCCTGATTTTGAAATTATGATAACTAAAGCAGATGCTAAAGGATGCTAAAGGAATGCTATCTTTTTGAAGATTTAAACAAAATTAACAAATGCGGGGTCAAAATGTCCTTATGTGTACTGTAATATAAATTTGGAAACTCATCTCGTCAACAAGATGTATGTGTCTTTAGGCTTTGAATGACCTCTGTCAACTCCTTCAAAGGGATTGGCTGTAGTAGGAAACTCGGATCCTCCTCGGTTTCCGTGCTCCCTAATCACTACGTGCCGGCAATTGATGCTGAGCTCCAGGATATGAAGTCTTATCCCATCGCTCTGCATCAATAGCTGGCGCATATTGATGATGGAGCACTAAAGCAGAGGTCTGAAATGACAGACCTTGCGCTCCTACAATTGGATGGAAGATGATGAAAGATCAGAAAGGTAAGAGATAGGGAGAAAGGGAGTAAGTATGTATGTATATATGTGTGTTTTTGTGAGCTGGTGTGTGTAAGAGAAGTGTAGGTATTTGTGTGTTTGTAAGCTGGTGTGTGTATGTTTATACATGTGTGTGTGTAAAGGCAAGCTTGTGTAAGGGCAGTGTATGTGTATTGATGGGCAATTTGGCAAAACGCAAAATATTGTAACTGCCACGCACCTGTATCCCAGAACCTGCTTAGCCAAATCTTCACCTTGTGAGTTACTGAATGGGGAGATTCCAAAGAGACAAACAGGGCAGGAGAAACACCAGGTAGAAGGCAGGCAGGGTTTAGGCAATATAATAAACAGTCTCTGAGGAGAAAAATAGCAAAAGCATGGATAATCATAGTAGCCTTGGATCTACTAAATGAGGTCTCGGAGGAAAGCCAAATTCGGTACACGTAGAAGGTGTACACGTAGAAGGTACTAGTCGAGGTCCAAACACGTAGAGGGAAGTCACAGCAAGTCAGAGTTGGTACATAAGAATTCAAAGAATAGGAGAGATCAGCAAATACGTATAAACACAAAGAACACACTAGGGTAAGTGATAGCTGGAATTCTGGACCTTTAAATCTGGAGCCACACAAAGCCACGCCTCCAGGGTGGGACTCAGTTCTCCCTTACAGTAATCAATAAGAACACCACCTGTTAACCTCCTGGTCCTGCTCTCCCCCTCCTGTGAGTCACATGCTCGTTGGCAGTAGTCAGAAGGAGTGGACCAGGGACTGACTATTTGCTCGTTTGCCGCTAGCGGTGGTGGCTAGGAGTGGATTCCCCAGTGGACAAGTTAGCTGTGACCTTCTAAAAAACTGCTTACACGATTCAAAAGTTAGAGAGTTTAAAATTGTTATATACTGTAAAATATATTCATTTTGAATGTTGTTTGGCTACTAGATGGCCATGAATTCTATGTATCCTCCCCTGAAAACAAATAGTTTGATGAATCTTAAAGTGAGATAAAAACACAGAAATATAGAATTTGACAGCAGATAACAACCATTCGGCCCTTGTAGTCTGCCCATTTTTCCTGATGTAATGCCTCAAACTTTAATCAGTCCCTGAACTTGTCTTAGATGCCTGTGCTCAAACTGGGGTATCCAAAAAATGTGACCTCTTTCTAGCCCTCAAAAGCTGGGGTTGAGTAGTGCTCTGCTGAATAAATGTTGACTTTGACTTTCTTTGCTACTCACTAGAACTAAATAGAAATCATACAACTAATAAAAAGTATGGCTCCTCTTGTTACAGCTTGCTGTAATTAGAAAGGTTGTTTCTGCAATATCTTCCGATACTTGAGAACTATGGATAGAAAATGCGAATGGAAAAAGTAGCTAGCTCTGTAGGATATATGCTCAGCTGCTTATGTATCGTCTAAGAATGAATGCAGCTGTATGATTTTCATACAAGTCAACAAAGCTCTTAGTGTGATTTTGTGGTGCACTGGAGGGTATTAATAGTGCAGCGGTACAGTAAAACTGATTCATGACCAAAGTTAATAGAACAAAGCTTGACTCGCATCCTATGGTGCATCTATACACGTGTCAGAAGCTAGCACAACAAATCCACTATTTAATTAGTTCAACAAATCATGTTTATTTCCTTACACACAGAAATAATATCATTGTTCTATTTTTCCTCAATAGATTACAATACAAGTTGTCTGCTTTAGACAAATGTTTTATTTTCTATTAAAGAACACAGCATATAAAACTAGATTCCATAGAGGAAATATATATATATATTTTTACAAATTAACCTTACAAAGAAAGTAGAGTCAGGGAAAATATTTATCATAAAGCCCAGAGATCCTAGACTTCCTGCAAATGTCCAACTACATATCTTTGAATCAATTAGTGAAAGAGGGACTTAGTAAGGTCTAATATGATCCAATGTTTAGAGTCCTGTCCCGCTGTCCCGCCTATCCCTTCCTCTGTCCCGCTGTGCAGGGGCAGAGGAAGGGTGAGGTGAGAGCGATACTCACCTCAGGTGCAGCTGTGGGGGGGCGCACAGCCGTCCGATCTGCAGCTACAGCCTCGTGCTCCCACTGCAGGATACATGATGGAGGCAGAAGGAAGAAGGATGAAGGATGGTGGAAGAGGTAAGAGATGGGGAGAAAGGGGTGTAAGGGCAGTGTATGCGTATGTATGTGTTTGTAGGATTGTGTGTGTGTATGGGCCGGTGTGTGTAAGAGCAGTATAGGTATTTGTTAGCTGGTGTGTGAGGGCAGTGTATGTGTATATGTGTGTGTGTATGGGCAGTGCATGTGTATATGTGTGTGTAAGGGCAGTGTAAGTGTATATATGTGTGTGTGTAAGGGCAGTGTTTGTCTGTGTAAAGGCAGTGTATGTGTATATGTGTGTTTATGGGCAGGTATGTGTAAGGGCAGTGTACATGTGTGTGTGTAAGGGCAGTGTACATGTGTGTGTGTAAGGGCAGTGTATGTGTATACATGTGTTTATGGGCAGGTGTGTGTAGGGGCAGTGTATATGTGTGTGTAAAGGCAGTGTATGTATATGTGTGTTAATGGGCAGGTGTGTGTAAGGATCCTGGGAGGGAGGCTAACATTAGCCTTTTTTCATTTAAAAAAAATATCTGCTGCTGTAGACTACTCTTCCAATGATCTTCAGCCAGCATTATGGTGGACACCTGGCTGGCTGAGAATCATGGGAATTTTTGTTCACAGCTAGCATCTGCAGCTGTTGTATGTCTGGCTGAGCCTCATGGGAACTCAATTCAATGTGTTGGTTATTTTTAATATGCTTGACTGCTAACAAAAACAAAGTGTGTTTTAAGTGGCGATGCAAGCGCAACATTGTAAAATGCAATTGCTTGTCTCTGTGAGTTCTACGAGATTAAAAAAAAAAAAAGTGTCCCTCTTTCACATTTTGAAATGTTGGGAGGTATGCTTAAGCCATCATGGTCACTTTAAATCTTCATTTAATTTCCCTTCTGCAGACTTCCCCATATGAATCTGCATGTTTCACTACCCCCATATAGAGAATATATTCTGTGTTCTAAATTCCTTCCTCTTTTAACCCTCCCATAAACCCTGTCACACAACCCCCCCAGCTAAGACCCGCTGGTCCCCATGGGAGTGTCATGACAATATTATACAACTTAAGGGACATATATTAGGAACATAAATTCTTACTTTATACAATAAAAGTCTATTGTCACAAGGTTTATGATTCACATTAGCATGGGATCTGATGGTAACCCATAGCAACAACATAGTAGCCAAAAAAAAAGATTTATTCAGTATAGTAGAAGGTTTAGGATCTGCCATTTTTCAACTGGAAAGGGCATCAGTTTGGGAACCCGAATGGTAGGTTATAAGCAGTAAGACCCAGCTGATGTGCCCAGGTCTGAGGTTCAACAGCCAATAAAGATATCACAGTCTAGATCCTGATGAAATCTGTTGCATACTAACCATTGGATGGAGAATAAGATCTACCTTTTTTAATCTTTCTTGGCATTAAATTGGTTTATTATTCCAAATATTTTATATAAAAGATGTTTAACTTTTCATCAGTTAATGGTTTTTGTGTATTAGCATATCATTAATTTATTACTATGTTTGACTGCTTCCTGTCTGTATATAAATATATTATAATGCAGTGTAAATACAATCAAAGAGAAGGAAAATGACATCAAAGGCACTCAACGTTTTTGTGCCCCTGTCTGCAGAAATGTCAATTACATTCAGCGTAAATAAGACATAGCATTGTCTACCAGTGCGGTTAACATCCAAGATGAAACAATCTGTTCTATTAGTTTAGCTTCAAATCATGTCTAACAACACTCAGACAGCTTTACTTGTTAACATTCTTTCTCCGTTTCAAAGGTCATATAAAAGTGATTGCTAAAAAACATCAAATATGAAACCATACACAGCTCTGTATATTTATCGCTAAGATTGGATCATTTTAGGCCATTGAATTGAAGTAAAGTGTGAATGAGTGAGATGCATTGTCTGAATGAGGGAGAACATGAGTTAATATGTGGATGAATTGTCTGAATGAGGGAGAGAATTAGTTAATATGTGGATGAATTGTCTGAATGAGGGAGAGCATGAGTTAATACGTGGATGAATTGTCTGAATGAGGGAGGGCATGAGT
The DNA here is from genome assembly GCA_029215755.1 of Spea hammondii. Classification (NCBI taxonomy): domain Eukaryota; kingdom Metazoa; phylum Chordata; class Amphibia; order Anura; family Pelobatidae; genus Spea; species Spea hammondii. The sequence goes on from JARDYJ010000002.1 coordinate 116,059,013, forward strand.
TAATACGTGGATGAATTGTCTGAATGAGGGAGAGCATGAGTTAATGTGTGGTTGAATTGTCTGAATGAGGGAGAGCATGAGTTAATGTGTTTGTGTGTATCATAGATGTATAATTGTGGAAGGGCAAAGATGGCACTAGCGGGATGTTTGAGCCTTGGGGACCAAGATGGCACAGGCAGGGTGTTTATGGGACAAAGATGGCACAGGCCAGGCTGTTTGGGGACAAAGTTGACTTGCACTGGGCTATTTGGGGACAAAGATGGCAAATCTTATGTGTGTTATCTGGGTGCTGGCCAGGTTCTATGTGGGCAGTGTGGATGCCAGGGCTGAGTTTTTATGTGAATTCCAATTGATCTGTGCCTGCAAAGCTGGGTTTGTGTGTTATTCTGTAGCTCCATATCTGCTATGCTATGTTTCCATACATTATTTATGTATACCTGCAAATACAGGGTCTGTATGTCTTGTTCAGTTGATTAATACCTGCAATGCTGTTTCCATGTATTTATTTGATCTATACCTGCAATGCTACGTTTCATATATTATTATTGTATACCTGCAAATACAGGATTTGTATGTCTGATTCTGTTTATTTGATATATACCTTCAGTGCTGAGATCACAAGTGAATTTCAATTGATCTATACATGCCTAGCTGGGTTTGTGTGTTAATGTGTTGATCTATAGCTGCTATCGGCAGCAGGGTCTAATATTTATATATATATTTATATATATATCGGCAGCAGGGACTAATATTAATATATATATCGGCAACTGGGGCTAATATTAATATATTACCGTATTTGCTCGATTATAAGACGAACGCTCAAGCGGAAGTTGTCTACGCGAATCGCATAGAGCTCTACACGCTGCCCGGACTAAGCACTGGGGACTCAGAAGCACCGGTAAGTTTGGAGGAGGGAGGGGGAGGGAGTGTTAAATGGGGGGTATGAGGCATTTCTGGAGGCAGAGTGCTCTGTGAAATGACTTTTAACCCCCTTAATGCCACTCTGCCTCCAGAAATGCCTTTTAACCCTCTATATGCCACTCTGCCTCCTGAAATGCCTTATACCTCCCTATATGCCACTCTGCCCCATAATATGCCTTTTAACCCCCTAAATGCCAGAGTGGCATATAGGGGTATAAGGCAATTCTGAAGGCAGAGTGTCACATAGAGGGTCAAAAGGCATATCATGGGGCACAGTGGCATATAGAGGGTTAAAAGGCGTATCATGGGGCACAGTGGCATATAGAGGGTTAAAAGGCGTATCATTGGGCACAGTGGCATTTAGAGGGCTAAAAAGCATATCATGGGGCACAGTGGCATATATGGGGTATAAGGCATTTCTGGGGCAGAGGGGCAAGCCTGGGGGCAGATGTGCATAACTGGGGGGTGCAGGTTGAAAAAAAGGAAATAAAAACAAAATATTTTTCTCAATCATAGCTTTTATTAACAAACAATTGTTCACATAGTTTACATGAACTAACATTTACTGGTAAAACTTTTTTCCTATAGGGTCTTCTTATATTCAGGCTTTTTCTTTTTTTCATAAGTTAATATTCAGATTTTGGGGGGTCGTCTTATAATCGAGCAAATACGGTAATATATATGTGCAGCAGGGGCTAATATATATATATATATATATATATATATATATATATATCCGCAGCAGGATCTAATATTAGGCCCTGAAATCATGTAGTGGAAAAGTTAAGGTATTGTGTTGTTTACTCTATAATATTTATTTCAAGGATTAGTCATACTAAATTGTGGCTTCAGGCTTCCCATATTGAATGATCATGTATTGTATTGTCCAATAACAAAAGTATCATTCCATAGCACATTATATATGTTTTTTCAGGGTTATGATTTAATGGTGGAAATTATTAATGCCCCCCAGTTTGACTATGGTATCTTGTGTGCCCCCCTATATATTGTTTCTAGAGTCACCACTGGTAGTAAGTGGTTATCGTGTGGACATTCACCGGCTGCGGAGATGCGCGTAAACAACCTCCGCCGCCGGCACGTCTGCACGATATGCTTTAACAATCTCCCTTGCCGGGACTCTCCTCGTGGGAATTCCCGGCAAGGGAGATTGTTAAAGCACATCGTGCAGACGTGCCGGCAGCGGAGGTTGTTTACGCGCGCATCGCCGCAGCCGATGAACGATTGCACAATGCGCTTAGACAATCTCCTGTGACGGCACTCCCCCCGTGGAAAGTGCCGGCAGGGGAGGCTGTCTGAGCGTATCAGAGAGTAGGATGCAGGTCCCCTGCACTGCTGCGGGGGATCTGTATCCTAACCCTGCTGCCTGCCCGGCGCCCGGAACTGCATGTCCCGGGCGTCGGGCGCTAGACCCCGAATATAGGCCGCACCCCCACTTTAAAGACTTAAAGTGGGGGGAAAAAGTGCGGCCTATATTCGGGCCAATACGGTATATATATATATATATATATATATATTTACACCGATCAGCCATAACATTATAACCACCTGCCTAATGTTAAGTAGGTCCCCTTTTGCCGTCAAAATGACCCCGACCTGTTGAGGCATGGACTCCACTAGACCTGAAGGTCTGCTGTGGTATCTTGCAGCAAGACGTTAGCAGCAGATCCTTCAAGTCCTGCATCCTGGTGCGATGTGTTCTCCAGGTAAGTGACGCACACACCTGGCCATCCATGTGATGTAAAAGGAAACTTGATTCATCAGACCAGGCTACCTTCTTATGCTCATGTGCACATTGGAAGTGTTTTTGGCAGTGGACAAGGGTCAGCATGGGCACCCTGATTGGTCTGCTACGCATCACCATACACAAAAAACGCTGGAGGTAATTCATCATAGCCTCTTCAACATATTAATTTGTAGTTGGTTCAGAACTGGGGGAGATTAGAGGCTCTCCCAACTGACCCATGATCCCCACTGTCCCCAAAAGCAGTGGGGCAGCTACCAGCGACCGTCCCGATTAACAAGCACTCTACTGCTAAATCCATAAATAACTAAGAGGCCCCTCCAAAATATTTAATATGTATATCATAGTAATACATAACAATATTAGAATCTAGGAATGTTGGGAAATAAATCTCTATGTGGAACAGCACATTGAAAGCCTCAACAGTATCTGGAAAGTTATCAACAACCAAATGTGCCTTATGTTTTTTAGTATTCTGTCTTGAAGTATTCTGGTAGTAGAGCCACAGGGCAGGGGGGGCACTCTTTTAAGAGCCTGCTGGCTGGGCTTCTAATGGTCAATATCACAGAGCCACCCAGACAGAAGAGGGGAAAAAACTCAGCTTGATAACCAGGAAATAAGTGGGTATTAGAGATAAAGCACAGGTAGCACTGCAAAAAAAACAACTGGTGTATGAACAGAAATGTACCCCACAGTTTGGAAAACAATCAAGCACTAACTTGAAAGTCAGCTGGACCTATATAGCGCTGCAGGCTCTTTTGGTTGGTGTGGCTTTAAGGGGTCCGATACTACCACTCCTTCCCCTTCTACCCCTGTTTATATGTAACTTCCCCAGCAGGGCCCCCTCACTGCGTGCAGGACCGCACCCCTCCGGCAGACTAACGGTGGATGTGCGCACATCACCTTGCGTCTAGGAGCATGTGGAAGCTCTGCGCCAACAACTCCAGCTCAGGGCTGGCCTAACACAAGGTGGTAGAGCCAACAGTGACAGGTTAGAGTGCCATGAAAAAATGTGGTACCTAACAGGCTGAAAACTCGTCCCCTTAAAACCTGTGAAGCCTGTTCTGGTTGGTGTGGGTTGAGGTGACAGATAAAACATTTCCTTCTCCTTTTTTTATATGCGCCAGGCACATGCCCCTCCAGCCACCCATTGTGGATGTGCACACCACCATGCATCTAGAAGCAATAATAGGAGACTCAATCTAATCTTAGCAGCATCACTTCCATCTAGTTGTGTTTTAGAAGCACCAACTGATTTTCCCATTATCTATAGCAAATAATTTTTCAGCATGATATGTTTTCCAGAATTTAAAGCAAAGAAAATCATGAACTGATTTTCTTCTCTCCATAAAATGTTGTAATGAGTGCAGGACTGGTTTTGATAAATATAATAATTTCCCTTGAACAGCTACACAGTGCAGAGAGATAGGGTATAATTGCACCCAGGGACCAAAGAGAGATGTGTAGGATAGAATATCGAAAGATGAACACCACCAGACAGTTAACATATTTGCAAGTACGACTTCTAAAAGGGAAACAACAATACTTTTATTACCATAACCTTTTAGTTACCGTTATTGTTTGTGTGCTGTTGTGCTATCCTGAATTGCCTTCTGTGTATCTGTCCCTGTTTAGTCAGCTCAGGGATAAGCTGGCAACTTTTACTAAATCCACCTTCATGGGTTAATCAAGTGAAAGGCCTAGTGGTTTATGTGTCTGTGGAGTTGTAGTAATTGGTGTGCTTGCCATTAAAATCTAGGGATAAACTGACCACTTGTATAAGAGTTTTGGAATTCTGTTAAATGTATTGTCTATTAGTTAGGGTAACCACATTTTATTATATACATATCATATACACACTCAATCGCATATACACACCATCACATACACATACACATAAAATGCATTTTATATTTATTATCAGCATTGGGAACCATGCTGATTTCAAGAGAAACACCCTTGCCTTGTATTCAACCCCTAGCGTGAACATTTCAGGCCTGTACCTAAATTCTGAGTTTTTGTACATCAAAAATGGTACGAGACTGTCAGGACCCGGGCGAGCAGGTCGGGTAGGAGTCCATGTGCAGGGGATATGGGGAACAATGTCTGTACCCCTTTATGCATGGTGACAGAGAGATAGGTACAGACAGAGTAGCAGGACTGGAAAGGCAGAGAGACGGGAGCTGAGGCAGGTACAGGCTCGGGAGCTGAGGCAGAGAGACGGGAGCTGAGGCAGGTACAGGCTCGGGAGCTGAGGCAGAGAGACGGGAGCTGAGGCAGGTACAGGCTCGGGAGCTGAGGCAGAGAGACGGGGAGCTGAGACAGGTACAGGCTCGGGAGCTGAGGCAGAGAGACGGGGAGCTGAGACAGCTACAGGCTCGGGTGCAGGCACAGGTACAGGCTCGGGTGCGGGCCCACTGGCAGGTAAAGCCACAGGCGGGTTCAGACACAGGTACAGGCTCGGGTGCAGGCCCACTGGCAGGTAAGCCCACAGGCAGGTTTAGGTACGGGTCCAGGTACAGGTTCAGGCAAGGGGCGAGGCCCACTGGCAGGGCGGACGGGAACGGAGGCCCACTGGCAGGGCGGACGGGAACGGAGGCCCACTGGCAGGGCGGACGGGAACAGAGTACTACCGGGCCAGGCACGTGTACAGGTTCATGCACGGGTACGGGCTCGGGTACGGGCTCAGGCACAGGTTCAGGCTCAGGCATGGGTTCAGGCTCAGGCACGGGCTCAGGCACGGGTACGGGTACCGGCACGGGCACGGGCACAAACTTGGGTACAGGAAGCGGCTCAGAGCAAAGCAGTCCTTCAACATCAATGCCAAGGCCCTGACTGAAGGGCAGGGCAGGTCTTTTAAAGGCAGGGCTTCACATAATCAGGTTCTGATCACTCCAGTGGGAGAAGGGTGGCAACTAGTGGTAGCAGATGTATTAGCCTGAAGTATAATTCAGCCATGGTTCAGGCAGCCAAGAGTGGACCCTGACAGAGACATGGTTGTCCATTAACATCTTTTTTAGATGCTCTGTCTATTGAAAGGAATAGAAATTGGTTCTTGTTCTTATAAAATCACTTTCTATGCAGACAATATTTTGCTTACACTTTCCTCCCCAGGGTTCTCTATACCCGAGAAGGTTTCTAGGATAAATGACTTTAGTCTGTTCTCAAACTGAATATATCTAAAACTCAATTAGTATCTATATTTCTATCACAGTTTCAACATGATTTATTGCAGAGGTTTACCAATTTTAAGTGGTCTAAAGAGTAATAAACTGCCTTGGCATTCAGATTTCTTCTGACTTTAGACAAACCCTTGCTCTAAACCTTGAAGAGTTGATAATAGATCTCAAAGACAAGTTTTCATCTCGGAAAGGTCTAGATGCCTTGTGTATTAATACACATTAATGCTATAAAGGCCTATGTACCATGTTAGGAGCTTTCTAATGTGTGTTCCTTTAAAAATATTGAAGAAACTCATCTTACTTCTTTCATCATACATTTGGTAGTCAAAGAAACCTAGGATCCTGAGTACAATTTTGATACAGGGGTTAAAACATGAGGAACTAAGTTATCCAGACATCTCTAGACTTCATGAGATCTGTTTATTCTCACATATTCTTGCCTGGGATTATAAAAGCGATAGAAACTTTGGTTGACATCAGTTTGAGAGTTGAAATTGAGGTAAATTGAATATTTCCCTACTGTGTCAATCCTGGTATCAATAGGCCCATAGTTAATCATATATTAAAAGCTATATCTATATTTAAAAAGCTTATGTCAACTCCTCAATTTCTTATTCACTGGATTTCCTCCAGGATCAAGGTTTTATCAGACATTTATTTAAGCTCAGATATTATGCCCTTCAATGTTATTAACTAAGTATATTTTAGCTATTTAAGAATTAGAAATGTTTTGTCAGCTAATCCAGTCACAGAACAATCTGTTTTAGACAGATTTATTGATACCTAGAGTAAAGTCAATTTTATTTCTAAATATTAAATATTGGATCGGTAAAGAAATCTAATACAATTATTAAATGGGAGCACGATCTAGGGACTTCATTTCCATCTGAATGTTTGCATAGAGCATGGTCCATTTCTAGGAGCTATTTTTACATGAACTATTTTACACGATTCTTTATGGGTGGTATCTAGTTCCTTCCAAACTCTATACATTCCATTTAAACTTGTCTAGCATATGCTGGGGCTGTGGCATTAAAGAGTGTTCCCCTTTCAATATATGATGGACTTCACTACTCCTTGTGAAGATTTTTCACATTTGTTCTCATATATTTAATATTACTACTCCACTCTCTCAAGAAGGGAAGGACTATGATTATCATATTAACCCCTTAAGGACTGGGCTGTTTTTTCTTTTTGTACCCTTCTTGACCAAAGCTGTTTTAACACTATTGTTTTTGTTTAGCTGTAATTTTCTTCTCTCTCATTTTTCTCAGAACAAGAAGGGCTTTCTTCAGATACCACATTTGTATGCTACACTGTTGTTACCGTACTAAGTAAAAAGAATAGGCTTTCTGCCGTCTATATTAAAATTTTCCAACGTGTAGCATTGCCAAACTTGAATTTATTTCAGTAATCACCATTTTTATTATTGCAAATATAAATACTATCTTATAGTGTAATCATGAAACATTAGAGGAATAAGCTGAAAAATAATTATCACCTTTTTCATAAATATGGAATATGAGGCATCTTGTAAACATGCTTTACATCCCTGCACTGTTGAACATATTCTCCAAGCCAAAAACACTTCCTAAAATCACACTTTGTTTTTTGGCCACACTGTTGGGATGCCGGGCTCAGTTCATAAGCTCAGTCAGTCATATGTATTTAATGCCTGTGCAACAATGATACATTTTGTTTGTTATATCTGAAGGGAAAAGAGAAAAAATCATTTTGTTTGACCTTCTTTGGGACCTTTGACATTAAGGGTTGTGGCTCGGGATCCTCCAACTGTAAACCAGAGTATATTCTCCTTACAGTCTGCCAACTTTGCATAATACTTATAGTCTCATAGAAAAACAGCTCATAAAGCCATTTAGGATGTCTGGAGAGAATGAGGAATTGGGGTGATTCAAAGTGAGTTTAAAACATTTCAACATACAGATTCTAAACTTTTCATTATTGGATTTGCCGTTTGATTGGAGTTTGAGAAACTTTTTTGTAGCATGCTTAAATAATTTTAACTTTAATAAAGTTCCTTGAAGATTAGCAGTGGCGACTCTAGAAACAATATATAGGGGGGGGCACACAAGATACCACAGTCAAACTGGGGGGGCATTAATAATTTCCACCATTAAATCATACCACTGAAAAACCATATATATATATATATATATATATATATATATATATATACACACCGCTATATATATATATATATATATATATATATATATATATATATATATATATATATATATATATATTGCCAAAAGTAATGTGCTATGGAATGATACTTTTGTTATTGGACAATACAATACTTGATCATTCAACATGGGAAGCCTGAAGCCACAATTTAGTACAACTAATCCTTGAAATCCTTTAAACAACACAATACCTTAACTTTTGCACTAAATGATTTCAGGGCCTAATATTAGATCCTGCTGCTGATATATATATATTAGCCCCTGCTGCCCATATATATTAATATTAGTCCCTGCTGCCGATATATATATAAATATATATATATATAAATATTATATCCTGCTGCTGATAGGAGGTATAGATCAACACATTAACACACAAACCCAGCTAGGCATGTATAGATCAATTGAAATTCACTTGTGATCTCAGCACTGAAGGTATATATCAAATAAACAGAATCAGACATACAAATCCTGTATTTGCAGGTATACAATAATAATATATGAAATGTAGCATTGCAGGTATAGATCAAATAAATACATGGAAACAGCATTGCAGGTATTAATCAACTGAACAAGACATACAAACCCTGTATTTGCAGGTATTCATAAATAATGTATGGAAACATAGCATAGCAGATATGGATCTACAGAATAACACAGAAACCCAGCTTTGCAGGTGTAGGTCAATTGGAATTCACATAAAAACACAGTATTAAAGGTATATTTTAAAACTCCTAAATTACAGGCATAGATCACAGGTTGCACACCCCAAAGTCAGCCCTGGCGTCCACACTGCCCACATAGAACCTGGCCAGCACCCAGATAACACACATAAGATTTGCGATCTTTGTCCCATATACACCCTGCCTGTGCCATCTTGGTCCCCAAGGCTCAAACATCCTGCTAGTGCCATCTTTGCCCTTCCACAATTATAGATCTATGATACACACAAACACATTAACTCATGCTCTCCCTCATTTAGACAATTCATCCACACATTAACTCATGCTCTCCCTCATTTAGACAATTCATTCACATATTAACTCATGCTCTCCCTCATTCAGACAGTTCATCCACATATTAACTCATGCTCTCCCTCATTCAGACAACTCATCCACATATTAACTCATGCTCTCCCTCATTCAGACAATTCATCCACACATTAACTCATGCTCTCCCTCATTCAGACAATTTATCCACATATTAACTCATGCTCTCCCTCATTCGGACAATTCATCCAGAAACTACGCCCCTTGGAGCTTCAAATGAGGGGCTACATGTATTTCTAGGACAAAAGTTGACTGCACAAATAATGATGGAATATGTCGCTTTGGCTAGAAAATATGTTTTTTCTAACAATAGCGACATGTTCATTTGTGTCTTGCGCACTCCAGGTTTGCACTAGAAACACATACAGCCCCTCATTTGATGCGCCAAGGGGTGTAGTTCTTGCAAATGTGTACTTTTTGTACCATAATTTAACTTCCTACGTGAGCAGTAATGCCACGTCAAGCCTTCAACCCTAATTACTGATCATTCACACGCCTTTCATATCTCCATTCACTCGCAGAAGCACACACCATACTTTCCATACATTCACTCACAGAAGCACACACCATTCTTCCCCCTTACAATCCCAAAGAAATGATGGTAAAGGGAGAAAAAAATCACTTTTACAGCAAAAATAAGTTTTGCAGTAAAAATGCAAGGCGCTCCAGGGATAAGATGGTTACTCACGTACCACACAGGCTAAATGGCTGATTTTATTAATATTTGCAGTTCATCAGGATTTCAAAAATTGCCTCCCTCTACTGTTGGCTAAATTTAACCCCATGATCAAAGGGATCATGGGATTAAAAATTAGTATCGGCCATTTTTAAAAAGGGAATGTAAACTTTTTATAGCTATATGATCACTGTGGTAACATTGGCTACCACAGTGGATCATTTAGCTAGAATACTTAAACTTTTTTTTTTTTTTTAAGTGAAACTACTTTATGTTAAAATAATTTTTTACATTTTTTTTTACATTTTTATTTTTTTAACTTAATATTTTTTATTCTTTTTACAAGCTAATTACCTTTCCAACGGTATATGGTGGGGGTCTGTAGCTGCTTAGATGCCTGAGATACAGGCATCTAAGCAGCATGTCCCCATACCTCTTTAACTGACAATTGTCAGTTGTTAATAAAGTTGCGCGGTGACGTCATCACGTCATTGCGCGAGACGTCACCGGGCGGATCGGGTGGCCCCGGTGATGCCCTTCAGTTTGAGGGGCGGATCGCCGGGGTAGGTGGTGATGGAGGTCCACAGACCTCCATCAAGGCAGGGTAGTGCTAGTGACGGCATGGTGCCGTCGTTAGCACCTGACTGGGACTGCTAGCGACGGCACCATGCCATCGTTAGCAGTCAAGGGGTTAAAGTCCCATTGCGGGACTGTCCTGGGTGACTCCAAATTCGGCGGGGGGGCAACAGGGGGGGCAAGGAATATCCTAGGGGGGGCAATTGCCCCCCCTTGCCCTCCTGTAGCGACGCCACTGATGATTAGATAATGTATTTGTGATGGATCCTTAAAAAGAATTATTCTGATGTAAGAAAAAAAAACATTTTCTCCATTCCTATTGGAAGTTTTGTTTTAAAAGGTCTAGATTTTCAGATGTAATATTAATGGCTAAAGCTTGTGATTTATTTACATTTACCGGTACTTTATGATGGGATACTATGTTAAATTGTTCAAGAATCATGTAAATATTAGGTGAGACCAATGGGTTTGTAATGATTAAAATTATGGCATCTGCAAACAGAGCTATCTTGAAGAATAGTTTAGGCAATATTATAATTCCTTGAATTAATTTATTCTGGTGTATAGACATCGCCATCATCCACTGCATGTAGGAAATGGTCTTGAGAGAAAGCCAGAAGTGTTAACCTGGGTAGATGGGTTATCATATAGGGCTAGAACTGCTGATATGAAGGTTTCTGGTATTCTAAAGCATGATAGAGTTTCTTCCAAAAACCCTGAATGTAAGCAGTCAAATGCTTTATCTGCATCTAATGATAGGAACAGGCTTGTTGATTTGGAATTTTTCACTTAATGTATCACGTTCGTAATCTTCCTTGTATTATGGGATGTATTTCTGCCATTAAAGTCCACATAGACTATATGCTAAGATTTTGGCATATAGCTTGGCATCTGTATTTAGAAGTGATATGGGTCTGAAGTTTTGGCATATTTCTGGAGGTTTACCTGGTTTTATACGCAAGAAGGAATTTCTTTGGTAAACTGGACGTCTTAATTCCATGGTTGAAGAGTTTGTAAAGATGGGGGGATGATGCATCTTCTGTATACTTTGTAATAAATGTTTGAGAATCCATTGCCCGGTGCTTTATTTGATTTTAAATTGAAAACCTTTTCCTTGACCTCATCTATTGTAATAGGGGATGATAAAACATTCTGCTGCTCTGAATTCAATTGTGGAAACTTTAATGATATAAGAAATCCTTGTATATCATTTAAGGAAAGCTGTGTTTTATTGATGTCCATATTTAAATTGCATAAATTTTTTTAGTAATTCGCAAACTCATTAACTTTGTGTTGTGGATTGATTCACTTTTCTCTTGTGCGATTTTAGAATTGGCCCTTTTGTGTCTCAGCTCTTTAGCTAGTAGAGAGCCTGCTTTATTTCCTTGGGCATAGTGTTTAGATTTTAAACATCTCAACCTGAATTCAGTCTCTTGAGATTGCAGTGCATGGATGTCTTTTATAAGGAATTAATCTGGGTTTTCCAATTATTGCTAGGGAATCGTTGATGCTGATCCTGTGCTTTTGCTAGTGTTATATGGAGTCCTAATTTTTGTTTGGCTCTTGTTTTCTTTTTCTGGGAAACAGTCTTGATCAACAACCACTGAATGGCAGCTTTGTGTGCCAGCGAAGTTATGGGAATAGACGTCTCAGAAGATGAGTTGCCTTTAAAATACTGAATGATATATGTATCTATTTTCTTTCTGATGGCTAAATCATTTAATAAACTCTCACTTAATCTCCATGGGTTTTGACCTTTTGTTTGATACTTTTCTGATAATACTAAAGATATCGTGCAAGGTCCCACAGTGCTTGATTCCAGATTAGGTATGAGTGATTTCTTAATTATAACGTAGTCGATTTGAGAATAGGTATCATGTGGGACTGAGTAAAAACTAAAATTCTTATCTTCAAGGTGAAGCATTCACCATGTATCATATCAGTATCCCAACAACAGAGTTTGTAGCTTTTTGTCCAAGATGGGTGAGTAAATATTTGCTAACATGTAGTTGATATGGTTTAATTATATAATAGATAGATATACTCTAAATACCCTCCTAATCAGTCTCTCCGCTCATCCAATGATCTCCTTCTATCCTCTCCTTTGATTTCTAGCGCTCATGCACGCTTACAAGATTTCTCAAGTGCTGCCCCTATCCTCTGGAATACTCACCCCCGGCCTATCGTCTTTCTCCGTGCTTTTATTCCTTCAAAAAATACCTCGAGACCTACTTCTTTAAGGACGCTTACAACATAGCACATTAACGCTCTCCCCTATTCCTTTAGCTCACCTTTCCTAGTCCCTCTCCTGCAATACTTTTACTAGTGTGGCTGGTCTATCCCTAACAACGGCATTTTTACCTATTGTGTAATACACCCTAAATCCCTCTAGATTGTAAACTCGTTTGAGCAGGGCCCTCCTCACCTGTTGTCTCTGTTAGTCAATTTGTTATGTTAAATACTACTTATTATGTCCTGTCTAACCATTGTACAATGCTACGGAATTTGAAGGCGCTATATAAAACAATAAATAATAATAATAATAATAATATGCTGAATCTGCCTTTAGAGTCTACCAATTTATCTATAAGGGAGAATGCAGCATTTCTACCTATCCATATTAATATGCCAGCTTTCTTTGAGTCAGTCATAGAGTGGTAAGATCTGATAATGCATTATAAAAGTCTGAAATTTCTCCCCCTTTAGTTTCCAGGCGATCCGTCTGGTTATTTTTTCTTTATATCTTCTGTGATTAACCTATAGTCTGTTTATTAGAGTGACTTAGCGTGAGATTGTAATGTAAGTTTACAAATTTCAATAGATTTACTTCTTAAAAAAACAACTCTTTTTTTTCAAGTCAATGAGGCAGGTTCTCTAATGTGGGTATCTGTATTAGGTGCCCTCTCATCACCTACTGAAGATCTCTTAGTGAAAAGGGTGCAAGCTGCTTTCAGCAACACCACTCTCCTCCCGGAAGAACACGCCATTTATTTTGCTTTTGGGAAGCCATACTTGATGCATTCCTGATGCAGTCTCTCTGTTGTGCTGTAATGATCACAAATCACTCCTCCTAATACAGAATACTCTCAGAGACTGTACATCTTGGAGAGCCAGGTCCTTTATGGCTTACGTCATACCTTTTCCACCTTCTGTTGAAGTCACATGAGAATCATAATGTGGTCTTAATAGCTCATTCTTTTACCAAAATCATCTAAATAACTTGTTTGACATACAATACCATTTATGCTATATAGAAACAGCACCCATCTGCAACCATTCACTTTCAATCTCCCTCCACTTCTCATAGCACATATATATAGTTGCTGCTAATATACATCTTGCAAAAGAAACATCTGATTTATAAAGACACGGAGGCTCCCATTATGCTTAACTCTTTTCTTTATTCCCTCAGCAGCAAAGAATATTTTAAGAACAAAATACAACAAGAAAAAAGACCAATCAACATGAACATCTAAGCATCCAATAAGGACTCATCACGGATACTCCTCCTCCTATATAGTTGCTTAGGACCATCAAACTTCCTCTTTTCTTTGCTGCTCCCTCAGAGATAAGTATACCATTTTGTCTACTCCTCTGTTTGTTCTACCATTTACCTGAAGAGACAGTTGTGCCTTCTTCCGTGTGTTTCTTCCTTCGTTTTCTTATACCCGCCGCGGTGTTTTACTGTGTACTGCCGTTTTTCGTTTATTTTATTTGCCGGGTATCTGGTAATTTCTCTTGCCGCGTCTCGCGCATGCGCGCTTTGCGTGCGGCGGCCATTTTAGATCATTCTATCTGCTCGCACGTTTCCAGTTTTTGGTTCCGTCTCCTCACGGCTGCACGGTGCTCGTTCCTGTTCGTCTCGGCGACCATTTCGTGTGTTCATCTCCCCTTTCGCTGGACACTATACTTATTGTCCGCTCCGGTTGATTTATTTCTGGCGCCAAGCCGTTTGGTAGCCATCTTTGGTGTGCTTGTGCCGGTTCACATTTATTCCGGTTCAGCTGGTTTCTCACATTTCATTTTTTTCCTTACCTTTTATGATGTTCTCTGACAGGGACTCTCTCCCTCCTAATCTCCCAGGCCCTTCTGGCCAGCCTCCTCTAGGTAAAGGAGCTGATGGTGTGGAGGTGGATGACCCACATGGAGATATTATGAACTCTGAGTTCCATTCATTGCTGGATGCTACCATGACTAAGTCTGTCACGCAGGCTCTGCACTCTGTTATGGGGATGATGTCATCTAACATCTCCCAGTCTATTTCTTCTGCCATTAAGGCTTCTCAATTGTCTGCTTTGGCACCTGTTCCTGAATTGCCTCTACAGGGTCCCTCTGGAGTCCCCCGTAAGGCTTTATCTAAATCCGTGCACGGTAACCGTTTGACCTCCAAAACTCACATGACGGACAAGGTACGTCCTGTCTCAGGTTACACCACGGAAAAGAGCCCAGCGTCGGGCAAAATCGGGACGCAAATGGAAAAAGGCTAAGACCTTATCTGACTCTTCCGACTCTGAGTCGGTATCTGAGGAGGTTTCCGATGTATCAGTGGATGCTGATCAGAGTGATTTCTCTGATTACGATTATGCGACACCTGACAATACAGACCAGCCCAATCTATCTTTCGCCCAGTTTACCGGGGATACCCTTCTGGACCCCCGTTGTGAACCACTGTTTGACCCTGACGAGTTGTCTAATCCCAGGTCGGCCGAATGGTCTCCCATGCCTCATGTGGCTCAATATGTGGCTTCCCGGGTCCGCAAACCACTAACTAAGGCGGCCAGGAATAATTTGAGGGCAGAATGCCCTAGACCTTCTTTACCTAACGATGTGTGCCACCCCGGAGGTGGATCCTAAAATTGCTCAATTCCTGGGTAAAACTGGTTGGAAATCAAAAAAGGGACTGGAGTTCTCTCTTAGGAACTGCCAAGATAAGATCTTAGACATTTTGGGTCCGGCCACAAAACTTTTTGAAACGGTGGAATCCGCTATTTCCGACAATTCCCAGGTGGACCTTATGACATTGCGAGGTTGGGTACAGCGTATTATTTGTTTGGTCGGTAATGCTAATACGGCGCTGGCCTCTGAAAGGCGCAAGGCTATTTTACTAAAAATTGAGCCCAAGTTAGTAAATATGGCGGTGTCTGAGCCTGGCCCACAGGCAAAAGGTTTTCTATTCGTCAAAGATTTGGACAATTACGTACATACGTTTACCGCTCTGGACAAGGCTTAATCCAATATGCGGAAAGTTTTCCGGGGACAGGTATTTGCAGGGGCCGGTAGACACAGGGGCCGTCTGCCCGGCCGCTATTCTAGAGGTCCAGTCATCGGATCTCGAGGCCCCGGTTTGTCCAGAACTCAATTCCAAGATCGTAAGCCTGCGCCAGCACCATTCTTCCCACAACGTTCCCGTCCATGGCAGAACAGGGGAGCCAGAGGATCCTACCAGGGCAGGCGACCTTATGGTAAGTACGCATCTAACGCATTTTCTTCCAGGTTGTCAGGTGGGAGGTCGTCTGCAGTTTCATTACGACGCTTGGAGGTCGCTGACCTCGGACCAGTGGGCCCTGCAAACTGTCGGGTTACAAAATAGATTTTCTGTCCACTCCGGTTCAGTATAAACTTCCTGGAAAGATAAATTTTTTCCGATACTGACAAGTCTTTGGTCTCTGAAGAGGTACAAGCGTTGTACGACAAAAAGGCCATAACCCCTGTTTCCTCAAACACTCCAGGTTTCTTGAGCAACCTTTTCTTAGTAGCTAAGAAAGGCGGAGGCGTCCGACCAGTCATCAATCTCCGTCCCCTGAATGCCTTCATTGCTTACCAACACTTCAAGATGAAAGGCATCCATTGTTTGCGAGACCTGTTGCAGATAGGGGATTGGATGGTCAAACTGGATTTACAAGACGCCTACCTGACGGTGCCGATAGCGCAGGAACACCAGGATTTCCTTCAGTTTCGTTGGACCTCTCAAACGTGGAAGTTCACTTGCCTACCGTTCGGCCTCTCATCCGCTCCGTGGTGCTTCACGAAGCTCCTGAAACCAGTGGTAGGCAAGTTGCAAGAGAAAGGAGTACGTCTGATCATCTATCTAGACGATTTGCTCATTATGTCTCAAGACATAAGCTCTCTAAAACTTCACCTGTCATGGACTACGTCTCTTCTGCAGAACCTAGGATTCCTGATCAATTGGACGAAATCGTACCTCGTCCCTTCTCAGTCCATGGAATTCCTGGGGTTTGTGATCAATTCCATTCACGGGTCTATGCATCTTCCGAGCTCAAAGGTGAAAACGATAAAGAAAGAGATCAGGAGAGTGTTGAATTGTCCAGTGATCACCGTTCGGTATCTGGCACGAGTCATAGGGATGTTGTCGGCCTCCATTCAGGCCATTTTTCCCGGACCCCTACATTATCAGGCCTTGCAACGTTTGAAGAATCGGTCTCTGGGTCAAGGCCTCTCATACGACCAGGAGATCCTGGTCGATTGCGAGGCTGCGGAGGAGCTCTCCTGGTGGCTTCAACATATAAACGCCTGGAATGGGAGAGCGATTTTCGGAACTACCCCAGACCTAGTCATAGAGTCCGATGCCTGCCTCACAGGTTGGGGTGCACGATGCGGAAACTCCTCCACAGGAGGCAAGTGGTCACAGACGGAGAAGAAGCTCCACATAAATTGTATGGAGCTGTTGGCAAGTTCTTTCGCTGTCAAAGGTTTCTTACGAAATTCGTCCAATTGCTCCGTATTCCTGCGACTGGACAACGTGTCGGCAGTGAGATACATAAATCACCTGGGTGGCACGAGATCTCAGGATCTCTCGCACCTGGCGACGGAGTTTTGGCAGTTCTGCCTGGCTCACAATATAGCGGTTCAGGCGGAGCATATTCCCGGTTTGGCCAATTCTGTCGCCGACTGGAATTCGAGATATCTCAGGGATCCAGGCGATTGGCGTCTCCTTCACACCGTGTTCGTCATGATTTTGGATGTTTGGGGTCCGTTGGAAGTGGATCTATTCGCCTCTCGCCTCAACACCCAACTTCCCGCTTTTTTCAGTTGGCGTCCAGATCCAGAAGCGTTGGCGTCCGATGCTTTTCTCCAGGATTGGTCATTTCAGAGGAGTTACGCTTTTCCTCCATTTTGCCTAGTAGCTTGTACGTTACTCCATCTTCGCCGGTGCGACACCGTTTTGGTCCTCATTGCTCCGCTATGGAACACACAATCGTGGTTCCCTACACTTCTGGAGATGCTAGTGGACTTTCCACGGCTCCTTCCGTCCAGCTCGGATCTGGTGGTGGACCTGGAAGGGTCCCCGCACCCACTTCTTCTTCAGGACCAATTGCCTTTATTGGCTTGGAGAGTTTTGGGGGACCCTGGTTTGTCCCAGGAGTTTCGAGATCGACTCTGCATCTCTTGGCGGGAGCTTGGGCTCCAGGAACAAGACGGGCTTACGATCATGTATTGATTGTGGACTGTCCCCATGCATGCAAAATAACATATGACCTACAGGGGGCCTAGTGAGCTCAGTGACGTCGAGTGAGTAAAGATGGCTGCCGCATACTCAATGAGACATGTGCTTTTAGGAGGAAGTGAGGATCTTTGGGTCACTTCCTTACACAAATAACCACCTGTAGTGACCGCCTCCTAGAAATGACCATTCGGTATTGGCTGGGTTACTCCCGTGGGTGGATACTGGATTTAAGGCTATTTAAGGTTCTACCAGTTAGTTTAGAGGGAGTTTCATGACTGGGTCGGAAGAAGCCAGGTGTCTTATTTGAGGAGCCCATGTACTTCAATTGAATATGCGGCAAGGAACTCTCCTCATTGTTTTCAACTTTTATGCTGAGCCATTTATCCCGTGTAAGCTGCTGAGTCTACTAATAGAGCTAAGTATATTTGTATTGTTATATTTTGTGTGTATAGCTATTATACTGTTTTGGTTTTTCTTATACATGATATATATATATATAGATATATATATATATATAGGGTTTCTTCAGCAATGTATGTCTAAAACATTTGATGTTTGTTGTTTATTTTTAGTAAAGGTTTGTTTATACTTTCATTGAGATTTGGCCTTGTCTGTTTATTCAAGATATTCACTGATATTTATGTGATTGACCAGTATACTTATCTATATTTAAATTTGTGTATTTGCATAACTGTATAAATTTACATGTTATTGAAGGGCATAAGATTGACTCGACCTCCCAGGCCTCGTTATTCTGGCCTGTGGGATGTCAGTGTGGTTCTTCGTTTCTTATCATAATGGCCTGATAATACTTCTTTGTCTCTGAAGCAGTTATCGGCAAAGTTAGTCATTTTATTTTGTTTGATCTCGTGTAAACGAGTCTCTGATGTTCGAGCCCTGGATATTTCTGCTAGATCTTTTACGCCTGAGGGTGTACGATTCGACATTTCTAGACGTACCAAGACGTCTATTACCTCTGTGTTCTATCCTGTTTTTCCTCTTCAACCACAACTTTGTCCTGTGGCGTGTCTCAAGGTGTATGAAGATAGGACATCTTCTTTCAGGAATCCATCCCATCCTGAACTATTTTTGTCTCTCCGTCATCCCCACTTACCTGTGACTACTGGTACCTTGGCGCGATGGGTCAAGTGGTTGATGGCCTCTGCTGGCGTTGATGTTTCCATTTTCGGCCCTCATTCGACAAGGGGTGCTATGGCTTCCAAAGCCACATCTCCGGGTTGTAGGTTGGAAGATCTCCTAAAAGCTACTGATTGGTCGAGATAATCGACGTTCAGAGAGTTTTATTTTAAACATGTAACACCCTTTTCCTCTGGTTGCGAAGCTTTGAACTAGCATAATGGGAGCCTCCGTGTCTTTATAAATTGCCAGATTTTACTAAATGATGACGTAAAGTCATGATTTATAAAGACACGGAGGCGAGCATTATTCCCACCCGATTTTCCTTCTTTCTTTCTGTATTTTCTCCTTCAATAAAGGAATTGTGTTTTTTCCCACCCATGTATTCCTTTGTCGTTTTATTGATTTCGTATTATTAATACATTGCGCACATGTGTATGTTATTGCATGTATATATTATCTATGCTTATTGTGTATATACATTATTTATATGGTCATGGTGTACTCATTTATATTTTGTCTTTCAGCTTGAAATGTCGTCTTGGAGGTCTCTCGTTTGGATGTTATCTGTTCCATTTGGTTTTCAATTGCCATCGGTTGTCCTTCTGGGCTGTTTTTCTTGGTGGTGATCTCTTCGGTTCCAGTTCAAAGAAAAGAGGAAGTTTGATGGTCCTAAGCAACTATATAGGAGGAGGAGTATCCATGATGAGTCCTTATTGGATGCTTAGATGTACATGTTGATTGGTCTTTTTTCTTGTTGTATTTTGTATATTCTTTGCTGCTGAGGGAATAAAGAAAATTCGCCTCCGTGTCTTTATAAATAAGATTATGTTCCAATACACATATTAGATTTGTTATTTGTGGCTGTGGATTCTGTCTTGGACAATTGTTAAGTTGCACAACTATAGTTACAAAAGTGTTTGTTTATAGGTAAGTTAACTATTTCAATTCCTGGATTTAATTTGTAATAGACATTGATGAACCCAGTGAAGGTCTGACAAACTATGATTTAATGACATATAAATCATTAAAATTTCCCATTGAAAATATGCCATGCTGTGGGAAAGTCAGCAGTCCCTTCTCATTTAGCAAACTTAACAGTATCTCACAAAAGTGAGTACACCCCTCACATTTTTGTAAATATTTTATAATATATTTTAATGACAACACTGAATATATAAAAAAAGGGACACTAGGGGGCGCTCGTGTACACCGGTTTGGAAAATCGAAAAAATAAAACAGAAAAAAAATGATTGCGTGGTATTGTATACAAAGGTGGCGCTGTACGACTAAATAATACACTCACACTTTGTGTAAACTTTCAGGCGTCATAAAACATCCAGTCCTCCAGGTAGATATATAATTGGAATATGCAAGGAAACAGAAGACACGTGGAAACCCCAATGGTGTTGTACCAAGCAATAGTGTGACCCGCAAATATAGAGAGGCACTTACACTTACTACAGGGGTATCGCGCCCATCCGATATGTATTCCTTGTATTCCTCCTCCGTGCTTGGTACAACACCATTGGGGTTTCCACGTGTCTTCTGTTTCCTTGCATATTCCAATTATATATCTACCTGGAGGACTGGATGTTTTATGACGCCTGAAAGTTTACACAAAGTGTGAGTGTATTATTTAGTCGTACAGCGCCACCTTTGTATACAATACCACGCAATCATTTTTTTTCTGTTTTATTTTTTCGATTTTCCAAACCGGTGTACACGAGCGCCCCCTAGTGTCCCTTTTTCTGTTTAAAAACACTTGGAGAGTGTTTTGTACGGGCTGCAGCTGGGTACCCGGAACCTGTGACAAGAAAGAAGGGAAGTATATTGGTCACTGTTTCCCTCCATATATACCTTTTTCAGACTGTCCTTCATCACTTTGTTTTTGCAAACACTGAATATATAACAGTGTAAATTTGCTGTCCCCTCAAAATAACTCAACACACAGCCATTAATGTCTAATCCTTGGCAACAAAATTGAGGCCACCCCTAAGTGGAAATGTCCAAATTGGGCCCAAAGTGTCAATATTTTGTGTGGCCCCCATTATTTTCCAGCCTTGCCTTAACTCTCTTGGGCATGGAGTTCACCAGAACTTCACAGGTTGCCACTGGAGTCCTCTTCCACTCCTCCATGAGGACATCACGGAGCTGGTGGATGTTAGAAACCTTGCGCTCCCCCACCTTCTGTTTAAGGATGCCCCGCAGATGCTCAATTGGGTTTAGGTCTGGAGACATGCTTGGACAGTCCATCACCTTTGCCCTAAGCTTCTTTAGCAAAGCAGTGGTCGTCTTGGAGGTCTGTTTGGGGTAATTATCATGTTGGAATACTGCCCTGCGGCCCAGTCTCCAAAGGGTGGGGATCATGCTCTGCTTCAGTATGTCACAGTACATGTTGACATTCATGGTTCCCTCAATGAACTGTAGCTTCCCAGTGCCGGCAGCACTCATGCAGGCCCAGACCATGACACTCCCACCACCATGCTTGACTGTAGGCAAGACACACTTGTCTTTGTACTCCTCACCTGGTTGCAGCCACACACGCTTCACGCTTATCACTAAGCACCATCTGAACCAAATATGCCTTTAGTCTGCTTTTCTTCAGCAAACTGTTTGCGGGATTTCTTATGCATCCCCTTCTGGGATGACAGGCATGCAGACCAATTTGATGCAGTGTGTAGCGTATGGTCTGAGCCTGACATGCTGAACCCCTACCCCTTCAACCTCTGCAGCAATGCTGCCAGCACTCATACGTCTATTTCCCAAAGACAACCTCTGGATATGACGCTGTGCACGTGCACTCAGCTTCTTTGGTCGACCATGGCGAGGCCTGTTCTGAGTGGAACCTGTCCTGTGAAACCACTGTATGGTCTTGCCCGCCAAGCTGCAGCTCAGTTTCAGGGTTTTGGCAATCTTTTTATAGCCTAGGCTATCTTTATGTAGAGCAACAATTCTTTTTTCATATCCTCAGGGAGTTCTTTGCCACCAAGTGCCATGTTGAACTTCCAGTGACCAGTATGAGAGGGTGTGAGAGGGATAACACCAAATTTAACACACCTGCTCCCCATTCACACCTAACATTAATGAGTCACATGACGCTGGGGAGGGAAAATGGCTAACTGGGCCCAATTTGGACATTTCCACTTAGGGGTGTACTCACTTTTGTTGCCACGGTTTAGACATTAATGGCTGCGTGTTGAGTTATTTTGAGCAAATTTACACTGTTATACAGACTGTACACTCACTACTTTCCATTGTAGCAGAGTGTCATTTCTTAAGTGTTGTCACATGAAAAGATATAATAAAAAACTTTTGTGAGATACTGTATGTCCCTTTATTCCAAAAATAAACCTTTGCAGGGTTTTGACTGGTGGATTCTTTAGGGACCCCCCAACCATAAAATTAAAGACACATAGACCAAAATTGTATAAATTATAAGTATTTTCCGCTAGAAAATTAAAATATGTCATGGTTAATTACCACCAGCCAAACTCTAAATATATAAAAAAGGGGAGGGAGCGTTGGACAACTTTTCTGTCATAAAATTCTGACAGGGAATTCTCCTACTGGACTCCTCTATAAATAGCATCTATTCCTGCCTTTTAGTGAGCCCAGCCCACCTTGACTATCCACAAATCCCCTTTAACTTTTCACCCCTTATCCTGTTAATTTATGTCTCATCCAACCACAGTGATGTCGCCCTTCCCAGGAGCATTTTAATCCCTTCAGGGCTTCTTCTTTGCCATTAACGTCATTTCCCGTTCAGTAAGACTACTGTTTAAGGAACATGAAGGCAGAATGGTGCTAATAGTAGTAACAGTGTGGTAGGTCTGAAGTCTTCTATGTGAAATCGTGATACGTGGCATCAATCCACCACGGGTCTGTAGGGGGGAGGCAGCCACTTGGACACATGGTATTATCTGCAGCCACTTGGATTAAAGAAAATAAATAATATGTTTCTGCTGTCACCCCTAGGTTTATATTATTGTTTGTTAGGTATTTATCTAAGAAAACCGAGCATCACATGACATCCAGTGTTATTTCATGTCCTGACCAGGAGCATGGCACATACGTAACCACATCTCTTTGTGTGCCATGTAATCTCTGTTAATTTGCAGACAATTATCCTTTCGACACTAAACCAGTGTTTATGTACATTGATAATACTTCAGCAAGAGGAGTATATTGTGTTGCATGTGTTCAACTTTAATCTGCATAGCTAGGCGTCTCAATGACGCTACATTTATAATACTATATGTGTAATCTGAGATGCTTCAAAATATTTCCTTGTTCAGTTTGCCTGTTTATTTGACCATATTCATCATGATGACAGCAGACTTTGTCTCCTGACCTAAATGTAATTACTTCTTAACCTTCTGTTATCTTCCTAGAATTTGTAAGCATGTTTGTTTCCTTCATCCATCCCAATACCACCTGCATTCTAATCGGATTTTCATGGCATCAAAGTAACACTGGAAGGACATTTGTCTCTGGAAGGTGTTTGAAAACAAAAAAATAAAGAATTCTTAAATACAGTGTTGATGCTTTCTGTTTCAATAGTGTATACTTGCAAATACTTACAAATACAAATGTTTTGGTCATGTTGTTATTATATTTAACAGATTTATTGGAATCAATGAATTAGCAATTGAACACAGCAGGGTAGGAAAAAAGGGCCAAAATGCCACATCTTTCAATACATTTCTACATAAGCTGGTAAAATGCACGAGTCCACCTTGAAATCAATGGAGAGTTGCAAGCTTTAATGGAAAAGACCATGTAAAATGTATAGTTCTCAATGGCTGCTTGTTTCCTAAAGATTTGTTAGAAGCAGGCTAACTGGCTAGTGCATGGCTGAGTCTGGGGATGGGTTAGGACCTGGCATAGTTAGCCCTGCATGAACAAGCGGGATTGGCTATTATAGAGGTAATTCCTTCGCAAGTAGAGATGTATCAGGCTGGGCACTGACATAGGCTTGACCCAGCTGTACCCTGCCATGGCCGCCATCTTCCATTTTATGCACTGGTATATGATGCCATGTGTGGCACAGAGTAAGGCTACTGTCGAGGACATGTCGGTTAGGGACAGTTTTCAATAGTGTATATAGGCCACTTACAAGGGACATCTCTGACATCCCCAACCAGCCCAAGAATAAGGCAAATTCCAGTAATGCGGAAGAGGGGTTGCTGCTTCCTCTTGAACTGACACCTTAGGAGAGAATATGCCACTACTTGCAAGCATCCATCCTAAATTGAGAAATGTTCACTGGCTCTTCTCTTCGAGAACCAAAGCTGGCTCACCTAGCTTATAACTCTTAGTTTCAACAACATGGTCACTCAGTCTGCAATTCTCACTGTTGTTTTGTTGTTTGCTTGATAATATTGATATTATAGTTCTTTAATTATGATAAATGTCACATAAATTAGGGATATGCATCTTATGAGGATTTGAAATATGCACCTGGAAGAAATCAAACATCACTGTGTCAAATGTCTGTGTAGATTGACATAAGGTGCACGAAATGTATGGGTAGACTTTTTCTTAATTGTTTTTTTCAGGGTTAAACAAACATTGTATAAACATCATTAACCAAAGTTTCAAACTAATTTCATCAGCTGGTCTCGCTATGAGTCATGAATCTCATTTCCATCTTTTTAGGTATATTGATTGGCGTTTTCAATCTTGTAATTCATTTGGATGCATTCAAATGTGAAGCCTGAAATGAATAAGAATGGGGTGGAATGGATTGGTGTGTTGTGTTGTGTTAACAGTTTGTAGTCACGATGCAAAAAAAATGCAAGCACTAATTCTGCAAGTTACTCTAGATTTTTTCTTTATCTTTTTTTTATCGATTTGTTGTAAGTCACTGTTCACAGATAACATTTTTTTTTGTTAATTTTGATTAAAGAGGCAGTGTTTCTGGTGGAAAGAAACATGAGGGGAAGGTCGTATCCCAAATTTCGAAAAGAAGTGCCCCGTTAGACTACCAGGTATTTTGTATTTTTGGTTTAAATTTTCAAACAGAGGTTAAAGCATTTATTTCCGTCCACTGACAAAAGGCCAGCCAGAAAGACCAGATAATCTAAGCTCAATAAAAAATAGGAAGGTAAAAGCGCTAAGAACAATAAAAACAGCAATAAAATAAATAGTCCTATAAATAGCAGCAGCCCACTCGCCAAGGTTTCCTCTTCTTGGCTTGGTAAATAACTTGTAAGTCACAGGAGATAGTGGTTGCGCATACTGGAGAAGAAAGTCACAGCAATATAATATGTGGCTGGCACCGTGTGGCAAAGAGTCAAGGAATGGGTACTCACATTTTTCGGGGACTTAAGCAATTAGTCCCACAAAACTTGCATGGGCGATACAATCCTCGCCTGAGGATATCTTTGGCAGCAGTCCTGTGTAGTTCTTTTGTTTGGTTCTCAGGATAAGGTGCACATAAAAATTTAAACAGAAATAAGCATAGTGCTTTCTGTATATATAAAATGAATAAAACAAATAAAAACAGTTCACTATATACTCACAATATGGTGAGCAATAAATGGATTGCTCACACCTTCTGGCGTAGGTGGAATGATCCCCACCAAAGATATAAACTTTCGTGTTTAAAACAATAAAAAGATACCAGGAGCAGAAAAGAATGTTTTTTTAAAAAAAAAACTTATTTATTTTCAGCTTTCTGGTTAAAAACCATTAAAAAGTCAATAAAAATAACACAAACGCATTTCACCTACTAAATAGGCTTCCTCAGAGTGTCTAAAAGAGCTCCTGGCATTGAAATCCTTATATAATAAATTCAAACAGTGTGAAATTGCGCCAAAATGACATCATCCCCTTGGCAAACAATACACCACAAAAAAGAATTCAAAACTTATCACAACCCAACCCAATATTCAACAACAGCACCCTCAATATACAACACACCACAACAGTCACCAAAGATCAGAAATACTGCGGTACACAAACTAAGAAGTAGGTCACCTTTGAGAAAGAGACTGACAATGCCCTATAGTGAAGTCTTAAAGAGCAATAAATTTTACCCACTATCCTCAGATTGCGAATCCGATTATGAGGAGCGTTTTTTAGAGATTCGCACAGATACGAAAAGAAAGAAATGCGAAAGCCCATTAGAGGATGTAGAGGGGGAAGAAGAAAACAAAAAAGGAAGGATAGAATTATCTCCCCAATAAAAGAAAATAAGACAGAAAAAGAACTAGGCATTTTTAAACTAACAGATAAATCTTTTAACCGTACTCAGATATCTGTTTTAAGTAAGGGGTTAAAATATGCTCCCACTTCCAATTTTAATCTTTTTAAAGCTTTTATTGACAAATTCACTAGACACGTGACTTTAAAACGATTTTATAAAATTAAGGAAGAAGAAGTCTTTAGCCTAAACAGAAAGAGTGAAACCAATGAGAATAGCTCTAAAACAAACCTCAAACCTAAATCAACATTTTACCCTCAACATTATAGATCCAGCGCTATAGAGACTTTCGAAAAACGTGTCATTAACGATTTAGAAAAAATAAGAAAAAGTAAATACGACTATAACAACTTCACCATAAAAGAGAAAAAAATCCTAAGAGAACTATACAATGATAAGGACATTGTCATTAAGCCTGCTGATAAAGGTGGGGGGCTGGTAATTTTAAATAAAATACAATACGAAAAAGAAGCTTACAGACAACTGAACGATATTAAAGTTTATAAAAAACTGAAAAGCAACCCAGTTGAACAAATAAAAATAAAATTAAAGAACCTTTTAGAAACTGGATTAGAAAATGGTTTAATTTCTAAAAAAGAAGTAAGCTACATAACCAACTCCAACCCTATAACCCCTGTAATCTATTTTTTACCCAAAATCCATAAAGATGAGAAAAAACCCCCAGGACGCCCCATTGTATCAGGAGTAAATTCTATCCTTTCAAGCCTATCAGAATTGATAGATATTATTCTCCAACCAGTGGTAAAAAAGACAAAAGCATATCTGAAAGACACGATTAATTTACTGCAAATATTAGACAATTTTATGTGGGAACCCCATTTTATTTTGGTTACGTGTGACGTACAATCTTTATACACTATTATCCATCACGATTTAGGTTGTCAAGCTGTAAAAAACATACTAGAAACAAATGATGATTTTTCTGCTAATTTTATAGATTTTATTAATGAAGCTATTTTATTAATTTTAGAAAATAACTATTTTTGGTTTGATGATTCCTTTTATCTACAACTTACAGGCACTGCTATGGGAACCAAGTTTGCACCAAGTTATGCCAATTTATTCATGGCCAACTGGGAAAATGAGATGATCTGGACTAATAACCAGTGGAGTGCGAACTTGGTTACCTATAGAAGGTATATAGACGATATATTTTTTATTTGGGATGGAACCAAACCTGATTTAAATGATTTTTTAAAAATTTTAAATAATAATAATAGGGGTATCATTTTAACTTCCAGTATCAGCCAAGAATCTGTTACATTTTTAGATTTAGATATTTACATACAAAATAATCAAATTAAAACCAGAACTCATTTTAAAAAGGTCTGTACCAATACCTTCATAGAACAATCAAGCTGCCACTATGGGCCATGGCTCGAAGGTATCCCTAAAAGCCAAATGCTGAGACTAAGGAGAAATTGCACAGATACCCCTGTTTTTAAATCCCAAGCACATTTTTTTAAAAAAAGACTGGTGGAGAAAAACTATAATGCACAGAAAATACAGAACACTATAAACAATATAGAAAAAACTGACAGAAAAGAGTTGATAAAATACAAAGATAACCTTAAGGAAGATAACTTCATTTTACCTATAGTTACAGATTTTAATAACAAGAACAAAACTTTTAAAAGGATTATTAAGAAAAACTGGGACATTCTAAAAGAAGATGGTGTTTTAAAAAATATACTCCCTAATGAACCTAAAATTGTTTTTAGAGGAGCACCAAATTTAAAGAAGCTTTTAACTAAAAATTACACACGTAACACAAAAGAAATAAAAGGGACATTTTTAAATGAAGAAAAAGGTTTTTTCAAATGTAATACATGTTTAGCCTGCAAGTCAAATAATAAAACACAACGCAGACACGGTTCTTTTAAATCTAATATCACACAGAAAGAATACAAGATAAATGAATGTATAACTTGTAACACGAAATATGTTATTTATTTATTAGAATGTCCTTGTGGATTACAATATGTGGGAATGACGACCAGATGTTTAAAAGTGAGAATAATGGAACATTGTCCAAACATTACAAATGGCGTCACTACCCACAGTGTCTCTAAACATTTTTTAAAGCATAACAAAGACCCCAATCTTCTAAAATTTTCAGCGATTAAAAAAATACCTATCCCCTGGCAATATGAGTAAAATTTTGGGTAAAAATGAGATGTTTTGGATATTTACCTTAAAAACATTGACACCAAACGGTTTAAATGTAGATTTTGATCTACATCTCTTCCTTTAAGTTTTTATCAGGTTTCACTGTTTTATTGCCTTTTGTCATTTTAAGTAATAACCACCTGTCTCTTATATACAGAGTTGTCATAATACTATTAATTTACTTTTATTCCCCCCCCCCAAAAAAAAATAATAAAAAAAAAATTAATGACATTTCCCAAGATCCTCTGCTTTGTTTACAAAAAACGGCAGTTTTAGTAAATTTGCTTAATTTTGCTAGTTTTGGGGATTATTTATTAGATTTGAGTTTGTTTTGGGTCTTGCTTGTCTGTAAAATTAAAAAAATCATATTTTTTAAAAAAATCATATTTTTATGTTTGTTAACATTGAGAGTTATGTTTGAAAATGTAAATGGTTCGTTTTTTGCTGACTATTCAAAATTAAGTTTTTTGCCATGCGCATCATATATTAGATGTTTATATACTTTGCAAATTATTTTATTTCCCGTTATTTTTATTGTGCCTTATGTTTTTAAACATGTGGATTGTTGCTGATGATGCCATCAGCCACACCCCTTAATTATGATGTCATTTTGGCGCAATTTCACACTGTTTGAATTTATTATATAAGGATTTCAATGCCAGGAGCTCTTTTAGACACTCTGAGGAAGCCTATTTAGTAGGTGAAACGCGTTTGTGTTATTTTTATTGACTTTTTAATGGTTTTTAACCAGAAAGTTGAAAATAAATAAGTTTTTTTTTTAAAAACATTTTTTCTGCTCCTGGTATCTTTTTATTGTTTTAAACACGCAAGTTTATATCCTTGGTGGGGATCAATCCACCTACGCCAGAAGGTGTGAGCAATCCATTTATTGCTCACCATATTGTGAGTATATAGTGAACTGTTTTTATTTGTTTTATTCATTTTATATATACAGAAAGCACTATGCTTATTTCTGTTTACATTTTTATGTGCACCTTATCCTGAGAACCAAACAAAAGAACTACACAGGACTGCTGCCAAAGATATCCTCAGGCGAGGATTGTATCGCCCATGCAAGTTTTGTGGGACTAATTGCTTAAGTCCCTGAAAAATGTGAGTACCCATTCCTTGACTCTTTGCCACACGGTGCCAGCCACATATTATATTGCTGTGACTTTCTTCTCCAGTATGCGCAACCACTATCTCCTGTGACTTACAATCTAAGCTCAATGCCTGAAAGGAGCCTCTTAAGCCTTCAATGGTAGATAGGGGCCATTTGGCAGCACCCATCTTCCACCACCCACAAGCCAAGGGACCTTGCTTCACTGTGCATTTTCCGTGCATTTAAATGCCATACAACTGTGTAGTATTCATTATGAGGGTAAAAATGTAAAATAAAAAAGCTGAAAAAGTAAAAGGCACACATGCACAAACATAAATAGTACCATGTGTGTTTTACTGTGTATATTTTGGAACCACAGATGAAGTAGAAAAATGTTCTAGTGATGGCTTCACACCTTTAAACTACAGCATGGTAAGAATCTCATTGTGCAGAGCCAGAACTTTCCCCTAAATGGGAAAGTACCTGGTGTTCTTCTTATCTCGGTATTCAGTCTGAAGAAGTCTGTGAAGAACAGGCTGTAAATATTTTGGTATATCAGGTGAACATAAGAGCATAACATCTCTCCAAAGCCAAACCTTTGAGCATTTCCCCTGGTCAATGCTGGCCAGAGCAGCTGGCATCATTGAGGTAATAAATCATGTCCCTGATAAAGGCGAGGCTATCATTAATTCTGTGTCCAGGAATGTCACAGATCTGGTCAGGGAGAACAATATGTCCAATGAATAACTACAACAAGATAGGTAGTACCTAACCTAAGACATTGTAGTCAACGTTAAGGAGGGAAATGGGATACCACCTTTCTGTTTGAACACGGTTGTAATCATATGCTCTGGGTGGAGGAAGAATCATGCCTTGCATAAGATGTGTGCACATGGACCAAGACAATTCGCACTAATTTATTTCATTTCCTGCCCTGTTGGTTCAGATGAAATTCAGATGGCTTGTTCTATTTGGAAACGAAATTCATTGCCACTCACCCTCTTACACTGTCTTATGCATTTTACATTCTCATGCTCTCTTTCAACATCTCCCTACATTTTCTGCTGACCACTTCCTTATCCTTGTTTCCTTTTCCGTCTGCAATATTCTAGCCTCTTGGAGTACTCATAAAAAAGGGCAGGGCCACGGGGAGAGCCTCTTCCCTGTTCCTCCAATCGTTAAAATTTTAATTCAGACAAATTCTGAAGTCTGTCTTCCATCACCACTTCTTCATACAGCTCAAGGAGGTCCAGGCTAATGTTTTTCCAGAGCATTAAATACAACCCTATGAGGAGTCTGTTTCTGTTCTAAACCATCTGAAGGATTTACCGCCAGAGTGCAGCTCTTCCAGCGTAATGGGGGCATTCAGTTTTGCGTTACTGATGTTTCAAATGTGAGTGATTTATTTTTTCCTTTAAGTCAGATGTACCTTGTGCTTCCCCTCATCATGTAGCAAAATTTTTTAAAAAGTGCTCCAAAAAGTGGTAGCGCTATAGATACCCATTTTTCCTCTTCTGGGCTGTGCTCATGAATATGGAGCCTTTTCCATCACTTCCCTCCAGAAGCACGAATGGGAGGGCACTAAAGTATTTAAAGAGGAGTAGCGGCAAAAAGACAAAGCCCACCCTCCACCAAAAACCAAGCCTTCAAGGATCCAGCTCCATTGTGGTGTTTTCAGTGAAATAAATGAAAGACTGTATCAAAGAAAGTGACTGCTTAAGTTGTGCCTTATCTGCAACAAGGTGTCATTTGATGCTCTTATGTTCCCCCGCACAACTACACATCTGCTGGTGGACCAAACCAGGGAACTCCCAAGAAGCACTATAGGCTTTAAAAAACTTGCCCACCCTTAAGGTCAAATTACCAAGTTTCCACTCTTGCACAGGTACTCACTTGATCTTAGCCAAAAATCCAATTAAGGTGAGTGTTTACTAAAGGCCTCTTGTCTCATCAAATTCTATAATTTGGGTAGTCGACATCATTGCAGTCTTGCATGCTCCTCAATTTTTAGCAAAAAAATAATAATAATTCTAGACTGTATAAGTACTATACAAAAAGAAAGGTTGGAATGCAGCACTCAGCAGTAAAATGGTGCACGAGCCAGGGTACCACCAAGTCCCTCAATAAATACAAAATAAAGAAGCAAAGGCTCAGCACTCAAATGATAAGGTGAGTTTATTTCACACAGGCTTGAGAAAGACCTGTGCGTCGAAACGTTGCCTGTGTGAAATAAACTCACCTTATCATTTGAGTGCTGAGCCTTTGCTTCTTTATTTTGTATAAGTACTATCTGATATATGATTTTTTGGCAAAGAAATAATAGATAAGAGTCTGAATACACAAACTATTGAACTATATTGAACTATATTGAATATTGCTGATTTACTTAGCATTTGTTTGCATTTTTTTCAGCAGTCATTAGCCTTAGAAACCAAACATTTAAAAAAAAATATGCATTCAGAAAAAAATCAGAATTTATAATTCTGTGTGTTGTGAAAGGAAGTAGAAAATAGTTGATAACAGTATGTTTTCTTGGAAACATAACATGTTTTAGTTTTATAATAAAACAAATTATAATCCTATTTTAAGTGAAGAAATAGTGCCATCTAGTGTTAGAATATACGATCCACACAATATACTGTATATTTTTTAACATTCTCCTGATTTTCAATGCATGATATAGCACATAATTTTAAATTGCACAATATGATAGATATAAATGCAGATATTTAGACATCAATTTTATTGAGATTTTGACATCAAATGTTACTTTTAAAATAACAGTTTTGTAGTACACAAAACAGTTACTACTTATTTCCATTTTTCTAGCTAGATGTGCAAACTGCATTTTGTAGGGGTCAATAGCCTTATAAAAGCAAACAATATCATGGAGTGGGCTACAGGGTTCCCTAATCCTACATTAGAGACTGTTTGGCCTAATGTGTCATCAAACCAATAATCCTTAGAGTGCGAGCTGCCAAAGTGGACCTCCATGACTAGCTACGTACATTGTACTTAGTGGCACTTTTCCCTCTCCCCAGTCCAATCAGTGGCTTTGAGCAGCTCAAAATGCTGCCCTGCAAGGAGGGATTACTTTCTCTTAAACAGCAGGGCAGTTTAACTCTCGTAAAGTCTACGCAGGGCCAGATTAAGAGCATCATGGGCCTGTTGCTGAGGATTTTGGAGGGAAATTTTATGGAAATAAAGAAAATACACAGAATAGATAGAATCTGAACATTAGTGCTCGCAGATAGTATAAGAATCTTATGTGATGGGATTGGGAGTACATCAGTACACTAAAAAAAGTCATCATACACGGGATGCCTGAAGCCACAATTTAATGCCACTAATCCATTTTAGTAATATATATGCAGATTGAAATAGAGTAAATAACACAAAACCTTTACTTTACCTCTCACTGATTTCTGGCCCTAGAAAGTTTTTTCCACTGAAGTGACTACAAATTCAGAAGGGCATTTGATCTCTGGATAAATAAAAACGAAATAGTTCAATTTATCCCTTCAGTAAGTAAAGTGCCAGTCAACAGATAACTAAATACACGCACCCGGACAGGCTCTGCCACACCGACACCCAAACACACACACCAGGACATGTTTTGCCACACCGACCCCCAAACACACACATACTGTCATGCCTACCTGTCCGGCCGGGGTCCCACGGCGTTCCTCGCGCACGTCCCCCTTGTGTACTGACGTGCGCTCTACACGCACACCAGGCACGCCTCCCAGCCACTGACAGCCCTGATCGGGCTGCCGCAGCATATCAGCGGCGATCGGAGAAACGATCCGCCGCTACATGCTCGCGGCACCCGACCAGTGCCTCTTCTGCCTGTGTGGCGCTTCCGCGTCGCTCGCGGCGGCAACACAAGCAGAGAGGACTTTGTGGTTGAGCCGCCGCAGGCATGTCCACGGGGGCTGTTTACATTACCTCCCCTGCCTGTGTGGCTCTTCCGCGTCATTCGTTTGGTTGCCATCGTGACAACGCTATTTGCGCCGGTCGCAATGACGTCATCTTACCTGCTCTCCCGCCATTGGCTCTATTTAAACTTCCTGGTCCTATGTTTCCTTGCCCGTTCAACGAGTCCATGTTATTGTTCTCAGGGTGTTTGTGTTGCTCTTGCTTTCTGATTGATATCCACGTGTACCAGACCTCGGCTTTCGTTCTTCTGACCTTGATCCTGCGCTGCCTGTCCCGACCTCGGCCATTGTTCTTTGACTACGCTCCTGTGCTGCCTGCCTTGATCCTGGCTTGTTTATCGGATATTCTCGCCATTCCTGCATCGTGGGTCCATCACCTGTGGTGCCTGATCCGACGTAACATATTGAACGGGCCATACCATGGACCCCGCGGAAATGGCCAACGTCCTCTCCCGCCAGGACCTGCAGGACCAGCTTCTTACGTCCCATTCCACGCAATTACAGTCCTTATCCAGCAAAATGGACACCATGACTGACTTGCTACGGTCTCTGGCTGTCGCTCCCTCTGCCAGACCGTCTTACTTACCTAGGGATCCCAGCCCAGAGGAAGGTGGAGCTACCACTCGCTTGCCTCTCCCGGACAAATATGCTGGGGATCCTAAAGAATGCAGGGGGTTCCTAAACCAATGTTTGCTGCATTTCCGCAACCATCCACGGGCGTTTTGTACCTCATCCAAACGGGTGTCCTTCATCATCTCACTGTTGAAGGGTGAGGCACTGCTGTGGGCCTCTCCCCTTATTGAGCAGGGATCCGACCTGATGGGTGACTGCCCAGCTTTCATGGCAGCCTTGCGTTCAGTCTTCGATGTGCCAGGCCGCAAAGAAACAGCGGAGACCTCCTTGTTGGAGCTACAACAGGGACATAACACTCTAGCCCAATATACAGTGGAATTCCGTACTCTGGCCTGTGAACTCTAGTGGGATCAAGGCGCCCTCCGAGCCGCTTATCGGAAGGGTCTCAATGACAAGATCAAGGATGTGCTGTTGTTCCATGACCCCCCATCTGACCTGGAGGACTTTATCACCCTCTGTTTGCGCGTGGACAAGCGCATTCAGGAGAGACACTTGGAGAAAGACAAAGGCAGGCGATATCGGCCGTTTACCTCCCATAGCAGTCCTCATTCTCCACCTACCACACCTAGCCATCCCTCCGAGGAACCCATGGAGATCGGCACTATACGTCACCTTACCGAAGCGGAAAAGACACGAAGGAGGAATCAAGGTCTCTGTTTCTACTGCGGTCAAGCGGATCACCTCCTACGTACATGCCCGCAACGTCCGGGAAACGAAAGGTCTTAGGGAACAAAGGAGGAGAACCCCTAAGCATTAAGAACTTTTCTCCTCCCCAACGCATGTTGATACCCGTCTCGCTTAGGTGGCTAGACCACTCCGTGGTCACCCACGCTTTCATAGACTCCGGGGCGGCTGGAGTGTTTCTGGACGAACAATGGGCCGTACGACACGGGCTACCGCTACGTCCCAAAAAGACTCCTTCTGTGGTGACGGCTGTTGACGGTAGTCTCTTAGGTCGGGGAGTGGTCACCCAAGAGACCAGTCCGCTTACTATGTTCATTGGCGCAACCCACAGAGAAACCATCACGTTCGAACTCATACAGTCACCTCATGCCCCCTTGATACTGGGGTTCACCTGGCTACGCCTGCACAACCCACGCATTGACAGGGACAAAGGCGAGATACTTGCACGGAGTCCTTCTTGTCACCGCCTTTGTTCTCTACCTTGCACATGGGTGAACCTCGTTCTGGAGATCAAGCCTACAGACCCCAAGCTTCTAGTGCTTGGGACTTTCTGGATGTATTTTCCAAGAGACAGGCTGAATGCCTACCCTCTCACAGACCCTACGTCTGTGCCATAGACTTGTTGCCGGGTACCATGCCACCACGAGGACACACGTATCCCCTGTCGGAGCCAGAAAATGAGGCCCTTGAATTATACATCAAAGAGAGCCTGGAGAAGGGCTTCATCCGACCCTCTTCCTCACCAGCAGGGGCTGGATTCTTTTTTGTCTCCAAGAAGGAGGGCTTCCTTCGGCCATGCATAGACTACAGTGGACTAAATCGCATTACCGTAAAAAACCAGTATCCTCTTCCGTTAATCACGGAGATCTATGACAGATTGAAGGGGGCTACGATTTTCACCAAGCTTGACCTAAGAGGGGCATACAACCTAGTACGTGTAAAGGAAAACGACGAATGGAAGACCGCCTTCAATACGAGATATGGTCATTATGAGTACAGGGTGATGCCCTTCGGCCTCTGTAATGCCCCTGCCGTGTTTCAAGACTTCGTTAATGACGTGTTCCGGGACATGTTGCTCTCCCACGTGGTCGTCTATCTCGACGATATCCTTGTATACTCACCTGACGTCAAAACCCATCATATACATCTACGTTCTGTTCTGCAAAGACTGCGTGAGAACGGTCTCTATGCCAAAGCCGAGAAATGCAACTTCGAAAAGAACAGCCTTCCATTCCTCGGGTACATCATCTCTGCTCATGGCCTCGAAATGGACCCCAGCAAGTTGAAGGCTATCCTCGATTGGCCTATTCCCCATACCGTAAAAGCTGTACAACGCTTTCTGGGATTTGCCAATTATTATCGGCGTTTCATACGCAATTATGCCTCCATCGCAGCGCCCATTATCGCCTTTACAAAAAAAGGGGCTTATCCCAAGTACTGGTCCGTGGAAGCCGTGAAAGCCTTCGAACGACTGAAACAAGCCTTCTGTTCAGCTCCCGTTCTGCAACGACCAGATCCTGCTTTACAGTACCTCCTAGAAGTGGACGCTTCAGAGAACGGTGCTGGGGCTGTTCTATCTCAACAGAACCCGATAACGTCCAAATACCTCCCCTGTGCGTTCTTCTCAAAGGGCTTCTCATCCGCCGAACGTAACTATGACGTGGGAAACAGAGAACTACTCGCGGTAAAAATGGCCTTTGAGGAATGGCGTCACTTACTCGAAGGTACCAAACTGCCTGTTGTGGTCATGACGGACCACAAGAACCTACAATATATAGAATCTGCTCGACGTCTGAATCCTCGACAAGCCAGATGGGCCTTGTTCTTCACCCGCTTTAATTATGTCATGACATATCAGCCCGGAAGTAAAAACGTCAAAGCAGATGCTCTCTCCCGTCAATTCGATCGGGACTTCACCCAAGATGAACCCATCATTCCACAAGCACGCGTCATCTCTTCTTTATCATCTTCCATGATGCACCGGATTCGTATGCAACAGGCGCACATCACCGCTTCCCAACGTCCTCCATCGGGACGCCTCTACGTCCCCCAGCGGTTTCGTGATGCTGTTCTCCATTGGGGTCATAACCCACCACTAGCCGGTCATCCTGGAGCCCGCAAAACCGAGTACCACATCCGGAAAACCTTCTGGTGGCCGTCCTTAACACGTGACATCAGCACCTTCATTGCCACCTGTCCCCAATGTGCTCGTCACAAGTCCCTACACACCCGGCCTTCCGGTCTCTTATTGCCTCTTCCCGTTCCTAGAACCCCATGGACTCATATAGCTATGGACTTCATCGTCGACCTTCCTGTCTCTAAAGGATTCACTACCATCCTCGTTGTGGTGGACAGGTTCACCAAACAGGCCCACTTTATTGCCCTGCATAAGCTACCCACGGCGTTCTAGTTGGCAGATGTGTTCATCAGAGACGTGATTCGGTTACATGGCCTGCCGCTCCACGTAGTGTCGGATAGGGGTCCCCAGTTTGTATCCAGATACTGGAGGACCCTTTGCTGCAAGTTAGGCATCCAGACACATCTGTCCTCGGCTTATCACCCACAATCGAACGGCCAGACGGAGCGCACCAATCAGACCTTAAAACAATACCTGTGCTTACACGTCAATGAACGCCAAGACAACTGGTCCTCCCTGTTACCCTTGGCCGAGCTGTCCTACAACAACGCTGTCCATGAATCCTTGCGTTGTTCGCCGTTTTATGCCGCTTTGGGATACCATCCTGTTGTCCTACCGCCGCCATCCGCCTCTCGCGGTGCTAGCATTCCTGCCGTCGAGGAGCGGGTTGCCAATATGCGCGCCCATTGGAAAGCCCTCAGTGACCAGCTGGTCAAGGCCCAGACCCGCAGCAAGGCTGCTGCTGACAAGCATCGTGCTGCGCCTCCTCGCTACAGGGTTGGCGACTATATCTGTGGAACATCGCACTCCGTCAGCCCAGTAGAACGCTTGGTCCCCGATTTTTCGGTCCCTTCCGCATCGTCCGTCGTATCAACGAGGTCGCCGTGTCCCTTGCTCTTCCTCCGTCCATGCGTATCCCCAACACGTTCCACGTGTCTCTCCTTAAGCCCTGCGTGGTTAACCGCTATTCTGTGTCTCTTCGTCCTCCTGCCCCTGTCCTTGTTCCTGCCCCTGTCCTTGTCCGCGGTCACGAGGAACACGTCATCCGTCGCGTGCGCGACTCCCGTTGGCACCGCGGCTCCCTCCAGTATCTGCTCGACTGGCGTGGGTACGGTCCTGAGGAACGGACCTGGGTTCCTGCCTATGCTGTGCATGCGCCTCTTTGTGTCTCCCGTTATCATGCCCGATTCCCTCTCCATCCTGGTCCTTCGCGCCCGGAGCGCGCTCCTGGGAGGGGGGGTTGTGTCATGCCTACCTGTCCGGCCGAGGTCCCACGGCGTTCCTCGCGCACGTCCCCCTCGAGCAGGCACGCCTCCCAGCCACTGACAGCCCAGATCGGGCTGCCGCAGCATATCAGCGGCAATCGGAGAAACGATCCGCCACTACATGCTCGCGGCACCCGACCAGTGCCTCTTCTGCCTGTGTGGCGCTTCCGCGTCGCTCGCAGCGGCAACACAAGCAGAGAGGACTTTGTGGTTGAGCCGCCGCAGGCATGCCGGCGGCGATCGAGTGTTCGATCGTCGCTGCATGTCCACGGAGGCTGTTTACATTACCTCCCCTGCCTGTGTAGCTCTTCCGCGTCATTCGCGGAAGTAACACAGGCAGGAGGTTTTGTTTGGATGCCATCGCGACGACGCTATTTGAGCCGGTCGCGATGACGTCATCTTACCTGCTCTCCCGCCATTGGCTCTATTTAAACTTCCTGGTCCTATGTTTCCTTGCCCGTTCAACGAGTCCATGTTATTGTTCTCAGGGTGCTTGTGTTGCTCTTGCTTTCTGATTGATATCCACGTGTACCAGACCTCGGCTTTCGTTCTTCTGACCTTGATCCTGTGCTGCCCGTCCCGACCTCGGCTATTGTTCTTTGACTACGCTCCTGTGCTGCCTGCCTTGATCCCGGCTTGTTTATCGGATATTCTCGCCATTCCTGCATCGTGGGTCCATCACCTGTGGTGCCTGATCCGACGTAACACATACCAGGACAGGCTAATTACCTGGGAAATGTTGTAAAGATTTAGGTTATATTCTCTGAATGCTTCAGCAATCAATCCTGGACTTTTATCAGAAATAATTCAAAAAATTCTTGATTTTAGGTTTTGCTTTATGACTGCTTAAGAATTTGTTCTTAACGATTACCCAGGTTGTACCATTTTTTGTTTAACTTTAGTTTATATTAACTTTAATAGCTAATTGTTTTTCAATCTCTTTTATATATTTTTGTCTATTTCCTTAATGGTTGACGCATTCAGAGACCTTGCGCCATTTATTGTTCAAGTGGTTTAATAGTATAGAAACGGACATCTTCTTCCTGTTCTTAGTTTCGTAGGTTTAATTAAATGACCTCTGATCACACAGTTACAATGCACACCAGACATTAGGAAGACTCGCATCTCCCATTATGTTTTCTTCACAGTATTGGATAGCAACTGCAAGAATGTTATCTATGTTTTCCTGGTATGACAACATTGTGTCTCTCAACCTTCAGTAGCGCTTCTGCTACATGACCTCTTTATTTCAAAGAATAATGGATTATGATCAGACCACGCTACATTACCAATTTAAACATTCTACAGTCTTTAACCCCTTAATGACAATGGACCGTCCCTAAACCCATTGAAAACAATGCATTTTTTATCATTAAGGGGTTAATAACTATCACTCGCCAGATGACTGTCTATGTGAGTAAAAAGTAAATTCCCTATCTACTGGTTTAAAAGTCCTCTCATGATGAATTATAACAATCCACATTCGTAGGAATAAACGTACTATTTGTCTAGATTGCCTTACCACCGAACAAAATATGTGCTACTGTGTTATTGCACTTTAAATGGTGAATAAAAGTTAAAAAATCATGACAACAATATCTATAAAATAAACATATAATGTGCTAGAATACAGCACGGAGGCAGAAGCATCATCAGTACACTATCAGTACAGACAGTTCTGACAAAGTCAGAAATACAGTGTATGTACAAGTAGTTAATGTTGATTTTATAGTAACATGCAATAGTATTTAAATGCAAAATATATAAATATAGGGTGACATCAAGAAAGATTGTGATGATGTGACATGCATGATGTAAAGTATATGAGGGAATGGAAAACATGGATGGGCCAAAAGGGAAGTAGTCCTCCTCCTTTAGACTGTCTATAAGAGAGTAGTCCATTTGCAGGCTGTAAATGAGCCTGTAGAAGTCTTGAACAATTCCGGGAGAGGACATTACCGCAAGCAACATTATTTTGCCTTCACTTTCACTGGATTGGAGGATCAGGGAAAGAATAGAAGAGAGAAGACAAGGGAGACGTTAAAATATGAAGAAAAAGATGCAGAAGAGGAAGCTCTGGCCCCATTTTCGGGGCTTTGTACAAATCGTCAGATTGACCAAAATTCAGAAAATTTGCAATATGGACGAATCCGAATCCACAAGTCTAGTCATTACTGATCTTGAGTTTGGTTGCATATGACAGTTTGTTTTATCCTTCTATGTAACCCTTATAAATCAGCAAGATATAGAGATTGCTGAAATGAAACTACCTGTGCTGTGAAACTAGATCCTTCCTATTTTGCAGTACCTGGATCAGGCCTGACCCCTGCTGGCTGCTGTTTGTCGAGCTGTTCCTTATTATTGAACTATGCCTTGGTTCTACTTGGACTTGGGCAAATTTGTGAGGAAGCGCCACCTAGAGGACGTTAAACATGAGCCACAGACTCAATCTGTGATCCTCAAGCTCATTAGAGCCAAGAACATTGTGGAGAGTGTAACGGGTTCACCAAGAGAGCTGTAGTAACTCCCAGAGATCACCTGCATGTATCCTCCTGTTGTCCCCGGAATCACTTCCAGCACCAGTCAGCTTGCGCACCTTGGAACCCTGCTATGTGTACCCAATAAGTAGACAACTACCTTTAACTGAGTACAGCAGGAATGAACAGTTTATAAAACATAGACTGATATAGCCACAGAACTTCATTAACATAAATTAACATTGATAAACAGGTAGACAACCCTTTAGCTACTGAATATCCCCCTGGTAGCCATCCTGTTAATGGGATTAGTTTAACAATGGAGTTCCTGCCTGTTTGGCAGCCAGGCTGGAGCCATCTCTGAGTACCTTGGGCCCCTGTATGACAGGTCATTCTGTCACAGGGAGCATTTCAGGGGAGCATCAGTATGGACTAATGCAGCATCAAGTAGGCTGACCAACAACATAAAAACATTAAATAGATGGCCATTGAGGAAGGCCTGTCTCTAAGGACATTAATGCATGCTAGGTTGATGTATAGATATATCCAAAATAAAGAAGCAGAGGCTCAGCACTCAAATGATAAGGTGAGTTTATTTCACGCAGGCAACGTTTCGACACACAGGTCTTTCTCAAGCCTTAGAAACAATAGTGCACACATTCAAGTATTTATGCAACAACAAGTGATTAAGGGGTCGGACACACCCGATCCTTTGGTACCCATAGCAAAGATGTTAAAAAGATTTTTAGAAAACATTGGCATATATTATCTGATGGCTACCCAATGATAAAAGAGTTTGGATCGCCCCCTCTTATGGCATATAGAAGGGGTG
Source organism: Spea hammondii (assembly GCA_029215755.1). Lineage (NCBI taxonomy): Eukaryota > Metazoa > Chordata > Amphibia > Anura > Pelobatidae > Spea > Spea hammondii. The sequence goes on from JARDYJ010000002.1 coordinate 116,100,459, forward strand.
GTACTATTCGGGATCAATTGGTCCACGCTGAACTTAAAAATGTTAAATGTGATAACTCACAGTGGTTTTTGGGTTTAAAAAAAATTATTTAAACACCCACAGAAAGATAAATGGTACAATCTTAAATCCCATTATACATGTGAATCATCCTATGTAGTTTATATACTTACATGTCCTTGTAACCTTTTATATGTGGGAGAAACTACACAGAAGATCAAAAATAGATTTTCCTAACATAAATCCACCATCAAATTAAGAAAATTGGATTTACCGGTCCCATCCCACTTTGATGAGTTGAAACATAAATTGACGGACCTTAAATTTCGTGTTATTGAACAGGTATTTAGACCTAAACGAGGGGGTGATCGAGTTAATATTCTAAAACAACGTGAAGCATGGTGGATTTATGAATTGGATACATTATTTCCAAATGGACTTAATAGGGAACTGGATTTAATGCCATTCTTGTGAGCCTATGGCCATACTATCCTGAATACACCTGATCTTGGGAGCTAAGCAAGGCTGGGCCTGGTTAGTATGTGGATGGGAGACTACTTGGAAATACCAAGTGTCATAGGCTGTTAACTTGTGTGAAAGCCTTGCCCTAATATGAGACATTTAGGATGATTGGGAACCAAATTATTTTGGAAATATATACTTTTATATAATGATATTCCTATTTATTAATTTAAACATTATCCTTTATCTCTTTTAGATTCACTTTATTTTAGCTCGGCTGATGGTTATTCCGGGACGTAGCTGGCCCTGTAGGTTTATTTAATGCCTCTTTGTAAATTTTGAGATTATGTAATATTTGTGCCGCTGCGCTGACAGACCGATCTTTAATATTGTATATTATCATACCACAGTTTTGTTACAGTAATATCTTTAGATCATATAGTGTCTGTATTTGTAGTACAGTGTTGATTTTAAACTTGTGTACACTTTTTTATATAATATATATATATATATATATATATATTTGTAGTATATTTATCACTTCACTTTCATATTTATTCAGATTTTTAATATAATGTTATTTATTTATATATACACATTGACTGGCTAACTGTTACTTTATATATAGACTGGTCAGTTTGCACGGTCACTTTAAATTGTTATGTAGGATCGGGTGTGTCCGACCCCTTAACCCCTTCGTGACAAAGGCTGATTTTACTTTTTGTACCCTTCGTGACAATGGCCTTTTTAACATTTCTGCGCTGCTCGTGTTTAGCTGTAATTTTCTTCTTTCCCGTTTACTGAACCCACACACATTAGATATTGTTTTTTTCAGGACAAGAAGGGCTTTCTTTAGATGACATTGTTTTGATTGTATCTTATTATTTACTACTAAAAAAAGTATAAAATATGGTGAAAAACTTAGAAAAAAATGACTGTTTCTAACTTTTAGTTGAAAAATCTTTTACTCATCTGTAAAAGGTAATGAAAAAACCTGCTAAATAGATTCTACTATTTGTCCTGAGTTTAGAAATACCCAATGTTTTTATGTTTTTTTGCTTTTTTCTACCCATTATGGGGCAATAAGTACAGGTAGCGTTTTGCTATTTCAAAGCCATTTTTTCCAAATCTGGTAATTCTTCCCCCCATGTGCCATTTCGGGTATCTTTGAACCCGGCCAATGCAATTTACCCCATCAAGTCATATATTTTTGAAAACTAGACACCCCAGGGTATTTCAAATGCTAGTATTTTAACTCTTTCCATGCACCATATCTACCACCAGTCTTTGTCAAACTTTGTGGTAGTCATTTTTTTGCATTTGTTTTGCCACACACATTTTACTTCAGGTATGAATTAAAATGTTCTCGTTTATGTCACTATCACAAAACACCCCAATATGTGTTCAGCAACATCTCCTGAGCGCAGTGATACCCCACATGAATGATTTTGCCTGGCTGTTTGGGGGCAAAAGGGCCACATTTGGGGCATGCGCATTTTTCAATGTTGAACTTTGGCATTTGGGGATCCACTGCCCATGCCCTATTTGGTACATCTTTGAGCCGGGCCATTTCAGTGTGCCCAACAAAACCATATATTTTTGAAAACTAGACACCCCAGGGTATTTTAAATGCTGGTATTTTAACTCTTTGCATGCACACATTTTACCACCAGCATTGTTTCAAAGTTTGCAGTAGTATTTTTGTGTGTGTATTTTTCCCACACACACCTACTTTATGTATGAATTTACAGCTCCTGGTATATGCCGCTGTCACACGACACCCCAATATGTGTTCAGCAACATCTCCTGAGTACAGTGATACCCCACATGCATGAATTTGTCATTTTTTGGGGGAACTAAAAGGCCACATTTGGTACGTGTGCATTTTTCTAATTGGAAATTAGATGTGTGGCCATCCTTCCCCCGGTGTTAATTGGGACCTTGTTGAACCTGGCCAATTCAATTTACCCCATCAAATCATACCTTTTTTAAAAGTAGACACCCCACGGGCATTTAATATGCCAGTATTTTAACTCTTTCCATGCGAGAATTGTTTTAAGCTAATATGCTAATTTTAGGACTTGCTCACAAAAATATATTTTTTATATATATATTTTATATTTTGTTGCCTTTTTTAAAAAAAAAATGTAAACATTTTTTTTTCAACTTGGAGGTTCCCCTGATAGTGACATCAGTGGGAAATGATTTTTACATTTTACTGTTTTTTTACTATTTTTTTCTAATTATTAATTTTATTTTATTTTTTTATTTTTTTTTTACTAATCACAATGTGATTAGAAAGCTGGGCTCCATTGACTTGCATGGTGAATGCAGTACCTGTATTCAACCTGCAAGTGGAGCCAGAGTTCTCTAGATGGTCTGGAGACCGTCTAGCGAGCTTTTAAAACTTGCTTGTTTCTCTTGCAGGGCGGCGGCCATCTTCCTTGATGGCGAAGATCACCGGCAGCTGCGGCTGTGACCGCTCTCCGGAGCGGTCACAGCCCACCGAAAGGTAAGTGTTTGGTGTCGCTGGATGCCTCCTGATCGAGGGATTCCAGCGACACAATTTAAGTTTAGGAGGCGATCGTTGATCGCCTCCTAAACGCTTTTAAAACGGGCGTCCGCCGCCATACAAAGTATGGCGGATGTTGACGCCCAGAGATGGCCCCTTCGTGCCGATCGCGGCGTTGCTGAATGCCTCGATGTCGAGGCATTCAGCAACGCTTTTTGGGTGCAGAAAGCGAAAGTAGATCGCTTTCTGCACCCGTTTAAAGACGTGCCGGTCCTGGCACGTCAATTGTCGTAAAGCACATGCTTTTCCGTGTCGTGCCAGGACCGGCAATTGTCGTTAAGGGGTTAATCACTTGTTGTTGCATAAATACTTGAATGTGTGCACTAATGTTTCTAAGGCTTGAGAAAGACCTGTGCGTCGAAACGGTGCCTGCGTGAAATAAACTCACCTTATCGTTTGAGTGCTGAGCCTCCGCTTCTTTATTTTGGATTTATTGAGGGACTTGGTGGTACCCTGGCTCGTGCACCATTTCACTGCTGAGTGCTGCATTCCAACCTTTCTTTTTGTGATGTATAGATATAGGCACTGCTAAAAATGCATTGTGGATGAGAAGACATCCCTTTACTTCACTGGCAGTGCCTGTTGCACAGGTTTTGAGAGAGTGATCTCAAGGAGTCTATTAAGAAAGAGCTTTAGCATAAGTATTTTCCACAGAAATATAAACTGAGGTTGTTATTCACGCGCCTTACCTTTCAGCCTGCACCCCTGACCCATCCCCTGACATACTACCAGCCCCAGGTGTTTTCTTGAGGTATCACACATGTATTATGCACTAGGAATGTCACTGGTTTTGTGGTTATGATACATTTGTGTGTTTTTTGTACTTTACATGAATTGCCCTGTGTTACTTTTTACAATATACATTTCACTATATAAATTCATTGTATCGATGATGATTTTGCACGATTCATCTATAGTGTTTGCTTTGAATTGGAAATAAAAAACCTTCTTTGTACTTGTAAGAGTCTTTCACTGTGCTTAGGGCTCTAACATGGAATAACAGCAAAATGCACAAGGAGTATGGAAAGGGAGTTCATTATGCCATTTATTTGTATCTGTCTTTGTATTTTTCTGCTTTCTCTATTGTTCCTTTGGGCAAGGAATCTGTCAAGAGTACCACTTCTTAAGAGCATTATATATCTTTTTTGTATGTAAGTATGCATGCAGGGTTCTTCTCGTGCAGAGTCCTTGCTTGTAACAGGCCTAAAAGCTCCTTCTTTAATAACTGGTTAAAGCAGAATCTACTAGTGCAATACAGAAACTTAAGCTGAGCCAAAATACATTAATAGTTCAAGCACAGGGCTCCCTAATACCTCAGTTGAGACACAATGGTGATATGTTACATATAGAATGCTGGTCAACAAAACATAAGAACTTGACATAAGGCGTCAGGATTGGGTTTGGAGTGTAAGAGCAGAGAATGCTATCTCTTGCTAGGCACCCGTACCAGGTGGTACACAGAGGTAGACAAGTAGGACACCCTGGTAGCTATGGGAGCACAAAAGTGCAAAGGATAATCCAAAAGCGAAGTCAGGAACAGTCTAATAGATGAGGACAGGAGGCAATCAGGAACAAACTATATAATCCAAGCAGGAAATAGACAAACGGGGTAGTCCAACAGGGAAGCCAAAGGACAGGTAACGGATAATACAATATAGGGTCTGCAGTAAAGCGAGCAAAGAAGTACTGGAATCTGGAGTCTTAGAACATAGAGGAACTTAAGCTCTAGAACACTGGAGCAATGTTGTCTGAGGGGTTTTTAAAGTGCTGCAGGTATCTACTACGGTGTAGTGAGAAGATACAAAAGAGTTAATCAGAAAGGTGAAACAGAGTGTGTGTTGGTTTTATGTTAGGGCAAGTGTGTCTAAGCATGTGAACACAAGGAAAAGTGTAAGCCAGGATATTTGTGAATGTGTGTGTGCATTTATATGTGTAATAGCAGGTGTGTGTTGGAACATCCATTTGCTTGTTTGTGTGTCTTATTATGTTAATGTGTGGAGGAGTGTCTGGGTATGTTAGTGGGTGTCTGGGTATGTTAGCATATTTGTCTTGGTATGTTAGTGTGAGTTTCTGGTTGCGTGTTAGTGTCTGGGTGTGTATGTGTTTGTGTGTTAGCATGAGTGTCTGGGTGTGTATGAGTGTCTGGGTATGTTAGTTTGAATGTCTAAATGTGTGTTTTTGTGAGTGCTTCTCCCAAGATTGGGCTCTGGATCCACCACTGGCCGAGACTTATTTTAATTTCCATGGTCACTGAAAAATCGTTCCATTTCTCTCTGTTGAAGGTTGTTTTGACATTATAATGTCATCCTAGAACCTGTGTTGATGGATCTCCTTACCTATATCAGAGCAGTCATCAGGGGGATACACCTGGTACTGCTGTACCAGGCCCGCGCTAAACATGGGAACCCTGTCTCCCTGTTCTTTCACCTTGGCAACCAGGCTACTGGTAACTGAGAGGCCCAGAGAAGTCACGTAGCACACATTACGTAACTGCTATAGTTGAGACACATCGATGCAGAGACAGAGCTGCAGCCAAGACAGGACTCCGGTAACAAGTAGGAGAAAGGGAGGAACGGTAGTGTGGGTATGTGCAGCTGCTCGGCCTTGGAAACCAATTTTATAAAGCTTCCGACACACAGTGCTTGTGCTTATGTTGCTTCCAGAACCAGTTTTGAACTCTGTAGTGGGTGATGCTAGAGAGGACAGTTTGTTTTTGCATGCTACATGCTTCAACATTCAACAGCATCACTCTGTGTGCTGGAAGTGGCTGAAGCACCTAAATGCAATAATTAGGACGGTATCCACATAACATTGCTCATACAGTGTATGTGAATATCCCTTCTAATTATTGCGTTTAGGTGTTTCGGCCACAACCATTGCTAAAAAGCCTCAGTGAAGCATACCACAACCTACGACGGTCAACAAGGTGTCTGTCAACCTGCCAGCTCTCTCTAGAGATGCACTTAATTACTGGAGGAACTGGGCTTGTTGGGGATATCATAGAGGTATCTCTAACCAGCCAGAGATCGTCTATTCCTTCAGACTTCTGCTTCAATGCTGCATGGTGATGTGTGCCTATGTTTTATCCTGAGCGCTGGCATATGATATAATATCTCGGTGCTCATCACTGAAGCTACGTGGACCAGGAGGGAACAGTTAAACAGATAGACCACACCCTCCCACCACAGGAATTAAGACAGAAAAAAAACAGAAGGAGAAAAGATCATAGTGAGAAATAGGAGAGATAATTAGAAAGAGAAAAACATAAAGGGGGGTGATTAAGAGAAAGGAGGGAAAAAAGGAGAAAGAGAAAGTGTATAAGAGCAAGCATTAATGTGCATTTGGATACAGGGGTGTGTGTGTTTGGGCAGGCATTTGCATGTGTGTGTGTATCTAATTATATTAGTTTGTGTGGGGTGTCTGGGTATGTTAGTGTATGTGCCTGTGTGTCTGGGTACATTATCATAGGTATGTTATTGTGAGTGTCTGGGTATGTAAATTCAAGTGACTAGGTATGTTAGTGCACGTGTCTGGGTGTATGTATGTTAGTGTTTATATCTGTGTGTATATTGGTGTTTGTGTGTTAATGTGACTATGTTTTAGAGTGAGTGTCTGTGTGTTAGCGTGGGTGTCTTGGTAGGTGTGTTAGTGTACACAAAACACAAAGTAAATCAAAAAGTGTTGATTTGTGGCCTAAATGTCCTCTGCAATTCACCAGAGAATGGTTGAGACAATTTACAACCATAAATAATATATTATGATGATGCAGTCAGGCTTCCAAAATTCCAATTAATATGGATATAAAACAAGAGAGAAAAAAATATTTGTGACGTAACAATGTAAGATGCACTCACATACATATATAGAGATAAACAGGCTTGTCATAATAAAGATATAAAAAGAAGAAATCAGCAAATATAACATTCAACAATTTATTTTAGAATCCCAAATATACAAAGATCCCAGCAATAAAACAAAGAAGCAGAAAATGTTCAAAATATAAAAAATGTTGCAGCTCAAATTAGACACGCTACACGTTTTAACCTGCTGGGCTTCAACCAATGCGTGTGTCTGGGTATATGTGTTAATGTATGTCTGTGTGTACTAGTGTGATTATCTGGGTTTGTATCTGTTAGTGTGAACGTCTGTGAGTGTGAATGTCTGTGAGTGTAAGTGTCTGTGAGTGTAAGTGTCTGTGAGTGTTAGTGCGTGTTCGTGTCTGGGTGGGTGTTAGAGTGAGTGCCCCTCCCGAGAAGAGGCTCTGCATTTGACTTACTTTCTGTCACACGCGCCGCGGCTCCTACCTCTGATGCCAGGGCTGCCTTGCCTGGTCCCGACTCCTCCGTCGCTGCGGTCCCCGCCGTGCGCACACGGCAGTGTCGCGGTCCCGCCTCCTCCACCTCGGCCGGGATCGCGCCTCCACGCCGTGGACGCGCTGGCACGTCCCCCTACGGGAACGCGGTTATGACGCGACGAAGGTCCGCGTCGAATGTACCACAGCGTACGCAGGGTACGGAACGTACGCAACACAGCAGTTTGTAATTTAATCACCTATTTAAACCCCATTCTTTTCTCCAGTCTTCACCCGTTCAAAGTGTTATGCTTTTTGGGTGTGCTGGTTTCTCTATATTATCTCGATTTCCTTGTGTACCGACCTTTGCCTGTTTTTGACCACGATTCTTGCTGCCTGCCTACAACCTCGGACCAGTTTACCTGTTTTGCTCCTATTCTGCCAGCCTCGACCTCGGATACGTTTGACCTCGCTGCCTGCCTTTGTAATTTTGATTACGGACTGTATACTGGACTTCTCCACAGTACATATCTGCATAGTAGGATCCTTCCTCTCTCCCTGACCCCGTGACACTTTCATTTCTGTTGTTACAACTTATCAAGTTGTTACTTTTAGACACGGGGTATATTCCCTGAGTATTCTTTACATTAATGTATACAGTTTTTTTATCCTCAGATAAATTATAGTAGGTAATCAAAAGCAAACACGTAGGGTTCCCAACACCTCTAGACAAGTAGATTTTCTAACCTTCTCCTTTATTCATTTGTCTGCCAACAGAAGAGAGAACCTAATGGTGGTGCCTTACCATCAGTTTAGTGCCCTAGACAGCCATTGTTGCCTATATGATAGGCAGGCCATGCCTTTATGGTAAAGTACTATAGTTTATTAGCCTGTTAAAAGGCTATCAAACTGCAAAAGCTACTTATTTGGGCTACTTATAGAGAATGGCAAAGCCAGGGGACAATTAGATATCTACAAGGGACTGTGTCTTTGGAATGGAATGGACTTGTGCAGCAGGTTCTTGGACATGGTTATGTAACGTTACATAACAGGGCCATCATGACTATTTATTTTTGGAAATGTATACCTTATTAAAACATATTTGAATTTTGTTTTATAGCATTACAGAAACTAGTTTACAAATAAAAAACATTACAGTTAATTAATATCAATATACACTATATGGGCAAAATTATTGGGACACATCTCTTAATTATTTAATTCAGCTGTTTTAATCAGACCCATTGCCACAGATGTATAGAAGATCAAGCACCTAGCCATGCAGTCTGCATTTACAAACATTTATGGTGGTATTGTGATAGGATGCCTCCTTTTTAATAAGTCAGTTTGTGAAGTTTCATCCCTGCTAGGTATTCTATGGTCAACTGTAAGTGGTAATACTGGAAGTGTTTAGGAACAGCAGCAACCACGTTAACCATGTTAAGTCACAGAGCGGGGTCACCGACCGAGTGCTGAGATGCATGTAGGAGTGTAACTAGAAACCATTGGGCCCTGTTGCGAAAAAATTGCCCCAGGCCCCCAACTTCAACAGCTGGTCTGTGCCATCATTGCCCCCACACAACTGCTCTGTGCACCCTGCCCCCCTTTCAACATACAACATATGTAAACACACTTACACAAGCTTACTCATACTCACTAGCGCACACTCCAGCTCACCTCACTTATACAATTACACATCCATGCTCACACACACACAATAACACATCCATGCTCAAGCACACAATTACACATACAATGCTCACACACACACACACACAAGTACATATATATATATATATAAATGCAAACACAAATGCCCCGATACATTCCTGTCTCCATGTACATCTGTTACTTTGTGATGGCCTCAGCCATAATTGTCAGAGATACGGACGTTAAACAGATTAGTTTTGCATACAATATACATTAAAAGGGTCACTGGGTAAGGCATAGCATAACATGTTACATACTTTTCAATTTATCAGTTTACTAATGATTTTTTTGCATTCGCCAAAGTGTCATTTTCGATAAGCATAATAAACTGAAACTTATTTTATTGTTATTTTTTTGTATTTTGTGCACGAAAATAAATGGCACATTCAAAATATGGAGAGACCCATTTTCCACGCATCAACTTTAAAAAATGCCATGTTTCAGATGGACTTGCTGAGGATGGACAGCTGCGTTATAGCCTGTCCTATGGTGTACTTCTAATTCTCAAGCTTAACTTTCTTGTGGCATTACAGAGGAAAAATCAAATTTTGTCACAAGGGCAGTCCAGAACCAAAATGCAAGACAATTTTTTCTCTGGACAAGAGAACCAACAACTACAGACACGTGTATTTTGCCTTTATAGGCCCAGGGCCGGCCTAAGGCGAAATGCCGCCTGGGGCGAAGTTTAAAATGCCACCCCCCATTATCTACCCTGCCGCCCCCCCATTATCTACACTTCCTCTCCCTCCCTCCCTATTATCTATGCCCCCCCCCCTCCTTGTACTTACCTTTCAGCAGTCCTGCGGCGAGTCTCCCTGCTCGGTCTCGGTGCCGGCTTGTAATGCTGAGCGCCGGAAATGACGTCCAAGTCCTTGTTGGTGTGATGGTCAGGTGCCCCAATACGTTTGTCCACATAGTGAATTACAGTCTATTAGTATATAGTTAAAACAGTGACTAGGTGATTGAGGATGAAATGAAATCAGTGGACAATTTGAGCCAATGGTGTAAAAAAATACATCATAGTGTTTCACTTGCTATTGACTAGAATAATGTTTATATAAGCACACAGAAGAAAGAAAATTGAACAAACCTTAGAAAATGCATCACTTGAGTTTTGAAACATAGACATGCAAACACCTTTCATTCTTCAAATATGAATACACTTGTATAAAATCACAGCCCAGTACAAAAAAAATGTTAACAAAGCCAAAGAATGCATGTACTTTCCCTTTGAGGTTTGGAGTACAATGCAGTTAAAATTTCTGCAGAAGGCTTGTCCCTTTTCATTTGATTTTGTTTTTTGGCATTTCATGCTTTTGAATAGCTTTCAGTTGTGGATATATGTTTCGTAATGAAGCATAATATATATATCCTGTGACTATTTCTAAGTAAATATAGTATTACCTCAGCGTTTTGATCTTTATAAGACAATGCACATTTAAACTCTTTGTAATACTATTTTGTGAAAACTTTGATTTGTCAGGTGTTTGTGTAATTGTTGTCCCACAAAATCATTTACCCAAGCAGGGTAATTCATTGTGAGACATTATTCAGGATATATCTGAAACGCAGGACCAAGCAAGTTTACCCTTAGACAGTACAGAGACATAAACAGAGGATAACACAGAACAAGTCCACTAAAAATGATACAATTATTTTCATGAAGCAGTGCCTTCTCTTTACACGTAGTGCTTCTCTTTTTACTATTCTATACTATTTATATTTGATAATATGTGTGTTCTAGGTCAGTAACCTACTGCTGTCATGCAGGAATGGATGTGAAATCATTTGAATTGCTAGCCTATTTCACCAAATTCCACTTCACCGCACGTTTATGGAAGAGGGTGGGCAAGAGGAAAAACAATCACGATCTTTGATTTTAAAACAAAGACTATTTGTTTAGCAGTACTGTCACTACGCTTGAAATAAATGCTTTACACTGAGATCTATGGGAGCCTTCAAAAGGTACTTCCAAACTTTTTCCAATATGCTATTTCAGGTACTGTTTATGTTTATAACAAAATAAAAAATATAGATATAAACTGCATATAACCTCATAATAAAATATTAAGGATTCCTTTGTCCTCTCTACACCCTTCATAACCTAAGGAAAACAACTGATATGTAGAATCTCAACTCCCACCATTTTTTTTCTTAGTAGTATATAATTAAGAATTTGCTTTCAAAAACATTATGTTTTTGCATAGCAGTTTTTCATCCTTCACATCCAATCCCTCCAAAAATTCGCCCATTGCTCACACAAGAAACAACAAAAATATTAATCCACTCCCTTATGATATCCAGTCTGGATTATTGCAACTCCCTACTAACTGATCTCCCCCTCTCTCGCCTTTCACCGCTTCAATCCATCATCAACACTACAGCTAGATTAATATTTCTCTGTCACCGTTCCTCATCTGCTGCTCCCCAATGGCAATAACTTCATTGGCTCCCCATACCATTCAGAATCAAATTCAAACTTCTGGCTCTGACCTACAGAGCCCTTAAGAACTCCGCACCCCCTTGTATCTCTACCCTCCTATTCAAAAACACCACTAACCACTCTATTGTACTTCTCATTACTTGCATCTCTCTTCTACTGTCATTACCTCCACCCACTAGTATTCAGGACTCTCTGAAAACCCACCTCTTTCGAGACGCGTACAACCTTTCCTCCTAACACTCAGGCAGCATCCTAATCAAGACATCTGAATGACCAACAATCTCTAGAGCTCATCCTGACTCGATCGACTGATTCCCATCCAAGCAGTCCTCTCCTACTGTTTCACTTCCCACTCAAGCACCGACTAGCTTGTAAGCTTACCAGAGCAGGGCCCTCTTCTCCTTTTCTACCAGTTTGTTATTGTGTGTGATTTTAAATAATTTCACTGACTGATTGTAACAGCTCTATCTGATGGCACTATATAAATAAATGTAATGCAATGCATTATATAATGTTTTCTAGCAGCTGTTTGTGTTGTATTTGTCCTAGCTCTATACAAACACCCTGACCTTATCACACTGCTTGTGGTAAATTATAGAAGGGGTCAGTCTTAATCACCCAGCCTGACTAATGAAAGTCTATAAAGGAATGGACCGCATCAAAATTTCCATTAAAAAATTCAGCTCGGTGTGGTTTGGGCAGGAAAGTCATATCATATAACCAACAACAATGGGAGCCTCCAGGTCTTCAGATAAAGGAAGTTTATTGGAACAAGATTAGATAAAACCAGGAGATCGTCATTTTATGATAGGACTTCTCCTTTAACTTCCTCAACACAAGCAAAAACTTCTATATAGCTCTAACTTTTTGCATAGTAGGGATTGTTTAAATTATTCATACATAATCCATCCATTTTGTCTATATGTGAAAATTCTAATTTCAATTTTTGTGTGTATATATTAAAATTGTTAATTTTAAACATGTTATTGTCAATAAATAGGAACATACATACCTAATTTCAGAAGAAACTTGTCAGGTTATATTGTAAAATATAACCTAACCTGGTGAGGTGAAATACTTTTCATTTCATCTTAAATCACCTAGAATTCATTGTTTAGTGAATAAATCCCACATTAAATAAATAAAATATATTTACAGTATATATAGTTTATTAAAGCATAACTTTGTAATGGGTGAGTACAACATTACTTACTTGGAATTGATTGCTGTTTGATCACTGATGACATTAAAACGAATAAACAAATTATACGTATTCCAGTAATTAATTTATTACTGTAGGTATTGGTAGAAAAAAAACTGTTGCATATTGTTTCCGTGACAACATATGGACCAACTAGTTTTCATGATTCATGAGTCTATGTCTGCCCTTCTATGGTGCTGTAACCTTCATAAATCTCAACTTTATAACTTGCTTCCAAATCTATAAAATGAAATTTTATTTTACAAAGATTTATGTCAAGTACAAAAAGTTCTGCATATTGCCTTAGAACATTTTATTTTCTAAGCTTCATATCGACTATGAAATCATACGTAATTCATGATGAAACCCTTTAGGTGCTGGCCAATAATGAAAAATGATGCACAAAGAAAGCAAAAGCCTTTTTAATTTTTATGCTTTATGTAATGCAGTTAAAGACGGAAGTAGACTAGTACCCTTCAGTATCTCCGTATACCAGGATTATATTCTATGGGACTGTAAAAATACATTTATAGCTAGTGGCAGGAGTCACTGCGGATTGTATTTTAAAGTATTTTATTTTATTGTGATAAATGCTATATTTCTCATTGCTTGGGTCATTGTTTTACATCATCAGGTGCCATTAACGTCAGCAACACATCATCATCAGTAGCTTCTAACTATATTTCCAACTTGCATATCCGTACGTACATATTGAGCTAGTTACCATTACCCATGTACATCTGTTACTTTGTGATGGCCTCAGCCATAATTGTCAGAGATACGGACGTTAAACAGATTAGTTTTGCATACAATATACATTAAAAGGGTCACTGGGTAAGGCATAGCATGACATGTTACATACTTTTCAATTTATCAGTTTACTAATGATTTTTTGCATTCGCCAAAGTGTCATTTTCGATAAGCATAATAAACTGAAACTTATTTTATTGTTATTTTTTTGTATTTTGTGCACGAAAATAAATGGCACATTCAAAATATGGAGAGACCCATTTTCCACGCATCAACTTTAAAAAAATGCCATGTTTCAGATGGAATTGCTGAGGATGGACAGCTGCGTTATAGCCTGTCCTATGGTGTATTTCTAATTCTCAAGCTTAACTTTCTTGTGGCATTACAGAGGAAAAATCAAATTTTGTCACAAGGGCAGTCCAGAACCAAAATGCAAGACAATTTTTTCTCTGGACAAGAGAACCAACAACTACAGACACGTGTATTTTGCCTTTATAGGCCCAGGGCCGGCCTAAGGCGAAATGCCGCCTGGGGCGAAGTTTAAAATGCCACCCCCCATTATCTACCCTGCCGCCCCCCCATTATCTACACTTCCTCTCCCTCCCTCCCTATTATCTATGCCCCCCCCCTCCTTGTACTTACCTTTCAGCAGTCCTGGGGCGAGTCTCCCTGCTCGGTCTCGGTGCCGGCTTGTAATGCTGAGCGCCGGAAATGACGTCATCTTCCGGTGCTCAGCATTACAAGCCGGCACCAAGATCGAGCTAGAGGGCTCGCAGAGGAGAGAGAGAGAGGGGAGCCGAGCGGGTACTGACAACTTGGTAAGTGAAAACCACTCGGCGCCCCTCTCTCTCTCTCTTCTGCTTTAAAAAAAAAAGGGCTGCCTGGAGCAGTTGCCCCACTCAGCTCCATTGTCGGGCCGGCCCTGTATAGGCCTCATCAACAGAGTTGGGTAGTATACAACAAGACAGAAGCGAGCAAGGAGGTCCAGGAGCAAAATCCCATACAAAAAATGTCTGGGATTAACTCAAAGAGAACAGACATCCGCTTTATAGCCTGTCCTATGGTGCATCTCCGCTCAAGTTTTAGCTTTCTTGTGGCATTACACAGTATAAAATCGAAACATCAAAATATCAGTCTGATCCTGCCACAAGGGTGGTCCAGAATTGAAATGGGGACAAATTATGAGGCTGACCATCATCATTTGTTGACATGGAATCACTGCATGCAGTGAATAACCTAATTCTTTCCCTCAGGAAAGCATCATATACAGGTTTTGAGTAAATCTGAGAGCAGAGTTTATTTTAAGTCAGACGAAAATCCCAAAATTCCTCTACACCTTAAAGAAAGCTGTCCTTTTTAAAGATGCTTTTCTAGTTAGACAAGACATTAAGAGAACTCTCTAGCGTGTTAGGCAAATACACCTTAGCAGATATGTAATTTTGATCCTTTCATTCAATGTTTAATCACATATGAACACAGGAAAACATATATTTCCATTTTTATAGCAACAACTTTTGTCTCACATGACAAAACCTTCTTTGAAAAGAATGGTGCAAAGTTTTACATGATTAAAGAATTGTTTCTGGGAATGATTTTGGCATTCAACAAAACGTTTATACATAACCAGAGCAGATCTTGAGGCAATTGAGGAGATTAAAGAGAAGGCAACAATGAAACATTAACTCTTGACATTCTGCAGATCTTGGCTCCAGAAACCCTACTACTATTCACAAGATACATATATATATATTTAAGAATATATACAATTTATCAGAGGAATTTGCCCGCAATGTTTTCCATATGTGTAAAATTGATGGTAGATATATGTTATTACATATTTAACTCATACTAACATTTCATAGCTATGTCTTTACTTGACCTGTCTTTGTCTGATTAAATTACACCTTCTCAGAGTCCTTCTCAAAGTGGTATCTGTAAGTGCCAACATACTATTACTTTTGTCTAGTGTATAATTTCTCGATTATTCTGTATAAACACATAGAGTGCTGACTTCACAGTCTCAGCTGCAAAAACTGAACACAAATTTGTGACACCCATTTACTTATAACATTTAATTAGGCTATTTATATGTGAAACACTGTTTTTTTGTATAAATTTTGCATTTTGGCTAACCACATAGATTTCTGTAAATTATAGTAGATTTATGGTTTACATTTACATTCCAGAACACTTTGTGACATATTCTACGCTATAGTGTATCTTCCTGATTAACCCTTTGGTTCCAGTGGGCTGAACAATTGATGTTACATCTGTCATGCAGCAAATAGATTATTTTATTTCAATTATTTCTGCACTGAAAATTAAATTTCTTGGGGGTGTTTTTCTTTTCCTATTCTCAGTTGTAAGATCTTTATTGTTTGATTTTGTAGCATTCAATGAATAAGTTGATACTGATCAATATTACATTTCTGTACTGACTGCATTGGAATCCTATTTGAGTGACTTAAAGCTGGTTTTCTGTTTTCAAGAAATCAATCAATGCCGCATGATTTAGTTCAAAATGAAAGACTATTGGAGTAAAGCAAAATTATACAATTTCATTTATCTTACTCTAATATCCTGTACATCTTCATGGTATTTGGGTTTGGCTAAGACTTGAAAATGACAATTAATGGGTAGTTGATGTTGCTATGGAAACTTCAATAAGTTGACAGTATCTGAGTAATGTTTCCTTTTTACCAGTACAATGAGCTTTTAATATTTTAAAACAGGGTTTATGGCAGGACTATATAAGTGTGTCATGCGAGTACACAAACCTCAAAGATGATATTTTTGTTTATGATGTGTATTTAAATTAATTGTTGCCATATTAGTAATATATGTATATGATGGAGTCTCATGAAAGTTATTCTGACACACCAACACCTGCCTTCTGCATAAGAATTGTAAGCCTACAACAACCAGGTTGTTACGCTTCGATCTCTACAGAAGCGTAAGCCAACCTGCACCGTTTGCCTTCACCACTGTCTATTATTGTGATTTAGTAAAACCAGCATTGGCAAAGGAGTTTGCAGTAAAGCCAAGGTTGCAACTCACTAAATCACCAAGCCCAGTAAGATTCTTCTGCAAGGATAGGGCAGCCCTGTTTAATGCATAAATCAGTGGGCAATGAGACTAGACTAACCAAGTTCTTCTTGTAGCAGAAGCTCATTTGTGTGGGATCTACACTTGAGGTTTTATTGATTTTGTCAAGCCTTCCAATGTTGTTGCTCTGCTGATATAGTTATAGTTATATCAGAGATCTGGGGAATTTGGAGGCCAAGTCAACACCTTGAACTAGTTGTTGTGTTCCTCAAACCATTTCTGTGGCAGGGTGCATTATCCTGCTGAAAGAGGCCAATGCCATCAGGGAAAACCATATCCGTGAAAGGGTGTTCATGGTCTGTATCAATGCTTCAGTAGGTGGTACTTGTCAAAGTAACATCCACACGAATGGCAGGACCTAAGGTTTCAAAACAGAACATTGCCCAAAGTATCACACTGCCTCCGCCGGCTTGCCTTCTTCCCATAGTGCATTCTGGTGCCACGTAAAAGAAAACGTGATTCACGTTGCACTATAGTAAGTTGTGTCTTCTTTTGTATTTTACGTTTATCTGCTGATCATTATTGGGAAACTCTTTAAGACCATTTTGGGGTTTCCATGGAAAGTTTTCCTTATCTCTTGTTCAGTATACTGTAAATATTCGACATATTTTTATACACTATCACTGATTGGCGTTTCTGTGGTATATACTGTATATATTTAAAATTTACACCACATACTGCTCTTTGTAATGCTGATTGATGATTTTGTCTCTTGCATCCTATATACCTAGTGATACTATTGTGACCAGAGTCAGAAATTGACATGCTAAAGTGTAAAACTACATACAGTTAACGGTATTTGATGCTAAATACAATTTTATTACATTTTAATGCTAGATTTGTTTTAAGATTGTCCTTTTGGATATGAAAATTCAGCAGTTTCCAAAAGTACAAAACCAATACAAAAAGTAGAAGCCATTTATATGATCCCAAGGCATCAAAATGCAGTTTGATCCGTGAACTGTAGAAATAATATGTTAAAAGCAGTGGTCCAGTTAAAAAAAAAGACAAAATTTTTTTTTACATTATACCCACTCTACAGGAACGGCTGAACCAACCTTGCAAAATGGTAATTTTAGGAGCGTTACCTTTTAGTAACCTCAGTTCTAAAATAAAGTTAATGGGCAAATGTCACCTTTTAATACTGCTGATATCCTCTTCCTCTTTTAAATACAAATAGTAAAGTGCCACCAAATTATTTAAAGACAGGAAAATACTTTTGTATATTTCATACAAGGTTTGGATTTATACAAATGTAGGAAACCCACAAATAGTTTTGTTATTATATTTAAAGAGTCCTTTACCTTTGAGCCAAAATGAGTAAATTACCTACTAGAAGCTCTTGTAATAAGACCATATCTGCTTCTAGATTCTCATTGCTCCCACTTTCTCCGTAATGTCTACTTTTTTTGCACAGTTTTTAAAAAACTACTTCAAATGCTCCTAATAATTGTAAATTTCCGTTCCATATTTTCTCCACGTTGTACTCACGGAAGCCTATAGAGAGGGAGCTCATAAGCCTGAAGGAATTACTTACAAAGCTCATAGGCTACCTTTTAGAACCCGTGACCAAGTGGTCAGAATTTGGTATCTTTCATTTGCAACAACAAGTATTATAGGATGCTGACTTTAGCCCTTGTATTGTGAAAAAAGTATAATGAAGCAAGTATGTGAGGGGGTGGGATAATCTATACATTTTGCATTCTGTAGCTTATGTATATTCTTATACTTTTTTAAGATGACTCCCTCTCAATCATATTGCATAGGGTATCTAAAATAGAGTTGTTCTCTGCAGGGTGGGGGATAACGAGACATCCCTGGCACTTTAAGGCAAGCAATAATGTAAGTGCATCCGTCGGCCGGATATGTGCGGCCACACGTTAAGTTTTATGCTCACATAGAATGCAGCAGAGCTTATCCAGTTGCTGGAAAATTCATTTATTATTAAGTTTTCTAGGTGGAGCAGAACCTTGAGGTAACTACACCCTTTCCCAAGCTCACCAAAATGTTGCCGTTTTAGCTGATTTTGTCATCAAAGAACTACAAATGCTTTGTCTGCAAATTGTTTTACGTTACTAAGCCGCGATATTCTTCCTGATCCCCTGTAATGGCCATCACAATCATTTAGCATTAACATGTACGTACAAAGCACTATGGCCCGTTGATAATATTGACACTAGTCAAAGTCCTATACAAAAATGTAGAAAATAAAAACAGAACATTTAGAAAGCAAAAATAGGAAAAGTATAGAAAAAAATGAGCTGCGGAAGACAATATGAATGTATTTATCATGAGTAGAGAAAGATGATGGTGGAAAGAGCAGTGTTATTTTAAGGAGCCCCACTGTGATGCTGATAATCACTCTCCATAGTCAAACTCTAGTTTTATTATATGGTTTTATACACCGTTTTCTCTTTCCTTCATGCTTTATCGCATACTCAACTACCTAATACTGTTAGTAATTACATATTCCAATGGCACACCAGTATAAATGATAAAATCTTTAACCAAAATTACCTTTGAACATCATAATAAAGTACAAATGATACAATTTTGAGTGATTGGACCACAATAACATTGAAGCAGTTGGGACACACTTAGGTAAAACATGAATTACCTTTTTTAGTTAGTAAAAAAAATAAACATATTCTGGGCCTTTAAGGCCTATAAAATCTAACACACAAACAGCGTACTTGGTGGCGTACTAGAGGCCGGCTCTAGGTGTAAGCAGGTTTGGCTTACAGAGCTACTTGAGTGATGCCATTTGCCACACTGTCACTAACTAGATCAAAGATGTCTTCTTAGCCAAAATTTCATGATTTTAGGCTTAAAACCCTATACCATGGATTAGTTCACTTTTATTGTCATCTGTATAGGGATTTACTAAAACCAGTTAAGTGCACTTATGTATGTAATTATCATGTAATTATAGGTTAATGTAAATAGCGTGACATACAATAAAACAACAAATGTTGACGGCAATTTTTTTTTAAGATAATGTGCAGACTACATTAGTTAATTGTGAATCAACAATTTCGACTTTAAATGGCTACAGAATTAGGTACAGCACCACCTACCCTGAGCTGTCTTAATGTAAGATTAAAATATCTGTGATTGCCAAAAAATATATACGGCTGTCATTTTACTTTTGGCCAGCAGGTGGCACTGCCTCCCACTGAACATCAGCATATCTCATAATTAAAGTTTGCTTTTATACCTTACAGCTTAGACCTAAAAATGGATTGCATTTCCTAACTTGTTTTGTCTCCCCCGCATACTCTTGTATAAATCTGGGTAAATTCTTTTTTTTGTTTGTTTTCAGATTCATATTTATTCAGGATAAGATTTTGTAAGCCATGGCCCCCAAAATGTTAATATTTAAGTTTTAGTTATCTAAGGTGTATGTGCTGCAAATCATTTCTTTTACCAATAATAATGAACATCATCTAACAATGTTTGACTAGTTCGTGGTGCGCCAACCTATTTTTAACTCTCTGCCAGTTTAATTATAATAATGCATTGTTCAATTCTTCCATAAGCACATAAAAAAACTTAGGTGTTACATATATATGTATACATATATATATATATATATATATATATATATATATATATATATATATCTTATAGAGCTATACAGTAATTCCCAGGGCCTATTATGCACATGTATTAAAAAAAGTTGAAGAAAAAGATATAGAAAATCAGATTAAGTACAGAGAAAGATGCAGGTCTATTGAAAAGTAAGCAATTACTTACAGTTGGCATTGTCTATTTCCAAATATATTGTCAATAGTGTATTTTGTATCCTCTATTTTATTTTGTGACACCCACTGTTTAATGTTCCATGCCTTATGAGGAGAGCAAATTCTTTGTTTCATTTTTCAATGCTTAGCTGCTGTCCTATACGCATTCCTGGGAGCTTGTGAGCTCCGGCTACCCAGAGCCTACCCTTGAGGAACGCAGCCAGGACTGCCCACTGACCTCAATGGGCAGTTCTGCTAACAATGGTGGTGTTCCTGCTGATGTCAGTGGGTGTTCCCGCTGACATCGCAGGAAACACCCCCATTTAAAGGGGAAATAGGAAGGGAGTGGGACGTGTCAATACCCCGCTCCCACGACCAGGAGGATTTGGGTGTTGACCCAGAGAACTGGAGTCCCGGAGTTCCCTGGGTCGACCCCTAGAGTTTCTAGGTATGCCTATATTTTTTAGCTCTACTCTGTTTAATTATATATATAAACGTCATGTACTATGTGGACAGTGGTAGAAATGATCATAGATTGTAAACTCGCAAGCGCAGGGCCGTCTTCTCCTTCAGTACCAGTATAATATTGTAACTATCCCCTACTGTAACAGTGCTACGGAATCTGCTGGCGCTATAAAAAAAAAAAATGTAATGGAATAGTTATTCAAATCTCCGCAGCTGTGTGTGAGAGTGACCTCATGCAGAGCAGGAGTGATTTTAATATAGCCATCCAGTATATGTTGTTTATAAGCATAGGAGAAATAGTGGGGCAAATTGTTCCTCAAATTCAGCACGGGGGTAAATGTTCCTATAGTGGGGGTAGAGTGAGGGTACAGAATATATACCTGCACGCAAGAGTATACCTAAGTCTTCCACTGATGTTTGCTGAGGCCTTAAAAGTCTATGAACGCTAAACTTCTAAAACTACCTTTGAACTATCTTCTCTAAAGCCAATATAGGAATATCAATTTTTTTGTTGTTTTGGTAAACCTTTGGTTGTTCTAGATAAATAAAGTGGTAATTTGGAATTGGGGTTAGGGAAAATGGAAGAATACAAAGCATATCACTCATATGTAGCACATTAAACCCAAGCTAAGCACTTTTAAGTTTACTAAAACCAAAAGAGGTAAAAATTTAGGAAATACCAACGGTGGCACTCACAAAAACAACATGGATACTCTTACTATAGAATAGTGCTGTCATAAAAAATATAGTTTAAACTCTGTAATAACAGGGACAAGCTCAATATTTAAGAATGGTCCTTCAAGGATACACAGTAAACATGAGCAGGGCATTTTAAAATATTTTTCTGCATAAATGCTGCATTTTTTTACGAACTGCCACAAATTATTGGCAATGCTTTTCAATGTCTGCAAACATCAAACGACCCCCAAAAAATTATCCTTAACCATTTAAGTGCCATTGGGGTGTGCAATCCAGTGTAGCAGGCATCAATACTGGTACCGCCAGATTTTTTAATGTACACTGCAGTCAATAACCCATCCGAGAAAGAACATTATTACACAGTGTTAGAATAAGGCGATGTGCTGATATATCTAATAAAAAGGTGGCTGATTTTACAGGAGTTTAGTCCATTTTATATTCGGTCTTCACTGCTCACTTATTTCTGTTGCTCTTCTAAATTTTCTCTTCTAAACCCTGAGATGAATGCAAACAATGCATATAGAAGCACATATCTCACGCGTGATACAGCTTAATTAAGACACCGTTATTGGTATGTTGCTAAATGTAGCTATATTGTTAGTTGCCTAGTCAAACAAGCAAGCAAAACCTGTAATGCGGCTAACGCTTGCGTTTTACATTTTTGACGCAAAGTAGGGTGATATACTAAGTTACTGATGTGTAACTAAGGCATCGTTCACTAATAAGAAAGAGTCTTAGTGAAGCTCTTGAGTGTTAGCTTGCGAGTAGGGCTCTCTTTACCTAATGGATCGGTTTGTCTTGGTCTGTCGGTTCTAGCTTATCATACGCTTTGAATATATGTATTATAAGAACAGCTGCGGACTTTATGGCGCTATATAAACAATAGATAAAAACCTCCCCATTAAAACTGGATGATATAACTTCTAATTCTACGCTACAGGACTGTCTTAAAACCAGCGCTTCCCAATGGGATGCCTTTCTTTATGCTCCACAATGGTTAGAGCTGCTATAATACACAATAAGCATGGAATTCCATACACCATGGGATATTCAATTAAATGTCTACCACATAGTCTACGGCTATCCACCCCCAGTATATGGACCTGTGAAAGAAATTGGTGAAGTATTATAACATGCGTTATGATGTTAATTTTCCAGATCTGATTTATGGGCACCGGGAGATTTTAAGTCTTCTGAAAATGATAAATGCTGTAGCTCAGGCTTAATAACATTATTCACTTTGAACAACCATGAGTGCAACATATATTTTCCCAAATCCATAAACCAGAACTGGTAGTACACCTTAGCTTCAAATCTAACCTAGCATTTAACACATACAAAGAAACATGAAAACATGGAATTTGACGGCAGATAAAGAACCATTTGGCCCATCTAGTCTGCCCATTTTTGCTGCTGTAAAGACTCAGACCTTAATCGGTCCTTGGGTTTGTCTGACAGCAAAATAGCTCTTTGTAACCACTGTATTTTAAACATATCAGATCACATGAATGAAAGGCTGATGATTAAAGGTGCATTTTTTGGCATTAGAAAAGCTATTCCATGTACTGCTCAATGCCCAAACGCTTCCTAGGAATAATTATTTCAGTAAAATGTTGCCTCTTTTTTAGGGATTACTTATAATGTGGCACAAAAGCAAGCATGGGGTTGTTGCCCTAGAAACTGAAAAAAGCTTTTTCTGGTGCTGTTTCCCTGTGATTAAATCTTCAGAAAAAAATAATAATTAAAAAACAGATCTGCTAAGGTTTGTTTGCCTGTGCAATTTATATTTTGTCTAAGTGTAACGGTGCCTTTCATATCGATATATTAATAATGATCAAACTTTTTCCATCTAGTTGTGTTACAATTGCACACTGTAAGCTTTTTGAGAGCTAAAGGCTTCTTACCTATGATGAATTTCTGCAAAATATTACTTTTAAATCAGATTAACCCCTCCATGATCAATGATGTACAAGGTATGTCATGAAAAGACATCACTAGAGGACCAATGTCGTACCTGGTACTTCATGTGTTAAAAACAGTCCCATGTCGTTGATCGCAGGGTCACCACTGCACTCTAACTGGAGAGGTCGGTCTACGGTCTACTTCTACAGCCAATCACATGCAGCAATACAGTTAAATGACAAGGGCCGTGCTTGTAAGCATTGCTTTTGTCTCTGTTCTCTGACTTTCTCCTTCTTACTGTGAACGTGACCTGGAGGGAGAAAACAGGTGAAGTAGAAGTGATTCCCAAGGTTTAAAAAAAAAAATAAAAAAAAAATAATATTTTTTTTAACGTTATTTCTTTACCTGACCTGAAGGGGTTAATTTTTTACATAGGGTTAGGTTTAGAGTTAGGAAGGGGTTAAAATAATAACCTAAAAATTAGAAGCCCAAAAAAAAATACAATTTAAATTATAGGAATTTAGGGTGGTTTTTAAATCAGGGCACGTTAATGTATACATATTATTTTGGTATATTTTTTTCCATTTATACCAGCAGTAAAACCGTTAATAAATAGTGTTTTATTAATAATTTCAATTTCATTTCTTACATATCCTACGTATATATAGATAGGACTTACAGAGCCCTTTCTGTGCCACAAAATTATATATAATGTGGGTATAGAAAAATGTGGGTGAGAAAATAACAGTTGAAGAAAAACACACAAAAAAATGCTCTGGTCCTGCAGAGTATAACGGCTCTGGCCCTTAATGGGTTAATATGGTAAAATAACTTTATTGATCAAAACAAAAATGCATAATTAGTGACGGTTTTGTTGGATTTGTGTACAGATGGGGATAGAAGGAAGGCACACAATGCAATATTTAATTTTTCCTGCCCTGCTTTATATAAGAACCTATTTCTCTCGCTGCATTTATTTGATTTTCAATTTTTTCCTTTCCGCCGTGTTAGACGTAACCCCCCCCCCAAAAAAAAAGTTATGGGTAACTGCAATATAATAGATTGCAAGCTCTTGGGACTATCTAGGGCACTTCTTCAGGTACTACCACATTTCCTTCATACAAAACACACATTTTCTCCCTCTCACACAATTCAATTTAACTCCTTCTGCCGAATAACTTTAGAAGTAAATGCACTCTCTTCATTCCTCATGTCATTTCTTTCCTGTCTCTTGCAATTGCATTATCCTCTCATCAGCACACCAAAGCTGCTGTCAATCATCGGCCCCTCTTATCCAATAAGGCTGCAGTCCTGTCAGATTGAGCCCGCCTCCAGGAGGTGCAGCTGCCCGGAGAGGAGGGGGGAGAAGCTCCGGGAGGAGGGGGAAGTGGAGCAGCTAAAACCCAATAGAGTTGAATGATTGAACTTTCTTTTTTAGTTTCTGCAGCTCTGTAGCCTGTATCCCGCTTCCCACACAGCCAGTCAGGCACAGGGGGAGCTTCAGCACCAATCTCATCCTCTGACTGAACACCTGAAGAAGATGGGGCTGAAAGATCATGGCTGGTCTTTGACCCTTTTCTTGTGGATTATGTTGCTGTGGGGCAGCTTTGCTGTTACCAAGTCAGCTGCATCTGCTGCTGCTTCTTCTGCTCGCAAACAGGACGAGACTCTCTCCATGCTCAGTGTTTACAGAGCAAGATGCACGTCAAGGTGCCTGAGTCTGCACATCACTCGCATCTCAGCCTTCTTCAAGCACTTCCAGGTACATTAGCCTCCGATACAGCCCGTCCGCGGGTTCGAGTACCCCCTCAGCCCCCTGCCTGTGCCATCATTTCTCACTCGCATGAATGTTATTGCATTATCGGGGTCCTACAGACAAGCATTACTTGTAGGTCCGAGTACCCCCCCAACCCCCTGCCTGTGCTATCATTTCTCACATTAATTTTACTCAATTATCTGCGTCCTAGAGACGTGCATAACTTGTTGGTTCGAGTACACGCTCAACCCCCTGCCTGTGCCATAATTTCTTACTCACATTAATGTTATTGAAATATCGGTCCCAGAGATAAGCATAACTTCAAGGTTCGAGTACCCCCTCAACCCCCTGCCCGTGCCATCATTTCCCACTCACATTAATGTTATTGCATTATCTGGGTCCAAGGGACAAGCATAACTTGTAGGTTCGAGTACCCCCTCAACCTTCTAACGGTGCCATCATTGCCCATTCCTATTCATTTTACTGAATGATTTCCGTTCTAGAGACAAGCAAAACTGGTGGGTTCGGGTATCCCCTCAACCCCCTGACTGTGCCATCATTTCTCACTCATATTGAGTTAATTGAATTATTTGCGTCCCAGAGACAATCATAACGTGTGTGTTCGATTCCCCCTGACTGCTCCATCATTTCTCCCCCCTTGTTCATTTAATTTAAATTATGTGCATCATGGAGACAAATTCCACTCCTACTGAATAGGCTGAAGATACACCCACCTGCTATGGATTTCTGTTAACTTTCAAAGGCAAGTGCCTTGGAATAGTATCCACATCTACTGCATCCTTATGATTAGAAGTCATAATGCCAACTTAAGGGTCTAGGTTTGGCACTTGTCTACCCACTTTATTTTATAAAAAAAAGGCTATATATATATATATATATATATATATATATATATATATATATATATATATATATATATATTACGTTTTTTAATTGTAATCAATAGAGACTGCAACCCAGCCTAGGTAATAAGTTAGGTGATTTATGAAAGGCGTTTATGAAGATAATACGCATGTTGAGTTTGTAGTTTTGCTGCTGAATCTATTGTTTCTGAATATGCTTTCCAAATATTATTACGGTATTGTTCCTGATTATTATGATTCAAAACAAATGTATCATTTGCTTGCTTAAAACTAGTTACGGTGGTAGAAACCTTCTCTTGTTTGTGGGTTGTTGGATGTTCTGCATGAGACTCAAGACTGCATAAGCTATATAGATCCTGAAGTATACATTACCCTCCACTGAACCTGTCCCTAGTGATCTAGATGGCAACAGTCATGTTTAAGAATCTTAATGCTGACTACTAATCAAATTGTTAATAAATGTCTCAAAATGCATTATGCTTTTCCTTTGTCATTTGACAATGTGACGTCATAGTGTTGTCTCGTTACGTATGCGCTGACGTTAAACCTTTTGCGTTGTTTTGTGTTAAAAACTATGAGTCTGATTCTACATTGATAAAGTAACAAGCTTAACTTTTACAGAGTCATGTGACACTCTTTACATTACATTATAGCGCTGTTACAATAAGGGGGGGGGCAGTGAAAATACACGACAATTTAAAGCATGCTGTTACAAAAGGAGAAGAGGACGCTGCTCTTGTGAGCTGACAATCCATTTACTAGGATGGTTAGGTAGAACAGCTTTGTAAAATTTGTAAAAGGTTTCATGGATTTTTTCCCACTAAAAACAGCCCAATTTTATTTAATTCATTATTTCTATTTATTTATTTCTTTTTAAACCAGACTGTAGAAAATAAAATACATTTGTAAAAAATAAAATACATTTAGAAAAAAAATGTTTTTAATTTAAATATATGTCTACGAATAGAACAGTATGAAATACGCTATTTTATTGGCAGACTGTTTTCATAGAATTATTTACATGGCGGTTTTATGACACCTGTTGGCTTTTTACAGTGACAAATGCCACCTCTGTGGTCAGCCTGAGCATACTGCAGTCATAAAAAAAGAGGAGATTGCCCTACTGATTATAGGTTTGTTTAAAGGCATCTCTAGCTGCAAGCATATAATTGGTAAACCAGCTCTGATTTTAATCTCAAGGCTGTATTTTATTCTACACAATATATGTGCCGACCTATTAGCCTGTGGTATCCATATAATTATCGTACGACCCTTGGGGTAACCAACTTCTTAAAACTGTCTTCAATTGTCACTTCTAGCCACGTTATATACGTTATATACCTGTGTATTCACTTTGCCAATAACATAGCTTTGGTTTTTCTGGCTGGCTGTCAGGTAGTATATGAACCACACATGTCTTTAACATATCTTAAAAGGAGGCAAACTTCAATTATCTGCTCACAAAATGACGTGTATTATGAAATATGACATTTTCTATGATTTTCTTTGTAATCTGAAACAAGATCTAGGCCTGCTTTTCATTTAAGAACAGATCCCTTTCAAAACATTGGTAATAATGCTTACTTTAACCCATGAGACTGCATTGCCAGACAGTTATCTATTCATGAAAGGGATTGCTTAGCGCTGGAAGCTGTGTAGGAGGTATTCTTTTTTTTTTTTTTTTCTTTATAGTATATTTGCAAATCTGAAACAGGCACATGCTTGTCAGCAGAGATTTCTGAATTGTTTTCTTTTTTTTTTAAACGTATAAGGACAATTTCAGAGACCTGTCAATCATTCATAATCATGCTTTTTCAACAAAAAAAAAACAACAAATACAACAAAAACCTGTCACCATATTTTCACATAGAACCCCGAATTAAGATAATTATGTTGCCTTTTGATAATATCAGGAAAAAATAACCATTATGATAAAAAAAAAATGAAATTACCGGTAGATCTCAATTTTTTTTTTACAAGTATTTAGTACCCATATGAACCATTTTTTTACATTTCATGGTTGGAATTCTAATAAAACTAGTTCTGCTTGTTAAATGACTTCATAATTTAAACCTCTATTTGCTTACTTGGCATAGCAAGCACTTCTATACTGCTTTAAAGACTATTCTTTAAACACTACAAGTTCATTTTTAATGTTAAAGTGAGAGTGAAGGACCATGTAGACCCAAGCTCTATTTGTCCTCCAACCGTAATTGTTATCAGTCTTCCAATATCAGCATTTCCGCGCTTTTGTAATTCAATGTTAAACCAATACTGGATAGATAAGAATGTGTAACATTGAGTTTCATTTTCTTCTGTCAAGACTAGTGGTTTTATTACTTTAGCTGATGGCTATTCATTTTGTGGCACTTTGGAGAACAAATAATGGACTGGATTCAACGTAATTGAATAGCAATTCTTGCATATATTGCATTGGGGGGAAAAAACCCCAAAACATTTGGTCTAGGGTCTGGAGTATTATTGAGTTATTTAGGGTAATTTTATCCACAGCATTGAATGTATAAGTGCTGTGTATAAATGTTGACTAGTAGCCACTTGGCATGATTGCATAGTATGATACTTCAGTATAGGGCATTAGCTTGATGTGAAGATACATGGATTAGTAATCACAAGTTTGGGTTATATATAATATATATTATAATATATTCATATTCAGCTAATTAACTTCATAAGCAAAATAATTATGTTGCAAAAGAAACTTGATTTTAATTATAGCTTAGCAGTACAATTAGGTATATGTGTAGCCTTGATTGAAACAATTGCTTTCTATCATTCTGGGACTCCTTGGGGTATAGTCGAGCGTTAAAAAAGATTGTGCGTCAGTGTCAGAACTACCAAGTATTGGTTGACTAAATTGGCTCAAGCTATTAAGCCGACTACTTAGTACGTGTATAATTGCCCCTGTCATAGAGCAGAAGAAGAAGAAGAGCTCAGATTTACTCCCTTAGACCCACAACTTTGTGGAACTGTGTTGTTCGTTAATGTGACGCACAAACGTTGTTGGCTTGGCAAGGATGTGACGATCCTGATGTGACCTTAAGTGCTTAATGCATTAAGCGCCCAACCAGAATATGAAACCTTTTCTTTTTATAATGCTGCTTACAGAAAATACAGCTGTGTTGGGGTTTTACAGTGTACAGCTGTTGTGTGTATGTTCACTATTGTGACATAGCTTTCAAGTCACCAGCATGTAAAGTACTGGCTCGCATTTTTTGGGGGGAAAAGACCATTTGTTTGTAACCATTTGGCCACTTAGTATATCTGATACGTGGATGTAGAGCTCGCTAACTCAAATTACCTTTTTTTTTGCAATCCTAATAGTCTTAAATAAATTGTAGCTCATAAGTAGAAAGACATAGTGGGATCTATCTAATGGAAGAAGCTCAATTCCCGTTTGTAAGGTTAAATACATTAATACGAGTTGGTAATGAAGATTTTTTTAGGCAAACAATGCACTAAAATGGTACAGAGAACGGAAGCTTAGCTTCGGTAAATGACTGGACGTTGAAAGTTAATTTATGTATGATGTATAGTAAATACACCAATTTAACAAGAGAGAACGATCAGGAGTCCATAGAGAGTTCAGATACAGAAAGAACTAAAGCTAAGAACTAAGCCTAGGGAATAATAGGTATAATAATAAAAAAGGAGACCCATAATATAGAAAAACATATTTACTTAAAATATATATGTATATAACAGTTTTATTGTCTAAAATTTGGAAAGCCGTGCATTCTCTTCTGTCTCATATATCCAATTAACCTTATGTTTTGCTTCGTTTGACCTTTTTCCACTTAGACAAAACAATGATTGAACTCTCAAGTACGTTAAGCAAATGAAATCTAGCAAACCTGGCATTTTTGCCCGTCCTCTAAAGGAAGGAAAACATACAAACATAAAACACCACCAAAACTATTAGGACCAGTTTTCAGTTTCTATGGCAACAGCGTATTAGCGCCTGCATTTGTGTCACATGACAAATGTTCCCGGCAAAAATGATCAATGAAGCAAATTATTTATGGGAAATGTTGGGACACAGCGCTAGCAATTATGTTTCTAATGCTACATTTTGTTACACTTGTTTCCATTCAGCGGAATAGATGGACCAGCGCTTTTAATGCCCTGACAGACTCATGGATTAAACAGTACTGGTTTGCTTTTCTCTCTCTGTACTTCTCAAATATCAATCTGTTACTGTGAACTAGATGAATTTTAAAGATGCTCTGTCACACAAATATCCATAACTGTGTTTACATACCACTGACATCAAATGAGATCATGACAGCTTTGTGTTTGGATGATATAGTAGACTGTTATTGCAGTATGTCGTTTGTAATTCAATATCACACTAAACGTGTGTGTGTGTTCTATCTATCTATCTATCTATCTATCGATCCAACCATCCATCTATCCAACCATTCGTCTATCCAATCCATCTATCTATAAATTCAGCTTATTATTACATATAATTGGCTTTTTGTGTATCACAATTCGGTGGTCCGTATACATAGACGTGTACATAGACACATAGAATGCATACATTGGGACTGGGCTCCCCAATAATACGTCGGGATTTCTGTGTGCAGTCAGGCTCCGGCGGAAGTTTTTTGCAAATCCATCTGGTATAGGATATGTCTCATATTTTTCATATTTGGTTGGGCTTTGTGCTTGGAAAGTTCAGTTACCCAAGTGCACATGGACACAAGCTGGACCTTGTAAGGACAGATGCCCATTTGGACACATATATACGTAGCATTTAAGTTCTAGCATTAGAGCCCCAGTGAAATCATTAAGTAAGTGAGCTTGTCGATGAGTATTCCGCGTGTATAGAGGAAGAACGAGGCAGACACCGTCTCTTTGATCTAGTCAGCTGCTTGCCTGTTGTGGCATGCTGTACAACTAAGGCAAACAGTAAGGGCTTTACACTGAATGGATTGTACACAAACACACGCACCAGGAGTGGAATTGAAATTGACTTTGCTTATTTGCTGAAATACCTACTGATTTAACTTAAAAGAGTATTTGGAAAGCTATTCCAAACAAGTAAAATCAATAGCCCATTTTTCACTCGGGTTTAGGGAACGTATTTAATAAAAGCTTTTCTTTTTCAACACTTTCATTTAATGTAGTGGAGGATGCTCTGCATCAATAGCTATTCTGTCACCAGAATAGAAGCTTTAATCTTGCTGCTTGTTCCTTTGACTGTTCCTGATGTATTAAACAGTGTATCTTTCAATCACTTTAATGCATAATTGTTTAACTTGCTGTTCCCCATTTGATTTTTAGAAAACAAATTTTGGTTTCTGAGACTCCAATGTAGTCTTATAAAGAAAAAACAATCTACTTATGAATATTAAACAATAATAATTAATCATATAGTACATATGCCAAATTATATAAAGTTCCACTGATCACAAGGTATTATTTATACATACAACATATGTGAAAACGTTTCTCATTATGCCTGGAAGTAAGAACAGAGAAAACTAATGAAAATGTAGAATTTTTTTGCATGAATTGTTGTTGTCTTTAACATTCTTTACCATATATGTTCATTGGTTATATGATTTCTGATATCTTATTGCCTTAAATGCCCCTTTGGCACAAATACTGTAGATGTTCTTCGATAACAAAA
Organism: Spea hammondii; assembly: GCA_029215755.1. Classification (NCBI taxonomy): domain Eukaryota; kingdom Metazoa; phylum Chordata; class Amphibia; order Anura; family Pelobatidae; genus Spea; species Spea hammondii. The sequence goes on from JARDYJ010000002.1 coordinate 116,132,095, forward strand.
ACACACATATAGCTTAATAATTATGGCTAATACTGGTTCGGATTTTGGAAGAACAGCATTTGAAAGTTAGTGGACCATGGGTAGGACTGGCTATTGTAAAAAGGCCTCCTAGTTGACATAGTCTTGTAGAAACATAAGCTCTAAATAGGAAAATATCCTTATATTATGTAGAAAAAGCAGTTGTCGGTTTCACATACAATAGTCCATGGGTCACTTTAATAAGGTAGACATCTGTGATCACTCGCGTAGGGTTGTCCCATGAGATTTTGTTATCTCCTCTCCCAAATCTCTTTTGTAAAAATCCCCTGTAATTGACATGGATGGACACAGTACCCATGTAGGTTGCATCCTAGTAGGTTCTCCCGATTGGTTTTTCCATAGGCTTAAACCGCATCTAGGAATATAGCACTATCGGTGAAGAACATAGAACCTGTCCTTAGCTCTATCATTTTTCTAGCTATAAGGTTTTTTTTTGTTGGTTTTTTTTATGGAAGAGTGGGTTGAATGTGTAAAGAATTTTTCTGTCGATAATTAGTCTAGATAAGTGAAAAGTATACAACACATTATGTATTATCTCAAAATCAGACAGCCACAGCTAATGACCCGATGACCTTAGTCATTTGATATGAGAACTGTATTGACTTTTCAATTGATTATTTCCTTTAAGCATTTATTTTTTTTAACAGATGATAAATGATAGCGGGGTCATATCGACCTTGCCCAATTATGTCACAGCCAGTCTATGTCAGAAACTAAGGATTTCCAAGGAACTCCATGTCAGAGAATTCTCCTATATGAACAAACATATTCAGTACAATATGGCCATGTAACAGCTGAACAAGCCATCTCCAGTACTATAACAAATAAACATTGCTATAAATCATCCGCTTGTCATTAGTTTTAATATGTTGACTGAGGTACAGTAGATATTTGCAATAACTTGCGTGCAAACACACTTTCCCGCACGTTGTATAGTAAATTAGGTATTCGGCTTTAACGAGAACTAATACATTGGACAAGGTTCAAATCAATATTGCACATTTTGGGAATTATATAAGTAATTTTTCATTTTCTGTCCCTACGTCAGGGTGGTTCTATATACACACTGTGTCAACACTGAACAAAATAAAATCTCATTATTGCAAAGTACAGCCAAGGGGCGTCATTTCATAATCCAGATGTTTTTATTGTACTGGAATTGAGTTTTGAGTTCCACATAAGGTCATCATTCTTGTCTGTAAAGTAATGAATTATTTACGCTGTGTACAAATTAATTTTGCCATATATTCTTTTTTTCTTTATGTTACAATGCGTATGTTTTATGCCCCTGAGTTAGTTATTTTTGTAGATGGAAATGAAAAAATGAAAAAAAAAAAATCTGTTATGTAAATGTACATGGCCTAAAGGGAAAACGTTTGCAGAAAAGTATCCGTTTATTATTTCTTCTACAAAAGTGTAATGTCCTCCTCTTCCCATTTTGTGTTTAATGGGTATGTATGTACTTGCAGTCTTCTAGTATGTATTAATTAAATCAGAAAAGTAAATACATTGGAGGTGTCCATGTATCCTTGATATTAGTATGATATTATAGGGGGTTGGGGGTAGGAGGACAGTTGGGCAGGGAGTCTACATTGGCTAAATATTACAGCCTTGGAGAAAGGGGAGAATGATCCAGAGATCTTGACAAGCAACGCTTCATGTGTCAAACCCGGAGAGTTCCCAGGTATCCCAATAATATTACTTGAACAGTGTTCTTCTATCATTCTATGTATCTGGATATTATACTATAACTGTGATAGCCAACATTATCTCAAGCTGGGATTGCGCCCAATGACTGGCTTTGCCCAGCTTGTGAAAGATAAAAAAGCCAAGCTGGCACAAACTCCTCTTCTTGTTCAATATCTATTTCTCTACATTTCCATATTGTGCAAGGGAGTCTGGCTCGGCTCCTGCAAGGCTTGATAAACTAAGCCTGGGGTCAGGATTTGTCCTAGCTGGATCGTCTACTTCTATGTTATACTTGAAGTTAAAACAGACCCTGCACCTTTTCCAGCTAGTCAGATGATTTTATACGGTAAGGGCGCATAGCAGGTTTAATGTGCCTGCTTGTTGTAAACACAGAATTCATCACAGTTTACAAAGTCCCCAGTGATTTTAGTGCATACTATTGGCAGCAAACATTTCTTTTCATGTAGAAATACATGCGCTATCTTAAATAATGCAGAGCAGAGTCAGCACGCCTCTGAACTAATCCTCAGTTGAAAACATTAACTTCAAAGCGAAATCTAAATAACTCTCTGTAGATTGCAGGTTTAACTGAACTGTGGTATATTTGCAATATTGCATATACTAGCTTTAACGTGTGCTATACTGTTTTCAAAATGATTATAATATAAAATTATATAACATAAGGACCAGAGGTTAACGCTATCCTTAGGGGCTACAAAAACAAGATCCTTTCTTGGATAGTTCCTTAACATTTTGCATAGCCAACTAAGTTTGGTTTGGGGCCTTTTTTTAATTTAAATACAGATTTTCTTCTATTGATGTCTGTCATTTAGCTAAACGAGCTGTGTTTTGCATGATAAGTGCCTCTTGTTTAGTTTGCTGTTGGCTGGTACTCTAGGATGATGGCCAATAGTCTCTGTAGAGTGCAAAGCAGGTGTAGGCTTTGGGAACTGACAAATTAAGCATAATGGAACGGTTCTGTTAAAAAATTACATGACTGTTCTTTTAACTTTTAGCTTTTCATTGTAATACGTAGTTGTCCTTTTAAGTGTCATTGACCTGAGCTGCTTCAGTGCATCAGTGATCCCTATATATAAAAGGGCTACCTGTCCCTTTAATACTGTCCATGGGTTGCTTTGTGTTCCTTGTTAAATGCAACATCAGATATACTGTGATATTTCTATACACTCTGTATATTTTTCTTCGGTGTATGTTACTTACAGTACCTGATTCTGGCTCAATTACAGTATGGTACATGCTGGCTTGAGAGAAAAAAATCCCCCCAAAACTGCCTAATGTTTTAATTGCAGTGAATTTCCAGGAGAGACCGTACATTTTTGTTTGAAGTTTTTTGTTTCTACTCTGATGCAACAAACAAATCACTTTCATGTAAGATAAAAAGATTGGGTTCCTAATACCCTTAGGGTGCATTCTAAAGAGACCATCTGCCCTCCCCACCTTCAAGATGCCCAGACCACTGAGATCTCCACATCACCCTAGTTTTCTTGACCCAAGGAGTGCCTTTCCTTCTGTCATCCCCCCTTCAATCTCTTAATAGACGGTAAACTGGCAAGAGCAGGACCCTCTTCTCCTACTATGCACGTATAACCTAGCACTTAGTGTGCATATATAATATGAGATTGATAGATATATAATGTCAGAAAAAAATTCTTCCCGCTGTAGTGACAGTTTAATGATTGAAACGTGTGGGTTTCAAATGGTCCAGGTCACACTGCACTGCCATAGTAATTGGTGTGAAAGAGTGACCTTAGAGATTAGCAGATAGAGCTACTTGGAATGGTGAGCTAGACAGCTGGCTAACTTCTCAAATTTCCTGTAGCTTCTTCTAGGTGGAGTCACCAAAGTTCATTATTACTTTACCATATTACATGGGTAGGGAAGGTATGATGTTTGGTGAAATATGTTTTCAATGGAGTCGGCAGAGCTTTCTGAGCCGAGTTTGCCTGCTAAGAGTGTTACACTCACACATAAGACCTATTCTAGTGTCAGTAGTGGTTTAAGTCTGGGATGCTGGATTTAAGGTCAGGATTTTGGGGTATCCCATTATGAGCTCAATTAAACAAATTAAAATAGGTTCAATCACTTTTGCTCAAGCAACGTTATACAGAATTCCTGTTCCGTTTGTAATTCGATACTCTTAGATTAAACACAAGCATGGCTCACCTCTCTGGTGTTCAAAGGGTGGAATGACATTCAAGGAATATTAAATAGCAATGAATAACTAAAAAAAGCATTGGGTTGGTAAAAAATAAAATAAGAACATGATTTTTAAAAAAAACTCTGAATGTAATTAACACAACTAGTTTTATATTGATTAAATGAAGGAACAATTTAACATTATGGGCCTTTGAGTAAATGTATGCTTTTAGGTGCCCTTCTAGCTTTTCAAGTCGTATTCTTAACCTTAACCCCCCCCCCCATGAGCTGTTGTATAAGATCCCCAAGCACCCTTATCTCCCTCAGTTTTAATCACCCAGGCTCATAGTCCTATCCCTATAAAACTTTACTTGCCTCCTCTTTCTACAGCGCAATAAGTTTATGGGTATGGTACACATGGCAACTATAGATTGAATGCTACAGCTACCCGATTTGTGATCAACCCAGAGTCAGCCTGTATGTGCCCTCAGTAGTGTTCTCATGGACAGAGGCTGGTGGTTCCATGTACAAGCTGCTTTGGGTCCTACTTGGCTGTCCTTTTTGCCCTTACCACTCACACTGCTACTATAGCACATACTGCAGCACTCTTTACCAACCACACTAAACCATAACAGGAGCGTTACCATCTCACTTCTTACCAGTCTTGTGGGTAACAAATTGTGTATTTTCTAGACTCTCAACTCGGTCCTCTCGTGGACAGCTGCTTAGACCAATCACTGGTTTATTCTTATCTCCTTAATGTGCACATTGGAGGTCTGTGCTAGGCTACTGTACAAATACCTCAATGAAGGCTCACTTAAGGCTCTCCGCTAGGATCGTAGGGAACCTTCTACTGATCAGGGAAAATACAATATGTGAAATAGTTTTTCATAGATGGGTCGACACTGCTAGCATGTTTGTGTGCATGCTGGTGTTTTATGCATAACTTGATCAAGAAGTAAGTCAACAAAACCAGATGAGGAGCCGGGAGAATGGAAGCCTTTTTGAAACACCTGCTTTCTGTATTATACTGTATTCTACATGGTTTAGTAGCTATATGAATACCATATTGGAATGTACCTGTTATCAAAAATCCTTTAGGGGTAAGGGCCCCTAAACATTCAGAGCTGGCTCTGAGAAGAACAAATGGATAACTTAGTACTGTTTTTTTAATAATGTAATTTTTATTGCCATATAAGAAAAAAAGCCATCAGCATGAAAGTTGGGGAAACTGAGTGTAGAAGAAATATTTCAACATCCATAACCCCCCCCCCCGTTTATTATCTCCTTGAGCCCCCATCTCTCTGATTAAAATTCCCCTCTGTTCCCTCGGCAAGGCTCACCTTCCTACTCTCCCCACCACCCTTCTATAACCCAGGATTTTGCAGTAGGAACTATGATAACATACAAAGACTGACCCCAATATTCTGGAGGACAAACCAGTTGGATTGGGCCCCCTCCCATCTGCCCTGTTGTAATGGGCCATATTTACTGTTAACTCTTCCCAAGTCCCATCTTCTACTACCCACCTATTCTCAATCCTGTATTTTCATCATAGTATACTTAATATACCCTTTGAGTTGGGTACATCTGGGTGATAAGAACAAAAACAGTGATTGCTGATACATGGGTAACCCTCATTTGGCCCCTGAAGAAACCATGTGTTCTTGGGTCCTGCCTTATAATTCTCTGTAAAGATGGTCCTCATAACATTTATTGATGTGAGGTGATGAAAAAATATTGCCAACATATAGAATTTAGCTTCGACAGGAAGGAAGTGCCTGGGATTAGGTGGCAAACTTCGGTTTAATATCAGGAAATGTGTTTCCGAGCAATCTCATGAGAATACATCAAGCGATTGATCTGCCCTCCACATACGAGAAATGCTTAATCAAGGCTTTAGTATACACATCATTGTGTACAAACAGTGCCCTGTTTGTTGTGACATTATGCCACCTGTTCTAGTGTTGCTTTTTAAACGAGTTAAAAAATCCAGAGGGAAAAGGCAACACTAGCAAAAAATTACAAAGCATAAGTGGGTACTTTTACACCACAGGCTGTGGACTCCATATTTAGGTGGCAAGTATCAGCTGATTGAGCAAAGGAAAGATATGTGATCCTGGAGTCACCGATCTTAGAGTTCCCCTCTGCCAAGACCCTTCTCATTAGGAAATGTATGATGACCTCTGTGAGTTGAGAAAAACAAGCAGCGGGGGGTCTCGAAAAGTGTTCCATCGCCAGGCCGGTGGCTCTGAGCTACAAGATCTTCGCCGGTAGTCCCTTTCAACTAATTAAGTTACTGTGCAGCAGATCTCACGCCTTACAACTTAATTCCTAGAGAGTGAGATCAGTACCAGATGTTATGCTTTTAGATTTGTGTGATAATATTATTGTTCCAAATAATTACTACTCAAAGTTGTGAAACTGTAAAAAAAAAAGTGCGTAAGCCAAGGATCTCAATGTAGCATTTAGGCACGTTTCTAAATTCTTAAGAAACAAGAATAAAGTAGTGACATCACAGGTCTAATAATTTTATTCTGTTTTCCGTACGCGCACTTCCAGGAGCTAAATCAAATCCACGTTGACCTACATACGCACATACATTTAACACTGAATGTTATGGTTTGCGACCTCATCTCCTGCCTAAACAAACTGAGAAGCTTTACATTTCTAACAATGCACGAGTAGATTATAGAACGTTTATACTCCAAATGACTTAGTGTGGAAAGTGCTTCAATAATTATGACACTGACAGTGTGACAGTGAAATCTTTCTCTATATTTTGTATCTGTATATTTGCTAGCAAATTGGCTAGCGCTATGCATTGGCTAAATTTAACCCCTAAAAATCTCTACCATATAATTAAGCGATGATCATAACTGCTTTCAAAATTTGTGGAGAAAGCAATCAAATGCCTGTGTGTAATTATATGGAATATTAATTCACTGAATGCCAGGAAGATAAATTACAAATTCTAATTCTTTTTATTTCCCCTATAGAGTAAATGCTTGGGTTTTTTTTTTGGGTCTTAATTTGAAATGCTGGATTTACCTCATATTTATACATTCTGTGAATATTAAATAATCTATATATATTATTGATCGTAGGTCTCAGGGGCATAGGTAAGGACTCTAATATTCCAATAGCGTTAAAGCCATCAATGTGACTTGTGGAACATTTGGGTGGCTGACTACCTTATATTAATGGATTCCAGAAAGAATAATAATTTTTTTTACCGGTATGGTTACATTTGTAAAGTATTTAAATATATAGACATTAATGCAGCCTTGTACTCTTTTACCTTATTTAAATGCTAGGAATCTATGTACATTTTCAGAAGACTCTCGACTCGTGCACATAGATGGATTAAAAAGGTACATATCATAGAATAAACGATCAATTCCAATTAATTATTAAAGTAGCACTGTGGATAAGAAAAGCATGCTAACACTCTGATTTTTGGTTCAAAATGAAGGTAGAGTGTTAAGGTTGTCCAAGAGACTGGAAACACCCGTGTACCAATTCTACTCACAGACTAGCTGATGGTAGAACATGTCATGGTTTCACATAGTCAAACCATTATTTGCGTTCCCTGACGTGTTGCGCAAATAAGACTTAGCAGATCTCTCATTTTTATAATTCCTCTGAAAGTTTAATCAAATAAAAGCAACACAGAAATGTTATCATTTTTTCTTTTTTTTTTATGGGTAAACCTGTCCTTGCTAGCTTTTGTGTAACATGGCAACTTTATAAGTGAAGCAACATTTTAGATGATTAACCCCTTAAGGACTTAAACCTTGAGCTTGGTCGTAAAGGGGTTAAAAAAATATTTGCAGGAAGGGTTTAGACTCTCAACAGTACTGGGAAATACATTTGTACTTTTGCAGTTAATTGAAAAAAAAAAAGATATTAAAATCAGCAGAGCTGGTGGAACAGAACTCCTTTTAAATTGCTTGTAGGTCAATATTCTCACTTTTATTATCCAAGCTGGTGAGAGTGGATTGGATTCGGCAACACCTGATGGAGGCACCTACCTGCGTGATATAGTGAACTCGTTCCTTGGACATATGCATAAGGACATAAACAAGTTAAACTATTTAAAATGTCATTTACATCTTTTATTTGTTGGAATATAGCTTTTTTTGGTCGTGATTTTAAGGGATATAAAACACATGGTTAATTCCATTTTTTTTTATTATACATTACATTGATTCTCCTACTTTTACCCTTCATTTATATTACAACATTAGGAAACAGATTTAAAGTATGCATAATTCTTTCTCCAAGGGTAAAATTGAGCACAGACAATTAGTAAGTCAAAGCATTCATTTAGTAATTAAATCACTGTCCTACTGGTGACTATTGGTAAATCAATTAATTAGAGAGTATGGAAAATCCATAATAATTTGATTTTTCTTTTACACTGCTGTAAAAAGCCAGCAACTGAAATGACTTTTATAGAAATGTTATGGACACAACTGAAAACATCTGAACTTGTAGGGCTGGGCTTTTTTTTTTGGAAATTGTATGAAATCTTGGTTTATGAGATTCTACAGAGACCCCGTCCCCTGAAACCAAAATAAATAAATGAAGTAAATCCAGTATTAGTTATTAAATCCATTTTTTTTCAGTATCGCTTTCTTGGTGTGTTTTTTGTCAATATACATATTTATGTTACTATGACAAGTTTCTAAAATAAACTGCTATTGATTCATTTCTGGATCCGCTCAGTAATTCCTGGGTGAGTTCAGGTCATGGTGACATCACTGGTGACATCATACCATGTAACATCGGTAACATGTCTGTAACATTTCTCAGCACTATATTTTCAAAATCTAAAGCTAAACTGATATCGGTAAGTTGAAGATGAAGAACCTAGACTTTGTATTATTAAAGTTGGGATTGTTTTTTTGTTTTAATCAACACTTTGGCATCACAACCAAGGCATTTGTGGCAATCAGGAGGTTAACTTGAAGTGCTTTGTTTATACAATAACTTGTTTTTCACTTTCACTTTTTTCTTTTTTTTTTTAATATAATGCAAAAAAAAAAACTAAGAAGCTTTTATTGTTTTTGGTTGATCTAGTAGAGCACTCAAAGGCATTTAATCTCCGCTTGTCAGCTGATTCCCAAAACATTCTTCAGATAAAAGGCTCTTTTTGGCTGCATAAGCCAATTACAGCACTACTTTGCAAACACTTACTATAAAAAAACAGTCCTTATTGGCTTTTCCAGGCTGGTGTGACTGATCTTCCTGTGTTTATAAAAGTCTTTAACTGTGCTTCAAAATTGTCCTGCACTGGGTGGGATCAAACATGGCAGTAGGTCACCTCAAAACAAGGTAGAAAAAGGCACCATCTATGGTAGATTTATGTGAAGGGATAAAGTGCGGCCATAGGGTTATGGAAACAGATAAGGTCAAAGAAGCACACAAAGGACTCAATGGGAATGTCAGGAAGAATAAGCATTTTAAATTGGACCATAAAAAGGAAAAGACCTTTGGGGTTGGAGGTCACCTGGCAAAAATTTGGGACAGAAAGGGGGCAACTGTGGAATTTTTAAGAGTTTATACAAACAATTCTTTCTCCTGCTTATTTCTAGCAAACATTTTGATATTTTTTATATTGTTATACAATGTTTATGTTTGTGTCTTCATTATTTAATCAGCAGTTTTTTTAACCCCTTAAGGACAATGGGCGGTCCCTAAACCCATTGAAAACAATGCTTTTGAGCCCATACATGTACAGACATTGTCATTAAGGGGTTAAATTGCTTTCCTATTATTCACACTATCTATCTATCTATCTTTCTATATCCATTGGTGTAATCTTAGACTTTATGTGGGATAGACAAAAAGCTATCCTGAATACATCAGAAAAAATGGATAGGCTATATGGGGCAATATGGTTCTTATATGCCAGTAAATTCTGTGTTTCTAGATTTGCCGTAATTGATTTGAGTTTGACATGGTACATGTACTGTATGAATGACATTTGTAACACATATGGGTGCTGTCTTTGCAATAGAAATAAGCTTTGTGCGTCTTATCTTAATGTACTTTTTTTGTTGTGAGATCGCTATCTAGTGTCAACTGCTTTTTTGCTGTCAGTTGACGGTCTTTATAAAATCCTAGATGCGATGATGGGTCTTCACTTTAACTCGTGTGACTGCAGAATAGTTCCTTCTCAAATCCCTGCGGTTAAGGGTATCTTTTTATAGTACATCTGCATTAGGCAAGTGTCAGACAATGTGTTGATGCTCTGTAGAATTTTTCCATGTGAGCATCATTAGATAGGAATGTACTTTGAAGGCGACATCATTGCTTGCTAATAAAATGCTGTCAGCATGATAAACCCTAACGAGATTTGGTGCAAATAATGATTTGTTTAATATTGTGGGTTATATAAAATGACAAAATATTGTTATTTTATGATTTTATGTAACATATTTAAGTATCTAATATTGACCACCGTAATATGCTACCAACATTTCATATTCTTTGCAGAAAGATTTTTAATATTCCAGATAGATGATCTGATAATCTTATAATTACATATATTTGATGTCTTTTTTGCCAACTAAAGGAACAGCCAACTAGAAATGCATATTATTATTATTAGTTATTGTTTTATATAGCGCCGTCATATTCTGCAGTGCTGTACAATAGGTAATCAGGACATAACAAGTAGTACATACTATAACAATTTGACTTACGGTAACAAGAGGTAAGGAGGGTCCTGCTCAAACAAGCTTGCGATGTTGAACCTATATGAAATTATATCAAGTTATATTCATATTGTAATCCTTAAAGTGACGAGATAATAGTTGCCACCTTGTTTAGTGAAACACTTAATGTTCATTGCCTCCTACAAGATTATGGCCCTCTGGGACCACGCTTGACACCTTTCTTAATTGCCCATCCCAGTGTCTCTAGAAGGCACTTAGACCTTAATAACATGGAAAATACCCTTAGAGGTGAGGGTGGTATATGCCAACACAGCAGGTTTTGTGTGTTTTCTCAAATAATGATCTAAATAAGTGTCGGAATTGGTGGATCTGTCAAACAAACCATCCTCTAAATATGGGATTAGCGTAGTTGTTCTGACTGCAGTTTACATGTCAGTCATAATATTATGAACTAGGGAGGAAGGGAACTGTTCAAAAACATCACATATGCCGCGAAGGACCTACAACCCTTAATGAATAGTAGGAAATGATTAAACGTGATTGGCCCATCACAAAGCAGAAGCTATATGTCCCAAATTTGGCAAAACTTTTAAAATGACCCAAGTTAATATCTGTCCTTAAAATAGACCAGGAATACATGCAAATGATGAAAAGAAATAACACTGCTATATCTACGATCTAGCAAACGTTAACATAGGTAAGGAACATCTGGCCCTGCTCACAGGAGTCTTACTGGGGTTTGCCCTTCTTAATGCATAGTTAATGGTATTTAATCTCACTGATATACTTGCAACTAGGTTTTTTTTTTAATTCTTTTTTAAACGGCATCAATCTGGGAATGTGTTTAGGGAGCCTAAAGGAGGATTTAACCTGTGTGGCCTTTTGTTGGGGTACACTGTTGGTGGGAGTATTTACTATGTGATATGTTCTGATTTCCATTAAAGCATCCTTCTGATAAGGGTATACATGGTAAATTCTATAGCAAACGGACACAAGGGCCAAATTACATGCTCCTTTTGGAGGGTGGTCCTGTTACGCAAAGGTCTGTTTTTAAGAGCAAGCCTGTGGTAAGGCACTATTTTGTTAGACACATTATACTATGTCCTTGATGTTTGCTTCTCCCCCGCGGAGAACTATTTAAGAGCAAATTTTCAAATTACCATGATTCGTTCTTTCCTGCCGCTGTGGTCTGACCATTCACAACGCTGACTTATAAATCCACAAAGCCAAGGATTAAAAATGCACGTGGGTGTTTTGTGGCAATGACCAGCATTTCATTCATTCACAGCAAATGTTTTAAAAATCTGCTAATGTGCAGTTGAAAGGACTGTACTTTTTGATATTTATTTAAAACCACACGCATAGCCACATTACAAATTGAAAGCTATTAATATAACAATTTTTCTAATACAAGTTAATTTCTTAAAAATTATATGTTCTGCGTATCATGACATCCAGATTTTGTCATAGTTTTGCCCTATCCTAAACTAATTAAAAAGTCAGTTATCCATTTTAATATTTGATATTTTTCCCCAATTCAGTAAAAACAACACATGCCGAATTTCTGAAGTAGAGATAGCATCATAGAAAGAATGCTAAATACATAACAGTTTTAAGTGAATGTATTAGAGTATTACCATTTTTGTTATTCTTTAATGTTATTTACAAGCATTGACATTACTGATGGTAAATGATCATGGTACATTTCAGTTGAACAAATTTGTCTGGAGTCCAGCAAAAACATTTAGTTAAGTTTGGGGTTGGCAATGACTGACCACGAAAGTAGGCCAAGAGCATTACAAGTGCACTAATCTCTTTTTGACTATTAGGCTATTGGCCTGTAGCAACCAAGCCCTGCCAACTTCTGTTCAGCTATGCTGGTGCTTCATCTACATAATACTTGAATAAAAACTCACTTTACAGATGTTACTAGATTGCAAATGGCTTGTATTATGACATTTCTTTATGCTAATTCCTTATTTTAAACAGCCATGATACACGTGCATTCATGTATGAGCAAAGAACATTGATGAAATGTGACATTTAACGCTTTATCTTGGTCTTTCTGGCTTGCGTATTAACCATACAAACTGTAGAAATGAATGGGGATACATGTGTATATCATTTACTCTTATGGTGGAAAAGGATATATTTGGGGGAAACCAATTATTACCCCACATATATCCTATTTCCCACAAACCTGTCCTTTACAATCGTAATGAATAAGTGGAAGGAATATAGTATATCCCCATAATCAAAATACTGTTTTAAACTGGTGTTATGTGATTTTGCAATAATTAACATTATTTTCTCAGTAAGTGGTCAACTTCTTTTGGTCGCCACTTCCTAAACTAATAGGCGACACTTCATCTGCCTGCATTGACACTGTTGTGGAGGTGCTTCTTCATTGTTGCTCTTGGTTAAAACTATTTAATTGCAATTGGTTGGCTAATAATATGGACCCATGGGCAACAAAAAATGATTAATTGGCCTAACAAAAGGTTGATGTAAGCATGTAAAATCTTCTCAGTGATACTTTTTGGTAATTTTGAGGGTACCAAAAAATGTATCACAATTGTGATGCTTGGTTTAATTGATAGAAATATCTTCTACTACTAACAAGCAGTGTTGATTGATTGTTAAATATTTTTAAACACTGAGTGGGTACTTGTGACTCATTATGTGTTTAACCAATATGCTGCTTTTAAAGAACTATTAGCATGACTTCTATATTACAAAACAGGCATTCTTTACCCATACTCAAGTTAAGGCACAGCATAAATCCAGCCTTTACAATATATAATCTTACAGGTACCCAAGACACTATACATTTGCAGGTGGGGTATATGATGGGGTAAAAAAGTAGTAGTATATATGGGAAATACATTTAGCATTCAAGATGTGCAGAACTCCAAGGTCAAGTGGGACCCCAACAAATGTTCTCATTGAGTTGGCTCTTTGTAGATATTGGGATTACCTCTAGATGATGACCTTGGGGCTATCCTAATACAGCCTTGATCCATCTAAATCATGTGACAAGTTGGATGCAAATGCCAGTGATAAAAGCACCATGTTTAAATATATTTTAGTGGAAACAGTTCTTATAAATATTAGACAGATATATCGCTTCTACCACATGTTCTCCAAAGGTAGTTCCGTGAGTACTCATTAACGTTTTTGGGAATTCTGGCAGCACTGATTCTTGGCCAGATGTATCACTCATGCAATTCTGCTGCTGACATTACATTTCCGTAAAACAAAGTTTATATTATAGCATAACTGCCTCCTACATACGTTTCTATAAAAACACACACAATCCTAATTTCTTTTTAAACATACTGGCCCAAAAATTGGCATACATAATCTGGTCTGTGGTGTCCAGCCTGGTCTAACCACAATAACCACAATAACCTACACAGTGCAGTCTGCAGAAAACAAACATCTAAAGGCTATATATTTATTCCTTTCAATGTGGCACGACCCATTTAAATGTATTAGTGTAGTCCATAGATCACTTACTCCATCCTCCTTCTTGCTTATCGTCTTCTGGCTGTGTAATAGGGGTGACAGCTGTATGTGTCACTGAATGCTATACTTGTTTAGTGTCAATAGATTGTAAAGGAATATTGAAACCAGCCAATTTCTCATCTTAAGTGACTCAGTTTTCCAAACTACTAAGACTCAAATTTGCTGTTGAGTTACTTTCTGAAATGTGGTCTATTGTAAGATGGTGACCAGATGACTCCTTTCATTCAAGGATTGGGAAAGAGAAATAGGGATACATTGCTGCCCTGTGTGATACATTGTTGATGAGCATCACTAGTTGATGGAATCTCATGTTCACTGTTCTTACAAGATTGGATCTTACCGGAATCTTGAAATTCAGTGACCTGGATTAGCCACAGCCCCAAAACATCTTAAAATAACATTGAATGTCCTAGTTTTAACAGTAGATTTTGTTAGTTGCAAACTAAAATCACAGCATAAGGTTACTCGTAGCACGGTTTACATGAAAGAAATAACATGTTTACCATATGTTTTTATGCAGAAAATAATTGTTGTTCTTGTTTTTTTCTTGTAGAACAATGGATCACTGATTTGGTGTCAGAATCATAAGCAATGTTCAAAGGTAGGTATTCTGCAGCAACCGTTATTTCTTTTGTTATACAGTAAGATGGATCTTTTTTATTTAAATAAAGAGAACAGATGAGAGAGGAAGAACCATTAATGGTTGATTTAAAGAAATGCAATTTCTGTGTGTGATTCATCCTTCTATCATTAGTCCCTAGGCTGTTTAAAGTACAATAATAACTCCCTCTCTGTTGAAGGCTCCATTTAAACAGTGCTTCACAAGATAATGCTTATTCAAGACTTGACAGGCCTAGAATAGCACTTAGAACCTTTGTTCATTAACCCCTCTTCTATGACAATCACTGCAAAACATTTCAGAAACTCCAGGGGCCAAGGGGCAACCATAAGCCATTATTCACTGTAGCAATTTGACATATACAACCCAGAGAGCACATAAACTAATAACTAATTGAATCTATTAAAGTGAAATCTCATTAGACCGTGCAATTGAAAGATGTGATACATCAAATCCATTGTGAATACGGAACTCAAGTACTCCTCAAATAACGAAGAGTCGTACAATGTATTTAACATGAAATGCGTTGTCTGAAAACTATATGTGCCTTTTAACGTTTTTGTTTAATATTTTTATGTACTCAAGGGTAAATTGACAGCAGGGAATGTACCTTTGTTCTGAGTCAATAAACTAATGCATAGAGACTGTACAAATATCAATCACATGTGTCAGAACAACACATAATGACTGTTCCTTGAGATTAAAAGATATGAGATATGATACAAAAGAGTATTTTCCAAGTTGCACTCTAGGTGACGTTACACAGTATTGGTATAAACTCTTATTTGCCTGGGCAGAATGAAACTGTTTATACATAATAATATATACAGAAACCAGTTTAATGTAGTTTAGTATGAATTATATACAATGTGTGAATTCGTTTGACAAGTATTCTCAAATCTGGGAACAAGAGTTACTTGTTTTGTGGTAACTGAAAGCAAAAGAGCGGACAAGCTCGGAAACCCTGAAACATCCTGAAATGTTGCCTATGCTTTGATTACACAAGTGGTCATGCAATGTATATACAACACAACTCTTGTGATGGAAATTCAGGTACAAGAACACCTGTGGGTTTCACCATTTTGCTGTAGCAATGATTCACTAGTAGTGTCAACCACATTCAAATTAAAAATTTCTAATAGAAAATGAAAACCATTTTTCAGGAGGTAAAATATAATATAGACTATGTCACCAGTGTAAAAAAGCATTAAATTCAATGTTCGGGGAACATTAAAGAGAATACGAAAGAGTCAACTCCAGTTTGTGTGACACTTAGCAACATTTACCACGACCAGGGGCGTACCTAGAGTATTTGTCACCCGGGGTGGATCCTGTATGTGGTACACCCCCCCAGATACACTCACACACAAAAAAAATAATGTTGGCAAGAATATTTATTTCAGAAATTTTTAACTGTATGTCAACTGGAAAAAATAGAAATCTGGAAAAATAAATTATTAATTAAATTATTAATTTAAATAAATAACATTTACTGAACAGACATGGTCCGGATTAATTCCCACCACTATACACTGAGCCAGACATTGACGGTAGTGCAGCATAACCCCTATTACTATCTACTAAGCCAGACATTGACGTGGTAGGCCTCTGCCCTTAAAACAGCCTGCCTGTGCCACCGCTGCCCCTTTAGCAGCCTAACTCTGCCACCGCTGCCCCTGAAGCAACCTGCCTGTGCCACCGCTGCCCTTGAAACAGGGCAGAGGTAGCACAGGCATCACATTCTTTTACTGCTTATTTGCCTAACATTATTAATTTATTAAAAAATGGATATGAATGGCGCATGCTGGTAAATTCAAGCCCCAAAACACAGTACGGTGGATGAGGGCATGGAAGCATAGAAAATTAAAGTAGAATCAACAAAAAAAACAATTTACTTCATCATATGGTCAGGATTCTACTAAAAAGATATCAGTAATTTTAATGAACTAGAAAGTAACTCTACTGGCTTTATTATCATACCCAAATAGCTATGTGGATGTAATCAAGGCCTGGTTGTAGCCCATTTATAATAATCTTTCTCGTGATTAAATCAACAAGATTGATACTAGCCGTTTTGAACATGTATTCCTTTCTACTTCTTGATAATTTAAGATAGTGATTGATTACATCTACAGAGAACTTAATATTAGGTTACCATTTACGTGATTCGGTATAATCAGATGTTAAAATTAAAGATGTAGCTTGTACTTTATGGATCATTTCTCCTTTTATGATCCTCTTGAGATCACTGCTCTTTAGCCTTTGACAGATGATAATGGATAAAAACAAGTAAGGTAAAATACTATAATGCATTACTGGTATTTCTTCTGCTATATAAAGATTGATCTCTTTCTTGAACTTAGTTTTCTCCAGTTGGGTCAGATCTTTCTTGCACTATTGTTTTAAATAAAGTAATGATACATTGAAAATCCCTTTGTCTTTTTTAGTTTTGTAATTATTTGTTATTTAATAGTCAAATCACCTAGAGCTTGTGTTTTTTTTAAACCAGCATAAAACTATTTAGTTAAGTTTTCATCTGGAAAGCTGAGATTTGTGTCTCAGAGTGACAGGATCAGCATTATCTAATGGATTTCCTGTCCTGAAGTCCTCTTTCTTCTCCTCAACCCACCCTTGCAACAGCAGGGCAAAGGTAATAGAAGAGGAGGAATGATCATGTGGAACCTGAGAACAGGAAGTTAACATCACTGGCCCTATGATATAAAGTCAAGGTGGGCTTTATCATATTTAAATCTGTAAACACCCTTTCATATGATTAATTAGTGTGCTGAATATAAACACCTCCTATTTTTACTTGTTGACAAATGCTTAAATACTTGCACCCGACTTACACATCTATGCCCACACACACACACACACATACACATCCATGCACACTCACACATCCATGCTCATATACCAATACATGCTCTCACACACAGCCTGGTAACTCGCATACACACTGGCACATATTTTTAAACACATACACATTCATGCTCACACATACACATTTATGCTAACTCACCAACAATTACACATACATGCTCACTTGCATATACACATCTATGCTGGCCAATTTACACGTCCATGCTCACACACACACATCCACACATGCATGCATACTACATAACTCACTCCCTTACCTCATTCACAGCTTTCCCTCCTGCTGTGAGCAGCCTTACATTTCACATCCCTGCCTCTGGTTGCCCCGTGTTATGCTCCTGTACCGTGTTTGGTACGCAAAATGGTGGAACTTCTGGGCACACCCGGAGGCTGTCCACATGGCAACATCTATCTGTAAATAACACATCCTGGGACAGCAAATTGCTGCTCCTGTCAAAGTGCAGCCAGGGTCTCTTGCACCCACAGGGATCCATGTAAGTGAAGGCTCTGGCGCCAACAATTTATGCAGAGCTTCTTACAGTACATACGTTTATAATCAAAAGTCTTGGTTGTGGTGTTGGGACATTTTTGCCCAGAATCCTACCTGCTTTAAGGTTCCCACATGATGAAATTACCCCCTTTTTGTTATTGATAAATTCTTTGCACATCATCAAACTCTATGAACAGAAGTGCTTTCACACGCTTTACAGGTTTATGATTTACCAGAATCCAAGGTCAAGAGAAAATATTTGTGCTAGGCAATTAGAGTGTGACATAAATGAGGTATGTAAGGGACACTTGTGCAACGAATAAAAAAAATGCATTTAACCAAGGGTGAAAATAAACACATTTACATCAGTTTGGTAACTGAAAGATGGAAGTGGCGGGCGTACCTGCCTTTCAGTGTTTGATTCCGCATGGCAATAATTACTTTATGGCTGCTATTTATGTACTGCAATTGCTTAGTAAATATAATAACATCGTGTTAGGAGATGTCAGTACAAGTCTTTTTACTGAAAACTCAGATACATGTGTAAAGAGCCCCGAGCCATTTGCTGGTTCTAGCACCTACACAGTGATCTGTTTACCTGGCCACTTTTCAGCATCCGCCTTGTGAATTTTCTCCAGTGCTTTGACAGCAGGAAATGATGAGCTTGTGTTTGTCTTTTGAACAGATGCTCAAAACGTACAGGTTTCATTAGGTTTTTTTGACAAGATGAAATATTACCTACAAGGGCTAGTGCTGGACACACAAATACCACCGTTTACTGGAAAGAAAGAAGAATCGGGCTGTAAAGAAATCACACAGAAATGTTAATAAAAATGTTACTTTTTATTGTCATACATTCTGTAGATAACTTACTATTTATGCCATTTTTCAAGCAAAAAATTGGCAAACTGCTGTACCCCCCCACCCCCAGCTGTGAGATGTTAAAGTAAGAGAGCGAATGGGGGAACTGTCTGGGTGTCGAAATTAAATTGTTTCTGATTTCATATTTTACTAATATAGGTAACAATGGGGATTGGGCTCACTGGTAAGATAGATATGATGTCATTCACTGCAGAACGGATTACAAGCAGGTGTGGTGGTCTGGGGATTCTGCCCTGGGCCAGGCCATATAGCCGGGTCCCTCATAAATACATCACTGGCAATACTATAAAGAGACGGTAAATCTGCAGGTTGCCCAAAGCCTAGAGCATTTTGTAGCATTTTTTGTAGCTGTTGTACATTCTGCATTACATTTGTAAATTATCCAGTGCCTCATTCTGGAAGCAAGAAGAAGTCCTATTGTGCATCATCTACAAGCCCTTTAAGCCATTACGTACTAAAGGGTGATTGTGTAGGAGTATTTTTGGAGTATTAAATGAATTGTAGTACTCAGCAGTTGGAGTGGTAGATATTTCTAACTGCAATTTCAAAAAATTAAAATGACCCGTCATTGGATATCAAAGCCAACGTTCTGTACAAATGTAACAAAATATTATTATCACTTCTATGATTTCATAATACTGAATATTTAGTCTATGCTAAAGTTTCAAACAATAGTAAATCAGACTACTGATAGAAACACTTTGATTTAAAATTTCCTTATGCAGTGAATACCGCAAACAATATACATTTATCACTTGGAATGTAACTTTTCTTTGAAATTAGCGAAGGGATCTTCCAACGCAGTAATAGACTAGCTTTACAATCTTGTAGTAGCCTAAACAAAGACTGGATTTGAACTACCCATAAAATGACGTATTGTGAAAACAGCTTTATAAATAGAATTAACATTTCCCAAACATAGCTATATAGGATGCCAAAAACTAAGGGACACTTTTAACATGTTTAACTTATTTAATGCATGCTTTTCAAGTTGTGTATTTAGTCAAACTGTTATCGATTTATGCTTACATGCAAACATTTACAATTACAACATGATCTATGATAGTGATGGTAGTTCCTAGTCATACCTTTAACCACATCTCATAGAACAACAGTGTCCGTCTTTGGTCATTAAAGTGCGTTAACCTGCAGTAAGTGTAGCATATAGTAGTGGTGGGAGTGCTGGAAGTGGTACAGCATGAGCTGAGTTCAGGATTCAGCCAGACTCTTGGTCTGGTTTGCTAAGCCATGTACAAGCAAAGCCAGATCCAGCTACTAAAGATGGAGGAAAAGAAGGAGTTGATTTTGAGCTAGATCAAGGCAGGAGTTGGGCCATAGCCCATGCAGCCTTACCAAGCTCTACCTCTTGCAGTACATCAGGAAAACATGGGCAGGCTGGACGGGCCAAATACCGTATTTGCTCGATTATAAGACGACCCTGATTATAAGACGACCCCCCAAAATCTGAATATTAACTTAGGAAAAAAAGAAAAAGCCTGAATATAAGACGACCCTAAAGGAAAAAAGTTTTACCAGTAAATGTTAATTCATGTAAACTAATTTTTTTAAATAAAAGCTATGATTGAGAAAAATATTTTTTTTGTTTTTATTTCCTTGTATTTTCCAACCTGTCCCCCAGTTACGCACATCTGCCCCCAGGCTTGCCACACCAATATGGCACTGTGGCCCATGATATGCCTTTTAACCCTCTATATGCCACTGTGCCCCATGGTATGCCTTTTGACCCCGTATGTGCCACTCTGCCTCCAGAAATGCCTTATACCCCTATATCCCATTCTGGCATTTAGGGGGTTAAAATGCATATTATGGGGCAGAGTGGCATTAAGGGAGTTAAAAGGCATTGTATAGAGCACTCTGCCTCCAGAAATGCCTTATACCCCTATATGCCACTCTGGCATTTAGGGGGTTAAAAGGCATATTATGGGGCAGAGTGGCATATAGGGAGGTATAAGGCATTTCAGGAGGCAGAGTGCTCTATTAAATGCCCCTTTAACGCCACTCTGCCTCCTGAAATGCCTTATACCTCCCTATATGCCACTCTGCCCCATAATATGCCTTTTAACCCCCTAAGTGCCAGAGTGGCATATAGGGGTATAAGGCATTCCAGAAATGCCCTATGCCCCCATTTAACACACACACACGCACACACACACACTTACCGGGCTTCCAATTTCCTGCTGTATTGCCGGGGCAGCGGGTTGACGTCTCCTTCCGCTGCAGCCGGAAGGAAGTGGAGTTGGCAGCAGGGGTTTGTCTGCGTCCGTCGCGGATACCTTCCCCGGCTGTCAGAGATCAGAGTTCTCTCTGATCTCTGACAGTCGGGGAAGGTATCTGCGACGGACGCAGACAACCCCCGCTGCTAGCCAGCTGCAGCGGACGTTGTCTACGCGAATCGTGTAGACGTCAACCCGCTGCCCCGGCAATACAGCAGGAAGCACCGGTAAGTGTGTGTGTGTGGGGGGGGGGAGACAGGAGGATTCAGGTCCCCTGCAGCGGTGCGGGGGATCTGGATCTTAGTCTCATAATCAGACCTCTATTTGAGGTCTGATTAGAAGACGACCCCGATTAGAAGACGAGGGGTATTTTTCAGAGCATTTGCTCTGAAAAAAACCTCGTCTTATAATCGAGCAAATACGGTAGTTCTTATCTGCAGTCAGATTCTATTTTTTTGTGTTACTTCTCGGGTATCCAGAAAGGTTTCATCTTAAGATATAGAAAACAGTTATAATAAGTGATACTTACTAGAGAAAACAGAAGGTGCTAGGAGTATTTGGTAAGAAAAAAGTTGACAATGTGAAACACAGTAGTACTTAATCGGTATAGTAAGTATAATTATATGAGGAAGTCAGCTATGGAAAATATCTTACTACTGTATCCTCACAATATATACCCATGCAAAGGACTCTTCCTGATAGCACATACACTCATAAGTTGTCTATAATTATATCAATCTTTATTTAGGTGTAACGTCTCCAATAGCTTTGGTTTCCCTTTAACTTAATTAGGAAGAGACCGCTCGGTTAACTCAACAATGCCTTCGTGTGAAGAACTCTATACAATGGATTTTTCACAGGACAGACAAAAGAGGCAAGACACATGTATAAAGTCTGTACAAACAGGTTAACCATTTCTACAAAAAACGACTAGCCTGATAAACTTCCAAATAAAGAAGCATTGTCAATTATATACTCCCGTGTTTGGAGCTTCCCGTAGAGTCACTTTTAGTGACAATTCAGGTGGAAAGATGAGTTAATGATTTCCAACAGATTTCCTGCTCCTTCCTGTCAGTCAAAACCCACTTAAATCAAAGCTTGCAATGTCTGTGCCTCCAGCCGCAAACCCAGTCAGGGACTGTGTCAGTGATATGCCAAGCCCACAGTACAGCCATTCTTATGGTAAATTTTCTGTTCTCTCATGCTGAGAGACTTTTATCAAACATATTAGTCTGCATTGGGGAGATCATTAGTCTTCAAAGACTGAAGCATTCCAAGTTCCTTATCCTAGGAACACTCATGTCAGCTCGAAGGCATGCAGAGGGCACTTTTATATCCTCTTTACAACCGCAACCCAGAGGAATTCTGCCTTGCACGATAATAAAGACTGTGTCAAAATTTTATTATGGGAAAGTGTTATAGTTTGAATCAACTGTTGCCGCGTATAGTGAAGAATGAGAAAAATGCTGGTTCTATTACTTTCGAAATCAAGGATTCCGTTTTGGCAACGTTAAGAGACGACAAGTACGTTTGTTCGAAGCAGAGATGTTGATGGAAGAGTTTTAAAGTGTAAGACGACATATGAATTTATTTAAGTACTTCAAAATGTTTGGCGTATGTTGTTCTGCATATTAAAAATTCATATACATATGCATCGATCAAAGCATGTATTTGAACGCATATTTTTACAGAATGCAGGTAATTTTATACCCTTAGTATACTTTTATGATAATCCAGGAAATTATATATTTTAATATAATTTATTCTTTGCTATGTTGACATAAACATCAATATAAAGCAGTAAAAATGCATATAATATGACCACCTGGCTCTAGGCATTTAAAAATGCAGAACAGAATCAGGTATTAATAAAACAATGTATAATATTTCCACTATTCTTGATTCCAGTCCCAATTTCAGTCTTTTGTAGCTATTAATGCGACTTTAATTATACACTGTCAGGACCAAGTATGAAATAAAAACTGAGCTCAGACTTAATCAGATTTTTTTTAAAGGTATTTGCTCTCAGATGACAGTGAACCCAATAAAACAGAGCCTTTTAGCTTTCAGGTTATTAAGTAAAACAATGTGTGGGGTCCACAGACCCCATCACCAAGACGTCCAGATCTCTATATATGCATGGTCCATCTTTCATGTGACGTGTCAGATTAGAATCCTCGGCTGTCTTCCTAAAGCAATTTGATCTGTGTGTGATCAGATTGGTTGCCTTTTAATTGTGAGTGTAGGGGGGGAGAACGGAATGGAGAATGTGAACAATCACATTGATCGGCTTCTTCCAGCGAAATGGTTTGTGTGAATACCTTCATGCATTTATATAGTCAGACTCTTCTGGCCTTGTGTAGGCACCAGGATGTACACAGACATATTGAATAATGGCAGATAAGAGCCTTTTTAATCTGTCCCCTTTTTCTACCTGCTGTAAGACCTCGAATCTTACTTGGTTCAGGGTCTTGTCATGGGTTCAGGTAACCATGTGCATATCATCTGTCACTTTATTAACCCTTCAACAGGCGGAATGTTCAACCTGATTCATACCACTTTTGTCGGTTTAATGTCACCACCAGCAGGTAGGTACAGTATGTGTGCACAGGAGCAAAAAATAAACATAAGAAAGGCTTATAAATATCTAAATATGTTTATGCATGTCTTCTTCTCTTTAATATGAAGCTACTTTATGCAGGCCTCACTTATCAAGTAGAATGACGTGAGTCTGAGTATCGGCTATTGTACATTCTAAGCTTTGAAAGTCCGAGTTTAACCGTGCAGGCAATAATGAATTAACCAAATTATTCAAGGAACGAAGCATCCCACAATATGTACTGCCATCGGTTTGCCACTAAACTTCAAATACTATCCTTAGATCAAGTCTTTCTTCTCGAGAATAAAAAAAAAAAATCAGTGTTAAGTGGCCCGATTTAACAAATGGTGCATTTTATGATTACACAAATGGAAGGTACAAAATAACACACAGAAGTAGTATTGATGGCGCCATTCTTGGGAACTAAATGCATCTTTAAGTTTGCTTTATCTGCTTCACTGAACACTCTGTACAGAATCAAGGGACATTCACAAAGCAGACTCGGAGCAAAACCCCTCCTTTATTTGGAGTTACTTGGGCACAAAAATAATCTCTTCCTAGAACTGTTTGAGAAAAGCAACCGAGCTATGCAGGCTAATCAACTGTAAATCTTTGCTATCTAGAGAGTAGTTCATTAAGTAGCGTCTTGCAGTAGCCCAATTATCAGTGAACCATAGCTGATCCAGCACTTTAGTTCAAGTCAGAGCTTCGGAGATGCAAGGCAAATTACTAACAAGTCTGATTTAAAGCAAGTGTCAGCTTATCCCACTCCAACGTAACCATTTAAGTGCAAATGTGGAGGGGACCCAATGATTGCACCCTATTTAAGCCCTAGGGCTACTGCAAGGCTTACTTGATTTATAGAAAACCACATGGTTTGTGGTCAGAATGTTTACATTTATTTTAACATGCTTTGCTGGGTTTGATCATATTACTGCAGAGAATCCAAAGGAAAGTTTATGTTCCATGGGATTCTGCTACTACCTGTTCATGGATATTTACTTAGCAGAGGTACCATGCCAGGACATTGTAGTGGCGAGAAACAGGAATGCTTGCATCTATATAACAGGGTATATTAACTCTCCCTTGGACACAATTACTTTTTTTTTGCTATTAATGTGCCATGAATCAGAAAGCCTTTTTTTCATAGAATTGTGAAGTACACAAGTTAGTGTTTGATGTCTACGGGATTTGAGAAATTAACTTCACAAATTCTAAATAAAGTAAGTGTTTTCTTCAGATGTGGCTAACAAAATAAAAGTGACCGCTAAACTTTTGCCCTGCGAAATAGAAATCCATCCCTAGTTGTGTTGTCTTTGTAACCTTATAAATAAGTTTGGTCTTACTAACTAAACTTTATTTATAGCACTAATGTGTTGCATAGGTGTTGTATAGGCCATTTGATAATCTGTTATTCTATTCTTAAATGCTACTGGTATACGATAGGTATAGAAAAAAATATAGAAAATAGAAAACAAGAAGAAACAAATCAAACTTGGGATACAAAGAATTCAAGCTGCCGATGGTTCTTCTGGGTGGTTTGTGAGCTGATGGGAGGCTGGCTGTGCCCAGCAGGAAGGGCTTGGCCTAGCTACGGTTGTTAATTTTTGTTTGGTTCAGAACCACTCTGTTGACGGATATTTGTAGACCTCATTATTCACTCACTGGGTGGCAGATGCACATGTAACAAATTCTGAAAGCTCTTTTTTTTTTTTTCTCTGTGCTAGGGCCAGGGTCATATGCCACTGCTGAGAAGATGCATAAAGACAGCTGACAAATGAGCATATTGATATAAACATACTTACTAAGGAACAGTGGCAACTCTAGAAACAATATATAGGGGGGGGGGTACACAAGATACCACAGTCAAACTGGGGGGGGGGGGGCATTCATAATTTCCAAAAGTAATGTGCTATGGAATTATACTTTTGTTATTGGGCTAAAATAATACTTGATCATTCAACATGGGAAGCCTGAAGCCACAAATGAGTGCGACTAATCCTTGAAATAAATAAATATTATAACACAGTCGTAGTGACTTCAGGGGACAAAAGTTCAAGGCCCTGAAATCACTATATATATAACTTCAGGAGGGCATTTTATCTCTGGATAAATATAAATTAAATAATTCCTACTGTAAGTTAAGTGTCAGGAAACAGATGACCAAACACACACACCAACACAGGCTCTGTCACACCGACACCCAGACACACACACCAGGACAGGCTCTGCCACACCAACAACCAAACACACACACCAGGACAGGCTCTGCCACACAGACACCCACACACATCAGGACAGGCTCTGCTACACCCACATCCAAACACACACACACACAACAGGACAGGCTCTGCCACACCAACACCCAAACACACACCCTAGGACAGGCTCTGCTACACTGATAACCAAAAACACACAAACAGCAGGACACAATCTACGTCACAGAGGTCTACATCAGGATGGATTTTTCACACTGCATTGTCGTTTATACCCCCCTTAGTGTTTTTGCCTCTTGTGTATTGATGCCCCTGCTGCCCATATATATTAATATTAGCCCCAGTTGCCGATAGCAGGTATAGATCAACACATTAACACACAAACCAAGCTTTGCATGTGTAGATCAACTGAAATTCACTTGTGATCTCATTACTGAAGGTATATATCAAATAAAGAGAATCAAACATACAAATCCTGTATTTGCAGGTATACAATAGTATATAAAATGTAGCATTGCAGGTATAGATCAAATAAAAACATGGAAACAGCATTGCAGGTATTAATCAACTGAATAAGACATACAAATACTGTATTTGCAGGTATACATAAATAATGTATGGAAATATATAGATATGGATCTACAGAATAACGCAAAAACCCAGCTTTGCCGGTATAGATCAATTGGAATTCACAGAAAAACACGTCATTAAAAGGTATATTTAAAACCCCCTAAATTACAGGCATCAATCACAGGTTGCACACCCCAAAGCCAGCCCTGGCGTCCACACTGCCCACACAGCAATCACACTCCTATCATACCCAGGCAACCAGTAAATGCTGGTACCTAGGCATGATGGGACTGTGCTTGCTGTGATTGCTGTTAGCAATCACACTCCTATCATGCCAGGTCAGCCAGTACATGCTGGTACAGGGTGGCTTTAAGTGATGTGTAGACCCCATACTGCTGGCAGCATCAATACACAAGGGGGGC
This sequence comes from Spea hammondii, assembly GCA_029215755.1. Classification (NCBI taxonomy): domain Eukaryota; kingdom Metazoa; phylum Chordata; class Amphibia; order Anura; family Pelobatidae; genus Spea; species Spea hammondii. Next base: position 116,159,106 of record JARDYJ010000002.1, read on the forward strand.
AGCTAGCTAGGTTTCAGCATGTACTGGCTGACTTGGGATGATAGGAGTGTGATTGCTAACAGCAATCACAGTCCCATCATGCCTAGGTTCCAGCACTTACACATCCATGCTATCACACACACTCATTCATTCATATACTCATTCATTCACAGATTAATTCCCTCAATCACGCATACTCATTCAAACACCCTCCCCACCCCCTTACCTTCACTGAAGCTCCTCGATGCAGCTCACAGACTTCAGCAGAGGGCGCGGCCTCCTTCTGCGTTCTCTGGTACTGCACAAAGGAAGCAGGACTGGAGCAGAGTCATGTGATGTCACGTGAACTCTGCTAGGTTCCGCTTCCTCTATGCAGTACAGAAGACCCTCCCACAGGTAAGTATCAGGGCTCGAGGTGCGGCCCGCGTAAGATCGGTTGCCCTGGCTGCCGATCTTACGCGGGCCGCACCCTCTCCCTCCTCCGCATTAAAAAATAAACAAATAAATAAAAAACAGACGGGATTTAAAGTCGCATTGGGACTTTATTCCAAATTCGGCAGGGGGGCAACAGGGGGGGCAAGGATTAACCTTGGGGGGGCAATTGCCCCCCCTTGCCCCCCTGTAGCGACGCCACTGCTAAGAAAGCAACAAGATAGCATGCTAACACAATGCTATTGCTACATTTGAGTGTCACTTGTACGTTCTTCCGTGTAACTGTAGCCTTTCTTATTGGAAAATGACAATGTTTTCATTAGAGCTGTTGATCAATAATCCTATTATCTGAAATCAATTAGTTTAACTAATTAATTTTGTATCCAGAAAGGATTATAGGCCCAAACATTTGGTAATTTTTGTCAATTTAACATAAGTAACACATTAGAATGTACACTGCATTTTATTTGATTACTACTGGAGTAGTACATTCCTTTGGAGATGTCAAAAGATACTTCTCCAGGACAAAGATAAGTTGTTCCTACACCCACTCCTAGAAGTCCTCAAGACTTTAGTAACTTAAAGTGAAACAAATTTCCAGACATGCGATGATAAAATGTTTTAAATTACAGAGATTGATGAGCGAGGGCAAAAATGTTGTTAATGCTGCTGGAGTGGAAAATTGCCCCAGTAGTACACGTGACATTGTTGGCCTGCAGTGTCCCAGCAAAGTTTTTGGGTAAATGGGTGTGAGGACCCCTCCTGTCCAGAAAATTGCAGAAATTGCAGCTCAGTAATAAACTGAAGATCAGATAATAAGGATGAAGTTTATTGTAAAAAGGTAAAACCTCCTAATAGCAAACAGGGGATCATAACATCTTCTGGACAGGTCAAGTATACATAGTTATTTTTCCATAAAGAATATATCTATCCGTATAGCAGTTCTTTGCCTATACCTGAAAATCTATAACCTTTTTAGGCAAGTATAATACAAACAAACACTTAACCAGGTGTGAAAAATAATTTGACAGTGTATGTTGACATTGAAGATGTTAAATAAACCCTTTTTTAATTATTAGATAAATAAATAATGAAGGTACTTCCATCACTAGCTTCTGGTGGAGGTCAATATGTCATTATATTGATAACCATTTAATGGAATCTGATTTTATGTGACCTGTTTGCCCTTTTATGTCCCTTGTTCTTTGTTCATCATAGTGATCTTGTATGATGCGTTCAGTCTGTAGTTTTAGATATATTTAATAAACTAGCAGAATATGCTATATATGAAATGATCTGCAATAGTGAGTGCTTTATCTAGGGTTAGTGCTTGAGTTTTTCATTCACCTTTACTTCTTCACTTGTAAATGAGAGCGGATTTTGGCTTTCTAAAATGCACATTTCCTGTTTTTTGTCCTGTTTTTGATATCATGTCCTCTGTGAGAATTGCTTAGTGATTTGATGACAAACAATTAAAGGAACGTAGCAGGAAAAGGTCAACACTGATGTTTTCTCGGTCCCCTCACCTCCTTTTTTTCTCACCATATTTGTTTCCATACCCATCCTCAAAAGGGGGTAGGGATCATCATACATGCTATACCTGGTGGTATGAGAACTGAACCAAGAACCATTTTTCTACAAACTCTACCCAATATTCCATGAGTTGCACGTGTTCTCACTATTGTCTAAGGTTCTTTAGGTACATTGACATATTTCAAATTTCTAGCTTAGCTACACCAGCTCATACCACCATTACAAAGAAAATGCCCAGTACTAAGTGACAGACGTTATTCTGTTTAACTTTTATTTTATTTTGAGACCATTATCTACTCTACAAACTTATTAAACCAACTATATTTCAGTAAAAACAGTTTGCTTAGCATTGATTCAGTGTTGTTCAGTAGATAAGCTCTGTACTCACTTAATGGGAATGTGCTTTCGGGCATCTTGTTGACCCATCTGAAAGTATTGTACCGTTAATTCTACCCAGCCTATTGTCAGTGACCAGTCAACATATTCTTTTGATATGTGACATTTGTGGTTATTCCTCCTCTAAGGCCAACAATGTTTGCATTATCTCAACTGTCAGGAGCAGCTCTATAGAGAAGAAAATACATGGATTAGGATCTAAAATTTAATGAATGATAAATTAGCAGCATGCATAAGTAATGTTGCGTCTACTGTTTTTAAATGTCAATCAGGGACGAAAGCTTTTTAGTAGAGTTCCTCTTTTCCTTTGGGTTTACCTTCCTGGGACAAGCCTATTCTCTGCCTAAATATAGACTTTTTAAAATAAAAACAGGCTATATATAACCTCGAAAATACAAGTCCACAATATCCAAACATCATTGCTAAATCATATCTCTCAACATGACCAAAAAGGGACTCTTTTGTCTTAGAGGGATGTGGTTAGATGTGTGACTAGGGCTTAGGGCTTTACTGAGACTTTTAATGTCACTTTGTGATCTATTGAAAGCTATTTATGTAGTGGAGTATGGCATTAAGAAGAACAATGTATATTATTAAAATAATGCATAGAGCATGAATATTCTTCTGTCCTAATATATAAAGCAATCAATGAACTCTACTTTCTAAACACGTCATTTGTCAGTACATGCCCATGACCTTCCTGTAATTGTCTCCTTGTTCCTCGGCTATGACTCAGTGACACCATCAAGGCCACCTAATCAAGGATACACTTGTATTCCGTATTGCAAAGTTTTCTTAATTATTTCCTTTAGACTATTGCATTAAATCGTGCTGACCGTGTATATGATGCATGGCTGACAAAGTGGACCCAAAATGCCAACTGTTAATCTTAAAGGTGCTGGAACCATAAGGTCTACTCTCTAGGATCATTGATCATTGCAGTGATTGAAGAAAATAGTTTCTTGTACATTGGCTTCTGAGCTAGATGTGTACACAAGAATGAAATCAAGATGAGAACATATCGGCTCATAATCATGGCCCATCACCTTGCAGTTTGTTGTCACTGGGCCTTGTGTTTCATTGACTAAACCTTTGGGTTACATGGATGGTTTCTGCAACTAATTGAGTTATGCAGAGCATTTATTTTCAGGCAAGCTACACCGTTGTGCTCATTTTTACTAAAGTTTATCTAATGCAGGCTAAATAGCAGTCATAGGGCAAATCTTTATTCTTTATTCAATAGGGTATTTGGTTTGCCAGAAAATGTATATACGGGTACATATATATATATATATATATAATGTATAGGAACATAAAGTGGCAGCTTTGACTTTCCACTATAGCGAGCGTTCACCTTTGGCACTTCAGCTGTTGCTGACTTTATTTCCCATCATGCGTTCCTGGTCAATGGACTGTTAGAGTGTGAGGGGACTGTAATTCACAACACCTGACGTGCCAAAGGTTAGACATCATTGCTCTAACATGTTATCAGGAATGCAAATATACTGCTGCCCTAGACAGTAATTCACATCAGTGTAGTTGGATTGTCCAGCTGAAGGCCTGTGGGCCAGATGTGACTTCCAAATTAATTTGTATGTCTGCACCACCACTGCAAGTACGTATGATCCAGGTCACCAAGCAAGCGGTTTCTTGAGAGTGTTTTGGGGTATTTTGACAAAACAATAGCATTTTATTATTGTGTGGAAAGAGAAGTTGAATCCCCGAGGCTACTGTAGTCTTGTAATAAAGGATGCATTCTCCAAGCGTAACCGGATTTAGAATGAAAAGTAGCTTAAACAAAACGCTCATTGGTTGTATCGGTTGCTATATTAACCCTAGGTTGTTAATATATAAGTGTATAAATCTATATATAAGTTATAAATACACGTAAGTTGTCTATCTGCCTGCCCAGCTTTCTCTACCTTTCTCAAGTTCTTTAAACTTAATATATAATAATAATGATTTATAGAGGATTATCTTCAGTGACTCTTTTCCACATGTTAATTTACATACGTCTACAGTTATTTATCACCTGTATTATTTTCATCTTTTGTATCCTATAGACTGCTGTAGGGCAGAGCGTTCTGTATGGAGGGAATCATTAAAAGTCTGGTTTTCTGCTTGGCTGCATACGAAATGCAGTGTGTTATTGTTTACCGTAGATAGCATTAAGAACACATGACTGATTAAATGTATGTACATATTGTACTAATGAAATGCTACAGGGCTCTTTATATTTTCATTGTTCTGTATGTTTCAGCCATGCAGGAAAAATATGGTTATGAACACAACTCCGTTTGACTGTTAAATTCTCTGCATAGTGACATGAGATTTTTACTGTATTAGTTACATAGGCATCGGTTCCAGTAAATCATTAGGGGCTATATATATGATACTTTTTTTTTTTGTTCATGTTCAGTATCATGTTGCAGCCAGGGTTAGCAATGAAACATTATATAAACCAAATACCTTCTTAATATATCGATAAGATTTCGGGGACCCTGTTAACATAGAAACCACATTGCTGTGATATCTGCATCCATCACGTGCTTAGCTACTGAAACGGAAGCTTATGATGATTGCTTGTTCTTGACGACAGATATGTGTGGTGGCATTGACGGTTTGAGACAGCGTTGACAAAGCTAGACTTCAATTGCGCGTGAGGGGAAGAATGAGAGTACAGGTTATAATGTAGACCAAAACAGGTTTTAAAATAGTGTGACTGTGTAACAGGGCCCCAGTGTTATAAAAATTCTGAGTTCCTTCTTGAGTCTATTCCTACTAACCGTATTGGGCTGTGATCTGACCTAAGGGCACATGGAGTATATCCCTGATAGGCTTCCTTGTAGTATACAACATCTTATCTGAGGGTGGTAGACTTTGGGGTAGTTGGGGTAAAGATCAGGTTCTTCCCCAGTACACAACCAGAACATAGGGTGGCAAGGGAGTGTCTTGCCCCTTGAGAGGTATGACTCCTCTTTGTTGTGTCCTTTATCATTTTTAGGTCCACAAATCTAGATTCCCCAGTCCTTGAGGAAAAAAAAGCATTTTTAACACATGCCACCCAGAAGAAGCTGTGGCAAAAGAAGGTTACTTTATATGCAACTGCTACCGGAAACATACAGGGTTCTATATTGCGTATCTATAGAGAGTTTGGTTAATCTATATGAAAGAGTGTGACATGAAATCAGGATGTTCGTCAAGCACCATCCATATGAAACACAGTTAGGGAATCTGTCCCCTGCTTGATGTGGTTGTTTGGGTGATAACATCTAGATATAGCGACTATTTCTTGTTTATACTTTATTACGTTTTGATATTCAAAGTTGTGCATTATTCCATCATGCGCTCATTACCAATCACGGATACATTTTAGAACCGCAACAGCTTTTAAAATGTACCATCATTTTATTCAACATGAAATAGGTTTCTTCCCTGACTAGCATTAATTTCCCTTTAAATTCCTCGGGAAATGTCTATTTTGTTTCCCTGAAATCGTTGTGGCCTTTGTTCCAAAGGAGCTCTGTGTATAGTGGAGATGGGCCTTCTTCGCATGTACCAAATGCGAACATAAAGTATGTCGGTGTGTTGTAACAAGGATTAAGTGTTTGACAAATAAATATGTCTGTCTTTTGATTGGTGTTATAATTTGCAGCTTGGGGGTTCTCACACGCTGTTGTGTTTTTGCAGCTGCTTTTTCCGGAGTTTGAAAAATAGCTTCAATGCAAGTTGCTCTATATTGCAGAGTGTTTTTAAAAAAAAAACAAAAAAAAACAGGGAAATGGTCTATAAATCTATAGGTCTTTAAATACTAATTTTACAAGAAGAGGCATAAGTTGTGATCTTTTGATGAAGCTCTTTTGACACAGTTATAAAAACTGATACTGCAATCTGTGAAAAAGACCAAATGCTTTGTAGGATTTTTTTTATAGTTCTGCAATAACAAATTTACTGTTTCATCTGCAGAATGAACCCTTGCAAAATCTGCTTTGATTTCACACGCACACACACACATACACCTGCAGGAACACTCATAGTATTTAGTAAATGGGAGTAGAGACAGAAAACTAGACAGAATGAGTAAATGTATAGATCCTATCAGGAACCATTCTATAATGCAAGTTTAACACAAAAAAGGGTACTGTGTGTTGAACCAAGAGTCGGATGCCATAAAAAAGATAAAAAAAACATGCTTAAAGAGGCTCAATGTCTCAATAGATTCTAGAGCTGATTGGCGGTAAGCCTATGATTAAGACTTCTCTCTATTGGCTTTGTTATTATACATCTTTTTTTCAATAATTTTTATACCAGCCGGACTTCTGTGGATTCATCAGTTGGAGTGTGGAGATGCATTAATTTGCTCACACTTTTCTCTTTGTTATGGTGGTTAGCATATCACATGCATATCACGGAAAATAGCTTAGGTCGCCAATTGGGCAAAGGCATATGGGGGGATTCTGCAGAACGGAAATTCTTTTAAAGGGGCTTCTCGGCTATCATATTCATTTAAGTGCATATGATGGCTAGAGTGTCCCTGTAAGCAAAATCTTACATTTATTGTTCAGCAATAAGAGTCATATAACCCTGAAGATCATGCAAGGCCCCTGTATGTAACAAGATTAACAGGTGATCTACCTATTTTTTTTTCAAACTATATTTTAGTGCTTGTTTAAACACAGACAATAGCCTTATCACTGCTTAACTGTCTGTACATATATTTTATTAATATACACTTTATATTGCTGTATTTATTTCTTTTACTACATGTACGATTTTTTTTTTGCAAATTCACTTTTTAAATGTAACCAGATAACATATATACATATATATATATATATAATGTTCCAGGATACATTTCTTTTAGAATTTTCATTATGCGTCTCTATCTAAAAAATAATAAAATATCAACTCAAGTTAATTTAGCCATGTCTGTTAATGCCCATTATGGAGACTTTTTTATGTCCAGAGGAAGCCATAACATACACATCATTTGTTTCAGCTGTACATTTGCTTGCTAAAAATAATCAGAGACTTGGCTTAGAGTCAAAATCAACCAATCAACTTACAAGTACTAAAATTTCAGATGGTATCATCTGAGATTTCCAGTGTGCACAAGTGTGTCCTGAAAATAACCTATGTAATTTAATTAAAACCTGGTGATTCTAGAACAAACTGTAACATTTTTCTATATGATAATATATGTCCGTATTGGACATAAACATTAAACAGAGAGTTTCGGTATTTTCCAAGTTATATTTTTTTTCCCCAACCTGAGCTGGCTCTTGTGCTTTCTTAAAAAAATACCATAACCAAATTTGACGCATAATACTTTCCCTGCTACTTGGAAAACATTACTTTCTATCCCTCTTTCTCAGCTGGCTTGGAACATGCGTTTGAGGTGTGGTAGCCTAGAATGGGTAAAATCCCTCATTTCCCTTCCAATGCGATCATATGGGAGAATATATTCATTTATGTCAGGAAAATTATAAATATATTTTGCTGTAATAATGAAGCTAAGCATCTTTGGTCTCCAATAACGTGGACAATGTAGGCATATCAGAGCTTGATCAAAAATAAACAATTACCTTATGTATCATTCCATTTCATTATTTTTATGTATTCAATCTGTTAACCAGAATACATTATTTTATGTGCATGCCTGCTGGTATTGTGGGGTATTTAGGAGAAGGCAGTTTGACAATACATTGCATTTCTTGCCTCTGGTTAGCTGAGACACTTTAATAGGGTATAAACTGTAGTGGTTTTAAATAGAAATATTACCTTTTTAATATGGTAATGCTATTATATACATTTATTCATTAAAATAAAATATGGATTTTAGAAAAGATCTGACACAACTGCATTAAATCACTAAAATATACATTGACTTATGTCTAGTGGGTCGGTTGGTACACCCTTCTAGTTATCTCGATTGTTCTGTATTGAAATTGGCACATACTTCATAATTGGGATACATTTAATAGATGACATCATAAGTAACTTTCCAATTATCACAAGCCAATATAATAGTTGCCAATAGATGCCAGTTGAGTCAGATTATGTGAAATACTGTTCCGTCTGTGTGCTTACTTTTGTGGTTTTAGGTTCCCAAGAATCAAGTAGACGAAAAGAAAAACATATGGTAGAAAATGACAACCATTTTACTGACTATTTGTTCAATCTTTCAACAGTGCTTGGAACCATGCAAAGAAACCTGGGATTTGAGAAAGAATAACTGCCAAAGTCTCTGTGAGGTATGTCGGATTTATTTTTTTGTTAGAAAATCACTGTCAAGACTAGGCGAGAAATATATGAGAGGACTTCTTGCTCAGAAGCCCAGACAATGTTTTTGCTTCACTGTGTTTCACATCTTTCTCTACATAAAAAACCCCTTTGTTATGAAGCTATTGTCACCTAACCTTGGGTTCAAAGGTTACTTGTATGGGGTATATGAATAAAAGACCAAACAGATGTGCCTGGAAGAGGGTCCTAAGTGTTAGGTTTTTGGACTAGAACAACGGTATCAAGGTTTTCACTGGTACAGCCTGGAAGAATAGTGTTAGTATTGTTTATTCCCATAACATGGACAATGAATGCAGAGCCTAAGACGGTAACATTACAGACCGAACAAAAAAACTCTCAATAAGCTGTGAGTTTTTGTGATATTTAATACACATCACAATCAGCATTGTATTTCTTTTGTAAAATATTCAAGAAGGCTAATATCTTTAATCTACACATAACGGTTTATTACTACATGTTTTGGTGTGAACATTAACAAGTGGGCCAATTAGTAGGAATTTAACTTTTGCTGCTATGGTGATAAGTGATTGCTTACGTCATGTAACCGATGACGCAGTGTCGTAAATAAGTGCAACTATACCTTAAAAAATAAGTGTGGCCTTTTTTTGAAGCCAAAGTTATTTTTCCAGTACCTGCCAAGTTTGGAGTAAGCAGCCCGTAATTTAAAAGTTACAGGCTGCATTCTCAGGGAGACCGGCACTGCCTGCTTGCAGATAACGATCTGCTTACCGATATTAAGTCAGTGCTCCTGCAGTAAGCAACACAGTTTTTTTTGTTTACAGCAGTTGATAAAGGGAATTTTAACAAGGTCCCCTCTCCTGTTCGGAACTAGAGAAGCAATGAGAATTCTGTGTTGGCATCCAGTCTCAGCTGAAGTCATCAACCAATAAAAGCTGTGAGTCAGACAGTTGCTGTTAGCAAGGTGGATCTTACCAGATACACCCTGCTTTTGAAAAGAACTTTGTCACCTATCAGCGACGTCAAAGCTATTTTTAACATTTAGTTGCTCTTTAAGTCTATTTGAGTACAGAAATAGATAAATTACTATTGTTACGCTGAACGCCCGCTATTTTTACTGCTGCTAAAAGACACTTGAGCTATCTAGCAATTTTCATTGAGCCAGGAAAGCAGTTGCAGTGCAGCTGTAGACTAGCAATTTCATTTCGATCTGGCAACGTTTCCCTTTGATTATTGATTGAACCTAAATTTAGAACTTCAAAGAGACGTAATGAAGAGCAGCACACTCAGTGGCTTTAAACACACTGAAAAACAGGGCAAGAAATACAAAGCCATGGGGCAAATTGGGACCCAAGGGAGAATAAACTATTTTTTTCTAATTAAGTAGCTGCATGCTTGCTTTGTGTGTATGCTGAATATCTTCAGTCTACGTTCTTCTTCCCTACTTTTGATATATATATATATATATCAGGAATAGGGAAGAAGACTGAAGATAGTCAGCATATAAAGTATAGTAACTATTTAATAAGGAAATGGAAGAAAATAGAGCATAAAAAACAAGTTGCTATTTTTATTGGCTGCACAGAGCTTATTGTTTCAATTGAATAGGGGTTTTCATCCAAGTTGTTCTATTTAGATAATGGACTACTGATGTTCAGCAATGTGGATAGATAAATGAGATTTATAGCATATTGAACTGGACATAAATCTGGGTTTGTTTTTTTTATTTTTATTATTATCTTAAAAGAACAGGGATTGCATGCAAGGTCTACCCTGGCTTATTTTTGACAGCCCGTCATATCTCACTGTCTGAGAAACATTGCTAACAAGAGAGACAAAGTATCTGAAAATTTGAGTAGATGTTCTTACTTTCTTCATATTTCATTCTTCGCAGAGAACAATCATATCTCAAAAGTATATCGAAACCATTTAACCCATCAACCAAACACCACAATTGTTTTTAATGCTAAAAAAATGATATATTCCACTATTTAGTATAAAATAAGTAAGCAGCACGCATGGCAATGAATGATCTTCCGTCATTTTAAATGTTTTTCAGCCACTCTTTCCCAAGAAGCACCATGAATGTTTAACCAGCTGCGAGTTTCTCAAATCCGTCTTGTCCGTGAAGCAAGGAGATTGCCCGGCTCCAGAAAAAGCCAGTGGATTTGCAGCAGCTTGTGTTGAAAGTTGTGATGCCGATAATGAATGCTCAGGGGTCAAAAAATGTTGCTCCAATGGATGTGGTCACACATGCCAAGTACCTAAAACCCTATACAAAGGTATGGATTCGCTGTAAGGTTCCTGGCTTTTTTTTTTTTTTCCCACCAAGCCATTTGAAAAAACAAATCTGTCGACGGAAATTGTAATGACAGTGTTTGCGTTGCAACCTAATTATCGTTGTTCCAGCCACACAGTAATATGCTTATCATCTATTAAATGTCAGAACAATTATGCAGGAAAAACAGTTTCTTGTCATGGTTATAATTTGAAGGAAATTGTTAGGGTTTTAACACAAACATTTCTAACTTTGCTTCCTGAATATTTAAATAGATTTCTGGATAGGATATATAAACAGAAATAAAGGTAAATGAAAAAATAAAATAGATCTGCTGGAAACAGATATCTGTCTGAAATATAATAATATTAATAACAGTAATAATAGTAAAAATAATAACCAATAATAATAATAAAAAATAATAATTATTATTATTGTTATTATTATTCTATTTATATAATAATAATTATTATTATTACTAGCATTACATTTCTTAGGTAGTACAAACTGATTCTACATTTCTGTATATATTAGATATATATACCAAATCCCAGAATTTTTTTAGATAACATTTGTGAATTGCTTGGTCTGATAAAAACATAAAAACGAAATAAAGAAGCTAATACATTGAAAAACAAGAAACCCCCCTTTATTTTTTCTATATGGATGGAGAGCTGACACCAGCCTTTTTTTTATTAGATATTTAGAAAAAGAAATCTTAGTTCCGAGAGCTCATTGCCCTAATTCTTTCTGTGCAACAAATGTTCAGTGAATAGTTGGACTCATTGTCTGACATTCACAGCAGGATCTGCATTCAATGAAAGGCTTCTTACAAGTAGATGCTTTTTTACCTGGGGGATAAGAGGCTAATTGTGATTTATTTTTTTTACTTGTTACCCTTTGATTGTCTGAAAAAACTATGATACTGAAGGGTAAAATGGTGAAAATAAGCGAGAGATGTATGATTAAAGTGAAATTCTTTTTTTTCCAGTGGCACAAATACCGCTTGGAGATTAAATAGGTCATTATTCTGAATAGATCCATGGAAGCCATTGTGCAAATTTTAGAAAGCAAACGTGCACACCTCGCTCTTTCATTATATGATGAATTAAAGGAAATACTTAGCTTAATAGCACTAATGATATCTCCACATCTGGCAGTGTATATTGGTCTAACAGAGGTATGCTGACACATACTATCACAAATGTATTCATACGAACTAAGGGAAACATTCCAGAGGAAGGACTATTTAAATGGATTTCACGGGTCAGGAAAACACAAATTTGGTGACAATAGCCTTGATGGGAAATAAAAAGATGGTAGGCAATACCGTTGATGGAAAATAAGAAGATGGTCGGTATGATAACCCTTACATTGCAACTTCATATTCTGCTTAGGCACTTTAACTTGGGGGGGGGGGGAATACATGAAATCAAACATTAAAACATGTTCCTTAATTTCATAATCTTTCAAAGTTTGGATAATTTTTTTTATTCACTTATTGTTTGTGATTATCTTTTTTGTTAAGATAACATCACTTAACGTGATGAATGTGCAACACTTAGGATAATGCAAAAGTTGTTCTAATTCACATCCTCCTGAGTTTCTCAACTCCTCATACAACTGAACACATGCTAAATATTCTGGGAAGAAGGTGCTCAATTTAAAAAAAAACAACATCTAAAGGTTTGCAATGGATTTCATGAAAAACACACATTCCTTCAACAAAAATGTTTTTAGTCTATTAGTTGTCTTAAATTTCAAGATACGGTAAGCAAGTTCTCCCTTCATAATAGGTGTCCAGACTCGGATTAATGCAACAAATATTTGGGCACCGCACACCATGCCGGTGCCAGAGGATGGGCAGTCCTGATGCTGGATATCCAGACACATGCTTACTATGTATCATGCGACTTTATGCACTTATTAGTTTGATGCTGTCACGTGTTACAGTTAATCATAAGGTATAGGTAAATACCTGTGCTGGAAGCGCATTATTGGGCATTTGGCATCCCTATAGAAATCCCGCTTAGCTAGTTGTTGCCGTCTACTATCTTGGATTTTTTTTTAATCATTTACTTCAACACTTCTATAGCCCTTACCTTCAAATTAGGTGAATGTCCCTACTTTGGTTTCTTTAGTAGACTTCTACCAACCTGCTGTCAGACTACCTAAAGTTGTGCATTAAAGCACCTTCTTTTAGGAGCCGATATAAATGTAGAAACATAGAAACAAAAATAGGAACCATTCGGCCCATCTAGTCTGCCTATTTTTCCTGAGGTTAGGTCTCGGATCTTACTTAGTCCTTGGGCTTGTCTCTGATTCACTATAGCTTGAAGCTTATCCCATGCAATGTATTGTATAACGTAGTCTTGCATTACCATAACCGCCTGTTACATTCAGCCCTAATGAGTAGCTTAAAGACTAACTTCATTTAGTAGCCTTGCTAGGTTCCTGAAACATCTTAAACTACATGTAAAAATGCCAAATTTAACTATAATAACACATATAACAGACACAGTTACAATAACATTTTTTTATTTATTTGTTTTATTTCATATCCAAATATACTTTATGTATATAAAATGCATTGAAAATGTTAATCCAGACACCTGAGTTTCCAACATAAAAACCAAAGTATGTTTGAATGATTCCATCTGATTATCCGTGATACAGGAACAAATTCGCTCAAGCATGATAAAAGTAATTAATCATTTGCACAATAAAAACATACTAACAGATCATTGGGTCTGTGCATCTGGTTTCGGATTTAACGGTTTGCTGTTTTGCAGGAGTAAACTGAAATGCACTTGTACTTGCTCACCTCCCTGGTGCATCTGAAGTCCATCTGCTGACAATTACATACAACAGTTTGAGGTTGAGTTACTTAGTTCCAATCAAGTGTGTCCAATGGGCCTTAATTCCAAGCAGATTGGAACATTTCTTAACATGCAAATTGCTGAATTATTGTACATCATAATTAAGGACGGATTTTAGAAAGCACAAATGCAAACTGACGTAGTTCATAACGCTCCCTACATAAAGTTAGAACTGATGAGTTTTGGACTGCGCTCTACATGTCGTTCACAGTTAAAGGGACAGTCCACTCCCCAAACATTCTAACTAACAATGAATACAGTTGCTGGAAAATATGCTCCCTTTGTGCTCTGAGATTTCTGCCGATTTGCCTGAAAGCATCCAGTAACAGTTAGGAAATTGGTTCTGTTGATATCATTGTGATCGCTTTCTGTGCCTTCAAATAGAGGTCTCACTGGGGGAGCCAGAGCTGAAGGCTGTGCGTTGCCAGCAGGATATGTGTTTGTTCAAATACAACTCCTGCAAGGCAAGTAGCTTGGTTGGGGGGGGGCAGGCTTCATTCAAAATGACGATAAACCTTTTGTGAATTTGGACAAAAAGAAAAAAAATATTAGAAGATGTCGCTCTGCTATCTTATATGATGGCTCGGAGGTCCCTTGAAGATGTTTTCCCTAGGACCAAGTATATAGTCTGTGAAAATTGATTTTCAAGAAAATTGTTAGAACTGAAAAATACAAATTGGTCATTGGTGTATATTCACAATTGACTTGCTTTGTAAGAATATGAAGCTTAATTGAATTTGAAAAAAGGGATATCACTATTATATATTATATATATAAGACTAACTTACTTAATTTAGATTAAGTAAGTTAGCCTTAAAACAACAAACCTTAAAAAGTATCATTAAATCGAGCAGTAGTCATTTGTTGACAGCAACAAATGACATAGGGAACGGATTTGCTACATATTTAGTAAATCATAATTGCGTGGGGCCATGATCATATGGATAATTTGACCGTCCAGAAAACAAGTCTTTCATGATGTCTTTTAAACACGTACTTTTATTTCTAATGAGTCCTAATTATGAGTCCTAACTATTGAGCAAATGGGTTACAGGCTTTCGTGGCTTCTTTGTTTCTGTTTTGACATCTGCCCTATGTTACAAATGAGGTTATAATTGATATGATGTTCCATGTTTTCTAGGTGTTCCTTTGAAGCCCAGGAAAGAACTGATCTTCAATGAGCTCCAGCCTGGAACGCTAGAGATAAAATGGTCTTCCAAATTTAATATTTCAGTGGAGCCAGTGATATATGTTGTGCAGAGGAGATGGAACTATGGGATTCACCCAAGTGAGGATGATGCAACTAGCTGGCAAACAATGGCACAGGTTAGTATTTGCCTTTAAATCTGAAGATTGCATTTGAATGCAAGAGACATATAACATATACACGCCCGACATTTTAACTAAATCAGGACACCCCTGTTGAAAGAGGCGATGGCAGGCAGGAGTGGGTTGGGAAGAAGACATGGTGTCTCAAGGAGTTGCAACGAAGGTCTGTGCTGATCAGAGCATCTCCCCAACTGGCCCCCATGCCCACAAAAGCAGGACAACAGGGCAGCTACCTGGGATATGGGGACGGTGCTGAAACCAGGACTGTCCCAAGAAAGCTTGGACTGTTGTGAAGTATGTTATTGGCTGGGGCATGCAATGTCGGCATGACACGGAAATGTCCTTGTGCTGAACGTTAACCCCAGGCCACTAACCTATGTATGTATGTAACTACACACACTTTTTATACGTAGGTTCGTGGGTTGAACTGAGCCCCTAAATGTATGTGTTGTTATTAAACAGGTAGCTGCTGTATTTGCTGAGGGTTTTGCAGACAGACATTGTTTTATCTATGTATTTGAAAATAGAAACGGTCTCTAATGCATAGCACTGTTCTTTAATCCCTGTTTCTTCATGCTGAAAATACATTAAGACATAAGTAACCTTTCTGGTGCTATAAAGTGCTAATCTATTTACTAAAAAGGAATCCATTGTCAAATATTGTGCTCAGCTAGTGTAACCAAAATGTTTATTTGCCAGGTAAAATAATCATTACCGGGAAATGCATTAGCTGTTTGAATGAAACATATATGATTTTTGGGTTAACCTGACGTGATGACTTACTAAACGTGGCAAAGATTAATCTTCCATTTAGTGCATCAGGCTCAGTAAGAGTTTGACTTTGTTTATGGTGCAAAATTATTTCCACCTTTGGTTCTGAAATATGTATAGAGTAGATTTTAAATGTTACTTAAATGTCAAGCGTACATATTTATTTGATCAAACTGTACCAAATTTATCACAATTTTCAGCACCTTTTACTACTTAGCTCAAGAAAGTAATCTGTCAATAAATCACATAATGGATGAGAACTGTTATAGAAAAACTGTCACTTTTTGGAGGTACCACCATGAACAGCTGGTTAATTTTTTCAAATGTAAAAAAAAATTGCCTTAAGTCTTATACTTCGATAAACCGAGCAGACGGTCCTTTTTTATATAATATTTAATTAAACGATATGTTTAAGTTTCTTGTTGCTGAATACAATAAGATTGATAAAATTACATGTTTATGTCTAATTCAAAACATTAAACCTAATGAATATGGTTTGCTAAATATTTTCTTAATCCCTAAGATAACACTTTATTATTATTATTATTATTATTATTACAATAACTTAAAGTCTTAATGGTAAGTAGCTCTCATTAAATTTATTATTGGAGACCATGTTTATAGGGACTGTACCCCTTTCCGTATTTGCATTGATGACGGTGCTGTATTCTCATATTGTGGAGAGCTCTTTACGCGGCTGATAAAGACTCTGAACCATAAAGTGCCACCAGCATTAAGGGGTCTTCCTATAAATACGGCTTCCCACCACAAACAACAGATGCTTCATGATCTTCAGTCGATTCCATCAGCAGATTCTTTCAACACACAACGTAACGTAGATAGGTATTTTTTAGTAGCCATTTTCTTGGAAATCATCCCCATATCTGTAATTTTATTTATAAATTAATACATTATACACATTTCTTGCAATTTTCAGTGATCCTTTCTTTCAAAAAGTAGAATAGTGCTAGTTTGTGTTATAATTTAAGTCTAAAACATATTGCCAGGATAGATGCAGTATGATTATAACCTAAAAGACCATTTTTTTTTTTAAAAAAATGACAATTTTAAGTTGATATATATGTAGCCTTTGAAGTACAAATCTTATGGGAACCCACTTTTAATGTTATTTCCTTGCGATTTAATTGGTTGTTTCCCCGTTATAAGGTGAAACTGGTTTTACAGCCTGAAATAAAGCTAATTTTGATGCATGAAGCCGACTATAGGAAAAGAATTTTAAATGGGATTTATTGTACTAACTCATGGCACATCTGGCTGAGGGGTACAACAACATTTCTATTTCCATATATCTTTGTACATTTAGAAGACTACACAGTTTCTACATAGCCAATATTTCATTATAATGCCAAAACAAACTGCAAGAAAGGGGAGTTATATTTTGAGGTTAAGGCACTAGTCTATGAAGTGGGAAATCTTGGCCCGTGACCAATATTAGTTCTGTGTGGCCCTTAAAAATCTTCCAACTCGCTGTATTACACACAAAAAAAAAATAATTAGATTTTTGATTTTGCAGGCATTAAAGTTATAGGGATTTTATTGCGATTGCTGACAAGTACAAAATACTTAAATTCATAAAAAACATATATCGAAATATGCAAAAATTAAAATGTCAAACGTATTGTTACGGATGGTTATCTACTACCGGGTCCTGTTTTCGGTGTGTTAGAAGTTATACCGTAATTACAGGCAGTTATTCAGGTTGAATCAAATTTGACCCCTTAATGACAAAGCCCGTTCATGTACGGGCTCAAAATGTATTGTTTTCAATGGGTTTAGGGACCGCCCATTGTCCGTAAGGGGTTAATTTAAGTTTTGTGTATACCAATGTTTATTATGAATCATTAGAAAATGAAATAGAAGCGTATACTGTTAAAAAAACGACTCCCAGAATTACTCCACTAGTACGACAAATTGCAAATCTACACATAATACATGGCTGTGTATAACCTAGTTCTACGTCATTATGTTATACATTTTCGGGTATGAAATGACTAGCAGTTAATAGCAATGGAAAATGTACTTTTACTTAATAATCCTGCACGTTTACAAAAATATAAAATAAATGTGTGGGTTGCTCATTTTAGAATAGTTTGGGGTTTTTTCCCCCAAAGTTTTCATAGCCTCTTAATATGTAGCACATCAACTTTTTTATATACTTTACATAGTTAAATTATGCTTTTGTGGATTCATTTATTTTTGAGCATTTTTATTTGAATTTTGATTTGTCTCAAAAATATCTGCTATGTAGAGGTTTCAACATTTTCACCACAGCATTTACATGATTATTATGTTATAACACAACGATAATAACATGATTATACATCGCTTTCCCATATGCATGGAAAGTAACAAAATATGATGTGAAAGATACATTCCTCTAAAACATGTTATAATATTGCTTACAATCACTTTGTTAGGGAATCTCTATCTCCTATACCACGGTTCTTCCTCCCATAGGGTGGAATCTGATTGGCTGTGGAACCCTTATTAATGGTGGGATGAACAGAAGATAGAGGACTTAGACAGAAAACAAATTAACCCCTTAAGGACAATGACAAAGCCCGTACATGTACGGGCTTTGTCATTAAGAGGTTAATATACATACCGTATTGGCTCGAATATAGGCCGCACTTTCCCCCCCCCACTTGAAGTCTTTAAAGTGGGGGTGCGGCCTATATTCGAGGTCTAGCTAACAATCTTCCTTGCCGGCACTTCCCACGGCGTACCTATATTCGAGGTACGCTAACAATCTTCCTTGCCGGCACTTCCCACGGCGTACCTATATTCGAGGTACGCTAACAATCTTCCTTGCCGGCACTTCCCACGGCGGAAGTGCCAGCACCTGAAGTTGAGTACGCGTACTGCGTAGCTGTCCCCCCCCCGGCCCTGCAAGACCCCGGGAAGTCTGCACCGGTAAGTCTAGGGGGGGTAGAGTAGCAGCATATCCCGGCGGGGCACATCTCGGGGGCAGAGTGCATATCTCAGGGGGGGATAGAGTGGCAACATATCTCGGGGGGGCAGAGTGGCAGCATATCTGGGGAGGGCAGAGAAGCAGCATATCTCGCGGGGGCAGAGTGGCAGCATATGTAAGTGGTTTTTTTTTACTAAGACATTTTTTTCTTTAAAAAAGCACCTAACTTTTAGGGTGCGGCCTATATTCGGGTGCGGCCTATATCCGAGCCAATACGGTATTTGTCAACGGTCTTCTTTACACGAATTGCCACTATGTTTAATAAATTTATTTTTCTTCAGTTTAGTTATGCTACAGGTAGTAAAGGTCACACACGCTCTTTAACCCCTTGATGACAATTGCCGGTCCGGGCACGTCACCGAAAATCGTGACGATTATGACAATTGACGTGCCAGGACCGGCACGTCTTTAAACGGGTGAAAAAATCGATCCGTGATCGATTTTTTCACTCAAACGGTGTTGCTCTAATGCCTCGACATCGAGGCATTGAGCAACACCAAAAAAAACATTCCCGTCCCCCCCCGATCGCTCCTAGGAGCAAATAAAAAAACATGTTTGAAAGACTGCACGTCTTTCAAACATGGCGGCGCCCGCCGCCGAAAAACGGGTTTAGGAAGCGATCGCGAGTCGCTTCCTTTGCTTAGCTGGTGTTGCTAAGATGCCTCAGTATCGAGGCATCTTTGCAACACCTGTTTAGCAAAGGAAGCGACTCGCGATCGCTTCCTAAATGCTCAACTTACCTTCCCGGTGCCGGCGTCTTCGAAACACATGCGGTGTTTCAAGATGGCGGCGCCCATCAAGCCGGGGGCGGAGCCTGCTGTCATCATCGGGGGGGGGGTGTTGCTGGATGTCATGGACATCCAGTGAATAACACCCCTAGTGGTCAGATCACTCATAAGAGTGATCATGATCTGATAAATCAAAGGCAATGTTTTCTAAACATTGCCTTTGATCAGTATTGGATCTGCCTCCCTCCTTCACTTGCTTCTAGTGAGGGAGAGAGACAGATCAGTGTGTTTTTAGGTATTCTCAATAATATATATTATTATTGATCCAAAGGCTCTTATAAGAGCCACCCATTTAATATTAACCCCTTCATTGCCATTGATCACTGCATAAACAGTGATCTTGCATAGTGGCAATTGTTTTTGGGGTTCTTTTTTTTTACATTTTTTTTTACTTTTTATTTTTTTTTGTACTTTTTTTTAGGGTTTTTTTAATTTTTTTTATTAGAGCCATTAACCCTTTCCTTCCCTACTATTTTTGCTGCAATTGTTGCCATGCAGCGGTATACGGCTGAGGAGGCATGTTCCAAATTTGGCCCTTTTGCCCCCAAACAATCTGACAAACCCATGCATGTGGGGTATCAATGTACTCAGGAGATGTTGCTGAACACATATCGGGGTGTTGTGTGACAGTGACATATACCAGGAGCTGTAATTTTACACCTGAAGTACAAAGTATGTTTAAAAAACAGCAAAAACAATTACTATCACAAACTTTGACAAGGGTTGGTGGTAGGATTAGTGCATGGAAAGGGTTAAACTATCAGCATCTAAAATACCCTGGGGTGTCTAGTTTTCAAAAATATATGGTTTGGTGGGGTAAATTTAATTTGCTGGCTTCAAAGATGCCCCAAATACCACATGGAGACAGAATTACCAGATTCAGAGAAAAATGGTTTTGAAATAGCAAAACGCTACTTGTACTTATTGCCCCATAACGTGTAGAAGAAAGCAAAAAAACATAAAAACATTGGGTATTTCTAAACTCGGGACAAATAGTAGAATCTATTTAGCAGGTTTTTTCAGTAGTTTTTTATGATGAATAAAAGATTTTTCAAATAAAAGTGAGAAATTTTTATTTTTTTTTCAATTTTTCGTCATATTTTATTATTTTTATTATAGAAAATGACATCATATATAAAAAATTATGGTGTCTGAAGAAAGCCCTTCTTGTCCTGAAAAAAACTATATATAACTTGTGTGGGTTTAGTAAATGGGTTAAGAGAAAATTACAGCTAAACACAAACACCGCAGAAACGATAAAACAGCCATTGTCACGAAGGGTAC
The DNA here is from genome assembly GCA_029215755.1 of Spea hammondii. Taxonomy (NCBI): domain Eukaryota; kingdom Metazoa; phylum Chordata; class Amphibia; order Anura; family Pelobatidae; genus Spea; species Spea hammondii. The sequence continues at coordinate 116,180,028 of JARDYJ010000002.1, forward strand.
AAAAAATAGAATCAGCCTTTGTCACGAAGGGGTTAATGGCTATGGTAATTATTTGTTATATGTATTCTGGAATAGCATTTCCTTACACTTGAAGCATGTTAAAGCCCATATGCTGTATATACTTTTAACCCCTTAATGACAAAGCCTGTACATGTATGGGCTCAAAATGCATTGTTTTCAGTGGGTTTGGGGACCGCCCATTGTCCTTAAGGGGTTAATAAAGTGATACCACATACTGTAATGTATGCCTCCTCTTACAGTTAATGAATCCCACGCATTTGTATTAAGCATATGATGATTCTCTATGTAGTAGGAGGGTCACACCTGGAAAGTTGTTGACTTGGAGTGTTAGTGTGTAGTGTAATGACGTGTGAAGATTTCCTTCTTTCCTGCTTTAATATCCTTTGCCATTACTTGTGAGGCCCAACAGATACATTAAACTAATAGGGTAACTGAATAGGCTTTTATAGTTAATCCATTGACTCTTAGTCAGTCCCATCCCTGACGCCAAACAAAACACATTGCGAGCAGTGATGTTTGGAAGGCAACGCTGAAATAATAAATGGAGGCCATTCTAATAATACTGCTCCATTTTATTCAGTGTAAGCTACTAACAGGGTATTCATGGAAACAAGTATTCAAATGTAAAGCGTAGAAATATATTTTGGCCATTCACTGTGTTTTTTGGGGTGCAGAGCTGCAATTATAAATATAATTTATTATTGTAAAAATGCAGTAGATTTACCAAAGAGGTGCACAAGTACATATAATATAAGGCAAAAGGTGGTCAAATTTTATTCAGATTCTATTTTTCTGTTCACCCACTTTTCATTTAGTTACGTAATAAAAAAAATAAATTAAACAGATAAGATGGCGGTTGACCTATCTAGTGTAGCTGTTTTCCCTGCTGTAAAGACTCAAACCTATCATATCTATACATAGATATATACATCTAGGTACAGGTATGTAGATATAGATATGTAGATGTCATTTAAATATGCATACTACACATGCGTACAATTTTCAAGTCATTGACTGCAGTGTGTAGTGTGACAAAAATTGTAAGCAGCAATTGTTATTTAAGCTATTTCTTGTCACTGGCTTGAAATTGATCAGCGCCTTTATTAATGTTTTTTTTTTCTTCCAGATGACAGAGGAAAGAGTACAATTCTCTGATGTCAGGCCGAGCAGATGGTACCAGTTCAGAGTCGCTGCTGTTAATGTGCATGGAACCAGAGGATTTACGGCACCTAGTAAACACTTTCGGTCATCAAAAGGTTCGTAACATACAATAAGAACCTGCTCTTCTTCTACGTGATACATCTAATGTCTGTTCATTTTATTCGTGATTTAAAGTCATGCTCAAAGTGTCCAATAAACAAAATGGTCATCGATATTCATTGTAATGGATGTGCCCATAACAAAAATGGCTGCTGCACCTGCATGAACCGTCGTGTACAGACGCGCATCTTAGGGCGCGCATCTTAGGTCTTACCGTATATCGAAATAGTGAGTGGACACTTAACAAGGTTGTTGTGGCCTGTAACTTGCAGGAAGGTAGCCTCCTGTTTTGATATGACCTTTGCCAATCTTTGAGATTCTAGTGGTCAATTAATCATAGTAGTAACATTTTAGAATTCAATTATTTGGGGGATTGTCATGGAAACATGGATGCTTCATGCAGAATATAGTTCCATGGAAAAGAGATGAAATTATATTTCCACCAAGTTTTCTTTGAGCACCAGAGTTTAAGCGTTTCCCTGGCCTGAAACAGAAAAGAAGAAAAGCCACCTTGAGCGATTCTTGGGCTAGATCAGTCAAGACCTGTAAAATGATTGTAAAAGTTGTGTTACCGTAGTTACCTGATCTCAGATCCTTTCCCTCACATTAGATAAGACACTAGACAGACTGTGCATTGCTCTATTACTTTTGTAATGTCATTGGCTCCCCCCAAAGAAGTAAGGCTACTTCAATCTTCAGTCTCCTGGCTGTTGTACTAAGAAGTAACAGTTAACCTTTTAATAACCGGTATTTCCAGTTCTAAGTGCTTGGGTCTAAATGTTATAAGTTGTAGATCGGGAGTGGCCTTTTCAAAATACATTTTTTTTTTCTGTAACTTAACAACATCTAACAGAAATGTTTACGTCTTGTTACGTGTACAGACGTCAGTGATGTAATCCTAACTATTCCTTTTTTTTGTATTGTTACTCAATACAGTGTTTTCAGAGAACCTACTTCTACCCTCTTGTTCAAATACATAGCAACGCGAATGAATAGTAAACCCAGGTGTAGCCAGAGCTATTACACTCAAAGATTAACTTCCATTACAAAAGAATTTATTTTTAGAATTGTAGCAAGAGGAATTAACTCAATTATGTCACTCTTAATTAGAATGTCATTCTTGATTATACAGTGTTCATCTAAAAGTCAAATACTGTCTCCAAAACATGAATAACAAAGCCCTATTAATCTAGTGGAGTAAAGAGTCTTTTTATGAGATCTTTTTTTAAGGATCTAAAAATAAATTCTTGTTTGCTTACTCTAAAAATGTCTGTTTCCAAGCTTAATTTATCTATTCATTCTGGGATATTTTTGCAACATTTGTTGAAGGTGTTTGCCATGTGCGAAGGCTTAAACATATACAAAGATGTAACAAAGAAAACCAGTGTTTTTCCATAGAAACAAAATCGGCAACATATTAGCTGAAAAAACAACACAAACTAATAATTCATAACACGGTATCAATCACGGTCCCAGGAAGCATTCAGACTAAGTCAGTTCAAATAAAAGCCAGGTCAAGTGGTAGCATAAATCACCTGTCCCCTTCCCATTATCTGGCCTCCAAGGAACCTAGTTAACAATTAAGTGCCAGCACAAAGCACTGATCAATTACCAAGGATGTGTATCCACAAACCAAAGAGACGTATTGCTTGCCCTTGATCATGTTGAATGTACAGCGGAGCAGATGAAAACATAAAATCTGTTTGTTATGACATTCTGGTACACATGGCTTGTTGGCTTTGTATCTAACTATATCTATAGGTTGCCACCTTGTGCGACAAAACACATTTAGTTGTTTATCTTAAAGAGGAAGAGTCGTTATTTGCATATAAATCTTCTGAATAAGAACCATGTGTTTAGTAACCAAACGGCAAGCAGTGATCCATATATTGTTAACTTGTTGCATAGTCCTCGGGGTGGGTTTGTTGGGCAGCTATGTATCATCAGCGTTGGTGTAGGGTTCACCAGTATGGTTAAAGCATGTCATACCCGACGTTTGCTGGTTTGGCTGCTGGATGGGCTGTTGTTTACCTGTAGTCCTTTGTTGCCAGATAGCATGGGTGTGATTGTGTGCTGAGCGTTTTGGGGCATTACTGTGAACATTGTGGAGCTCACTCATATATTTGTCTTTTTTTACATTTCTTTGGCAACGGCCTTAAGATCATAGGTGAAATCTTTAGGCGACAATAGAAAATTGGCTGAAAAGAGTTGTGCCATAAATATTTGTGCTTAACATAAATGATTCATTGCTTCGATTTCCTCCCAGTTCACCTGGCAAAGGGTAAATTCAGTGATTTCTTTGTATGTACATCAAATGTATTATTCTTTAAGTAGTTACATACGTAGAGCGTAGCTAATTATACCGAGTGCACTTGTTGTGTAACAGAACACTCTTCTGTAGCCAAATAATTGCATTTTTGTCATTTATTTAATTGCTGTCTGGACTTTGCTAATGTCTTTTACTTCCGGCATTGTTAGAACTATCCACTCACAATAGAAAATCCAACATGTTATTATAAACGTACCCTCGGGCAGCCAAAATTAATGTACTTTTAGAAGCACAAAACCATGGAATTTGATGGACAAGAACCATTCGGCCCATCTAGTCTGCCCATTATGTGTGAAGACACAAGCCTTAATTGGGCCGTGGCCTCGTTTTAGATTGAGGATAGGTATATGCTGATCACCTATATGTTATATATATATATATATATATATATATATATATATATATATATATATATATATTCCCTTACTGTATTAACCTCTACCACCAATGCTGGCATAATGTTCCACTTATCTACCGGCTCTCTCTCCAGATGTGATGCAGTAGAATAGGTTGGTGCCTGCAGATAGGCATAATGTCGTATTTTTTATGTTTTTTGAACCCGTTTTAATGCTACCTTATATAAAAAAGAGTCGCTCTGCAATGTTCCATGATGTCTCCCTCTAATGAATGCACTGTGTTGATTCTGTGTCTTATGAAAGAAAAAAAGAACAAACATTGCATCTTTTTTTCAGACAAGTCCCATGCGGAAAGTGATTTCATGGTTATATTACCAAGTGTTAGGAAAATCAAAACAGACACCCACTCCCTTCCATAAAACTCCTTCTCTCTGCCTCTTGGGACTAATGATTTTATAATGTTGAGCAGCTGGCTTTTGCGTGTCATTCCTTGGTCATTTTTAGAATCCTTCGGATATGCCTTTAATGTTTTAAAGTGGAGGAAACCTTGTCTGCTCTACAGCTTTAAGACTTCGAGGCGGAAGGTCAAAATTATAAAATATAAAAATATATAGCCCAAGGTATTAAATATATAACCTCCAAGGTATTAGGACATATTTTATATTTTAAAGAATTAACCTTTTGTTTGACATTGTATTGTATGCTGCTATGGAAAATGATGGAACTAATAGAAAAAAAATATAATAATATACACTAATATAAATACATACTAGGCATTTTAAATTATATGGTATAATATTTGTAAGCTTGTATGGTTCTCAGTGTTTTAAAAAGTAAAGTGCAATTCTACAATTCTTGGTTTAAGCCCCCCTATGTGGCAGAATGCTTCGAAATCCGATGGCACTAATAGTGATAGAAATGAGAAAATTACATATTTTCTGTAGTCTGTTATTTAAACATGTGTTATGCTGGTTCTTTAAATATTTAATATGCATTGTAATTGGGATCTTATTTTAGAATGTTAGAACAATGCATACTGAGCAAGAGAAGAATGTGTCCAGAAGTAGAATTTGCATTAATGTACTCACAAACAACACGTATATTCGTAGCTAGCCTGTAGGGTGTGGAATGGCACACGATGCAGTGCCTGATGGGGAGTCAGCTCACTATTAGGTGCTGGCAGCCTAAGCAGAATTCAGTAGAACATGTGCATTATTGAGTTTTGATTAAAGGGCTAGTCATGCAATGTTTTTCCCGCAGTCTGTGTATTTGCAGTCAGGAGAATGGGTGTTTCCGGTTGCTTACTATCTGCACCTTTTCGTCCATGCCTGGGGCATGTTATGCCAACCCAGGGCAGCCTTCTATATAGCTGTGTCCTTTCATGCCATCAACTAGGATGTCAAGAGCAGTAAAGCAAACCTCCCAACACTTCGGATTTTTCACATCTTCCCAGATAGCTGCCCCATCATCCTGCTTTTGTAGGCAGTGGGGATCAAGGGCCAGTTGGGGAGTTCCTCTGATCTAGCTTGAGTGGCCCAGGGAGCTGTGAAAGCAATAGAGAGCCTCACAAAGTGGCCATGTGAGCTCTGCATGGAGGCCTGTGTTGCAAAAAGCAAAGACCTCCATGCGGTTCTCTCATGGCCACTTTGTGGCACTTTACTGCTGAGTGCTGGAAGGTGGCTCTACTCATAAGACAAACAGATGATCACATTGCTGAGCCAGCTTAGAGACTGTCCAAGTCCCTTCCGATTTGGACATCTGAAATGTTGGGGGTATGGCAACTGGGAGAAGCCAAGTAGGGCACAGTAATGTGTGGGGGGTAACGGTATTCTTTCATTCATGCCAATAAGTTAAAAACCCCAATTTTCCTAACAATAGCTGAAAAACATTTGGTGTTCCCTGTAGACAGTATATGTAGAATATACAGACTCCCATTTCACTAGTAACCACACTAGTAAATAAATATTCCATGTATTGTGTCAGTGGAATCAGATTTTAGTGACAGTAGGATAGTCTGTGCTAATGTAAGATAATGAATATGTTGCATAGATATTATGCCTATAACAGGTTACATTTTTACCTGCGTAAATTGTTGGCTATAAAAATAAGGGGTAATAACGATACTCTCAGTAAATGTATGTATATGTTAGAGGGAAGAAGGACAGTCTTTTAGGGCAAGTACGACCGGGCCCAAAGTGTGAGGGGGGGGCTGTGTTGGGGTCTCGGGAAAGCTTGCCCCGACCCTTATTATGTTTAAAGTCTTTAGACGTTAGTGTTTTAACTGACATGATGAGACGTATTAATCTAGATGAATCACAGTAATTTGTTGTCCTGAAATAGAATGTTCAGGTGAACAAATTAAATTCACATGTTCGACAGAAATAATAGTTACTTTTCTTGCCTTTTCATTGTTACAATGAATCTTTTTTTTGTATCACATCTGTTCTACAAAGAATTTCCACGGCTCTTCGTTTCATTGTGATAATGGAAGATTACCTTCGAAAAAGAAAAGATTCTCCACTTATTATGTTGATTATTTGACTAAAGCGCTGAGCGTGGAAATGTATTAAATAGCTAATTTAGCACTGCAAAAACATCCAGGTGCATGTCGAAGTGAAAGAATGCCTGACCTCATTTTTTTAAAGGCTTTCAAGTTTTGCTCTTTTTGTTCTCAAGCTTTAAGTGACGCTCCACTTGAACTGCTATTTTTGTACTCCTATATCGCGCATGTGAAATACATTTCTGTGACTTTATTGTGACATGCGCCAAATTGAGCAGTTAGTCATGAATTGTTGTGATAGTCCTCAAGAAACTACGAAAGCCTCCTAACTTATCTATGATTAAGGCTTACCTCCTATCTGAGATGTAATGTTAAGCACAAAATATTCCCTGGTTACACACAGTGCTCTCAAGGGAAAATGTCTACTACATATTATAGAAGTATATGTGTCTTTCTAGCTATACATACTCCCCAAGCTCTGCTCATAACATTTTTTTATAACTTCTATTATTGGAGCCACACGCAATGGCACAATTATTGATCCTTCTAATCTATGAATAACACTACCTGTTATGAGACCTAAAACCTCAGTGGTTGGCCAAATCTTACGTTATTGAAAGCTTTATGCCTAATCCATACATTCTTACATTCCTGCATCTGAAATGTCACCAACTCCACCACTACGCCTATCTGTCCATTTGGCCATCCTTCTTGATATCTCTCTACAACAGTTGAGATTCAACCATCATAAAAATATTGCTGTGTTTTGTACCAGCAAGGGTATAGGAGAGGCAAGTTATCCAGTACAATGCTTCCAAAAGTTGTCATAACTTCATGACTGTAACATGTTTAAAAAGTTATATATGATCTTTTTTATAGATCCTTCAGCGCCCCCAGCACCAACCAACCTCAAGCTGGCCAACACTACAGTAATCGGTGACGGTAGTGTGACAGCACGAATTACATGGGATCTCCCGGAGGAGCCTGATATTCCTGTACATCATTATAAAGTGTTTTGGAGTTGGACAGCCAACAGCAAATCAGTCGTTCCAGCTAAGAAAAAGAGGAGAAAGACAACCGAAGGGGTAAAATACATGTTTCCTTATATGCTTTTTTCACAATTGTCTTAGTTTTGTACCAGTGTCTTACTATGTTTTTTTTATCAAATTTCAGTCTCAGAACTATGTGGTTTTGGAAGGGCTTCAACCAAACAGCAACTATATGGTAGAGATACAAGCAATAACATACTGGGGACAAGTGCGCCTGAAAAGTGCCAAGGTTTCTCTTTCCTTTTCTTCTGGGTCATCAAGCAGTAAGTGATTTTACTATAATATAATGCTGATTAGATGTCAAGAATTTGCTGATGACACATCCGACACTATACATAGTGTGTGTGAGCTACAATAGCTTTGGTTTAAAATTAACTTTATCTATTTGATAGGACATTGGGTTGGAGCTGTGATAGAAGATGTTTAAGCTAAAGTCCGAGTGTTCTTTACATTTAGCAGAATGATGTCGTACGTGGAGGTTTCTATGGTTTTAAAGTTAATCACAAAGAAGGAATAGTTCCTGCTTCTTGTATGTAGTCAGGCTGGTAGTATAGACACCATGCTGGCAATTTACCTGGAATCAGTTAAAGGCTCCATGATAGCCTTATGGGAAAAATAACATAGCCAATATCTTTTATTTGTCACGGTGGCAACCTGAGCTGCAGGAAAAATAATGATTTTAGTGCTTAGAAACAAGGTGGTTCTTAATACATTGAACAGTCTCTACAGAACGTTTTGGTACCGTAAAGATGCCAATATGATCTGCCTGCACCTGCAAGACATGCATGATGGCAACTAATAAATCAATTAACTATTTTCAGAGGATCAAATATCAAAAGTCAGCAAAATAAAGACGGACACTCTTGTACCACCACAAAGGAAGAGAACTGCCCGTATGCTTGAAATAGGTGCTCCATTCTTCCAGGATAACCAGCTTCAAGTCAAAGTCTATTGGAAAAAATCTGAAGGTAAGGTCAATGTTTTTTTTATTCACCAGTGCGTGCAAATAAGCCTCATCCAACAAACAATTTGAGTTTTTCATTGTAAAACTAAAACAATAAAAATCGATGTTGCGGCTATTCCAGCATTCTAATATTCTAAAACATCATTATCAGCGCATCGCATTTTTTTTTATTAGCTAATAAACACAAATCAAAGTAAATTAACAGTCAGGGTTAGATGAAAGTGTGGTGAATGTGGATGTATATGTATGTGAGCATTAAGTCTCAAGGCTCACCCACGATGTAGCCAAGATGAATGGCAGATTGTATTATGCAGAGTATTTGGCTGCACCATTTAACATTAGCAGAAAACTATGCTTGACATGAACCTCGTCTGTGTCTTGACCTCACGGTGCCACGTGCATTTCCCTTCTGTGATCTGCAGAGACAGGAGAAATCTGGTGATTTTGCAGGGTTGGGAGAGCAGATCATGGGTAAGATGGGAGCAAAACTGGAGCGGGAGCTGTAGTCATAAAATGATAGATGAGCTCAACACATGTGCATACCTGGGAACTACATGGGAACTTGACATGCCTCTGTGCCCCAATATATATGTCCCGTAGAGTTTGATTTTAAATCTCCACAAGGTACATCAATACCCAATTAGAAATTCTGGCTGCATGGGGCCAACCATGTTTAATGAATTATAAACTGATTTCATAACAAGTTAAGAGTAATTAATTTCACTCTTTGAAATTAGGCTCAATACAGAATCTGCTCATATGATACATTGTTTGTAAAGAAGATATCATCTACGTAAGATCTACATCTAAAAAGAAAGAGATAATATTAAAATGTCTTATCTGCATACTCTCGATTACTCAAAGAGTGGCAAAAATGCAGAAAACATCTGTATAAATAAGTCTGAAATGGAAGTTAATTGACAGAAGAGATACAAATGGCATTCTTTTAGAAGCGCCTTAAGGAAGAAGGGGCAAAACGAGATGCACCGTGGCTGAATTAAGAATTGGCCACAGTGATTAGTTCTGGTCTGTAGTTAATCCATTTAATCAGGGAGGAATGTCAGGTTTTTTAGTTATCCTAAAGCTTTTCTTAAAACAGGAAAATAACACGAATCAAGGTTCATTTCAAAACTGTATATTTTCATAGAGATTGAGAAAAAAAATACAAAGATCTATCACAGCAAAAGTGCATCTGGTAGTCTTACTTAATGGATATGTTTTTAAAAAGTAATGCTTTTCAGGTGTTACCTTTCATGTTTTGCTTGTTTTAGCTTTCTTGTTCTATAGGTGTGTGTGTGAATAGATAGTTTATGCATATTTATATATATATATATACATACATACATAAACTAAGACTAAAACCTCATCCGTTCTGCTCATTGTTCTTGTACAAGACAGATGTGCAGCAGTACTTTATACTGATTGGCACATTTAGTGTTCTTAAAGTTGTAAAGATTATTGGTACTACTTCTAAGTTGCTTTAACAAGTTGCTAAATATTTATTGAGAAGTTTCTTAAGTAGGAGCACAAGTTAAAATCACTCGAACTCTCAGTATTTCGACTTGTTTTTCTAGCTAATTCTGTTTAAGAAAACAGGTTTGTATCAACAGTGGTGTAAAAACGGGGATTAAGAGGTATACAGGGAACAAGCATCCAGGCCATGAATCCAAGGGAGAAACATCTCAGCTCCCTCTGACGCTCATGTACCTGCACATATGCTGATGAACCTGGCAGTTCTGTAACCCCTCCACCCCAAAACAAATCACCTTTTTCCATGTATGTAGGGGTACGTTGATTGGCAGTCTAAGTACCCTAATTCTCTAACAAAACCGAGGTTAGAAGACGTGATCTCTGTGCTGCACACATCCTGTCTTTTGCCCCTTCAAGTAAGTGCCAGGGTGGAATGAGGTGGTCACTTGTACAGTTTTTAAGGCATTGGCCCCCATCATCTAAATACATAGCTAGGCGTCAGTGCAGTGAAAACCAGTGTTTTTGATCATATCAAGTTATGTATTTGTATCTGGTTATTACGTAACTCCAGAAAAGCTGGCTTTATATTTACTGAACCAGCGTGTAGATTGCCCAAGACTTTGTTTTCTTTGGAGAATTACACATTGCTTACAGGAATTGTTATTTTTTGTGATGCACCGTAATAGCATTTTGTTCCATGTAGTACAATATTAGCGCTCCTCGTTTTTTTCTATTTAGATGCATGCGGGGGCTCAGAATCACGGTGGTTCACCGGCAGGAGCAAGAGGTTACTTGCTCTGTTCTTCTAAAAGCTGATTGATGACAGTACTCTTCATTAATAATTATGCCCCTATTTATGTTTAAAGCAGTGGTTGAGCCACAGTTCCGTAAAAGGAAGCTCTTCTAGAAAAAAAACTTTGTTTTAGCACTAGTAATAGGTGCAGGTTGTAAAAAAATGAGGATTCATCTTTAATGAGTTGTTTGTATGTAGGAAGGCGCTATAGGATACAACAGGCTATTATATTGATCATCTAAAGCCACCACCAAGACTGCTAAGTTTCTTTGATGGCTTCCTCCAAAACCAAGTAATAAGAAGCATCTTGTTGCATGCTGGACATTCATCAGTACTAGGGATGATCCTCTTGGATGAGGCATTACTGTATAAATATGTTAAATTAAGCAGAGTAGGTAAAAACAACACCTTTCATATATTATGATTACAGGAGGTAGAGGAACATGCACGGCAGATACAAGGCATTCAGGATTGAACTAACAAACCAGGGCCACCCATTCTGCTTGGAAACATGTGCGGGGGGGGTAAAATGTGTCAATCCTTTATTGGCCTCTCTTACCATCTGTATATTCAGAGCTCACTTTAAAAGGCTACCATGCTTGGATGCAAGTGATTGTAGTTGAGGGATTTCTGAAACCTCCAGAGTCTACACATATGGAACAAACCTGCACATTCTTCAAAGCTATTCTGAATGACTAAAGAAAAAAAAAATGTCATTCCTTTGAATCTTAAGATGGATATCCGTGTTCCGGAATCAATACTACAAAGTAAAAGGAGGGGGTATTTTAATTTATTTATCACCAAAATGCCCCCCCACTAAATTGTTTCTGTACATTCACTTTGTTTCAATTATCAGTACACATGTTCTGTATATAAAGAGTGACCTATATCGAGTGCAGACTGCAAATTTTCCTGTCAGCTCCGTATCGGGGAAAAAACAGGAACATTAAAAGAAATTTATTTATTATAGTGATTGATATAATGTCTACCAGAAACAAATGATGGATTCGATGTAGACGATAATTATTTGCTTTTTGGTAATGTGCATGTACTGAGTTTTTTAAGTTATTGGTCCTATTTCACCTTTATTATATCCATAGTGACTGGAGCATATTTATGACTTTTACAATAAATAAAGTTAAATAAAAAAGGAACCATGTTGTTAAAAAAAAAACAGAATATGTTTTATTTTGCATAGAATAAAACTAATATATATATATATATATATATAGATATAGATATATCTATCTATATGTATATATATATATATATATCTATCTATCTATCTATCTATATATATATATATAATACACCATTCCAGTAATGTAGTCATATTATATTTTGTCTTATTCAGAATTTCTGATGGGATTAGATTGTAGCCAAAAAGTAAAATAATGCTATTAAGCTATTAAACTGCTAGGTTGCCCCTTTAATGTTTTGTCTATGGGAAAGAGCACCTATAAAGATGCCCCCCCCCACCTCCTGAAGATGTATAAGAGCATCTTTTAGTATTTTAATTTAACTTAATTTATTAAATTGTATTTATTCAACATTAATATACTTTTGCTTTTAACCTTCTTGCTTCTGTAATAGGAACAAAAGTAATTAATATAAACTTTAGACTCTAGACAGCTGCTGCACATACCATTTAAACAAACGTCTTAATTAGTCTTTCATTCTCGGATCAAATAGCTTTTGTGCGACACGGGATGCTATTTAGGTTTTCTTTTCTTCGCTAATCCTTTGTTTATTCTTTCAAAACCATTTACAGCTGTACAGATAATACTTTTTTTTAGGTCATTCATAAATGTATATATTTTTTAGAAAATCATAATTTAACTGTGGTTATTAATGACCCTGAAATCAGTGGTTAAGCTGTCTAAACTCTATTATATTACAATTATCAGTACAAATTAAATATGTTTAAACTGACATATGTTTTGAACAGGTGACTGCAAGAGGTTCATTATGCACTGGTAGTAACGTTTAAAATAAAAGCTATTAAACTTATAGCAAATACAGTATTGATTCTAGCCCAAGACAGCAGACACCGTGTTTCTAGAATGATACATAGCACATTTCTCATTAACACCAATGGTAATAGTTAATTACAATATAGACTTTGTTAAGTTCAGTGCTATAAGCAGTAAAACTTAAATATACTTAAAGGAAAGTGGGTTTTATTTGATTTTTGCTCCAAGAAAGACCCAGACCCGTAGGCTACCATTGTAGGTAGTTATGTGATAATTTGGGTAACTTCCCCTCCTTAAACACCACACTGAGCTGACTCTTTATGGCGATGCCAATGAAGTCCCATTTATCTAATGAAGTCCTTTCCTCTATATACTTTCATTGGTCCTGCTTGGTGATGAAGATATTAGACTTAGATATTATGTTCTTTGCCATAAGACAGTATGATAAGGGTGTTTGTACAAAATGTATGGGTAAGATAACAACCACTAGGTGAAAAGTAGGTTTATAAATTGTGTTGGTGAGCTGTTTGCTTGTATGGGTTCCTATGTACATTTTATTATTTCAAGGGTATGGTATCTTTAGTTTTCCACTATACTGTATTTTTTTAAAATATTATTTCCTTTAAAAAACAGAATTCTAAAATTGATTGTCTTTTGGCTTAGATTCCGTGCCAGCACTGTATCATGTACAATGGATTCCAGAGTCATGCACGCACAATGAAACCAAAGGACAAGAAAAAGCAGTAACCCAAGTAAGTGATCTTGTGATATTGTTGACTGCGATATGATGACACAATCATTCCTGTTGACATCCACTGCTTCCTGTTGGGCGGTAGAACCTTTCTCTGTCTCACTCTACTAAACCTGGTTACTAAACCCGGCGATTGAAGTTATAGATATCGCAGCTTTTAAAGATCTTTTAAAATCACGTGATTATCAGCAATGACAGATGTGCTCAGTGTATGAGAACCTGAATATAGTTCTCAATGGAACTTGAACAGATTTCTTTAGTAAGCTTTAGTAGAATAGTTAATATAAGTCCTAATCATGCTTTCCTTGCAACTTCATCTTCCAGGATATTGTATCCTGTTGAAAATGTTTATAATTATTATTATTAGTAGTAGTAGTACTACTACTAATAGATTTATATAGCACCATTATCGTTCACAGTGCCGTACAATGGATAAACAGGACATAACAAATAGTTATTTTTATTTGCACAAAAAAGCTTACAATTTATAAGGAACTGATGCTATATTAAAAGTGCAAATGTTTGAGGTGGACCAGCCTTATTAGTATAAACATTGACTGAATAAATAATATTACTAGACAAATGTAGACTTACTAAAGTGCAAGAGGGTATGTAGTGAGGCTAGGCACGGTGAAGCAGAGGTAGTTGAGGGAGAGGACTGTTGTGTAATAGGTTTCCTGAAACAAATGTTTTCAAGGACTGGATGCTCTATGAAGAGATACGTAACACTAGGTATGCTATTCTTCGCTAACAGCCACGTTCCCCTCAGGTTGAGCCTTTGGGGTTGTGCGGCCATCTGGACTTGGTAGAAATTCAAAAAGGAGCTAAACTCACTTTAGGTACTGATCTTTACCAATAACAGCCATGTCCCCCAAAGACACTAGCAGGGGACAGTCTAAATCAAAACACTGGAAGCACACTAAGCTCATATATCTAATCCATAGAACAGGCAAAGTACTAATGACTATAGACAGCTTATAAAGGGTACATAAAGATGGATGAAGCGACACCCAAGGGAGTGTCGTATACAAGTGTGTTTGGGGCGGAGCCTAAGAAGTTAATAGGAATCCTGTGACAGGAACTACCTGTATCCCGACTGGGTACACCCACCAGACGAGCACGGGAACATGAAACTTCAACCGTCACGCAGGACTGGCATCGAAGACAGCAGGAAACATAGCTCTTTGGGAACCTCTGCGGCCCTACTTTACGGGGCTGACAAGAACTAACTATATTGAGGAAACAATCACTACCAGCCTCCAAGAGGCTTTCAATAGGCTGGTGTTGAGTTACGACACCATATGTAGGTCGTATGCAAATTAGTCATAACAGAAAACCACACAAACTTATACAATCCTGCCATCAGAACCAATAATACAGGTCAAACAGGCAGGAGGAAGAGGGAAACTGGGATCTAGAGAGCTCTGGCTCTCTCACTGTTGCCACCCTGTACCCCTAATTAGGTACAGGGTGACTTAAGCATAGATCCACACAAAGGGAATCAGATATTGCACTGCAGTTAGTGTCCACTGTTTCTTTCTGGAAGTATGTAATGCATTCCAGGGGTCCACCGTCTATAATGGGAAATACAGCCTCCAAGTGCCCCCCCCCCCAGTCCCAAGTCACGGAGGCTTCCATGACAAATCCTATCCAAGGGGCAAACCCCTTGGGAGTGAGAAATAACGTTTAAGCAATAAGGCTATTCCAACGGATAGAGGCAGCCCTTGAGAACTCATGAGCTTTAACGGTAGAGATTAGAAGAGAGGTAAAGATTATACGATACAATTAAGTACATGGAAGATGTGTATTTATAGATGAGTATGACATCGTAGTTTTGTGACGAATGCATACTTGTAATTAATTATTACTATACACAGCAGCAAAGTGACCTGCAAACTGTGTGTTTTTCATATCCATTGATCCTACTGTACCAGATTTAGTTTAGTGAAACAAAAAATGTATATGTTTCATGTGCTCTTCAATATATTTGACATCAGTACTAAATAATGTTTTGTGATGGCTTCATACCTGAAAACAAAATAATTCCTTCATGCTTCCAGTGTTGAAACTGGATCTGATTAGTAAACCAACAGGGTATTTTGAAAGAAGTTGCTAGATGTATCCTAAACTGGCCTTTTATGCTGGATTATGTCTGCTTTCTCACTTGTTTTGTTTGGATTAACATTCACATTCACACCGTGTTACAAAGAGGCTATCGTGTCATGGGAATTTCGGTTTCTTTGAGAAGTTGTCAGCTTTGATGCGATACAACCCAGGTGATTCATAATCCACATTGAAGAATTCCAGAAATATTATTTCATTTTAGTAACCACCCTTACTGGGAAGAAAACACCTCTTACTTACCATAGAATGCTGGCAGACAGTTTATTCGTGCACAGAAAACGTCTTGGACTGGATTTAATATTCTAGGATACATTTTTCAAGCAGTTCTTTCATAGTTTGATCTTTACATAGTATAGTATAGTGTAAAATTCTACGATATCTTGTATTATTTCTTAACACAAAAATCCTGATTTGCTGATACAAAGACCAAATACAGACACAAAAGGTTTCCCTTAAAACCCTACCTACTGGATTCTACGTACAATGATAAATATATCGCTAAACAAAATTACAGATCATTTACATTTTTTTATTAAAACAGAAAATATCTCTCTAGTTTTTTGTTTTTTTTTTACAAATTAATCATTACTTAAGCCACGCCATAGACTTGTGGGCAATATACTATCTATTTTGATGGAATGGGCATTGCCTTTAGCTCAGAAAGTTTCAAATGGAAAGTTCCGATAGAGGTGGAAAATATTTTGGCTTCCCGAAATGCCAGACTTCATTTTAAATGCAAACGTACACAGATGGGTAAATGTTGAGTGATAATGGAGCCTCTTCTTGGCCTATTTTGTCCTTCTATTGTGTAATACCAATTTTCCTTTTCAGGTTCCAATATAGCTGAAACCAGGAGATGATTTTTATCTGTAATTGTATGATTTCATGAACATTTTTTTTTTATGGTGATGATTAAACTCTTTGTTTCTATGTGTTGTGAATTAAAAATGGATCTCAGATGTATGGCTTGTCTAGCATTCATTTTTGTATTGCGCATGTAGAAGAAATAATGGGCATGTGTCTCTTAAAAAAAAACTAATTCTTCATTAATTCTATTTTCTTAAACAGGATCACCATATAATCTTACCTGCTCTAATGTTTTCCTGCAAGTACAAAGTTACCATCCAACCAGCAAGATCCAAAGGACATGTGAAGGCTGAAAGTATCTTCTTCACGACTCCTCCATGTTCAGCTCTAAAAGGGAAAAACCACAAACACATAAACTGTCCAACGGATGGCGGTAAGGATGCCTGGCATACCTTTTAATTACTACTATTTGTTACTTTTTGTTATACTGTACCTTGAGACAGATCACTTTCTTTTACGTTAATTAGTTTGCATTGAACAGTATGAAATTGATGGGAAGGGTGCTTATTTCTAGCGCATTACCATAATAAGGGAAAAAATCACACAATTATGGTATTATTTATGTTTCATTTATCAAATTAAAAAAGAGATGTCATTGCCTAGAACCGGTAAAAATTCCCAGAAGAAAAAAAAACCAAAAGCTACTGACACTTGTATCCTTGGAAATGTGTTTTTCACCATTATTGTATGAGTTATTCTTACCCAACCTCCTCCTGGATACATCTATTAGGATTGGGATGTGATGTCTAATTAGTGTAAAAGGTTTGAAAACTTGCTAATGGTGCGGGAAAGGGCAAAGCATTTCCATCTAGACAAAACTGAGTGACAATAGCAGTATAGCGACAAGCAATTCGAGGGAATGTAACGAACTGTAGAAGAAATATATAAATATATGAAAAATAGGCTCATTAAATAAACAAAACATATAAAAAAAAACATTTTATTTATTTACTTTTTAATTATTTTATAACCATACATGTAGCTACAAACCATAATAGTGACCAGTTTGTTTTAGATTATCCACAGTCCCAGTACTCTTACCTTGATAGATTTTTTCCCTTAAGTAGTTAAGTAGTAATACAAAAATGACCTCCTATTATATTCTTCTTTGCTGTATTTTGCGGCCATGATGTTGCTACAAAATTATGTTTGTACAATAGTAGCTTTACAGAGGGATTGCACGCTTGCGAGTCTTCTCTATTGCTAAAGTCTTACTCACAATCTGCTAAAACACTGTCTAGGAGGTTTTACTTTGGCTGACAGTAGTGTTTGAATGTAGACTTTGCTGAGGGATCATGCGATATTAAGGTCTATTAGTCAAGAAATGCTCTAGTTATGCTTTTGGTGCACGTCAGAGACAGAAAATCAGAATAACTTAATAATGAAATATTAACTACAAATAATAATAGGTATTTAGGATATGTCAAAAAAATGCTGACATTTATACTTACTTTCAATTGTACATATAGCCACCAGGTTGTCTAGAGTAACAAAGTATACACACACATGTGTATATATATATATATATATAAAATTTCCTCCTTTGCCTTATATGGAGTATTATTTTAGTAAACATAGTCTATGTTTTTGCTGTTTTGGTAGCATATTTCCAAACAAACTATCTGTCATGTGAAGCGGTAAGGTATTTCTTAGGAAATATAAAGTTTCAGTAAAGAGTTCCTTTGTTATGGTCCATATTCTTCGAACAAGCGTATGTGAGCCACTAAGACTGAAGTGAAGTGTGTGTGTATATTGTTATTCATAGAGTTCTTTAGTCCTGTTTAAGGTAAATGGCTCAGATATTTTGGAACGTCCTTAGGTGGTGTTAGTACAAAGTTACGTTTAAGAGTAAGCTGCCAGAGTTCATGTTAAAGTCTCTACACAATCCCCAGGGTTTAAAAAAGAAAACCACCTGGTTGTAACCATTCTCTACAATTGTTGTATCCGCCAATACAAAATAAACCATTTTGGCTTTGATGTTATTGCAATGGCTTCCCTCGTATCCCATTGGAATGTAAACTCTTCAGGGCAGATCTGTCTCGGTCAATCAAATAATGTATATTGGCAAACGTTTCCAATTGATGTTTTAAATCTTAAAGACTTAGAACAAATAAAGACTTTCTTTGTATATAGTGAGGTGTTGAAGTTTAGTTTAGCAGTCTTTCATACTTTGTTGGTTTTGCAGAGATTTCACATCTGACGTTTACTGCAATTCAGTGAAAAGTTTGTGAAGTCTTGCCAGATATTGGTAGAGGCTTTTCGTGTTGGCATTACCGCACATAGTCATCATTCTATTCGCAGGGAGTTAACTCATTTTCAGAGCGAACTGGAAAAACCTTCAAAACAGTTGCTTTAAGTATAAAAACTATTTCTATTAAA
Source organism: Spea hammondii (assembly GCA_029215755.1). Classification (NCBI taxonomy): domain Eukaryota; kingdom Metazoa; phylum Chordata; class Amphibia; order Anura; family Pelobatidae; genus Spea; species Spea hammondii. Next base: position 116,198,864 of record JARDYJ010000002.1, read on the forward strand.
CATGCAGACAAAAGTCTGGCAAAGCCCCATGGCACACATTTTGTTTAGCTAAATATGTCTCCTTTTTGCAGTCTTGGGTATGGATTAAATCCACGAGCCATGTATAAATTACTTGCAAGAGATTAAAAAACAGTCCAATATTACTGTTTGTGCGACTTGGAGTTTTGTTCTTGGAAAAAAAAGCTTTATGGAAGTAATAAAAAATGATTATGGGTATTCTTTCTATACTGATCTTTCTGTTTAAATATGGGTAAGAGTATAACGGACATAAGAAATCATATATACATAGATTGATATGACTAGCTTTGTAATGGGATGGGGCTAGCCATAGGTAAAGGTGTGTAGTCAAACTTTAGTTGGAGGGAAAGTGGTAGGAACAACACTATTGTCCTGCCCAAAGAAGGAAGACCAGGTACTTTCCGAAGCAGGGCCTCATCTCGAGAGAGTTCCCAGGACCAATGCTACATTGTAGTTTTTTTTTATACCCCATATTTCTGCCCATCTGCACCAATTAAATATACAGAGAATACATTTGTAAAATTTCCATAACTCTTCTTGTATGTATGTTTAGCATGCTGATAATGTTTGGATATTTGTCTTTGCAGGGCAAGTAGTGTCCAAAGTTTTGGCAAAACCAGAAAACCTCTCTGCCGCATTTGATGTCCTCAATGGAAACATTACTGGTCACTTTACATGGAAACTTTCCAAAGTACATCTTCATCAGCCTATGACTGGCTTCCAAGTCACATGGGCAGAGGTTACAACAGAAAGTAGGCAGAACAGTTTGCCGAACAGTATCATTTCCCAGTCCCAAATTCTGCCAGCGGTAAGATATTTATCTTTTTGGCAGTATTTCATCACTATTTTTTATTATGAAATTATTAATAATAATGAAGTATGTATAAGGGCTAATTTGTTCTTTATTTACTGATTTCTTTTTATACCGTGTGACATTTTATTTCTGCTAGGTTTATTTAACATGTACAATGTCTTCTTGTCACACAGGACCATTATGTTCTTACAGTTCACAACCTTAGACCATCAATGCTTTACAGATTAGAAGTTCAGGTACTGACAACAGGAGGAGAAGGGCCCGCAACAATAAAGTCTTTCCGAACGCCAGATCTGCTGCCGCCGTTACCTCACCGTAAGTCTACTTTTCACTTTACTCACACAAAGACAAAGAGGGTTCAAAGACGGGCAACCAGAGTAATAAGGGGAATGGGAGGACTACAGTACCCAGAAAGATTATCAGAATTAGGGTTATTTAGTTTGGAAAAAAGACGGCTTAGGGGGGATTTAATAACTATGTATAAATATATAAGGGGACAGTACAGAGATCACTCCCAGGACCTATTTATACCCAGGACTGTATCTATAACAAGGGGACATCCTCTACGGCTGGAGGAAAGGAGGTTTCTACACCAGCACAGACGGGGGTTCTTTACAGTAAGAGCGGTGAGATTATGGAACTCTCTGCCAGAGGAAGTGGTTATGGTAAACTCAATAAAAGAGTTCAAAAGGAGCCTGGACGTGTTTCTTGAAAGCAATAATATTACAAGTTATGGATATTAGATTAATAGGGACAGAACGTTGATCCAGGGATTTATTCTGATTGCCATATTTGGAGTCGGGAAGGAATTTTCCCCCTGGTATGGGGCAATTGGCATCTGCTTCATAAGGGTTGTTTGCCTTCCTCTGGATCAACACAGTAGGGACACAATATGTATATAGGTTGAACTTGATGGACTTTGGTCTTTTTTCAACCTTATGAACTATGTTACTAAAGACCAATTCTGATGCAAAATTCTAAAAGTATCATCACCATAGAAGCATGTTTCTACTGACCATTGCATTGGTTGGTATCCACTGGTGCAGTTATAAAGTGAAATTAAACCTGGTTAAGATTGTTTTCTGTATGAATTGCTAGAATAATCTTTCTCTGTATATCCCAGCATTCACAATTATAAAAGTAAAAAAGAAGAGTGAAATTCTTCCAACGGAAGCGATAGAGGTTAATACAGTGAAGGAATTTAAACATGCATGGGATAGATATCCTTAAAAATAAGACAAGACCTAGCACTAAATAGTTGTTTTAGCAGCTGTTTTACAACTATTTAGGTTTGATTAGGGTTATAAAATGCTCAAATCCCTGCATTAAGAAAACCTCTGATTTATGCAGTAGAAATCTATTTAGAAAGAAACTTTATGAATTTAGAAGCAGCTGAAGAAAATACCCAGATATGTTCTTAAGCAACCTTTGACATCTTGGAATCCTTAAACACAAGGCAGACTCAGAACGTAAAAACAGTTTGGCTAGGGGAGAGTGTTTGTACCATTATCATCCACAGCTGCATAGAAAAAAAAAGCGGAGTAATTGGCAATTAAGACCAAAGTTGTGTTTGTTGTTAAATTCCTCCCACCATTTACATTCTTCATTTTGCGTTGAGTGCACACAAGCAATAAAGCGAGGGAGCTGGAAACTACGTTTTGTCATGTTTTTATGGGAGACGATCCTTGTGCAATCCATCAAAAAGCTTATCGCACACTTGCCATTCTGAAATAATACCAACTTTAATATTAAACTATTTTCAGCCAGGAGAACATGATATCTAAGTCATGTTCTATGAAATGGCTCAAATGCACTTTGTGTTGCTATGTTTCTGGATGTTATATTTTAAATACTGTTTCACTGCTTTGTTTTAAGGGTAGACCAGTTAAATAGCAAATATGTAATTTGCTAATTTAAATTGTTTATTGATTAATCATGTCAATGCCCTGTTCTGAATCTAACTTTGAAACCTTCTGCCCATCCCTGTCTAGACATATAAAGTTCTGGGGTTTGAGCCATTAAGCAGATTCAATAGAACCAAAACCCCATACAGGATTATTAGCCATACACACCCCATAAAGGCACACAAAACATACATGCAGTGGCGACTCTAGAAACAATATATAGGGGGGGCACACAAGATATCACATTCAAACTGGGGGGGCATTCATAATTTCCAAAAATAATGTGCTATGGAATTATACTTTTGTTATTGGGCTAAAATAATACTTGATCATTCAACATGGGAAGCCTGAAGCCACAATTGAGTGCAACTAATCCTTGAAATAAATATTATAACACAATAAATAACTTTTCCACTAAATGATTTCAGGGCCTTGAACGTTTTGTCCCCTGAAGTCACTACAACTTCAGGAGGGCATTTTATCTCTGGATAAATATAAATTAAATAATTCCTACTGTAAGTTAAGTGCCAGGAACAGATGACCAAACACACACACCAACACAGGCTCTGTCACACCGACACCCAGACACACACACCAGGACAGGCTCTGTCACACCAACACCCAGACACACACACCAGGACAGGCTCTGCCACACCGACACCCAGACACACACACCAGGACAGGCTCTGCCACACCGACAACCAAAAACACACACACCCACACACATCAGGACAGGCTCTGCCACACCCACATCCAAACACACACACACACCAGGACAGGCTCTGACACACTGACACCCAGACACACACACCAACACAGGCTCTGTCACACCAACACTCAGACACACACATACCAGGACAGGCTCTGCGACACCGACAACCAAACATACACACACACACCAGGACAGGTTCTGCCACACAGACACCCACACACATCAGGACAGGCTCTGCCACACCCACATCCAAAAACACACACACACCAGGACAGGCTCTGCCACACAGACACCCACACACATCAGGACAGGCTTTGCCACATCCAAACACACACACACACACGAGGACAGGCTCTGCCACACAGACACCCACACACACCAGGACAGGCTCTGCCACACTGACAACTGAACACACACATCAGGGCAGGCTCTTCCACACCCACATCCAAACACACACACACACAGACAGGCTCTGACACACTGACACCCAAACACACACCCTAGGACAGGCTCTGCCACACTGACAACTAAACACACACCAGGACAGGCTCTGCCACACCAACACCTATACACACACACCCGAGGACAGGCTCTGCTACACTGATAACCAAAAACACACAAACAGCAGGACACAATCCACGTCACAGACGTCTGCATCAGGATGGATTTTTCACACTGCATTGTCGTTTATACCCCCCTTAGTGTTTTTGCCCCTGCTGCCCATATATATTAATATTAGCCCCAGTTGCCGATAGCAGGTATAGATCAACACATTAACACACAAACCAAGCTTTGCATGGATAGATCAACTGAAATTCACCTGTGATCTCAGCACTGAAGATATATATCAAATAAACAGAATCAGACATACAAATCCTGTATTTGCAGGTATACAGTAGTATATAAAACGTAGCATTGCAGGTATAGATCAAATAAATACATGGAAACAGCATTGCAGGTATTAATCAACTGAATAAGACATACAAACACTGTATTTGCAGGTATACATAAATAATGTATGGAAATATATAGATATGGATCTACAGAATAACGCAAAAACCCAGCTTTGCAGGTAAACATCAATTGGAATTCACATAAAAACACGGCATTAAAAGGTATATTTAAAACCCCCTAAATTACATTCATAGATCACAGGTTGCGCACCCCAAAGCCGGCCCTGCCGTCCACACTGCCCACACAGCAATCACACTCCTATCATACCCAGGCAACCAGTAAATGCTGGTACCTAGGCATGATGGGACTGTGCTTGCTGTGATTGCTGTTAGCAATCACACTCCTATCATGCCAGGTCAGCCAGTACATGCTGGTACAGGGTGGCTGTAAGTGATGTGCAGACCCCATACTGCTGGCAGCATCAATACACAAGGGGGGCAGCTAGCTAGGTTTTAGCATGTACTGGCTGACTTGGCATGATAGGAGTGTGATTGCTAACAGCAATCAAAGTCCCATCATGCCTAGGTTCCAGCACTTACACATCCAACCAGTAAATGCTGAAACCTGGACATGATGGGACTGTGATTGCTGTTAGCAATCACACTCCTATCATGCCAAGTCAGCCAGTACATGCTGGTACAGGATGGCTGTAAGTGATGTGCAGACCCCATACTGCTGGCAGCATCCATAGACAAGGGGGGCAGCTAGCTAGGTTTCAGCATGTACTGGCTGACTTGGCATGATAGGAGTTTGATTGCTAACAGCAATCAAAGTCCCATCATGCCTAGGTTCCAGCACTTACACATCCAACCAGTAAATGCTGAAACCTAGGGATGATGGGACTGTGATTGCTGTTAGCAATCACACTCCTATCATGCCAAGTCAGCCAGTACATGCTGGTACAGGATGGCTGTAAGTGATGTGCAGACCCCATACTGCTGGCAGCATCCATAGACAAGGGGGGCAGCTAGCTAGGTTTCAGCATGTACTGGCTGACTTGGAATGATAGGAGTGTGATTGCTAACAGCAATCACAGTCCCATCATGCCTAGGTTCCAGCACTTACACATCCATGCTATCACACACTTCATTCACAGATTCATTCCCTCAATCATACATTCTCATTCAAACTCCCTCCCCACCCCCTTACCTGCACTGCAGCTCCTTGATGCCGCTCACAGACTTCAGCAGAGGGCGCGGCCTCCCTCTGCGTTCTCTGGTAAAGCACAGAGGAAGCGGGACTGGAGCAGAGTCATGTGATGTCACGTGAACTCTGCTAGGTTCCGCTTCCTCTTTGCAGTACAGAAGACCCTCCCACAGGTAAGTAGCCGGGCTCGAGGTGCGGCCCGCGTAAGATCGGTTGCCTTGGCTGCCGATCTTACTCGGGTCGCACCCTCTCTCTCCTCGGCGTTTAAAAATAAATTAAAAAAAAGAAAGAAAGACGGGATCCAAATTTAGCAGGGGGGCAACAGGGGGGGCAAAGATTAACCTAGGGGGGGCAATTGCCCCCCCTTGCCCCCCTGTAGCGACGCCACTGCATACATGTAACATGTATATTGCATTAAAACGCATACTGCAAGCTTCTGTACCTTCCTGTCTGGACTTTTAACTTCATCACCTCTTCCCTATGACAAGGATATCATACTATTAGTGTATGAACTCCAATGTTATTATTTTTCTATATTCTCTTTGTTGAAATGCAGTACCTTTTCTAATGTAATTGTAATTTATATTTATAGATTTAGGCTTAAGTAAAAGTGCATGCTATAGTGTATATATATATATATATATATATATATATATATAATTAGAAAGTAGAATGTGTTTTCTTAAACCAAAATGATAAAACAAATCTGTACTCTCTGTTTTAATGTCTACATATAGTGTGGCAAAATATGACATTAGAGTGATAGAATATATTTATCGTATGTAATGGTGTATAATATTTACAAACTGTGTATTTTTTCTTTTTTTTTCATTTATAATGAAAATATGTTCCTTTCTTTTTTTAAGGGCCACACCTCAAGCAGCACCATTCACACCACTACAAACCGTCCCCAGAAAAAATCTGAGGCCAGTTTTTGTTAGATCTAAGAAGAACTTTGCATGGAAGTGGAAAGCATGGAACTGACATGGAGGAATAATGTTTTATCTGAAGACTTCAACTTCATGATAATAGGGAGAAAAAGTACCCTGGAGAATAATTTCCTTTCCGCGTGTAGAACCTCCTTATAACCTACCGAAGGAGAATATTCAATATACCAGTTTGTTTTTCCCTATCATTCATGTTTCACATAGATTTCAAAGGTGCAGTGAATAGCATGTTTTTAATGTGTACCAATATGCTTTGTAGTTGACCCTAGGCCAAAGTGGTAAACACCTCACTATATTGAATACCCTTATGGCACTCAACAATTTTGTCTGTGAATAATATATATTGTAAATAAAACATATTATAGTTATTTAGGTTAAGAAGAGGAGGCAAATTAAAGCAATAATATAAGTGAATGTCATACAAAGTATATTCATTGAGAAACCATAATGAAATTTATATATCACTCATTCCAATGACTTAAGATCTCAATAAGAGTTACAAATATGTTACTATATTTTCAGTCTGATGAGTGGAATTCAGCATAGTTTGAAGTCATTTTTTTAATAAACCTTGTTTCACACAATTGAGTAGGAATTGGATGGAAAAAAAAATACACATTTATTGTATAATGCTTAATAATATTGTTTTGGTTTATGAAATTTAATATATATTTATATATCACGTGAACACTCCATTATACAAATGGCATTTAAAAATGTGTACCTAAATATTAACAGAACCTTTTTTGGTTGGATTCTTGCAAGTTTGCGAGAAAATAACATCCAGATTAAACAATCTATGAAAACAAAAACTCAACAAAGTTACGCATTGTAACATTATGAACTAAAGAGCTTTGAAGTATACATACATAATGCATGGTAAAACATGTTACAATAATGCCTCTGTGATGAGGTGAATTCTAGTTGAAAATTATGTTCGCTAAATGGCGTAATTACTAGGGATACCACGCAGATGATTAACTCAAATATGGACCATATTTTTTAGCTTTCTGAAAATTGTTCTCTTAAGTCAGTACAGCTGGACACTTTAAATGAGATATGTACTCATGTTCTCTCTTTTTAATTCATGCATTTCAACTATTTCTTTAAAAAAAAAATAACAAAAAATACCCTCTGTAAAGTAGTGCATACTGAGCAAGCCAACCCTACCAGTTGTTTCTTAGTCACGTGATATTATACATATATTAGGACGTTGGTATAAAACATTTATATTTAATTAATTGTAAGAACATTTAAGGTTATCATCTATGTGCTGTAGTTTTGTTAACAATACATGATTTTTTTGGATTTTAATTACTATAATACAAATATGAACAATATAAACATCTAACTGCAAAATATGATCCTTTAATTTTGGAAAACTTGTAACAAAAATTGTATTTCTTTAGTGAAACCTCCACCTTTCCCTTTGTATCTGTTATTTATTATTCCCCCTCCCCTTTTTTTTTCCTAGTACCATTTTTGTTGACATTACATATGTACATGTGTTCTGTATTTCTGTGTATGCAAAACGAAGAATTGTAGACATTGCCACGGTGTGAATAAAATGTTGCATGTAGCAAACGTAACATTTTATTTAAGTTGTAAAGTATTATTGCTGTTATATGTGTTTTTTTGCATGTCAGAATTTCGGTTATTTGTTGGCATGATTTGGGTCAAATTTCCTATGTAGCGTTATACATCACAAAAACAAAATATGTTTTCTTCCATAAAATACAGAAATGTAAGCAGGTGAAACCTGCATCTTATTGGATGTGGAAATCATGTTTCAGATAAGTCTTGGCAAGCATGTATTTATTTATATATGTAACAAAGAAAACCTTTCATTTGTGTCTCCCTTTGATAAGTTTATAAAATTTTAAAAAAAAACTGTGTAAAGAAAATTTTGTAAAGAAATTTCTAAATGTAAATAATCTTATGTTAGACATTTCCATGTTAGAATTTGTACATAATGTTTATGTAATAAACTTTCCTTACATGTAAAAAAAAAACCCTTTGCATTATACTTAATTGACTTTTTATATTCTTATTACAGTTTAAAAAAACTGACATTTGGCCTTAATGATGTGTTGTCTGTTGGTATGATGATCGAATTCCAAATATAGAAACCTAGAACTTGATGTTAGATAAGAACCATTCGGCCCATTTAGTCTGCCCCTTTTTCCTGATGTAAGGACTCAAACTTTAATCAGTCCTTAGTCTTGCCATTGATTCGGATCCCATGAGAGAGAGAGAGAGAGAGAGAGAGAGAGAGAAATATTTCTTTTGGAACTTACCCTTTTTCTGGTAGCACAACTCCCACCCCATTAATAAGTGTTCTGGTTTTTATGAAATACAGTGATTTTGACTGCTGCATATTTTCTTTATGTACATGTTTATCTAATGTTACATTTTCCCAATCAACCTGACAAACATACCAATTTGTTACTTCCTTGTGTAAGCCATTTAATGCCTGGGATTTATTCTCCAAAGGAGACCCTGACTATGGAGAAAGAACGTAACAAGCTCTATCCTGAATCAATTAGCAATGGCCTAATACACCTATGTGTCCTCCAGGTCAGCAGATAAATTGGGTTTAGTGTAACATTACTTTGTAGAAAACTGAATGTAATGCATGAAAACATTAAATTTGTTTGAATTAATTCAGAAGTTTGTTAATCACTCTAAAAGGCAGTACTGTCATTAAGCCGTCTACATTTTTCCACAGTGTGCTTTAAATTACATAATGATTTCCTTTTAAGGTACGCATTATCTGGGACATTTGGTTTAATTTTGAGTTTGGAATATGTCTGTTTTGAGCATATGGGTTCATGATCTCGCATCAACTGAAACAATAAATCAGAGACTGACTATTTTTTTACAACTGATCATTCAACTAACACTGAAAATAGAACAGCACAAAGATTTTGGAAGAAAAGTAACAAAACCCCAAAACATTCAAGTGAAATATCAATAAAATAACTAAACTTTCGACATGTAAAGTTACATTTTATGATTATAATATAAAATTATTGTTCATTTGCTTAAAAAAACAATCATAGCCAGAAAACACAGAGAAAAGGAAATATACTATAGGACACAAAGCCTTAGTGTTTACTTCATATCCATTGACCCATATTGTTTATATCGGTGGTTACCAGCAACATGTTTATGTGGATTATTGTCAGTGTTTTAAAATCTGTTCCAGAAACATACATAGTTCAGATAAAAACTATTATTTTAGACCACCAAGAATGTTGTGAATATTAACCTCCTTACGTTAAGAACGGTTGTGTCTGTAAAGTTAAGATTTGTTCGACAACAGTAGCAAGTAAGCTAACCACGCTCATATAAACCCATGATGAATCACAGAATACCATGGCTCATACTGACATAGCCCAGTGTTAAATGATCATTGTTCATCTCATAACAGGAAGCATATTATTAAACATGCATGGAATAGGCATATGGTTATCCTGGATCTATGACGAAACCAAGGCCTGGTTAAGGTTTTAGTCTTTGCATCATGAAAAACAGGCAGACTAAATGGGCCAAATGGTTCTTAAATGCTGTCAAATTCAATGTTTCTGTATCCCCTAAATAACAATCAGGAGTGTAACTAAAAACCACAGGGCCTTGATGCAAAAAATATGCCCCATTACATTACATTTATTTATAAAGCGCCGGCAGATTCCGCAGCACTGTTACAGTCAGTAGAACAATTTCACATACAGAAACACACACAATAACAAACTGGTATAAAAGGAGAAGAGGGCCCTGCTCTTGCGAGCTTACAATCTAGTCGTTGGTTGAGGGGGAAGTGAGACAATAGGAGAGGACTGCTGTTGATCTGGTTCCGTCGATGTGTTGTAGCCGCTTTCTGCAGTGGTACCTGGTATGTTGTTTCCCTCCAGTTTAACGCCAGGTTAACTCTGAAATAGCCACTTATGATGAAGCCACGTGGGGTAAGGCCACATCAGCTACATTTCCAAGCAAGCTTGTTTCCAAATGAGGCCTGGGAATTTATCGGGCTGCCTCACAAGTGGTCAGATAAGGTAATTGCATACAGGAGGCAGATGTTTCACACCTTGGCTAACAAATGCAATTAAGATAGACTAGAGGGCATTAAACGTAACCCTTTGATAGCAGCAGGGTATGAAGACAGGCAGGATACAGACTTCCTGGGTGGAAAACAGGGGTAACAGCAGGAGATGAGGGGTTCAAGTGAAATATGGGATATTCATACCAGGTGGTCAACAGGGGTAACAGCAGGAGATGGGGGGTTCAAATGAAATATGGGATATTGTAATGATCCTGTTGGTAAATGCAGGTAAGGAATCCAGTATGCAGGAAAGGTAGCAACAGGAACAGTTCGGACAGAGTCCAAAGAATAGTTGAGCAAGCCGGGTCAGGAATGGAGAAGGTAACGTAGTCAGGAGTAAGGCAATGATTCAGCAACAGGAGGATCCTCAGACAAGCCGGGTCAGGAGTGGAGAAATCAGAGTAAACAGGAACAAGCCGAGTCAGCAACGAGAGGGTAATCAGACAAGCCGGGTCAGGAGTGGAGATATCAGAGTAGCCAGGAACAAACCAAATCAGGAGTAAACGCAATATGCAGCAGGGAACAGCTCAGCTGGGAACAACAACCGAGCACTGAATGAGTGTCAGTGCTCAGGTTTTAAACTTGCCGCCTCTCCAAGCCCCCCCCCCAGCTGATGACGTGGAGCTGTGCGTGCAGCGTGATCTCCACTGAGGCATAGAGAGAGGGAGGGGGCGTGGCATGTGTGCATGCTCCTCCTCCCTATTCTGGAGGGGCGGCATGGGGAGCAGCAGACCCCGAGTGCCCGCCGGACGCGGGCACCGAAGATTGGGCACCGGGGAAGGTAAATGGCGAGTACCCGCTATCCACGGGTACTCGGGAGAATGGCTCCGCTGCGGTTCGGGACGAGAACGTCCCGGATCGTGACAGATATTCATTGTGATTGCCAGAGGAGTAGTTGCCCCAGGCCCCCTAACTTCAACAGTTAGTGCCATTATTGAACCCACACAACTGGTCTGTGCCTTCTTTGCCCCTTCCAATATACAACATATATAAACACACTTACACTAATTACACACACTTATACACACTCACACACACTCCATCTCACTCCACTTACACAATTACACATGCATGCTCTCACACACACACACACAAGTACACATCCATGTATATATATATATATATATATATACATATACATGTATCCCATCTCCCGCCCCCGCTTACCTCTCACTGCTCCTGCAGCTTTCCCTCTGGCTGCTCACGCACACTGTGCGGCAGTCTGGGGTTCACCACAGGGTCATGTGATGCCACGTGACCCCGATACGCACCCTGCCGGGTCAAAAGAAAGGGCACCAGGATTGGTGCAGTGCAGGTCGGATGGTCCCTTTCTAAAGAATTTTGAACTGGCATGGGGAGACAGGAGGAAGGGGTCGCAGGGGTTACCCCTTTAGTTACACCAGTGATAACAATATTGAAAAGACTTAAGAAAATATTAGAGGCTAATCAGGCACTCAATATTTGCTTATATAGAGCAATTTCTTTTCTGGAACTCGATTACCGTATTTCCCCAAGTATAAGACGCTCCCTTGTATAAGACCAAAATAAAAAAAAATATATATTACATAAAGTTATTGTACTGGCTGCCTGGGCATGATATGAGTGTGATTGATGTTAGCTGCTAGCAATTGATAGCACTATCATGCTCAGGCAGCCAGTACATGCACATCACTTTCAGCCTCCCTGTGCCCCCTACACACGGATCCATGCTAACACACACACACACATTCATTTACTCCCCCACCTTACCGGAACTGCTGCTGCTCGCAGACTTCCGCGGGGGCTGCTGTTTTACCTCTGCCTTGCTCGAACAGGAACAGAAACTGAGCGGAGTCATGTGATGCAATGTGCATTCACGTGACTCCACTGGGTTCCTGTGCAGCTGCGACGGAGCAACAGATGCTGCTGAGCAAAACAGGTAAGCAGCAGGTCCTCTCTCTGGTCCCCTTTTTAGTAAAAATATTTTTAACAAAAATCTACCACCACTGTATAAGATGCACCTAATTTTTAGACCCCAAATTTTTCTAAAAAAGGTGCGTCTTCTTCATGGGGATATACAGTGTTTTAAATTAATGTTCTATAACTTTGTACAAGATTCTTAGTTAAAAAATAAAATAACAGATTGTATCTATCGATTTATTTAGCCTAGACTGTATTGCATACATAATGCTCCCTACCATTTACACATATTGTATGTTATCATTTTTATTTCTAAAGCACTTTTTATATCTACCTTGTGGTGTTTACATTTACCTTGAGGTGTTCTATTTTAAAGCATCAAGTCGACCTGTTATAAATAAATTTATGTATTAATTTTTCCTTCCAAAATCACATTCTCTAGACATGTTTCCATAATTAACAAGATCACCTTAGAAACCCTGTGTTAATGAATAGGAGTTAAAGAAAAGCAAACTATTTTAAATGGAGTTCAGCATTCATCGCAAGTATAACCTAAATCCCTCAACCCTTCCCAAGCACTAAAAGCCATATTTACCTTTCTGTAACACTGCCTTATAACTTTTGCAAAAAAACATGTACTTTTATACATGTGTTTAAATTTCACCCTATGTGGAATTCAACATATTTACAATTTAGGCTACATTTCCTATATCTTAAATCTTAAAGCACATAATCATTCAAACAATACTTAACTAAAATACAAAGTTTAGCCAATGTACCTCTCGACAGTAACATCCTGTATGGTTGGGTATGAAATGGTTTCCAATAATCAAAATAGATCACCTTCCCTACTTCAAATAGCTCAGTTTAATACTTTCCATACTTCTAAAAGCCATGATCATGTTTATATAGAAATGACTTCAAAGCTTCAGAAATTCTTAATTCCAGTGAGGAATGGTGTAATGCACAATTTGATTAATAATTGCTCAAAAATATAAAATATTTCTTTTCAAAGCTAGTTGATAATTATATTACAAATACAACAATGATTTTTTTGTCAGTACGGATAGTAATAAAACATGCATAAACAGTATACCAATATTCACTAATCATTAAAATATTAAAACACTTTTGTAAATGTCTGAATCCTGTGTTTGTGCTATATGTATGTACCATAAACACTTACTATATAAGCAATATAAATCTATTTGTTAAAAAGTAATGTTTTTATGTATTATTCAAATCATCATACTGAAGAGACACATAATCTTACGATTCCAAAATCTTGGTAGATTTAAATTACCATTCTTGGTTTTTTTTTTGCAAAATCAGCAAAATGTTAGGTTTCCTATTTTTTTTTTAAATCCTAGCATGTGTCTAAAGGAAAAACTATACATTTTCTAGAGGAAGTGATGATCGCCAAAATCAATATAGTTAAGTAAATGATAAGGTAAAAGCAATGCAACATTTTTCACATGACCTGACAATCACCTAAGAGATAAAATAATGTTTTTGTAATATGACAAAGCGTTTCAATTGGAAAGAGATAATACGCAGACAGTAGAGAAATGTTTGGAGAAAGAGGTACCCAGTCATATTTTTCTGCATATTCCAGTCTGTTAAAAGGGAATCTTTTGTATCAGAACTTCCTCAACCTTTCCTGTTCGAAAGACAAGCAATTAGCAGACCACTTATGTCTGTGGGATCCTATTAACGGACATGATAAAAGTTCATTCACCTCTATACATTGTAAAATACAAAAAGATGTGTTTAATCCCATATTTCTATATGATTTACCTATCCAAAACACAGATTTTTTAAATATATTATTTGAGATTGATAAATAGTATATATTTTTTAAATAACCTATTCTTCCAATTTGCTTTTAGTGCTACAAAATACATATAGCTATAATTATTTTTAATGTCGTTTAATTTCCTCTCTGCTATTTTTATATCTGCTAATGAATTTACAAATACATACAAAACTGTTATATCCAGGCCTTCTTCTAAATCATCTGATTAAGCAGAGGTTTGGTTAAATATGTGGTAATATTTCAGCACATCATGAAAGTAACTAAAAATTAAACAGTTTGAAAGAAAACACATACACACATATATACTGCCATGTGTAGTTTTTAAGTGCCAAATCGAGATCTGAAAAGCAAGTATATGGGTCGGTATCAAAAAAGGTAAACTGAAATGGCATTCCATTTTTTTTGTAGTTTCTCTCTATATTGATCTACGGCAACATGTACTAGAACATTATTATACGCTTTAAACATTTCTAGAAGATCATAGTTTAAGTAGAATTCTACAGCAGAGAATCTACAGGCTGAGGGTGTAGACAGGAAAATGTGGCTTCCTGTACCACATGATGGTAATTTGTTTAACCTGTCAATCACTTGTGTTGATTCCATGGTTGGAGTGAAATTAATGTACTGTGAACCCCTTTGACCAACAACTGCTCATATGTTATACATGTATGCATGTGAGGGCTTGTAGTTTGCATTTTCTTTATATATAATATGATTAAATGAAAAAAGACCAAACATACTGTGCGTGTCTAAGTCTATATTCTCTCGTAAACTGTTTGATCTGTTAAAAGCCAATTTATACTCATATGACTCTGTATTCTGCTTGTTAACACCATTTAATAATACAAGCCTAATGTATCTTCTGACATTTCCTATTTTCTTAATCTGAGTGTCAACTCATTTATCTTTAATCTAAAAGAGGAAGTCACTGGTTTAAGCCATGACTTACATTTAAGAAACTATAAAAGTGGAAGCCTAATAGTTCAACATTAATTAACTCCAGGTCTCTTTTCTAAAGGCTGCTGTAATTTCTTATTTTTTTTAAAAAAAACATGAATGGTAATTTCTGAAACTCTTCTAAATAAAGCCAACTCGTGTCTAGAGTTTGAGTGATAATACTTGCCAGTTAGATTTGTTCTAATTAAGGGATCTTAGATCTCTCACATAATTATAAGAAACATTCTACAAAAGCCTTACGCAAGTATAAATAATTCATTCATTTTCCCATTCCCAAGATAGCTAAAAAATGTATTGCTGCTGTTCCTCTGAATAGGCAATGTTAAGACCAAAGGTTTGGCACCACATAATGATCATGAAGAATCTGAAATCTCAAACTTTGAGATTCATTCATCAGAAATTTATGGAGCTGTGTGCATTCCTCCACATACTTACTAGTGTCCATATATCTATGCCGGCTCTATATTTTGGCCCCGGTGGTATTAGCTTTAGTCTGTTTTCTGTGCATTTGCAGGAAAGCTCCTTTGCTTCACTATTCATTCTGAAATACCAACAGTGGTATCTTTCTTCAGCTAGAAGGGCTGATATGCAGTCTGCCCTGAATAATGAATAGTTCAACGTGGAAGGAGACTTTGGAGAAACCTCATTGGTTGGACTGTACATTAAACAGGGCTGGCTAAGCTGTTTGTGCTATTAAAACACACGTGTATTGGACCTTTATAGTGTATAGAGAAGTCAAGATGTAGAAACCATAACTCACCAGCAAACTTGCCTGTTAACTCTCAACTAGTGAATAGGCCATTAAGAGTGTCTTCCACACTTACCGTATTTGCTCGATTATAAGACGAGATTTTTTTCAGAGCAAATGCTCTGAAAAATACCCCTCGTCTTCTAATCGGGGTCGTCTTATAATCAGACCTCAAATAGAGGTCTGACTATGAGACTAAGATCCAGATCCCCCGCACCGCTGCAGGGGACCTGGATCCTTCTGTGTCCCCCCCCCATTTAACACTCCACCCCCACCCCACACACACTTACCGGTGTTTCCAATTTCCTGCTGTATACCGGGGCAGCGGGTTGACGTCCACGCGATCCGCGTACACAACTTACGCTGCAGCCGGAAGGAGGTGCGTCCATCGCGCAGACCTTCCCCGGCTGTCAGAGATCAGAGTTCCCCGCACCGGCACTGGCATATACAGCAGGAAATTGGAAGCACCTGTAAGTGTGTGTGGGGTGGGGTGAGGGGAGTGTTAAATGTGGGGGGAGACAGAAGGAAGACTGCTGCCCCGGTATACAGCAGGAAATTGGAAGCACCGGTAAGTGTGTGTGGGGTAGGGGGGGTGTTAAATGGGGGCATAGGGCATTTCTGGAGGCAGAGTGCTCTATGAAATGCCTTTTAACCCCCTGAACACCAATCTGCCTCCTGAAATGCCTTATACCTCCCTATATGCCACTCTACCCCATAATATGCCTTTTAACCCCCTAAATGCCAGAGTGGCATATAGGGGTATAAGGCATTTCAGGAGGCAGATTGGTGTTCAGGGGGTTAAAAGGCATATCAGGGGGCACAGTGGCATATAGAGGGTTAAAAGGCATATCATGGGCCACAGTGCCATATTGGAGTGGCAAGCCTGGGGGCAGATGTGTGTAACTGGGGGGCAGGTTGGAAAATGCAAGGAAATAAAAACAAAAAAATATTTTTCTCAATCATAGCTTTTATTAAAAAATGTAATAGTTTACATGAATTAACATTTACTGGTAAAACTTTTTTCCTATAGGGTCGTCTTATATTCAGGCTTTTTCTTTTTTTTCCTAAATTAATATTCAGATTTTGGGGGGTCGTCTTATAATCAGGGTCATCTTATAATCGAGCAAATACAGTAATTATTTCTTCTTTTGAACAAATATCTTGTTGTACACTTTTAAAGACAGTACTAGTTTGAGGTTGGTATACGTAATAGAAATGGACGAAACAGATTTCAACTCAAGGTCAAAACACAACAAAATAAATAAACCTTATTTACAAAAGAACCACATAATAAATAATGAAATCAGGCTGAAAAGTTGGGTACACAACATTTAACGGTTCCCTGTCATGGAGATGCTATCGGCTTATTCTAATTTTTCGAGAATGGTTTTAAAACCCCCTAAACATTACACTTTAATATTTCTGTCAGTAAGTTTTAAAACATTTTTGAAAAAAACATATAACCAACGTGAAGCCATTAAATTAGATTAATGTCTGCTTCAGCACGGTACATTCAGTTAATCAAGCATTTCCACATTAAGTAACACAACTTTGATTAAGTTAAATCAATCTAAATCCTTTTTCTGTTGGAAACAAAGAGACAAAAACCATTAAGGGATTTTTCTCTATAATTATACCTGCTTTACATGGAGCCAGATTTAATGTCATTAATTATCTTTAAGTACAAATAGTTATATTTTTCATGTTGCAAAGAATCCACATACTGATTGATTTACGTCAGTTAATATTTAGAGCAATTTAGTGACGCATGTATCATAATATAGTATTTTAGACGTTCAAATAAAGCTTGTGGAACCAGCTCTTTGAGATGTTATTGAAGTCGCTTTATAATACGCTATTATAGTAAGTTATAGTACAGAAATAATCATGCCAAGAAACAGAGTAACAAAACTGCTGACACAAGTCTAGACTAAAAAAATATGAAAAAAATGTACTTCTTACAAATAGGGTCTTGAAACAATATAGAACCTGTGATAAACTCCTCTTTTGGGATTATCCCTCTTGTGTTTCATCAATCACACCTAGGTATAAAAAAGGAACTATTAATGGAGAGGTTTCAGTTGGTGGCTGCATAGACCTCCTCCTTCAGATTATAACATTTGTTGAGGGGGTCCAAGGGAGATCTACCATGGGCCCCTAAGGTCAGCCCAGGTACTGGGCAACTGCCACAACTGTTTTTAAGAGGGCCTAACTTAAAACCCATTGATGGAAAGGGAGAAAGAACAGGTATGACCATATTTAACTAAGGGCAAAAGAAGAAGCTGTCCCAGCCCCCTAAGAGCTGTCAGGGGTACGCTAAAAATGTGCAGAGTAATGGAGGTAGAGGTCTGGGCTGCAGGTACAGGTCTATTTAAGAGTCACCATTCATAGTCTACATACCATGTGATGTTTCAGGACACGAGGATTCAACCTCATTTTGAAAATGAATAGACACAGATAGTTCAGTGCAAAAATGCAAATTCACGAGAAAATGGCTGAATATGTTGGGACAAGAAGGGAGAAATCCAAAGATACTGGGACTCCTGACATGAAGCAATGGCTGTTTGAGTCATATGAGGAGTGTTCCGCTCTTCAGTGTAATTATGCAATTAAAGTTTTATACTGACTTTCACTTTGACATTTTACACTTTTCTTTTAATGTTCTTCAGTTTGCCTACAATATATACAGATAATAGTTCAATCTTAAATGTCGTCCTATGATACCAATAAATAAGAGAAAACATCCCTATTTACAATTGTAGACAAGTGTGTGCATGTTTTTAATGTTATTTAATATAGGTTACACTTTAATTTGATGTGGTATAAACAATCAATTTGTATAATAGTCAAAAAACATAAGTATAAAGTAGTTCTTGATAATTATGCTTTTGCTCCTAACAGATACCAAATGTTGATTTGTAACAATAAAGAAAACACCTACAGTGATATAATTGCAGCAGTTGCCAGTATGAATACCACAGAGAATGTATATATTCATAAATTTCATTGCGTAGCGGTGTATCAAATGCTCCCTGTGTCTCGAGTATAGCAGGTATATCCAAGGTCAGCAATCTGGGCTATAAACAGGTATACGAAGCCAAAGAGCATGCACTGGAGAAATGGTTTGCAACGGAAGAAACTCTGTAGCTTCAAGATATCCACAACCAATTTATGTTTCAATGATGTATAAAACATGGTACACGTAGAGTTCAACAATGGGACCGCAGGGAACATAAATAAATGGATTCATATATTCATTCAATATATTACGTTTCCTTTATTGTTACAGATGAATATTTTGTAATGATACTAAGTATCTGCTAGGAACACTAGCTCCCGGATTGGCTTGCTTATCAAGTATTGCTTTATAGTTATGCTTTTAATATAAACCAAACGGAAATGCAAATGAAATCCCCCCACATTAGTAATTGCTATCTACCAAACCATTCTAATTATGTTGCGTGAAAGACACTTTAATTTTGTCTGTAGTTTCAATCACTGCCTTTGCATTACATCAACCACAATGGTGATTATATATGTTCCAGTAAACATACCTTTCACTGGTTGTCAAGAATAATAACCTATATATCTCCCATGCACTGGCTGCCATCTGGACTGCTTTTCTCTAATGCCTACCACATACCACATGGAAGAATAATTTCATGGCTCCAGAGTGCATTAAACAGCTCTAGTATTATGGAAGTGTCTTCCTAGGATGCTTAGAATTCTGAACTTCTGCTTAGCTAGTAGCTCCCTTAAGCCATTCTGTCAGTTCATCGAAAGAAAAAAATCCTGAAAGGATTACAGCCTTAAGAACTGGTGTGGACATCATGTATGGAGATTAAGGAGAACTATGAATGAAAAATGACTTCAGGGCTGGAATGAACATTTGTTAATGTGCAGAATGTGTAACCTGGTAACTGAGTTTACTAGGACGGCCAGTGACATTGAATAAATGCACTGTAATATATTAATATATATATATATATATATATATATATATATATATATATATATATATATATATATATATATATATATATACATATTACATACGTATATATACAGTTCTGTGCAAAAGTTTTAGGAAGTGTGAAAAAATTATAAAAAGTAAGGTAAAGTAAGAATGCTTACTAGATGTGTTGCTACTTTTTTATAATTTAACAAAACGCAAATCTGAACACAATGCTTTGTTTCCTTGTGTTTTTTATTTGATCTATATCAGTAAAAAGAGGGGGCAAAGGGACTCTGGGGGGGATGATGGGGGTAGTGTCATCACACGGGTGACCCGCACAAGGCCCAAAAACATCTAAGACTGGCCATGGATATAACCTAACAAGCTCTACATTGGGGTGCTTCTGAACTCCAGTCTGCAACTTCTATTCCAAGGGGCCGAATCTCAAAATGATATGTATAGTAATCCAATAATTTGTGGATTTATTAATACCAAGTATAGCAGTATTTTCAGTTATTTAAAAAAAAAAAGAATCATGAATTTCTGACTTAAGTTATGTAAATAGTAAATTAAGAAATAATAATAAACTAATTATGG
Organism: Spea hammondii; assembly: GCA_029215755.1. NCBI lineage: Eukaryota > Metazoa > Chordata > Amphibia > Anura > Pelobatidae > Spea > Spea hammondii. The sequence goes on from JARDYJ010000002.1 coordinate 116,219,433, forward strand.
AGTATGGTATATAGTGCTCCCTAGGACAATAAGGAATATTGTGAATGTTTGATGTGCAGATGATTATATATGATCCCATATAAATGCTGTATAATTGAATCCTTCATTTAGCCCATCAGGCCCTAATGTTTTTCATTAGATTCAAAAGGATTCCCTCTGTGGGAGTCTTTTATGCCAATTGTGTCCATGAGAGGACATCTCTGTGCCTACAAATTTAAGGCAGAATTTATTTCTAATAAAGTTAATGTGTTCTAATATTCTTCTTCTCAGAGGTCTGTTCCAACAGTGTAATTATGCAATTAAAATTTTATACTGACTTTCACTTGGACATTTTTTATTTAAAACATATACACATTATAAGATATATCACCCCACATCGTCTTTTGTGGGGTAGGTGTGAGTAGTGAATGGATTAAGTTATCTGTTATGTTTGGACCCCTTCTTAGTGTAATGGATGGTTTCTCCTGGGTAACCTTGCACAAAGGGGGGGTTAATGTTGAATTTGTTAATTATGTCCCTAACTACTGGCACGCAGAATCTTTGTTACCAATACATCTGACCGCACTGGCCTCAGGTTTTTGTGGGAGTCACTTATTAGGGTGTCTATTTCTACTCTGAGAGTGTGTAGCCATCTGTTGGCATAACACTTGGCCCTGAATTGGTCCTATAACAATTTGACCTTATTGTTAAAATCCATGTCATCATTACAATTTCTGCAGAGTCTTAAATACTTTTTTTGGGGGAGACAGGATGTAAATTCTCTTCATGTAATAGCCTGTTTGTTGTGGTTTGCTTGCAATGCAGAGAAGTATAAATGGTCCCCTGAGGAGTTTTTTTGATGGTCAAGTCTAGAAGTAACAGCTCATTGGGGTTAATGACAGAAATAAGTTGGAATCCAATTTCATTACTATTTAGCTTTAAATGAATTCCTCAAATAGTTCACAGCTGCCATTTCAAATCAATATCACTTCGTCTACATAATTTGCCAAGAATTTGATGTGTAGTGTAAAGCCAACATGGGGGGTGGGTAAATACACAAGTTTATTTTCACCAGGTCAGGTATACATTTGCATAGCTGGGTATACAACAAGTGCCCATAGCTGTCCTTTTGAGTTGGAAGTAGTATTCTTTATTAAAAATAATAAAAATAGTGGTTAAGGACAAACTCCATCATACACAAAATACATTGGTTAAAGTCACTAAACTTCTGACCTTTTTATCAAGAAACAAGTTCTCTATTTGTTGGAACTCTTGGAGAAGTGTGTGTGGCGGGGTGTGTTTTCCTGTTGAAAGAGGCCAATGCCACCAGGGAATACCGCATCTATGAAAGGGTCTACATGGTCTGTAACAAAGCTTAAGTAGGTGGTATGGGTCAAAGTAAAATCCACATGAATGGCAGGACCCAAGGTTTCCCAGTAGTACATTGCCCAAAGCATCACACTGCCTCCGCCGGCTTGCCTAGTGCATCCTGGTGCCATGTGTTCTCCAGGTAAGTGACCTACACGCACCCAGCCATCTGTGATGTAAAAGAAAACGTGATTCATCAGGCCACTTTCTTCCATTGATCCGTGGTCCAGTTCTTATGCTCACGTGCCCATTGTAGGCGCTTACCGCAGTGGATAGGGGTATGCATGGGCACCCTGACTGGTCTGCGGCTACGCAGGCCCATACACAACAAACAGTGATGTACTGTGTGTTAACTTTTTCAGCAATTTGAGCTACAGTAGCTCGTGTGTTGGATTTGACGACATGCATTAATGAGCCTTGGATGCCCATGACCCTGTTGCCGGTTTACCTCTTTCCCTTACTTAGACCACTTTTTATAGTTACTGACCACTGCAGACCGGGGACACCCCACAAGAGCTGCAGTTTTGGAGATGCTCTGACACAGTCGTCTAAGTCATCACAATTTGGCCCTTGTCAAAGTCGCTCAGATCCTTACACTTTCCATTTTTCCTGCTTCTAACACATCAACTTTGAGGACTAAATGTTCTATCCCACCCACTGACACTTTAAGAATACATGCATAGAAGTGTAATCTGTAAAATGGACTCCAATATGAATTTTAAATGAAAACAAAGCCGAAGTGGTCCCTTAAGATTGTATGAAACAGGTACAAGGCCACCCTAAACATATAAAAAGACCGGAGTTAGGAAAAGGGGCAGAGTTTATGGGTCAAATAACTCAACTGTTTGGTAAAAAAGTAATTAATCTGCTTCGTATATATAGATCTTCTGTAATATGCAAACCATTGGCAAACCTCCACTAACATCTGTTAGTTTTAGTGTCTGGTACATCACAGGTGCATTACCCTTATGATTTACTGGATATCTATGGGGTAGTCTAAATAATGAAAGCATCACAATCGGTACTGGTTATAATATTGAACTAATTATAGAGGTTACAATGTTTCACTATAAAGCAGTTTGTTCATATAAATATAGAACCTGTCCAGATGATATTGATCACCTGAAGGTTATATACCCACTATAAATTTGGGATGAATACATTGATGATTAACAGATGCAATGCCAGCTATTTTACACTGTAGTACAGTATGTATTTTAGAAGTAACAGATAAAAGAATAATTTTATCCGTAATTCTAATCAATTCACCCCAGATATTATATATATATATATATATATATACTAGTGAAAACAGAATTGTACTGTATAGAAAAGCAATCCATTTCAAATTGAAATTTCACATGCCAGTAGTACTCCAAATTAAGTTATTGAAGCAGTGGCCGAATTCATTGATGCTAACAAAACATCAGTGCTGGATAACATATGTGACTGGCTGCTACTCCTCCTTTCAACTTCAATTGAGCTTACTTCCACATGACCAGACTGGGAAACAAAGTTACTAAACTAGAAATGCTTAGTGAAAAACCCTCCCCAAAAATGTGTCTTGGTGGAAAGAAGCCCTAGGAACACAACTGACCCAGAAACAAAAAAAAATCCTACTCACCCAGTGCTGCTCCCCTTTTATTATTATTATTATTATTATTATCCTTTATTTATATAGCGCCAACAGTTTACGCAGCCCTTCAACTCTAATAGAGTGTTTAGTCCCGGACTGACTATATTATATATTGTGTCTCTCACTGAATAATGTCCATTATATTTTTTATTATGTTTACAAAGTATATTTGTCTTTGTTAAAACAATAGAAAATATTTGCACAAAAAAGATTACTCAGAGGTTTTAGATTGCCTTCTCTACATTTGCTTAATGACATAAACAATTATCCATCCTACTAACACCCAATACAGAAACACCATTTATACTCTTAGTGGGTACATTTTTCAAATACTTTTAATATATATAGGATCAAATATTTTTAGAAATACCACTGTTATCTTTTCATTTTCTGTAAATCCATTTTATGAGGAAGATCATTGATTGAATCAGACATCATAAAATTGGCTGCATATTTCTTACTCACCGAGATCACTGATAACGTCTTTAAAGGATTCCTGAAACCTTTTAAAAATAAATATACCTACCAGGGAAAAAAAATAATAATAAGTTTTACCATTCGCGACTAAGTGCCTCGAAAGTCTAGGAGAGATTTTCTGTCTTGTCAGATAGGCTCACTGCCAATTGTCACATCTATTCTTGATGTGAAATTACTTCACTGAGTCCCACTAGTATATGTTGAACTTTTGTTATGACAGCATATCCTATTTGATTAGTATGATAAATGAAACATATCAACCCTAAGTATTATGTGTGTCCTTATGTTATAATTAAGCTATTATATAAAATGAATGTCTGGACATTTCCTTTAATATGTAATAGTGTGTTTTAGGTTTTGTACTTTCAGTTGCAATAAACATTTGACCCCTGTAAAAAAATTGTGGTAAATCAAAGACATAAAAGAAGTTCTGACCATTTTTTTCTTTGCAGCACACATACATTCTCCTTTGAAATTTGCCAATAAATTATTTAAAAAAAAATAACAATTACACACCTGACCTTAGAATTTGTGGCACACATTGAGATCTGTTAACTTACTCCTGATTAATGGAACTGCCATTTCTGAGCACACATCTGTCACGTATTACCACCTGCACTCCTTGTAGTCAGTGTGGATGCAGGGAGCACATCCAAGGTGATGGCCTTTTTCCACATGAAATTTTCTCCACTTGTACAACATTACACTCGATATTAAAGCATTTAACAAAGCAGGTTAAGACTACACATATCTCTATTACAAAAATGAGGATCAGGATATCATTGTGGGATTAAAAAAAACCACATGGGAACCCAACTTTAAGTGGAGGTTCACTTAAAACAGGACAACCTCAAACCTATTCAAAATGGCTTGACATGGCTAACATGTCACCTGTACAACTAGCAGAACAAAATGCTGTTTTAACCATATTTCTTAGGTTACCTTCACAATCAAGTCAGGGTTATTGTGGGATTGAGTTTATGAGATGAGTACTTAATGGAATTACCTTCCCAATCTTCACAGAATGGAACTTTAGCCAATAAGCCCCATGTTCGAATACGTGCAATGATAAATATCTCTTTAAAACTTTTACAAGAGACTGGTTTACTTAGGTAATTGTGTCACTTTGTCAAGTAAGTATTGTTTTTCATTTTACCATCTGTGATCATACCGGGTTTGAGTTGGTGCCTTTCAGTGAAGCAGTTTATCTATATGGACTGTATCTATAACAAGGGGACATCCTCTACGGCTGGAGGAAAGAAGGTTTCTACACCAGCACAGACGGGGGTTCTTTACAGTAAGAGCGGTGAGATTATGGAACTCTCTGCCAGAGGAAGTGGTAATGGTAAACTCAATAAAAGAGTTCAAAAGGAGCCTGGACGTGTTTCTTGAAAGCAATAATATTACAAGTTATGGATATTAGATTAATAGGGACAGAACGTTGATCCAGGGATTTATTCTGATTGCCATATTTGGAGTCGGGAAGGAATTTTCCCCATGGTATGGGGCAATTGGCATCTGCTTCAAAAGGGTTGTTTGCCTTCCTCTGGATCAACACAGTAGGGACACAATATGTATATAGGTTGAACTTGATGGACTTTGGTCTTTTTTCAACCTTATGAACTATGTTACTATGTTACTATGTTACAAGGGAGAAGAGTTTGGTCATGCTCCAGCTCTGCCCACATCTTGATTACTTCCTGCCCAGTTTCCATCCGCTAAAGGCTGTCTGTGGCTAACCCTGCCCTGTGGCTAGCCCAAACTTTTCACAAAGCTACTCTCTCAGAAAAAGGAGAGCTCACCATGGAAATTCGTATGGCTATGATGCTCAGCTTATTTGTGTTGTACAAAAGTAGCCGGGAAAAAAATCCAGGTAACCAATAAGTTATTAATTTCCTATCTTGGAATGACATCTAGAATTTATTGGAGACTCAATAACTATCTGTGAATCTCCAATGAAATTCATATTGTTGTTACAATTTAGAGTGGTTTTATTTAAATGTAAGATAATTTGTGACAACTTATATGTATTTTGCCCTAACTACATGGTTAGTAACTGTGAAGGCAATACATTCAGTGCACTAGTTTGCTAGAACATTGGGTTAATATATGGTATATAAAAATGATGCAAAGCTTGAGAAATGATCTTTGCTATCACCATATCATAGAATATAATATTCTCTTTGAATCATATAGATTATAGAGCTCAGAACATGACATTTGTTCTTGATTTGTGAGAAGAAAATAGCTTTGACCATCAAAATGATGGCACTTGCTCACTCTGCTAGTATTATTGTACATTACACTTTTACTATTGACTGATTTAATGTGTGGACTTTACTTATATGACCTTTACGGTTTCTCTGCCCAATAAATGTATTTCTATAAAAGTATACACTTGAGCTTTAAGGCTTGCATTCTGCTTTTACTCCAATTAAAGTATCACCTAGACTTTTTCCTAGGGAACTTTTTTTCCTGGAGAAAAAAGGTGGACATGACCCTGCATGGGTGAGGTGAAATGTTGGAAAGGGCAATATGATGTAGGCCTTTCCCTAAGGGACAGGGTAATGCATAGCCTATATAGGACCCAGCTTTGCTAAAAACATTTTTGGGGGGCTCCTGTTTTTGGGAGTGTGAAATTGGGATCAGGTTAGCTGGCCTGAGATGGGGACAACCTTGATTGAAAGATAAGAATTGCTGCTGAGTACTATGGGGGATTTTCTTTAGTATGAGCTAATAAGAAGTGTTCCCGACGCACCATATGGTGCGAAGCCGACCCTTTCGTGGGTCCCGGTGGGTCCATGGGACCCAGACGGTACTTTGACGGGGATGGCAATTTGCCATCCCAAGGCATGTTTCTTCAAGTGGGGGCATGTAACGTCATGTTGTGTGATCTTGCAGTAGGAATGCAGCACAAGATGAGTCTTCTCCATGGTAAGTAAGTTGTGTTTTATTGCGCAGACACTTATGTTACTGTGTGTGTTTGGTAGTGTGGGTGTCAGTGTGTGGGTGTCTGTGTATATTAGTGTGTGTTTCTGAATATGTAACTGCGTGTGTAAATGCATGTGTCGAGTTGCATTAGTGTCAGTGTGTGTGTTAACATGTCTGGTTGTGTCAGTGTGTGCTAACATGCCTGGCTGTGATAGTGTGAGTGTCTCTGTGTCTGATTATGTTAGTGTATTTAGGTGTCTGTGTGTGGATATGCTAGTGTGTGTGACTGTGTTTGTATATGTAAAAAGTGTGTGTGTCACTTCATGATAAGTTTCATTTTAGTTTTATTAATCATGTTATAACACAATTGATTAGGTGGTCATTTTGGTGGATGTTGTTTTGGTGTGGGAGAAGCGGCATTTTATCCTTGAACTCAAGTAACACTAGGTCTTGGGCCGGCCCCGATGGGGTGCAGCCAGTGGTCTTTTACAGAATGCTGAATAGTGGTGATGACAGGGGTCACTGTATTATGTTAAGAAGTTAAATGTGGATGACAAGTTTTAAAAGGGTTATTTATGTATGTATTTTAAGTAAACAATATTATAATGTATTGATTGTTTTTGAATCAACAGTAAACATGTTTATTAAACTGGTGCATTAAATCCGACTGCGGTGTCAGTGTGTTTATTGTCTTTTATTTCACCCATCATCAGTGCAGTGGTCATGTATTTCCATAGGTCTCACTCTCCACATACTGTATATCTGACATCAAGTAATAATACAAAATGGGATTTCATTAAATTCTGTTATTACTGAATATATTTCCCGTATTGTCTTATGTTCTCCCTTCCTCCTTGCATTTTATGCAAACATTACAACACTGATACTTCCTTTAACATCTCATGTTTACATAATATGATAAATCAGCAGACACTTGACCCATGCTTTCAGAAAGCTAGATCAGATTTTTATTGTGATGTGTCTCTATTGCTTCCTGAAAACAAATCCTTTTGAATTATTTTTCTTCCAGAAGAATTAATACATTTAGGAATAAAACGTATTAGTCGAAATGAAAAATGCTTATATTTCCCCATGGACACTGACAAAGGGATCAAAGGATTTTACAAGACTGATCGGCTAAACTAAACAAATTGTTGTCAAACCCCCATATATGATATGTAACACATTCAAAAATTCCCATGTGCTTACTTATGGCTTTTAAATACCCATTAATACAGCTGTTTTTCCACCTGGTATTCTACTCTGAAAACGTCAAAATCTAGCAATGATTTAGGTCCTAAACCCAGTCACTGCTTACCCTTAACCAATTTAATTTGGTTTTCTCCAAAAACACAGAAATACACAGAATTTACTTCAAAATCAAACTTTTGCACAAAGAATATGTATCTTATGCGTTCAAAACAATTCCGCATGACATTAATTTGAGGCGCCAGATTCCATCTGGTTTTGTTTACTCAGCATCTTTCTGCTAGATTTTCATAGATCATGTCACTTTCTGACACTTAATATTTAATAGCTCTCTGATCCAAAACTATCCTCACAAAACAAGAAAAAAATGTGAAATATTAAGGTGTCAGAATGAACTATTCTCTTTTGATTTCTTTCATTAGTTCCCATCTCAGATCTCTAGTTTGAAGACTAAATTGATATCTAAAGTGACAACAGACACCAAGTGATTTTAGGCTTGTTTTTTTTTATTTCCCTTCTATGTTGGAGTATAAAATGTTTGAATGAGAAAATCTAATCTCACATAATTTTCAAGTTGGATACAATATGTGACAGTATAGGAGCAAAAAATATGTAGCAGCACTCACCTTTCCCTCAGGTATGTAATGCAATCAGTAGATCCAGACTTGTTATCTAAAGCAGCCACTTTAACAAAAGAGACCCAGAAAAAAATCCAGATAAGGTAAAAGCCATCCACATACCTTATTCAAGGCTACCATAAGACTTTCTTCAGCTAAAAATCAGCTTTATTCCATAATAAAATGTATTGACAATGAGGGGATAAGAACAAGAAGGCAACCGGGTAATATGTTTTGTGCCTCAGATATCACCACAAAGGGGTATAGAGATATTGCCCTGGGGCTGTTTTTCAGCATTTGGGCTAAGCCCCTTAGTTCCAGTGAATGTGCTACAGCATTCAACAGCATTTTAGTCAATTGTATGCTTCCAAATGGCACCAGTTTGGGGAAGGCCCTTTGCTTTTCCAGCATGAATATACTCCTGTGCACAAGCCAAAGTCCATAAGGACATGATTTGACTAGTTTGACGTGGAGAAACTCAAGTGGCCTGCACAGAGGCCTGACCTCAACCCCATTGAATACCTTTGTGATCAATTAAAGACGTGTATTGTGATCGAGGCCTTTTGGCTGATTTGGCATTAACTCCCACAGAGACACTCCAACATCCTGAGAAAAGCCTGCCCAGAAGAGCATAAGATGGTATAGCCACAAAGGGGGCTTGGGAACTCAATCACAATGCCCATGGTTTTGCAATGGAATGTCAAACAATCTCACATAGGTGTGATGGTTATGTGTCAAAATATTTTTGAATTCCTAGAATCTAACATCATTTAGAATACATGTTTACTTGATGTGCTTGTCATGGCCTACCAATATATCAGTTCAGGTAACTGCAGTAAGTTTGCACATAGAAAAAAATAGAAGTTATGATGTGAACCAACTTTATGCACACAGAATATGCTTTATCACATCATTAACTCAGCAAAGATACCTATGATTATATCAGGTGGTAGATAAAATTTAAATCAATATTGACAAATACAATATATATATATATATATATATATATATATAAAGCAAAAGATTTCTCTTTCCTTCAGCAATGACTGAAACGTCGAACCGGTGCGGGAAACTCTGATCTCTGACAGCCGGGGAAGGTATGCGCGACGGACGCAGACAAACCCCCGCTGCTAGCCACACCTCCTTCCGGCTGCAGCGGACGTTGTGTACGCGGATCGCGTAGACGTCAACCCACTGCCCCGGCAATACAGCAGGAAATTGGAAGCACCGGTAAGTGTGTGTGTGTTAAATGGGGGCATAGGGCATTTCTGGAATGCCTTATACCCCTATATGCCACTCTGGCACTTAGGGGGTTAAAAGGCATATTATGGGGCAGAGTGGCATATAGGGAGGTATAAGGCATTTCAGGAGGCAGAGTGGCATTGGGGGCCTTTAATAGAGCACTCTGCCTCCTGAAATGCCTTATACCTCCCTATATGCCACTCTGCCCCATAATATGCCTTTTAACCCCCTAAATGCCAGAGTGGCATATAGGGGTATAAGGCATTTCTGGAGGCAGAGTGCTCTATACAATGCCTTTTAACTCCCTTAATGCCACTCTGCCTCCTGGAATGCCTTATACCTCCCTATATGCCACTCTGCCCCATAATATGCATTTTAACCCCCTAAATGCCAGAATGGGATATAGGGGTATAAGGCATTTCTGGAGGCAGAGTGGCACATAGGGGGTCAAAAGGCATACCATGGGGCACAGTGGCATATAGAGGGTTAAAAGGCATATCATGGGCCACAGTGCCATATTGGTGTGGCAAGCCTGGGGGTAGATGTGCGTAACTGGGGGACAGGTTGGAAAATACAAGGAAATAAAAACAAAAAAATATTTTTCTCAATCATAGCTTTTATTAAAAAAATAGTTTACATGAATTAACATTTACTGGTAAAACTTTTTTCCTTTAGGGTCGTCTTATATTCAGGCTTTTTCTTTTTTTCCTAAGTTAATATTCAGATTTTGGGGGGTCGTCTTATAATCAGGGTCATCTTATAATCGAGCAAATATGGTAAAAGTTGATCAAAGAACTGTCCACTGTTTTTTTCATTACTGCCAAATTAACCCTGTATTAATATGCATTATAAAGCTAAAAGGCCATATTTTCTGTCAGTGAAAAATGAGCGTGGCCCACGCGCATACATTTCGGATGAAGTGGCCCACTGATTACACTGGTCTAATGTAATCTTTGCTGAGAAACGTTTCATACAACACATACAACATATTGCAACACCCGCTACTCGGGTGTTGCAATGTGCGGCCCCAGTTGCATGTCCATTCATCTGACTGCATCCCTAGTCCAGCTGTGTGATATGTACCTTAATAAACTGAAAAATGAGTGGGCTTCTGTCTGGCTTTGCTTTTATTTTACAGTTTATTAATTATTTGCTATGCGTTTCACAATTTATTCGCCTAATTTATTGAGTTATCAATATATCTAATGAACATAATATAAAATATGTATTATTTCCATTTACTGTACCAAGATAACATAGTTTAATTATTGTGCACTATAGCATACAAGGTTATTGTTTTTTTTTGTATACCTACATAATCAAGGTTATCAAAGATCACAATTTAAGATACAAAGTAGGTGTACATGGATATGTTTAGTCTTTGATATACATAATATGTAATACAGAGTATCGTAATCCATCTGGCAATAATCTAAAATAAAAATGTCACTGTTGATATATTTATGTAAGATATGTGGTGAACAGGAGTACATTGTATCTTTGGCTGAATTGCTACCATATGAGATACTTAAGATATTAAAGACAATATTAAATTTCAGAGTTATAAATTATATCATACAGTGTAGCAGACAATGTAAAACTATATGAGATATTGTAAGTAAGTATGTATGTTATAAATGTCTTTGTGATCTGGTGATGTCTGTGTTTAGATCATGAAAGTAAATTAAAGCCACATCAATGCTTTTGCACTACTATTTATCATTCACCTGTGATTTAGTAATTCTATACATTTCTAACAAGTGCCATAATGAATAAACTGCTGCACAAGCTCTCTTTTTTTACAATACATGTTTTCCAAAGATGGTGCTTAGCAAGATCTGGTAGCAGGGCCGGACTGGGACTGAAAAGCAGCCCTGGGAACGTTTGGAGACCAGCCCCATATAGTTTATCTCGCGGTCGAGCTCTTATACCCACACGCACCCCTTATACATACCCGAGTCACACTATCTGCCGTACAAACAACTATAAAACATTCTTTTTATCACATTATTTGTATTAAAATGCCAGAAAGCAAAAGTGTTAAAAGGCCCTAATAAATACATAATTAAATACATTAGACATAATGGAATCAAAACATTTGCTACTGCAAACATTTTTAGATGAAAAAGTTCCATTTTATTCAGTGGAACAAAACACTGATCACATTATTCTTCACGATATTCTTGTAAGAAACTTTAATTTCTTTATTAATTCATGTAAACTATTTTTTCATATTTAATAAAAGCTATGATTGAGACATTTTTGGTTTTTGTTTTTATATGCCACAAGAAGAAATAGAAGGTCAGTAAACAAATTTTTTTTTTAACAAACTGTATAATATTTTTTATGTAAAAGCCTTATGCCCCCCTATATGCCACTCTGCCTCCCTGATATGCCTTATAACCTCCTACATGCCACTCTGCCTCCAGAAATTCCTTATACCCCTATATGCCACTCTGGCATTTAGGGGGTTAAAAGGCATATCATGGGACAGAGTGGCACATAGGGGCTATAAGGCATTTCTGGAGGCAGAGTGGCATATAGGAGGGTATAAGGCATATCGGGGAGGCTTTTTCATCTTGTCCTCCGTCCTCTGGTAGCTGCAGGCCGCTGTTCTCTATGTATACAGGATGTCACTGACCCGACATCCGGTGCTCCAGCAGTGTGCGAGGGGGCGGAGCTTTCACCCCTCACGCTACTCTCAGTCTCATCATCACTAGACGGCCATCAGATTTTTTAAGTAAAAAATTAATACTTTTTTTAAATGTATTTGAGTAGCTCCGGCTGGCGGCATCAGCACGCATCGGCCATTTAGATTACATTTCCAGCAATCTGATGGCCACATAGTGATGGGAGCAGCGTGAGGGGTGAAAGGTCCGTGCGAGGGGGTGGAGCTTTCAGATTAGATTTCGGGAGGCCTGGGGGGCAATTATCCCCCTGCCCCGCCCCTGGCACCGGAGGAGGCTTCCAATCCCGCTCTCAGCGGCTGTAAAATATATAGTAAAATATTAACTACCGTAAGGACATACACAATAGAACGCTTTTAAAATACTTGATAAAATAGTATATAGTACTATATTTCTAAATTAAAAAATATCTTTAGAACATACTTCTTAGATTAACAGCACTGACAATTCTTAATTGTACACACTTTTAGTAATCACATAGATTTTTAGGATGCTCTGCAGTACATAACTTGTCCTTTGTCTTAAAAGTGAAGGTCAACCATTATTGCAGATGTACAAAATGTAAGTTATCTTTTACAGCATATAAATAAATCTTGCTGGAAGGACAAAACCTATTTTAGGTGATTTTAGATGTAATGTGATTGCACCGTCCACGCAAATGTATTTGACATTTCAACATTTCCCCGAGCAAATACACAAGGGGTACAGTAATTCCAAATATTAAGTCCATGGTATGATGACCATCGCCAAGCTTTCTCCTGTGTCATATTATTTTATGTGTTCTTCTAAGTATATTAGACAAGATGTTCTTTTAACAAGTTATAGGGAATTAAAAGAAATAGTGTGTTCAAAGAGGGAGCAGGGCAAATGTTGATCGACCTTGATGTAATATTTCCCAAATGTGTAAATGTATAAAAAGTGTTTTGGCTGTTAAAACTGCTATTTAGTAAAGGCAAGCATTCCATAAAGCGTCACCAAATATCTATCTATCTATCTATCTATCTATCTATCTATCTATCCATCTATCGATCCATCCATCTATTTATAAACACATATATATATACTGTTTTAACATGGTTATAGAAAGTTGCTCTATTATAAACTCTACATTTTAAAACTATTTCTCACACTTTTCAAATGTATGTAAACATACTAGCAAACAGGCAAACTGTAACTCTTGAATTCAGAAGTTAATTTACTATAGTTTCAATTTTCATTTTTTTACCTATTGAGGTAAAATGTATCTTTCGCATCAGCTACAATGGCCACTAGCTCACCTGAATTTGCCTGGTTTGCCAGATGACCAGTCCTGGCCCATTCCTAAGAGTAATGCATCTCGATATGGACCTTGCTCCTATTGGATTAACAATCCACCCAACTAACGAGAGCAATGAAGACATTTTGGACACTAGACTAGTATGCCAATGGAGATTTTTGCTTTATAATGACACTAGTGATCTAAAATGTAGGATCACAAATGTAGACATGCTATAGGGAAAAATAAGTAATATTTTTTCTCATCAGAGCTAGTTTCACCCTTATTCGTACATATTCATCCACAAGTTTGGTGCAAGATTCTCAACCTGCAATATCTGTACCATTTACAGCTGCCTGATGGGACCAGGGGCTTGAAGGTAATGGTAGGTGATTACAGTTTTTTATTGGAGGTAACAGGTTAGAGAAATTAGGTAATAAGTTGAACAAAGTTGGAATGCTTCCTTAAGTATTAGAAGTGAGTTGTGCAATGAGTGCGCTGCTAAACCAGGTACTCCACAATATATTTTAGTATGTAGTTATAATTTTCCTGTTTGCTTGTGGTAGCCATGATGCTTCCATGAGAATTTAACTTCATTCTCATTGCTTAGCTTTTTCTCAGTTATATGATTTTCCCATCATACACATCTCATTGCATTCCCGTATTCCTGTTTTTTTGAACCTCTGTCTTTCATTTAATTCTTCAAATCCTCTCGTTACTATTGATTGTTTTTCCATCACTTCAAATGACCTTACACTGACATTAGTGATTTGGGCTGCATTCCATGACATGCAGTTTGCTTTATAGCATATGGATATCCATGATGGGAAATACCTCCTTAGACACTCAGTGCCATAAATTTGGTCCGCCAAAGTATAAAGCAAAGCCCTGATCCGCCCCCAATGTGGATAAATCTTCGAGAAATATTCCTACTCTTCAGAACCAACAATGATGCATGATTACATTTCCATAGTGCAAACGGAGCATGCTTTATTGATAAATATGTGTGAGATTGTGGTTGCGACAATTTTGAAATAAAACAACTGCTGTAGTAGTTCAAGATTTCTTCAATTTTTTTTCCCATCAACTTTCAAATCTGATTTCAGGATAAAAGTTCACGATAGATTAAATTGTGTTTTACCATGTCATTACAATTACTATTAAACTTATATAAAAGAAACTTTTCGAAGTATTAGTACTCCATTGTCCTGGGTGTATATACTAAATATTTTTAAAATGTTGGAATATCAACCTTATAGAAAACAGTTACCTGAAGTTCACAATACTACAGTATAGCATTTGAGTTTGAGAAACGGCTTATAAAAGGCTTCAGTCAGTTGATAAAGGTACAATTGACAAACTTGTTTTCTTTTGAGGCCAAAGTATTGACACTCTGTGACCCTTAAATGGGATGAAATATCTGTAAAATATGCAAGTTTTTCCTAAACAATTTATAAGAGCAACATAAGGACCTCAACATAACGTGATGAAACTAGTTTGTTTTCATTCAAAATTATATTTTCTATTTATATTAGAGACATAACGCCATTACATTTTAGGTCTGGAGAGGTGTACCATGTAGCTTTTACTTTTTACCCTTCATCAAATCCCTTGTGCTTTTTATTGGCTTTTGCCGAAGATAGTACTTTTGTGGCGTGGTGGTGGAGGCAGGTGCTAAGTTCCTTTTTATCCTTGGAACAGCCCAGACAGAACATGGTTGTATAATTCAGAACAGAAGTACAAAAAAATAAAAAATAACAGACCTTCATTCCCAAGGACTAAACATTGGTATTGCTTTAACCAATGTGGCCCTAATGGAATGGAATACAAATGAGCGACATAAACTACCGTATTTGCTCGACCCTTATTATAAGACAACCCCACAAAATCTGAATATTAATTTAGGAAAAAAAGAAAAAGCCTGAAAATAAGATGACCCTATAGGAAAAAAGTTTTACCAGTAAATGTTAATTAATGTAAACTGTTTTTTCATATTTAATAAAAGCTATGATTGACAAAAATATTTTTTGGGTTTTTATTTATTTTTATTTGCCAACCTGCCCCCAGTTATGCACATCTGCCCCCAGGCTTGCCACTCTGCCTCCCTGATATGCCTTATACCCCCTATATGCCACTCTGCCTCCCTGATATGCCTTATACCCCCTATATGCCACTCTGCCTCCAGAAATGCCTTATACCCCTTTATGCCACTCTGCCTCCAGAAATGCCTTATACCTCTATATGCCACTCTTGCATATAGGGGGTTAAAAGGCATATCATAGGACAGAGTGGCATATAAGGGGGTATAAGGCATTTCTGGAGGCAGAGTGGCATATAGGGGGTTAAAGGGCATTTCTGGAGGCAGAGTGGCATACAGGGGGTTAAAAGGCATATCCTGGTGCACTGTGGCTCCAGAAGAACCTTATGCCCCCATTTAACACTCCCCCCCTGACTTACCAGTGCTTCTGACTCCCTGGTGTCTGGTGGGAGCAGCAGGTGTTCCGCCGGAACTTCTATGAGCACTGGAAGGTCGTGTGACGCCGATGCTGCGTCATAGAAGCTACGGGGGAAGTACAAGCAGTAGCGGGGGTTGTCTGCGTTCATCGACCGGACGTTCGCTGGCTGGCAGAGAAGAGAATTACCTGCAGCGCTGCGGGGAATTCTCCTCTCTGGCAGCCGGCGAACGTCCGCTCGATGAACGCAGACAACCTCCGCTGCTGCCGGCACTTTCGTCGGCGCTCGCTGATAGACGCCCGGAGTAAGTGCTGGCAGCAGCTGAGGTTACCATACAGGAGGACCTGGGTCCCCTGCAGCACTGCGGGGGATCTGGATCTTAGTCTCATAGTCAGACCCCATTTGAGGTCTGATTACAAGACAACCTCGATTATAAGACGAGGGGTATTTTTCAGAAAAAAAACTTTTTTTATAATCGAGCAAATACGGTAAATATAATCATATGCTGCAATATAAAAACGATGTACTATGTTCCTTAGTGTGTATAATTAAACATTCTTTTTGGTGGCCCCTGTTGGCCCTAACAGCTGACTCTAATTTTCACTGTTTTAATACTCACAATTCTATTTCTTTGGGAAGTATGAAAGTGACTCATATCAACCGCTATGTGGTACACTGTTGATGAATCAGGTTTAAAATCTGTATAATCTACCAGGAATTGGTTTATGTGAGTAGAAGCCAGGAATCTTAGCTCCTCTTTAAAAAGTGTCTCAGTACATGAGTTGGCCTCCCTCAATTCACTTTCACAATATGTACATGTCATTAACCATAGGAACACAGTTGTCCAAAGGCTTGCCCAAATGGCCCCTGTAAAGAAACACAGCTTGACATGAAATTACGTGAACATACAAAAGACTGGAATAAACCATATATATTTTATTGCCAAACTCCCTGTGAGATTGCAAAGAAA
The DNA here is from genome assembly GCA_029215755.1 of Spea hammondii. NCBI lineage: Eukaryota > Metazoa > Chordata > Amphibia > Anura > Pelobatidae > Spea > Spea hammondii. The sequence goes on from JARDYJ010000002.1 coordinate 116,236,258, forward strand.
GGAATCTGCTAAACAGTTTATAATCATAAAACTTAGAGCCATTTGGAAACTTCATAAGCATCTGTGAGTTTGTTTTAAAATGCAAGTTTTTAAAAAAAAACCCTTGAACACATTTGAACAACATATTTAGGTGCGTATGTTAACTTTTCAAAGAATGTGTGAATACTTCTTTGACTGTAACGTGTTTGGGGGAAAATACTACACATATGTTACATATCAAGATATGTGTTTTGTTAGCAACTGGAGAGTCAGAATATAATTAATGCTATTTATACAATACACATCTCAGGATGTGTATAACTAGAAACATCTCAAAATAAACCATAAAACACAAAAACCCACACTAAAAAACACTTAATCATGAGTTGTTAGATGGTATAGAAGCCAGTATTTTATATGCATACATATTAATGCAAAAATCTTAAATGCAAATGTATTTTATAGATTGCATTGCAATAAAACTAAGCTTTTTGATTTTAGAAAGGCAGATTCTCCTAGAAGGGAAATATTTCTAGATGAGTCTTTGATGGTCTGGACATCTTTAGATCAATCCAGGAGAAAAAGAATTACATTTGTTAGTAAGACTAAAAGAAAAAGGAAAACACTGTGGCAGATCTACTGATGGAGAACAAGACAGCTTTTAGGAACTATAAACCAAATATAAAGCTAAGCTTAGGGAGGCAAAGCACATTATAAGTTGTGCGAAAATAATCATGGAGGAAAAGATCACCAGGTCAAAAAAAGGGTGAAAAAATCTTTAGGTATAAAAGTTAAAAAAAATAATTAAGAATAATTAAGCTTAAGACAAATGAAGGGGATTATATGAATGAGGTTCTAGCCGACTGCCTAAATAAATACTGCTGTTCTGTTTTTACACAATAAAATGAAGGTGTGGGACCCGTGTTAGCAAAGAGAAATAGGGTGACATGTAAAACAGGTAGGTTTACAAAGGAAGAAGTTTTACTTGAACTCTCTATAGTAAAAACAGACAAATCCATTAACTATATGGGAGACACCAAACTTTATAAAAAGAGCTTCAAAGTGTCCTGGCAAAACCAGAGATGCTTAACCAGTCACTATTGGCAGGAGTAGTTCCAAAACACTAGAAATTGGCAACTGTAGTACTAGTTCACAAAAAAGGTAGCAGGAAACACTCAGCCAATTACAGCTCAGTAAGTCTTGTGTCAGTAGTTGGCAAATTAATGCTAAAACCATAGTAAAGCATATGACAGGAGTGGCTTCGACTCTCAGGGTATGCCATGCCCAATTAACCCCTCAAATAAAAACACAAACACCATTGTGGGAAGAAAACGCCACAACTGATTCATTAAACAAGTCATTGTCACGCAAACTGTGAACATAAAAGGAGAGTTAACATTACAATGACCCGAAATAATTTACGTAGTAAACCGAGCACCCATAAGCTTGCCAGGATCTACCTGGGCCAAACCATAAACATCACCTATGGGAGGGCATCTCGTGGAGCTTCGCCCCCAACCGAGGTTCTAGCAAACATGCCCAGCCAGGAACCTCCCACCAACACTTTACCACCAGTTAATATACTGAGGAAATTTAAATATGCATGGAATAGACATAAAGCTATCCTCACTAGGGGACCAGACCAAGGACTGATAGGGATCATGAAAAATGGGCAGACTAAAAGTGCAGACTGGTTCTTGTCTGCTGTCAAATTCTATGTTTCTATGTTTAAAGGCAAACTTCCACGGTGACTTTTTAAGATGGACAGGTATAAAATGTATCTAAATAATATTTAACCACATTTATTATAGGATAATGACACCAGGACTTCTAATTAAAATAATTTTACAATAAGTTTATAATAATAAACGGCTTAACTGTTTTTCTGATTATTCCTATTATGTTATTCTTTCCTTCTTTTTTTTTAATTCACTGCCCCTCTGGCCCTGGTGGAAGCTGATACGAATTCATCATCCGGGTCACCAGTGGCAAGTCGTCTGTAATCTTTAACATATGATATGCACCAGTATTTCAAGTACTTATTTATGGGAAATGTGTGGACCAAAAGAAAAACTTTCAAAATTGTGCTATTAATATATAGTTAAAATGTATACAAGTTTTGTGTATTTTCCCTTTGTGGTATTATCTGCCTTTGTTGTGTTATCTTTCATTTGTAACTCGTTGAAAGAATTACTCTATTAAGTGACGTCAAAAGGAAAATATGCAACTTCCTTCCTTTAAAGAAAACAATTAGTTTCACAAACAATCAGATCTTTTAGATGAAAGTTGTATATCAATATTTTGGCACGACCCATCCTATTAGCTATGGAAGCTCTACAGCATTATAATTATGTAACTACTAATTATAGTGTTCTTGTGTTATCTATTTATCTCTACATAACTTAGAAACATTATTTTTCAGTCAATAACTATCTTTTTCAATTTTACTATCTTAATGTGGTAACAAACATGGACTAATGTCATGGACGCCTCCTCTTTTGAAGCTTAAAGAAGCAAGAGGAGATGGGGCTTGTTCTAATTTAAGCAGGTTTAATTTACTCAGAGGGATGGAATAATCACAAGACAGATAAGAAGAAATAGTAAAGCCATATAGCCCAATGAGTCACTTGTTTACTCTAACTCAATGCAAATCCAGAGTCAACCTAGTTTATTTGATTGCTGTGAACACTGGCATTAAGACACCTCATATTATTCCATTTTTGATATCCCAAGAATCAAAATGGAATCAAAATAGTTGTTAATGTTTAAATTTTTTACATTTTGTATTGCATTTTTCCTTTCTAACTCTCTTCTGTGTTTGATTTAGTTGGGGAAGTAAAAAAAAATCAGCTTGTAGATAATTTATATGCTTATGAAATTTAATATTTTAGTATAAAACACTGCTATTAATATTTTTTGGAGAGGTTTTTTTATGTAGAATATATATTTAATGCATGTACTATAAGCGACAACCAGAAGAATACATGTAGTCGGCCATTACAATGAATTTACTGTATAAATAGCCATACTTAACATATATTAAGTTAAGAAATGCTAAATGAATCAATTATATATAACTAGAAAGTAAAATTTTATCTATCTACAAATATTAATTTAGAATTAGAACATTGTAGTAATGAAGTGAAATAAGCTCACATAGATATATATTGGTAATAAAAAGTAAATATAAAATACCTTAGCATTGAGTTCCTCTATTCGTGTAAAGCAAAGGTTACTTAGTAATTGACCATATGTTCCAGTTTTTTATTCTTTTTGAAGTTTTGTCTCAATATTGTTTTCTACTTTTTCAGTATCAATTACAACTCCTCAGGCTTATACTTATTTTAAAAAGATCAATTAGTGAACATATTGTTGTAGGCTATATTTTCTCTCAAATTCTCTTCATTCAAACCTACATATCTATTTTGAAAATTAGTACCACTGAAGATCTCCAGAAAGTATAGTTTTAAAGGTCAAAAAGATTATCACAGAGCAAACGTACATTTCAAAAGATGCCTCAAGACCAAAATCTCCATCTGTCCATACGGTGTGAATGACAGCCTTTTACTTAAAAGTGTTGGGAAGACTGTGTTTCAAGTACACTTAACCCTGAAGACCTATTTTGGATATCTTTTACATTTTGGACAAAGTTATATATATATAGTTGAAAATGTATTTAAATTTTATAGATATGTTTAAAAGACCAAAATAAGAACAGTTCATCTTGTTATTGAATGTAGTTACTGTAATTTGTGTTGTCCTCCTCCATTCAAGGACTTACAAAATGACACAATTAAATATTATAAGTAATCAGAAAATCTTTTGGTGATGTTTAAGATATACATTGTGGTTCTTTTCTACTATTCTTGGCTGTCAGTTTGCTCTCTTAGAACATACAATAGGTGCGGTAACAGGTATTTGTGGGCCATACTAAACACCGATCTCCAAACCAACCATTATGTTTTCATTATTGTATATATACAAGTTCATCTGGAGCATGCAGAAGTAGTGGTCTAAGTATGGTACAAACCCCTAGTCCTTTCTCCAATCTGTATGGCCCAATTACTGGGAAATCCAGCCCTTTCACAATCAGGGAACACAATCTGTATTATATTTTGAGGTTCTAAGGTAATGCAATACTTTTTGTATTGGATTGTATTATTGTGTTATCGATAGCTCGATGGCTCCAGGATGTAATCACTAAGTTATGCTACAGTATAATTTTCTCTATATTTTTCACAACCTTAAAAGTAATTTACCTTTATCAGGCAAGACCTTTCCTACAGCTTTTATTGTAACTTAGCAGATGCATTTTGTTGATTTGTTTTACTTTATCTGGTAACATAATGAAACTATTTTTTTTCATAAAGTAGATTTTTGGTGGCATCCAATTTCTTTCTATATCAATGTAGACTCCAGAGCAGCAATACATAATGGTGAAAGAAAAAATGTCGGTGCGCTAAGCTAGTCTCAGGCACAAATAATACAAATGTATAATATGAGGCCTACCAAACAGTGTGAGCATGCTGCAAATACAGTGTGTTGGCTGTACAATGTATACAAAAACCAAAATACTGTCTGCGCTTCTCACCCTAGTAAAGTTGGCAACAAATATATAAACATAATATAAATGAAGCGCAGACAGTATTTTGTTTTTTGTATACATTGTACAGCCAACACACTGTATTTGCAGCATGCTCACACTGTTTGGTAGGCCTCGTATTACACATTTGTATTATTTGAGCCTGAGACTAGCTTAGCGCACCGACATTTTTTCTTTTCCCTGTTTGCACATATTTGAGGTTGTTGGCTCCTCATCAGTCTGGTTGCAGCTTGCTGTCCAGGGGTTAATGGGGAGGAGGTTTAATTGCACCTCCCCCAACACATTAATAAGGTTTTGGTAGCAGTATAAACTGCTTTGTGTGCCCACTATGTAGGAGGTGAGAGTAGGTTCTCACCCTATTGAGAGTGTGCCTTGATGTGGCGGGTGAGCTTAATTATGCTTTGGCCAATTCATATAACCAAAACCTCTAATTTATATTATGTTTATATATTTGTTGGCAACTTTATTAGGGTGAGAAGCACAGACAGTATTTTGGTTTTTGTATACATAATTGTTTTGTATACATAACTCCAAATGTTACACTTGGTGAACCAGTTGCTATGGCCTACAAGACCCAGAAAGTTCCAACTTACAGTTTATCTGGGTCTGGAAGTTGGACAACCTATTGGCCTTCCTTACTAAGATCAAGGTGTCCTTCTTTCATCTCATGCCCTAAAACAGACATCTGGGCATAGAGAGATGTTTTGACTATTTTTTTGTCATATATCCCCAGGCCTACCCTTTAAATGTCTATACATTTAAGTGCCGTATTACTGTGCTACCTAAAAATTCTACTTTTAAGTATGTGATGATGGAATTGTTAGGAGTCTCTCAGCAGCAAGAGCCAAAGTATTTTTTACATTTAATTTAACTGCTTTATACCCATATTTTTTGTTTGGTTGTAACTTAATTTGTATTCCCTTTGTCGGGGGATCTCCTGTTTCCCTGGAGAAAGCTTGTTGCAGAATGTGTAATAGTGTCTTTTCCTTAAGGACTTATTTTATCTTCTCTGTGTTTTTAAATTAATATTTTATATGTTTGAGATTATTACGCATGGAAGCACCCTCTGTGAAGCCCAGAGGTAACACATAAATATAATAATATTTGTTGTGAGCTTTGAGTAGGATACAAATTGCATTTTTTTGGAACCAGAAATATCATGTGTACACGTGTTTCAGACATGATGATTATCAGCCAAACTTTTTTTTTTTTACTTTAGCACTTTTTAGGGCTTACTTCCCTTGTCTAAAAAGACATCACACCTCAGTCCCTAGCAGGGGTGTAATAAGAAACCACAGGACACAGTTTTGTCTTGCTTGTCAGTGCTTCAAACAGCTTATTTGTGCCATCTTTGCCCCCAAACAGCTTATCTGTGCCATAATAGCCCCTTGCAAGCCCCCATCCAACTTACACTCTGACACACATATGCAAACACTCTATACAATTTTTCACATGCTAACACACACTTCTCATACTCACTAACACACATGTGCACACTCATTCTAACACACACTCCAGCTCACACCACTTACACATAAATGCTCACAGACAAACACTTACACATACACATCCATGCCCACACACACTTAGGCATCCATGCTCACATACATACAAATATATATACCCCCTCCCTACCTGGAAAAGGAAATTATTTTATGTAATGGCACAGGTGTGTGTAAGACTTAAATTTGAGTGTGAATTGGCAGCAAGTTATTAAGTGTTGTTCTTAGTCAAGCTCATTTCAGAACGTACAAAGAATACCCGCGATTGAGAGTATCCTACAAAAAAATTTGCATGAATATTGTCAAAATATGGTGATTTGCAGACAAAATGAGAAGAATGTTGTTGAAAGCACTCAGAGATGTGATTAAGCCTTAAAATCTTGTCCCCTCTTACCATATCTTTGAATGAAGAACTCAATCACTGGAAACATTTAAACCTAGCTTTTTTTTTCACAATAAACAATTACAGTAAATAAGTGCTAAATATGATCATAAGGATTCCATATCAAATTAACTAATAATTAAATTTTATATTCTTAAAACAATTGCTAATTGACAATAGAGGATATGTGTTCATACACTGTTTTTTTTTTAAATTAAAAAATACCTATTTCTCATTTCGACTTCTACAACACATGAAATAAATTTTATAAACTACATTAAACATTATAAACTTCTATCACTTTGATAAATCCTATATTTTGATGGTACCTACAGTCTCAAATAACCAATAAAATAAGATGTTTGCATATTTATTATTCCCCATTAGGTTATTAGTCTCTTTGGCATAAGCAGGCTGGAAGCCTTTGTAAGCATGGGTTAATAATATGAAATTATATTAAATTGATAATAATGTCAAAAGCTGTATTGGTGGCAGTTTTTCTTTAACAATACTTAAAGCAGACAGCCCTGCTCCTGCACAATTGCTTGCAATTTATCATTTAAAACAAATGTATTAAATAATACAATCACTCATCTTGCACATTATTATTATTCGTACTTCATACTTGTCCTGGTTTAGTCAACTATATTTAATGAGTATGCTATGGGCATACTATATATTTGCTTCATCCAAACACTCATACTGCATCTGGATAGTCTCAGGTGTAGTACAGGTGTACAATAAACTTACATGCTTCAAGTTGTGTCCGTCACTTTAAATTCTTTTCTTTGATGGTGTCAGGACAGGTGTTTTACCATTGGCTGTGCACCCTTACAGGCATATCATGTCATAAGTGTTCATAACCTTTATTGACCCTAGACATTATTCCTATACATTTTGTTGAAATATTTTGTAAAACATATTGCCAACAAATTGTTTTAAAAAAATGTTTTCTGAAAACATGTTCTGTCTTGCCTATGAATTCTAAATCCATCGTACACGGTGATGTGATGTAGCAACTATGACTTCTGTGTTCCAATGGCACTCCAATTGTGTTCGCTAATCCAAGTTTAAGGTTAAAAGGCTAATTGATCATTAGAAAACCCTTTTGCAATTATTTTACCACAGCTAGTAATTTCCCTGTTTTCCATGAAAACAGCTAAGTGACCACAAACTATATATATATATATATATATATATGTTGGTCATTTATACTATATGACCAAATAATTGTGGACACCTTTCCTAATGCGTTTAGGTGGTTTAGCCACACACATTGTGAAATCAAGCACATAGACATGCCATGAGCATTTGATGAAGCACTTTTTGGTGTGAAACACGTTAGGCAGGCTCCTTCTGCTTTGGTATTAAGAGGTTTGACCGGCTGGTATGTTTATTGTTTTGTGATTTGTTTTACTATGGGACTACGGATCCAAATAAATGATCTATTACAATCTTGAATGATGTACTACTTGTTTGTCTCTTCTTTGAAGGAGTCCCAGCACTTTGTCTTGCTGTTGTAGTGGGGTGCGCCACATTTCAAGCTTGAGCAACCTGAGAGAGACCATTATCTGTTATCTGGCTACAATTTAACAATTTCATGGTCAGAGCTGGCTTTTCATCTATTTTGTTTGTAGACATTTCATCTCTGTTGACAAACATTGGCAGAAGAATGGGTCAACAATGACTTTAAATGTGGATGCTACCGTTGTCACAAGTCAGTTTGTGAAATTTCTGCCCTGCCCAGTTTGGGGGTGAGGTCCAAAAAGACATGGTTTGATGAGTCTGGTGTGTAGGAACACGAGTTGTCTGCACAGAGTCCTAACATTAACCTAATTGAACACCCTTGGGATAAGTTGCAATGGTGTTATGGTCAGGTGCCCAAATACTTTTGACCATATAGTGTACATATGTTTTGTAGCTCTGTTAGCATGCTTTGTTCGGACATTTTGATAAAAAGATGAAAGTTTGGTTACACTTTAGTTTAACATGTAGCAATGAATCATTTCCTCTTGAGTTCCTGGTCATCTTGAGAAAAGGTTTGGTTACTTTTACTCATCTTGCAATTATGAACAATTTTGCAGTGGACTATTTCAACCTCTTGACATCATACTTGAATGGTACATCATTTTATAACTGCTGCTATATTTTATGATGTTTATTATGGATAACATGAACCACATAAAATCCAAATGTGAAATGATGTGAAATCATCTCTCACCTACTGTATCTCCTACAATTCTTAAATTAGGTTTTAGGAAGTCTGCATTTTCCCCCAGTAAATACATTTCTCCTTATATTTCACTTTAATAATTTTAGGTTTACCTAATGATGTGTTTCAGATGCTTTATAAATGCATACAAAGATCCAACTGGAAGTAAATGTAACACAGGTGGATTCAAAACAGAAGATGAAATAAAAGGCATATGAGATGGTTTGAGGATTTAGCATGGGGGTCTTTTAGCCTCAAGACAATTTAAACCACACACAGAGAATAATCCATGAGAGCTCTTCTAAATAAAGATCGTTATCACTGAAGAATTTCTAGGCAGCTTTACTGTAGCATAAATGCACCAAATACCAATGTAATTCCCCTCAATTCTGATAGTTAACAAACTTACAGTATATGATACATACTATCACGTAATTTAAAATGATACAGTAAATTGCTATAGTTCCCCTAACTAAGAAGTTTATTTCTTTATGGGTTTTTCTTCTGCATTGTGGAACGGCTTAGCTGCTAACTAGCTGTTTTATTTAAGATTTGGGACACTCAGATTACTCCCTCTAGGCAGGTAATAGGAGAAAGATCTTCAGAAATAATGGTTCCATTCATATAACTATGTGAACATCTGAACTACAGGCAGAGCAGGTTCCACAAATCAATGAGCTGTTGTGCGATTAGGATATATCTTTCAATAAGAGATGATTATGGGATATACACATTTGAATCCCCTTTTGCCTTAAATTTCATGCTATTAACAAGATAGTTATTTTGGCTTTATTTAACACTAACAATGCATGTTGCACTTTTATATACAAAGGTTTGGTAACTTCTCAAATATTTGCAGAATGGCTACATAAACAACAACTTAATTGGATATGCGTGGGGACTTCAGAATACCAAATATTTCACTGCAAAGCGTACAAGGGTTAAGTGAGTTTAAATGGAAACTGTTACCACCGCTGCCTTTGGCATAAGTAAATTAGTTAAAACAAACAATAGTTAGGTGTTTTAGTTTGACAATCGGTATAATTGTTTATAGGAAGGAATAATCTCTTGTCAGGTGATATTCTCACCACTAGTCAGTTCCAGTGCTGGCTCGGTGAGAGTTTCTTGGGTTTCTTAAGTTTCTTGTCTATGTACAAAGGAACACTCCAATAGATTTCAAAGGGAACATATTCCTGCTACTGATGGCAGATCGAGCTTCTCCTGAAACCAGGGGCGTAACTAGAAGCCTCAGGGCCCCGGTGCGAGAATCTGTTAAAGGCCCCCCCACCCCAACCCAATCTACCCCCTTCTCACACCATCTACCCCCTCTCCCCCCTTCTCAGGCTATCTACCCCCTCTACCCCCCTTCTCACTATCTACCCTCTCCCTACCCCCCATTCTCACTATCTACCCTCTCCCTACCCCCTTCTCACTATCTACCCTATCCCCCTTCTCAATATCTTCCCTCTCCCTACCCCCATTCTCACTATCTACCCTCTCCCTACCCCCTTCTCACTATCTACCCTATCCCCCTTCTCAATATCTTCCCTCTCCCTACCCCCTTCTCACTATCTACCCTCTCCCTACCCCACTTCTCACTATCTACCCTCTCCTTATCCCCCTTTTTAGGTCACTTACCGTGCAGTCCTGTGGTGGGGGTGCGAGGCCTCTGCGTCGCTGCTCTGCCGCGGTGCGCAGGACTTAACTGCTGAGCACCGACATATGACGTCATATGCCGGAGCTCAGCATGAAGCACCCGAGACAGACGCCTCACACTCCCAACACTGCAGTCGGGGCAGTGCTGAGTCAGAGGAGACAGAAGGGCGCGGAGCGGTTGCTGAAAATGACCGCTTGGCACCCCTTGGGCCCCCCCTGACTGGCAGAACTCCAGGGCCTGGTCGCAGTCGCAACCCCAGTAGTAGCGACCCGAGTAGTTTCGCCACTGCCTGAAACAAGTTAATCGTCAGCTCAGACCATATACAAATGAGTTATATAACGGGTGAGACTATCCCACAAGGGTGCTCAAGCTCAAGTGGAGCATCCACTCCAACCATGAAACAGCTAAAAATTTAAAGAGCTGGCACTCCATGAGAATGAGAAATCAAACAGTTTATAGCTAATAATAATTCATTTATTCCAATCTTAAAAAAGTAACTCCAAAAAAATAATCAGACAGAAAAAGAACATACTGTTATGGTCTAGCTGCTTTTCTGCTGCATTGCTGGAGGCTTACAGCCTGGCTGGGTTGCCATGGGTACACTCCTGTCACTCCTGTGACTCAGCCCATTGTCCAGCCCACAGCCAACCCCTTTTGGCTATTTAAGCAGCTAAACTTCACTTCCTCCTGGCCCTTGTGTTGTTTCCGGCTGCAAGTGCTATTGCTGTGTTCCTGTGTTCCTGAATTCCTGTGTATGACCTGGCTTTCTCTGACGTCCATCCCAGCTCCTGATTCCTGGCTTGTTCCTGACTTCGCTGATCTCTGTATTCCTGACCCCGGCTTGTCTGAGTACCCGTCTTGGTTCCTGACCCCGGCTTGTCTTTTGGTATATGCTTTTGGATCACGATTTGGCTTTGTTCACTATTGTCATTACAATAAAGGTGATTGCATTTTACGTTTTGTGTCCGTCTGGTTCCTGGTCCCTAACACATACCAGCCGACAGAAAAGAGGGTCTACTTTTTTTTGTAGGTTTCATAATATCTTAAACTACCTACAAAGTACTTTAATATGCACTTGATTGAGGAGGCTGCTTGGGAAGTTCACTAATGTTTTAGGACTAATGTCCTTAATCGACTTGTCTCCTGAACTACCCAAATGCTATTGACATGATGGAGAAATATATTAATTCAAATCAGAATCAGATTAGGTTAGCAAAAAAACCAGACAATGTTAGAAACACCTTGCCTGTGGACAGGTTTCCTCTTAGAAGGGTCTCCAAGTCTTGCTCATATAGCAAAACCAGTATATCAGGCTAATCCCCTTGACATGGGCAGTCTAGACTCAAAAGGTGAGGCAAATTTATTTTGCACAAATTAACAGCTAGTCCCAGATATCCATTTCAGCCTTAGCCAGCCTTATCAATGAGGTGTGAATGCTGTCACTTTAGGAATAGTGAGAAAGGACCTCCACTTGTTGACTACCTCTAGACTGTATGGTATCTGTAACTAAACCCCATTGGCCACTTTTCTCAGCCATATTGCACTAGAACATGAAGGTGATGTCTATAATGGAGTTTGAGAGGAATTTGATGACTCTGGTTGACATTGTTTGCTTCTTTTAATGAAATCATGGCTAAAAAGCATGTTCTTCCAATTATCAAATTATGAAGTAAAATTGTGTGTTATTTTCAATGTTGATCATCAGTACTAAGCTTTGATAATTCCCCATGCAGTAACACCTCTATACACTCATGGTGTTCAGTATCTACTTACTACACAATATATTATTACACCGCTGTACAATATTTATGGCCACCCTTTAAAAATCACATACTTTGGAAATGAGCCCAATGCCTCAAGGATTCATGACACAAAGGTTTCCCTTTTAAATGTATATCGGAAAATCATGTTCTTTGGTATGGAAGTCGTTTGCTGAAATTAGATCAACCGTTTTTGTTAGGGTTCTATAAAATTTTTCACAGAAGGGTTCTGGATACCTGGATACCTGCTATTAATAAAGGAAAATGTATATGTTTTATATTATGTGCATGGACACACAGGCACACCAGCACAGACATAAAAGATTTATCAAATAAGTGAAACCGTACCCTTAGTGAAACAAGTTGTTTCAACTATATTGTATTTATCACTTATAAATAAGCATCATAAAATAGTATGGGCATATAGAATTCCATACTTAAGAGCAGAAAAGTGGATTTAAATAAAGCTATGCAATGGGGATTACAGACTAAACTGTATATACATCCTATCATGTCTAAACCTGCTATTCTCAGGATCAGAAAGGTTATTCCGCCCCTATTTTTGAAGGAGCACTATTCCATAGTTAATGGATATGGAACTCTATTGTGTATTCTTTAGGTAATGGTGTTATTCTGTCTCATTTAACTTCTCTACCACCTGCCTACTAAGAGTTGGCAGTTGCTTGATCATTGATCATCAATCTACCTATCTAATATTTGCCCAATGCAATCAATCAAGCATAAAGCAATTTACTTGTGAAGGTGACAGTTCACCTAAAAATATTATTACTGCTACTTCTCAGGTTACTTATGTTTTGATCCAACTACTAGAGCTCTTTATAGGTAATGTGCTCCCTTTATTTACAATTTAACATGTAGAGTGCCCATAATTTATCAGATACATAGCTGGAAAAAGGGCTTCATTACCAACCATGCATGTCATTAGAGACAGGCACTTTCAGATTCCTGTGTGGCTGATAACATCTTACCATAAGTAGCCTGCTGACCAGTCACTTACCTAATTACCAGTGGTTTGTCAATAGTCCATTGCTGGTCTTGCAATTATCGACCGCTTGTGCAAGACTAAGCAAACTAGTAATACTAAGGGTTTGGGCTTAACACTGGTTTATTTAAAGGAACCAAAAAACAGAGTGCATTACATGGGTTGGGAGTGGAAGAGCAATTGGGTTGGGAGTGGACGTGGCTAAATAATGCTTACTTGCCCCAGAGAAAAAGTAGAGTGACCCAGAGAAGCGGTGCTTCACCTGGAGACTCCAGATCAAACATGGAGCGTTCCCAGGTATGATTAATCGGAAAGATTTGGAGCGCTTTTGCAAAGAAGAGTGGGCAAATATTGCCACATCAAGATGTGTCATGCTAATAGACTGCTACCCCAAAAGATTGATTGCTGTAATAAAATCAAAAGGTGCATCACTTATGCAACCAAGTTATTGTAAGGTTTCCCCCCACCCTCAAAGATTTCAGTTTGTTTTGCAATTGAATTGTTCATGTTATAGGCCACATTGAAGGTGGAAAAGGTTCTGACATTATCTTTTTCTCCCTCACAAGATGACTTTATATCCACTGTATGTGATGTGCAAGCCTGTAAAACATACTAAGAGTGACTAATTGAGCTGGCCAAAAAGGTAGATCTGGCCAATTCCCTAATTCTACATTTAGGAGTACAGTACACTACAGTAAATAAGCCAATACAAATTAACTTTTCAGAATGATTTCCAGAAGGATTTTCATGGCATTGTGATTTTTATGTAAGAATGATTGCACTTGTCTTGGTTTATAGCAAAGTTAGGGTGATACATCAAAAACCACATAGTTTCTGGATTAAAGGATAAAACATGGAGTAACATTTAAGAATACAAATAGACATAAACCGGTAAACCTAAAGAGATGGGGTCATCTAACTTTTAAAGAAGATACGAATCATATATCTCAATGCATCTTTTAATGGGAAAAGCTGTTGCGAAAATATTATATTATCATGGCAGCAAAATTTTAACAGGAATTGACAGTAGCACTTCAATGAATGCCAAGTAAGAACTAACCATCATTTTATTTAACAATATGTTTCATTTTACACGTGAGTTTCCTGTAATCTACCGTAAATTCGTCTCAAGGTGTTGAGGACGCTAGATTTTCTAAAGTGATGTAAGTATTAAGCATTTCAGTTATGCTGTGAACCCCATGTACTTATATATCTCCAAATTTAAAGAGACTTGATGTTGCTAAATAAGATGGATCTCTGTTACCATAGTACCAGGGTCATGTAAAACCCACACTAAACAAGCAAGTCTCTAGAGCATTGGGAGCAATCCTTCGAAAAATAGCTGTGTTGATTTATAGATGTGTTGACTCGAGCTCACGCCTTTCTTATTACCGCCTTGTATAGAGAAAAGTATGAGATGGAGCCAAGCTGGCTCAAACTCCTGCTTGGTGTCAGCAAGAACTTTCTTTCTGTTGTACAGGCTCAAACTCAGCCTAGGCTTGGCTCATTCTCTATACACACTGGCTTGTCCAATTCCATGAAAATATCAATTATCCATTGACTACCTAAACCATTGCAAGTGAGATGAATATTTAAAGCTCAAAAATATAAGAATCTATATGAGTCTCTAGCTCTCATCCCTTCTAATAGGTTTAGCCTATTAAAACCACTTGGTCACCATGGAACTGTGGACTTAAATTATCACTAGCTTATCTCTGTTAATGCCAATGCATATTGTGAACATTAGAAGAGGTCTATTACTATAAGTCCCTATCAAATAAAGCTTGGAATCCTGAATCTTTCCTACAATGGGGTCATCAACTAAAGTTTATTCAGCAGAACGTTGATTTATTTTTTTATATTTATGATATTCAGTGCAAATGTTTTCAGATCTTTGGCATAGAGAAAGGTCTGCACGCAACATTCATACTGTCCAGATAATAGAATGTGAGTTTAAAAATATTTTATAGTTGAGTAATGCAGAGTTATTGCCAATAGCATGTCAGGTTCTGCATTAAGTTATTAGGGGCCTTATTCACTAGAAGAATAAAGTGCATCTGGCTGTTTTCACTTGCAAGCTTTCAATGACAGCAACATGAATTAGCAGGTGTAATGGAAAAGATCCAAATATAAATGTCAATATTCCTAATATTTACTAACAGAAAATATTATTGATTTTGTTTATGATTTGATTCAGACTTACCATTTCCATCCCAAACTATAACGGATTTTTTTTCTCTGGTTTTCAGAAATTTAGGCAAATCACGTATGTTAAAACTTCATACATATATGCTGAAACTATTGAAATTCCTGCTTACTCTAAGGTATTTATAATAAGTTCCTTATATACTAATAACTGTATTTTCTTCACTTAGGGAAAAATAAAATTTAAGCTGGGCTCACCTTCCACATATAGTTCAAGATGCATTTGGAAGGTCAAAGTTGGTAGGAATGGAAGCGTTTTAGCTGGCTCTGCTTCACTTTGCACAGATGCCACCCCCAAAAATTGTTTAGGAAAGGTTTAATAAATATAGCCATATACTTCTATCACAAATAAAGAAGCTAGTTTAGACATTTGTCCATTTTTAATACTTGTTTTTGTCCGACTCATCAAGTCATTCAATTTAATGGCCTATTTACACAGTGTCATTTGTTATTGCATAAAAAGGTTTTTCTAGTGCAGCACGATGATAGCAAACCCTAAGATATTTGGCGTAGCGGTGAAATTCATGTTTCTCCTTCATCCTTTTTAGGACTGTGTTGCTGGCAATAGAATTCATGTGTTTTCAATAAGAACATGGGTTTGCAGCTGGAGCTATCTTTTGCAGTACATAAATTTCATTGAGACCATATTTTTTTTCTTCTTAACAAAGGCCTCAGAGACCTACCATGCATCAAGGCCTTACATTGAGGAATAACCTTTGACCCTTATTGCAGCAGGCAAAAGAAAGCAAACCTCACTACTTTGGGCAGATCAGAGAGCACCTGTTGAGGACATCTGTAAGAATGTCAGTTTTTTTAATTGGTCTCGCAGAAGTGCAATTGCAATACACCTTTAAACGAGTACAAAGTCTTTCTACAAGGATAATAAAACAGTACAATATGCTAGCACTTTAATAAGACAAGCACGTGGAAGCAATCTGTCATTAGTACACTGGGCTGCTTGCTTAAACATACCGTAACCTAAGGAATTTAGCAACGCGTTTTTTTTGTTATTTTGTGTTATGACACCATTTTGAAGTTCTATGACACATATGCATATGACTGCGTCATCACGCAGAAGTGTAAATTATTTTGTCAGCTGCTGGTTGAAATTTTGGTAAATTAAAAAAGACTGATTATCCTGCTTTAGATTTCAGACAACACATAAAGCAGGAGATTTCAGGTGAGTTTGTAATTTCAACTCAACTTAATTATACATTATGAAGGGCCAACATCAGACCTTGTCCTGCATAATGCATAGTTCAATTTTTGGTGTGACTTTTAGAAATCTTACTTGATTGTTAATTATACAAGACCAGCCAAGCTCTTTTTGCAGCAGACTGTCACTGGGGATAGTCATTGATAATGTGTGGTAAGGTTGGTGAGCTGAACACAAACATGCAAATCAGTGCATTAGTGAATAACCACAGATTGTGAAAGAAGGGAATCCAGTGGACGGGGCGTGGTTATATTAGAAGTAAAGTTCATTGGTTGAAATGTCTGCCTAGCATATTTTCTGCTGCCAGCCCAAATGCAGATTCAACAACTACTCAAGTTGGCTTACAAAAAACAGACATGAACAAAAGGAAACCAAACAGAAACACACCTATTACAAGAAATGTGGCCTTGTTTTTAAAGCGATTGGAACCCCATTTACCGATCTCACTCACTCCTATACTGCACCTCTCCAGATGGGCCAGCTGCAGGTCCTGATACTGAGTACTGAAGAGCCTCACTCCCTGCCTGGCAAGAGGGTCTGTCATTTGGCGGAGAGCAGGAAGTCTACACCGACGTGGGGCTCTCGCTGCTGTGCACCTGCTGTTAGTTGCCTCTCTTCCCTTCTGTGGCAGATGGTTTTAATGCTGAGTCTTTGGGGATCGTGATGTTTTATGTGGGAACGTTTTTGGAACTTGCTCAGTTAATTACTTGGTGACCTATAAGGGTCATATGGGGACACCATTGAATTGGTGACTTGTGGCTGGTGGTGTAGTGTTGGCCTTCTGGGGGAAGGCCTTTGGGTTCCCAGGAACCAGTTACTAAGCATTAGCTCACTAAAGGCAATGTACATGGTCACGTACATTTTATTATTTAAAAAAAATAGATGGAAGGGCTTCCTTTGGGTAAAGTGAAATATAATGGAGCAGCTTCCACACAAAAAGTGGCCTCTCAACACTTCAAACACAAATAATAATAACATTATTTGTCAAGGCCCTGTTTGGCCGAAACATTGCTTGTGTTTGTTCTCGCTTAATAAAGTGTCCTAGAGACTGGAAGCTGTTTGGAGTGCTGGGATTCCTTTTCTTTGTTTGTATGCTTCAAGAGGGTTTATTCTGTCCCTTCACCCTGACTAAGGCCCCGGTTCCAGCTGAAGAAAAACAGCCCCAAAGCATGATGCTGCCACCACCATGCTTCACTGTGGGTATGGTGTTCTTTGGATGATGTGCTGTTTTGTTTTTGCGCCAAACATACCTTTTGGAATTATGGCCAAAAAGTTCAACCGTGGTTTCATCAAGGTTTTTTCCCACATTCTTGTGGGTAACTTGATGTTTGTTTTTGGAAACTTCAGCCGGGCTTGGATGTTTTTCTTTGTAAGAAAAGGCTTCCGTCTTGCCACCCTACCCCATAGCCCATTCATATGAAGAACACGGGAGATTGTTGTCACACGTAGCACAACCAGTACTTGCCAGAAATTCCTGCAGTTCATTTAATGTTGCAGTAAGCCTCTTGTAAGCCCCCCTGACCAGTTTTCTTCTCGTCTTTTCATCAATTTTGGAGGGACGTCCAGTTCTTGGTAATGTCTCTGTTGTGCCATATTGTCTCCACTTGATGATGACTGTCTTCACTGTGTTCCACGGTACATCTAATGCTTTAGAAATTATTTTGTACCCTTCTCCTGACTGACAGCTTTCAACAATGAGATCCCTCTGATGCTTTGGAAGCTCTCTGCGGACCATGGCTTTTGCTCTGAGATGCAACTAAGCTAATGTCAGGTAAATCCTACTAGAACATCTGAACTTTATCTGTGATTAATCAGAGTCACTTTAAATGATGGCAGGTGTGTAATGATTTCTATTGAACATGAGTTTGAATGTGATTGGTTAATTCTGAACACAGCCACAGCCCCAGTTATAAGAGGGTGTAACCAGGTTCTTTTTTTCATTTTTTTCCCCTCAAAGATTTCAGTTCGTTTTGCAATTGAATTGTTCACGTTATAGATCACATTAAAGATGGAAAAAGTTCTGACATGAAAATTACAAGAACCTGGCATTTTAACAGGGGTGTGTGAACTTTTTATATCCACTGTATTTGTTTGTAGGGAATTTTCAATGCCTGTATTTTTGGATCACATAATAAAATAAAGTGCCACAGTTGGAGTATTGATACAATTACATGCTACTTGTTAATGGGAAGCCATGGAAGGATATGTATTTTTCATGCACATCATAATATAAACGAGAGATATGGCTCATGAATTTAGTTCTTTTTTTAACCGAAACAGAGAACATTATAGAAGATTGATAGCTTATAAAGTGAATATGAAGTACAAAGTATAATTACGTGTTCTGGATGAATACCACAGCACCAACTGCTGAATTTCTTTGGATTATCGAGATTCAATTGACTGAATTTTTGTAATGCTGAAGAGTTTGCATTGTTCAACATCGCCATTTGGTCAGTATTGAGGTGGGTAAAATTTACAGATGCATTAGAGAAAAAATTCTACATCTTGCTAAACTGATCGATATATAATTATGTAGGAAAAAATCAAGGGTCATTTTGATAGGAAAACATAACTCAAATATACTAGCGTCAAAGAAACAGCCTCTCTGAAAATAAAGATCAATTGAATACGGTCTATTATAAAAATTTGCATTGAAACAGGCATTTCACACCCAGCATTATACAGATTTTACTTATTCAAGATTATCCGTGTGGCTGAGTTTGGAATTCTTGTCTCTAACACACTTCAGTAAGTCTTTTGGCAGTCTTATTGAGCAATAAAGAATGAGTGACATTGATATGAATAATTATCTTGATATTGTTGGAAGTGCCTGCGGGTTAGATTCTATTGCATGCAATATTATACGTGATGTGGTTCCAGTAGATACTCAAAATGTTTATTTTTTTGGTTTGTAAACCTATTGATTTTTTTTTACTGCAAATATTTTAGCTTGCTACACATGCTAGAAAAATAATCACATTTTGCAAAACTTTATTTTAAGCTAGTCAGCTAATATGGAGAGGGAAGACAGATAGAGGGGAAAATAGCATGCTATATTTCCCTTAATCCGGACTATAGTGGGGAGAGGAGCTGTAACAATCACATACTCCTCTCTAGTGGGAAGACTAGATGGACCAAATGGTTATGTCTTCAAATTCTATGTTTCCAGTTTTGCTGTGACATTGAGGTATCACGAGGTCTTCCAGAAAATGATAAATCATAATGATGAGGGATTTGCATATAGAAACATAAGCATGCATACATAACTTTTGTTTGGCATATGACCCTAGAAGCCTTAAGCAATCTCTCAGCTCCCATAAGGTTACAAAGTTAAGCTTTACGTTACCAAACAGAATTTATAGGCACCTATACAATAGGTGGAGCTAGTTTAAGTTGCAGATGCCTATTTTATTCCCCAAAAATGTAGCCATTCCAGAGATTGAAAGGAAGAGGCCCCTTTGTATTTTTTAACTGCTTTAAGATGTTGTGTGGTTTTCAATTTATCTATTTTACCAACTATCTATCATGACCTTTTTGGTATTGTTATACCTCATGATCAATTACATTTTTCATTATATAAGCTCTTTGAACTTTGTTCATTTATTCTACTTTATTATTTTGACCTCTTCCATGACCATTTACCTGACTTTCCATAGCATAACCTTTCATCCTAATTCATTTCCTCTCTCTGACCCGAGATACACTCCTTTCTCATATCTTGAGAAATAAGCCAATACAATAGAGATATGCATCTTCACATTGTCACTCCTATCAAAAGAGGTAAATTTGAACACTGAAACCCAATAGTCTTTGAGGTTATGCTAGCCTTGTATAAATAATTGTATTAGTTATATATGTTACAATAGTTAAATTGCTTTCCAAACATTTCTTCAGTGATGTTGGACTGTGACACTGACATGCCTAAAATCTGCCTCTCAATGAGCATTGCATGAACTAATTTTCCCTTTACTATATTCATTCATCTCCAGCCATCAGCCACTGTTACTGGCAGGCGACACGAACCAGGTAGGAGTCGAACCTACAATCTTCTGATCCGTAGTCAGACACTGTTTACATGCTTTTTCTGGATGTATCTCATGTGCCTTCCATTTTTTGTTGGGTGGGAGCTTTATTTTGTGGGATCTAGTATTGACAGATGAGTACATCTGTGTCTCTGGTTCCATGGATCTCTTAAACATTAAATTAAACATTTAATTTTTAAGATGTGTGGGCTTTCTGAGTGGAAAGATCTGACATATATAATGAAGATCCACTGGCCTTTCATGCTAGACTTGAGGACAGTTTCTACAGTAGTCTCATCCATGAACTCAACCTCCTTGAGTAAAGTTGTGTAAAGTAGCGAGCTTTGTTTAAAACTATGGGTCAATACATTTAACCTGTAAACCTGTACCAAGATGAGCTGATATTGTGAATATTGCATGGAATAAGAATTCAATACATAACCTTTCAGTTGTTATGATTATTATTAATTGTATTATCAGTATTATTTATTGATTTTTGGTTACAATACAGTGCTCATTTATTGTATATTATAAGTATGTAAAACAACATCTTAACAATGTTACTTTGGGATTTTCCACATATTCAGGTTATTACTTGCTAACATGAAACATGTTTTACAATGCTCCCAAACAACAATGTACATAAAAATATCAGTTTAAAGGGATTATTTAGGAAAACATTTCTTGTGCAATATATACTTTTATTATGTAATTTACCATACTTTCTTCTTTATGAAATCACAATTCCTGGAAATGGCATAAGGCAAAGAAAATCAACAGATAAATGTGGGTGCAATTTAGCATTTTCCACATAGTATAATTTTAATGATCATAGATTCCATGCATATATACAATTTTTATACCCTGATTATGTCTCCGTACAATGCTCGTGCTAGTTATTACAATACTGAATCTTTTTTATCTTCCTTGGTTCCAATCCTTGAATTTTCACTTGCATGCAATATTTCCACTACTTTCATTTCACTCAGTAAGTAAAACATTTACCATTTTAAAACCATCTTGAAGAGGTTAATCCTACATTTATCTTAACACCACAGAAGGACTTAATTGGTCATTCATTAAACCAAGAAAACTGTATAAATATTTTGATAGTAAGTGTTAGCAAAATTGACAAAAAAAAGTTACTACTGCTCACCCAATGTCTCAATGCAATAAAAAACATACTGTATCAGTTGCTATACCTTGATGTGTTAAGGGCATGCAAGGCGACATTTATGTTTCTTATCTTAGTAGTGTATATGTTTTAGTGTTTAATTGTTATTCCTGATGGGTGATTTAGTGTGTGCCATCTAACAAGATCCAGACACACTAATCATTTTAGAAACGTAGGAAATGTGTGGAGTGTGTGTTGATGGCTGTGATTACAAAACCTCATTACTCTTGTAGTAGCAATGAATGAATAGATAGTGATAAAGACAAATAGTATGTGTAATGTGCTAATGGATTTATAGATGGATAGATAGATAGAAAGGCGAGCGAAAGAAAGCTAGGAATAGAGAATATACATATATATATATATATATATATATATATATATATGTGTGTGTGTGTAACTGACCTTTGCCCCAGAAGTCTAAGACCCCCCTTGGCTCTCATCCTCAGTTACCTCTTCCTGCTTTACATGGGGATCCTGAGCCTCCACTATACAGGAGTTGTGGTACATAACATCGGCCCGCTCAGTTACAAATGAGACCGTAGGCTGTGGTTGGATGTACTCCTGTAGCAGTGCCTTCAAATGTAACAGACGTTTGCCCCAGGGGGCTGATTCCCCCTATCCCTCTTCCTCGGTTACAGCTTTCAGCTTTACATGGCAATCCTGAGCCTCCGCTATACAGGAGTTGGGGTACATGGCATTGGCAGTGCCTCTACCTGACCGGGCATCCAGGAAATGAATGGGTTTTCCAGAAAGGAACATAATAAATGACTAAAACACACAGAAATAACAGTAAAACAGTATGAGAATGTACTAAAGAATAAATGGCAGATGAAGTAATGCAGACAATACAGTGGCTGACTAAACAAAGATCAGTCTACCCCAGCCCAGAACCCTCCAGAACCAGCTGCAGGCCCACCCTCAGGGTTCACCCTAATGGCTGATGGGTAGCAATTGGTGCACAGACGTGTTGGGGCCCTTTAAGGTAATCCACAAGTTTAAAGCAACTACTACTGTAATCTACAGCAAAGACTGTGTAAATATTTATTATTGTTTGCGATAGACAGAATGTCCTATCAGTGTGACAGGGGGATAGGATACTCTTTACCACTCATAAGTATTCAGCTGCATAGTTCCAAGGGAAGCTCCAGGATCTGTCAGCCATTTGCTGTGTCTGGTTCCTGCTCCCTCACCTCTCTCTCTCAAGGGGCAGCACACCCTGGATGCTGTGGCTGAACTTCACTGCTGCAGCATTTCCTTTTCCTTCTGTGTCCCACACTGTTCTGGAGAGTTCCAGCTTTGGGGTCTCACCATAGGCTTCACATGACCACCCAGGCAGTGACTGGATGCCAAAGTTCAAAAATCACAGAGGTGTATATATAACAAGTACAAACAATAGGTAAAGATGGTCTTGCTCAAACAAGCAATGTAGAACGGATGTGTGAGTGTGTGTGTGTGTGTGCATGAAATAGGTAAGCACTCAGTCGATTGCTTATTAATAAATGATTGGGCCATTGTTAAAATAACCATATGCCCTATAATACATAAAAACACTAATGAGCCAATGAAGGCATAGACCAGCTGAAAAAACAGGATGTTCACCCAGCATGGGGGCACAAACATAAACTGACTAGGACTCTATAATGCATAGGGTGGCCCTGAGACCTTCCTTGTTATTTTTATTAATGGCTGGTACATGTCATTTATTCTAAAATAATAGATCTACAATTTTAGAACAAGGGCACTAAGCAGATGTATATACACTAGTGTGTCTGTATGTGTGTAATCATCCAAAGTTAAGTTATGTGATGCAAATTACAAGCTGAGAATGTTAAACATACTATACTGGCATTATTATTATTATTATGCCTAAGAAGCACTGTCATAGTTTTTGAAGTGTATTTTAGTAAAAGGGTTGAAATAGCTTATCTCCCATTCTACCTTTTCATTGTAATATACTGAACAGTACTCAGTGGCAAAGTTTAATGACTTAATAACTGGCCAACCTTGTTCAGCGCTTGTAAGTTATTATCTCAGTGAAGAATTGTTAAATGTAAGGTCTAAATATATAAAATATATAAAAGAACAAAAGTGGTCTATTTTTAGTTGGCGAATCTTTTGTATTACTGTTTTCCTTAATTGCTATTGCTAGTTTGAACTCTTAAGTGTTGTAACCTGGTAGTAGAGCTTAAAGACTTCAAGAACACCTAGTTATTAATAAAGAACTGCATAGTGCTAGCAGATGAGCTCAATCGTTTTTAATCTTTTGTAAAACCAAGACAAGAACTATACGTGACAAACTAAGTGCATTGGCAGTACATGAAAGGTATAGGAAAATCTCTTCTTTTCATCTTATCATATCATAAAATATTTTTTTTCTACACGTCACTGGACCTTTTTTCCCTTTCGTTTCCCTTTCTTTTCTCATGCTTTCTCTTCCTCTTCTCTTTTCCTAATATCCTTAGTGAGTCTCTTTCTATAACAACAATATACAGTATGTATGTGGTATGGATTATATACCGTAAAACAAATTGTGATAAAAAGGAAATGGGTATGTACTTTGGGTACATGGGTATGTTTTTTTCTATTAAAATAGTAACCAAAATATAATACTATCCAATGAGAACATCAGAAAGGACTGTATGGTTATGGAAAAAGCCTGATAATATTATTTAGTAGGTTGAAATGAGTCATGGTTGCAAAATATTATATATCAAAAATATCATGCATTATATTTTAAAATCTTTTGATCTGTTTTTTAATGTTATTGACCATGTATTATATTGGGTTATACTATTATACCGAAGGCAGGGATAGTATTTGTGACATTTTTGTAAATATGCTGTATGCACTATGGACAAATGCACTTTCCGGCATATGATCAAAGCCACAAACATCATATTTATTTAACAGGCATCAAGGCACGTAAAGCAGGAAACAAAAATCAGCTCAGGTAAGGAAAGATGGTGACCAATAATAAAGGGAAGACAAATGAAAACTAATCTTGAAAAGCAAAAGCAATGGGTATTGTGTAAGGTAGTTTAAACTCTTACTTGCCTTAATCCAGCTGACAATCTTGCTTTATCCTCTGTGCATAGAGCTATGGAGTACTGGAACCATACAAGTGCTCCAAACAGTGAGAATGCTTGAATGGTCTCCCTTTCCACTCCACTCTTAGTATTTTTTATGATGACAAAGTGCTCCGTAGCCAATGCCAATTAGATAAACTGGCATATTTTGCAATTGTTACTAACTGATACCCTAGTAAGCTGTACTAAAAGTTATTAGAAAAATGCTAAGGGATATCAATATGTGTCATTTGAAGGAAAGAAAGAGAGGGGATATGATCAAAATACACTTAAATACATAAAGTGCTTTAGCAAAGTACAAGAAGGAAGTGCATTTCAATAAGAAACATGAGAGGACAAGGGGTCATAATCTTAAACTAGATGGTCAGAGTCTTAAATCATTGAGAGGGTTAAGTGGTAGAGGTTAATGCAGCAAGTGAATTTAAACATGCATGGGTGAGACCTATGGCCAATCTAAATATAACACACGATCGCCAATGATTAAGGCTTGAGTCTTTACTGTACAAGAAATTGGCAGACTAGATGGGCCAAATGGTTTTTTCCCTCAGTCAAATTATTTTTTTCTTTTGCCCCTTTGCGTCAGTGTTCTGCAGAGGAAAGATATAATTTTCAGTAGGGTAAGGAAACTTGTGGAGCACCAATCTACTCTCATTTTACTATAATACTAGGGTATTAACCCCTTAAGGACAATGGGCGGTCCCAAAACCCATTAAAAACAATGCATTTTGAGCCCATACATGTACGGGCTTTGTCATTAAGGGGTTAATAATCAGCCACTGAGTCTCTAGATGTGGCTTCCATTTTGAAGCTGCTTGTGAATTAATGCGATCTAAGTCATAGTAAAGCAGAAATCCCTGTACTTAATATTGAAATATGCAAATCGTCTTTAAATTGTGAATTGTCATGTCAGTCTGTACAATATAAGCATACATATCCACAGGGCCTGGCAATTAATGCATTAATTAACAAGACTATTGTCACTTTTATCTCATGACATGCCAGTAAAACAAAGCCTTCTTAGCACTTTTAGGACAGGGTAATTAAATACAAAGCTATCGAAGGTATTACTTAAATATCTCTAACTATAGGAAAGGTAATGCGTTTAGTGGTATGGTTATTATGCTGTGCCTGTGAAGTCTTCCACAGCGATGGTCGGTGGCCTATTTTTGGGTCATGTGTAGGACTGAGTGGCATTGTGGCAATCTACTTTTACTCCATAAGGGTTTGTGTTCTGTCCTCACTCAGTGTTCCCCTACAGTGCTTGGCTCTTTTCACAGACCACATCGATGAGAAGGTTGACGGTGATCCAAGCTTTATTTATACACCACCAACTGTGCAATGCGTCAGAGTAAAACAGAAGTACAAAAAGTAAGACATAACTAAATGAGTAAAGTTACAAAGGTAATGGATGAGACAGCCTTCACGAAAATGGACAGTATAATAACCGTACCTGGGAACTTCTGAGCTCCGGCTACCTGGAGCCTTCCCTTGCGGGTCGTGGCCAGGACTGTCCCGCTGATGTTGGTGGGCGGTCTCGCTGATGGGCGGGGAGCGGGGAAAACCCGGAGAGTTCCCAGGTATGATAATAACTAAAATAACCTACATACTGGATTACCCATAACCCACATACAGTTGACATCAGTATATAAATGTAGTCTTATATTAAACACAAAATGGAGTCTATAGTGACTGCCAAAGTACTGAGGTAGCATAGATAGTTAACCAGTAAAATAAATGCCACTCTAACTATATTACTAAACACAGAAAATAAATTTATAACATTTCTGGGAATATAAACTGGCAGGATTGATTATAAGGATAATTAAAGGCAATGCTATCTAGCATATAACCAGTGGCGTCGCTACAGGGGGGCAATTGCCCCCCCTAGGATATTCCTTGCCCCCCCCTGTTGCCCCCCCGCCGAATTTGGAGCCACCCAGGACAGTCCCCTTGACTGCTAACGACGGCATGGTGCCGTCGCTAGCAGTTCCAGTCAGGTGCTAACGACTGCACCATGCCGTCGCTAGCAGTATCTTACCTTGATGGAGGTCTGTGGACCCCCATCACCACCTACCCCGGCGATCTGCCCCTCACACTGAAGGGCATCACCGGGGCCACCCGATCCAGCCGGTGACGGCACGCGCAATGACGCGATGACCTCACCGCGCAACTTTATTAATAACTGACAATTGTCAGTTAAAACGATATGGGGGCATGCTGCTTAGATGCCTGTATCTCAGGCATCTAAGCAGCTACAGACCCCCAACATATACCGTTAGAAAGCTAATTATCTCACCTTTTCCAACGGTATTTTTATGTAAGAAAATAATTTAAAAAAATTATGTTAAAAAAAAAAGTGAAAAAAATTATTTAAACATAAAGTAGTTAAACTTTAAAAAAAAAAAAAGTTTAAGTATTCTAGCTAAATGATCAATGTGGTAGCCAATGTTACCACAGCGATCATATAGCTATAAAAAGTCACATTCCCTTTTTAAAAATGGCCGATACTAATTTTTAATCCCATGATCCCTTTGATCATGGGGTTAAATTAAGCCAACGGTAGAGGGAGGCAATTTTTGAAATCCTGATGAACTGCAAATATTATTAAAATCAGCCATTTAGCCTGTGCGGTACGTGAGTAACCATCTCATCCCTGCAGCGCCTTGCATTTTTACTGCAAACCTTTTTTTTCCTGTAAAAGTGATTTTTTTTCTCCCTTTACCATCATTTCTTTAGGATTGTAAGGGGAAAGATTGGTGTGTGCTTCTGTGAGTGAATGTATGGAAAGTATGGTGTGTGCTTCTGCGAGTGAATGGAGATATGAAAGGCGTGTGAATGATCAGTAATTAGGGTTGAAGCCTTGACGTGGCATTACTGCTCATGTAGGAAGTTAAATTATGGCACAAAAAGTACACATTTGCAAGAACTACACCCCTTGGCGCATCAAATGAGGGGCTGCATGTGTTTCTAGTACAAACCTGGAGTGCGCTAGACACAAATTAACATGTCGCTATGGTTAGAAAAAACATATTTTCTAGCCAAAGCGACATATTCCATCATTATTTGTGCACTCAACTTTTGTCCTAGAAATACATGTAGCCCCTTATTTGAAGCTCCAAGGGGCGTAGTTTCTTTAAATGGATGAATTGTCTGAATGAGGGAGCGCATGAGTTAATGTGTGGATGATTTGTCTGAATGAGGGAGTGCATGAGTTAATGTGTGTGCATCATAGATGTATAATTGTGGAAGGGAAAAGATGGCACTAGCAGGATGTTTGAGCCTTGGGGACCGAGATGGCACAGCCCGGGTATATATGGGACAAAGATGGCAAAACGTATGTGTGTTATCTGGGTGCTGGTCAGGTTCTATGTGGGCAGTGTGGACGCCAGGGCTGGATTTGGGGTTTGCAACCTGTGATCTATGCCTGTAATTTAGGGGGTTTTAAATATACCTTTAATGCTGTGTTTTTATGTGAATTCCAATTGATCTTTACCTGCAAAGCTGGGTTTCTGTGTTATTCTGTAGATCCATATCTGCTATGCTATGTTTCCATACGTTATTTATGTATACCTGCAAATACAGGGTTTGTATGTCTTGTTCAGTTGATTAATACCTGCAATGCTGTTTCCATGTATTTATTTGATCTATACCTGCGATGCTACGTTTCATGTATTATTATTGTATACCTGCAAATACAGGATTTGTATGTCTGATTCTGTTTATTTGATATATACCTTCAGTGCTGAGATCACAAGTGAATTGCAATTGATCTATACATGCAAAGCTGGGTTTGTGTGTTAATGTGTTGATCTATACCTGCTATCGGCAGCAGGGTCTAATATTTATATATATATATATATATATATATATATATATATATATATATATATATATATATATATATATATATATATATATATATATATATATATCGGCAGCAGGGACTAATATTAATATATATCGGCAACTGGGGCTAATATTAATATATATGGGCAGCAGGGGCTAATATATATATATATCAGCAGCAGGATCTAATATTAGGCCCTGAAATCATTTAGTGCAAAAGTTAAGGTATTGTGTTGTTTAAAGGATTTCAAGGATTAGTCGTACTAAATTGTGGCTTCAGGCTTCCCATGTGGAATGATCAAGTATTGTATTGTCCAATAACAAAAGTATCATTCCATAGCACATTACTTTTGGCTATATATATATATATATATATATATATATATATATATATATATGTTTTTTCAGTGCTATGATTTAATGGTGGAAATTATTAATGCCCCCCCAGTTTGACTGTGGTATCTTGTGTGCCCCCCTATATACTGTTTCTAGAGTCGCCACTGGATATAACCTTAGTATCAAGATTGTTAAACAAAATGGCTCCTGCAAAGATCAGAGATAACAATTGCTATGGCAAGTAAAACCATAAAGAAAAGAATAATAATACAGAAAGGCACCACTAGGTGGTTCTAAAAAGGACTTAATTAGAGCCAGAACATTTTGCTTGGGACTAAGATTTGGTCCAGGCACTTAAGGCACACCAGCAAGATCCTTCTTAGAATGGCAACATCTATGTAAAATTATTAGTGGTACTTTTTAACAAGCGTTGAAGCTCGAGGGATATACAAACCTGTTAGTTATATAAAAGTATTACATTTTTACATCTTCAAAATATTAGTAGTAATGTTTCCCCGATTCCTATGAAATATCCATTAGGACTTAAAATATTGCTATACAGACTTTTTATCATGCCATTTTATTTCTTATACAGATTATTGCATATCTAGTAAATTAAACATTACTTAGACACACACACACATATATATATATATATATATATAAGCAGTAGTGACGTTTTATTTTTTATTAGATTTTTCTTTTGTATGTTACAATTTTTCTAGACTTGAATGTTATATCTAAATACATAATAAAATGAATAATACATAACAACATGTTTTGTTTAATATTTATAGTATTTATTATTAATATGCAGCAAGTTATTCTTCCATTACACAGGATTCATATAATAAATAATATATTACAAATGCCAAGTATAATGTAATAGCAAACAGTGAATCTTAAGTGGTAAAATATGTTGTGACAAACCCTATAGCAGGAGGGCCATACATGTCACTTTTAGGGGTCCTAAGCACAGTCCTCTAGGGCAATCAGTCTCGGAAACACCAGCTTGTAACAAAACAGATCTTTATTTTTAATTGCTGAAACCCCCAAAAAACAAATCATAAAAAGAAAACCTAGCTCCCAATTGGAGCCCTCTCTAACTGAACTATGCTGGTCCAGACTGACCAGCCTAATCACCCACTAACTCAACCTCCCAGGCAGACCCAGCTATGCCAGGCTCTGGAAAACCTCCCCCAGACAGCACACAAAATGTCCAGGCAGGTATTGCCTCACTTGGCTCAGGGATTGTCTTCTTCAGGGCCTCTCCTTGCCCTGGGAGCACAGGGAACTTCCTCTTCCCCCAACAGTCTCTCTGAGTATCAAGCTCCAGGGGTTTTTAATGTCCAGCACCTGTGCCTGATGCCAGCCCCATAGGAATCCCGGACCGGATCCTGCAGATTTCTTGCCTCCTGGAAAACCCGGCATGGAATTTCCACAGCATGGGGAAACGGAGCATTGGCCCACCCTGCTCTCCAATTGCTCCACCCCAGGGACCCATATTTATGATCTGGATAGCACCTATACCCAAATGCCACACTAAGCATCTCCCTGGGGTTTACACTGTCACAATGTGAATTAATTTTTTCCTATTGATTATTTAACAAATTGTATTGCTGTGATTAAAATATGTTTTCCATTTAAGATCCATTTGTAAAATAATTAAAAACATTAATATGACATAATATGAATATGATATTACATATAGCAGAATGGGAGCTACACAGAGTTGCTGCAGGAAATCTGCCATTATGAGCTTCTACAAGGCTTGTTATTGACCTTAAGGTGCAGTTTTTCTAACCCTATGTCTAACCCCTATCTGACATATCTGGTCACAAGGAGTGGTAGTGCCTAGTAGGCAACAATATGTGATTTAAGTAGCTGTGTCAGTCAAGCAAACATAAACCATGAGGTGCGCCACGATTCCTGTGTACACCATAAAACTCACCAAACATGACCCTTCTCTGCTTCACATGGCTGATCTCCCCAGATTACTGACCTTGGCTTGTTTTCTTATCCTAAACTAGTACTGCCAACCCTGAGATTAGATTCATTTTAATGCATAACTGGATTCCTCTTGTCTGTCTCTTGTCTATGTCCCTACCAGCTATGGGAGAATGTGTTTAATTCATTTGACCTTTCAAGAAGATGTTGTAGAGGTGTGGTTTTACCCTGCTTTAGGACTCAAGAACAAACCTCACTTTTCATACTCTGATATATATGTACACTACACAACCAAAAGTATGTAGGCACCCGACTATCACATCTATATGAGCTTGTTGGACATCTCATTCCAAAACCATGGGCATTAGTATAGAGTGCCTCCCCTCTTTGCAGCCTCCAGTCTTCTGGGAAGGCTTTCAACAAAAGTTTGTCAGTCTGTGGGAATGTTTGCCCATTCAGCCAAAAGAGCATTTGTGAGGTCAGGCACTGATGTTGGACGAGAAAGCCTGGTTCGCAATCTGCATTCCAATTCATCCGAAAGGTGTCCAGGGCTCTGTCCAGGCTGCTTGAGTTCCTCCACACCAAACCTTTCAAACAGTGCCAGTGAACTTGTCTCCACTGCTCCAGAGACCAGTGGTGTTGATCTTTGCACCACTCTATCTGTGCATAGTGATCCTCAGCTTGTGTGCAGCTACTCGACCATAAAAAGCCATTTCATAAAGCTCCTCACGCACAGTTCTGGTGCTGATGTTGCTTCCAGAGCAAAGTTTGGAACTTTGTAATGAGTGATGTTCTGTTAGTGCTTCATGGCTGAGCTGTTGTTAATCCTAGATGCTTCACGATAATAGACAAATCTAGCAGGGCATACATTTCATGAACTGACTTGTGCCAATGGTGGCATCGCATGACAGTGGCACATTTAATAAGTCACCAGAATCAGGAATCTGCACACACCACAGGAACTCAGGTGCTTAGCTGTGCCAGGAAGGGCCAGCTCCCCAGTAAATCAAAATAGAAAAAGGCTCCAGGCACTCAAGGGTTCCACTCAGGCAGGTTTATTTGAAGGAGAAGGACAACAACGTTTCGACCTCATCGTGAGGTTGAAACGTTGTTGTCCTTCTCCTTCAAATAAACCTGCCTGAGTGGAACCCTTGAGTGCCTGGAGCCTTTTTCTATAGTGGCACATTTAATGTCACTGAGTCATTCTACTGCAAACGTTTGTCTATGGAGATGACATGTTCTTGATTTTATACACCTGCTAAGATACCTGCTCAATAATTAAGAAGGTGTCCACTTACGTTTGGTCATATAGTGTACATTATAAAGCACTTTTACACTCTATACTTACCCAGAAGAAGCAAGAAACTCCTCTTCTAATATTTTTTAACTTCCAGAAACAGAGCTAGCTAACAAACTGGTGTCTGAGCAATACAATATTACTTTGTTTCAGCTAGAAGGTGAACAAGGTTAAATCTGCTTGCCCGTCTGTTTAAGATGTTTAAGAAAAAGCTCAGTGCAGTAAAATAAAGTGAGAGAAGGAAGAGGTCCAGCAATACAAATTATGAAAATAATAAAGCACCAGAGACTTAGATGCAACAGGGCAGCTGGAAACCCATTCTGAAGATAATGCATGAGCCAAGGATATAGAGACTGTAGAAGAATCAGAAAACAGAAGATCAGATCTATAGAAGACAAAACTATCTATAAACAAAAAACCTCAAATAGTGTTGTTAAACTTTTAATGTACAAGAGAATGTTTGAGATACAAGCTGCTAGTAATTTAAAGGTGGTGACAAGTGAAATACTATATGGTACACTTTTGTTTAGAATAGTTTTCATCGTTGGAATCTCCTTAAGGTAAACGATGTTTATGAAGTCACAGCGAGAAGCATTAGACATTAGTGTAATTAAATTAAAATTGACAATCAATAAGGATTGTATTCTAGATGACCACTTTGAAGAAAGTAATAAATAGTTTGAATAAGATGCCACAGACAATGTATAAATGTGTTCATCTAGTTTGTCCTGGAGAATGGTGATGAAAAGCATATGTTTTTGTGCTTTCATGGTATTTCAAATTGTATTATATAGAGCCTCGAAAACCTCAGTACCCCCACATGAACTTTAAAACAATATGGAAAGATAAATGATTATAGTAAGCAGAAGTAGTGTGAATCAAATCATCTATCTAGTACACACACATGTATCTGGTTATTTATGTTAATGGTATATATGCTATCTGTAGCCAAAATTAACTGACGCTTATGAAGAACTGTCATCCACTTTACTGTACAATGGCTTCAATAATCTTCTTTTTAAGCTTTTTAAAAAATATTTTAGGCTACAACAACAATTGTTTAAGAACATCATGCACAAATCTTATATTTATATAACCCCTCCCATAATATATATGCATTCTAACATTTTAGACATAGATGAACATAGTTTTTTCATTTGTGGTTGCTTTGTAAGAAAAAAAACATGTATATATATATATGTATATACAGACCGATCAGCGTATCTGGGAACTTCTGGTCTCCGGGACGCGGACTGCACAGTGACATCAGCGGGTGGTCTTGTGATGTCGGTGGGAGTTCCCGCTGATGCCGGGGGCATTCCTGCTGATGTCAGTGGGAGTTTCCGCTGACATTGGGGGCGGTCCTGCTGATGGCAGTGGGAAACACCCCCTTTTAAAGAAAAAATTGGTGGGGAGTGGGGCGTATCAAGACCCTGCTCCCGCGATCCGGAGGATTCGGGTCTTGTCCCAGAGAACCAGAGAAGCAGTGCTTCACCCGGCAATCTACGGGTCAGACCCAGAGAGTTCCCAGGTATGCCGATCAGCCATAACATTATGACCACCTGCCTTATATTGTGTAGGTCCCCCTTTTAGGCGCTTTTGGCAGTAAACAGGGCCAGCATGGGCACCCTGACGAGTCTGTGGCTACACAGCCCCATACGCAACAGACTGTGATGCACTGTGTGTTCTGACACCTTTTTATCAGAACCAGCATGAACTATTTGAGCAACTTGAGCTACAGTAGCACGTCTGTTAGATTTGACAACATGGGTCAGCCTTCACCCCCCCCCCCCTGTGCCCCTGACCCTGTCGCTGGTTTTTCCTTCCTTGGACCACTGCAGACGGGGAACATCCCAAAAGAGCTGCAGTTTTGGAGATGCTCTGGCCCAGTCATCTAACCATCACAATCTGGCCCTTGTCAAAGTCGCTCAGATATATGCTAGCCCATTTTTCCTGCTTCTAACACATCAACTTTGAGGATGAAATGTTCACTTTCTGGTTAATACATACCACCCACTGACAGATCCCATGATAACAAGATTTTCACTGTTATTCACTTCACCTGTCAGTGGTCATAATGTTATGGCTGATCTGTATGCATGTCTACCCATTTGCCTAAATTAATGCATACCTGTTTTGTTGGTAATACCTGTAGTGTTTTAAATACTCGACACTGGTAGCAAATTCATATTTTGATGAATGCAAAAACAATTTTTAACAAATATTGGTAAATCTCATTTCTAGAAAACACACCAAGATAATGTAAGAAATTATAGATTTTCTTGGCGATGTAAGTGTTCACAGCACGTCTATATGTAACATATACACTTAGTTCTTCATAGTTACATTAGTCTTTCTATACTACTGTTCGCTATAGTTAATGCCATCTTTCAGATTAATTTAATATTCAGCATTAAATATACTGGTTTTGGGGGGGGGATTATCATTCTTTGTTATTCTGCAAACTTCATGCAAACTTTACAGTTGCATGAGTAGGATAATGCTAGGCTTTTCAGTTGTGCAGGTTATAATTGCCTGGGCTTAAGTAAAATCATTTTAATCATTCAGAAATGCTCAGCTCCTTTCTCCAGTTACATAGGATTCATCATTATGCCAACAACTTAATGAAGAACATCTTCTAAGCATTGGTTCCAAATCAAAGAAACACATTTTTCTTCTTCCCTTGATAATTTTATTTTCATTTTTACTAAAAGGCTCACTTTTTATACATAGAAAAAGATGTAATGGATGACATTTGCGTTTCCAGCATATGGATGTTCCAAATGTGTACAGGTAATTGAATTTATTCATGAAGAACACATGCTAGAACTAAGCTGAAAGACAAAAAGAAGTATGTATATTGACAACTCATTGGAACAACATGACCCATCTGTCTCCTTAATATTCTTTTTTATTTCGTAAATATGCAATAATACATTTGCTCTTATTAACTTTTTATTATTTTTTCCCCAAAAATATTTCCTAGGGTTATGGCAAACATTATGCTTTTTGATAATTATTTTTTTTAATCTATTACAGATGAAGAACAATGTTCTCGTTTCCTGCTTAGTGCTGGGAGTAATCATCTGAATTATAATGGGCCAGAAAAAAATATATTTTTTGTGTGTGGTGATGGTGGGGGGGTGTTAGGAAAGCTCTAGTTTTTTTTTATAACAATGTTATTTATTGAACAAAGAATATTTTTTGACATATAAAACATGTTGCTCTCAAAATTATACTGGCTTAGTACTACATTTTATGATATTCTTAATGATCATGAAGAACCACAAAGATATATAATTGAAATGTAAGCTATTACCATTATAACAATTGCATTCATCAACGTTCATGAAAAATTACACAATATTTTGAATTGTAAAAAATATTATTCATTTAGAGCAGCAGAGAAGAAAATAGAGCTGCATAAAATATTTGAACTATTCACCATACTTGTTTGAAAAGCAGTCTATATGGAAACTTTTTGACATATGTCCCATTGTCAGGAGGATGCTGGGAGGCCAGATCACTTGTATAAAAACATGTGTTTAGATCACAGATAATCTGGTATGGTGAAGCACAACAGATTTGCTTCCTTCACAAAGTAGCGGTCGAAGGGATCAGCAACTATAATAACTCCAGTGGCCAAAAAATGCAACACTCATCATGCTCATGAATTACTAAATCAACTGTGTTTATTCACTAAAGGGAGAGTTGGCATGGGACTTGTTCATTAATCGTTACGAAGGAACTACACTGGCAGATTTCTCCAACAAGAGGCTCCAACATAATAATTTAACTATGCATCTACATGGAGAAGAATCTCACTGGGGTCAGTTCTTCACAGTGTATAGCAAAGCCAAGGAGTTGAAACAACAACTCTCTTGACAACTCTCTCTTTAGTGAAAAGATATATATGCCTATTCACAAAAAAATTCCATCCAAATGATTTTTTAATTATGAATATAGTATGGTGATGAGTAGACAAATCCTGAGGCTTTAATTATAAATCTTAAAGCTGTCTTCAATACACTTGCAAGTGAAAATTATGAAATCATAAAGCTTTATATATACGACCACTGACGGATTAAAATATCGCATAAGCAATATTTAAGTGATCTGAATTATTGAATGCACTTGTAGTACTTATGTAATGTTACAGATTAGATCAGTTAGGCACCTGATGCATTAACATCATAGACTTTAATATCTCAGGTGGTGGCTAAAATGAAACTATAACTTAGGGATTTTGCACAAATTCTACATACTGCATTCTGTATTGTTTGGGGCAATCTAATTTCACTACCTTTTTAGGGCTAATACATCCTTGGTGATAAAAGTGTAAGTTCCCACTAGCAAATAACCTACCAAATGTAGAAGCACCTAAAGGCCATAAAACACTTCCAATTTAGAAGAAATCTGTCACGTATAGCGTACAAGGAGACACCGAAGTCAGGTAGGACTGGCAAAGGATGGTCCAGAGAACCGAGGTCAGGATACCGGAGAGCAGGAACGTCGTGGGAATAGCCGAGGTCAGGATACCGGAGAGCAGGAACGTCGTGGGAATAGCCGAGGTCAGGATACCAGAGAGCAGAGATGTCGTGGAATAGCCGGGGTCAATAACAGAGAAACAACAGGAACGCGTACTGAGATAGGCACTATCAAGATAGGCACGACCATCAGAAGGCAAAGTCTCTGAGTCAGGAAGTCTCTTAAATAGGCACAGGAGTTTAGGCACTAATTGGAGATTTCCCGCCAAATATTCAAAGTGCCGTTACGTCACTTCCTGCGCGGCCATCTTGTGTTTGGCGATTTCGTAATCTCCCCATATAGGTCGATGTAGTAACTACCGGCGCCACTAGGTGGCGAGAAGAAGAACGTGTCCGGACACCAGAACAGGACCTGTCCTGAAGCTGCTGGGAACGCAGCGTGACGGAGGTAAGTCTTCCTTGCCGTGGCAGCGGCTGCCTCTGCTGTGCAGAGGCGGGGGGTCTCCCTCTTCTTCGCAACGGCTGCGTCTGCTGTGCAGAGGCGAGGGGTCTCCCCCTTCTTCGCGGCGGCTGCGGCTGTTGTGCAGAGGCGGGAGGTCTCCCCCTTCTTCGCAGCGGTTGC
Organism: Spea hammondii; assembly: GCA_029215755.1. Lineage (NCBI taxonomy): Eukaryota > Metazoa > Chordata > Amphibia > Anura > Pelobatidae > Spea > Spea hammondii. The sequence continues at coordinate 116,273,600 of JARDYJ010000002.1, forward strand.
GGCTGCAGTGTGGAGGCAGGGAGTACTCTCCCCAGTAGCGGCAGTGGCTGCCGTGCTGAGGCGGGGGGTCTCCCCCTTCTTCGCGGCGGCTGCTGCTGCTGATCCGAAGGAGGGGTCTCCCTCTTCTTCGCGGCAGCTGCGGCTGCCGGGCCGAAGCGGGGGGTCTCCCCCTACCTCGCGGTGGCTGCGGTTGCCGGCTAGGAGAACCGGAGGATCTCCCTGCCCGGTACGTGACAAAATCAGGCTCTTTCTGACATTTCATTTTCATTATGCTTGTAATATAGACGGCGTGGTACTACCCAGGTCCCGACTGGTCATCTGACACACTGGGAAATTACCTAGTGGGCTGCTGGCTTATAGCCATACCTGGAAACTTGTGGAGCCTCCCCTTGTGGGTGGTCCCGCTGATGCTGCAGGCGTTCTCACTGACGTCAGTGGGTGTTCCCAAAGACATCAGTGGGTGTTCCTGCTAAAGTGGACTTTATAAAGTAGGACTTGGGTTAAGCAATTCTTTTGCATGGTATTTGCATACATTTTAAAAAATTATGTTGTATGTCAGATTAACATCTGATGGTATTTCTATGAAACATGTCCTTATCAGTTGATTGCATTTGAGGAAATACATTAAATTTGGGAAAAATATAATAGTAAACTGTGCTATTTGGGGTCCAAAGTTTATTACTGCATTGAATATATGATAAAACATCTATATAAATATACTACATATAAAATACAAAATGAAGCAATAAAAAGCAGTAATATCTTATTTAAACAAGAGTACCAAAGCTGTTTATTTTTTTATTTATCTTAGAAATTCACAATAATAAATATGTATATTGTAATTTGGTTAAATAAATGGAATCTAGCTCCCATACCAACACGATAGAATGATGATATGTCAGTGTCTAATTGGAGGTCTACCTTGATTTCAATAACATCCAGTATCATTAACCTAGAATCTGATATGGGAGAGAATATGGTATTTTCCTGACAATGGTCATCTTTGTCAGTAAGATGTGTAAAACTGACAAGTTAGTGACAGACACTTTTAACCAACCAATAGCTTATTGGTGAAGTATTTTGTCTGTATAGCTTACTATTGTTCTTTGACAATTTAGCAAATATTATAGTTTCCTAAGTGATTATCTTACTTATTTTCTGATTTAATGAATGAATGCAAGTATGCATTTCTATAATGGAGTACTTGCATCGTCCAAACACTGTTGATGGAACTACACTGATAATCAATGGCTATTTTTAAAACTGTTACCATGGGTGCAAAGTTAGTTTGCTTTTTAAACTTTATTTACTATGTTTTTCTGTTTTTAATAACATCCTTTTGGAATGGCTTCTTTCCATTGACCAATGTTAAGGACCCAAGTTTGCTTGGTACCAAAGGAGTGGACACTGATGTTCACTGTTTAAATTATTTGTTTGATGGTTTGCATAGTGTCTTGTTTGGTTTTTCTCTAATTTACCTACTACATAAATGAGTTTATTCATTAAGCTGCTTGTGCATATGAGTTGGACAGCAGTTGCTACTTGCAGTCACTATTTTTTCTGGAGTGTTTTTTTTTTAAAATGTTGTTAGTTTCCATAGAAGACATATAAGCTTTTGTTCAATTTATATTGTGTGTGCACATTTTCCATAGAACCACCTTTACCCAAAATTTCCTTGTATCAGCCCTTTCAAAGAGTGGTCACCTCTAGAAGACCACCCTTTCCAATAAACAGCCTGATACAAGCACGTATGCTTTTATACTGATACCAACATTAACTAGTTTTCCCTTTGATTTGTACTTTTCACTAATTAACCTAAACATTTGCATAATCCTTAGGCTATGCAAGATTATTTCTTTTTCCCTGAGGCAGATTAATTACAATACGTGTTTTTTTAATTAGTTTACAAGGCTGAAAATGATATCATTAAATCTAAATGTAAACACAACACATTAAACGATCTTGAACTAAATTGTTATTTTCCACTGTTGCCTAGCACTTCGTATCCTCCACTACATATTTTGAATAGTATAGGTGTTAAAATTTATCTTTGTGATATTATACTAAACATGCAAACTTCTATATAATTTTAATAAAAATGTATAAATTTACTCAAAGATTAAGCCTACTGAACACACACACTTTACCTGTGCTGATCAGCAAAATGTAAAATGCATATGTGTCCTGGATTACATGGCAGATGTGGTCATTCTATTACACACAAACAGACACAAGGTTTAGATAAACTAAGCATCATGTGCAACTAAGCATACCTATAATTTTCCCTAAAATATTTACAAGGTGTCTATAAATTTCAAGGAGACATAGGATCTCCTTGATTTTGCAAGCTTACACCTAAATCACAGCTAATGTCCAAATAAAGGAACATGGTGATTGATAGATAGATAGATAGATAGATAGATAGATAGATAGATAGATAATCTAAAAAAAAAACTTTACTACTAAAGTAAGGAAATCAGTCTTTAGCATTTAAATGTCCCTTTTTATCACTGAAATGCCATTAATGGTCTAAAACTTTCTTGGCTATATAAATATGCTTTATAGCGCTTGCTAGTGTATGACAAGCTTTGCTTGAAAATAAAACTATGTTAGTAAGTTAATTTTATATGTGTTCATGTGGAATTCTATTTATAATACGAGGCACGTTCAAAAAGTTTCCACACTATTTTTAACTTTATTTATTTCAAAACAAATCACCAAAAAATGTTTTTGGTTGAATGCGTAGCTACTGGTACAGCGCTGCTTTCACATCATCACGATGGATGCTTCCACTGCATACTCTGCCGTAATGGTGAATCCACGCGTCATCACCAGTGACTATCTTCTGCAGAAAATCATCACCTTCTTCATGATAAAGGGCCATGTGTCGGGAACAAACTTCTAAACATTCGCGCTTATGCTCCTGTCAGCTGCTTCGGCACCTACTTTACTGAACTTAAGGTTGTCATGAATCAGGGCAGACGCAGATCCAACACTCACATTCAGCTTTCCTGCAACCTCTTCAATTGAGCTCACATGCGAAGATAAATTTGGGCTACCAGCACACCTTCTGCCCACAAAAAGTGTATGACAGAACACTTTCCCTCTTTGGTGCAATTTATAAGTTCCACAGCCATGGTGAAAACTCTTACACTAAACTACAAGGGCAGACAGACAGAACTAGTCACATGACACTCTAAGACACTACCAATTACTACTCCTCCCGCTTTCACCATTTCCAACGAAAATATAAAAGTGCAGAAACTTTTTGAACGTCCCTCGTATTTTGTTGCTTTTTACTGTTTCCATTTTTTATTTTTTAATTGATATCGATTGCCTATGCATATACCTGGGAATTCTCTGAGTTTGAACCGGAGTCTTTGGGTGACGCTCTGTATGCTGTATGATTCTGTGATTCTTCAATTACAAATTTTATCTCATGCCATTATTTTTTTGAATGGACCCTCATGTCTGTTTCTGAAAATAAGTGATTCATTTCAGAGTTAAGGAAGTAACATGATTATTATGATATTGTGATAAAATATCAAAGCTTACAAGTTTCATAATAACTCTTACTTTTAGAACAAACAGTTCAAATGAGGATTTGAGGATATGGTGGCTCCTTTTTATAAATGTAAATGATTCTTCACTGTCAAGGACATAAATATGTGCTAAAAACTTGGCAATGATCTTACGCATTTAATCTTTGCCAAATACCCTTTATTTATTACCTTTAAAGATCAAAAGTTTGAATAAAAAAACGTCAAAAGTAATTATTGAAAATCAATAATGCCTACTTAATTTGTGGTAGTAATTGTATTATGTCTCTTTAGGATATTAATTGAAAATGAAATCAAAGGCATGGGAAGCAAATCAAAACAAGAACTACTTGGTTTTTGGATAAACTGGACTGGTTAAAAAAAAATTATTTTAACACATTTTAGCATCAAAATGGATTCTAATTCCATGCAATATGGATTTAGTTTCGCACTGAATAATTTTTGGCAAGCACCACTAAACTGGTTCAGCTACTTATGGGTGGATTACAGGCTGAGTTCCCTATGGCATTCCCCCGAATGATGAAGACAACAATTTATAGCCTGTGACATCAGACAAAATGTGCTTATCAAAGATTATATATTGTTCTTAAGTCACATCAAAATATGTAAACTGAGGAGAAAAATAAGGAATTTTAAGTTAACAGAACAAAAAGAAGAAAAAAATAAGTGCATTCACTATACAGAACTGATTCAAGATGGTTTCAAATCTCAGACTTCACTCTTAATTATGAAGGGATCCTCACAGTAGTTTCTCCCGGAAGGAGGGCTGGGCTGCTCCTGGATAATGCATAATAAACACAGAATACTTCTTAAGTCTCATAGCCTTTTATTTTGTTGTAGAACCTCACTGTAGGTTGTTCTTCAAAAAAGCATTCTACACTTTATTACATTAATAGAAATCTAGCAAATTCCTTAGTGCTCTTACAAAAATGAGAATACAACATTTTAAATGACAATATACAAATGATGAGGGTCCTACTAATGGGAGATCGCAATCTATTCCATGTCAACCTAGTGATTTGAAATGTTTGACTCGCTTGCAAACTCCTGACTTGGTGAATACATCCAGTAAACTATACAAATACATTCCCCTTGAAACTTGTACGTAAAGTCACATAACTTGTTTCAACATCCCAAATAAAAAAGAATGGTAAAACACATCATCCAGGCAATAATGTATAGTCTGTGCATGCTATTAACTACAACAATACACGGTTATTAATTGAACAATATCGAAATCATTAAAAATATGTATTGGTGTCCTAATATATTTTTAACATTATTTATGTTACAATAGTTATGAAGTCACTGAAAGTCATGATGTTTAATTAAAAAGGAATTTTCTCCTAATCCTTTACTTTACAAGGTGACCCCATGCCATTTACTTGTTATTCCTTTTGGTATTTTAAGATTGGATTCCAACTGACCCCTTTGTTGATCTTGAGGATGGAGACAGATCACTGTCTACAAGAAGTCATGTCAGTGGCCATGAGAAAAGAGCTAGTAACTTGTTAAGTACAAGCTACTTTCTCAATCTTATGGGGACACTGCAAAAATAGCTTTGGTGCTTTCAATATATATATATATATATATATATATATATATATATATATATATTCAACCGTGCTGTGTAAACGAATGTCAGGTTCAATTGTGTATTAAATGTTTTAGTTGTTTACTTCAGCAAAATAACAAATATAGATAAAGCAGTCATTATACCTTCATAACTACTGGTGTTAGTTCTATATATATGTGTGTGTGTGCACTTTTCTCCCCCACTTTAAGTTTAGTTCGATTTGTATGGCCCGATGCTCGGGACATGCAGTTCCAGGCACCGGGTGGGTGTTTTTTTTCCAGCAGGGTTAGGATCCAGATCCCTCGCAGCGCTGCAGGAGACTTGAATCATCCTCTCTGACAGCAGGTGGAAGTCTGTGAGATGCGCGTAGACAACCTCCGCTGCCGGCACTTCCGCTGGGGCTTCTATGACGGAGCACAGGCGTGACATGATCTTCCGGTACTCCAACATAGAAGCCCCGGCGGAAGTGCCGGCAGTGGAGGTTGTCTACACGCATCGTGCGGACGTTCGCCGGCTGCCCCCGCTGGACCCCAGGGAGTCTGGGAATGCAGTGGTAAGTCGTAGGGGGGGCAGAGTAGCATATCTAGAGGGCAGGGTGTCATATCAGGGGCATAAAACATATCTGGGAGACAGAGTGGCATATCAGGGGACATAAAGCATTTCTGTGGGGTAGAGTAGCATATCTGGGGGCAGAGTGGTGTACCTATAAGTAAGGTGCATTATGAATTAAGGGGGGACCTTAAAATGGCTATTGGTTTTCCAAATTTCTGTTTGTATATAACCTATGCTGACTAACTGCATAATAGATACCAAAAATGTTAAAATACATGTATTCCTGTTCATTAGATAAAATTTAAAATAGCACCAAACTTTAAGGGTGCGACCTATAATCGGGTGCGGTCTATAATCGAACCAATACGGTATATCACAAAACCGGGTATTTTTAAGAATTATCTGCATACATGCTCAGGCATGATTCATGGATCTTTTCACCTAGATAAAATATTATATACAAGCCTGGCACTGATTCAATGTGTCTTGCAACTCTCTTGTTGTAACCAGAAGGCTAGACGTACAGATTTGTTTTGAATCAGATAATGTCGCTAGAAAACAGTAAAATGTGATGAAACAGAAGACAGCGCAAGCCAAAGGCAACATTCTGCCTGAGTTAGGACGTGACGAATATTTATGGATTTAGAACAAGTCTACATCAAGCTGAAGAAAATGCTACCCTACCTGTTTTAACCAAGTGCTGTTTTGTTGTAATAAATGTATCGGACCTTTAATAATACAGCAAATCTATGTGTGTAATTTGTGTTGACAGAGTGAAAATGAAAAGTAAAAGATTGTGAAGCATTTGTTTGTGCAGTACAATCACTGAATCTAAATGCAACTTCAGCTATACTTCATTTCAAAACATAATTTAAAGTACCAAGGGGAACGCTTTTAACCCATTCAGTGTTGTATAGACCCCATGGGGAAGAATTTGGGAAACATAAGCCATTGACAAGACAATTTCTACTTTCATATAGTTAGATCAGATTTAAACGTCTCTTTGTTGGACTTAAAATTATTTTCTTCATATTATTGTTTGGTTTCGTTAAAGGAATATTGCTATTCTGCGAAACGACACCCACTGCAAACAGTCAGGGCCAAACTGCCGATCATTAGGCCGACCTGGCGCTTTAAGGCCAGAGGCGGCCTGATGACGTAGGTTTGGACGATGGATATGTAAGGCCTCAAGTTATGTTTTTACGCTACAGAATTTTCCTGGTGTGCCAGATGGCCAGCCCGTACCTTCATGCAGTGTCATGTTTCGACAAAACAAAATATTTCACAATTTATTATTGTTGCGGGAAAATTATTTTTTTCTTTGTCCTTAAAGGGCTGATTTGTTTACAGTAAATCCATGAATTCTTCAGCTTTTTCCTATGCTTCAGAAAGCCCAGGTTAGTTTTATGTCTCTAGTGATCTTTGAAATGGCTTGAATAACCTGGGAATATACATTTACATTGGCATAATTAGTGTATTATTTTTATGTTATTTGTCGCATTTATTATTATTAACTCCAACAAATATGGTGTAATTTATGTAAATTGTGTAATTGTTCAGTATGTTTTCAGCACATTTACAAAAGCAAAAATAAGACATTTTCAAAAACAGTATCCCAGCTAGAGCCTTCGAGTGAAATCATATGTGCTTCAAATAAAATGAACAGTTTATGTATGGAATATTGCACCTACTGTAGCTAAAGGTGAAGTCAAGCTTCATGTCCTAAACATGCTTGGTTAGCATCAGACATATTATTTATATTAATTACACATCTTTCAGTCTACTAAAAGACAGTTTTCATGCGTTAATTTACACAGTTTATTTAACATGTTAGTCCCTAGAAAGATTATTAAAATAAATGGAAATTCTTCTGCAGGTTCTGAATAGAAGAGTATAATGATATTTTAATATTGATTATTTTAGATTTTGTAAATTTTTATAATAATCATACATAAAATATTATATGTAATAAAATCTTGAGCTCAATAATTTATGCTTCAAAATAATCACCTGACCGGAATTGTGAAATATGACTTAGAAAAACAACACATGCATTTGCAAAGAAAGCGAGTTTGCAGAATTCTGTATTCGGTAACGGTGCCAATATAAATGCAGCTAATGAAAATAACTTATTTTAACGCTGCTGAAAATTCCATTTCAAATTCCCACCATTCGTTGAAATGCAGATATGTCATGTAATTTTATCTGCATGTTTCTGTTAGCAGGCAAAATAAAGCATGTGTACCCTGACCTACAACATATCAGTGGGAATTTTATTTCTCTGCCTCAGCTTACGTGCAGTTACACTTAACCCAGTGACCTCCTGCAAATGCCTCAGCGTTGTGAGCAACTATCAAGAACCATACAATCAACTTATATTAGAAATTGTACATTCACATCTTGGGCAAATTGTACATGCCAGTCAGGACCCATTTTATATATTAGTGAATACCAGACTTGTGCAGACTTGGAATTAACATTATTTCTACAGATATTTGCCTGTTTCATGTGTTTGTATGAATCTCTAATAACAACAAGGGTCCATGACGATGTGTGTGTATAGGAGGGTACATATAAATGACTGATAGGTAGAAGTAGACAAAAAATCAGGGGATGGTCTCATTGATGGTTATAGCTGTGATTGAGTTTTTTTTTCTCTTCTTTATTCACTCTGGCCCATCAGCATCTGTAAAGTTAAAGGGACAAGCAGTAGATATATATGTGTGTACTGATGTGGCAGTGACATTTAGTTAGCAAAGGCTGATGATGCTCCATCATTGCTCGTCTACCAAGTCAATTCAAAAGTTGAGTGCAAAAAACTTACTGGTGTGGGATGGATTGGAGAAACTATACAGGGACTGCAGCAGATTTTTTTTTAATCATTTATTTATGGCTGTCTTTTTTCACTTTGAAAACTTTTCCTTTTTGGTCAACATAATACAGTTGCTCATTATATATATATATTGGTGACAAAATCAGGCATTTGACTGTGCTTGTACACATGGTGTTTTAGTTGTTGAAATACTGTTTCCGAGTAGAGTTTTTTTAAGACAATTGCCCAGTTACACTATGACTAAACCTCTATTTTGTGGACAACACAAAAAAAATTATCATATTCATTGATAAATATTGGTGACAAAATTCATTGATAACTGTGTGAAACTCCTGAGTAGGGTTATACATTTTATCCATGTATTTATTTATAACCGACGAGTACAAAACATTTGGAAATATCTGTGAGAAGGAGTGATTCCAGTTTTCCTGGGTTAGGCAGAGTAGTCAGGTGACCCCTGATATACCAGGCCCAAGTAGGCAAAAGTAGTTTTTCTATCGTATATAGATGCACATATTTTTAGTCTCTATTCATAACTAAAATATTCCCCTTATTCATTTTTAGCCCTGCTTTGCACCTTTTCTGGTTCTATAATCTCCATTTTAATGACTGGTCTCAAGAATTGCACCGCACATGCAAGGTGAGGTCTTACCACTGACTTATAAAGAGGCTAAATGATATCCTCCCCTTGTGAATACATACCCTGTTTAATACATACAAATATCTTATTGGCCATCACTCACTATTCCTAAATCTGTTGTCTACAACTATTCTTAACTCCTTCTCCTTAGTAGTTTTCCCCAGGAAGATACAATTTAAAGTATATATCGTTATTGTTTTTCTCAAAATGCATAACTTTACATTTATCTGTATTGAACTTCATCCACCTGCCCAGTCCCCTCCTTTGTCTACATCCTTCTGCAGAAAAGTAACATCAAGGTTAGAGTGTACTATCCTGTGGATTTCAACAATTAGGGTAAATTCACAAGAAGCAACATGCAGCAAAAAGCACCTCTGGCATGTATACCCTTCAAACATGCCTATATTTTATACTTTAGTGTAAAATGAGGGCGTGCATAAAATATTGAAAAATATACTCATCTGAAGAGGAAATCTTTGGCTTGCTATAGTGTTTAAATATAAAAGGAAGTGTCACATATGTGGGGTCCGATGTCCAATTTTCTTTTGTTCGGAATATGGATGAACCATGCATTTTAAAAGTATATGTGAAGAACAATGTAAAAAATATTTTAAATATGAAGTTAACAATTTTCAAGTTAAGTAAACTACTGATGCTTTCACAGTATAGAATTGTTAAATACATTGTTAAAAATGTAAGAGGGAGGTTGAGGGAAGTGTGTGAGCTGTAGGGATGATCAGAGAAAGTGTGTGTGTGTGTGTGTGTACAGTATGTATTTATGTGTAAGTATATGGTGTCAGAGTGGGTATGTGTGTACAGTACTGTGCAGAAGTTTTAGGCAGGTAAAAAATACTATAAAGAAGAATTCTATCAAAAATACACATGTTAATAGTTTACTTTTATCATTTAACAAAATGCAAAGTGAGTAAACCACAGAAAAAAGCTATTTCAATCAATATTTGGTAGAGCTCCTCCTGACCATCATCAAACCCACCTAGAACATAACTCATTCCCATCCCATAACCTTCATTATCATACCACCCACCATCATCATCATCATTGCTCCCCTGCCATTATCACCCAATATTGCATCACATATGGCACACATTTACACACACTCACTGCACAAAAACTAACACAAACCAGAGGCGTATATAGGGTATGGCAGCCATGGCACGTGCCATGGGCGCCATCTCTAGGGGGGCGCCGGTGAGCGGCTTTTAAATGCCGCTCACCGGCATTTTTTATTTTTTTTTTATGCGGAGGAGAGGGGCGCCTAGCAACCGCTCGGCGCCCCTCATTCTCCTCCACGAGCCCTCTACCCCCGTCCCGGTGCCGGCATTTCATGCAGAGCGCCGCAATATGCCGGCATATTACGGCGCTCTGCATGAAATGCCGGCACCAGCGAGCGGCTTTTAAACACTGATGCAGAGGAGAGAGTTCTCCCCCGCATCAAAAAAAAAGAAGACAGCGTTTAAAAGCCGCTCGCTGGTGCCCGCTGCTTCACTGGTGGGCGCCGAAATATGACGTCATATTACGGCGCTCAGCAGTGAAGCAGCGGGCACCAGCGAGCGGTGCAGGAAGACAGCAGCATCGTGCTCCCGTCGCTGGACTTCAAGGTGAGAGAGGGGGGATATATAGTGGTGAGGGAGGGAGTTAAAAAGTGATGAGGGAGGGAGGGAGTTAAAAAGTGATGAGGGAGGGAGGGAGGGAGTTAAAAAGTGATGAGGGAGGGAGGGGGTTAAAAAGTGATGAGGGAGGGAGGGGGGGTAGATATAAGTAAAGAGTGTGCATTAATGTGTGGATGCATTGAGTGAATGAGAGAGAGCATGAGTTAATGTGTGGATGAATTGTCTGAATGAAGGAGAGCATGAGTTAATATGTGGATGAGTTCAACTCATCCACACATTAACTCATGCTCTCCCTCATTCAGACAATTCATCCACACATTAACTCATGCTCGCCCTCATTCAGACAACTCATTGAGTTGTCTGAATGAGGGAGAGCATGAGTTAATGTGTGGATGAATTGTCTGAATGAGGGAGAGCATGAGTTAATGTGTTGATGCATTGAGTGAATGAGGGAGAGCATGAGTTAATGTGTGGATGCATTGAGTGAATGAGGGAGTGCATGAGTTAATGTGTGGATGAGTTGTCTGAATGAAAGTGTGAATTAGTGAGTGACTGTAAAAGTGTTTGTGTATCATAGATGTATAATTGTGGAAGGGCAAAGATGGCACTAGCAGGAGGTTTGAGCCTTGGGGACCAAGATGGCACAGGCAGGGTGTATATGGGACAAAAATGGCACTGGCCGGACTGTTTGGGGACAAAGATTGCAAATCTTATGTGTGTAATCTGGGTGCTGGTCAGGTTCTATGTGGGCAGTGTGGAGGCCAGGGCTGGCTTTGCGGTGTGCAACCTGTGATCTATGCCTGTAATTTAGGGGGTTTTAAATATACCTTTAATGCCGTGTTTTTATGTGAATTCCAATTGATCTGTACCTGCAAAGCTGGGTTTTTGTGTTATTCTGTAGATCCATATCTGCTATGCTGTTTCCATACATTATTTATGTGTACCTGCAAACACAGGGTTAATATGTCTTATTCAGTTGATCTATACCTGCGATGCTACGTTTCATATATTATTATTGTATACCTGCAAATACAGGATTTGTATGTCTGATTCTGTTTATTTGATATATACCTTCAGTGCTGAGATCACAAGTGAATTTCAATTGATCTGGGTTTGTGTGTTGATCTATACCTGCTATCGGCAGCAGGGACTAATATTTATATATATATATGGGCAGCAGGGGCTAGTAAATGGGTTTTAGATATTTGGACAGGGGCGCAATTTCAGTGCTTGCCATAGGCGCTATTTTCAGTAGATACGCCTCTGACACAAACATACATACTTATGCCAGACTAACACAGATCACACTAACACACACTGTACAACACTCTTTCACATGCATGCTAACTCACATGTACACATATACACTCATGATAACACACACATACACACACATGCTAACAGACTCACTTATACGTATGCACTCATGCGAACACACACTCCCTCATGCTAACCGGCACACTTATATATATATATATATACACCCATGCTAACACACGCCTTCTAACACACACAAGAGTACACACTTATGCTAACACAAAGTACCTCATGCGAACACACGCATTTATACATACTCACTCATGCTAACATACAGGCGATTTTTATTACCATTATGTACAGTTTATTATCCAGTGGAAATCATGTTGAGTAACACAGCAACAGCATAAAATGTCACTTGTTTAGTGCAGATTTGAAGAGATTTCCTGTCACACTTAAGCCACAAGGAATATATAGACATTTGTACAGACTTATTCCAATCAGTACATATTTTTACACATAATTGTTATTAAATTGTGAGATTATTGAGACTGGGGATGAATGTACCTTTATTGGATATCAAGCAGCAACAAACACAATATAATGACATTGGGCAATAAAGAATTGCCCATAAAACCTGCAATTTTTAACATGGATGCCATTAACTAAAATTTATGTATAAAACCTTTGTTTGTTGCAAAAAACAAACAAGGCGTATATTTGAGAGGCACAAGTTCAATCAACCAAAACAAAATTTCTCTCCTCTTTCATTCCATGTCATCACTATTTCATCACATGCATTAAGGAATCAGGGAAGCTTTTCCATACTCTGGCTAATGTTACTTCCAATGCCTACTGGGCTGTGACTTTTTTATTTAACAGTCAAATTCAATGTTGTCAATCCCGTTTAAGCTACAATAGTAATCTTATGAATAGTTCATTCATTTCTGGAACAAAAAGAAGTAATACAATATTCCTGTAGATCTGAAGAGAGTGAATATGATTTTGCTTAATTTTAAACTATTTCTATGCTTTTAGAATACCAAATCTGATAGCTGACATAAAAATAGAAAGAAGATGGATTTAGATATATTTTATAATATATAAAAAGGGTTTATGCTCTAATACAGTGGTTATTAAACCATTCCTCAAGATCAGTTTTCGACTTAGTAGGAACTGCAGCAAAACTGATTACCAATAGTTGTGTTTTCTTATAAATAAAAATATAAGTAAAAAATATAAAGTAAAACTTTCTTCTTGTTTCCTTTTGATTATTTTTATAGATACATGCAACCTTAAAGGTGGTTTCCTATAAACAATGCTAAATATAAGTCTCTTATAACCCCATATAGCATTAAAATGTCATTCATAGTAATGTTTTAACCATGTATAATTTTTTTTATTCATATTTTTTTTTATGGAAATGCTTAACTATCATGTGATAAAAAAACAGGTAATCATAAGCAGTGATAAATGGCTTACGCCGACTAGGCTTAGGGCATCCAGTCCAGGAATGGCAGTCCCTCTACTGTAAAACAGGGGGTAGCTCAGACACTTGGGTGACCAGTGTGCTGCTCATTAATGGGCTGGTTACAGGAGATCTAGGCAGGGGCGTACCTAGAGTATTTGGTACCTGGGGAGGATCCTGTATGTGGCACCCCCCACACACAGTTTAAAACTGCATAGCTTCTATGGTTATATACTGGTGCAGACATTGATGGAGGTACAGCATAACTGTTATTATTATATACTGAGGCAGACATTGACGGGGGTACAGCATAACTGTTATTATTATATACTGAGGCAGACATTGACGGGGGTACAGCATAACTGTTATCATTATATACTGAGGCAGACATTGACGGGGGTACAGCATAACACCGACCACTATATACTGAGGAAAACATTGACGGTGGTACAGCGTAATCCCTATCACTATACATTGAGCCAGACATTGACAATAATGAAACATAACCCCTATCACTATATACTAAGCCAGACACATCAATGTCCGAAATGAAATTCTGGAGTGAAACCGAAAATTCAGCATGCACTTGGCCCGAAACCAAAACCGAAAATGACCCCCCCACCTTTAAAAGTAAGTAACACACCCAAAACTAGACACAAAAATGATTGTTTACAGCAATCACAATCCTATCATGCCCAGGCATACCCAGATTACAGCATGTTCTGGCTGACTTGGCATGACAGGAGTGTGATTGCTGTTAGCTGCTATCATGCCCAGGCAGCCAGTTCATGCTAGAACCTGAGGAGGACCCTGCAGGCGACCAACAGAGTTGTGCGCACGGCCCCTGGCGGCGAACCCACGGATTTCCACTTCCGTCAACCCCTGCGATGCTGCGGAGATAAGGTAGGCTAGATGGGGAAGGGACCAGGGAGATTAGTAGATGAAGCCGAACACGAAGATTCTTCGTGTTGTGTGTCTTTGTGTAAGTTTTACCGCCAGTATCTTCACTTCTTCGTTTCTTCGGGAAGAACATAAAAACGCACTCTTCAGTTTTTATGGTTTTACATGTTTGCTGGCTTTTTAATACATAATTTGTCTTGATATCACAAACTAGATAAAGAACAACATCTACAGACATGCAAATACAATATCAAACACAGTCATGCTAAACGTATTATCATTACTTATCAGTCAGCTCCAAGATACATCTGCATTTGTTTAGACATTTCCGACATTGTGTAACATCTCAAGAATATCAAGAGGGACTTTATAAATCAAAGTTTATGTTTTAATTTTGAACTATAATAATCTTTCTTTGAGGGTGTAAGTTCAAAAACATATCCACCACAATACATTAGGCATTTTATATATTTTGATAAAGTAATGAAGCTACTACATAACCAAAAACAAAAACTATTTGGAGCATACAAATAAGAACAGTAACAATATTTAATAATAAATATTATAATAATAATAATAATAATAATAATATATTGCAGGAAACTTATTTTTTACCTTTTTTGGATTAATGTAAGGGAAACAAAATAATTCTAGATAGCTTCTAGATTGCAACCTCTTCTGACTTTGTTCAAATTGTTAAGGGAACTTGTTATGTCTTCCTTACCCATTGTATAAAGCTGTGGAATATAATGACACTATAAATCGATGTTACATATTAGGTCAGATTTATAATAGACCAATTTGTTTATTACCCAGATCCCTCTATCTCCCAAATATAGTGTAGTTACTCGGTTAGCCACAATGAACATTCATATTATACCCCAAAATTTTTGACTGCATCTCAGTTTTCTGGGTTTAAGCGAGCTGTTATAGTGCAGAAAACTGAAATGCTTGTAGTGATATCACTGGTTTTGTACCACTGATACATGGTATTTTACCAAAAGTAAATTCAAATAAACAATGGAAAAGAATGGAAAGCAATGGGAAAATTAGGAATCACTGTTCTCATATATTTATCCCATGCTTTGAAATAACAAGAGAGGCTTAACATGTCAAGAACTTCAACCTAACACATCTGATTGACATTTCATTTCTTTAAGTAGAGAAGTTAGCTTTCTGGGAAGCTGTTCTTAACATTTTAAAATCATCTTAGTATGTTAACATAGGAAGATGGATTAATCATGGGGGGGATTTGCTATACTGGCAAAGATGATGGCATATTACATTTATGTATTGCATATCTACGCATAATATATAACATAACACATATATAAAACTGAATAACATAATTCCTGTTTGATTATTTTATTTATTCTTTTATTAAATAAGTTTTATTGACAAAATGCAGGAGGATCCACGTTGAAATTATCTTCTTCTTTTGTTAAACATCAACTACACAATAGTTTATTGGTAGCTTCAGTGTCAGCAGGTTTAAGTAATATCTAGAGATCCATTGGGACATTTCAACACTAACTGGCCAAGGATTAAATAAGACATATCTAATAACAGGTATTTTTAAGATCCATATGTTCTAAGAACACGAGACCGATAAAATCACAATTGTTATACTTCAACAAAGAGAGCACACAAGTCATAGGGAGAATGTAAATATCAATTCTTAGGGTTTTTTTATGTAAAAACAAGTGAATTCTGGTACAACGTTTGAGACCAGAGCAGTTTTCCTAATGATTTCCTGAATATTTCCTATGGAGGTAAGACAATATTTCAAACTTTGCACCAGAAGTAACATTTTTTACAGAATGAAATAGTAAAACAATCATAGAATTAATAAAAATATATTTTTTATTTGTGATAATTATATTTACAAAATCCTTCCCCTTCCAAGCCAAAGAAAGAAAATACCAAGAAGTCAACGTTATACGGCCCTTGTGCGTATAGATATATATTATTCACAGTAAATAATTTGTCCAAAAACCAAATAGCTGACTCATGGAAAAACAAATCAAAAACTATCCTGATTTAGTGAATGGGTATTTCTACCTCATGGGTCAAGCTGGCACTACATTAGATTAATAGAATCTACTATTACTGATCCCAAAGACACTGATCAACATATGCTAACCATACTTTGACCACAAAAATGTCCAATAAATAAATGCTATTTGAGCTGCATAGTACAGCTGTAGTTGTTGGAATCTCTGGGTGTCCTGCCATGAATTCTTTATTAAGTGGTGCTTAAATAACCTTTTAAATATAGGTCTTAATTAACCCATACCACAAAAATATGTATAAGTAAATCTTCTTAATATATACGAATGGGTAGACTGATTCATTTCTGGAGCTTTATAACATTTTAGGGTCCACAATTGATCCAACTGACTTCATTAGGGAATGTCTAGAGAATTTCCCTGGAAGTGAAGGCTTTACAAAGCCATCCATGGGAACAAAGAAATTGATGGTTAGCAGGAAATATTTTATTATTTGAGGCATTTTTGTGAAGCCTCAAGTGAGTGAGGTTTGGGAAATCATTTTTATTCTGTTGCCACATAAGGTAGAAACATTTATTATTATTCTAAAATGTCGACTCTATTTGCACATTTAATAAAAGAATGAGCATTATTTGGCTATATTGGATACTAAGAAATATGAGTTTCAGTGTAATTCCAACAAAACTGACAATAGTAGCACATTATTAAAGGGGAACTGAGGCCGCCACATGTTTTATCCTGAATTCATTGATTTACAAAATATGCTTTTTGATTTTTAATCAGTTAACTCATTTGAAGATATTGAGTTAAAAGTAAGTGGTTACTTAAGGAGACTGAGATTTGTAGTGAAAGGTGGCAAAACTAGTATAATATCAGTTTCATCCACCAGAGTATACTGTATATAATGCTAAGATGAACATGGTAGGATTTCTTTCAACAATTATTCTATAGGTGAGAGACCTAGCTGCCACATTCTACTAGCTTGTGCCAAGTACCACTGACAACACAGGCCAATTACACTGTGAACTCTGGCTCTTCACTGACCTCAGCAATTATGCTTGCCAAAAGCACTTTAATTCATACAATATATGTGTGGTTTCCCATGCAAATGCACCTCCATAGGTGTGATATACTTACCGACAGTCAGCTTGAGCTCTGGCTTGTACAAAGCTACTGATGCAGGTCTGTTAAGACCTCCTATGGATTTTAAGCAGCCAATCAGTGGCAATAATTGTCGGACCCTGGAGGAGGAGGTCAACTCAACATAGGTGTCCCAAAAAAAAAAAAAAAATGGCCACAGCAAAGAATACTAGTAACAGCACCTTAGTACCCTGCATCTTAGCAATGGTACAATGCACAAACCCATAAAGGCACGTAACATTTATATTGCGCCATCACACAACTGTTGAACTACACACACAGGGAAGTTTTGCGCTTTAGTACTGAAAAGGTTAACTATACACACACATGAATTTGAGCTTGGTAGTGATACTGTACCTAGAGGCAGCTACATGGTTTCCATGCAAAACACAGCCCTCTATAGAGCCAGTCAGAATATCCAACCCATGGGCTCACTCACCCTGGTGCCACAGGACCCCGGCACCCAGGGGTCCTGGTGGGATCATGCGTGTTATGCAACTGAGCAGGAGTAGGGCAGCAGCTCGTATGGAAACTATGAGCAGCCGTGAAGACAGGGCTCTATGTGAGGTTAGAGCAAGGGGAGAGGGATAGCTGGCAAGCTGCAATGATGATGGCAGAAGGAGAGTGTGTTTGTATGTATGTATGTATAATTGTGTGGTGTTAGTGTGAGTGGCTGTTAGTTATGGTGCTGGAGAGTGTGTATGTTTTACTGTATTAACGTGTGTATGTGCCTATGTGTGTCAATAGATAATATTAGCATGTGTGCATTCTAAGCATCTGAACCTTAGGCTCATCTTTTGGCATGAGCTTTTCAAAAACAGTTGTGCCACCAGGGACTGAAAGTCTGCAAGGCAAATGGAGATCTGTGCAGCCTCTTGGATAGAACTTTATTGAAGTGTGGAAAAGGTCTGTGCCAGCAGTTGCACAGACCTCCACTGCACTACACCCACAGCTGGGGCAACTGGGCTGCGGGGGCTACTGGGTTATGCTTCCCGCAGGCCCTATCTTAAAGATGGCTGCGTAGATCAAAAAACCATCTGAAAACCATCTATCATATATATTTCTATTTCCTATTTTCCTATGCTCCTATAATGAAGATTACATTCTATTGGCAATCAAAGAAGTTGTAACTCACTTCCTATGCCAGTTTGCAGCAGACTATGCATAAGTCTCTAGCACCACAACACTTTATTTAGCTGGGCGAGATGACTTTGGCTTGATTCAATCATGTGTCTAGACATTCATTTGAAGGTTATTGGGTTTTAGACTGCAATTGGGGACAAAAATCAAAGTGAATAGATTACAAATTTTGCTAAGAAATGAAATGGGGTATGTATTAGTACAATTCAAATGTATATATTTTACGTGTACATTCTAGGCCACAAAAAAAACAAAAAACTAGAGTAACTTTGAGTCCATAAGACATGTCTTAAAAACCTCATACACAGGAGAAAGCTGAAATAAATACAAATACAATTTTGCATTTACAAATAAAGACAATAAAGGGACAATACAATTTTTTAAGGCCAACACGTGACCTTTAGCATGCCAAGCCGCTATGTTCTTCCTATACTGAATAATTCATTGTACGGTATTAGATATATTTATTTATTAACACACAACATTTACAGTCAATTCCATGGGGATTGCTTCTTATCTAAGCTTATATTTTTAGTCTCTAATGTGCTTCTTCCGTGGCAGTGATGTGCTAACATCAGTTAGATGTTTGCCTATTATATTATCAGGTGCATAGTGGTTTAGATGTGAAATCAGCACACTCTTTGTTTGCATTTATGACATATGCATGCTAAACATGTATGTTTCTTTGAACACTCAACAATTGTGGATTTGTGCCTTGTGACTTGAAATTCTTACTTATGAGTTATGAGATCTAGTACCGAGTGGATACTTATCCAGTATGATCCACCCAAGACACATTCATATTTTAAACCAAGCTACTGTGCTTATGTTTATATTTATGATTTGTGTAAGGAAAATTATTCTTCCCCTGTTTTCATCTAATGCTTGTTGATAACTTATTTCAAAGTTTAAAATATACTTAATCTTGCGTAGAACTAAAAGAAGTCATGAGTACATAAATGTAAAAATGTTTCATAGTGGGAAGGATCTCCAGCAAATATTCCTAAAATCAAAGTCTATGAAGATACAAAATGACAGGATCAAAAAAAGGTTAGCCAATGAATTAATCTCAGATCAAAGAACCATCAAAGATACTCCCTGCTGACATTCAATTAGATTGAATCCTTATGAACACATTGACCTGTTAAATATAGCCTGTGTTAATCAGACAAAACCTAACACACACAGAGCAAATTCCTCTTAAGGAACTAAGCATTTGTCAGTGAATGACTAATGAAAACAATCCTATTTAAATTGTGTAATAATACCAATGTCCAATTATCTTCTATATAAAATGACTACCATTAAGCAGATGTAGAATGGCCCATTCTTTCCTTTTATTTTTCTGCCTAGATAAAAGTACGCACACACACAGGTCCGGACAGGGAATTATAACCAGTCCTGGAAATAATTGAATATCAGTCCCATATTTCATGGTGCCATTTGTGGGCACACTGCATGTCATGTTCTGGCCCCAATATTTTTGTTCAGAACAGAGACAAACCCTGGATGTTAAAGTATATTTTAAAAACACATTAATCTAAAATAAGATACATATAGTTTGTATAATGCGAAAAAACATCATAAGTATAAAATTAACCTTTCTCATGTATATATACGTGCGTGTGTGTTTGTGAGTATGTATGCATGTGAGACCCAATGGTATCCGATTGCCTGTTTTATTTCTAACAAAGTAGTACCTGGTATATTTTGAACTTTAGTCCAGTTCAGCTTGTCTTCAACTGTCTAATATACCTAATATACATTCTGTGCAGAGCCTTGGGTTACTTTAAGCTGGAAAACACCAAAATCCATGACATAAGTGAGAAACTGTTACTCGTACCTCCATGGCCTTTAGTTGGTTACGAAGCCAAAACACATCATGATATATTTCCCAAGCACCTCTTCCATTAAAAGGCTCCTCAAACCTTTTGACACTCACATTACATTACATTTATGTATATAGCGCCAGCAGAATCCATAGCGCTGTTACAATCTGTGGAATAATTTAAAATCACACCCCGGGGGGGTCATTAAAATATTAGTCTTAAACTGTTCACTGTCGATTAGTATAAAATAATCCCCTCTCCTTCATCTATTACTAAATTTTCTAGATTTGATTTGAGTGATTTTTTTTATTAATGAAAACCATGTGTCATTGTTTGCAGATGACACACAATCAGGTAAGATAATACAGTCTGAACTAGACATTATTTCCAAGGGGAGTACTGGGCAGCCAAGTGGCAGATGAGATTATATATTGATGAAATACAAAGTCATGAATTTTGGGAGAAAAAAACAAAGGTGCAAAATGTACTTTGAATAGAGTTACATTGGGGAAATCATTAGATTAGAAGACTTTGGGAATAATTGTAGACAATTAACTTAGAAATAATGTTCAATGGCAGTCTTTATTGGTCAGTAAAAAATTGTATAAAAAAGGGGATTGACTCATCGAAGGAAACTAATTTTGCCGGAAGAAGGGACTATTATTCAGTTCTTGAAACAGAACTACAATTTTCAGTATAAATATGTGTTGAACTTGCACTTTTCTATTTTGCACAATTTTTTGATGCTTGATTTCAGGATAAAGAGGAGGAGAGGTCATAGTCAAAAGAACAAAAGTCTGAAAAGGGGGTCAGGTGTTTAGATTTCAGCGTACTTTGCTGGGTCTCTCTAAATCTATTGTCCTAGGGCCCCTAGGGTTAACATCTTCAAATACGGCAAATAACAATTCAATTTCAAGATATAAGAAAAAGTAGAAAGATATAAGGACTTAAATTAAGCAGGACACACACATAAGGAATTGTTCGTGTTTTCATGTTTGTAGCTTTGTTAAAACACAAAAAAATGATCTTTTGTGATTGAAATACAAACAAGGATAAGGGAACTATTGGCCAAAAATCAAGTAAATAAATAAATAAATAGAAATTTGCCTCCAGAAATCCATTTCAGAGGGTAAGTAAATTTCTTTGGCACTGGTTGAGTGAGCAAATATGCTTTCAATATTTGTACTGGTTTTAACAAATTTTGGAGCAGGGCCCAGGTGAAAGCAGGCCAAAACTAACAGACAACTAACTCAACCATTCTGTGTCTCTGTATTCTGCTTACTTCAGTCTTGAAAGGGGTAGTCAAAACAGATATACAGATTACAAGTTATTTTAAGTAGAAAAAAAGGGAGATTGAAAATTTCACGGTACATAAAAACTACCTATTTGAAACATGGACAGATTTCAAACAAATTCAGGACTTGCATTCCAGCATAGAGGGATTACGGTCGGAGATGTTCAAATAAGCACTTAGAAATCCATGTGAACTAATTCGGCGTAGTGCATATTTTCCAAGACGCTGACTATAGAACTGTCTCAGTGATGCATGGCTGCTCAGTGTGTGGTACATAATGGGGTCTAGACCGGCGTAGATTTCGACAATTTCATATGTATTATTATTTGTTACTACAATTTAATAAATATTAGTTGGACGCAGTTATTGAACAAATATGAAACCACACTCACTTCATTAGGATGTAACTTAATAGAAGTCTTTGGTTTGTTGCGCAAGGATAGATAAGTTGAATTCTTAATGTGGTAATAGTAGGGAAGTCATTTAGTATATCTTCAGATCAATGTAGGGTGATCAATCACTGACTTCAGCAGTTTAGTAAGATCAAGCAGTGCTAAAATTGAACCTCCTATGACTTGGAAAAAAAAACTACAATGTTGAGAGGCTTGATAATCAGCTGTGGACCTTATGTTATAATGATGCTCAAATTAGTTGCAAAAAGTGGCCATACGGTTCTTCCATATGTGATGGAATGCAGCCTTCTTTGTGATGGATTGTTGTGCACCCCCCCCCAAAAAAAGATGTTGCTAAAATCCATTTGTCTTTCAAAAATGGATGGGGAAACAACCAGATACATCCAGTAATACATTGCAACTTGTCATCATAACAATTAAGCTTAAAACATAAAAATGTAAAAACTATGTGGAACTTCTTAAAAGGCATTTAAGGCAGTATTAGATGTTTCAAATACTAAAAAAAAGTCCACCAAAATTGTAAGTTAAGTATTTACCCTATGGGAAAATCTTGCCATGCACATGTAAACACAATTATTTACATGACATTTTGTATAACTAATACACATCTTTACAGATTATAACTGGATTAGTAATTGTAGTATCACTGACGTAAACTCACCCTGTTTAGCGGATGTTCCCATTTAGCTTTCTGTGTCTTGTTTCTCTTGCTGAAGCGACTATAGTTTGCTGTGCTTATCGTCTAGCCCTTGGTGAGCTGATTTTATTGTGTATTTTATATAAGCCACTGTGTATTTATGCATATTCAATGTTTCTGTTACATATTTTATTAGTTCTCCTGTTTTTCTTGCACTGCAGTTCGAAAGGTTTTTTTTCACTTGTGTCATTACCAACGGAAAATCTCCATATGTATATTATAATGATCTTAGCTTAGAAGAAAATGTAAGGTTCTCATTAATGAAAAGTGTGTTTGAAATCAGCTACACAAAGAATGGACAAAAATGAATAGGTGGCCATTTATTGGTTTTAATAGTCTCATAGTACATTTCTATTTTCCTTGAAGACTTGGCACTCCTAGAAAATAAGAAAGGTAGCTCAATTGATATAGATATCAAGTACACTTCAGCTACACTTGAGGTTGCTGAATTATGAAATGTGTTATGGGATTGTTGGTTCTGCTGTATTGTTTATCTGTAATAACCCAAGGAAGCAATCTTTTTTTCTATAAAACATTATAATGTAGGGGTTTACCTAGGCAATATTTCATGGGCCCAAGATCAATAGAGCTATATTGGTATATACAGTGCTATTATATTTCACAGAAAATAAGCAGATACATGCTACATATTGTTAATAAACAGATTGCACATAGCCATACATTATTTTGGGCTTCTCATGATTTAAACCTTCATTTATAAGCATAAAAACATTAAAGCAAAGACATGTATCAGACTCATATGATTCAAGTGGAATGAAGGCGCCCAACATCTTTGGTGGCAAAGGATAAAAAAGGAAATTTGAGCCTATTTCTTCAACGACCAATACTGGAATAATACAAAAATACAAATTAATCCTCGTAGGAATATATTTTACTATAACACTCTTTACTGGTTCATTTTTGGCAGTCACATATACAAAGCAATGCCAAGTTAAATTCCTTGTTGAATATAAATATATTTGAAATGAATATGTTATTATTCTATTTATATGTCTCAATAAAATATTGAGCTAACAATTAAATATTATGACATCTGTATATAGGTATATATTTAGCTGCTGTAGAGGCGTAAAGAAATGTCTAATAGAAATGGAAATTCTATAGTTTATAATGATAAATATTAACATGTTAGATGAATAGTTAACTAAGAAGGACTTTTAAATATGCACACATGTGTCTTCTATCTTTATTAAACATAGCTGTACAAAACTACTTTTTAATCCATTTGCAAAATATATTTGTAATTATTGATCACATTATTTTCTCAGGAATATTAGCTTAGGAGGAGAACGGTAAATCTTTTCCTTTTTACAGAGAATTAACAAAAAGCCAACATATTTTCTCACTTTATGATTCACAATAACAAAGCGTTTGACTCGCTCTCTACATTTTTTATCCATAACTTCAGCTAATAATACTACCATAGCTTATCATATATTAAGTTGTTGTCCCATGCTCCCAACCACAGACCTTCATTAGTCAAATTTTTCCCACCTGGTGAATGACTTCATTATTATGCTACTTGCCATAATGGTGTAATAACACCTAGTTAGTTTTGAATAGTAGACTGATAATATAGCTTTGTTCACCTTTAGTAAAGTATAAAAAAATTGAAGTTCCTATCTGATGCATGCTTATATTGCTATGCTTTAACCTCTACCACTTTAGCTGAAAGATTGCTCAATGTATTCACCAATTTTATAATTTACTTTCAGAAAATTAATGAAAATACACATACAGACAAACACACATAATCTAAAACCATACACTAACACACGCTCAATCTCTAAAGTCATACACACACACTAACACCATATGTTAACACACACAGTTTTTATCACATTGTATCATCTTTGAGTCTGCTTTCGGTCTACCCTAGCACCCTAGCAGCCCTTTGGGTAGATATTAATAAAGACTTTTCTAGACTATTATTCAGGCATTTATCAACTTTTAAAACAAGTACGCTAGTGATTCCTAGAATCCTTCTGTCACATTAAACTATGTATAAATTGTTATATGCAATTTATATATTTTCCATGTTTTTGTATAAAGGGTACACCATCTGGCTTTCATACGGGCACAAGGGGAAAAAAGTACAACAAATCCCTGGGACAACTCGCAAGAGGTCAAATTTTACTGACATGACAAAACTAGTATTATTGGTGCAAAAAATAATGTTTACTGTTTACAAAAAAATGTATAGTTCATTCAAAAGGGAAGCAGTGGTTGTAACAGAAATATATACAAAACTAAACATATAAATATATAATTGAATATATATACAGTATATAAAACTGTCGGTCTTCAGTACAGCTTGGATTCACTGGTGCACTCCTCCTGCGGTGCTGTGTAACATTGTGTTACGTTACCATGCTGAGTACACCCGCTGCACCTGCCTTAATGCGCCCATGTTTTAGCCAAACTAGAATATTCCAACAATGGCAAGGCTATTTCCTCTCAGGACAAAGCTAACCCGGCATCCCCACTTAAGAATAGTCGTGTTTGTCAGTGAGTTTTAAATTGGCCTAAACTACCATTTCTTTCTTTTTTTATACCCTTACCCATGATAGCTGTTTTATGAACCACTCTTTTAGTAAACTGAACGTAAAGTCTCTGTCTGGTATGTGTTAGAAGTGGAGATCGGGGTGAAAGCTGCAATGGTGATATTGTTGTTGACACTGAAAGTCAATACATTTTAATTTTTCTTTTCAGTGAGCTTATACACGCCACCCATATCGTTTCCTGGTAGTTATTATATTCCTTGATTATTCCTTCTTTCAGTTTATGTAATCTGAAACTCAAAGAGCCCTAGCAATGATTTAGTACCACTGGATGAAAATATTATAATACATGTAACGCTCTTTAATAAAACTGTCAAACAAAAAGTCATACCGAAAGCATTTCTTTTCTTTTTTTTTTTTTTACATTTTAAAAGTCCTATGAGACACCAATCATTAGGTTCTTCCATGACCATATTATATCTTATAAACCCATAATAAATTTGTATAAGCCACTGAAACATTTGGTTTTGCATACATGGTTCAAAATGGAAAAGACATCTGTTCCAGCTTAAACATCACAAGTGTGATGATTTCATAACTATTTCCTAAAACCTGACACATAGAAATGATCACAAATGTTATGTTCTCCCCACTGTGATACTTTATAGCACATACCATTGCCTCGCATATAGAAACGATTCTCCTTGCTTAGTACTTCTTAACTCTGATATATAATAATATTATAATGAGTCAAATGGCTAATATAAATTTGAACATATAAGTATCACGTCCTTTTCGCTAGATATCAGCAATATAAATAGTGTAAAATATCAGTCTTATATGTATCTTGATAAATGAAATCCAGCTTGGATGGTGTGCTGCTTATTATCATATGTTACAACTAATTATACTTTGCATTTTCCCAATGTGTTATCTAATCTAGGGAGAGTGTTTAGAAGCTGAATACTGATGCCAGTGATCATGGGGCCCTTGCATACATCATGGGGCTGTTGCATACATACCCCCAATACTTTATGAAGTTAGTAGAGCTGTTAGTTATCACCTTGTGTGGTCAAAGCGTTGCATGTACAATTGTTCTAAGAGGTTTCGTCAGGCTGATGAATTGCTAATGGCGTATATATTTTCAAATCGTTGAGGTTCAATTAAAGTTTAGTCACTTCATGGAATCAAGTTCTTTGTTTCTAGTAAAGAACCTGACATTAAGTTGTCACTAACGGCTGGCCAGGAGGTGAATCTACGCTGCAGTACTAGGAAAGGCGCCCCCAAGCGGTGATGAGAGACAACACAGGGCAGACCTCAGATAGAAGGAACGACAACCAGGGGTCCCCAATAATGCAGGAACATGGAACAAATACAAGGGTCAGGCAAACAGATAGTCGGGGTCACGAGCAAAGGTCAGGGCAGGCAGCACAATGGGTATTCAGGAACAAGCCGAGTTCAGATAACCAAAAGACGAAATTCAATACAGAACGCTAGTGAAGGCAAACAAGGCACTATCACAGGCAAGGGATAGCTGTAAACTGAGGGTTTAAATATCCCTCCACTCCTAGATCCTCCTACCCACCTAATTAAGGGGGAGGAGGAAAAAAGATAAAGGTCCCTTTAAGACCCGTCATGAATATTCATGAGATAGCATGCGGGAACGGCTCTCATGACGTCGAGGCGCGCGTCCCGTCTAGATCTCTCGATCCACACGGGGGCGCGCGTCCAGCGGCAGGACAGACCTCACCGCATTTCCCGCGAGCAGGACGAGCCGGGGGCTGCCTGCGCGAGCTGCGTCTCAGCTCCCCTGTCCGAGGACACAGCGGATCCACCGGCAAGGTAACACAAGTAACCTCATAAAGTGTGCAATAATAATCTATTATGGTAGGAAAATACACCATAAAATAAAGTTAACCCTTACAATAAGAAAACTCTCAACACTTTTTCTAACTAGGCTAGCATACATTTTGGCGGAATGCTGTCCTAGGCCTGGCCCAAGACAATGCCACTGAAGTCCTCACCACTTAGCTTTGTGGCCTCCATCGTCTATACTGAACTCTGGGATATTACTTAAATGAAAGGATATGTGGTGCCAGGTAGTTTGCTATGAAGAATGTACCAGGTATACGGGTCAATTACAAAGGAGAGCACTAAACTCCCTAGCTGGTCGTCTGTCGCTAGATGCTTGTCTCTTACTACTGCTATGTTTAATATTCACAAAGACTTCTTATGAGGTTCACACTGGAGTCATATCCGGGCTAATACATTCTGAATATATACTGGTTGAGTTTCCAAACACAAAAATATTATTTAATTCATCCAACTCAGTCTGATTCAACTTGGATATCTAATTTGCATGTTATTGATAGCAATTCATTCATTCTGCATGCAATTTAGGCTTGGAAATCATCTTTTCTTTTTCTACAGTTTCATTAAGCACAAACTATAGTACACATTCAGTGTTTGTGGTTCCTATTTCCATATCTCCTTTTAAAATTACTGACTTTTCCTTAAAAATAACTACATGCACATTCACATAGAATAATAGAATATGTAAATAAACTAAAAATATGTATTTAATTTTGAAAATAATAAGGGAACATACTACATGTAGGATCATCCTATATTGTTTTTGTAACCTTGTGTTTGAGTTTCATATTGTTTATTACATTTCAATAGACATAAATTGAAATGTATAACTAAAGCAAAAAGGTATAGACCATGTGAATAATTCATGTGGAAAATGTAAATCTTTAAATATGAGGTTATGACCGGTTGACTTTTGGCTGACACTTTAAAACAGCAAGTTAAAATGCATGTGAAGTCTTGTTTGCTTGGTTGCACAACATCACGGGAAAGGTTTTAAGCATACTTCTTGGATTTATTTTAAACTACCGAATTCTTACAACGTTAAGATAATAAGAAAATATCAAGTAGATAAAATACAATACCCTTGGTACATGGGAAACTGTGAAAAATATTATTCTGTGACATCATTCTCTATAATGTAAACTATATATATATATATATATATACATATATATATATATATATATATATATATATATATTGTTCAGTGGGTGTATGTAGACAAAATTATGAGTACAAATCATAATAAAAATATTATTGCTTAAATACAAAATTAGCAATAATGTTAAAATGAACATGAATGCGTTTGTAACTTAACTATGACATAATCACATATAAAATGTACAGATAGAAAAGCAAGATTGTTCACTACTCTAGCAAGCATTATAATTTAGACATTAAAGGCATTTTTTCCAAGGCTGGCAAATGTTTCCTTGAAAAGAATCTTTAAAATTATTTTTTAAGATTTAATTTCAAATGCATTTTATTAGCATAATAGTAAAACCAATCCATGTATGTCTTTTTGGATGTAAAGCATATGAGCCAGCACATTGCCCACCTGTACTATTGTAATGACCAAGTTGGGTGCCAAATAAATAACATTTTTGAAAAAACATTTGAAACACCATGCTTCCCTTTAGAATAGCAAAGTTGCTAAAGTTTGTGTAATTGGGGGGACAATTCACTTCCTACAGAATATCCCCTGTCCCTGCAATATTTAGGCACCACTTTGATTTAAAGCTTTAAAGATTTAGCCCTATATTGCCCTACTGCTCTAACAAAACATCTCTTATGATACATAAGACTTAAAATAGCGAGTGACTCTAAAGACTCTAAAAATATGAATGCAGTAATGCATGCTTAATAAACTGAGTTTACCAAAATAACAATCAGTATTTGAATATCTATACAGGTTAGTGGTATCAATATGTTGTAATTCTTGTTTGTGGTATGTTTAGCAGATACATCGTCCCAGTGATATAATTGTGTTATTGTGTGTAATCTTTCTTCAGACGTTGGTACAAACACATCTGGAAAACATCCAAATATTTTTTGAAACATGCATAGGCCTATTTGTTCTCAATACAAGGTAACTAATATCAAACTATGCTGTAAAATAGCATCCATTTGGAATAATATTGTAGCTATGGTTGCCATATACCGTATTGGCTCGAATATAGGCCGCACTTTTCCCCCCACTTTAAGTCTTTAAAGTGGGGGTGCGGCCTATATTCGGGGTCTAGCATCCTACTCTCCGATACGCTCAGACAGCCTCCCCTGCCAGCACTTTCCACGTGGGGGGTGCCGGCACGGGAGGTTGTCTAAGCGCATCGTGCGGACAGTGACCGGCTGCGGAGGTTGTTTACCGCACGATGCGTTTTACCTCTGCCCCCAAGACTTACCAGAGCAGACTCTCGGGTGTCTTGCGGGGCCGGCGGGGGACATCTACGCAATACGCGTATACAACTTTCGGTGCCGGCACATCCGCTGAGTGCCGGCACCGGAAGTTGTATACACGTATTGCGTAGATGTCCCCCGCCGGCCCCACAAGACCCCCGGGAGTCTGCTCTGGTAAGTCGGGGGGGGCAGAGTGGCAGCATATCTCGGGGGGGGGAGAGTGGCAGCATATCTCAGGGGGGGAGACAGAGTGGCAAAAAACGTTTTCTTTAAAAAAGCACCAAACTTTTAGGGTGCGGCCTATATACGGGGGCGGCCTATATCCGAGCCAATACGGTAGTTAAAATAGTTCTTGTGATTCTTTAATGGAAATCCATCTTGACTTAGTCAAGACATGCATTTGTAGAGCTGGGTGACCTGGTGTTCAACACTAGCTTGCCTGACCCATCAGAAATGGGAGATTGGTAGTTGGAGCAAAATTACCTAAATGCCTCTTCTTTTGTCTTCATTTCCTTTTACGGGTCCCCACGAGGACCACCTGTATCCAGTAGATGAGACAAGCCTTTAGGTAGCTATGCTCAACAGGATTGTATTTTAGAAACCCTTTGCTCCTCTTCTAGAACTTGCAGAGAATATTTGTGGTCAAATGACTAGTTTGAAAACGCCCAGCAGAAATGTATATGTTTCCCACTCTCTAGTGTTATATACATTGACATAAATGTGTGGTCATATTTCTTTCACATCAAACTTCATTCTCAAAAACTTTATTTTATTCTGTGTAATTCTGGTACCTATCACTACATTTAGATTGGTAGAATAAAATACCATAGATTCATTTCTATGTAAATATATATGAAATTCCACTTCTTGTGTTTTTCCACTTTGTTTCTGAATTTCATTGCTTGGTATGTAAATCATTTGGCATGATTATCTAATTTTTGAACTAAATAGTCCCAATTGCATGGGAGGAGGTCATAGGAAATTCCAAACCTTACTTACTAGGACACTATGGTTATTATTTCTCTGGAGATTCGTGTTAAGCAGAAGAAAATGGGTGTTGTCTCTAGTAGCACAATTTGGTTCATCTGCTCTGTTTTATGATGCTAAATGTCATCACAGAAAACAACCTTAAAAGGTGTAAGCAAACACTTTAAATACAGCAATGTCAGCCTACAAATTAGTCAACAACGCATATTAGAATACCATCTCTGGTGTGATGTGTTCTTGTAAAAATCCAAACTTGATTTTACAATTATACATTTTGGTTGATAAAATGCTTTTTTTTAGAGATCTGTCTTGTTCCATTAATTTTATTTTGAACCAGTTTAATTTTCTGACAATAAGGGTCTTTGAGTTACCATGTAAATTCAGGTATGCACACATCTTCGCCTCCTCATTTTCCATCTATAACCAAGAGTCCTAGCCCAACAAGCCACCCGCTGGACCTGCGTCCCCAAGGTTGTTTGGGCATGACCTCCATTCTACAAACCAGTGCACACTGGCAATAGGGGGACATCTCCGCTGCTGTGACTACAAGAACAAAGAACATTACAGAAACAAATAATAACAAATTGTACATCAGACACCATATCTCTGTCGTTGGATGGCCAGACAAAGGTCTTTTTACACAAAGCCAGGAAGAAAAGAGAAAGAACCCTCCCTTTCATCTCGATATAAAATCCTGCCGCAACATTTTTGTATCCAGTGCCAAATCCTAGCCTAGGCCAGCAGTCATATTTCTTTTAAGCAAAATGTGCTTCAGGAATTATTTCATTATTTTCTTAGGGCTAAAAGGAAAAAAATATAGTAACTTCTGTGGTATGTGTGAGACTAGAATGCTAGCCAAAGCTTCAGATACGGAAACAAGCAAGTGGTGAAACAGGAGGCGCATTCTCTATTATGAGGCTAATGAGACGTGCTCCTGCAGTCCTGGTTTTTATTTTAACAATGGCTTTATACTAATTAGAAAATTCTAAGTTATTTAACAGTTTTCTTTTTTCCCTTCTTCTGATTAATGGGAAGTTTATTTTGGCAAAATAACCACTTCCCTTAAGTAATGCACTATACTCATTCTAGGGTGAAATATAGAAAACCATGAAGTATTTGTACTCTTTAGTTTCATTCTTTCAAAATATATATAGCAGTTGTTAGTATGCATGCAGATAATGTAAAGATTTTTAAAGGCTGTGGCAGATGTATTAGGACACCAATTCTTAAAAATTCACTTTAGGTTCATAGAATAAACCGTAAAGATTATCTTCAAATTCCAATATATAATAAGACTGCAAAATGTTGTCAAAATACATGGGAGTATTTTTCTGACACTATGCCATTCGAAAGACGTGTGAGGTTAATTTGAAACTTCCTTTCTGTCATTCCATCATATGCTGGCGCATCAATTATATTATTATCTTGCATAAGGTAGCACTTTTCCTAAAATAAATATTGACTTTCTCCTCCGAAATATAATAAAATAGTTTCATGATTGTCAGACACTATTTAATTATGGGTTTAGGATTTCAATCAAGTCAGGATCCTCTTTTGTTAGATTATGACAGAATGCAAACTAATTTTGCAAATAATTTCCCCAAATATCTATTTTTAAAAATATTCTAGATATTTTTGGTCTAATTTTTGAAAAAGCTATAGCTATACAAAAAAGAATATATTTCATGTGTATGTGTAACCATGTTTTTTGTTTCTAAACTAAGAATTAAATTGTTAAACTAGTATTATAGATTCTTTAAAATAAAATACCAGACCCTCTTGATTAGAATCCCGGGTTGCTGCTAGAATAAGAATGACCAATAGGACACGAAACAAAGCAAGGATTCAGGGCATACTCAGCTAATGCAATTAAAAATACACCTACTGTATCTAAGGCATACATTTTGGGGATTCTGTCACACTATATGGCCATATATTGCTTTCCTCCCACTACTTCAAAGTAAACAGGTTTGGCGAGTCCTATCTAATTTTTCATGGCTATATTGCTTACCAATGAGCTGACCCAGGGGAAGTGCTCTGCATTTTTACCCCTTTCCAATGCTTGTTTAATGTATCTTACTGTATTACCTTCTACCAGTAAACATTCTGAATACTCAGTGAGTTCAACCTATTTTGCATATTACTGTGGAAAAAATTCCCTGGCATGCAAGATTTTTAGATGAAAGATAGAATGGAAGAAAAATGAACTAGATTTTGTTGATATGAAAATACCAATTTCCCATTTACCTATATACCTACTCCATCCCCAAGTCCTTAAGGATATATTGGTGCCACATAAATGAAATAACAGACTCACATTGTTTCTGTTCTGTTGCTCCGTTTGTGAATGATTTTATTAATTACTGTTTTTAAAGACAAGCACAATTCTGTACAATTTTTGCACAATGTTGTTTGCTTTTACTTAGCCTAATATAATTAAGTCTGGTGTCTGTAGATGAGTGTTTAATAATGCTTCTACTACTCCCTTAATTTTAAGTGGAAGGGTTTTCCATCACCTTCACCCACCATAACTTATGTAATATAATTATAAAACTGTTCCTTTCATCTTATCTTTCATGGTTTCACCACTTGAGTCATCTCCTACAGTACTGTATTTACCCCTTTGCCAACATCCTCTCTTTTTGCCTATTTGATACATTTAAATGTTTCATATAATTCAACTAATTTCTTTTTATTTTTATTTTGCAGCGTTAATTTGCAGCACACTGTTATGATATTGATCACAATAAAGTAACAAAGTGACACAGTGAAATCCATTTTTTGTATATGAGATGTTAGTTGTGTGAAGAAGAGGAGTGAGGAACAAGGTGTGTGTGTGTATGTATGTCGTCACATTGGTGCGTCAGCCATTGTGCTTTTGCATATATCATGAAGTAGGTCATATAATTGATGTCATAATAGGTCAACGAGAGGTTCTTTTATCTACCATATTGGTACAGAGCTTACAGCTTCAACCACAATGTGAGTAGACACTAAACACAGCTGTTAAATGATCTTTTCATTTATTGAGGGTAAAGAGTTAATCAAAACCTATATCACCTATGTGAAAAGTAATTGCTCCCCTAAATCTAACAATTAGTTGCACCACCCTGGGCTACAACAAATGCTATCACATGTTTACATTTGCAATGAGTCTTTTACATTGTTATGAAGGAATTTTGCCAGAATTGTTTACATTCTCCTTCAAGATTTTCTGTAAAGAACAAAATTCATGGTTACATCAGTTATGGCAAGTCTCCCAGGTCCAGAATCAACAAGGCAGTCCCAGTCTACCACACTGCCACCATGGTGTTTGATTATGGGTATGATGTTCTTAGTGTGGACTCCAGATTAATGTATTTCAAAGAGTTTCACTTTTGACTATGCGTTCTTTTTGTCCAGCAATGGTTTCCACCTTGCAACTCTGCAATAGATGCCATTCTTGCATGATTATTTTTTATTGTGGAATCATGAACAATGACCTTAACAGAAGGGAGGCCTGCAGTTGGTGTGGGCTCCTTTTGTGATTTCATGATTAGTAGTCAATAATCTCTTGGAGAAAATTTGATAGGCCGGCCACTCCTAGGAAGGTTCACCACTGTTCTGAGTTTTCTCCATTTGTAGATAATAGGTCTCACAATGGTTCACTGAAGTCCCAGAGCCTCAGCAATGGCTTTGAAACCCTTTTCAGACTCATAGATGTCAATGACTTAGTTTCTGACTCGATTGTTAAATTTCATTAGAACGCAGATGTACTGCTTTTTGAGACCTTTTGGCCTATTTCGCTTTGCAAGACAGGCTCTATTTAATTGATGTTTAGATTCAGCAGGGCTGGCAGTAATCATGCCTGAGTATGTCTCACCAAGTTGAACCCAATTATCAATTACAGTTGGTTAAATTGTTGATTTAGTAACTAAAGGGGCAATTACTTTTTCACATGGTGCCAGGCAGGGTTGAATAGCCTTTTTCCATCTATATATGAAATCATCATTAAAAACTGAATTTTGTGTTTACACTGGTTATCTTTGTCTAATATTAAAATTAGTTGGATGATCTGAAACAGTTGAGCCTGACAAATAAACAAAAATAGAAGAAATCTGGAAGGGACAAATACTTTTTCACAGCACCGTAGTTCTGTTTCTAAAGTAAAAAAATAAATAAATAAAAACAAATAACTTAAATGTAGAGCGTTAACACAAATGTTAAATAATTTGTTTTATGGATGAAGTGTTCTTAAAAAAATGCTAGGTAAAGAAAGTTTCCAAAGAAGGAGTGTTATCTATAGAGAACATAACTAAACTTTGTAGGGTGAAGGACTCAGTTAACATGAAATAATTACAGGAAGATTTGGTGGTTTCTAGAAAAGACTCACTACAGAACTGGTAGAAAGAATGCACATTACTGTGGCCACTAAATTCACTAGGATATTCTCTGGAAAACCACTATAAACCGCACAGCTACATGGAAAATAGTGGAAGGCTTCTAAGGTCAGTAGGACCATATCTTTCGTTGAATTCATGATGTACTCCCTGTTTTGATTGACATTGTTGGTAAAGAACTTTACCAACAAACCAACAAAAATATCAAAACTGCAGTCACAACTTTGTAGCCATATTATTTTAAGTGTATGACATGACTTTAATAGTCAGACAATTCTAATCGACATGTAAAAGAAAAATATAATATAATTATCTTGATGTTCTAAAAGAGGTGGGCTATACACCGTGTCTATTGTAATATTTAGAACAACAGAAACTTTGTTATATCTATAAAATTATGGGCTTATGTTATGAAATGTACTCACTTTATTTTTTTAAATAAAGGTTTGGGGGCTAGGAGGAAGGGAAAAGGCTTCATGGGGAAAAGCAGGGAGATTTTTTGGTTTCTTTGGTTAGTAATAATCCTTGTCTGACCCTTAGTTTTATAACAGAGTGCAGAGCACAGTTCCTATATAAACACCAGAAGTGCCGCACTTATAAACTGTTCTGTTTAATAAAGTAACCTTAAATGAATATGACTTTTGTGTTAAACATCAATATAACCATTGAAAATCTGTCCTTAACATCTAGGCATTTGCATGCTAAATGTGTATAATTGCCCACTGGCATGATGTAAAACGCTAAAGTATATGATCTACTTTACGGAGCTTTTTTACATTATATTATATTACAATATAGTCATTAGATCAGCAACATTAGGTTTAAATGTAATTATTTCCAGAGTCAGCAAGACAACCAAATTATAAATACTCAAATTCGAAATTTAATTTGTATTGTCTTTACATGGTAATAGCAAAAAGCAAAAAAAAAAAAAAGAAAAACATCTGAAGCATTTCATTGCCTATTTGTTCATAGCGTAGCACAGAATTTGGCAAAATGGAATCCAAATTTTTATGGCAGGCTAGGCAGTTTTCTATTTCAACAGCTGCGTATTGATCTTTTATTGAAATGACAATATGGAAACCATTGGAAAACCTGCACAGTAATAAATAAAAAGTATTGTAAAGACAGTGTATAAACCACATGTACGTAGGCCATAAAACACACTTTAAGCAAATTCACAGATGACATAAGAAAGAAACCATGTGTAACCAAATGACATGTCAAGTCCAGACTTATTTTCTGTACAAAATGTTATGGCATGATTGAGGGAAATGCCTATATTTTTTCTATTTCCACACATCTATCTATCTATCTATCTATCTATCTATTTATCTATCTGTATTACTTTTAAAAATGTTTTATGCCTTTAGAAACAAAAATAATTGTCGATGATAGATTTACCTTTTTGTTTCAAATATAATATGTATTTTACAGTTATATATGTACAATAAAAATCATTGTACTACAGAAAAACCAAATTTTAAATATTGCTAATCCAACAACTTTTCATGTCATTCACTTTTCTGCCAAAAGTATTTTCCTTCATTTATTGTTATTGCAGGAACGGCGATACTATACTGTGAAAGAAAACCAACCTATGAGATTGAATGAAAAGTTCATTTGAGAAGTTATGAGAAGTTTATTTGCCTTTTAGAATATATTTTATAAGTGAAAAAATATGTAAGAGATGTGTATCTCATCTTCCATGATTATGTTGTCAAGCCTGCAAAACTTCTAAGTATACCTATATTACCCGTCAGTGCAAGACATATCTATCCCTAGCCCTTGCTAAAGCTGATGAAGCAGAAATAATACAGAAGCAGTATTGATTACATTTTGACAATATCTGAATTTGAGATATTATTGGACGTCTGGATATAACTGGTAGATAAACACTCAAGTTAACCCCTTAACGTCCATTGCCGGGTCAGGCACGTCATGCAAAACGGTCACTTAACGACCTATGACGTGCCTGACACGTCATCAGACTTAAACAAGCTTAGAAAGTGATCAACGATCACTTTCTAAGCTTAAACGGTGTTGCTGTAATGCCTCGATGTCGAGGCATTCAGCAACACCGAGATCGGCATGATGGGCCATGTCTGGCCCCTCCCCGGGGCGTTAACAGCCCGTTTTAAAAGCGTTTAGGAGGCGATCAACGATCACCTCCTAAACTTCAATGGTGTCGCTGGAATGCCTCGATCAGGAGGCATCCAGCGACACCAAACACTTACCTCTTGATGGACTGTGACCGCTCCGGAGAGCGGTCACAGCCGCAGCTGCACGCAGTCTTCACCATCCGCAAGATGGTGGCGGCCCGGGAAAAAAAATAATAAAGTTGAAAAAGTTCGCTAAACAGTCTCCAGACCCTCTAGAGAACTCTGGCTCCACTTGCAGGTTGAATACAGGTACTGCATTCAACCATACAAGTCAATGGAGCCCAGCTTTCTAATCACTATGTGATTAGTAAAATATTTAAAAAAAAAAAAAAAAATGGAAAAAAAAAAAAAGGAAAAAAAGAAAAAGCTTAAAAAAAACATGGTAACATTTAAAAGTTATTATGCTTTAGAGGAACTATCCAGTTCCAGCAAAATGTAAAAAAAAAAGTCCAAAAAGAGTAAAATAAATAAAATAACAAAATAAAGTTTATTATTATGAGCAAGTGCTAAAATTAGCGCTGCATCTTCCCAAAAATCCTGACGTGGAAAAATTAAAATAAAAGCATTTCAAATACCCAAGGGGTGTCTAATTTTAAAAAATTAATGGTTTGATGGGGTAAATTGGAGTGGCCGGGCTCAAAGATAGGGCATAGGCACAGACTGACCGAAATGGGGGGAAAAAAAGCGCACTTCCAAAATGTGGCATTTTAACCTCAAACACCAGACAAACCCATTCATGTGGGGTATGACTGAACTCGGGAGATGTTCCTGAACACATATTAGGGTGTTGTTTGATAGTGACGTATACCTGGAGCTATAAATTTATACCCAAAGTACAATTTGTGTGAAAAAAAAAAAAAAAAAAATACTACCACAAAGTGTGGCAAAGGCTGGTGGTAGAATCTGATGCATGGAAAGGGTTAAATACTACCATTTTAAGTACCTTGGGGTGTCTAGTTTTCAAAAATATATGGTTTTATGAGGTAAATTGTAGTGGCCAGGCTCAAAGATAGGGCATAGGCACAGACTGACCAAAATAGGGGGAAAAAAGCGCACTTCCCAAATGTGGCCTTTTAACCCCAAACAGCAGTCAAACCCATGCATGGGTGGTATCACTGTACTCGAGAGATGTTATTGAACACATATTAGGGTGTTGTTTGATAGTGACGTATACCTGGAGCTATAAATGTATACCCAAAGTACAATTTGTGAAAAAAAAAATACCAAAAAAATACTAACACAAAGTGTGGCAAAGGCTGGTGGTAGAATCTCATGCATGGAAAGGGTTAAAATACTAGCATTTGAAATACCTTGGGGTGTCTAGTTTTCAAAAATATATGACTTGATGGGGTAAATTGCGTGGGCCGGCTTCAAAGATACACCGAAATGGCACATGGGGGGAAGAATTACCAGATTTGGAAAAAATGGTTTTGAAATAGCAAAACGCTACCTGTACTTAATGCTCCATAACGTGCAGAAAAAAGCAAAAAAACATAAAAACATTGGGTATTTCTAAACTCAGGACAAATAGTAGAATATATTTAGTAGGTTTTTTCATTAGCTTTTTTGGATGAGTAAAAATGTGGGGTTTTTTTACATTTTTCATCATATTTTATTATTTTTTTTATGGGAAATTAGATAATATGATTAAAACAATGGTATCTGAAGAAAGCCCTTCTTGTCCTGAAAAAA
This sequence comes from Spea hammondii, assembly GCA_029215755.1. Lineage (NCBI taxonomy): Eukaryota > Metazoa > Chordata > Amphibia > Anura > Pelobatidae > Spea > Spea hammondii. Next base: position 116,312,550 of record JARDYJ010000002.1, read on the forward strand.
AACAACATATAATTTGTGTGAGTTCACTAAATGAGTGAAGAGAAAATTACATCTAAACACGAACACCGCAAAAGTGTTAAAACAGCCTCGGTCCCAATGGTACAAAAGGTAAAACACAGCCTTGTCCTTAAGGGGTTAATGATTTATAGACAAGCATACAGTGGGGCAAAAAAGTATTTAGTCAGCCACCAATTGTGCAAGTTCTCCCACTTAAAAAGATGAGAGAGGCCTGTAATTTTCACCATAGGTACACTTCAACTATGAGAGACAGAATGGGGGAAAGAATACAGGAAATCACATTGTAGGATTTCTAATGAATTCATTGGTAAATTCCTTGGTAAAATAAGTATTTGGTCACCTACAAACAAGCAAGATATCTGGCTCTCACAGACCTGTAACATCTTCTTAAAGAGTCTCCTCTGTCCTCCACTAGTTACCTGTATTAATGGCACCTGTTTGAACTTGTTATCAGTATAAAAGACACCTGTCCACAACCTCAAACAGTCACACTCCAAACCCCACTATGGCCAAGACCAAAGAGCTGTCGAAGGACACCAGAAACAAAATTGTAGACCTGCACCAGGCTTGGGAAGACTGAATTTGCAATAGGCAAGCAGCTTGGTGTGAAGAAATCAACTGTGGGAGCAATTATTCGAAAATGGAAGACATACAGGACCACTGATAATCTCCCTTGATCTGGGGCTCCACGCAAGATCTCACCCCGTGGTGTCAAAATGATCACAAGAACGGTGAGCAAAAATCCCAGAACCACACGGGGGGACCTAGTGAATGACCTGCAGAGAGCTAGGACCAAAGTAACAAAGGCTACCATCAGTAACACACTACGCTGCCAGGGACTCAAATCATGCAGTGCCAGACGTGTCCCCCTGCTTAAGCCAGTACATGTCCGGGCCCGTCTGAAGTTTGCTAGAGAGCATTTGGATGATCCAGAAGAGGATTGGGCGAATGTCATATGGTCAGATGAAACCAAGGTAGAACTTTTTGGTAGAAACTCAACTCGTCGTGTTTGGAGGAGAAAGAATGCTGACCTGTATCCAAAGAACACCATACCTGCGGTGAAGCAAGGGGGTGGAAACATCATGCTTTGGGGCTGTTTTTCTGCAAAAGGGACCAGGACGACTGATCCGTGGAAAGGAAAGAATGAATGGGGCCATGTATCGTGAGATTTTGAGTGAAAACCTCCTTCTATCAGCAAGGACATTGAAGATGAAGCGTGGCTGGGTCTTTCAGCATGACAATGATCCCAAACACACCGGTGGTTATTTTCCGCACATTAGGTAGAGTATCTGAGCCTACGCTGCTCAGCATACCTGGGAACATCCTGGGGTAGACGCCCAGGGCAGAAGTGGCTTCAGGAAGGGACATAGCTAGCCACATGTATGGTCGGGGATAGCTTGTCAAATCAAATTTGGGCAGGGCTAGCCTGTAGCGGACAAGGAGTAGGAGGGAAGTTAGCAAAGAGTAGGTGGGAAGTGGGAGGGTAGTGGGCATAGATAAATACTGCTCCCATCCCCTGAGGAAAAAATTAATTGTTTCTCCAGGTCTCAAGGGAAACTATACTCTGGAAGCCTTTATTAGATTGCATTATAAGGTACCTATTATAAGCAATACTATAGGGCAAATCATAGTAGTTCTAAATAACAAACAGCATTATTGATATATTGAAATCTGAAAATCATGTATACAAAAAAGAACATATAGTGTGTTTTATAATAAATGAAATGAAATAAAAATAAGTAAACAGGTTACTTTATATACCTATGTATATAAAAACATATTTACATGTTTATGTTTTAAAAGTTTGGGATTACTTAGCTGTTTTCTAGCCGTGCTAACACAATTGCAAAAGGGTTTTCTAATGATCAATTACTCTTTTAAAGTTAAACTTGGATTAGCTAACACAGCGTGCCATTGGAACACCGGAGTGATGGTTGCTGATGAAGAGCCTTTGTATGCATATGAATACTGTATATTCCATTACAAATTTGCCGTTTCCAGCTACAATAGTTATTTACAACATTAACAAAGTCTACACTGTATTTTTGACTAAATATGCTTTCTTCAAAAACAATGGTAGTATATATACACTGGTGTAACAACAGGGGTCTCAGCGATCGGCCCCTGTGACCCCTTGTTCCTGTCTCCTCATACCGATTCAAAATTGTTTAGAAAGGGCCCTTTCGACCTGGACAGCACCGATCCTGGTTGGAAGGAATCTTTCCAACCTATTTTTAACCGCCACGGGGAGACAGAAGCATATCAGGGTCATGTGGTGTCATGTGACCCCGGGGTGACATCGAGTGGTGAGAGTTAAGCTGGGGCAGGCGGGAGCTGGGATGTATATATATATGTGGTTGTATATATGTCTGTGAGCATGCATGTGTACTCTTGTGTGCGTGAGCATGTATGCGTACTTGTGTGTGTGTGAGTATGCATGTGTAGGTGTTTGTGAGCATGTATGTGTAACATAAGATGATTAGTGAGTATGAGTAAGTATGTGTAATTTGTGTAAGTGTGTTTACATTTGTTGTATGATGGAAGGAGGATAAGAGTCAAAAAAGGCATGGACAAGTTATTTGGGGGCAATGCTGGCACAGACTAGCCCAAGGGCCATTTTCGCACCAGGGCCCGGTGGTCATAACCACTGGATTCTGGCAAGGTATTCTTTGTTTAAACTTTTGCAGTCAGAAATACCAAAACTTTTTTTTCCTATTCCAAAGAACAGGCTGACCAGTTTTAACTGTTATGTATAGCGTCTACGTTTTGAGCTAACATCTTTATAGATCTTTACAGTGATTGATTAATTCCAATAAAATTAAAAGTTACTACAGAGAGTCTGCCACAGTAGGTAGTGGAGACTGGAGAATGATGAAAGGTTTAATATTAACATATAAACTTTTGACTAGACAAACAATCCAGCCAAATGTACATTTTTGAAAATGTAAGCTAATATGCACAACGCAGAAAAAGATTTATGGAATTTTAGGTATGAAGAAAAAATACTTTTCTCTATCGGATTGCTATATCATTCATCCGGTTCACAAATAGAGTTAAAAAATATATAAATAACATTTATTTTTCAACAGGAAATGGAAAATATTAAAAATATATAAAATTAAAAAAAAAATAAAAAGTCTCATAAGAATCAGTGCAGTTCCGCAGAGCGTTTCGCCCTTTCACTTATTTATTTTTGATCACTATAAGTGAGTGAATCACTTTTTTGTTTTTTTGGTTTATCTTTGAAGGTGTAAAGAGGGGTTACATAGGTTCACATTGCAGCTGGTGAATAGGTTTAGCGCTGTGTTGTTTTCTTTCTTTTTTTGTTCCACTTATTTGCCAACTTCTCAGTAAAGTAAAACTTTCCCAAATTACATCTCTGACCCTTTAGTTTTAGATTTTCACCTCTTGTTTTAATCTTTTATCCTCCTTTGAAATAAACTTCCCCCTTATACTTTGTTAAGTCCCTTTTATGTATTTAAACATTTCGCCTATCTCTTTTCTTACCATATATCTATATCTATCTATCTATCTATCTATCTATCTATCTATCTATCTATATATATATATATATATATATATATATATATATATATATATATATATATATATATATATTGAGACCTCTTAATCTCTCCTGATAATTTTTTATCAGGAGATACCACAAATACCACAAATGAGACTACATAGCATTTCAAAACATGCTTTTTGAAAGACTAGTAACTGTAACATTGTATTTAATCGTAATTAAGACATGGATATAAATCTTCATAAGAGCCCATTAATAAGTCCCCCATATAAAAGTAAGGACAGCAGCAAAGTGGGGACGACAGGTGGCACTGTCCTAGATTTGGCCAATTTAGCCAATCAAATGGTGCAGGGACCCTATGCCCTTACTGCCTCCCATCATCTTTCAGTTTTATTGCCTACTGAACTCTGAGATATGACATCAGGGTCTGAAGGTAAGTGGCATGTGCTATCTGCCACTGGCCCACAGATGGTTTGCCAGATGGTCAGTTTGGGCCTACATTATTAACTTACCCTGACTGGATGTTCCCAAGTTATAATGATCTGGGCAGAATGTATAGTTGTGTTATTTTTCGTAGAAACGACAGATATGCTGGCTTGTGACAAAAACTTAAGTACCACCTGAAATCACATGCAGTAATTCAGAGTGTTAACAATTACAAACATACAGTGTCAGAAGCATAGGTCTAAACAAGTATCATAAAATATGAGGGTTTTCCAATATCCCAAGATAAAACATTAATGTCACAAATGGCCTACATAGGAAAAACAAATCTTTGTCTACATTACCTTGGCTGAACATTTTAGGAACAGTATGTACTTCATTGTTAATCAGACTATGACTAGATATCAGGTCCCTGGGTCAGTTCTTCCATAGCCATGACCAACTTTTAATAAAAATATGTTCATTAAATGTAACAATATCAAGTGTATTTGAATTTGATATGCTTTATGTGAACCTAGAGAATGGAAACATTCTATCAAACATTTTTTTATAACTGTATTACAGGTAGTACTTGTGCAATCAGAATTTTCGCAACATGTGGTAACATGATTGCAGTGTGCTATATATACTAACAGCTACTGAACCGCAGCAATGGTATTCATAATTTAGTCTTTATTCAGTTAACATTTTGTCATTTAGTGAATGTACATGTTATGTTACAATAAAGGCACACAGGTCACATCTAACCTAAACAAATAGAATCACAAACTGAGTATTTAAAGTTTTATTTTTCTTTGTCTGTCTCAGCGTGATTAAAAAGATGTCTGTTTATGTTTACATATCATATATGAATGAATAATTTGAAATGCTATTTATGACCACTAGATGGCATCAAGCCATAATTCTGCATGATATGTTGTATTTATGCAACCTAGATACTGGTTACTTAAAAGGGTACACATACAGTATATCACAAGTGTATATGTTCTCATTGTTACAATCTTTAATAAATTAAATTTATTACAATGCTTAGTTTTCCAATTCTATAGCTCTTCATAATTTATATGTCTTTTGATGTAAATAAAAGGAGTAAGTACTTGTCTTTGAGAAGTATGAAACTTCTTGGTTTTATGTTTTGTTTTCTAATCTGTTCTCAAAACAAGTTTAGAATATTCTGTCATTCACCGCACATGCCATGTAATGGAAGGTATTCATAATTAAACAAGCATTTCAGCTTACCCTACAATATTTGTTAGTCTGCCACAGATGTTAGTTCAACAAAATATTACATAATATCTTCAAAGGAGTACAGAGGACCTTTATTAGCAACCATCACTCATGTGTTCCAATGGCACGTTGTGTTAGCCAATACAACCTTTAATGGTCAGGCTGCTTTTTACTTTTTCATGAACAAGGCTGTTTTAACAGTTCTGCGGTGCTCTTGTTTAGCTATGATTTTCTTCTCTCTCTCTCTTGTTTAATGTACCCACACAAGTCATATTTTTGTTTTTCAGAAAAAGAAAGGCTGTCTCCAGCCTTCAATGGTGTAACACTGAAAAAAAGCACTTTTTCTTACTTTTGTTTGAAAAATCTTTTACTCGTCTACAAAAACTAATGAACAAACCTGCTAAAAAGATTCTACTATTTCTACTTTAGAGTTTAGAAATATCCAATGTTTTATGTTTTTTCAAGTTATAGGGCAATAAGTACAAATAGTGTTTTGCTATTTCAAAATCTTATTTTCAAATCTGGTATTCATGGCCCCATGTCCTATTTGGGACATCTTGGAAGTCAGCCAAATCAATTTCCACCCATCCCATTTTTTTCACACAAGTTGTACTTCGGGTATGAATCTATAACTCCTGTTATATGTTACAGCCAAACAACACGCTAATATGTGTTCAACAACATTTCCCGTGTACAGTGAAACCATCAGTTGTTAACTGACTTTTTTTCTGTGACAAACCTGGCACGTAATTGGCCGTTAAGTGGTTACGTTTAAAAGGCTAATTTATTATTAAAAAAACTTTTTCAATTTTGTTAGGACATCTAGAGATCTCCCTATTTTCCATGAAAATAGCTAAGCGACCCCAAACTAAAGTAGATCAGTGTCACGAACCGAGGACACAGATGGATAAGGAGCCCAGGTGCAGGGGATACAACATACAACAGACATGAACAATACAGGACACAATATACAGAAACTAGCCTAGGACTATCAGATAACTATTGGAGATTTCGTCACATAATATGGCCATAGCATGCTTAGCCCACCACTACGCCAAAGTACTCCAATGACGGTGGGTCCTAACGCTAATTCCTTCATGACAGACATACGGAACACACCAGACATGTAATCAAGACATATAACCCGGAGACATACCTTAGGACTATAGACTGGGACAAACAGAACACACGGACAGGGCAGATAAGCCCTCTTGCGGGGCACACGGCAGATAAGCCCTCTTGCGGGGCACACGGCAGATAAGCCCTCTTGCGGGGCACACGGCAGATAAGCCCTCTTGCGGGGCACACGGCAGATAAGCCCTCTTGCGGGGCACACGGCAGATAAGCCCTCTTGCGGGGCACACGGCAGATAAGCCCTCTTGCGGGGCACACGGCAGATAAGCCCTCTTGCGGGGCACACGGCAGATAAGCCCTCTTGCGGGGCACACGGCAGATAAGCCCCCTTGCGGGGCACACGGCAGATAAGCCCCTCTTGCGGGGCACACGGCAGATAAGCCCTCTTGCGGGGCACACGGCAGATAAGCCCACTTGCGGGGCACACGGCAGATAAGCCCACTTGCGGGGCACACGGCAGATAAGCCCACTTGCGGGGCACACGGCAGATAAGCCCACTTGCGGGGCACACGACTTGAAGCCCTCTTCCAGGGCACACGGCAGGTTGCCCACTTGCAGGGCACACGGCAGGTTGCCCACTTGCAGGGCACTCAACCAGGGGTAGTCCGCTAGTGGGCAGTCATCCTGGGAGTAACGATGCTGGGCACTCCAATTGGGAGTCCACTTAGTGGGGCTCTGGCCGCAACTCAGGAACATGGCAGGTTGCCCACTTGCAGGGCACACGGCAGGTTGCCCACTTGCAGGGTACTCTACTTAGGAGTCCACTTAGTGGGGCGCAGGCCGCAACTCAGGAACATGGCAGGTACTGGAGCAAGGCAGGTACTGGAGCAAGGCAGGTACTGGAGCAAGGCAGGTACTGGAGCAAGGCAGGTACTGGAGCAAGGCAGGTACTGGAGCAAGGCAGGTACTGGAGCAAGGCAGGTACTGGAGCAAGGCAGGTTCTGACAGGTTCTGAAACAAGGCAGGTACTGGAACAAGGCAGGAACTAAACAGGTAGTCCTTGAACAAGGCAGGTACAGGAACAAGGCAGGTACAGGAACAAATCAGGAACCAAACAGGTAGTCCTCCAACATTAATGTCAAGGCCCAGACTGCAGGGCTGGGCAGGTTTATCAAGGCTGACTTGATCAGGTAAGCCACTGCAGCTGGACCTGATAATTAGTCTAGGATGTCCTGATTGGCTAGGGCGGCCACTAGTGGCAGGAAACGAGAAATGAATAATGCAAAATATAAACAAGTCCGGTCAGCGCATGGGGAACCGTGACATACCCCCACCGCAAGGAGCAGCCTCCGGATGCTCACAGACCTGGGGTCTCTCCTTGTGTCTGGGTCTTGGTCTTCACCGCTAATTCCACGCTGCAGGTATCCCCGCGGACTCCTTGTATTGGCCTTGACATTCTGTCACGAACCGAGGACACAGATGGATAAGGAGCCCAGGTGCAGGGGATACAACATACAACAGACATGAACAATACAGGACACAATATACAGAAACTAGCCTAGGACTATCAGATAACTATTGGAGATTTCGTCACATAATATGGCCATAGCATGCTTAGCCCACCACTACGCCAAAGTACTCCAATGACGGTGGGTCCTAACGCTAATTCCTTCATGACAGACATACGGAACACACCAGACATGTAATCAAGACATATAACCCGGAGACATACCTTAGGACTATAGACTGGGACAAACAGAACACACGGACAGGGCAGATAAGCCCACTTGCGGGGCACACGGCAGATAAGCCCTCTTGCGGGGCACACGGCAGATAAGCCCTCTTGCGGGGCACACGGCAGATAAGCCCTCTTGCGGGGCACACGGCAGATAAGCCCTCTTGCGGGGCACACGGCAGATAAGCCCTCTTGCGGGGCACACGGCAGATAAGCCCCCTTGCGGGGCACACGGCAGATAAGCCCCTCTTGCGGGGCACACGGCAGATAAGCCCTCTTGCGGGGCACACGGCAGATAAGCCCACTTGCGGGGCACACGGCAGATAAGCCCACTTGCGGGGCACACGGCAGATAAGCCCACTTGCGGGGCACACGGCAGATAAGCCCACTTGCGGGGCACACGGCAGATAAGCCCACTTGCGGGGCACACGACTTGAAGCCCTCTTCCAGGGCACACGGCAGGTTGCCCACTTGCAGGGCACACGGCAGGTTGCCCACTTGCAGGGCACTCAACCAGGGGTAGTCCGCTAGTGGGCAGTCATCCTGGGAGTAACGATGCTGGGCACTCCAATTGGGAGTCCACTTAGTGGGGCTCTGGCCGCAACTCAGGAACATGGCAGGTTGCCCACTTGCAGGGCACACGGCAGGTTGCCCACTTGCAGGGTACTCTACTTAGGAGTCCACTTAGTGGGGCGCAGGCCGCAACTCAGGAACATGGCAGGTACTGGAGCAAGGCAGGTACTGGAGCAAGGCAGGTACTGGAGCAAGGCAGGTACTGGAGCAAGGCAGGTACTGGAGCAAGGCAGGAACTGGAGCAAGGCAGGAACTGGAGCAAGGCAGGTACTGGAGCAAGGCAGGAACTGGAGCAAGGCAGGTACTGGAGCAAGGCAGGTACTGGAGCAAGGCAGGTACTGGAGCAAGGCAGGTTCTGACAGGTTCTGAAACAAGGCAGGTACTGGAACAAGGCAGGAACTAAACAGGTAGTCCTTGAACAAGGCAGGTACAGGAACAAGGCAGGTACAGGAACAAATCAGGAACCAAACAGGTAGTCCTCCAACATTAATGTCAAGGCCCAGACTGCAGGGCTGGGCAGGTTTATCAAGGCTGACTTGATCAGGTAAGCCACTGCAGCTGGACCTGATAATTAGTCTAGGATGTCCTGATTGGCTAGGGCGGCCACTAGTGGCAGGAAACGAGAAATGAATAATGCAAAATATAAACAAGTCCGGTCAGCGCATGGGGAACCGTGACAATCAGTTTAGTTGTCTTCAATTTTACCTAAACATTATTTTTGGTACTCAAAAGTGTAAAGTATAAGAAAAACACAGTTATGTTCTATTTGTGGTTTTTCAAATACCTGGAATTCAGGCCACATAGTTCCTAATTAGATTTAGTATTGGCATGTTCTGTAATTATATGTGAAAAGTTTTAGTGGGTATGTGTATATGTGTGTATGTATGTTTGCAGCGTTAGAGTGGCTGTATGTATGTATGTATGTATGTATGTGTTAGTGTACAGCTGTCCCTGGGAATCATCATCCCCTCACAAACTAACTCATTCCAATATCCAACCACAATCATTATCACCCAACCACCATATGCATACCTCTATCATTATAATACATAACACCTTAATACATCATCTTGATACCCTTCCCTTAGCATGCCCCTTCATATTCATACAACATTTAACAATACTTTTCAACACAGAGGAGTAACTAGAAATCAAAGGGCCCGGTGTAAAAATTTCTCTCCCCCCAACTCCACAAGCCACGTGTCCCACACTTTCACCTTTGTCCCCAAAACAGCTTGTATGTGCCCTCTCTGTCCCCAAAACAGATTGTTTGTGTCATGTGTGCCCCAAACAGCTTGCCTGTGACATCTTTGCTCCCAAAGAGCTTGCCTATAACATCTTTGTCCCAAACAGCTTGTATGTGCCCCCAAACAGCTTGTGAGTGCCATCTTTGCAACCAAATAGCTTACCTGTACCATCAAAGCCCCCAAACATGTGTGTCATCTTGGCCCCAAAACAGCTTGTCAGTGTCCCCAAGCAGCCTGCCTGTGCCATATTTGCCTATGAACAGCTTGTCTGTGCCATCTTTGTCCCCAAACAGCTTTTCAGTGGCCCCATACAGCCTGTTTGTGCCACCTTTGTCCCCAAAAATCTCAAGAGTTGGAATAGTTTTAGCTCTGATTTACAAGTCTGAGTCAATAAATCCCTTTCTGCTTTTCCAACTTGACTGTGCTGCCTTTGAGTTGATGATGTCATGCTTGATGGATCTATATAGGACCCATGGGGCAAAAGGGGCAGCTTCCCGAGCTCTAGTCAATCCTGGGCAGCCAATAGCAGTTGCCCCAGAGCCTGCAACTGCTAGGGGACCCGGGCAATCTCTGCCACCACTTCCACACAGTCCCAGAGCATTCTTTCTGTGTTGCTCACACACTATGCAAGCAACCTCTCTTTTACTGCCCAGGGGAAGCAGGAAAGCAGTGTGGTGACATTGTTTTAAGTTACGTGAACCTGCTCTATACCTGCATTCCCTGGGTAGTAAAAGAGACATTTCTTGCACAGTGTGTGTGTGCGTGCCGCAGAGGAAGCAATGGGGTGCGGGAGGCAGTATGAATAAGTATGTGTGACTAAGTATGTATATATCCATGTATGTATAGTTGTGTGTTTGCATGGATGTGCATGTGTAAGTGTGTGTTACCATGGGTGTATAAGTGTTTAGGGGGGGCAAAGATAGCACAGGAGGCTGTTTGGTATCAAAGATTGCACATACAAGCTGTTGGGGACAAAGAAGGCACAGACAAGCTTTTTGGGGACAAAGAAGGTGCAGACATGCTGTTTGGGGAAAAATATGGCAAATCCTATAAATCCAATCTGAGTGCCGGGTAGGTCCTGTGGATCTAATCTTGGTGCTAAGGCAAATCCCATGTGTGCAATATGGGTGCTGGGCAAATCCTATGTGTGCAATCTGGGTTCACAGGCTGGTGTAAGTGAGCAGGTGAGAGGGGGCAGGGAGAGTGCAGGGGTTACAGACTTAGGGAAAAAAAGGGGCATTTTTGGGGCAACAAATTTTATTTCCGAATAAAAAAAGCCTCCTGTTTCTGAAAGGGCAGGAAACGAAATTTTCCAATTTTTTTTCCCGAAAAAAAAATTAGCCAAAAATGAAACGAAAAAGAATTCCAAATTATTTTTGGGCCACTTGCATAAGTCTAATATATAATATACACCTATATGTGTAATCTTATTGGTTCCATACTGTGTTCCTGTTTTATGTTTTATGAAATAAAATGTGGTCACCCTAGCCCTCACTGGCAGAGGTGTCGCCTGTGAACCCTCTATGATATCTGTGCCCCCAAACGCTTGTCTGCTCCATATTTGCACCCAAATGTCCTGTCTGAGCCATCTTTGTCACCAAAAAGATGAGTACAAGAGAAAATACTGGTGGTGCAGAGTAGGGTCATCTAAACCCAGCCCAAACCCATAGATATGGTTCCACAAAAAGCTACAAGAGGCCCTTGAGATGCTTATTCAGCACATAGAGAAACTGTAATTTTATTTTTTTAGTGGTTGGTATGGTACACTGGCGAATATTTTGTTTATGTACTGTTATAAGTAGTGCACCTGGTAACTGGAAATCCCCAGATCCAATCTTGTGCTCCATGTACATCCTCAGAGAGTTAACTTTGTGGACAGTAGTGAGCCTTCTAGAGAAGTTAGAAAAGCAAGAGTTTTACGTACCTGAGAATTACAGCAGTGAAGTTGAATAGAACTCCTTTCTATTAATTTTACAGTTCTGTACTTGTCAGGTTTGCCAAGGTTCAGGAATCACCTTGTAGCTCTGTTTAAATAGAAAAGAATGAAAACTCTCACAAGCTCAGAAATCACTGGGAATTCATGGCTCCAAAATCCTGCGAGTTGGACCCTGAGCTGTGGATATCCCACCAGCGGTGTTAAGGAGATATGGATCCATATTTTATGTTGTGCGTAGTTTATTATATTTTCTATTGAGACCCATAACCAATTGCTCATTGCTCACCATGAGTCCACTTTGCTTGCGAGCTGCACAATTTTGTAGCATCTTTCGAAGTCTAATACAAATCTCTTTTTTGTAGTATGTTTAAACAAAGTCTGGGGTTTCCACAGTTACCAGGGTTAAAGTTTTATATTAATCTCAGCTTGTTTGCCTTGGCTTTTGGAATTGAATGTGTTGTTTATGCTTTAACATTATTTCACATTAAATGTGTTGTTATATATTGCATTCAAGAACATAAGGAATAATTTAAATTCAATGCCTACTTTTCATTAACTTGCACACACAGAACACCTGCATATTAAAAACATAAAAAATAGGAAGAATATCTTAATTTCTTTTTTTCTTTGATGCCATGCCATTGTAACTGTTATGCTTTTATTTGTAATTTCACTCTACGTGTTTGTTGCTGAAAAAACTCTAATATGTAACAGCACTTTACTTCTGGTTTATGCAATGCTTGCTTTTGATTATTAAGTACAAAAGGTTAAAAATTCTTAAAAGGTTAAAAATATTAAGTAAAAAAGGATAAAAAAGTAATCTCAAATAAGAAACCCTAAAATGCCATGATATTTGTTGTGTTAGATAACTAACTTAATCAGCTTTAATCAACTTACTGATTGCAAGGAGAAAATCTAGCTTTATGGTAAAAAAAATATTTCTATCATATTAATAACATTAAGTGTAATATTATTCTTTATAGGAAGTGCCATCTGTTAGAGAGCCAACAAGTCTTAGTTTTATTTTTGTTTCATATTTTTGTCTACATATATATCTTTTTCAGATGTGAATGAAAGACACATGTTTGTCACATAGGGCTGCAAAACCCAAAGAATGGTTATGAAAAATTCAACACTCAATATGTATGGTTTAACACATCATATCATATATTTATCACACTTATGAAAATGTCAACTATTTTCATTTAAATACACTATAAATTCGATTAGGATAAGGCAAAGATTCTTTTCCTTACAAGCAAAATGGTAGACTGTGTACATAGAGATGATAAAGAAGCGTACACCATACAACAAAATAAAATTACAGAAACATCTGATAAGCCCAACAACTAAGAACTGTAAACAGAACGGGGTCAATTAACTACCGTATTTGCTCGATTATAAGACAAGGTTTTTTTCAGAGCAACTGCTCTGAAAAATACCCCTCGTCTTATAATCGAGGTCGTCTTCTAATCAGAGCTCAAAAAAATGTCCGCTGGGGCCAGGCTGCTTACCAGTGCTTTGGTCGCGAGCAGCGTCTCTTCTAGCAGCAGGAGAACAGGAAGCTAGCAGAGTGTCACATAATTCTGCCTCCCCCTCCTTCCTCTGGGGGCGGGTCCAGAGAAGTTGCTCGCACAGGCGGGCCCCTGCAGAAGTCTTGGAGTGAGAGATCTGCAGTTCAGGTAAGGGGGTGGGTTTTTGTAATTAATGTGTGAAGTATGTGTGATTAATGGAATGAATGAGTATTTAAATGTTTGTGAATGAGTGTGTGTGTGATACCATGGATGTGTAAGGGGGGTGGTGGTGGTAGCATGGCATAGGGAGGCTGTACTCACACTCCTATCATCCCCAGGTTCCAGCATGTACTGGCTGCCTTGGCTTGATAGGAGTGCTATTGCTGTTAGCAGATATATATATATACCTCCAGAAATGCCTTTTAACCCCCTATATGCCACTCTGCCCCATGATATGCCTTTTAACCCCCTATATGCCACTCTGGCATATAGGGGGTTAAAAGGCATATCATGGGGCAGAGTGGCATATAGGAGGGTATAAGACATTTCTGGAGGCAGAGTGGCATATAGAGGGTTAAAATGCACATCATGGGGCAGAGTGGCAAATAGGGGGTATAAGGCATTTCTGGGGGCAGAGTGGCAACCCTGGGGGCAGATGTGCATAACTGGGGGGGCAGGTTGGCAAATAAAAGGAAATAAAAAATATATATTTTTCTCAATCATAGCTTTTATTAAATATGAAAAAATTGTTTACATGAATTAACATTTACTAGTAAAAAAAATTTTCCTATAGGGTAGTCTTATATTCAGGCTTTTTGTTTTTTTTCCCTAAATTAATATTTAGATTTTGGGGGGTCATCTTATAATCAGGGTCGTCTTATAATCGAGCAAATACGGTACTTGTTGAAGATTTAGACTTTTACATAAAATGAACACCGAACATTTATATCATACTCATCCATGTATTGTCTACCACTTTTAACACCAAGTAAGGTTTAGATGGTTTACTGAATCAAACCCAAGAACAAATAAAAAAATATATATTTTAATGAAATCATCTTTATAGGAACTTACCTTGTACCATATCCTATGTTGAAACAAAGATAATTTGCTATAAATATATATTAAGACTATAACAGTAGTGTTCTTATGTTTCTATATAGTATAATAATTATTAATTATATAAAGCTATCATCTTGCACAGAACTGTGCAATGGGTAAATTGGACCTAGCAAGTAGTGCACTATATAATAATTTGGATTTACAGAAAAAAGGGGCAGAGACCTGGATTAATGTTACAAGTTGGGGTAATATTACACAAGAAGTGAAAATGCAAATGTTTAAGGTAGAGCAGTCGCACAACTGTAAAAAAAATAATACAATATGTAAAATATGTATAGACTTACTGAAGAGTAAAGGAGTAAAGTGGACACCTGATTGCATGAGTGAAGCAGAAGTAGGTGGGAGGACAGGAGTTAATCTGTCATATAGAAACATAGAATTTGACTGCAGAAAATAACTTTTCGTCCGTCTAGTCTGTCCACTTGAAAGGCTTCTCTGAACAAATGGGTCTTATTGGATTTTTGAACCACTGGAGACAAGGGCAGAATTGATAAGCCAGGGTAGGGCATTTCAAAAGATAGCGGCAGCCCTTAGGCTAGGTTTCCACTTGGGTTTTTGTCCTGCGTTTTTTTTCTTGATGAAAAACGCCAAGAAAACTGCCACTGCATTTTCCTGCGTTTTGGCGTTTTTTTCTGGAGTTTTTTCTGGCGTTTTAGCCTTTCTGTGGAAATTGCTTTTTTTGACCTTAGGCAGTTTTTCCAGCCTTTACAAGTTAGCAGTTTCACCCAGCTAAAAGGGATTAGGATAAATGGCAAGTATCTGCCCCCGATGTCATTTACTTGGTAGACCCCTTTGTCTCTTTTCTGTGGTTTGTAAGGCATGCTTTATTCCGAATGTCTGCTCCTCTAGGAAGATTGGCCCCAAATGATGGTGCAAATTGTTTGCTGTTGCTTTTGGCACGCAGGATCCAGTTGATGCGTCGCGTATGTTTGTTTGTAATGGCATGTTTGTTCCAAATGGTGTAAAATTCAATATGAACCAGTCCAGGACTTTGTTTTGTGTGAAACTGTTTGTTTCCAGCCTATTTCTCGTAGGACACACAGATACTGGGTCCATCCTCTGCATTGTAACTGTGGAAAAAACGCCATAAAAAACGCCAAGGCAATAAACCCACATGGCTTTTTCATGGCGTTTTTTCTCTCCCATAGACTTCTATTGGAGAAAAACGCCAAGATTTCCTTGAAAAAACGCCAGAGTGTGAACATGCTGCGATTTTGAAAAACTGCCACAGAGCCCAAAAAAGCAGAAAAACGCCAAAGAGGACTGAAAAAACGCCAGACAGAAAAACGCCAAGTGGAAATGGCATTTTGCGATTTCCTATTGAAAAACAGCTAACATCTGGCTGCTGCGTTTTTCCACAAAAAAAACGCCAGGTGGCGCTATTGGCGTTTTTATGGGCGTTTTTAGCATAAAAAACCCAAGTGGAAACCTAGCCTTAAGACATCTTCTACATGAGCATAAGAAGTGAAGACTAGAGCACATGATAAGAGGAGATAATCAGCCAAGGGATTGGGTAAGTGTCTTTTTGGATAAAAGTGAGGAGATGTAGGTAGGGGAACTGTATGAAGAGCTTTGTATATGAGAGTCATTTGAAATTGATTCCCAAAACATATAAGCAGCTGGCAAAAAGACTGACAGATGAGAAACGTGTCAGTAGAGAGATGGATAATGAACATAAGCTTGGCAGCAGCAGGACAAGCTTAGACGGAGTTGCAGTGTCAAGTCACATCTTGTGTAAGGAAGAAGGAAATATGAGCAATATGCATAAAATATATAACGGTTTTTGGAAACAGAATGTATCTATGGGGGGAATAAGAGTTCAAAGTCAATAGTGGCAGCAAGCATGTGGAGTAGGAATGATGGTCGCACAAATGACTTTGAGGGAGACTTTATTCAATACTTTATTTAGCATTGATGGGAGGATAGATAAGTATTTCAGTTTAGAGAGGTTGAGCTTTGGGAATTGTTCAGAGATCCAGATAAAAACAGAAATAATGTGGGTTTACTTCATTGACTTTACTTGGGGTAAAACAACTATAACAAGTAACAAAAACATAGTTTTTTTAAACATGGCAACCATTATTGTGCCTGTGGTAACTTTATAACATGTGGTTATTGGGTTCAGTAAATTGAATCCTATTTGGGTTAATAGCAGATTTAGAAGCATGTCCCACCTATGATACATGATGAAATTTACAAGCCCCACTTATACTGCTACAAAAGATGAAAGGTGCAGGAGGAGGATGGAATCCATTATCCCCATGCTCTTCCTATATTTATGGTCTACTTCCAAATTACAGGCTGGGTTTGGATTGCAGACTATCATCAAAAGAATTCCTAATTGTTTTCCTGCCGTGGTGCCCTGGACTGGTAACATGTACCATGGATACAGAAATATGGCAAGTTAGGTTTGCATAAAAGAATAGGCACTCTTCTGACTTACGCAAAAATAAAGCATAGATTTATGGTGACATACAAAATGATTGTGACATACATTACTTTTTGTAAACCTAAGCCTTTAGTACTGTATTTTGGATAACACACAAAAGACTTCCAGACCTAGTAAATATTGGCAATATGGCTTTGAATGCAATTTAATAGTTCATAAATATTTTAAAATTTCCAAAAGTTTAAAGATTTTAATAGAGGAGATTAAAATAGATTTTAATATTAGCATGACCATGAAGAGCCAACTTAGTATTGTAGTTTGAGCAAGGAAAGTTGCCCAAAATATCACATGACTGCCTGCAATGGCGGCCTTTAGGTCTGCAGATAAAAAAGTGTATTGGGACAAACGAAAATAATACCAAGTTTTCTTCATTGCTAAACTATGTTACTATATAAAGAACCATATTTAATGTTCAATGGCATTCTTTCTTTAACCAAAGCTTTTAAATATATATAGAACTCGAGATGTTAACAGAGGTACCTATGTACTATTTTAAAATAATTCTTGTAATTAGCGTAAATTTTATTCAAACAAAAACATAGGTTTAAACACAAAACTCCCATTTGATTTTATGAGTTGTTCTCTTAATATGAACTGACCACTTGAATCACAAGATATATATTACTTTGGAAAGAATGTGAATTTCAACTGAACATGACAGCAAGTGGTACCTTGCCCTTTCACCTAAGTTATTTTAAATCAATTAAAGGCAAATCTAAAATAACATTGAACCTTGTGATTTGTTCTGATTACATGCACCTGCAATTTGTTTGTTGGCTCCTGGCCACCTTGTAGTAACACACAGGAAATGCCTGGGGAAGGAATTTGTATGTTAATCTTGACTTGAAATATACCATTACTATGCACAAAAATGTGTGAACTTTTCAAGATATTTAATATCCAATATAACTTTAGTTTCCATAATTTTATTTAACAATATTTCTTAATTCTTCTAAATAATGTCTATTTATTTTGTTGTTGTGCCTAAAATGTACTCTTATTGTTTTAAGGTTATATACACTTGCATATTTTCTGCAAATTTATGTTTATTTTTCCAATTACTATTGTTATTGCAAAATAGAAAAAAAAAAACGCAGAAAAACCGATTAAGGCTAGGTTTCCACTTGGGTTTTTGTCCTGTGTTATTTTCTTGATGAAAAACGCCATGGCGTTTTTTCTGGAGTTTTAGCGTTTTAGCCTTTCTGTGGAAATTGCTTTTTTGACCTTAGGCAGGTTTTCCAGCCTTTACACGTTAGAATTTTCACCCAGCTGAGGCTAGGTTTCCACTTGGGTTTTTTTTTGCTAAAAACGTCCATTACAAACAAACACACCCAACTGGATCCTGCGTGCCAAAAGCAACAGCAAACAATTTGCACCATCATTTGGGGCCAATCTTCCTAGAGGAGCAGACAAAAGGGTCCGCCGGGGCGTGTTTAAGTAGAACTCTACCAAGGAAATGACATCAGGAGGGGGCAGATACTTGCCATTTATCCTAATCCCTTTTAGCTGGGTGACAATTCTAATGTGTAAAGGCTGGAAAAACTGCCTAAGGTCAAAAAAGCAATTTCCACAGAAACGTCAGAAAAAACGCGTTTTTCATCAAGAAAATAACGCAGGACAAAAACCCAGGTCATTTCCTTGGTAGAGTTCTACTTAAACATCCCCCGGCGGACCCTTTTGTCTCTTTTCTGTGGTTTGTAAGGCATGCTTTATTCCGAATGTCTGCTCCTCTTGGAAGATTGGCCGCAAATGATGGTGCAAATTGTTTGCTGTTGCTTTTGGTACGCAGGATCCAGTTGATGCGTCGGGTATGTTTGTTTGTAATGGCATGTTTGTTCCAAATGGTGTAAAATTCAATATGAACTTTGTTTTATGTGAAACTGTTTGTTTCCAGCCTATTTCTCGTAGGACCAGAGGCGTATCTACTGAAAATAGCGCCTATGGCAAGCACTGAAATTGCGCCCCTGTCCAAATATCTAAAACCCATTTACTAGCCCCTGCTGCCCATATATATATATAAATATTAGTCCCTGCTGCCGATAGCAGGTATAGATCAACACACAAACCCAGATCAATTGAAATTCACTTGTGATCTCAGCACTGAAGGTATATATCAAATAAACAGAATCAGACATACAAATCCGGTATTTGCAGGTATACAATAATAATATATGAAACGTAGCATCGCAGGTATAGATCAACTGAATAAGACATATTAACCCTGTGTTTGCAGGTACACATAAATAATGTATGGAAACATAGCATAGCAGGTATGGATCTACAGAATAACACAAAAACCCAGCTTTGCAGGTACAGATCAATTGGAATTCACATAAAAACACGGCATTAAAGGTATATTTAAAACCCCCTAAATTACAGGCATAGATCACAGGTTGCACACCCCAAAGCCAGCCCTGGCGTCCACACTGCCCACATAGAACCTGGCCAGCACCCAGATTACACACATAAGATTTGCAATCTTTGTCCCCAAACAGTCCGCCCAGTGCCATTTTTGTCCCATATACACCCTGCCTGTGCCATCTTGGTCCCAAAGGCTCAAACCTCCTGCTAGTGCCATCTTTGCCCTTCCACAATTATACATCTATGATACACAAACACTTTTACAGTCACTCACTAATTCACACTTTCATTCAGACAACTCATCCACACATTAACTCATGCACTCCCTCATTCACTCAATGCATTCACACATTAACTCATGCTCTCCCTCATTCACTCAATGCATCAACACATTAACTCATGCTCTCCCTCATTCAGACAATGAGTTGTCTGAATGAGGGAGAGCATGAGTTAATGTGTGGATGAATTGTCTGAATGAGGGAGAGCATGAGTTAATGTGTGGATGAGTTGAACTCATCCACATATTAACTCATGCTCTCCCTCATTCAGACAATTCATCCACACATTAACTCATGCTCTCTCTCATTCACTCAATGCATCAACACATTAATGCACACTCTTTACTTACATCTACCCCCCTCCCTCCCTCATCACTTTTTAACCCCCTCCCTCCCTCCCTCATCACTTTTTAACTCCCTCCCTCCCTCATCACTTTTTAACTCCCTCCCTCATCACTTTTTAACTCCCTCCCTCCCCACTATATATCCCCCCTCTCTCACCTTGAAGTCCAGCGACGGGAGCACGATGCTGCTGTCTTCCTGCACCGCTCGCTGGTGCCCGCTGCTTCACTGCTGAGCGCCGTAATATGACGTCATATTTCGGCGCCCACCAGTGAAGCAGCGGGCACCAGCGAGCGGCTTTTAAACGCGGTCTTCTTTTTTTTTGATGCGGGGGAGAACGAGGGGCGCCGAGCGGTTGCTAGGCGCCCCTCTCTCTCCTCCGCATCAGTGTTTAAAAGCCGCTCGCTGGTGCCGGCATTTCATGCAGAGCGCCGTAATATGCCGGCATATTGCGGCGCTCTGCATGAAATGCCGGCACCGGGACGGGGGTAGAGGGCTCGTGGAGGAGAATGAGGGGCGCCGAGCGGTTGCTAGGCGCCCCTCTCCTCCGCATAAAAAAAAAATAAAAAATGCCGGTGAGCGGCATTTAAAAGCCGCTCACCGGCGCCCCCCTAGAGATGGCGCCAATGGCACGTGCCATGGCTGCCATAACCTATATACGCCTCTGCGTAGGACACACAGATACTGGGTCTATCCTCTGCATTGTAACTGTGGGAAAAAACGCCATAAAAAACACCAAGGCAAAACCCACATGGCTTTTTCACGGTGTTTTATCTCTCCCATAGACTTCTATTGGAGAAAAATGCCAAGATTTCCTTGCAAAAAACGCCAGTGTCAACATGCTGCGATTTTGAAAAACTGCCACAGAGCCCCAAAAAAGCAGAAAAACGCCAAAGAGGACTGAAAAAAACGCCAAACAGAAAAACGCCAAGTGGATATGGCATTGTGCGATTTCCTATTGAAGAACAGCTAACATCTGGCCGCAGCGTTTTTTCACTAATAAAACGCTGTGTGGCTGAATTGGTGTTATAATGGGAGTTTTTGCAAAAAAAAACCCCAAGTGGAAACCTAGCCTCAGCTGGGTGAAAATTCTAACGTGTAAAGGCTGGAAAACCTGCCTAAGGTCAAAAAAGCAATTTCCACAGAAAGGCTAAAACGCTAAAACTCCAGATAAAACGCCAAAACGCAGGAAAATGCAGTGGCAGTTTTCTTGGCATATAATTTAACTAGTATTTATACTCAACCAAAGTAAAAATAACTAATCACAACTATATTTAAATTAATTGCTAGTATACATCAATACAACAAGCTATTTGAAAACCTAGGCATCTATAATTTGTGCCTAATGTAGTGTTGGACATGTTTAGTAGGGCATTTTTTGAACCAAATCACAAGCTAATCAAATGACCAAATGAAAACATTAAAGTAAGAAATACACAAACATATATTTATTTTGCACAGATGCATCATAGAGGGTTCCAGAGGCTGAGGCAGGAATGGGTGGCTTCAGACAGGTTTACTGTACTCTTCTTGTCTGAAGCAAGGGAATGAGCCAGAGAAGCTCCCCATTTGGACGTGGATTTTGTGGAAATAAAGACATGTAGCAAGGGTAGGGCCGCACCTGTATCTGTCTTCGGCTTGAGTTGTTAGCAGGGAGATCTTTAATTTGCCTGACTGACCATACGCCTCCTCTTTCTGCCGAATTGAAATTGCAGAATCAGCAAAACTAAATCAAATTAAATAAACATATATCTTCATTCAAGATTTTATTATTTATCCTCCTATCTACGTAGACTTCACCACTCCTCCTAGGTTGCTCACATTTACAATAATAATAATGGTGATCTATGATACTTACAGTTGGGATGGCTCATAAGATCATTGGACCAACTGAGTCAATGAATCTTATACTCACCCCGATCAAAGCACATGGTAGTTACATGTGCTTGCTATTAAAGGCTAAAGTTCTGCTCAGCCTAGGGCAATACACTTATTGGGTTTACTGACCCAAGGGATATCCTAATCAACAAAATCACTAACGTTCAGCATTCCTACGGAGTCTCATTTTCTAAAGGTATTAAGGGAACAAAAAGCTTAACTACTTATCAAGGTATCTCTGCAACAGACCTAATGTCCCATACATATAGAAAATGGAGTAGTTGAAATATTGATTATTTTTTATAATATTAATTTTTTTTTTATTTAGTACCATCATATCCATGAGTGCTGATTCTGTTTTTATACAATGAAGAGGCGCATTTGAATGAAATCTGTACTGAAAATGAACTCAATTTGAAGAAAAAAATCTCAAGTGCAACAGAACCTTTTCATATAAAAACAACATCTGCAAAATCTCTCCATGTACTAATGTGCATATGATGGCTGGAGTGTCCCTTTAACTGTAAATGTTTATCGTGACCTGAAAATAAGAGGGCAATGCAATCTTCCTAGTAAAACATTTACAAATAAACCAATATTCCTCTAAATAATTTCATGTCCTCAATTTGTCTTATAGTTCTCTTATATTTCTACTAGACTGAACATCATTTACTAATTTGACAGCAGAATAAAGCTCCTTGAATGTGTCTTTATTTCCTCAAATTGCTTTCCTTTTTCAAGTATGGGATTCCCTTGAAGAGTTTTTGTTTAAGATTTGATTCCAGTGTCCACTTTAACTCCAGTAAACATCTGCCGTATCTAATATGTGAAACAAACATTTAAGTAGATTATGCTCTTGACTGGTCAGAAACAGGCGACAAACCAATGATTAAGTCTGATTATCAAATATCTGGTTTTGATTTTGGTTTCTTCCTTTCCATACTAATTTGTAACAAAAAGCTCATTAGAGAATGCTAACAAAAATCAAATGAAAACCATGATGACACTAAAAACCTCTATCTGTGAACTTATAACAGGAAGCTGTAAATATCGTTCTGTCCGTTGCATTCTTTCCTGTGCTGCCTAAGAATGGTCCTCTCAATTCCACATCAGTCACACCAGTGGAGTAAACTATTTGGTCAGGTGTCCGGAGATGCATTTGTCTCTTTCAACTTGCACATACTTTTGTGTCTGCACTGTATCCATCTTTCCTCTGTCATGGAGGTTGTTTCGTTGACACATCTGTGTATCAGCTTAACCTTAGTTTGCCTTGTCTACTGCAGTTGCTTGTCCTCCTCCTTCCATCATATCTGCATTCAATATTTGAAAAACTGTGCTTCTATCACTACAACAGCTGCAACATTCCTTCCTGTGCCTAAACGTATTGTAAAGTCACTTAAAGTTAACCATGTTTTAACTTATTTTAGGCAGAGTATAATGGCTTTGGTGACTACAAAAATAATAATATTCCAACTTTCATATTTATCTATCATCAACTGAAGAAATCTAGAATGAGGACAGACAAATAATGTCCTTGTCTATTTTGTGACATTCTCTGTAGGACATGTCAATATTTTTGCTTCTATTAATGTTAAAGTCTAGATACAGTCTTCAATTTTTTCCAAGTTTGGCTTAAATCCAAACCAGCAAGCATCATTTCGGATATTTAACCGAAAAACATTTTTTAGAAGCATGGTTCAGAAATGCTCTTTTAATATACTGGTGCATAACATATCGGGTGACTGGTAACTTATTTATTCCAGGCAACTGACACAGCTAGGACTTACCTAAACTATTTTCATATGTTTTTTCTGCACTGTAGGCTAGTTTGTTACTATAAAGAGAAATTTGCCTTAATTTATTAATAATTTGTTTAAAATATGCAGCAAGAAAGGTGATTTATACGTATAAGAAGCATGCAACAGTGAATAAAGACAAGGAACACTTTGCTATATCCATGTGAAAATATATATAGAGGCTCCTCATGAAAATTTTGTATGCAGCCACCTGTAAACTTTTTGCATCTGACTTATATAGCATATACTAGTGTGTATGCGTTTGGAAATTAAATATTTTTCGTAAGAAAAAAATACTATCACTGTCTTGACATTAATAAATTAAGTGCCAAAAAATCCAAAAGTCATGTACAGGAAAGAGATATACAATAAGAATGTGCATGATCTCAATGGCATTGAGCCAATGGTCCATAGTAGACTTGGGCACCAGGGGGCTCTTCGTCTTCGTGCTCGTCTTCGTAAAAAAAAATCTTCGTATTCCGCAAATATTCCCCCGTGCGGACATTTAACTGTTGCAGCAGGGAGACCAGTGGATCATGGGAATATATTTTATTTAAATAATTAATAAATGAAAATGAGCACACTGCCACATATGGCTAATATATCATCGGACAGAATGCTGCCCTCTGTTGGTTTTACATTGAGTAGCATAATAACTTATTAAGCTACTCAATGTATCTAACCAACAGAGGGCAGCATTGTGTCCGAAGTTATAATAAGTTATTATGCTATGGTAAATGTCCGTACCAGCGACTTTGTTGGTTGCTGGCACGGACATTTAACTGACACAGCGGGGAGACCACTGGTGTCCCCGCTGTGTCAGTTAAATGTCCGTACCAGCGACTCTGTTGGTCGCAGGCACGGACTTTTAACTGTTGCAGCAGGGTCCCAGTTTTTTTTTTCCTTTTTTTCTGCAAAGCAACTAGTGGTAAGGGGCCGTGCGAGTGAGCCTATTGGTCGCTTGCACGGCCCTTTAACCTACGGATTTCTGCTCCCGTTATCCAACGCAGCATCCCAGGGGTTAAAAAGGCCGTGCGAGTGAGCCTATTGGTCACCTGCAGGGTCTTCCTCTGGCATCAACCAATTCTTCGCGTGTGTCTTCGCCTACATTTTACCGGCACTGTCTTCTCTTCTACGTGTCTTCGGAACGAACACAAAAACGCACTCTTCTAGTCTAGTCCATATGTTTCTGGGAGCTATAAATCTAATCATTATTTGAATCATTATTTAATCTTTAAGGGTATCATTTTCTTCACTTGGACACTAAATCTAAAAAGGGATATATAAAAAGAATCTTGTTATATGCAGTAGTGATATGTTTATAGAAATATATGTAAACATGGCTTTCCAACATATACTTAAATGTGATGTATTGCAATGAAGTCTGTGTACTAATACAAAAGTTTCAAAATAGCTTATGGGCCACTATTGAGCTTTGGTTCAGTAATCGCCAACATAAAACCATTTTTTTAAGTATGATATAAACTTAGTGTCTTCCAAATATACAGAGTCCCCTTTGTGGAATTAGTCACTGAGTTTAGTGTGTTAGTAATTTATTCATTTTAAGAATGAACTTGGTTTTCTACAGGGTTACAGGTACCAGTAATTTTCTACCATAGAAAGTGGGGCTGGTTGAGGTTCTGGCTGTAAAGATCAGTAAGAAAACCATGTATATATACACAAACTTGTACACAGAGCTCTGTTCAATGTGTCAGGAGTATTCTGATACTTGGGAACAAAGATCTGAATTTGTTGAACATTTTCACTATGCTAGTTATAAATGTGAACAGGGATGGTCTCCAAGATTTTTCTCCTTCCTGAGTTCTGCTTCCTAGGAGAGAAATAAAGACTTTGACAGCAGATGAGGATCATTCATCCTATCTAGTCAGCACATTTTCCCTACTGTAAAAACATCAAACCTTATTTGAACGGGCATGGGATAGGCATTAGGCTATCCTTAACGTAAGACAAGAACAAGGTCCAGCAAGACACCATAAAAATGGATAGACTAGATTTGGTGAAAGGTTCTCATTTGCTGTCAAATTCTCTGACCCTGTGCATGTAGATGTGAGAGGTTAAACAGTGAGTAGTTGAGTAATGCATAAGTTACTAGCTAATTTTAACTTGACTGCAAATCACCTTTTTTCAGCTCAACAGCAATTAGAAATGGTGAAGGTTAATACACACTGAGGGAATTTAAGCATGCATGGGACAGATATCAGACTATACTGGACATAGCACATGACCTAGGACAAAGTAGGGTTTGAGGAGTTAAAGCTGGTTGTAAAAATGGGCAGATTGGAAGGACTAATGATGAACTGTCCTTCAATTTATTTTTTGTATTTAGATGATAATTTTCTCTGACATAAATGTAATAATTTAATAGTAATATTTCAGTCCCAGAGGGCTTTGTAAGGACTGGTACAGGAATACAGTTTCTATATTTATATGAAAGGGTTAATATTATTGGATGTGTTGGTTAATATTTTCTGTACATTCTGTTTTAATTTATTTGTGGTTCATATTCCATAAAAACAGTCAGTTTTTAAGAAGCCAAAATTTGATCGTATCTCTGAAATACAACAGTTTAAACTATTAGTTTGTAATGTTCTGATATTGTTTGCTTTGGAACAATAGTCAAGCTTAGCTGAGAGTTTAGTATTAGGCTACTTAGAAAGGACAGTTTTTAAATGTAGAGTATAGGAAACTAATAAGAGGTAAAAAAATTGAAAATGTTGCTTACATTTTTCTCATGATTCTGTTGTAATACGTTTTATTTTTCATTTCTTAAAAAACCCCTACATTTCACTTTTTTAATGTAATACTTTACTTTAAATCACTAAATTCCAGCATTGGTCTGAATTTTGCAGTGGAATTTCCATAGATTAATTTGACAAGTACGGTACAAGGAATGTACAGGGAATCTGTTTTTCCAAAATTATTTGGCTTTCTTGTAGATATTTGTCATTTGAGGGAAATATCTAAGTCTGACACTCCATATTTCCCCCAAATCAATTCTCTTTCCAATAAGCTGAGAAATAAAGATACTAATTCAGTTTGTAAAAATACAGTTTAATGGAATGGAATTTAAAACTGCTTTCAGAGACTATTTTTCAATTGGATACATATGGAGCATAATTTCTCTTGTCTTTTACTCCTTGCCACAAGAAACAAATTCCTTTCAGTTATAATTTACTGTGAAATAATGTACGTCAAAACAAGAGAACGTTAATAAAAGTTGCCACTGTGACCCAAAGAGCAACAAATTTAAATGATGTTAAAGACACTAAAAATCAAAAGGGTTTAAGACAAGAGGCAGATGGCTCCTTTAACTTGGTACATGTGCATTAGGGTAGCCAAGTTTTTAATTCAGTCCTGCAGTATAAGTTTTCTATAATCACTCATGGACAAAAGGACAAGGGTCATAATGGACTGCAGGAAGTGACAGGTAGCTCTCCATCTACATATTATTTCCTGTAGGTTATGCATCCACTCGACAGAAAGAGTAGATGTTTCAGGAAATGCTCTTCCTTTACAGCTTGACTGCCAAGCCTGAATATGTCTGCATATGCTTCTGCCTCTCAGAAAGGAACACACAAGGGAAAATAAGGAATGCAGCAGAACAAATATGAGATGGTGATCCAAGAATGGACAACTGCTTCATAGGCTGTCCTAAGGTGGGTCGCCACATGGGAGCATCTGAAGTTTTAACTCACTTGAGGCATTACAGAAGAAAATCATCATATCAGTTTAATCCTGTGCAAAGGGCAGTTCAAAACCAAGATGTGAGGCAGATTTCCTCGGCATGAGGGAACCAACAAACCCCATGCGTATGTTTTGTGCCTCATCAGTAGGCCATGTTTAGTATCCTTCTAGGCACAAGAGAGCAATGAGGCACTTGTTTGGATCCACCTTTTTACTAGGGGTGAGCCCAAGAGATCTTCAAAGGGTAAAATATCAAGCAAAACATACCGAAAATCTAGATGTCTAGAAAATTTGCATTTCTATTTTAAAAAATTTAATGTCAATTAACCAAATCATGCCAGTGGTTCCAAGGCAGATAGATGCCCCATCTCCTGATCATAAGAGCATTTCTGATTGGTTGTAGGCCTTTGTCCTTTGCTGCAGTAAACTCCATGTGAGGTGATTTATATCCAACTATGTTGATTGTGTCTGCACACTATATGATAAACATGTTTTAAAAAATTGACACATACTTTGAACATATAGCCATATGTAAACCAGAAACCTTTTTGTAATGCCCAGGTCAATTGGTCAATACCTGAAATGTTGAGGCTATGGTGCATGTGCAGTCTTCCACATAGACCCCAAGACATATTATAACATCCTACTTTTCATGCAATAGCATATCTATTCCTTTGGAAAGAAAAATATAAAGCTGAATTATTTAAAAAAGATAAATCTTTTTAGAGCAGGACATATGCTTTGTATTTTTCTTGGTATTTAATTAAAAGTTGTATTTTTTTTGTTTGTATGGTTTTGCATTGGAAATCATTTCAATTATTTAAAAATAAATGAATAAATAAATAAATAAATAGGGAATTATAATAATTTTGGTCCGAGTAGATAACTATGCATTTTTAAATCATATCAGCAAGGTAGCATTGAGCATTTTCTGACATTTAGGAAAACATGTTTTCATTTATTTGAACAAAATATTTTTGAGACTTCTAGACATCAATAATGTTTCCAAATAGCAAAAAGTTCTTGGAATATAATGTGAGATTGCTGTCTGAAGTAATACAGAATAAACAATTCCATTGTATGAAAATCCTAGCTCCACCTAATATATTTCAGCAATCTTGCTTCACTTAGAAATTTTTTTCTGTCATGATTACATGATTTCAAGCATGAAGTTATTGTAACCACTCCCTTAATTTCCAGGAGTTAAACAAAATAAGTTGAATTTTTTTTTGCCTTTATTATCCCTTCGTGACACAGAATTTTTATACCCTACAGCCAAGATTTTTTTCCCCAACCATTCTACCACATATTTCTTAAACCATGATTTATCTATTTTATGATTAGTTTACACAAAGTATATATTGTTGGTTTTTTTTGCAACAAGTAAGGTCTTCTTTTGAAATACATAAAACTCAATAGTTTTTACTGCTAATATGTAACAATAATCTTCAGCATTACAGTAAAACTCCACATACATAGCTTTTATGTTCTAGGTAGCCACATCTTCCCCTTATATAGTACCCACTTTGATTTTTTTTCTGTGTCTGCGGGTAGCAAAGAATTCTTTGTAATGTTCCATTTCTAGTGGTAGGATACGATAGTGCATACGTTAAGTCCAAAGGGTCATCTTGACACCTTGTTTGTGAGCCTTATACTGTGTCCATGGGGGAACATTAAAAAAGATAATTCTGAGATTTGCTTACAGAAAAAAAAACCATAAAAACATATAAGTAAAGCCTGAATATTACTTTTTCTTGTAGTTGTTTAACAAATTGCAATCCCAAAAGCTTCATATTAAGTGTCTTTCTGTTGCAGGAACAGTCCCTATTAGCAGGGGCGTGCTGGGCTGGGGGCAATTGCCCCCCAGGCCGCCCTGAATCCGGGCCGGCGGGCTGGCCGGGTGGCCGGCAGACGAACATTCATGGCAGCTGCAAAGTTAAAAACTAAGCGGCTGCCACCGGGACTGTCCGCCGTGCCGGTAGCGTACCTGGCGGGGGGGCGGTCCGCCTGGAGTGCCGCTCACTGAGGGGTGCCGGCACGCCTCCAAAAACGATGCGCGCGGCAACTGTGGCTGTGCGTCGGGACTTGATGACGTCTTCCGCGCTCTCTGCACCGGAAGGATGGGACACAGAAGAGGAAGAAGAATAGGAAGAAGAAGGGGAAGAATGAAGAGGAGGAGGAAAAGTGACAGTGCCAGAGGAAAGGTAGGAAAATATTAGTAAGTGTGTGAGAGTGATGGGTGTTATGCTATAGTTTATGATGAATGTTTGTGAATGAGGGTTTGAGATTGCATGGAAGTGTGGGGGGATAGCATGGCATAGGGAGGCTGTCTAGGCATGATAGGAGTGTGATTGCTGTTATCAATTTTTTTTTTGTCCAACTGTGGTGTGTTAACAACACTTTTATTAAAAGTAAATTACATACCAAAATTGGACAGAAAAAAATCAATAACAGTATTAATAGATATATATGATTGCAAACAGCAATCACATGCCTATCATGCTAAGTCAGCCAGTACGTGCTAGAACCTGGGCATGATAGGATTGTGATTGCTGTTAATTATATATATGTATATATATGTATATATATATATATATATATATATATGTATGTATGTATATATATATGTGTATATATATGTATATATATATATTAATATTGTTATTGATTTTTTTTTTGTCTAATTTTGGTGTGTTACTTTTTTTTTTTTTTTTCGTTTTTGGCCAAATGAATGCAGAATTTTCAGTTTCGGTCCAGAATTTTCATTTCGATGCATCCCTACTATGTACTAAGCCAGTCACTGAAGTGTTAGGCCTACACCACATCAATGTTTGGCTTAGTATATAGTGATAGGGGTTGTACTGCAGTATTGTCAGTGTCTGGCTCAATGTATAGGCACACATTGACGGTGGTACAGCGTAATCCCTAAGTATATAATGATAACAGTTATGCTGTACCACTGTCAATGTGTGCCTCAGTATATAATGACAACAATTACGCTGTACCCCTGTCAATGTTTGCCTAACCATAGAAACTATGCAGTTTTAAAGTGTGTGTGTGTGTGTGGGGGGGGGGGCACATACAGGATCTGCCACAGGTGCCAAATACTCTAGGTACGCCCTTGCGTCGTGCGGCAGTCGGGCCCAATGGCCATTCCTCAGCTCTTCGTCCCACGTCTTAAAAGGGGTGGGATAAAGACTTGAGGCACGGCTATTGGGCAGTGCGGTGCGTGCACGCCAGCTGCTTTAATTTCATTAGGCTCCGGTGGAGTGACTGCCGCACGACGGCCGCTTTCAATGTCGCTCGCAGCCGCTTTGGTGGCGCAATGGGCCACTTGACTAGAGTTGCCCCCCAGACCTTAGGCTGCCAGCCCTCCCCTGCCTATTAGGTACCCAAATCATTATGTCCGCTTTTCCTATCCCATTCAATTTTTCTACAGGAGCTCTGTAATATAAACCAAAACGAAATAACCCAACAAAAACCACACAAAGCCCCCAATGCGTAACAGCACAGTTTAGAATCAGCCTATAAAGGCTCCAGTTCGTGGCTGCAGGTAAGGCTAATGGGTACAGTGCTAAAAAACATGATGTGTCCAAAATCCTTCTTTCCAGCCTCTGCCTGCCACAACCCTTTGGTGTATGCTAGATCCTAAACACTCTTGATTTACAGACCCCACCTGCTTTATATATATATATATATATATATATATATATAATTTTTATTTCTAACGTGTGGTTCCATGCAGAAACATCTGTCAAAACAAACCTACCTCATTATCTATGTGATTCAATATGCATATTGTAACTAAAAAAAATAAAAAAGTAGCAAAATTACTCCTCGGTGCTTCGTCTTAAAAACCAATACTGCTCAGAACTTAAAAAGTGCAAGGTATGTAACTTTTTGATTCCTTACCCACCGTTACATGGGCTATCAAGAATAGAAAATGTTTTACTTCCAATCATATTATTTCTTAATGAGAGAATGTTCTACATATGGTTTCAAAATATATTTTATCTTAATGAAAGAAAAAATTGGGCCCAAAACAAAAACCATAAAAAAACAAACAAATGTTTGACAGGAGAAACAATTGAAAAATTATTATTCAATAGTGAGAAATACATTCATATAAATTTTGGGAAAATCAGAACGAAATGCATTTTTGCATTAGTTAAAAATAGGCTGAAAAAAATTGGCATTCATATTGACAGTCTTGCATATTCAGCATAAAGTAAGCCAGATTCCATGGGTTCTGAAACTCCACCCTAGACCACAACTATTTTAACGTAAAATGTCATATTAATTATGAAAAAGAGACTAAACTTCAATGGTATTTGAGACATGAATTGGTTATATTTTTATAATCAGGCAGTGTGCAGAGTGGGCATATCCAATCTTAGAGCACACTCTGCTTCCCATCGGGCATTTACCTGCCAGATTGCTGATTTATGCATTTGGTAATTATTCAATACACATTCAATATTGCCCATGTTTAGTGTATGAATCTACTATTAATTTTGTTAAATGTTTATTTGATTAGCATGTTAAGAGTGCAATTAATATTTTGTCTTAAAAGTTTTACCAAGCTTTGTTGGAAACACTCTTTAAATGATACAGTTCATAATTTGCTGCAAGAACAAAATGTATAATTAATGAAAAGCAAAATGTGTAAATGACTGCATTTCAATAATGTTATTTTTTTTCTATCATCTGTTATTGTGTGGTTATTTCAATAAGACCTATCTGTTTCTTAGTTAAGTTGAGAAAATTGAAAGGAACTATCTAGTCTTCAATAGGATCCAAATACCATGATGTTAAAATTTACATTCTGGGGCATAACTGCTTAATTAGCATCTGATACCAAGTCATATTTGCTTTAATAGGATGACAGGGATTGAAATGGATTTAGGGTAAATGCAGTTTTGCTTTCAAAATCCAGGCTGACTTTTGATCAGAGGTTTAGATGACAGTACAAGAAATGTAAAAAATTAAAATGTTATAAATATTATTTTTTTATTTTTTAATGGCAAACATATTCCAAACCGTAAGATAAGTAACCCTAAGGCTGACGTTCTGTATGTAATTAAAGGAAAGTGTTCTTAAGAATTAAATTAAATAAAATAATTTTAAAAACAAATAAATATACAATACTGTAAGAAATTATTAATATTCTTCCAGTCACAAAAAGTAAATAGGTAAAGTTCTTATGGACTTCTTTTATGTTTTGTGTATTGTTTTCACTGCTTCAATTTTCTGCCAACTTATTTTGTATTAATGCAGATGTAACCTTTTAAATGACAGCTATGTAAAATATGTAGCTAAACTAAATGGGCTAGAGTGCCAACTATGTATCATGTAGATGCAATTGCAAAGGAAACACTTCTGTATTGTAGATCTAGAACCTTCTTCAGAAGGAACACCTAAGTTAAAAAAGAAACCCATGCGTCTAATGTTTAAAATGAGCTGGCTTTATTGGAAAAGAAGAGAAAGCCACAAATCAGTCATAGAGTGATCCGATACTTCGCTTTAATTTTAAGTTTTAAAAAAAATGTATTTATTATAAACAGTCTTATCCTAGCCTTTAAGCATTGATCGGCTTACGGAACAGGCAAAGTAACATGGCTGCTTGCTACCATGGTAACAGATGCTAGGGGAGGAAAATGAAAGCACCAGTATGCTGCTAGCTGTTCTATTGTGAGATGAGCTTGCTCAGGATGCCTCCGGGGATGGAGGATTTTGAGAAAATTAATCTGTTTCATTTATTTTTACAATTTTGTATGGAATTTATGGGGAAATAATGGAGGAAAATTGTGCATGCTTGTTTTTATATTTTTTTTCCCTATATTCTGCATCATGCAGAATGGTTTCTCAATTTACCCTAACCTGGTAGCTTAACCTGTCCTATATACCATTACATAAATTATGGTGGGTAAAGGTGATGGAAAACCCTTCCACTTAAAATTAAGGGGGTAGTAGGAGCATTATTAAAAACTCATCTACAGATACCAGATAAGCCAGAGAACCACATTTCCTCTCTCTCACAAGTACTCACTTGATCTTAGCCAAAAGGCAAAGACGCAATTTTTTTTTACATTTTTTTTTTTGGAGCCCGAGGTGCGTGCTCTTTTGGTGCTGTTCTGTGCATTAGCAGCAAAAGCCCAGAATACGACTCCATCCCCCCCCATGGGTGAGACTCCTTTAACCTTCAGGGCACTCCCACAAGGGAGTGACCCCCTTTAGACTTCACTGCTTCTTGAAAAAAAAGCAACGTCCCAAAAAAGAACCATGTAGTCCAGAAAAGAAATTAATCAGCACACGTGCGAAAATGTAGTGATGTATAACTTAAGAAAAAATAAATAAGGGCAGGCCGTTTCTGGCCTAGCCAGGTTCAAAAATAAGTTCTTAACTCCAAAACCCGATGGTACAAGGAGAAAAAGGTGCAGAAAGACCGCCAGCTCACCGTGTGCAGCAGCAGGCATTACCGCTAGGGCAATTTAACACCTCGGGCCCCATGCTTTCCCGGTCCTAAAGACAGAGAATCAAGTGTTTCCTCCCCTTCCCAAAGGATACTACACTTGCTCTTAGCCAAATAGCAAAGACACAACAGGACTTGTCAGCATGAAGTTGTGATACTTGTTTAATACGTGAGGCTTGGGGTAGCATGAGAAATACCATTACATAAGTCAGGGGTGTCCAAGTTTTTTCTGCAGTGGGCCACTTCATCAGAATTGTATACATGCGCGGGCCGCACTCATTTTTCACTGTGACAAAAAATATGGCCTTTAATAAAATATGCAGATTAAAATAAAGTAAAATGACACAAAACCTTTACTCTTCCTCTCACTGATTTCTGGGCCTTGAAAGTTTTGCGACTACAAATTCAGGATTCCCTAGATTTATTCTAGGGATGAACTAAAATGAAAATTCTGGACCAAAACATTCAGGGTTCACTTAGCCAAAACCGAAAATGACCCCCACCTTTAAAAATAATAATAAAAACTCACATGTTTAATAAAAGTAGGTAACACACAATTGGACAAAATTAGCAATATGACTTGGCATGATAGGAGTGTGATTGCTAACAGCAATCACACTCCTATCATACCCAGGCAACCAGTAAATGCTGGTACCTAGGCATGATGGGACTGTGCTCGCTGTGATTGCTGTTAGCAATCACACTCCTATCATGCCAAGTCAGCCAGTACATGCTGGTACAGGGTGGCTGTAAGTGATGTGCAGACCACATACTGCTGGCAGCATCACTACACAAGGGGGGCAGCTAGCTAGGTTTCAGCATGTACTGGCTGACTTGGCATGATAGGAGTGTGATTGCTAACAGTAGTCACAGTCCCATCATGCCTAGGTTCCAGCACTTACACATCCATCCAGTAAATGCTGGAACCTAGGCATGATGGGACTTTGATTGCTGTTAGCAATCACACTCCTATCATGCCAAGTCAGCCAATACACGCTGGTACAGGGTGGCTGTAAGTGCAGACCCCATACTGCTGGCAGCATCACTACACAAGGGGGGCAGCTGGCCAGGTTTCAGCATGTACTGGCTGACTTGGCATGATAGGAGTGTGATTGCTAACAGCAATCACAGTCCCATCATGCCTAGGTTCCAGCACTTACACATCCATGCTATCACACACACACACACACACACACACACACACACACACACACTCATTTATTCATATAATCATTCTTTCACAGATTCATTCCCTCAATCACACACACTCATTCAAACACCCTCCCCACCCCCTTACCTGCACTGCAGCTCCTCGATGCCACTCACAGACTTCAGCAGGGGGCACGGCCTCCCTCTGCTAAAGCACAGAGGAAGTAGGATGTCACGTGAACTCCGCTTCCTCTGTGCAGTCCAGAAGACCCTCCCACAAGTAAGTAGCAGGGCTTGAGGTGCGGCTCGCGTAAGATCGGTTGCCCTGTTGGACGACCCCCAGTTATGGTGGGTAAAGGTGATGGAAACCGTTCCACCTAAAATTAAGGGGGTAGTAGAAGCATTACAGACACAAGACAAGCCAGAAGGCTTGTTTTTCCCTCAGAAATCTCATGGTGCTGCAACAACCACAAGGTCAACAATAATCACCATTTGCCTCTATATCCACTTTATACACAGATCCCTTGAATTATGTATTATTGTTGACCTTATTTGCATGTGTCTACCCAGAATCCCTTGTGGTTGTGGCAGCACCATGAGATTTCTTAGGGAAAGATAAGCCTTCTGACTTGTCTGGTGTCTGTAGATGAGTGTTTAATAGTGCTTCTACTTCCCCCTTAATTTTAAGTGGAGGGGTTTTCCATCACCTTTACCCACCATAACTTATGTAATGGTATTTCTCATGCTACCCCAAGCCTCAAGTCTTAAGCCAATATCACAGCCTCAGGCTGATGGGTCCTGTTAAGGATAAAACAGCTGTAGTTGTGACGGCGACGGCGACGGCGACGGCGACGACACTGGTCCTCTGCTCCTCTGCCCTTAGGGTTCGGGAAAGCAATGGAGCCTGAGGTGGAATTGCCCCGGCAGAAATGCTGGAGTCACCGTGTGTGGTATTGCACGCCACTGCACATGGTGAGTTCATGTTTTCACATGCGGCCTACCAGCACTACCTTTTCCCCATGTACCTTCTGGTCTTGGGGTTAAGATTTTATTTTTGAATCCGGCAGGCCAGAAATGGCTTGTCCCTAAATTATTTTTCTTTAATTTATATAATTCATGTCGTTTTTACACGAGTGCCTATTAATTGTTTTTGAATTCACGGCTTTTGAAATTCACGGCTTGGCCCCCACGATTCTTTGGCACACGTTTTTGTAACCACGTTTTTGGACACTGTTTTTCTTTTTAGAGGCAGTGAAGTCTGGACTTTGCTGGAGGAGGATTGGGAGCCTTCTGGCCCCTTCCTCTCTTCAAGAAGGCCAGCAAGGAGTCTCACTCTTCGGTGTGAGACTCAAGATCTGACCCTCCCATGGGGGGGGGTTGGAATTTGTCCGAGTTCTCCGTGAGGGAACTCGGTATCGTAGTCTGGCTTCTGCTGCCTTGTGCACAGTTGCGGCACCCAGGAGCACGTCCCTCGGGCTCCATAAAAAAAAAAAAAAAGCTGTTTATTGCTTTTTAGCCAAGATCAATTGAGTGCTTGCAAGAGAGGGAAAGCTTGGTCCTCTGGTGCTGCTACAATCAGAAGGGATTGTGGGGGGATGCATGCAAATAAGGTCAACAATAATACATAATTCAAGGGATCCATGTACAAAGTGGATATAGAGGCAAATGGTGATTATTGTTCACCTTATTTGTATGAGCCTTCCAAGAATCCCTTGTGGTTGTGGCATCACCATGAGATTTCTGAGGGAAAAACAAGCCCTCTGGCTTGTCTGGTGTCTGTAGATGAGTGTTTAATGATGCTTCTACTAACTAGATAGATAGATAGATAGATAGATAGATAGATATTTCACACCAGAATATTATTTTTAAAAACATTATAAGAAAAAAACGGAAAAACTAAAATCTGATAACACAGTCATCCAAAACAAAACGTATTTTTATTTTTTAGACCAGAGACCGGTATATCAATAGTGGAATTTCTCTTAACCTGCAACCTTTTAGAACTACACCATGATTATTTAATCTGATTGGATTTTATCTGACTGACTAAATCCTGTTACCAATATCTTTAAATATCCAATTTCAGATAAGTTAAAAGGAATATCATGTATTGCAGTTGTGGGACTATGATTAAAAAAAATCAATGACTGCAGGAGAAAATCATTAAGACAGTGAGAAGTGATTTCACAGATAACTGAAAAGGAGCTTATAGTAAGTAAATTGATCAAAATACAGCAAGAGACCTGATCATAATTACACAAAAATGTGAAACTGTTTTAGCATAGATAGATAGTAAATTGATCAAAATACAGCAACAGACCTGATCATAATTACACAAAAATGTGAAACTGTTTTAGGATAGATAGATAGATAGATAGATAGATAGATTGATAGATAGATTCTTGTTCTAGAGCACGTTAATTATACTAACAAAAAGAAAATCTGTTAGCGAAAAGCTTTTAGTGTATAAATATTTGTGTGTTTTTGATGCCTCCACAAAAACAACAAAAAAAAACTGACACATACAATATCTCTAAAATGCTAATTCTTTTTTTTATTATGCTACATGTGTGCTATTCATCATTGCGAATATCATGCACTTAGGTACCTCTATTCATCATCCCCAATGTGAATTGTTTGTTTCAATAATTTATATGTTACATTTTGAAACATTAAGAATACTGATTTAATTGTAACAGATTCAGTATTTTTTTCTACCAAAAAAAAACTATTTTGGACCCATTTGCATGTAGGAAATAACTGCATTGCTTTCTTTGAAAATCTTACATTTGCTTGACATTCTAAAGTGTTATACTATGCAAAGAGAATTATGCAAATAGTTGATTATATTTCTGCATCTCTCATTTTTGTATACATAATTTACATATAGTATAACATTGTACTAATCCATACATCCGTGGCATGTCTTGCTTTTACAAAATTGTGCATTAGAAGAGAAAATAACTAAGAAATTAAGAAACCTAAATCTTTGTTAGTATGAGTACAGAAGCATTAATACAAAACATGTACATTTGTATTTCAGAGATTTTTTCTATTGGAATTTTTACAAGCTATATGGAACGTTCAAACACAATTTTGAAGGACCTGAAGAACTAGAAGTAAGCATATGATTTTATTTAAAGGTATACTCTTGCCATCATATGCACTTTAAAGCATATTATAGTTGAGTGTTCCTGCTATTTCTTTTTTTTTTATCCAAATGCATAGAGAGATACATCAAAACCTCATTTGGTGTTTTCAACACCCCTAGCATCTTGCTTTGTAGTCGATTCATTTGACTAAACACATCTCATGCTTATCAATGTGCATGCAGCAGTACTCACCTTCTGTCAAGCACTGGAACAAGTGAGGTTTCCTTTACATGAATGGATAGAAAGCATTATCATCAGGGTCAAACTGAAGATTAGTGGCACCTGTGTAAAGTATTTCTTTGTTGTGTCCTCTATAAATAACACTAACATGCAAATTCACTCTAACACTATCCATTAACACACCTCTGACACCATATGCAGACACTATACACTAACACACACACCCTCCATAATTACACATACATATACGTAGACACACTCATGGGCGTAGGAACCCCTAAAAATCTGGGGGGGCAGCATTTTCCACCATCAGATCCCCACTTTCTTCCCATATCTCACGCTATCTACCCCCTCTCCCCTTCTCACACTATCTACCCCCTCTCCCCCCTCTCACACTTTCTTACTATCTAGCCCCTCACACTATCTACCCCCTGCCTACCCTCCCTTCTCACACTATCTACCCTCTCCCTATCGCCCCCTTCTCATTGGCTACCCTCTCCCTACCGCCCCCTTCTCACTAGCTACCCTCTCCCTATCCCCTTCTCACTAGCTACCCTCTCCCTACCCCCCTTCTCACCAGCTACCCTCTCCCTTCCCCCCTTCTCACTAGCTACCCTCTCCCTACCCCCCTTCTCACTAGCTACCCTGTCCCTACACAAGGGGGGCAGCTAGCTAGGTTTCAGCATGTACTGGCTGACTTGGCATGATAGGAGTGTGATTGCTAACAGCAATCACAGTCCCATCATGCCTAGGTTCCAGCACTTACACATCCAACCAGAAAATGCTGGACCCTAGGCATGATGGGACTGTGATTGCTGTTAGCAATCACACTCCTATCATGCCAAGTCAGCCAGTACATGCTGGTAAAGGGTGGCTGTAAGTGATGTGCAGACCCCATACTGCTGGCAGCATCAATAGACAAGGGGGGCAGCTAGCTAGGTTTCAGCATGTACTGGCTGACTTGGCATGATAGGAGTGTGATTGCTAACAGCAATGTAACAAAAAACAAAGATAACTCCAGCTCACCATTTAGATGTTTTGCAGAGACGCTTCAAATTGCAGGGAGCACGGGATAGAAGGCCGAGCCATATCCTCGGTTAATCCAAATGACAGTTTAGATAGAAGATCCAGCTCCACAAATAAGGGTTAAAAATTCAAAATTTAATTAGACCGGTTAAAACATGATAGACAAAAAAAGAGAAAAAAAGAGAGATGTGCTCAAGTGATTGAGAAAAAATACGCCAACGCGTTTCAAACCTTACGGTTCTTAATCATGGCTTGAGATACAAGAACGTATCTGAATAGATGAATGTCCTAATTCCCCTAATAAGCAAGAAATAAGTGAGTGCATCATATTCTAATGCATCACAAAGCCAAGTCCAAGAGCACACAACAGGGTATATGCAAAAATATGACACCTGAGTTGCTCACATTCCAGTCCAATGGGTCAATTCCACAGTGAGAAAATGATACAGTATATTCTGGAATTTCTGAACTTCCCTAACTCAGGTAATTTTAAATAGATCGACATCCTCCACAGACACCTCAGTCCTCATCTTTCTCTTCACTTCCCAGCTGCCCCCTTCAATCACCTTAACCCAAGCATTGAAAACACTACTGTGCTTTAATATCGTATACACTTCCACACAATCCTGGCATTAAATATAGTCTGTAATTCTCTTTAATTTATAGTATTTGACATATGCCCTCTTCATTTTATAATGTTAACATATAGTACAAAATAAATATTGAAGGTTGGGGTCGGGCTTTGTGTTAACTTTTTCAATACTGAGCATGCATGCATCTGTTTTTTGGTTTTTTTTGTTGAATTTGTGCCAGGAAAAGTAGATTTAGGTTTTCTGCCTGGTCAGGTAGGTTTTGCTGGATGAGTCTCTATTAGGAGACAGATGGCCAAGATTATTTTTTGGTTTTGGAAAATCAAGTTGATTGGTAACCCTTCAATGCCATCATAGATAGAAAAATAAAAAAAAAAGAGAAAATTATAGATGATGAAAGATGAGATAGTAAGTGATGGGGAGAAAGGGGTGTAAGGGCTGTGTATATGTATACATGTGTGTGTAACCTGGTGTGTATAAGGGTAGTGTATGTGTATATGTGTGTGTATGGACAGGTGTGTGTAAGAGCAGTGTAGGCATTTGCTGGTGTGTGTATGTGTAAATGTGA
The DNA here is from genome assembly GCA_029215755.1 of Spea hammondii. Classification (NCBI taxonomy): domain Eukaryota; kingdom Metazoa; phylum Chordata; class Amphibia; order Anura; family Pelobatidae; genus Spea; species Spea hammondii. Next base: position 116,352,915 of record JARDYJ010000002.1, read on the forward strand.
GTGTAAAGGCAGGGGTGTGAGGGCAGTGTATGTGTATACATGTGTGTGAATGAACAGGATTGTGTAAGGGCAGTGAATGTGTATACATATGCACGTATGGACAGGCTTGTGTTAAGGCAGTGTATGTGTATGTTTATGGGCAGGTGTGTGTAAAGGCAGTGTGTAAGGGCAGTGTATAAGTATATGCGTGTTTATGGCCAGGTGTGTGTAAAGGCATTGTGTAAGGGCAGTGTATGTGTGTATATGTGTGTTTATGGGCAGGTGTGTAAGGGCAGTGTCAATAAAATAACCTTTGTAAAAAAAAAACAGCCGAGGGGGCACAATTTTCCATTCTTGTCTCTGGCACAAAAGAAGTTAGCTACGGGCTATTTTAGTGGGTTACTATACTCCATGGTGTTCCTCATAGAAGATTGATAAATAAATTGAACTGTTTGGGTTTGGATGTTAAATAAAATAGTTGAAAGGATAAGGCAATGGTTGACTGGCAAGACACAAAGTGTTGGGACAAGCAGACCACTGAAGAAGACAGAAGAAACAGAAAACAACAAGCAAAGTGAAGAAGAAGTGAAGGCACACAGAAAGTAGGGAGACATTGACAGAGAGAGTGTGAGATAGCGTGTGAGATGTGATGGCTCTTTAATGCATACAAAAAATAGATGCATTAGAATAAAGTATTAAAACTACTATACTTTTCTTGGATTGAACATTGTTGGATGAAATGTTAAATTTTTGACCTCCAGAACTGTGTTAACATGATAGCTTTACTATTGTCACAGACTAAACCATCAGGTAATGTTTTACAATGAAAGCACCTAGTCAGTACATTTCTTGCAAACTCCGTGTTGATGTTACATTGGGGAGTAATCTAAATCCCCTGCATTATCTTGGCCTCTTCCATATACTTCCACATCAGGGATAAACCTCGTTGCACATCGTCTCTCCCAATTGGAGGAATAAGGGAGAATCTGTCAGTGGAGTGTGCACTGTGGATCTGCCCTGTTGCAAAACTAATACACCAGGCTAGAATATAGAGAGAAGTATAGAAACTGGGGGAGAGGGTAGGCGTCGAGTCTCTTCCCTGTGGTGGAACTACTACACTGGGCCAGGATAATGATGTGAAGCGATGTTGGGACAAGCAGACCACCTGAGAAGACAGATGAAAGAAGAAACCGAGAACAACAAGCATAGTGAAGTAGAAGGTAGGGAGAGATTGATTGACAGAGAGTGAGCCCACGTGAGAGAATATTTTGGAGCTTCTGCTTAATTTTTGTTTGTTTTGTTGGAATCCCCTCCCTTTTTTAGACATTCATATGAATTGAGGAAATTATCAAATTTTGTTAAATTTAAAATCTGTATGAATTTTAATGTACAGGTCTAGAAAAGAGTTACTTGGTAGTAGTTATTTCTGAGGACCTAAAGGTAAACAGCCAATGCAATAAAACTTTGCAAAAAGCAAGCAGAGTGCTGGGTTGTATAGCAAGAGGCATTATTAGTAGACTTGTGCATTCGTCTTCAGGCGAACATGAAAACGAACACGAAGAGTCCGATTTTTTGTTCGTTCCGAAGAAATGTAGAAGAGAAGACAGTGCCGGTAAAACAAAGTCGCTGGTACGGACATTTAACTTAGCATAATAACTTATTATAACTTCGGACACAATGCTGCCCTCTGTTGGTACGATACATTGAGTAGCATAATAAGTTATTATGCTACTCAATGTATAACCAACAGAGGGCAGCATTCTGTCCGAAGACATATTAGCCATATGTGGTAGTGTGTTCATTTTTATTTATTAATTATTTAAATAAAATATATTCCCATGATCTGCTGGTCTCCCCGCTGCAACAGTGCAAACTCTTTTTTCTATTTATTTTTTTATTAAACCATTACACGAAAGGATCATGGGAATATATTTTATTTCAATAAATGCAAATGAGTACACTGCCACATATGGCTAATTATTAGCATTAGCAGATACTGTAGATGGAGGTGGTTCTGCCAATGTACACATCTCTGGTCAGAAGATTTCCAAAGATTTGAAGATTTCCAAAAGGATATTGATTTTTTGGAGAGACTAAGGGAACTCAATATATATAGCTTGGAGGAAAGAAGAGAAAGCAGAAATGTGATGTGAACATCTAAATACTTGTAGAAGTTTAACAGAACGAATCTGCAGTGCAAGAGACCAAAAGGTTATGTATTAACTATGTACATAAATTATTTACAAAGGGAAAGTGCAATAAATATTCATAATCTACTTATAACACACATATTTCAACATTGTATTTTTTAAAATATTTATAAGCACATAATAGATTAAATATGTACTGGATATGGTTGCAATCCATTAAGTGATAGGCCAGCTATGAAAACCCTTAAATATCACAACGCCTCAGAGTATAAGTAAAAAATAAATAAGTAATAATACTATCGCATTCCTGGATTATACTTACAATTTCTCCGTGAAGAGTAATATGTGAATTACATTACAATTATTTTACATTATCAATGTTAAAAATTTACACATGGCAACTTCATTGGAAGTTGTAAATCCACAATGTAATGATCTATTGTATCTTTTTTTAAATTAGGGATTTAGTAATGTGAGAATTTGGCAGAAAGTCATGGTTTTAAACATCATCACCATGTGTATTCTGAATAGAGTTGCCATCACTTAAAACCTGACACCTATAAATTCTATATCTTGCAGGCAGGGGAGTAACTAGAAGCCTCAGGGCCCCGGTGCGAGAATCTGTTAAGGGCCCCCCCACCCCAGCCCATCTACCCCCTTCTCAGGCTAACTAACCTCTCCCTCTCCCCCCTTCTCATTATCTACCCTCTCCCTACCCCCCCTACTCACTATCTACCCTCTCCCTACCCCCCTTCTCACTATCTACCCTCTCCCTACCCCCCTTCTCACTATCTACCCTCTCCCTCCCCCCGCTTCTCATTATCTATCCTCTCCCTACACCGCTTTGTAGGTCACTTACCGGCCTCTGTCTCGCAGCTCTGCCGCTGGGCACGGCTTCACTGCTGAGCGCCGGCATATAACGTCATATGCCGGTGCTCAGCGTGAAACGCCGGCACCCGAAACAGACGCCTCACGCTCCCACCACTGCAGTCAGGGGAGGGCTGGCAGCCTAAGGCCTGGGGGGCAAGTCTAGTCAAGTGGCCCGTTGCGCCACCGAATCAGCACACCATCCATGCCCATCTTTTCCTGATTTTCTAACGCATATTGATGTAATGTGATGGGACTGGAAGTAAAAAAAAATATGTTTAATACATTAAAAAACAGCTAATCTTTGTAAAAAAATAAAATTTAACTATGGAAAAATTGGATCCTAGGCATTTCCTTGGGCCCCTGCCTGTAATCATCCTCAGAGTCCCTTTGTCCCTCATTCACAAAGCCACACCTCTGTTTTACTTACTCCCTGTAGTTCAGGTATAGATCAAATAAACAACACATGTAAACAGCATGTGCATGTATAGATCAACTGAATAAGAAATACAAACCCTGTATTTGCAGGTATACATAAATAATGTATGGAAACATAGCTCAGCAGATACAGATCAACAGAATAACACACAAACCCAGCATTGCAGGTACAGATCAACTGGAAATCACATAACAACTAAGCATTAAAGGTATAGATAAAACCCCCTAAATTACAGGCATAGATCACAGGATGCACACCCCCAAAGCCAGCCCTGGTGTCCACACTGCCCACATAGAACCCGACCAGCACCAAGATAACATTAACAAATTACAGTCCAGAGTGAGACAACTTTGTCCCCAAACAGCCCAGTGTGAGCCAATTTTGTCCCCAAACAGCCCACCCTGACACCAGTACAAGCTCTGCAACACCGACACTCAAACACACACACCAGGACAGGCTCTGCCACACCGACACCCAGACACACACACCAGGACAGGCTCTGCCACACAGACAGTCAAACACACAGACACCAGGACAGGCTCTGCCACATCAACACCCAAACACACACCAGGACAGGCTCTGCCACACCAACACCCAAACACATACACACACAAACCAGGACAGGCTCTGCCACACAGACAGCCAAACACACAGACACCAGGACAGGCTCTGCCACACTGACATCCAAACACACACACAAACCAGGACAGGCTCTGCCACAGCTACACCCAAACACACACCAGGACAGGCTCTGCGACACTGACACCCACATCCAAAATGCTTTCCACACTGGTTTGCTGTTTGTTTTCCCCCTTGTGTATTGATGCCCCAGCCAGCCCCCCCCTTTGGTTTTAATGTATTCCCCCCCACACCCTTGTGTATTGCCCCATGTGAATTTGTGCCCCCAGCCAGCCCCCTTTGTACATTATCCCCCTTGTGTATTGCCCCATGTGGATTTGTGCCCCCAGCCAGCCCCCTTTGTACATTATGCCCCAACACACCTGTGTATTGATTTATGTGATGTCCCCAGCCAGCCCCCCTCCCTTGTGTTTTGATGCCCCCCTTTGCATTGTTAATGTCAATAATGTATATTGAACCCAGCCACCCCCCCACCTTTGTGTATTGTGTATTGATTTATGTGGTGCCTCAATCACCCTGTTATGTACTTATACCCCCTAGCCACCCCCATTTTGCATTTAATTGTTTTCCCAATGCAGCCCTCCCCTTTGAATATGGCTCCCCTTCTGCCTATTACCCCAACAATTTTTTTTATTTTTTTAATACTTTTTTTTTGTTGCTGTCATTCCTCACTGCTGCTGTCCTCCAACGTGCTCTTCTACCTGTCACGAGGAGCTGTTCCGTGTGACTCCGCCCCCTTGAGCGGCCCATCACATTGATGATGTGACGTGCCGCTCAAGGGGGCGGAGTTACACAGAACAGGACACTGTGCAGGCACGTGCAGTCGGGGCAGCGCTGAGGCAGGCGGCGGCAAGCGGCAGCGAGCAGAGGAGACAGAAGGGCCCTGGAGTTCTGTCAGTCAGGAGGCCCAAGGGGTGCCGAGCGGTCGTTTTCAGCAACCGTTCGGCACCCCTTGGGCCCCCCTGACTGGCAGAACTCCAGGGCCCGGTCGCAGTCGCGACCCCTGCGACCCCGGTAGTTCCGCCACTGCTTGCAGGTGAGTCCGACAAAAGCCATTGAATACATTGAATAAAGCCCTTGCATACAGTGTTTGTGAAGAGTATGTCTTTTACATGCTGCTGACCATCATTTTTCAGACTGACTGGTTAGGTGCCGATTTCCTAGGATTTAACCATTTCAGTGCCAACCATGAATGTGAGGAGTGGTTAGCAAAACAAGGTTCAGAGTGCCAACCATGTATCTCATGCATGATGCACATGAGGGTCCCCTGAAGTTTTAGTGATCCCACAAAAATCTTTTCTGTGGTGGAGAGGACTGTTGAACGTTGTCACGGAGCTGGCTAGTCCGACCGACTGCCTCCGCTGTCTTGTGCTCCCTTAGCCTGGGACAACACACTTTCCCCGGTTCCCCAGTCACTAGCCGAGACTCAGTGTAGGGTAAAACCAAACGAAGACTGATTTATTTTGGACACACAGGACTGGATATATCCAGCAAAACACACATTAACATAAAACAAGATATTGGGACACAAACCGCCCCCTTAATCTGCCTCTCAGAGACAACAGGGGCAGTAACGGGATTAACAATACAATAGGTGTGTGGGGGGGGAGACTGATTTATACAACATTAAACATCAAAGAATGGTGGTCACTCCCTGGTGGCAGATCCTGGCTGTCTGCTGGAGATAATCCCCTCAGCCAGTGATGAGATGATACTGCTGGGGGTAGCCACAGAAGTCTCTACAAACCCAGGGCCCATAGTCAATAGGGAGGAGGCTGGCAGTCAGGCTTCTCCAGTGGCCCCAGTGATGGAGGCTTCCGTCACAAACGTGATTGAACATTTAGAATCTATCATGAAGCATTAAAATTGGACCTGCAAAATACACCTTTAGTGAATAAACCATTAACTCAATAAACCTCAAAATGCCATATATAATCTATAAATGCACATAAAATTTGCTTATATACATCAATCCGGCATAACATTATGACCACCTGCATATTGTGTATGTGCCTCTTTTGCCGCCAGAACATCCCTGACCCGTCAAGGCATGGACTCCACTAGACCTCTGAAGGTGTGCTGTGGTATCTGGCGCCAAGACGTTAGCAGCAGGTCACTTAAGTTCGTTAAGGTGCGAGGTGGGGTCTTCACGGATGCCATCCTGGTGCTATGTGATTCATCAGACCAGGCTACCTCCTTCCATTGCTCTGTGGTCCAGTTATTATACTCATGTGTTCATTGTAGATGCTTTCGGGAGAGGATAGGGGTCAGCATGGACACCCTGACTGGTCTGCTGCTACGCAGCCCCATATGCACTGCGATGCACTGTGTGTTCTGAACTATTTCTATCAGAACCGACATTAACTTTTTCAGCAATTTGAGCTACAGTAGCTTATCTGTTGGATTTGACCACAGGGGCCAGCCTGATACTGAACTCTGCAGACCGGGAACACCCCACAAGAGCTGCAGTTTTGGAGATGCTCTGACCCAGTTGTCTAGCGATCACAATTTGGCCCTTGTAAGAGTCGCTCAGATCCTTATGCTTGCCATTTTCTTACTTCTAACACATCAACTTTGGGGACGAAATGTTCACTTCCTGCCTGATATCTCCCACCCACTGAACAAGATTATCAGTGTTATTCACTTCACCTGTCAGTGGTCATAATGTTTTATATAAATATAAAACCAAAAGTATGTGGACATCCTTCCTAATTTTAAGTTTAGGTGTTTCAGCCACACCCATTGCAGTTGGAAGTAGAATAGGTTGACTTTAAACATGGCACATTTTGAGGATGCCTTGTCTGCCAGTCAAATTTCTGCCCTGTTAGATCTGCTCCAGCCCACTCTAAGTGCCATTATTGTGAAGCGAAGGTGTCTAGGAGTAACAACAGCTCAGACACAATGCAGTCGACTATGCAAAACACACAGAGCGGGGCTACTAAGTGATGAAGCTCATAGTGTGTAAAAATCACCAGTTCTCTATAGCATCACTCATTACAGGGCTTCAAACTGCCTCTAGAAGCAACGTCTGGAAGTTTATTAGATGAATCTGGGCTTTACTATAAATTTCGGTGGTGGATCGATAATGGATCGAGAAAACACATTCTAAAACTTGTGAAAAACCTTTGCAGAAGAGTGGAGGCTGCTATAGCTACAATGCAGTTTAAGAAAGATGTGATGGTTCTTTCAGGCATTAAATAACAAAAATAGATGCATTAGAATAAAGTAAACTACGATACTTTTATTGAATGGAACATTGTTGTAGGTAATGTTACATTTTTGACCTCTAGAAACTGTTTTAACATGATAGATTTCCTATTGTCACAGACTAAACCATCAGGTAATATTTTACAATAAAAGCACTCAGTCAATGCTTTTCTTACAAACTCTGTGTTGATGTTACATTGGGGAGTCATTCAAGTCACTCTTCCATAATTTTCAACAGAGTTCTGCAGCAGATCAAGTTTAAAGATGTGTCTGAGGGGGCATATGTGGAAACCAAAATAATCTAATGGGTGTAACAGGTTTGTTTTTTTAAAAAAAAACTATATATTTATTAGGAAATAAATGGATGTTTTGCTAGTTTTATTGGTTGTTATCATGGAGCTCATGGTCTTTGAGGTCAGATATTTCCTTTTCTTTTTTGGGGAGATATTTATGTGCAGCCATTCCACAGTCATGAATGCATTACTTTGGTTTCCCCTTTGTGTCAAGCTTTTTTTTTTTAATCTTTTTTCGGATGGCCTTTTAATTCCTAAAAATTATGATTGACAGCTTTGCTGATTTCTACAGGTTTCAACTCTATGAGAGGTGTACGGTAATGAGAGATTTTTGTTTATGGTTTTCTTTATGGATTTTTTTTTTTAATTGGCCCCTTCATCCCACAGGGTAGGAAAGGAGGGGAAACTGATTAAGGTCTTACCCCACCAAAGGTTTTTGACGGGCTCCACGGGACCCCGATCACGATGCAGACCTCTAGTGAGAAGAGTGGGGAACAATAGTTGCACCCCCAGGGGTCCTGGAGATTAACAATTCAATATTTTTTTGTAAATTTGTGAGCTGGTACTTAGTTGCAACTTGTATTTGCAATTCAAAGATAATACATTTGCATACATTCAACTGTCCTGCAGGCAAGAGTCAGAGTTGTGATTTTTTTTTACAAGTTCACTTTAGTAAATTTACGAGAAGAACTCAAACAAGGACGTATTACGAACTAAAATATTTCAAGTGCATGCAAAACTTTAGATGATGTGCAGGGCTGTTTTTGAAATAAAAATATTGCTTGCTATTAGTACTTCCTAATTCTTTGGACAGATTGTTTATAAGACTTTTTTTCATTTATGACGAGTTAATGCTAGTGAGCATGTTATGCATTAATACTGCACATAAAAAGCAAAACTACATATATAAAATATAAAGTCTTTAAAAACTGCTCATTATGCATTCTGCTGTAAGCGTTGAAATCCGCTAAAACTATACATATGTTTGACCATAAACACATTATATTATGTTTAATTTGAAATATTTTAAGTTTGATGAAAAGCAAATTGAACATAAAGAATTTGTGCATTTTCATGAACTAAGCAAATATCCACAAGCCTTTAATTGTGTGTGGCTTTTTCATACATAACATGTTAAATTGAAGAACATTTTCCTGACAATGGGTTAAAAGAAACACTGATTTGTTAAATAAGTATTTGACAATTTGCAAAGCTTGTCCACAATAAAGTTTGACTGTTAACAACATATTACATATCTCACTTGAAGTTGACGTCATCAAAGGAAATCACTAAAGATAAGTAAAATACAAGTTACTTTCAAGCGTCATAAAAGCCTGCACAGAGGCCGAGGGTGAATGGTACCCAGACACCTGGTAAATGTGGTGCCTAACAAAGTTCCGTATGCTACACGACTCCATGGTAGTAGGGTGGCAAATTCCAGGGAATACATGTGAATGTATGGTGTAAGCATGTATGTGTACATGTTACTAAATTGTATTTTGTGTGTATTAATGTATTAAATTTGTGTATGTTAGTGTATGCTGTTCATATAAATGTGTGTGGGAGTGTTAGTGTATGGTATTAGCATGAGTGTGTGTTTCAGAATTGTGTTAGAGTATTTGTATATTGTGTTGTTATGGCTATGTTTTTCTTAGTACATATTCAATCTCTCCCATAGGTATTGTCAATTGTACAACAGGATGGTAAATGTGAGACGGATGGTTTGCTAATGAGTTAATGATGTATAGTACTATTGTAGACCTAGATGTGTAGGGGACAATACATTCCACCAGAGCAAAGAAGTTTAAAATATCATGCACCTGTTTTCAATTTGGCATCCGCTACTAATGTAGGAATGTCTAAAAAAATATTTGATCTTTCTGCTAAGTACATCACAATTGATTTGTTACATACATGCACAATAATTTAAATTGGGAATATTTTTTGGAATAAAATATGCTATTTGTGGAATGTTTACATAAAATAATTTCTAAAATATTCTGGAATGGTTCCTTGAAAGGAAAATAATTTTATGGAATTGCTCTGCTAAAACAATGCTTTGATTCCAGATTCACTAAACTTGGCTGATTTGGAAAATACCACAACTCCTTCATTTGGCAGAATAGTTCCTTTTTTGATACATTTCTGTCTTCTTTTCTGCAAGCTCGGAATGTTTGAGGTTCACAAGGGTATTTCTGTTCTTCATAACTATAATTCAGGTTCTTTAGACAGTATCAGTTATTTACACTATGGTTATACATGTAGTTTTCAGTAATTGCCTGGTAAATAATAACCAGGATAACATCAAGCATTTGCCCTTTTTGTTTCTTCAGAGTAGGCTACAAAAATTCCTTTAGCTTCATAAATTATAATGGATTAGGATAAAAAACATAATTAAAATGCCCTACTTTGAAATACACAGAATATATTAATGCGCTAAACGAGAAGCCACAGTGTCATATTTTAATCAATAACCTATTCTCATTCACATACAGTCAGTCTAAACTGAGAGTGGAAAGTCCTGGTCCCTGGTAGTATCACTTCCCTTGTGCCCTTTTGACATGGAATGCTGGGATATGATGTCACCTGAGCATGGGTATTTGAGGCGGAAGAATGAGGAGCCCAGGTTTGGAGTGCCTGGGGATTGCTCTCAGTCAAACCTAGAGAATCACCTGCATACATATATCACTGTTCACAAATGTTTATTATCCTCACGTTGTAAGCTTGCGAGCCGGGCTCTCTCCACCTACTGTATCGGTTTGTCATAGTCTGTCAATTCTAGTCTTGTCATACCCCTTGAATATATGTATTGTATGAAGCACTGCGTAAATTGTTGGCGCTATATAAATAAAAGATAATGACGATAATGCTCCTTCTTCAGTTCATTGTTTGCTAACACAAGCAGGCTAAAGCAATCCTACAGGTATGGCTAGGGCATGCCAAAGCAGGCCAAATCAGGAATCCCCCTATGGGAAGAAATGAAAGAAGAGTCCTCATGTAAAATATTAAAAGCTTCATCTCAGAAAGGTGATCAAACAGTCTGTTTAATTAGTTAGTTTAGCATGATTCTGTTTTGTTTTTAAAAGTGGTATTTCTTAATGTGCAATTTTTTGCTATTTGCACAACACAAATATTTTATGTTAGCATCATGTGGTATATGATAATATTCCCAAAATTAATGCATGCTGTGTGTAACTGTTGGCAAGACGAAATCATTTCAAATCTAGCAAAATATGAGTGCATTTTTTTATTTAAAAAAATTAAATCTTTTAGCAAAACACTAATACTTAAATGAGAAAGAAAGGCCAATTGCAAAATCCTTCCCTGTGATCAACCACAATAATTTCTAGAGATCTATTCCCCATTCATTTCCATTCACTGCCAAAAATGTCTTGGAAATGTAATTCTAGCAAAATCTCAGTTCCTCTGATAAAGTGTTTTGTGGATCCTCTCTCACCTTATAAATTTTCTTTTTCTGAAGATGAGCTAAACAGATGCAGTTGACTTTTTATTATTTTGGTTTTTTTTCTCCATGCTCAAATATATTTTATTGCAGTTGTCTTATGCTTCATTACCATCACATAGTGCACCTCTACCTAGAAGAAATGTGGAACTCACCAGGGATTACTTCCAGTTTCATATGCCACTTCATGAATTTATAGACACTGTCTCCTGAGGCCCGATGGTACTATGTCATTTTTACTTAAAAAGCATGGTTTGTAAGCTGTTTAGAAGCAAATGAGGGGGTAGTAAAATCACTGTTGAAGTATTTTTAGTATTTTAATAATCAAAGCTAAAATTAATGTAATCTTAAAATGTTTTTAACCAGATACTTTTTTAATTTGAAACGTTGGAAGCCATAGTTATGTAATTATTTGCAACACATTTTTTATCAGTACCACATTAAAATAAGTGTTTTGCATGTTATAGTGTAACATTTCATTTAGAGTACCAAATCTTACAAACCGAGGTGGGCTGTATCGCATGTCCACTAAATAGGTCATCCCTTTGAGTCCAAAAAGTGTGTGCAGCCAAAATAAATCCTTTAGACCAAGAGTATCCAGCAGGCAACCTGCAAGATATAGGTTGCTACTTGATTTTTTAGTGTTACTACCCTGCCAGACTTGCACACACCTTGTCTGGATATGATTGGATTATATGTATCTATTTTAACCCAACTTACTCCAAAGGAAAAAAAACAGAACCACAAAATATATTAATAATGTCATATTCCAGTACATAATCAGGAGTACCGATCATTATGGGAACCTTTAAAAACCCTGAATTGGACTATTTTGAAACATAGTTCTTACTATCATGGTAGTTTTACAAATCTTTTATGGAATCCTTCTGAGAAGGACCTACAGTGGAAGAAGGACTACTATCAAATGTGCACAACACACTCATTTAATAAATGATTTAAGGATATGAAATTTTGGTTACCAATCATAGTTTCATTTTCATTAATTACAAGTAGTACTCATTGAGATAACATGTGGATACCCTGCATTGCACTTATCTAAAAGGACAGCTTTATGAAGCTTTTATGAATTCTCTCTGAGAAGGATTCAGAAGTAGTACAAGGCCATCTATGAAGTGTGCTCAACATACTCATGTAATAACACAAAGTGATTTAAAGATATGAAATGCTGGTTACTAGGAAAAGTTGAGTTGCGTAAGGGTCTATTTATAGTGGGAGCGAAAAGCTCACATAATAAATGTGCCATTACCGAAGGAACTTTTAAAAAAATGAGTTGTTAGGATTGGAAATGGGAGTAACAGCAATAGTAAGAAAGGCACTGGGAATTCATGCAGTGAGGTGAGAGGATAATGGACATGCTGTAAGATTAAGAAACTAAAGAGGATAAACCATAATGTAGGTGTGGAATTCCGATGATGATGTGTGCATAGTTCACATAATGATTACATGTACTTCTAAATCTATAAAATCACAACTATTTTTTTTATAAGGTTTTATTGGGTTTTCCAAGGTTTGAAAACATAACATTGTTACCTAATAACATTTTGTACGTGGCTGCATAGGCTGATATTACAGATATAAATGAATAATGCACGGAATATTAACTTTATGCTCACAATAGTTCAAATTACAATTAACCGAATGTGAATGCTTCCTTGTTTCTTTTGTGGTGACTCTGAATGAAATGTAAATTTAAAAATGAGTGAAAAAGACGAGGAAAAAAAGAAGAGGAAGGTGAGAGGAAGTAAAGAGAGAGTTTGTCACGGATATGGATCACAGACTCAGATCTTCATAGGTCAGATCTTCTGGAACTTCCATCTTGTCCTACTACTTTGCTGTAATTTTCTCCATGGTGAAGAGATGCCATATATTTCCTAATACTTCAATGAACGTGGAAGGTGTCCATTTCCAGCACCTTAGGATGGCTTGTGATGTGGTTCATTCTGAACACAGCCCCAGTTAAAAGAGGGTGTGCACACTTATGCAACCAGGTTATTGTGAGGTGTTGTTTCTCCCTCAAAGATTTCAGTTTGTTTTGCAATTGAATTGTTCACGTTATAGGTCACATTAACCCCTTCAAGACCGGGACTTACCTGGTACTTCCTGGTCAAAGGTCACCGGCAGACCGGGACGTACCAGGTACGGCATCGATGATGTGTGATCCAGCGTCGCTATGAACGCTGGGATCGCGAGGGGCGGCTGCTACTGATTGCTGGGTGTAGTATGATAGCTACATTTTTATTTAAGTAACCCTGCAAAGGAGTGTGCAAATAAACATACACTTGCTTATCAGTGCAGATGTTGCTCTGAGTCCTTCCTACCTTACACTGTGCCAATACATCAAAATCCCAGATTCCACCCAAGAAGCATAAGTACAATATAAACAATCATCTAATTAAATTTAGGGTATTGAGGACATATGCATAAAACAGGAAATATATAAGCACGCCAATATATCTTAGGGAAACCGTAAGAGAAACATGTTACTTAAGGAACTTATGGTTCTCGTCAGAAACCTGAATTATTGCCTTCAAGTCCAAGTGCAAATATGTGTGTCAAGTCATGGTGCAACATATTTGATGTTGTGATTGTATTTTTATGGTTAATAACCAAGTGGGACATTGTTATAGGTAAAACTTGTCTTATTTATAACAAAAATGTTGACTCCAAGGGACTCATGACAAGTAAATCTGAAATATGATTTTTTTTTTTTAAAGAAAACTTGGCCTTTTTGTTTCTAAGTAGCCATTTGGGGCTCTCACGTTGAGGTTTATTGTCATATTATTTCAGTCACATAGAGGCTTTCAATAACTAAATAAATAATAGACTTGTCTGGTTTTGATTTGTATGGAGGTGTTGCTGCTGACTTTGAAACTTTTGCAGCATTAGAAGTATTATTTTGAGTTTATCTGAATGCACACCTTTACCAGAAATAGTTTTTTAATCATGTAACAATTTTCCTTATTCATAATTTTTGCCAAATATTTGGCAAACGCAGACACTGATCAGAGGAATACATGGAATATGTAGTAAATAAGGATTTAACAAACCCATATTTTTGTTCCCCATTACATTATTTATCACTAATAAAGAACTTCATATGTGGGCTGTCATAAAAAAGGATGTTTTAGCTATAATACCATCATAAAATATTTACATAGTTTAAAGCATTAGCATAAACCTGGTTCTATATCATTTTTTTTTCAACAAACTTCCTTCATATGTAGACCTGAAGGCTGCCAAAGATGTGAGTCGTTCGATATTTTGGGTAGTGCTGTGTGCTTAAACACCACAATGAGCGGACTCTTTATGGCAATGCTTATGAAGTCCATTCCTCCATAGACTTTCATTAGTTGGCTATGTATTAGATGCACAGTGGGATATTTCCATAATCTGGAGATGCAGCTGAATACATTTTGGTGGGTTTCTCTGCTGTTGCATGTAATCTGTGCAAACAATCCTAAGAAACCTGAAACGATTGGTGAAAAGGCAACAAAAATTAATGTTACGGCTTCCTTTTGCCAGAGATTGTTGACTAAATGGTTGCATGATATGTGTTCAAATGCTCCCAATGAAATACCCTGAGTTGTTGGCTCTCCAACAACATATATTATTTTGTTGGGGTATTTTGAGCTGGTTTATGTGGTTTATGTGTTAATGTGTTTTTTTTTTAAATATATTTTTATTATTTTAATGTATTATTCATGCTAAATGTTGTACTATAGATCTTAAAATGTTGTCAAAGGAAAGCTCTATCTGTAAAATAACCCGTAATAAGGGGTTAAAAGAATACAACAGCTGAATATTTAGGTTATTTTCAATCTGATAGTGCCTGAAATAATTTTTATTAACAATTATTAAAAAATAGAACTGTTAAAAAAAGTAAACATCATAGTATTTTTGTAAATGTATGTTTTAATCTGATATTAATGATACAAATTGGAAAAAGGTGAAAAAAGGCTTAGAAATAACACTGCTTGTTTTATACTTCATTGACAAAATATGTGACTTCAACTCAAGCGACCCTTTAACTCACATGTTTTTGCACATGTTTTACATTTCAGTGTCAACGGTTTGCCCCTAATTTTTTCAAATTAAAACTAATAGGAAAGGGAAAAGAATGATAGTTTATTAGGCATTTAGCCTCCTGAAATCCACTATGATTTATGCAAACCCCTTGGAAAAAAACTACAATTGATTAATACTCAACTTAAAAAGGCTTCACTTTGAAGGATATATAGTATATCCTTTGAATTAAATTTATTTTAGGTCCAAATGGTCCTCAATATCTGTCTTGTGTTGAAATACATTCATTGTTTCACAATTCCAAAAAGCAATTCCAATAAAACAATGGGCCCAGAACATGTTTGTGTGTTTAATCATTTTATTGCAAGAATTCTATGAGATGGAAGAAATGCTGAATATTTTCATAGTGACCAGTCTCTTATAACTTGCTTAGTATGCAAGTTATACCATAATTCTATGTATGCTGCTTGCAGCATAAACCCATAATATGTGACCGGTGTGTGTTTTATTTTCACAATGTATACATCCAAATGTCATGATTATATTTGTATTGCAAACTGCTCTGTAACTAATTGCACACATATATATATATATTTTTTTTTTAAATCACCATGTGGAACCTCAATTCTCTCCTTATGTAATTTGTACTGTATATGTTTATTCGCTACAAAATCATATATTGTTATTTGCATCAAAAATGTATCCATACTTATATCAGTTTCACAAATGCAAATACATCTGTATCCTAAAGTCCAATGCCTCTATGTCCCATTGGCTCTTTTCCCTCATCTTACCCTCCCTTCCCTCTATCTATCCCCTCAATTTCTCTCTCTATTTTTTTTTCACTTTTTCTATCATAGGCCACACTATAATCTTTGTTTCACACTATGGATGGTGAGCTGGTACTTGAGAGCACACACTTCTTCTCCATGCGGTCGGGACTCTTCTGCTCTCTTCCTTATGAGGCTAATGCAGCCTATATCAGCTGAGAAAGCATGTACATTGGCATCAGCCAACACAGATAAACAGAGGAAGAGATTGTCACAATCGACTTGCTGTTTTTCCGATCTTAATGCACGAAATCTGGGGTATTGCTTTGATGTAGGAGAGTCCTACATGACATATAGTCCTACTTTGACAATACAGTATATAAATAAATATTATTTTGAATGTTAACAGATATGTTCTGCCCAGTACTGTTTTGTATAATATATGGAGGTCTATATATGTTTTCTCGCTTTTCCTGTTAATTTTGATGAGGTGGTTTTATACAGAGAATTCTAGTTGTTCTCATTTGACTCCACCGTAAATTGATATGTGCCATCTGATCTCTTTGAGGTCATCGTTCAAGGTCACTCTCTGTGTTACATTAAACCATGTTTTCTGACTAACACGATTAGCAAGGTTAACTAAAGGTGTGACAGGCAAAGAAGAAAGAGTTCGACACATGGCAAATATTATTAAACATAATGATGCACAGAGACCTTTTTGTGGATATTTGAAACACTAGTTAGATGCCATCTAAACACACAACAATATTGATTCTCACCCTAAGAATTGGAAGGCATCTCATTATTTAAGTATACAAGGAGACAGTATGCATTTTTCTAATTGGTGTATATATATATATATATATATATATATACACATAATATTTATAAATTATATTTGGTTCCGCTTTTTTCTTCAAAACAAGTAATGCTCGGATATTGTAAATGAAACAGTATTACTATGTTTGTGTAGCATTCACATAGGTATTATAAATAATAATATCATATGTCTAGCATAAGGTTTCAATACTATTGTCAGTTCTGTATATTTGCAATGCTTTATTCTTTATTGTCACTGCCTGTTATTATGACAGCGCTTCAGAATCTGTGGGTGATCTTTAAATATATGTTATGCAATGGACAGGAGCTTAAGTTTGTCGCACAATCCAGGGCACCAATAGTCATGTGCCTTTATGTACTCTCCAATACATGGCAAAACCTTAGGCTGACGTTTCCCATCATCTTGGGTGTATATCTGGTCATGAAAGAAGGCCATGTTAACCTTATCCCTTAACTGTGATCTAATCCCTCATTAAATCAAAGTTCCATTTTATTTTATGTTGTCAATTTATTTTGAAAAACGTACAGCAAGCTGGGACCTCTTACTACTTGTTAAATATAATTTATCAAATGTGAACTTGAACACAGATATAAAGGCTGCCAAAGGCTGGGAGCTTCCCAGGAAAGGCTACCCAGAGCTGTACCTCTTCTGGGGAGTGGGCATTGATATTGTAATCAGTGTTGGTGCAACCAATAGACATTTTCTAGTCTTAGGATATATAAAAAAATACACATTGTAAGATGTCAGCATTATGTTAAAATAAGCAATACACATGATTTAGACAGCCATCTGTTGCTTATGCCAGTAGAACAACCATTTTGGGTTTTTGTTCTCAAGATTTGCATGATTATTCCTCCATGATGGTTATACTTCCTCTTGAGGAAAGACAAATCATTTTGCTTAAAGAAAAAGATATTGTTTAATAATGCTAAAAGCTATGTAGGTGACAGTTTATCTTTAAATATCACTAAGGGCTTGGAAAGTTGTATCAAGCTCTATTGTGTTGTGCAAATTAATGAATAGGAGGATGAAAAGATGGATGGTAGGTTAATAGGTAAATCGATCATTTTCTGGATGATGGCACGCCACACAAAAAACATTAACAAGGCAAATCCATGGTCTTCTTTAGTATCACACCATGATGAGTAATCTAAAATCATCTACAGCATATTGTATTTAAATCAGCCTGATTTTGTTCATAGAAGTCTAGAACTTGACAGCAGAAAAGAACCAGCCTTTAAAGTATGCCCATTTTTTATGTAAAGAATAAAATCTTAATCAGGCCATGGTCTATCAAATGCTTGTTTAAATTCTCTCACAGTAATTATTTTACTTGCATATGCTTCACTCTTTAAGGTTCTTAAAAGAGTAGGAGGTCACAAAAGAGTTAAATGAGCAAAAAAGAGAGGTATGTTACTAATCGCTACAATCTTTTGTGGGTCATGCACAATGGTCTGGGCCACATCTGTATTTCAGGGCAATTGAAGACATGGCAGAAACACACATCTATCTATCTATCTATCTATCTATCTATCTATCTATCTATCTATATATATATACAGTATCTATATATATCTATACATACATAGATATATATTGGGATGTTAACTATTTGGGTAGCAGAGGCAATGCATCATTCCACAGAACCACAAAATGTTTGACTCAAAAAAACTACTTTACTTTTCATATTTAGGAAATATACCACCTGAAATACTCTAATCACACCACTATTTCCATAAATTCCAAAACTGTGGATTTAAAATATAACAACTGGAGAAAATTCCCACAACGAATGCTTACTTTAAATTTTGGTTACATATTTACATTAGAATATGGTATAAGCATACAAATATATTTTACATGGCTCCAAATGGAATGAAGAGAAATAAACTAGCGGGGGGGGGGATACAGAATGATGCTTCAATCCTTGATGAAATATCAGAGTGGTGGCCTTCAGGCAACATGATAACAGATTTAGTAGTTTAATTCTCAAAGGTCAAGAATCCTGGAGCTTAAAAGAAGGAACTGCTTGTAAGGGATGAAAGTTATCCCTTGAGTTCCTCCAAGAGTTGAAATGTTATCTTTTTGACAACTTTGAAAGAAAGCCATTTGAAGGCTAGTGTAGTCAATAGTTTTCTAATTGAGTCCTAAATGCCATCAAAACTAGGAACTGTGAAAATTGGTCTCGTCCGCTGATCCATGCTTTGATTGGAACTATCAGAAGTGCCACTTTTCATTTATTGTGCTAAGAAGCAATCCCTCTTTTATTATGAGCTTTTTCACATAACTCAGCCAGGATGTTATTTTCTGAACCTCATGCTGAGTTGCTCTATGGAGTAACATTACATTAGTTATGGCCTTTCCCTTCGGGTTACCAAATCTTGAGAGAAAAAGGAAGTTTTCAGTAGGGAGAAGTTTACGCATAGATGCTTTGGTGTCAAAAACCACCAGGAAAGAACAACAGGTCAAACCTGTTCATGGCTGATATAAAAAGAAAAAGGTTTAAGCCATTTACTCTATTTCATTTATATAGTGATAGTTATATTCAAGGACTATGTAGAGTCCAGCCCTCAGAAAAACCACATACCTGTGCTCAGCGTTACTCTTCTTTTTTGCTTGAGTTTGTTTGAGAGCTTGTCTCTCGACAAGTCCCTAGCGACTTCATGTCTAAGGCATTTTCCATCAACAACTTAGGGCCCAGGTCAATGATATAACCATTGTGCCTTAGGAAAACTGTTACTTTACCATATTAAAGCATAATTGCCCCATGTCTACAGGGTTCACTTTTAACGTACATTCCTCATGCCACTTTTCCCAGGTTGCGTGTTTTAACTTTGTTTCCAGAGATGTGCGTTATTCCACTTTATAAAGAAGTGTGGAGATTGTAGGAGGAATTATTTGAGAGACCAGTTAACAATGAGATAATTAGCAAAGCAAGAAAAGGAATATGTGTCCAAGCAAGATTCCAATAGCCAGATGTCAGAGGTAAGTATTATTACGCGTAGTTAAGAGATTGTAAAAATAAAATACAGCAGGAGGAGTTTACTGGATACATTTGTGGGGTCAAGGGTGGTGTTTTTAATTGAGATCTCACACTTGCCTACCTTAAAAGAGTATGGAAAATACCAGACACCAGGGAAGAACCGAGGACATGAACTAATATAGGAATCAAACTGGGAGTGGGAGATTGTGGTTGATGGGCAGTGAAGGGATTAGGCAGACATGTAAAAGAACAAGCAGAGGAGCTAAAATGTGTTATGTACATAGTTTCACATGGCAAAATATTTAACAGTTGATTTTTTTTCTAAATGTGAAGAAAAGTGCAGAGGTAATCCAAATAGTGATGAAAGATAAATACATTTGAAGAAAATCAGTTATGCAGTTACAGTAGATACATTTAAATACATTTTCTTTATATTGTCTTTATGTTGACAGGAAAACGGTACAACCACAGACTCAGAGTGGACATATGCAACTGTTTCCTTTTTATGTTTAAAATTAGTTTATGAAGGAAATGTATTAACAAAAAATAATTAAACTCTCCATATACCTTGTTGATAGCCAGACATAAGCAGGACTTGAATGCCATTTAAGGATAGTCTTCAGTTCTTCTTTGTACTCCTTGTAGAAAATTGCCCATATTTAGAGTGAAATATTGAAAACGGCTCCAGCAAGGATTACCACAAAAAGCTTTTCTTATGTGCTTTTGCTTTAACTCCCAAGGAAGCAATGACAATTAGAGAAATTGGGTGGAGACATCATGTGTTATGACATCATGAGTAGTCTCATGACATCTAGATACTCATGTTTTACACATCAACTAAAGCTGCAGTGCAGAAAGTACTACTTTACATCCATTTTTTGGAAACTGGTTATTTTTTTCCCCAGCTGTACTCACACTTTGTTAAAAAATTTTTTTACATTTTGTGAAAATAGCAATGTATAAAACATATATATATAAAACATATGAAAATGCAAGTTTTTTAGGCATTTGTTATATATCATAGGTTTCTTTTGCTCGCTTGTCAATTTTTATACTGTAATACTGTAATATAAAGGAGGAGAATATACATTGCATGTTGTTCTTTCAGAATATGGAGACACATTTTAACGGGTCAACCTATTCACAGAGTAAGATGTCGATAAGACCTTAAAGGTCATGTCTTCAGATATAATGTCGGATTAGGCACTGAGGAGTCTTAAAAACACACAACATGAAATGACAGTAGGTCTCAGTAAGATTAAATAACTATACCTTCTTATCTAGTGGTAAACTATTATATATTTATTACGCGATAGAATCAATTGTGTAATTTGGTTATTTATTGCCCTTGGCCCAGCTATGTGCTTGTCACCCACAAAAACCATATCCTTTGCTATGTCTTTAACTGAGGCTTGTTCCACTAGGCAATTTGTCTAATCCTTACTTTACAGTTTATTCATGTAGTGAATAATGCTCCTCTTATTTTAATAAAACTTGCTAAATTGTAAATTGAATGTCTATTCATTTTATAACATGCTTATTAAATAATGACACTAGTTCTTACTGGGGAAACCTTCAATTCTAGTTGATATTATTTATTTGTCTAGATCTCATTAATACCTGCGGAGAAGTCAACACTAAACAGATTGGTCTCCTTACATAAGTGAGCAGTAGGTGTGTTAACCCCAACCTGGGGAGTTGTTTATGATGGAGGTCTCAGTTGACCATAAAAAAAATGCACAGGTTATGTGGGGAGATAAAATCACAGAATTCCTTGCAATGTATTTGTATTTTTATGGTTCTAGGTGAGCTGTATCTCCATTGCCCCCTCCTTGAATGTGCTTGTTAGCTTACACTGAAGCTTACACTGAAGATAACACCCCCTACCAATTAGTTGCTAGTTTGCAGACTTACACATTGTGGATGATTAGTTATCTCTTAGTGAAAATCCCCTACTATTCACTGTTTAATAAATATTAATTTTTACAAATATATAATAAACATAACATGTGATTTATATGTAAACATCAACTTACTGAATTGAATAGGTTCATGCATCTATCATGCTAATTAATAATTAGAAAACTATTTGTGTATTGCATGACCATTTATTTTATTTCTGCACTTTTACTATCCGATGTAAGAAAAATGTTTAAGTGGAATTGCATCAAAATATTCCCAAGGCAGCCCTAATGAATACTTTTTGTCCTTATTAGTTCCTGGAGACATATGGAATTTGTCAAATCAATCTTTTAATTACCGTACACATATAGTGCTAGCATTCCAAGCACACCAACACTTTGTTTCAAACTGTTTTTACTTTCTTCACTTTCTGTCAGGACTCGGGTGATCAGGTCAGGTAGGAGCCCATGCGCAGGGGATACTTGGGGTTCAGTATGTAACCCACGGTGCAAACAAAGACACCACAAACAGAAATCCAGGTAATGCAGTGTATTTCATGTATATAACAGGACCAGCAAATAAGGGTAATATAGTCTAAGCAAGTAACCGGACGTATGGCAAAATAAAATACAGGTAATAAGTCTTTTGGCAGGGAGCCCGCTTGGAAGGGCGCGACAGACAGAGAGCCCGCTTGGAAGGGCGCGACAGACAGAGAGCCCGCTTGGAAGGGCACGAAAGGCACACAGCCCGCTTGGAAGGGTACAAAAGGCACACAGCCCGCTTGGAAGGGTACAAAAGGCACACAGCCCGCTTGGAAGGACACAAAGCAGGGAGTCCACTTGGAAGGACACAAAGCAGGGAGTCCACTTGGAAGGACACAAAGCAGGGAGTCCACTTGGAAGGACACAAAGCAGGGAGTCCACTTGGAAGGACACAAAGCAGGGAGTCCACTTGGAAGGACATAAAGCAGGGAGTCCACTTGGAAGGACACAAAGCAGGGAGTCCACTTGGAAGGACACAAAGCAGGGAGTCCACTTGGAAGGACACAAAGCAGGGAGTCCACTTGGAAGGACACAGAGCAGGGAGTCCACTTGGAAGGACACAAAGCAGGGAGTCCACTTGGAAGGACACAAAGCAGGGAGTCCACTTGGAAGGACACAAAGCAGGGAGTCCACTTGGAAGGACACAAAGCAGGGAGTCCACTTGGAAGGACACAAAGCAGGGAACCAGGAACAGTACAGGTGCAGAGCCACAGCCGGAAGGTCCATAGACTTCAATACCAAGGCCCTGACTGAAGGGCAGGGCAGGTTCATAAAGGCAGGGTAATCCAGGTAACAAGGCCCAGCTGGATGTAGACTAGGGCTCAACCCAGGTAACAAGGCACACCTGAGTTCAGAGTGCTCCAGAGGGCGGAGGGTGGCCACTAGTGGTTGCAGATGTAAACATCACAGGTATAAAAAAGCCATGGTTCAGGCAGCGAAAAATTGGTTCCTGACACTTACTGTTTTCCATGTTCGTATTTTATAGGTTCAACTATATCCAAATGTCAGTCAAGAACATGACCTGAAAATGTTTTCACGCTGTTTTCTAAAGCAGGGAGTCAAAACGTTTAAAGATGGAAGTTAAGTTAAAGATTAAAGTTAGAAAGAAAGAAAGAAAGAAAAAAGGGTAGAAACATTTATCCTGTCTTGAAAATAATATTTTATTAAAATGAATGAATGGCATTTGGGCAGGTTGGACAATCATTGAAGGCTCTAGGAGATAAGAATACATGGTTCTTTTGAGAAAATGAGAAAAAAGAACAAAAAAGGTATTGAATTAACCCCTTAATGTCAAAATGCATTGTTTTCAATGGGTTTAGGGACCACCCATTGTCCTTAAGGGGTTAATAATATACTCTAAATGCCATACCATGTTTAACCCCTTGATGACAATTGCCGGTCCGGGCACGTCACGGAAATTCATGTGGATAACGACAAATGACGTGCCAGGACCGGCACGTCATTAAACGGGTGCAGAAAGCGATCTATTTTCGCTTTCTGCACCGAAACGGCGTTGCTGTAATGCCTCGACCTCGAGGCATTCAGCAACGCCATTATCGGCACAAAGGGGCCATCTCTGGCCCCTCCCCGGGCGGACGCCCGTTTTAAAAGCGTTTAGGAGGCGATCAACGAGGCATCCAGCGACACCAAACACTTACCTGGGGATGGACTGTGACCGCTCCGGAGAGCGGTCACAGCCGCAGCTGCCGGTGATCTTCGCCATCTGCAAGATGGCGGCGGTCTGGGAAAATTCAATTAAGAAAAACAATAAAGTCTAAAAAGTTCGCTAGACGGTCTCCAGACCCTCTAGAGAACTCTGGCTCCACTTGCAGGTTGAATATAGGTACTGCATTCAACCATGCAAGTCAATGGAGCTCAGCTTTCTAATCACAGTGTGATTAGAAAAAATAAATTAAAAATAAAATAAAATTAATAATAATTAGAAAAAAAATTGTAAAAAACCAGTAAAATGTAAAAATAATTTCCCACTGATGTCACTATCAGGGGAACCTTCAAGTTGAAAAAAAATGTTAAAAAAAATAAAAAAAAGCCAAAAAAAAAATATATATATATATATAAAAAATATATTTTTGTGAGCAAGTCCTAAAATTAGCATATTAGCTTAAAACAATTCTCGCATGGAAAGAGTTAAAATACTGGCATATTAAATGCCCATGGGGTGTCTACTTTTAAAAAATGCATGATTTGATGGGGTAAATTGAATTGGCCGGGTTCAACAAGGTCCCAAATAACACGGGGGGAAGGATGGCCACACATCTAATTTCCAATTAGAAAAATGCACACGTACCAAATGTGGCCTTTTAGTTCCCCCCAAAAATGACAAACCCATGCATGTGGGGTATCACTGTACTCAGGAGATGTTGCTGAACACATACTGGGGTGTCGTGTGACAGCGGCATATACCAGGAGCTGTAAATTCATACATAAAGTAGGTGTGTGTGGGAAAAATACACACACAAAAATACTACTGCAAACTTTGAAAAAATGCTGGTGATAAAATGTGTGCATGCAAAGAGTTAAAATACCAGCATTTAAAATACCCTGGGGTGTCTAGTTTTCAAAAATATATGGTTTTGTTGGGCACACTGAAATGGCCCGGCTCAAAGATGTACCAAAGATGTTGCTGAACACATATTGGGGTGTTTTGTGATAGTGACATATACCAGAACCTGTTTATTTATACCTAAAGTAAAATGTGTGTGACAAAACAAATGGAAAAAAATGTCACAAAGTTTGACAAAGACTGGTGGTAGATATGGTGCATGGAAAGAGTTAAAATACTAGCATTTGAAATACCCTGGGGTGTCTAGTTTTCAAAAATATATAGCTTTATTGGGCACACTGAAATGGCCCGGCTCAAAGATGTACCAAATAGGGCACGGGCAGTGGATCCCCAAATGCCAAAGTTCAACATTGAAAAATGTGCATGCCCCAAATGTGGCTCTTTTGCCCCCGAACAGCCAGGCAAAATCATTCATGTGGGGTATCACTGCGCTCAGGAGATGTTGCTGAACACATATTGGGGTGTTTTTTGATAGTGACATATACCAGAACCTGTTTATTTATACCTAAAGTAAAATGTGTGTGAAAAAACAAATGCAAAAAAATTACTACCATAAAGTTTGACAAAGGCTGATGGTAGAATAAGTGCTTGGAAAGGGTTAAAATACCAGCATTTGGAATACACTGGGCTGTCTAGTTTTCAAAAATATATGACTTGATGGGGTAAATTGCATTGGCCGGCTTCAAAGATACCCGAAATGGCACATGGGGGGAAGAATTACCAGATTTGGAAAAAATGGCTTTGAAATAGCAAAACGCTACCTGTACTTATTGCTCCATAACGTGCAGAAAAAAGCAAAAAAACATAAAAACATTGGGTATTTCTAAACTCAGGACAAATAGTAGAATCTATTTAGCAGGTTTTTTTATTACCTTTTATAGATGAGTAAAAGATTTTTCAACTAAAAGTTAGAAACAGTCATTTTTTTCTAAATTTTTCACCATATTTTATACTTTTTTTAATAGTAAATAATATGATACAATCAAAACAATGTCATCTAAAGAAAGCCCTTCTTGTCCTGAAAAAAAACAATATCTAATGTGTGTGGGTTCAGTAAACGGGAAAGAAGAAAATTACAGCTAAACACGAGCAGCGCAGAAATGTTAAAACGGCCATTGTCACGAAGGGTACAAAAAGTAAAATCAGCCTTTGTCACAAAGGGGTTAACAAAGACATAGAGGTGTTATCTTTTGGCAATGTAACGATGAATGACACATTGTAAAATGTATAGAAACAATATTGGCTTCTCCTGTAGTTTAAATCTCAAGTTAGTAGCAACAATGTTGAGGAAACTAGAGATCATGTTGATAAGTTTTAAAATGTCAGTGTATTAAGAGACCAAGCTCTTCCAGTTTTCCTTAAAATTAGATTCTGATTTTGTTTAGATGAGTAGCTTGGTTTTTTGTGTTTAATTTTTGTATATTTCAAAACGCCTACTGATTGGAAGAATAATGTCATAGGATGTGTAGACTAGGGAGGATATTTTAATCTGGAGAGATGGCCATCAGAAAGAAAAATGACATGGTATATGAGGGTATTGATAACTAAACCAGTGCTATGCGATGTGTCCAAGTCTGGACTTAAGGGTGTGTATACCATATTAATCCTGATCATTGTGTATCTTGCCCTCTAGTCATAGATACTATGGTATTTCAGGAGGAGCTTGGAATTGATTAACGCACTTGATATTTACATAGTTAAATAAAGTTGTCTTCAGATATATATTGATCTATAAATAGTATTATTGTCACTACTATTGCAATTGATAGTGTCACTCCTGCAACTATCTATTTTAATTAATTTTGAAATAATCCAGTTAACTCATCATAATATTATACTTGGCTTAATGCCCTCGATTCTATCAAATTCCAGCCCAAATAGACCTAAAATTCGGCTCTAGATTGTTACTTCCCTATTCAGTGCTAGTGCTTCTCTATCCAGATAGCTTTGAAAGGCAGCTAGTTCGCTATTAGATAATTTGTAGCATCATTATGTTACAATTAGTAACTACTCCTTTGTATCACATCAGATGTAAATCTACTGATCCTAAATTAATTTGTAGTAGTTAAAGCCCCATATTCCCTGTAATCTGGACAAGGTGCACATTTCCCTACTCAAAAAGTGGATTCATCAGGGGATTAACAAATATTATATAAAAAATATTATATATAGGATACAGAACAATGATACAATAATGACCATACTTGGTTTTAAATTAATTTATCAGTTTTCTTTCTAACACATGACATACATGACCATACACAATTTATTTGATAAAACAGATGTAGCAAGCAAAATAAAATACTGTAATCCTTTCTGCATTTTATGGCAACAGATTTTCAAATGGTGGTTGGTTGTGCAGGAGCCTATTGAAGAGCTTAATCGTTGTAAGACTTCTTAGTGAATAGAGTTAAATGTTACAGACTTTACTTATTATTTTTCTAGCACAGTAGGTTAAATAAACAGGTAATTTCAATAATAAAAGTTATCTCAATTATCCAAATGAAAATAATGAGCTTGTGAAACCTGTGGTTCAAGGTCAGCGACCTACTTTTGCTTTTTGATAACTGCAAACCACTAGAGAGGCAGACAGTAGTTGTTCAAACATAATGTGATATGTGTAGCCTTATGACTATTTATAATTCATTATCCCCAAAACAGCTGGATATAAATATTGATAATAGAGTTTCCATCTTATTGTTTTTATGGTTATCACACTACACTTAAGTTATAATTATGGTTTTTTTCCCTTTTATTGGGAAACATATCCTTACCTTATTAGCTGCTAATTAGCCAAGCCCTTGACTGCTATAAGGGACTGGGCTAAAAAACAATACCGACAAAGAAATACATTCAAAACATTTATTATATCAATGACAACACAACATAAATACATCATGCAATTGCATATATATATATAACCTGACATTGGAGCTAACATAACCTGCTATAAAGTGTGGGGTGGGAGCGGCCACAGCACCTGGCTTATGTCTTGCCTATAAAATCAAATTTTGTAATCACCATCAATAACCACGTTTATAACCATATTTTAAAT
Organism: Spea hammondii; assembly: GCA_029215755.1. Taxonomy (NCBI): domain Eukaryota; kingdom Metazoa; phylum Chordata; class Amphibia; order Anura; family Pelobatidae; genus Spea; species Spea hammondii. Next base: position 116,380,673 of record JARDYJ010000002.1, read on the forward strand.
TCTACTCACCACATATAAAACTGCCCGCCACGAGCCTTCGTGGGCGTGTAAAGAATGCCCGCCACTTGTCACTCAAGTGTGCATGTACCAAATTAACATAACAGGCAAGAACAACCGCCAAGCGCCGCGACAGTAAAGCTTTAAAAAAGGGATGGATGGGAGGGGGTTTACAACCTATATATATACCTAAAGGGTCCTACTCACTCAACTGCAAATTTCTGTCTGATTTAAAATCTAACTGACATATACTTAACCTATAAGCCCCTCCCCCTAGCAACTTCCTTATCTATTCTGCCCAGATACATACATTTAACCCTTTACATCCCTGGCCCATTCCCCACAGTCATGAAAGACCTTCACAGGTCTCCCTTCTTGCTGTGCTCTGGCTATTTAGCTGTAAAGGTTCAGTAACTCTCTGCGTGGTTTCTGACCTCTAAGTATGTTCCTGTATTGTATCCTGAATTCTCATGTATGCCCCTGGCTTGGCTGACTTTCCTTTTCAGTTCCCGATCTTCATTTCCTTCTGGCTTCTGGCATCGTCCGACTACCCGCTTTGACATCTGAGTCCTGGCTTACTCTATGACTATGCTCCTTAATTGTATCATTTTCATAATTTCTTACTCTTTGTAAATAAAACTGCACTTCTCATATCCTTCTGGTTTATGGTCCCTGACATACTCCACATTTTGCTAAATGGTTTAAACTCAGATTATTTTATCTATTCGAAAGAGGAGCTCTTCTACTCAATATATGTAGTCAAAATTGTAATATTTTCTATATATATGCTATATAACCAAAAGTATATGGACACCTGACAATCATAGCTATGAGGTTGTTAGACATCCCATTCCAAAACCGTGGGCATTAATATTGAGTTAGCCCTCTTTTGTGGCTATAACATCTTTCCTCTTCTACTAAGGCTTTTCACAATATTTTGAAGTGTGTCTATGAAAATTTGTGTCCATCCTACCAAAAGAGCATTTATGAGGTCAGGCACTGATGTTGAATGAGAAGGTATTTCAATTCATCCCTATGGTGTTCAATGGGGTCAGGGGTCTGCACAGGCCACTCGGGTTCCCCCACCTCAAACAAGTGAAAACAAGTCTTTATGGACCTTGCTTTGAGCGCAGCGACACACCCATGCTGGAACAGGAAAATGCCTTTACAAAACTGGTGCCACAAAGTTGGACGCATACAACTAAAATGTATTTGCACAATGTAGCATGAACAGTACCACAAATCTAACACAACATATTGTATCTTATACAGTACAAACAAATCATTATGAGGCATTATGAGGGTTAAAGTAGTGTTTCTTAAAAATTAACCCTAATGAAATTATGTGTCCAACAATGTACTCTCAATGTAATCTTAAAATGTATTTGCACAATGTAGCATGAACAGTACCACAAATCTAACACAACAAATTGTATCTTATACAGTACAAACAAATCATTATGAGGCATTATGAGGGTTAAAGTAGTGTTTCTCAAAAAATTAACCCTAATGAAATTATGTGTCCAACAATGTACTCTCAATGTACATTTTTGGTAAGTGCCTCCTCATATAACTGTTTATATAAAATGTCATGCACTTTCAGAATTAAACTTACTTCACAAGGGGTATATGTACCAAAAGTTAAGTGATACTCCTCTTAAGTGAATTTTTTAGCAAAACAACACATAGATTGATAACGTTAAAAAAATTACATTATATTAAAAGATATCATGCCTGACTTACCTAATTTTGAGGTCCCATTTCAAAGATTAATGACTAAGAATGTGTTTATGTTTGCTCTTATTATCAAACTGTAATAAACATCAACATACGTAGATACAGAACTAGGAACACTGTTTTTGCCTAAGGATATTATTGATGGATTCTAAGTGTCTTTGACAGGTTTTGTTGCCAGTGTGCTTTTGGGTCACAAGGTCATGAGAACTATAAGACCTAGTGGACTGGCCCTTGATCTTCACACATGTCCTTCAATAATATATCAGTCCACGTGAATTTTTTTAATGCCGTAAATAATACATTTCTAAAATATTAGCTACTTCCGAAAATTCAATGATTTCCCCACTAAAATAATTAACCCTCTAAGGACCTACCAGTATGACCTCACAAACCGTCACTTAAGAAGAACTATTATATTCTCTTGAAATTTGCAGCTGTGTGATCAGCAAACAAGGGGACCAAAGTTTCTAATCTTAAATAAAAAATATAAAAAGTATATAGAATACATTAAAAAATATTTCAATGCTTGATATTCTCTCTCATTCTCTCTCTCTCCCATTCTCTCTCTCATTCTCTCTCTCTCTCATTCTCACTCTCTCTACATGATTGTATAAGTACCAATTTTATTTTAATAAACAATAAAAAAGGCACTTCTTACAGGGGCTTCACAGCTGGCCTGTACCATCATTGCCCCCAAGCAAATTGTCTGTGCCTTTTTTGCCCCTTGCCCCTCTTTCCAACATATGCTCTGGCACACATATGTAAACACACTTACACAAAGTACACATCCATGCTCACACACAATTACACACCCATGCTCACACACTTAGGCATTCATGCTTACATACATAAAAACAAACTAACCTACATATCCCTGCCTGCCCCGCTTACCTCTCACCTCTCCAAAAGCTTGTCTGGCTGGTTGCACACTGTGAGGGCTGATGTCCACCGGAAGGTTACTGGAAGAAAGGATATACCCAACAGGGTCTGTCTAGACTCATACATATTGAGTCTGATGAGATTTATCCTGCAAACCATTTACCATTTTGGTAGTCCTCCTCTCTCCAAAATGTTAATATCATCATAGCTATACACAATACAGTGAGGATATGTAGTAATTGGAACTGCTATGATGAACTTTGTAGGCAGGAATCAGAATTTTACATTGAAACATACATACAGCCATTCATCATGTATTGCATAGGGGCAAGATGGTTTTGAGGTTGACCTGCCAAGACAGTGTTACAGTAGCCAAGATTGGAGATAAGTGAATGAACAAAAGCAGTAGACATATATCCTATTGTATGCATATGTTATGTGAGCAGCCATCTTAACTTATTGTTCTCAGAATCTGCATTAAGTATCTCTTCTAACATTAAGTTTCCGATTGATGTTGCTTTTTCAGGTAGCCACAGGTGGGTAAGCAAAAAAGAGAACATTTCATAACAGGAAATTGATCTGTTAGATTTTGTCAGCCACATACTGCTCAAAAATTTGAGCTAATAAACCCAAACATAGTTGGAGCAACAAATAAAACATGTAGAAAGCTATGGTTTCAATAAAGGAATTTAGTTATGGTAAAAGCTAGGATAGTCCTCTTTAAAAATGTTTCCTCAGGTACAAAGAAACATACATTTTGACAGAAAAGTTTTGGCTCATCTAGTCTGCAGGTTTGTCATGTTGTAGAGACTCAAATTCTTAATTCTCTTTCAGGATATTAACATACTATGATGCTATTCCAACCTTATTTAGACTTGTGGACTTAAAGATGCCTTTATCTGTCCAAGTAAAGATTTTCTGTATTTCACTAACAGTGAATTATGTATGTGGGTACTTTTTTTTACCACCATCTACAAGCATTAATAAATCTGTTATCTCATGGTTTTGCAATCAGTCCCCACTAAATTGTGGTGTTAAGCCAAACTCTTGTCGTTGAAAAGGTAAAACACTAAAGCCAATACATAATCAACTGCTCTATATATTTAGTGAATATTTAAGAAAGGCCCCTGGGAATTAGCATATCTTCAGGACAGGGCACGTGTGTCAGTGTGTGTGAGTGCGGTGTGATTGGCTGTCTGTATGAGGGTCTCGTTTTAGATTACTGTTTCTCACATCAGGTGGGTGGCTTGTCCTTGCCAGTCAGAGATTATAAGTGGTGGAGATGGAAGTTGGTGCTAAGGATGGTAGGTCAGGTCTGAATCTCCCCTAACCTCTTCTGTAGAAAGGTCAGTGACCTTTGTCGTTACCACTGGTGGGATGGCAGCATATGGAGCTGTTGGCGTTAATGGATGAAGAGGGAAGCGAGTACCTATGGTGGTTACCTAAAGTGTAGCTGGCAGAGACAGCTGTTGGTTCCAGTATTGTGTTGGGTCGGGGCTTAACGTATTTATATGTTAACATTTGTTTGGTTATGAGAAGTTTTTGTGTTCAATCATAGGTTAACACAATAGGTTGTTTATAATGTAATAAAGCTGTGGCCTGTTAACATCCGTACAACTGTGTCGGTAGTTATTTGGGTAAAAGTAGGGTTGTTGTTTGTTGGTTTCTTTAGGTAGTTAGAGAACAATCCCCACTACCTTTATACATTCATTTTAAGTGTAATTTTCAACAAGGCATCAACTGTGTTAATAAAGTTCCCTGCATAGCTACCAAAATGTTACTGCAAGAGAATGGATTTGTTTTCACACCTTTTCTTGTTGAAATCACTCCTTGCTTCATTAATATTGCAATTTTCTATAACACCGCTCCTGCCAAGAAAACGTGATTGGAATTCAATGATGTAAAAAAAAACACATGTTCTCTGTCCAAGGGAGTAATCATCCATCATACGTCATAGAAACACAGCAATTAACGTGTTATTTCTGAAGCAATCAGTGTTTTAATTTAGTCCTAAGCAATAGAATAAAATAAAAAAAAGGTTTTAGTTCACATAAACTGACTGTTTTTACTCACATGGTCATCCATAAATGTATACTGCATTTTATATAATTGTTAGAGGGTCTAGGTTACTGAACCCACACAAAAATGAAAAAGCTCTCAAGAGCATTGATAGTAACTGGATCCAAATGCGTTCAAAATGTTACTTCTTACCTCAGGCTATGAGATTGAAATAACTCATATTAAGGCTCACAACTGGGTATTAACACTTAGCTAGAGCTCAAAATTGTGCAGTTATTATTATAAGAGAACATTTTGACTGCCCATATATATTCTGTTATAAATTGCTTCATTTCATTTTGTGGATTACATCACTGAGTTGAGTTCCTTATAGCTCTTAAAAACAAAGAAGAATTTGTTAGAGTATACTACGTGTGGTCATAAAGAAACAAATTCAATTCTGCAGATAAATCTATTACAAGGATCTAGGCAAGGCTTTCTATTCAAATAATTGTGATGGATGTATCACCAGCATTCAATCCAACCCAATGAGTTTCATTAGCATGATATTATAATTGCAAAATGGGTAAAAATCTCACGTGATTACAATCTCGTGGAATTATAACATCGTAGAATCACAGCGTTGTTTAGTCAGTTTAATCAACAGGTATGCTACATGTTTATTGAGTTTTAAAACTATGATGTTTGGGCTGTAGTAGATAATGAAGCCATCTAAAGAGGATTTTTTTTCTCCTTGAGCATAAATACAGTGATGTATACAGAAATATATCTTAGCATTGACAAAAACTTGGGTTTTATTTCTTATATCAATGTTAATCAAGTCCATTCCTCCATAGGCTTTCATTAGTCAGAGTGTCAGGCTGGGTGATTAGGACTGAGCCATACATACATTTATAACCACAGGCGGTATGATAAGGAGCAAGGAAGTTTATCTAATAGATTGTTCTAAAATAACACACATTAGTAGAAATGCAAATGATTCATATGCAGCTTCATGAAAATGTTATATTATGCATAGTTTAGAACTATTGAAAAAAGAAAACAGCAGATTTGAAGGGTTATTTTTAATTGGATACTATAAATAGAAACTCTATAATCAATAATGTTGAAATTGTCTTTATGGGAGTGTCTACTGATTATTGAAGAAGATTGATGGTTATCATTGACAAATGTAATTATCTGTCTTCTGCCAAGCCTAAATCATCGGATTTTATGACTAGTTCTACCTTACTGGTGGCGGTGTTAAATCTGATTGGCAGTTCATTGTGCCAAGCAACCTTGAACAGACCAGCAGGCTCTTTTTTTTCAGGTCAAAGTCATCCTCCAATATCCAAGATGAGAAATATTGTGAGTGGGTGTACCTTGAATTTATTTGGACCTAGAAAACTATTTCTTCTTTTACAAACCATACAAGGGATTGGTTTGATGATGTTAGATATTGTTAGTCATATACAGGGGAAGGATTTATTGATACAGCTATAGTTGATATTGCTTATGTGATAATCTATGCAGTTTACCACCTCCTTCATCAGTATGCCTATGGACTATGTTTATATTGCATGGAAGGCTGATGGCTCCAGCAGTAGCGTACCTAGCGGGGGGCGGGGGCGGTCCGCACTGGGTGCCGCTCATCAGGGGGGTGCCAACTTGCCGGCACCCCTCCACTCCAGTGATTTTTTTATACAAGATAAGGTATTTTTCTTGCAAGTAAAATTCCACTTCAGGCAATGATTTAACCAGATGTTAAACCTGGCAATGCTGGTTAGAAGTAAAAAATACTTACATACATTTTATGATGTCATTGCACATCTTTTTATTCATATATCTATTTTTTTTTTTGCTGTGACTGTTGTATTCCTAGAGATATTCTGAAACACCTTAATGCATAACCTCCTTTGAAGACATCAAATCAGGTTATAAGGATAGTCAAAAGGAAAAACTATTTACCTTAGCTGCATTGCAACCAAAAAGAAAGAAAATTAAGAAAAAGAAAACAACAAAAAGCCTATATAATCTGGATTAAATTGATACTGTAAAATCTTCAAACACTGCAATCCACAGATGTACACTCAAATCTTTATTTCTCTGAAGCACATCCAATCATTTACACAACAAATGCTTTTTTTCTCTCTCTTTTTATTACTTGAAATTATATTAAGCACTTTAGGGATAACATTTCCAATCCACAATTTTGCTATATTTGTGTTATTATTTTACAGGCACAAAGGTGAAACAAAATATAATACATTATAGCATTATAGCTCAATAAAGAGACAGAAAGGAACAGTATGTGACCATGCCTATAAACTACAGCAACACCATGCTGATTAGTATTCTAAATTTGTATAGAAAATCATTTTTATAGAAAATCATTTTTCATGTCACATAAGGTGACCCCATTTTAATTATAGAGATATTTAGCATCTTTAGGTGCTCCTAAAAACCTGACAGTGAGCAGGGTTGGCCTGGCAATGACAAGGATTTGAGACAGGTGGCTGCAAGAGTGGCAACATGGGAGCGTGTATAGTGCAGTTGGCCAGGCTGGCTCACCGGAAGGCCAGTTCAGGCCTGCTTAATATAATTGGTGACTATGCTAAGAATACCAAAGGGACAGAGAAACAACAAAAATATGGTCTTATACTCAAATTCTGCAAAAGAAAAAGGTATCTTACTGTGTCAAACGGTGTCTTCCAGAATACTCTTAATCCTATCACTTCAATTTCACCAGATCCATTAGCTTTCCATGCAATATTAATTTGCAGTTATATAGGGATCCTTATCAAAATATGAGAGTAAAAGAAAGACAGCACAATACTGTAATAATGTTATGATACGAAAAAGTTTTTATACAAGGCATATGCTTACAATAAATTATACATACCAATAGAAACCTCAAGAGGAGATCAGTTTAATGGGTACATACTATGTTGCACCTTGTTTCATGCTGCCTTTTTAGAATTGAGAGTTTCTACAGTATTTTGAGGCAGAGCAATTTGTTGAGTGACCATCACCATACTATCAAAGAGGAGCTAATGTCAATAGAAAGTTGAGATACAAAGAGAGATATGTAGGACAGTGATAATTAAGAGGAGAGAATGGGAGATAAAGAGAAAAAAGCGAGATGGATAGTACAGAGTAAATCATAACAAACTGAAAAGATAGAGAGAAAGGTATAGGGGAGATATAATGATGTGGAGAGAGGCAGAGGTAAGAAGGGGAAGAAAAAAGAAAGATAATAAAGTTAAAGAGGAGAGATATGAGAGAGGGGAGTGGTAGGGAGGAAATGGAGAGATGAAAAGAAAGAGAAGGGAAGATAAACAGAAAGGGTAGGGATAGGGAAAAGAAAGATGAGGAAAAGAAAAAGGGGATAAGAGATCCAATGAAAAAAGAGATAAACAAGGGGTGATAAAGAGAAAGGGGAGAGATAATGAAAAGGGGATCAAAGAGAAGTGAAAAAGAGAAAGGGGGGAGATAAAAAGGGGCAACCAGAAAGGGAAAAAAATATGAGAAAGGAGACAGTGTGTGCTTGTATTTCGAAAGTATTTGTACCGTGTTTGCTCGATTATTAGACGAGGTTTTTTCCAGAGCAAATGCTCTGAAAAATACCCCTCGTCTTATAATCGGGGTCGTCTTATAATCAGACCTCAAATAGGTCTGACTATGAGACTAAGATCCAGATCCCCCGCAGCGATGCAGAGGACCTGGATCCTCCTGTGTTATGCCCCCCCCCCAACTTACCGGTGCTTCTGAGTCCCTGGTGCTTAGTCCGGGCAGCGTGTAGAGCTCTACGTGATTCGCGTAGACAACTTCCGCTGCAGTCGGGAGGAGGTGCGGTTAGCAGCGGGGGTTGTCTGACCTTCACCGGCTGTCAGAGATCAGAGTTCCCTGCACAGGGGCGGCCCGGGGAAGCTCTGCGTAATGGACGCAGACAACCCCCGCTGCTAACCGCATCTCCTCCCAGCTGCAGCGGAAGTTGTCTACGCGAAGAGCTCTACACGCTATGCAGATCCCTAGTAGCAGTTCCACTCATTTGACTTTCAGTTGTAGCTATCTGATTTTAATCAAACCAAGTGCTGGTCAAGAACTGGTGGGGGGTGCTGTGATTCAAGGGCAGCTGGACAGCTATCTTTTGGTTAACTCTTCTCTAGACCATTCACCACTGAGCAAGGTGACTTTTTTAATTGCAGTTTTTAGACACTTATCCCAAAGCCAGGATTTCTGTCTCAGAAATATATGTCTATAATTAATGTTCATACCATAGAGGAAAGTAAAACATTTACTGTAATATAAGCTGCTGTATGTCACATCAAACAATAATGATATCCATAGCTGATAACCATAGTTCTATGTATATTACTACACCACTGAGCCAAAATTATTATTTCTCAGATTGGTCTTACGACTGAAACCTCATAAGACACTTTGCGATTTGTCATTACCTCCATATAATAATGTATGTACATTGAGGCACATGCAACAGCTTCTTGTTAGTTACACACCTGATGTTACCAGGAGCACAAATGCCATTGGCATTTCAAACATGTGTCTCCTTTCTGACCTGTAATGCATTCAACTGCGTTCTTAATGCATTCCACATTATATCCACATCTGTGCGTAACAGAACAAAGTTATAAAAAAAATAAAGTCTCTACTTCTATGAGCAGTACAAAATGATATTAACGGTAAATACAATTTAGACATGTATATAGCTATATAGCTATATGTATAGTATCTAGAGACACATATTTATTTTTTTAATTAAATGTATGCATTTACAAAGGAAGCCTGTTATTTGCCTGTTGATAATACATTTGTATCTACATTTCTATGTGTTAAAATGAAGTTAGAATTTATCTTTAGTGCAGTTAAAAATAAACTGGATTAGAACCACTGAAATATATTTGATAAACAGAAGGAATTGTACAAAGAAGATTAACTGGTTTTAGAGTATTTAAAAAAAAATACCAAAAAAGGGGAGAGAGTAGATCCCTGGCGCAGTTGATTGGGTGAGTCTGTGGCTCTTTTGGCCAGCGACCCACTGGACATTTGCCTGTTGTGCTAGATGGCCAGTCTGCACATACATCCTTCACCGGCCATTGGGCCAGGTCAGCTTTTGATCTCCAGTCCATCAACCTCCAATGCAGAACATGTGATTACTGCCAGTGATGGTAGAGGTTATTACAATGAGGGAATTTACAGTAATGGGATAGGCATATGGCTATCCTGAATCGAAGTCAAGATCAGGTACCAACTTACAGCAGGAACAATTGGGCGATTGGTTCTTGTTTGCCGTCCGATTCTGGGTTTGTATGTTTTGGCGCTTAAATAAGGCAGGCTGGTAACTCGTTTACATCCTGTGCGAAACAAAACAAAACAAAAAAACGAGGAAGGAAGGTCTATTATCCTTATAGAACATCTGGATATTTTTGCAGGACTGATTAATTTTGCATGAAATAGACATACATATGAAAATGATTATGTAATAAAAGAAAAACTTCTAATTGTGCTTGGAATTGTAGAGATAATCCAAAGGAAAATATACTTCTACATGCTTTAGGTGAAAATAAAAATAAGATTAAAAAAGTAATGTGAACTGTAAAATTTAGATTTTTGTAGAATTTTAAAACAGTATGCAGTGATTTTATTCCCTGTTACATTTTCAAACATTGGTTATAAAACAGTTCTCAGAAGAACAGAATGTCGCTTTTATAAGGATGCAGCAGCCCCTACAGGAACAATTAAGAACTGCAGCTTCAATGTACAAAATAATTGAATTACGCAAAAAGATGCTTTGAAATATTTTTTTGCAGAGATATAAATTAAATGTTCAAATAGTTGGAAGACATTCAGGTTTTGTGTTAGTAACCATAGTAAATCGCTGATAGAGCAAGTTCTATAATCATAATTGGAGAACTGGGTTAGTTGCGGTTAGAACCGTTCCCACATATGCTTAACTTAGTTATTCTATTAACGATAACAATTATTTTTGTCAACATATATTATGTTAACTAAGCACAATTCTCGCCAAAATAAATGTTTTTAATCATTTTGTTGTGAATACACAGTAATTACTTACATTTTGCTAGCAGAACTAAATTAATAAAATAATCTAAAAATAAATAAAATAATTATTTTTACTGTAAGAAACAGCTCTAATCATCACATAACTTAAAAGCAAATTCTACACAGTATATTTGTTTGAGAAAACCATATATTTTAGATATTATAGATTTGACATAGCCCTTCTTTCAGGAGAAATTATCTACATTTCCCTGCCTATAACTTATTAAATGCGACGAGATGTATTCAGATATGGACTGGCGATTTGTAAACAATTTTGGACTGGAGGGGGAGACAGAAACGCGGCGGGGTCACGTAATGCGAGGTTACATTAGCCTGCGGTATAAGTGAGTGAGGCAAGGGATGATGGTGTGTGTGTGGGGTATTTATGAATGAATGTATGTTAATTAGAATGAGAGTGTATGTATAAGTGTGTTTGTGTGTTATTATTTCCCTGCATATAACGTATTTAATGCGACGAGATGTATTCAGATATGGACTGGCGATTTGTAAACAATTTTGGACTCGGGGGGAGACAGGAACGCGGCGGGGTCACGTAATGCGAGGTTACATTAGCCTGCGGTATAAGTGAGTGAGGCAAGGGATGATGGTGTGTGTGTGGGGTATTTATGAATGAATGTATGTTAATTAGAATGAGAGTGTATGTATAAGTGTGTTTGTGTGTTATTATGTATGTGTAAGGGTTTGTGTGTGAGCATGAGATGGCCTGTGATAAAAAGAAGTGAGTGACATGTCTAAACTGTGAATAAGGTTTCTGATTCCTGAAGTATGGACTATCCCAATGTGACCTAGAGTTTCTGGGTCAGATTTTTCTTTCTCTGGACACCGCATAGGTGTATGGCAATGGCTTTCTTGTCTTTTATGTTAGTGATGGTAAGCAATAGAGATCATGGGTCTTTTGAGCTTGGATCTTTGACCATGATAAGATCACCTGTTAGATAAAGGCAGAGGACTACCGTTGAAACAACCGGCTGACACAGATTCTTCGGACATACTACAATTCTCTGAATGAAGTTGTGATAGAGCTCTCGCAGTACCTCTCCAAGGTAGTTCCTAATACAAATACTAGGTACCTAAAGAACCCATCACACTCATGCTTTTGTTTGGTTTCATTTATTTGAACCCTTCTTAAGGGCTAAAATATTTTTTGGTTTAGGAAAGAGGCCTTTAGTGTGTGCAATTTTTTGTAAGTTTGTAAGTTAGCACATTGTGTTAAAAATGTATTGAAAAACATATTGGCAGATGTGTTTGTTATATAGACAGAATGCTTCTTAAAAGGTGTTTAGTTGTTTAACCCTTAATTGCCTGATGTTATAGGGAGGATTTTAGTAAGCCCTTTCTCTTCTACACTTCTGTCCTAAATCCAAGAAAAGAGGATATAGGCCTATTAGCCCAAGAGACAATACTTCTTGCTGAGGAACAGACCTTTGAGTTCCTCCCAAAATTATGTAATTACATCTTTTTACTATATTTGCCCAATAAAAAGTATCAACTATCAACTGAAATGTATAATTTGAATTGCAGGCAATGCTCTCTATCATGCGCTAGGAATCAAAAGGTAATTAAAGTGAAAGTGTGCTATTAAAACTTTACAAACTACAATTATTTACAGACCTAATTACTGTAGCATTTATAATAATTTATGATGTAACTCTATGTTTATTGCTACCATGTTTGTGAAATATCTAGTGCAAGTAGCTAACAATTGGCAACTTTTGTTTAACAAAAATTCAGACACAGTGCTTAAACATATTTAGTTGCCTGACTTTCCAGTAAGTGAGGTCAACCTAATTTCCACTCTGACTATATACAGAGTTATAAATTGCATCCATTTATACATTCCTTAGTTGGTTAAGTTTTAAATATGGAAATAAGTGCCTTGATTCATCTAGAGATTTGTCTGGCTATCTTGACTGTCAGTTTCAATATACTCCATTGTCTGCGAGACAATCCCCATTAACATGTTCAGTTTTTACATCTTTATACTGGAATAGTAGGTGAGTATTCAGCAACTCTTGTGTTTTATAGATTTTTCATAAATGTAATGTGAAACTGAATACAATGTTTTTAATTATTCTGATTAATGTCTCATTTACATAGATAGTTATCATGTCAGTGTTAAAAATTTACAGAAACAATAAGATATGAGTATGAATAAGCCAACATACTGATTATTTATCATTCAATTAAGTAATTATTGCCAACAAGACCTTAGTGACAAGGAGGAATATTAGAAGTATGTGATCTTGGCTCTGTTGTCTATAATGCCCTATCAGAAAAGAACCTAAAATTGGTGAGTTATTAGTTTTATAATATAAGGAATCTGGTATCTTGTCTTTAAGTTCATCAGAACAATTTATTTTATTTATCTAAAAGGATTACAGAATAAATGTTTCTGCAACATTAGACATATATGTTGTTCCAAATGCCTATGGAGACTTGTTTTGAGAGTAGACAAAAATGTTTAGATGCCACTGGTTGTATGTAGGGGCAGGCTCATCTGAGGGAGCAATTGACAGGGCTCAGGTGGAGGCAAGCTGCTCTGAACACAGGTTCCATGCAAGGTGAGTTAGCGTGTGTCTGTGTTAGAATAAGTGGGAGTGTTAGAGTGAACATGTGTGTTACTCTGTGTGTAAATGTCAGCCCTCCCCTGGTTCCATAACTCCTGACCAAGAGGTAAACCTCAAGTCTACTCCCAAATTTATAGTTCATAAAAATCAAACATTCTACACAGAGATATTCAGGAAAATAAACACAGCAATATTAAGATGATAAGTCATGAATTTCCAACACTGATCACTGAATTACCAGACATTAAATGTAGATTACATTTAAACGATGACTTTTTATATATTACATTTGTGCATATTGTTTTCAATGAATTGGGCTTTCAGCCTGAACATGCAAAAATCAATGCCCTTGAAAACCGATACACTGTTAGCAAACATTTCATTTTGTTACAATAGGCCTTTGTCTTTTGGGAAAAACTGAAAATTTAGATGAAAGTCAAATAGCACATGATACACAGGAGATCATGTCAGTTTGTACAGTCTCCTGCTGGGGTCTGGGAAATGCTTTCATTACTTGTAATGAGGAATAGAGTCTCAACCAATTTCCATGCTCAGTCTGAGGGCATTAAACCTGACATTAACACTTAGAACTGAATATTAGTTTCTGCTACTGTTTTTTTTTGTTATCTAGCTTATTTAGAATTACATGATTATATCAACTTTGTAGTTCCGAAGACGCCTTGCAAAATACTGCAGCATTATAGTCATCGTACCTAATGTAGTCTAATTTAAAGGCTGTATTTAATTTATGTATTTTATTTAACACATTTGTGCTGATGTGCTTGAGTGCCTTCTCCAAAATGTAATACTAAAGTCATGTATTTGCTTAATGTATATATATATATATTTACAGGCTAACATTTGAGTGTTGGCAATTTGTTCGTGTTTAATATATGCATATTTGATTTGATTTTATTTCTGCTCGAAGTAAAATGGAATTGACTATAAACACAATAATGTGTCCCTGTTTTACATGTATGCAGCAGGTTATGAAAATATTATGAACTATAACGGAAACTGCATTGATATTTTTGAAGCAGGAAAATATAAAATGTATATAATATGAATATACAAATATAATTGAATAATTATAATAATAATAAAAAATAATTTCAACATTCCAGCCTCAAAAGTATCAATGACGCTTCAACATATTTTTCAGTATTTGAGAAATGTTTCCTACACTTATACAATTCAGGCCTTTATGCTATTCATATTATTTGTATATTGATGTTTTTGTATAATTGTTAGGCTAAATATATTTTAAAATAATTATGTAAATATCTATTTTATATTAATGACCAACTGAATAAAAAAACATGAAAATTAAATGAATACGGTATATGTAACATGCAATGTAATGGACTTTTTTTTTAAATTAAATGCAAATGATTTGTAGATGCAATCTGTTTTCACATTAAAGACAATTGTTTCAGTGTCTGACAAATAAATCAGGTTTGTGGGAATCTTCTAATGCATGTTTTTGTTATTGAAAGATTGAAGATAAGAGTTAACTATCACATAACGTAATTGTTGCTACCGTTCTAATTGACTTTTTTTTGTCTTTTCAAGTCATAAAGCACACGGTTGTTCAAGAGGTTTAGCACGTTGTAGAGGAATGCAAGTCATTTTTACTCACATATGGTTTTACTATTTAAGCATTGTGGGTTTCTGGAATACATTTATAAAGTGCAAAGGTGTCATATATACATGGTACAGAAATCCCCTGTAAACATACTTCAATCACTCTGCTCCGGAAAGGTCAGTAATATTTATCTTACAGGGCTTTTAATTCTGAACATGCTTCTATTTACCACAACTCCCCTGCATTTTTATATGATCCTAGGGAATTTCCACTAAAGAAAATCAATATAGCCTTGAGGTGGAAATGGCAATCATATACTAACTTTTTTATGTATTAGATGACTGCTACACGTGTAGTGCAGTAGAGTTAATGAACAATAAAAATGATGAAAACTGTGCTACTTTATTATTATTTTTTGTTTGCAGTTTTCACAGCATTTACACTTATTGTTCTCTTTGGTCGACGGCAGTCATTTAAAATGGCTAATCAAATTGGGAACCATTTATAGCTACTTCCTGAACGTACATTGTAATAATGTATTGTATACAGTAAAAGAAATTGTATTTTCAACAGAAAGCAAGAAATACTGCTACGGGGGAGTGGTTGGACTTTAGAATAACAACCAATCTATTTAATCTGGATGTAGGACTGGATGTAGGTTCTTAAAGATAAGAGAGTTTGTTGGGATTAGGCAGGTTTTCGATTGTAATGAAGCGCAGGAAATAGGCTATGTTTAGTACCTATAGACCCCTGACTAAGATAACCACAAGGGCCCCAATAAATCAGTTTTGAAGTCACCTTTCCATTTGTATGTTTAACTAAGACGATGTCTTTGAATAAGATTCCATCTATTCAATAACATACTTGCTTACTATGTTTTTGGTTCTAAGCAAACACTTTTTTTGGTATCTGATAACAAAAAGATGATTATTTACACATGTACAGAAACATTTAAATAAAATAAGTTGTATTTTATTTTATGATGCATATGATGGTTGTTAACATGACTTCATTTAAATATTGATATGTCAAGGACAAAAGTTTTTGTGAAGCTCGTAAAAAAAAAAAAAAAGGTTTTAAAAAAATTACCTTTTAATGTCAAACAGTATTGTCAATTGACAATCTTGGGTCCTTATCGGGCCATGGAAAAGGGTCATCAAAAAATAAATAAATAAAATAGGTGATTTTGGTGGCAGAATTCACTAAGTGGTTGTAGGAAACATTACATTATTCATTAACTATAATAGATTTGTACCACGCCTTTCCAAAGGGATAACATTTATTTTAACCTCTATTCCCTAGACATGGGATGGGTGGCTCAAATGGTGACCATATCCCTCTGGGTCTACCAATGCCTCCTAGGGCTGCACATTGAGTGGGGGACGAAAGTTTCCCCTTTTGGCTCCCCTTTTCATTATGATCCTTGCCACAGCTGATCACAATGACCATCAAGCAGGGCTCTATAGCCCTGTATTGCTAGCTACAGTGCTCAGGATCAGCCTGCAGGAGAGGCATTTAGAGGTCCCAGCAGATCTCTAAGAGCCACCAGAAACATTAACTCTAATCATTCTTTTCTGCGTTGTCAGTTCAGGTATTCAGACATACTATAACATCCTATAGGTAATCTGCGCACAACATACAGAAAAATACAGATAAATATTTTCTTTTAATAATGGGTGTAGATCTCCTTTTCTATCATACTATGTGCAATAGGATAAACAATTAGTTCTGGTGAGAACCAATACTGCCTTATATGTGTGGGAATAATTTGCCCAAGTGCAGGCTAAAATCTGTAAACACACTTATACTCGCTAACACACACTCCATCTCACCCCACAAGTGCACATCCATGCTCACACATACACAATTACACATCCATGCGCATACTCATACATAAGTGCACATCCATGCTCACAAACACACAAGTACACATCCATGCCTACACACACGTACACATCCATACTCAACCACACAGAAGTATACATCCAGACACACACACATATTATATATATACACAAACACATATACATATATCCCACCTCCAGCCCCCCGTTACCTTTCACCGCTCCTGCAGCTTTCCCTCTTGCTCCTGCACACACTGTGCGGGCAGCCTCGGTTTCACCGTGGGGTCACTTGACGTCACGTGACCCCGATATGTTCCTGTCTCCCCGTGCTATAGATAGACGAAGACTGTTATTAAAAGCTACTTCAAACTTAGTTTGCACTACAATTCAGATTGTTTCATATTATGTAGTAGTAACATTTCCTTTATATGTATTGTATAACTGAGAACTGTCCCATATACTACAGCTGAAACTGTCTACAAATCACATTTAGTCTTTCAATGGCCCAGTTTATTTTTCCAAAAGCATCTGTTGTAGTAGGTTAGGATCATTCTTACTGGAATCATTTCCACGCAGCCACTTTGGTATTCAGGCAACATAGTGAATGCAGCTGCTGATTTGTGAGCCACTGAACCTCAGGTTGATCTAAATCAATGGGAAATTCAATATATTTATTTGCATATTTATGAAATTTGGTTCCAAACTGATCATATTTTCAAATCACATTTGACTTTTTTTTTTTTTATAAAAATCTGTTTGTTATGAATAAACAAGAGCTTGGTCAAATGTATCTGCTAGTAAAATACAATTCATTATGTGGAAACTCAGACCTTCAAGTGATTGGATTGTAAATGAAACCATATTGATTTTTCAAACATTTTAATTTACCAAAGATCAGCATATAAATAAACAAAGCATAATTGCTTATGTTGCAAACTCAAGAAAACTTTTGCATCATCACTTATATGATAAATAGCTTCCAAAATAGTTTAATATTCTGGGAAAAAGGCAATATTGGCAAAACAAATCACATAATGTACAAAGTGCAGTGCAGATTCTTTAAGTGTCTATAATTAAGTCTGTTATCACAGTGGATTCCCATTGAAATGTGCCTGGTTTAACCCTTTTCATAGTTTTACTATATTTACAACACTATATTTATAACATTTTAACATTATATCAGCTATTTCTATAACCCTGGTTTAGGGATAACTGTTTGTTTGCAACAGTATCTGGTGGTAACAACCCAAAAAGGGTAATTGTGCTTAAATTCCAAACAAATAGTAAAAGTAACTAAAACTAAACAATTTCCTTAAATGCTTCCACCCACCGCAGTACACAAAATATTGCAGGGTAAGCACACATATGGGGATTAATTTCATAATCATGCTAAAAATAAAAGAATATAGGTAGAAAATACACATGTATGTCAGCCTTTTGCAGCCCTGGTGCATCCGGTTTTGAGGGTTACAACTTCCAACACTCTCATCCACATTCTGCCCAAGGATGATAAGACATGTAGTCACAAAATCTCATCATGTGCCCTTGCATTTGTTTTTATTCTTTATACGGTTTTTATTGGGGGGTGGTTATAGTGGTTTTATCTGTGACATCCATGTCACTGATCCCTACCTTCTAGCAGGAGTCATGTTTTCCTTCCAGTATGCTGGCTAGCAGATTTCACAATAGATCAACAAACAGCATACTGTCACTTTTACAGTTTATGTAGCAACATTGGTTAGAATTCTTGGTTGACTGCCCCACACACTCATTTTTTTAACCTTTCTTGTTCCCAGACAAAATGTCAAGTTTAGAGGCAAACAGAATGTATCAGTCTGTAATGGAAGTGTTATCTGTACTCTTATACACAGAAGACATCTCCCCGGGGGAGGTAGAAGAAGGCTGCTTAGCGGTCAAAAGACAGCCCAACTACACTACGGAAATATTTTTAATGCAATCCCTTGCTATAAGGAACAGACTGCTGCAAAGTAGGAGACTAGAACCTTGCTTTCTGAGCCCACCTTTCTTCTTATGTATCTAACACAAAGTTGGCATTTAACCGGTTAAGTGGAGGAATATCTTTTTAGGGTCCTATTAAAATACTAATTTTGTAGAAATACTAGGGATATTTTAACTAATACATTTAAACAAAAGCCTAATATTTGGAATATTTAGTTTGCTTTGGTCCAAATATATCAAACATTAGTTTAACGTTAGTCAATCTTTATTTAAATTTTCATATATTCAAATAAAAATTCTAGGAACAAAATGTGTATTTCAAGATGGGAACATTCTTCCAAGTTCCAGGTAGGGAAGAGAAGGTCTATTCAAAGTACCCTTTAATAGTAGATGAATTCGTAATAGGCTTCCATTTTAATCAGAGTATGCAACGCATCAGTGATTATCATTGATGGAGCTTGTTCGGGTAAGGAGAGAAAAACAAACTTTTATTTTCTGGTTGCATCCTTTGGTTAAACCTTGCTCCCCTTGCCTGGAGGACTTCAAGGTAAGAAAGGTTAGAAGGGATAACAAACTGGTTTTATGTTTATGGAGGTCCTAACCCCTCCATTCCTCAGAATGTCACAATGTAACTAGAGGAGGGTCCTAATAGTTCAGATGGTAAGCAGGCAAAGTCAAGATCAGACAAAGGTATGGAACGGGAGAAATCAATCCACAATAAACATGATTAAATGCAATATCATGAGTAATGTCATATGTTATACTTTAGTAATGTTAAAGAGACATGCACCATAAAGCTGTTATTTTAAACATTTCTACTTATCTACTTATCATCAAAAGAGTAGACTCACAGGGTGGAGGTTGATGCTGAACTATATAAAGGCATAGGGGTTTTTTTGTTCCAAAATCTGATTATCACCCCACAGGTCCCTAAACAGGGTGTCAATCTGCCACCCATCCCCAAACACACAAATAGTGTTCATTCTTTTCATCCCTGATGCTGCTTTACAATGATTGCCCAAATGAAACAATAATCCCCAATTTAACAAAAAGGGTAGACATAACTTAATAGGGAAAGGGGATCATTTATATCCTAAAAAGAGGTGGGATTTAATATGTTTGAATTGCTTATTTTAATATGTAAAGACCTCTTCAATGGTTTATTTAAGGCTATAGTGTGGAACTGTAAAATATAGGAAAAAGTGACAGATCTGCTTTAATGTCTACACATTTCCGTGCTTTTCAAGAGTAGAATAACAAACTTCGTGGTATACCATGAATAACAATTAAAATATGCATTGCAATCAAATGTTAACAACTCAAGGAGTAAAACTGCAGTGCTGTCATACAGCAGAGTCTGTTCTGAAAAATATACAGGCAGTTATAAAATCTTTCAGATTAAAATTAGATAGAAATGTGATTACTATACAAATAGCTTCACATGTAAGGCAATATGATGAATACAGATACAGAAAAACATATTACGTAAAATAATTTGTTTTTATACGGGAAATAAATCCGAAGATTTACTCAGATCCATAAACATGTATAATTTAGAAAGCATATATTTCCATATTGAGTTGGGTGCAGAGAGGATATTTTTCGTTAATTTAATTGAAAACAGATTTCAGGTTTTGACAAATTAGGTTTAGCGAACTGCTGCAGGTGTTTGCAAAGAATAGTGCAGGCATTGAAATAAAGTGAAACACTCCATTTTACTCATTATACCATGTTTTTTTCGTTATCACTCTTTTTACATGCTTTCTTTAGGCTAGGTTTCCACTTGGGTTTTTGTCCTGCGTTATTTTCTTGATGAAAAACGCCAAGAAAACTGCCACTGCCTTTTCCTGCGTTTTGGCGTATTTTCTGGAGTTTTTTCTGGCGTTTTAGCCTTTCTGTAGAAATTGCTTTTTTGACTTTAGGCAGTTTTTCCAGCCTTTACACGTTAGAATTTTCACCCAGCTACAAGGGATTATGATAAATGGCAAGTATCTGCCCCCTCCTGATTTCATTTCCTTGGTAGAGTTCTACTTAAACGCCCCGGCGGACCCTTTTGTCTCTTTTCTGTGGCTTGTAAGGCATGCTTTATTCCGAATGTCTGCACCTCTAGGAAGATTGAACCCCAAATGATGGTGCAAATTGTTTGCTGTTGCTTTGGGCACGCAGGATCCAGTTGGGTATGTTTGTTTGTAATGGCATGTTTGTTCCAAATGGTGTAAAATTCAATATGAACTTTGTTTTGTGTGAAACTGTTTGTTTCCAGCCTATTTCTCGTAGGACACACAGATACTGGGTCCATCCTCTGCATTGTAACTGTGGGAAAAAACGCCATAAAAAACGCCAAGGCAAAAAACCCACATGGCTTTTTCATGGCGTTTTTTCTCTCCCATAGACTTCTATTGGAGAAAAACGCCAAGATTTCCTTGCAAAAAACGCCAGTGTCAACATGCTGCGATTTTGAAAAACTGCCACAGAGCCCAAAAAAGCAGTAAAACGCCAAAGAGGACTGAAAAAATGCCAAACAGAAAAATGCTAAGTGGATATGGCATTGTGCGATTTCCTATTGAAGAACAGCTAACATCTGGCCGCAGCGTTTTTTCACTAATAAATGCCGTGTGGCTGAATTGGCGTTATTATGGGCGTTTTTGAAAAAAAAAAAACAAGTGGAACCCTAGCCTTAAAATAGCACCAAACTTTTATATATATATATGTGTGTGTGTGTGTATTTGTGTGTTTTTTACATTTGTATTTGTAAAAGTTAATATGAGCTGCTCAAGTAAATTAGTTTTTTTTCTTGTCTTAGAACTTCAGTTCGGGATCTGTATAAAATGTAAATTGTCTCCTTGTGTATGTTAGAAAAAGAGAACTAAAAGTCATAAGACTATTAGTTCTCTCTTTCTATTATTAAGTAACTGGCAGCTATACATTTCTCCATCTAGGCTGACACAATGAGCACATTTGGATCTTTCTGCTTTATAGCTCTGCAAGGCAACTATATTTTTTCTTGTTGCATTACATAACACATTTTTCAAGAGTTTTCTTTTCATTTAAATATATCGAACAAAACGCTCCACTTCTTAGAAAATGCACTGCTTAGAAAATATTAACAAAGTGTCAAATGGTAAATATCCTATGCGCTTCCCTAGTTAGATCAGTTTAAATGAATAAATGGGAAAAGTGTATATTTTTGTTGCTGTTTGAGATTTTTGACAAATAAAATCACGTATCCTTACCATGTATAGTTGTTTGCTTTATATGATCGGTGCCCCTTACAGTTTTCGTAAACAAGGGACAGGAAGAGGATATCTGAAGAAGGTACCTTTGAGGTCTTAAAAGCTCCAGCTTGTAAATTTACTGAAACCAACTCGCATAAACACTCACAAAAAAACATATACACACACATACAAGATACCAGAGTATATGCAAGTTCAATAATCTTCCCAAGGTGCTTTTATATATTGTTTTTAACCTCATCCCAATTGGCAGGGCATGGGGAGGGGCTATAAAGGTCCATATTCCCCCCCAGGTACTATAGTTATTCTTCAATGTGCATTGGAATGAGAGAAGACAGGGTGCAATTGTCAGATCCCCTTACTTCGCAGGGGGTCCTATTAATCCATATTAATAGCACTACTAGTAATTTAATGTAAATGTGGCAAGTGGCTCGCATGCCCTCGCCTGCAGAAAATGTTAAAACTGCACACACTTGTACACCTTCGCAAACAACTAAGGGAATCTGCAAGTTGCTTTTGAGAGTGTTAGCATGTGAGGGCATGCAGCTGGGGTCGAGTGCAGTCAGTTAACCCCCAAATTGACTGATCAATTGATTTCTTAGTGAAGCTCTTAGCAATATTGTATTTTATTATTTTTCCTTATATGGATTGCCTTAGTGTGGCATTTGAGTTTTTGTGCAATGGGCAAAATACAGAACTGTAGATAGTTTTTCTTCACTGTTTGTTAAAATGGTTTTCCTTCCTTAAAGAAAACAATTACAAATGGATTTCAGCATGTTTTACCCAATGGCAGATGAACTATGAAGAAAACCTATTACTATTTAGCAACGTTACATTATGCATTTAATAAAATAATATTGAAATGTTTCATTGAGTTTAAATTCAAGGTCAATTCGCTTAATTTTCTACAGCAATACATGCTATGTACATAGATATTCATGCAAATCACATATAATATTTATATGTATAAAAGCCGTGTTGCCATACTGTGTTGACATCATAGCCTCACAGACACAGAGCAGGGATCGGTGCAATGGTTTACAAACTTTCATCTCACTGTGTGCTCCCTTGGCTCAGGCTCTCCTGCCAACCCCCGCACCCATGTCATCTATACATTCTGTACAACCCAGGTCCCCAGATACTATGGTGGGACAGACATACAGTTATTTTAATTAAAAACACAGCTGCTATACTATAAATTTATGAACACAAAGTGATTCCTGCACACAGGGTTAATGGTCAAATAAAGAAATAAAGAGGAACACCTTGGCAAGGTTAAGAGGTTCCAATCAACTTTCTATTGTGGAAATCAACAATTGACATTTCAGCCCCCAATAGGACTTTTACCGAAAAAGTAAACACAGTTATAAAAGTCCCATGGAGTGACTGAAATGTAATTGTTTGTTTCTACAATATAAAGTTAATTTGATCCGCTTGACCCTGTCATGCTATGTGCCTTTTTCCCATGAGTAGTACTTATACTTGAAATATAAAAATACACATCGGGATGGGGCTTCTTACCCACAACAATCAGTAAAAGGGACACCATTTCCCATACTATTATAATTGTTTCATGATTTTTAATCGCATATAACCACACTGAACAATTACTTACATGAAGATGAGTTAATAAACAGGTTTGCAAAAAACAAGTGGCATTCTCCAGTTTTTGGAAAAAAATAGAGAGTTAATTTATTGTAACATACAAAAACAGTATGCATTTATAGAATGTCTCCTTACATTAAAATATTTTTTTACTACGGCTCATGATTTAATATCACTTTTGTTTAATCCCAACATGACCTGAGCACCCCAAGACCAGAGGTTTTTTTGGCATAAGAGAAGTGATAAAACCTGAACAAATGTATTTGTTTAATCATAATATGTTCCTACTTGTATTAAATATTATGTTTTTATAGTAGTGCTTTTTTGATACTATATTTATATGTGTAACCAATGGTTTTATCTGGACATAACAAAAATATAGTTTTCACACAACAATTGAGCAAAATTAAACCTGATTTGAAAACCACCCCAAATACATAGGACTTCCATATATAGTACTTTGGAAATACTTTACAAAATTTATTTCAAGATGTGCATATTTTTCAAGCTTTCAAACTTGATAGGCAAGCTCTATAACCTCACAGAGACCTAGTCTACAAAATATGTTTCTGAATAATGGACAACCCATGGTATTTCATTTGAGTTGTTTTGTCACTTTTCCTATAGCCATTTTAACACTAATTTCTTCAAATGTTTGTGGCAAAAATAATGTTTTTTTTTCCAAACATCATAATTTCCATATGGAAAACAATAGTTTTTTCCCCAGTCACGTTATTCAGAACAATGCAGCTCTAAGGCATTGGGATAAGCTCATAGCAATAATCCCTCAGGTCCCTTCACAAGATACCAATGGAAGACCTCAAAAATAATGCAGAGGAGAGAAGAAGACATCATACTGCGAAGACGTCATACAGGGGATAAAGGTTTATTCAGTAAAAAACAGACGTATATATCATTAAAAATAATCATGGAGCTTCTTGATTACAATGCATTAAAGTTCTGATTTGCAGGGAGACTTGTCTGCAGACTAGAGCCCTGCGCGGGACTGTTTGTTTAATCCCTCTCCCGACCGCTCCCTCTGAATTTCTGACCATTACTGCCTGCTCCCGCAACATATGTGTCCAATCACGCCCGCTCCCGCAACACGTGTCCAATTCTGCCCGCTCACATGTGATCTTAATTCAAATGTTCATTTGCATGCATCACAATCTGCTATAGCTATACCTGGGAACTTCCCAGGATGGGTGTCACGGCACACTGTGAGCCGGGAAACAGGGTTGTCTCTATTAGCAGGAAGCAAACTAACACGGAGAGTCGAGCCGAGGTAACAAAGGAAAGACCCAAAAGGCAAAGTCAGGTCACAAAGCGGAGGTCGAAGCTGGCTGCAAGAATCACTGGTCAAAATCACAGGAGAGGGTCTGGTATAGGGGTAGTCAAAAACAGTAACAACGCTATGGTATAGGGAAGACTCCAGCTGATACCTGAGCGAAGGGTAATGGGAGGTCAGGGATTAAATACATTTGAATGTGTCCCCACTGTGATGTCATTGTTGGAGACGCGTTGCCATAGCAATGACTGAACGCATCTCCTTCCCCGTCGGTGTCTGTCGGGAGCGGTGAGGAGACGCATCTCTATAGCAACGCCTGTACCCGTTCCTCTCCCTGCCGGCCTCCATTGGCAGTGGTGAGGATGCGTAGTCTATGGAGGCAGAGTCTACCTAGGCCAGGATACATCACACTGGCTCTAGGAAGAATTTACACATTGACTGAATCCTTTCTGTGTTCTCTTTTTCTATGTGTTTATGTTACTTTTTTTTATACATTGGGCATGTTGCTTCAAAATGTATGTTACACTGGTTTATTATTGCACCAGTCCTCCCCTAGACACACTGCTTATATTTTGTATTGTTATCTGCATACACATATCTTTTTTGTCACAAAATCGTATTTATTTACAAAATTTTGTCTTGGTGCAGAAAGGATATTAGCAATTTGCCTATGCATATGTTTTGGATGTAACGTACACCTCTGCAAACCTCTGTGACAGGTTATATTCTGATCTATTTAGGAGGGTTGTTATCATTAAAGTGTAAACCACAGAAGAGATGTTTATATCTAAACATTGTCATTATGACAGGAAAAAGAGAGAAGTCACTAAAATGTTTATTTTTGCTCCAGTACAAGTTTTTTTGTGTTTCTTTTTTTTTTATTTTATTAGTATGCATGTGATAAAGGTCAATGCCAGAAATGTATACATTTTCAGGTCAATTGTATTAATAATCAATTAGCCCATTAAAGTTGGATGAGCCAAGAGGTGAAACAAGAGTGATGGTTTCTGCTAAAGGGCCTCTGTACGCCCATGAAGGTATTCCATTAATCAAGAGCTACAATAGTCATTTCCATCATTACACATACATTGTATTCTGATCCATTTGATGTTATTTTAATGGACAAAATATGTTTTTTTTCAAAATCAAGGATATTTTTAAAACATGTTTTAAATATTGTTCCTTTCTTTACAACCATGGTCAAAGGGAGAGAACTGGTGACAGTCATGCAATTGGTCAATTGGTTCAACAAGGAAGTGGTCCTTCCGTATATAACATTTATGATACAAGATACTCACGGGTGTAATGCTCTTTCAGGACTGTTTACATAACATCATAGTTGGTTTGCATGAACAAGTTATTTATAATTACTTCCTTTGTATTGAGTGAATCAATTTGACAATTAGTTGACAAAACATTCTGTTACTTTTTCATTACTAACATAAAAAAAGTGCAGAAAGGCTGTTTTACCTAGCAGTTACAAAATATTAAATCAGATTGACTTGTTCTTTCAAAATCATAATCTTTGCTACAGGTGCTCAAATGTTTACATGTTTTTATACAAAAGTCAAACAACGAGAAAATAAAATAGAATTATGAAGATAACAGATTTGTTAATCCATCATAATCCACATAAATAAAACAAACAGATTTTGGTTACTCATTATTTGA
The DNA here is from genome assembly GCA_029215755.1 of Spea hammondii. Taxonomy (NCBI): domain Eukaryota; kingdom Metazoa; phylum Chordata; class Amphibia; order Anura; family Pelobatidae; genus Spea; species Spea hammondii. The sequence continues at coordinate 116,407,141 of JARDYJ010000002.1, forward strand.
ATAAACAATATGTCAGACTACTATAAACCTTCTACTCCAACAAAAATGAAGATGACAAAACAGATCTAGAGTGCATTTAGAAGCATAATGCACTTATCTTTTCATATAATGGTTTATTCATATATCCCATGTAAAACAAATTAAAATCTCAAAAGATAAGAAAAGCATAAAACCCAATAATACACGACAAGAAGTGTAAGACTGCTGTGTAGTTTTTGTTCTGCACCAAACACTTTTTGTTCCGCTGTACCACCATCAATGTCTGCGCAGTATATAGTGATGGGGGTTATGCTGTACCATATCTGTCCAGTAAATGTTATTTATTTCAATGTATTTAATTTATTTAGAAGTTAATAATTTTTTCGGGCTTCTACTTTATTCCACTTGACATACAGTTTGCAAATTTATGAAATTAATATTCTTGCCAACATTTGTTTTTTTGTGGGTGTTGTCACGAACACACTCTACTCCAAGCGTGCGCATGACTTGGTTCTGTCTGCCCTAGACCGGAAATAGTGATAAAAATACAAATATCCACCCTTAATACCACCCGCAATTAACTATAATGATATAACTAATATCAAAATAACGTTGCCACCACCAAGACAATTTTTTAAATGGGGTGCCTTGGTCCCCCAAGCGAATCAGACTAAAAACCCACACAATATATTTTAACACAATAATTATGTGATTTTAAATTACCGATAAAATGGTCTAATCAGGTAACGTGAGTCTTTACCAGACAAAGGCAGAACTTAATAAATAAATATTTATTATGAACAAAAAAATCACAGTGTATACAAAAAAGATGATAAACAGATTATTTACACCAACAGATAAAATAAAAAGGAGAAAATTACAGAAAACCTAACTATTCACTTGAATGGTAAAGTAACAGTTTTTCTGTCTGTAGGGCTCCGGCAAGGAAAGATGGTGACGTACTCAAAATTAGATCTTGGCCCTTAGTAAGCACACTGACCAATCTTCTCTCATTAACTTTATACTCTTTCCCAGTTCATCTCGAGTTTCCAAGCCGGCCCAGAGGTGGTATAAGCGCAGGGAAGGTGTACCATAAGTGACCTCCCCCTTGTATGGTGGAAACATATCAGTCCAAATAACTTATTTTCATTTTATCGTCCCTCCTGTGCTCGCCATAGCAATAATTCATGCATTTATGATTTCCTTGTAAAATTGTGCGAACAACCAGTAGTGTACCGAACGGGGGGGGGGGTTCGGTCCGCTACTGGTTGTGTGCACGGCACCCCTCTAGAGACGGACAGTAATGTCCGCCGCTAGAGGTGCAGGCTCGGTTAAAGGGAGATCAAGGATCTCCCTCTAACCGTCTTAAAAAAAAATCAAGGGAGCGGGGGGTCTGTTAATGCAGGCCTCCGATCCTGCTCCCTTGCGATGCGCGCGGCAACTGATGCTGTGCGTCGGGATTTGATGTCATATCCCGGCGCACAGCACTGAAGCCACGCCCACCGCCTCCACTGCACTGGAAGGAGAGGACACAGAAGAGGAAGAACGAAGAGGAGGAAAAGTGACAGGTAGGAAAACATTCTGTGAGAGTGAATTAGTAAGTGTGTGAGAGTGATGGGTGTTATGCTGTAGTTTAAACTGAATGTTTGTGAATGAGTGTGTGTGATAGCATGGATGTGTAAGTGTGTGTGGGGGGGGGATAGCATGGCATAGGGAGGCTGTAATCATATTCCTATCATGCTCAGGTTCCAGCATGTACTGGCTGCCTAAGCATGATAGGAGTGAGATTGCTGTTAGCAATTATATTTTTTTGTTCAATTTTGGTGTGTCAACCTCACCTTTATTAAAAGTAAGTAACACACCAAAATTGGACAAAAGAATTCGATAACAATATTAATATATATATATGATTGCTAACAGCAATCCCACTCCTATCATGCCCATGCAACCAGTACATGCTAGAACCTGGACATGATAGGAGTGTGATTGCTGTTTATCAAATATATATATATATATATTTATATTGTTATTGATTTTAAAGGTGTGGGGGGGGTCATTTTCGGTTTCAGTCAAGTGAATGCTAAATTTTCAGGTCCAGAATTTTCATTTCGGTGCATATATATATATATATATATATATATATATATATAGATACTAGGCCAGACACTAAAGTGGTAAGCCTACACCACATCAATGTTTGGCTTAGTATATAGTGATTGGTGTTGTGTTGTACCACGATCAATGTGTGCTTCTGTATATAGTGATAGGTGTTATGCTGTACCACCCTCAGTGCGTGCCTCAGTATATAGTGATAGATGTTCTGCTGTACCAGTGTCAGTGTTTGCCTCAGTATATAATGATAGCAGTTATGCTGTATCACCCTCAATGTTTGCCTTACTATATAATGTTAGCAGTTATGCTGTACCACCGTCAATGTTTGCCTTAGTATATAATGATAGCAGTTATGCTGTACCACCGTCAATGTTTGCGTTAGTATATAATGATAGCAGTTATGCTGTACCACTGTCAATGTTTGCCTCATTTTATAATGATAGCAGTTATGCTGTAACACGGTCAATGTCTGCTTCAGTATATAGTGATAAGTGTTATGTTGTGCCACCGTCAATGTCTGCCTTAGTAAATAGTTATGCTGTACCCCTGTCAATGTTTGCCTAACGATAGAAGCTATGCAGTTTTAAAGAGTGTGTGTGTGGGGGTCCCACGTACAGGATCCGCCCCAGGTGCCAAATACTCTAGGTACGCCCCTGCGCACAACAGTTTTTCCCAATTTTTTTTATCCTTTATGCTGCCTGGAGCCTCCGCTCGTGATTCGCTCATAATTTACTTATGCAGTGAGAATTTCACCTTTAAAAAACATTACAGTAAGTAATACTGTTGTGTAACTAATACTACATTATCACACTATAATGTAGTGTTATTAACCATGAGCGAGCTGTAGCAAAAATATAGAATAACAATTTAAATTTAACATTTGCAGAAGCATATTGTGCGCACAAAATTTTGGCTCTGGGAAAATTTTTGCACAAGAGAAATTTTCTGCGCACACCACCTAAGAAAAATTAGAGTGAACATTGGCTACCAAGTACAAGAAAGAAAACAAAAATAATCACCCACTTATTGTGAGCATAGATACCACATATGTGTGGTATGTCAGCAGTGCACAGTCACAAGAGCCAAATCATAGTCAAGCTAAACAATGATGGTGGATAGTTTCTGTTATAGCAGAGTTAGTCAGTGATGCCTTTAACCAAATGCCTGAATAGAGCTGGAGATGTAATTGTGCTCCTTACAAACATTCATAGGGGGGACATTCATATGGACTTTCCTAATGTTGCAGACAAGACCTGCTTGGCTCATGTTCAACTCTACAAGGTAAGGTGAATTCTCACTTGGCTCATTCTGCTTCAGTGCTGGCATGATCAAATCTCCTTTCTGCAAGAAAAATGTAGTACAGAAAATTAAACATAATAAAAGAAAACCAAGCATCTTAATCAAATAACAGCTAGTTTCCTCTATTGTAAATTAAGTTGACGTGTACATTTTAAAAATGTGCACATTTATATAGTCCTTTCAGTACTGGTGAGAAAGGCAATGCATATCAGAGCAATTTGTGTATTGTACCGAAAGCCTCTACAAGAGTAAAGAGTATATAAATCAAAGTGACTGCTGCATATTGTTGGGTGCTATCTGCTGCTAAAAACACATTTTCAAGATATCAGTTTTTGGAAAAGTAAATATAAATAATGCCTTATAGTTGTAGCAGTGATTAATTTATTATAGGGAATATAATTAATCTTCCTTTCAGTTACTCCAGTTTATCTGATGGGTAATGATGCTGTTTACTTCCACCTGCAGCTTCTATTTTTAATATCGTGAACATAAAATTCAAGTACATTGCGAGATTTTAATGTATGCAGCTTTTATGCATTTTGGTGAATTGGATAGAATAATAGAACTTTATACAGGACAACATAATAATATTACCATATGTACTGTAATATACTATATATGTTGTTTTATAGGAGCATTTTGGCTGCAAATCTTTATTTTCACATACATATGGGCCTGCACGGTTAGTTGACTTCCATTGTAATCATTTGATGTGAAGCCGTTTGCAAGCTGTCAGTCGAGTTCAGGAAGATTTCAGTAGGGCTCAGCTTGGATAACCCTGCAAACTATTTACAAGCTTACAGAAACCTCTTAATCCTATCTGAAACAACCAATATTGAGTTTCAGCAATGTCCTATTTTTAGTCTCTATCTTAAAATACTTTGTCAAAACTTTCCTAAGCATTACGATACACTTCTGGGCAAGCAGCACTACTGGGATTGTGCAGATCCAGAGCCTGGCCTCGGGAGGTTGCACTCATGCTAACATACATACCCACTCACACTTATACTAACCCACATGCATACACGCACACATATACTGAGACACACATAGTAACATACCGACATACGCTAACATTCCTAGATGCACACACTAACAAAACCAGTAATATGTCATGTGGTGTTCATCTGAGGTTGAAGTTTCCTATTTTTTACCTAATTTTTTACTTGCTGAGGAATAGATGATTTCTATCATGTCATGAAATGTAAAACCATAGAATTCAAAGAGGAAGTACTATACATGACTGTATACCGTATCGGCTCGATTATAGGCCGCACCCTGAAAGAAAAAATTATTTTTAAAGAAAAAATATACATTAGTGGAATGGTAAAACAGAATTTTACCTAATACACAGGAATACATGTATTTTAAAATTTTTGGTATCTATTATACAGTTAGTCAGAATATGTTACATACAAAACAGAAATTTGGAAAACCAATAGCCATTTTAAGGTCTTTCCCTTAGTTCATAATGCACCTTACTTATAGATATTCTCCTCTGCCCCCAGATATGCTTTATGCCTCCTAGAAATACCACTCTGCCCCCTAGATATGCCACTCCACCCCCCAGACTTACCAATGCACACCAAGACTCACTGGTGGAGCACCGGAAGGTTATGTCACGCCAGTTAAAGAAGCTCCAGCGGAAGTACCAGCAGCGGAGGTTGTCTACGCGCATCGCGTAGACGTCCACCGGCTGCCGGAGAGGAGGATGCAGGTCTCCTGCAGCGCTGCGGGGGATCTGGATCCTAACCCTGCTACTTGCCATAGCAGGGCTAAATGAAAAAGAAAGAAAAAAACCCGCCTGGCGCCCGGAACTGCGTATGATGAACTGCGCATCCCTGCGCTAAACCATGATTATAGGCCGCACACCCACTTTAAAGACTTAAAGTGGGGGGGGAGTGCTGCCTGTATTCAGGCAAATACGTTATGTGCAAACATTTGGACATTTTTTCGGTTTGGTTTTGACCCATTCATTTTCAGAAATAAATTCTCTCTCACTTCCGTTTTTCTCACAGTCTCTAAAAGTCTCCTTATATTCTCTGTCGACCATTTCTGCTTTTGTATTTTGCAATTTCTTATCCTCTTTTCTCTTCTCTTTTTCTCTCCTCCATCTTTAGATAAATCAAACATGAAGCTGTATTTATTTAAATGTTACTCGGTTCATACATATGTTCTAAAAATTGTTTTGGCCTTGACACACATTACATTCAATGAAAACATGCTGTACATATACAGTGGGGCAAAAAAGTAGTCAGCCACCAATTGTGCAAGTTCTCTCACTTAAAAAGATGAGAGAGGCCCGTAATTTTCACTATAGGTACACTTAAACTATGAGAGACAGAATGAGACAACAAAGTCCATAAATCACATTGTCTGATTTTTAAAGAATTTATTTACAAAAAAACAAGTTACTTCTCAGACCTCAGCATGTTAACTGTTTAAGTTTATGACAGTACAACTGAACATTCTCTCTTAAAAGAACATGGCACCACAAGACCTCTAGAACAATGTCCTTTGGACAGACAAGGCCAAAGTGGATATGTTTGGTCATAATGCACAGGAGCACATTTGGCAAAAAAACAAACAAAAAACAGCATATCAGCACAAACACCAAACATCAAGCACGGTGGTGGAGGTGTAATGGTTTGTGCTTGTTTTGCAGCCACAGGACCTGGGAACCATTCAGTTATTGAGTCGACCATACTCCTCTGTATACCAAAATATTCTAGAGTCAATTGTGAGTCCATCTGTCCAACGGCTAAAGCTTGGCTGAAATTGGGTCATGCAACAGGACAATGACCCCAAACACACCACAAAATCTACAACAGAATGACTGAAAAGAAAAGACTCAAGGTGTTGCAATGGCCCAGTCAAAGTCCAAACTTCAACCCAATTGAAATGCTGTGGCGGGAAATTAAGAGAGGTGTCCATAAACAAATGCCTGCAAACCTTAATGAACAGAAGAAACATTGTAAGGAAGAGTGGGACAAAATTCCTTCACAAACAATGTGAGAGACTTATAAAGTCATCCAAGTTATTACTCCTAAAAGCGGTGCTACAAGTTATTGAACCATAAGGTGTACTTAGTTTTCACACATGGCTTCTCCATGTCCATGCTCTATCTTTGCTGAGTAAATCATGACATAGTGTAATTTGTCAATATGTCTCATCTGAGGTTGTATTTACCTAATATTTTTAGACCTGCTAAAGAACAGATGATTGTTATTATGTGCTCATATGTAAAGCCATACAATTGATGTACTTTGTTTTCACACAATATATATACATGTAAATACATGTATGTATGTATATGTAAGTGTGGGGGCAGAACGTTAGAAAGAGTATAAAAAGGCAGAAAGAAAGATAAAAGAAAAACTAGGGAAAGAAGATAGAAGAAGTGAAGAAAAGATGAGATGTTGAGCAGGTAAGATGGAAAAAAGATTTAGGGAAAAGGGAACTGCCAAAGAGGGAGGAAACATAGAACAGAAGTAAAAAAAGACTGCAAAGGGTAAACAGAAAGCATGAAAAAAAAAGAGGTAAGGGGTGCCAAAGCCAGAAAATCCAAAGAAGGGGCACTGCTCACTCACAGACATTGCATGTTTGTGTAACCAAGCTAGCACAAATTCAACAAATTAATACCAATGACAAAAAAAGATACATATTCCAACATATATCATATACCAATCTTAAGAAACCATTCATAAGAATGTTACTCGCAAAGCCATAAAAGCTATAAAGTTCAAGACACGTGCAAATGAAGAACATCATCTAACAGTGAGTTAGAAATCAAAGAGATACCATTGCAGGAGCAACTTGGCCTGGGGAGACCATTGGTCTCCTGGCTCCAGGAGTTAAAGGTCGCTCTGGCACTGGTTGATGCTCTTAGAGACCTTTAACTCCTGGCACAATCCTATGGATTACCGTTAACCCCTGCGATGCTACGCAGACAAGGTAGGCTAGAGGTAGTTGGACCAGGGAGATTAGCTAGGAGATATTAACGTGTACGTTTACCGGCCACCATATTAGTTTTTTAGGTATGCGGTTTGAACAACGAAAGTGCACCACTCATGTTCGTTTCAGGTTTCATACAAATGCACAAGTCTAGTAAAAACAGGGTTGGAAACAGGAAAAAAATAAAATTCAGTACAAAAATCGAATAAAGGAAGAAAAAAGGTTTGAAAAAAAAGTCATTAAGCTCTATTTTACCCATCCTGTTAGTAATATATAATTACAAGAAACATCTTCTGGTCATAGTGTTTTGACCCTCTATAATTAAAAAAACATGCATTCAGGAGGTGAAGTCACAGAATATAAAGTGTGTGTATTTGTATTGTAATGCTATTACTAGTATTATATCTATATTAGTATTAATTAATTTATTAATTAGTATACTAGTATTATATCTATATATACACTTTTATTGTGTATGGGAGAGAATTTGAACCAGACTCTGCTGCCCTAAACAGTTAAGCCTACGCACAGCAGTTGAACGTGTGCTGACTGTATTACAGGCTTTCCAGAGGACTTGATGTCCATGTCAGCACAGAGGTAACATAGATGTAGCAGGTAAATAATACATTAGTATGAGGTTATGCTCTCAGTATAATAGCAAGCGCTGACATGTATTCGCAAGAAATGAAGAAGCCAGTGGTAGCTGTCACAGCTCAGGTATGAATTATATATATCAGAAGGGCAGGGGACAGAGAAAGGCAAACTGTATCATTCACCTAAGCCTTGCACCGACTCTAGCTAAATAATTACAGTGTGTATGTGTGTAAGAAAGGGAAAACAATAGAAGTATTGTTAGTGGAAGATTCCTATCAACATGTAATCTTTATAAGCAGCTTTCCTCAGAAAAAAAAAACCCGCGGCAAAATCCCTTATATAATTTACATAAAGCATGCTACGTGTATTTCTATTGGCTATAGTTATACTCGCCGTTATTGGTTGGCTGGGGATCTAGGAAGGAAGGCAGATTAAATAAAGGGGAAAAAAACACCTCCTGGTTTCTATGGCAGAAGAGAAAAGGTCAGAATGCTGGCTTTGCAAATGTTTACTATGTAACAAAAGCTGCTGCTTTGCGCTAGCATGAGTGCTGCCGAGGAAGAAAGAGGAATGTATTGCTTTTAGGTTGGTGTTACGGTGCCTGTAAGAAAACCAAGCAGCCAAAAATTAAACCCAAGACCCATCAACTCCCATCATGCTCAACCAGTAAACAGTGGTGCACAGAAGATAAAATGGTCTATTCGCAAAATGGAGAGTTGTGCTTTTAATTATGGAACTGAATTCACTATTCATCATGAAGGGACAAATCTAGCTCGAAGAGTGACTGTGAAGAAACCATGCTAATTTAACTATACATTATGCAGGGACATCAAAGCTCATCCTGCAGCAGGAGCTCACTGAATGGGAACCTTCATAATGTATAGTGAATAAACCCTAGTGTGCCAAAGATTGTTTAGTGAAATGGTGAAGCAGGTGCTCCAGGAATACATTGCTGGGCATGCAGACATTCTAAATGCTTGTATATGTTTGTCAAGTTATATTAATATAGTACCTGAAAGATGTTTATTCACTTAATCCAACATTGTTAATCTATGGATTCCTAATCTTCATCTTTTCTTCTCTTAGCTCTGTTTTTTTTTCTTGTTTTTTTTTAGGACAGAATGAGCCATGTAAATTTGTCCTTCTCTGCCTGTGGATTTCTTGGGATATACCACTTGGGGGCAGCATCAGCACTTCTAAGGCATGGCCAGAGACTGCTCAGAACAGTTAAAATCTTTGCTGGAGCCTCTGCAGGATCTCTGGCTGCTGCGGTTCTTTTAACAGCCCCAGATAAACTAAAGGTAATTAAATACAGGATCTGGAAGCCGAAAGAGATTCCCTGTCATGAGAGCGGAGTAGGGTGATAATCTATAGATATTTTTTTTAAACCTCGCTTTAAGCAGTTCATGTTTTAAAACATTTTGTAAATTATTTATGGCATCATATGAATACTATACTACCGTTTGGGGTCAGGAAACGCACATTTTGTCCATTAAAATACTATAAAATGGATCAGAAATACAGTGTAGATATTGTTAATGACTATTGTAGATTGAAATGTTTTTTAATGGAAAATCTTCATAGGCGTACTGAGGCCCTTTATTAGAAACCATCAGTCCTGTGTTCCAATGGCACATTGTATTAGCTAATCCAAGTTTAGGTTTGAAAAGTTAAATGATTGTTATGCAATGATGTTTGCACAGCTAGGAGCTTTTTAGTTTTCCATGGGGTAGTAGTAGCATTATTAAACACTCATGGACAGGTTTTTTTTTTGTTTTTTTTGGAGCCCGAGGTGCGTGCTCCTCTATGTGCTGCATTCTGTGCTTAAAAGGCAGCAGAAGCCTGAAAAACTACTTCTGGCTCTCCCGAGGGGATGTACCAGGCTAAATTCCCCTCCCTGCGGGAGGGCCGGATGTCCAGGTCGAGCCCAGTAGGGTAAGACCCCTTTAACTTCAGGTCAAACCCCAAAGGGTAAGACCCCTTTATGGAAGAGGTAAGGGGCCATAAGGCTCCACTATACCTCTACCAGCTGAATCAAGCTGCAATTGCAGTGCAGTGCCCCAAACCAAAAGTGTCAAAATGTAATCCAAAAAAACATGTAGTTGCCTCGCCGTGTTAGGTAACGTGAATTCAAACCAGCAGTTAATAGGCACACGTGCAAAAACGTGGCAATAAATAGAGCGTCCAGCCGTTCCTGGCCGAAATCCAAAAAATTCTGCTCATTCCACAAGCCCATAAGGGTCAGGGGAAATGAAGCGTACAAGGTAGCAAGGACTTCGGTGCATATCGTGCGCACACCTTTCACAGTGGACGTGCAGACCATAAAAAAGTGACTCCAGCATGATGCTAGGGCAAATAAGCACCTTGGGTTCCTTGGTACCTCAGCCCTAAGGCCAGAAGATCAAGTGTTTCCCCCTCCTCCCTAAGGGTACTATACTTGATCTTAGCCAAAAGGCTGAGAAGCAGGAACACTCACAGACAGCCTTTTTTTTTTTTTTTTTTACAATCTCTTAACACTTCTCATTACACCAAGACGGCTCAGAACCCCAGCTTTTTTTACTATTCATCCAAGTCAGAAAGCTGTGTGCAATGGGTCCCTTCATGCCTTTTATCATCTCAGCCAGGAAGAGCTGAACACAGCTGGTAGCAGTCAGCTCAGTCCAGGCTCCAGAAGCAGCCACAAACATATTGCACAGCCTCTCTACACTTCATCCTTAATGGGACTCATCAGCATGAGGTTGTGATTCTGGGTTAAAAAGGCTCGGGGTAGCACGAGAAATACCATTACATAGGTTATAGTGGGTAAAGGTTATGGAAAACCCTTCCACTTAAAATTAAGGGGGTAGTAGAAGCATTATTAAACACTCATCTACAGACACTAGACAAGCCAGAAGGGTTATTTTTACCTCAGAAATATCATGGTGCTGCCACAACCACAAGGGATTCTGGGTAAGCAGATGCAAATAACATCAACAATAATCACCTTTTGCCTCTATATCCACGTTATACATGGATCCCTTGAAAGTAATTGCCTGCTGTACAAGACAGCCTGTACAAGATAGCCAGATCACCACTCATGGACTCGTCAGCAACCTCATGCTAACCCCCCCCCGCCGTGGAATGGACTCCTCTAGACCTCTGAAGGTGTGCTGTGGTATCTGACACCAAGGCCTTAGCTGCAGATCCTTTAAGTCCTGTAAGTTGCAAGGTTGCATCCTCCATGGATGCCTGTAGCAGCAGAAGGAGGTGCAGGGGCATTGCCTCTGTGTGACTTAAGTGTGCCCCTAACCTTGCAGCACCTAGGACAGAATCTATTGGCACTATGAAAGGAAAAATATATTAATATTAATAAAAAACAAAATTACTTTTTTGTGTCAGTTTCAAACCTATTTGTAAAAATGTTTCCACAGCTGACGTGAAACTGTATAGGGAAGCTCAAATACCTCCTCCACTTTAGTATGTGTAACGTGTCTGGTGAACCTAGTATGTCTCATTCTAGATAAATAGATACATTGTGACAGCAGAAAAGAACTAACAGGCATATGTAGTCTGCCCTGTTTGAATCACTTTTAACTAATTTCATTTTTTTTAGAAAGGCTTTTCTTCACAACCCAATCATTGCCTATACTGTACTAAACTGAGCTAAAAATGCCTGCCTGTCTTGCTTGGTGATAGTGAAAGGTGCTATTCTACCTACTTTTCTGAATATAATTTATATCTAAATTTTGTATTAGAAACATTGTTACTTTCAAACTGCCAAATGTCCACCCCTACTTAGAAATAATTCTTTAACCCCTTAACGACCTTTGCCGGTTCAGGACCGTCACGGAAAAATGGTCACTTAACGACCTTTGACGGTCCTGAACCAGCAAAAAATTAAATAAGCTTAGAAAGTGATCAACGATCACTTTCTTCGGTTAAACGGCGTTGCTGTAATGCCTCGACGTCGAGGCATTCAGTAACGCCGAGATCGGCATCAGGGGCCATGTCTGGCCCCTCCCTGGGGCGTCAACATCCGCCATACATTGTATGGCGGCGGACGCCCGTTTTAAAAGAGTTTAGGAGGCGATCAAGTCACCAGAGGAACCATCCAGTACCAGCAAAATGTGTAAAAATAAATAAATAAAAAATTAAAAATAAAATAAAGTTTATTATTTTGAGCAAGTGCTAAAATTTCAAAAAAAAATCTCAACATACAAAGAGTTAAAATAAAAGCACTTCAAATAACCAAGGGGTGTCTGATTTAATAAAAAATGGCTTGATGGGGTAAATTGGAGTGGCCGGGCTCAAAGATAGGGCATAGGTACAGACTGACCAAAATAGAGAAAAAAAGTGCACTTCCCAAATGTGGGATTTTAAATCTCAAACAACCCGACAAACCCATGCATGTGGGGTATCGCTGCACTTCGGAGATGTTGCTGAACACACATTGGGGGGTTGTTTGATAGTGACGCATACCAGGAGCTATGAATTCATTCCTGAAGTACAATTTGTGTGGAAAAAAAATACAAAATTTAATTTTGGGAAAGGCAGGTGGTAGAATCTCATGCATAAAAGGGTTAAAATACCAGCATTTGAAATACTTTGTGGTGTCTAGTTTTCAAAAATATATGGTCGGCTTCAAAGATGTTCCAAAGAGGATATAGAGGCAGAATTACCAAATGACTACCTGAATTACGCATGTCCCAAAAGTAGCCTTTTACCAGCCAAACAATCTGACAAACCTATGCATGTGGGAAATCACCATACTCAGGAGATGTTGCTGAACACATATTGGAGTGTTGTTTGACAGTGACATATACCAGGACCTTTATATTTATAACTAAATTACAATTCGTGTGAAAAAAAAAAATAAAAAAAATTACTATTACAAAGTTTGACAAAGTGTGGTTGTATAATTAGTGCATGGAAACAGTTAAAATACCAGCATTTGAAATACCCTGGGGTGTCTGTTTTTCAAAAATATATGGTTTGATGATGATTAATTGAGTTAACCGGCTTCAAAGATGTTCCAAAGAGGAGATGGAGGCAGAATTACCAGATTTTGAAAAAAAAGGCTTGGAAATCATAAAATGCTACTTGTACTTATTGCCCAATAACTTACAAAAAACAGCAAAAAAACATAAAACATTGGGTATTTCTAAACTCAGGACAAATAGAATCTATCTAGCTAGTTTTTTTTACTTCCTTTTGTAGGTGATTAAAAGATTTTTCAAAGAAAAGTCATAAAAGGTGTTTTTTTTTCAAATTTTCATCATGTTTTATTATTTTTATTATAGTAAATAAGGTGATATGATCAAAACATATGGTATCTGAAGAAAGCCCATCTTGCCCTGAAAAAAAACAATATATAACATGTGTGGGTACACTAAATGGGTGAGGAGAAAATTACAGCTGAACACAAGCACCGCAAAAGTGTTAAAACATCCTCGGTCCCACAGGGTACAAAAAGAAAAAATGAGCCCGGTCCTTAAGGGGTTACACATGTGAATTTTTGTCTCATTCATAATTGTTGCTGAGAACATCTAAGTGTTATGTGACACAAAAGTGGGCACGTGGTAACACCATAAAAACCTAAAAAAATGTAATCCGTAAAGGAAATAATGAGATTATCAATCTGTTAAATTTTATTTGCTTAACATGTTTTGAGAGCTAAATGCATGTTTTATCTGAAGAAACGTAAATTCACACCTCTTCACTCATAATACATAGGGAAACATATTGATTACTCTAATTATAATTGTAGGTAAGCAAAGATTTCCTCTACTCGTTTTCTGAGGATGTTAGAAAGCAAACCCTTGGGGCAGTTACGCCAAGATACAACTTCATGGAATATTTAAGGTAAACAGAATAATGTAAACCAAAAATGCATATATTTAATTAGATGAGCATATTCTAGAATTCCTAGAAGCTTATAGAATGGAAAAGATACATTTGTTTTTTTTTGAGGTGTGGAGATACAGCACATTTCCCAGCTTGTCTTAAAATATTTACTGCGTGATAAATAATTAAAATTGAGTAATGTTTATCATTTGTTTGCCATAGGGGAGGCATAGAATCAATTCTTCCATCTAAAGCTCATGAGATAGCTGAGAGTCGTCTGTGCATATCAATCACAAATACCAAAAGCAGAGAAAATCTACTGGTTTCAAAATTTGCCTCCAGAGAGGAACTCATTAAGGTAACAATGTTATCACTCAGTTTGGTAAATGGAAATATTTTGTGGCCTTCTTGAGGAGCTGTTTAACAGAATGAAATTAGTGGAAGTTGTAAAGATTAGTATACAGCAAATGCTAAACTATCTGCATTTCATTGTTTTGTTATCTATTTCATATTTGAATGATTTCATCTTTTGTGCATAAAATGTTTAAACACCTGTCCATAGAGTTGATTTTGCTAAGTCCTATACCCTTTCCAAATTTATATTGCACCCACTAATGCAATAACAAAACTGTTTCTTATTGATGAGACGGCCTCCCCATGTAGCCTTTATCGAAAATATTTTGTTCCAAGATTTCTGTTACTAGTGCAGATTTATTGCTTGCTCATCTTATGATAAAATTCTTCCACTTCCCATTTTGCACAAGGATGAAAATGGCGTATATTGTGTACTCTTGTGGAATTACTGCACGTGACGCTATAAAATAATCCCACTGGCAAATACAAACAATGGAGAGCCCAAGTTTACTGGCCCACAAACTATTGTAGACCAGACCCATCTATCTATTCCCTCTGTCCCTCTCCAGCCTTATTTATTCCAACAAATGTCCCTTGCTTTCCTTCAGGCTACTAGCCCAGGTCTGTTTCTCTTTCCTTTCAAGACGTTTATCCTCTAAAATAACCCACCTTTTCTCCATTTCATTTCTACCTCCAATAAATTGTATAATATGACCTCTGCCTCAAGAAAATATTTATTTTGTTGGAAAGTCAGATTTGTCACAACGTGGCGCCGGCAAAAATTTCACATCATAAAACAAAAGGAAAATCTCTTTTGGTTCATGTCGATCTAAGACATAAACAGTCTTTCATAACTTTCAAATTGCTAAACAGTTGTAGGTGACTTTGTTGAAGCCCAATTATAAACCCTCCATTCACTCTGAATTACATTTTCGCCAGTTGCCTTTAACATTTTATGATTACCTTGGGTTGATTCCTACAGAAGATTACATTTTTGTCATATTGAGTGTTAAGGGACTAAGAAATAGGCAATAGGGTTCAGCAACTACAGACATAAAAGGAGAGCGGTATTGCTTTTAAGTGTGTGGTTATATATGCACTACAGTAATTTATTCGTACATGGACTGTTTAATGTCTCCCTAATTGGAAATCTTGGCTTCCACATCAACCTTTAAAATTTAATTGTTTAAAATTTTAAACTTTCTGTATACATTAGCAATTTTCACTGGCCAAAACAGACCCAATTTTTTTCTAGGGTCTCTTGAATCTTTTACTATAAGGCAAAGTAGTAATATGTAACAGTGCATGTTATGTAATCAATTTCAATTTAATTTACGCACATAAAACAATTTTAATATCTATAAAATGTTTAGTTTCAGTTTAAAACTTAAACAAGAGGTGTAAAACGTTGCTTAATGTGTTGTCTTTGTTTCAGAAAATGATAATGCAGTACAGGCCGCAACACGCACAATTTAGTGTTTGCAAATATAATGGCAAGTGACCAGAGCTCAGACCTGAAAGAAAAAGAGGGAGGTTAAGGTGCCAGCCCGAAAAAAGTAGGCACCAGATAGAAATACATTTATTAATGTATTCAAAGGTAGAATTTACATAAAATATACAAGGCAGACAGTATGCATCAACCAATAATACAATGACAAGGAACACAATGTAATATAACACAGCATTCCACAAAAAGAACACCATGGTCTAGGGCTGCTTTGCTGCTTCATGACCAGGGTGACTTGCCCTAATTGATGGAACCATGAATTCTGCTACAAGAACATCTTCAAGAAGCTCAAGGGCAGTTGGGATATGCAGCAGGACAATGGACTAAAGCATACAAGCAAGTCCATCTCTGAATGGCTCAAAAGAAACAAAATGAAAATTTTGGAGTGGCCTAGTAAAAGACCTGACTTGAATACAATTGAGATGCTGGGGTATGACCTTTAAAAAAGACAATCACTCCATAGTGATGTAAGGAGTTACCGTTATTCCAGTTGTCACTGAGGGTGGCCCAGCTAGTTATTAGCCCTTCTGTATTAATGATTAGCGATCCCCCCTAAAGAGTCTAAGATGGTACTGCTAACATTGACGCTTATTTTAGTGTACCTAGAAAATATACTAACTGCATCTCACTGATGAGGCTCATGAAGGCTAAAACATATGTCTATCATTGTTGGTTGTCGCATTCTGTGGCATGACACTTCGGTTCAGCTGTGCCAGTTCTATGACTGTACTGATAGAGATTAGTCATTGTTAGTCACTGGCCATTAGTAACAATGTAGCACAAATTGACAGCTCGAGGTCATACTGATTAAAGTTGCATAGGATCCATCATGATAGCTCTAAATAATAATTGATTGAGTTATTCTCCAGGTTAACAGCCAGATCACCTTGTACAAGGGTCAGAAGTGCTAAATTGTGGCATCTGTTAGCATGGTTTACAAACTCATTCCACTCCTTTTCTCCAGGTATATAATATTTAATTTGAGTCCACTAATTGTACTTAACGATCTTTATTTTGTTATGAGTCATAGAATAACAACGCCCAACTTCAACTGCTGCATATATACTACGCAAAGCCTAGCATGTGCGAGACCCCATATAATTACAATTGGTATAATTTAAAGCCTTGGCGTGTTTAGAATAATGTTGGTGTCAGTGCTGATTATTTTGTTTGTTGAAAATAAAATAATAAATAAAAATGGCAATTTACTTTAATGAGCATCTGACAATAGTCCAACTGGAATGCTAGTTGAAATGTCAGAAAACATGCGATTATAAATTCCTCAGTAATTATTTCATGGATTTGTGATGTTGTCCTCGGGATTAAGTCCAAAAGTTCAGACTAATTGAGGACACCGAAATCATAGCTCTTTGGGCAATGTTTTGTCTTGTTTAAATGTAACACAAGAGGTAAATCATAGTTTTCTTATTTTTTTATTATTTTAAACTAATTTTGCTTTTAAATAAGGCTTACATTATACTGTATATTTGTCTGTGTCGTGATATTGCCATATTGCAGTGCTTTTTTTCCTACTTGCATCCTTGAATGGAAAAGTACACGTTAAGGCTATTGTTAGCTTGCCGTTAAGCAAGTAATACGTGTAGAGTTGGCAGATTTTCTATGGATTCCCTCTTTGAGTATTCACTATTCTAATTAAAAAACACTTATTGTGTGTCCTGTTGCACTTATAAGAGATGGCACTCTGAGTAAATGCCAAGTATACTGTACGGGACAATCAACTATTAACTTGTTTGCCTATTTGCAAACGCGCCACCTTCTATCCCATCATCTTCATATTAGACATGGGAGGGTCATGGCTCAGCTGTACCAGGCTGACTAGCTGTGCTACAAGAAGGTTAGGAAAGAAGTCATATTAGGTGTGGAAAACCACTGCCCACATATGAAACACTTTCTAAATATAATGTATTGTGCTCATGCACAAGTATCCTAACAGTAGTAATAGTATGGGACTGTCCTACTGAGCAGCCCCACTATACCACTTAGTAGTAAAAAAGGCCAGGTTGGAGAGATCATAAGATCTCCCCTGATCAGCCATTGAGCTGTGAAATTGATCAAGCAGTTAACCAATTGCAGGCCCCACATGGCCACCTCTTAACTTAGCAAAGCTATGTGCTGGCATATGATATCTTATGCCTGCTGTTTCACTACATTGTGAGGGTTAGGTCATTAGATTGATTTGCCCTGACACATATCTCAACTTACACGTGCCACCTCCCCACCCTGCCCAACCCCCCTTTCTCCCATAGAAAGTATCCTAGCTTGGACTCTGGACATGGAGATAGGACGATGACAAATCAGGACAAAGCTACAT
This sequence comes from Spea hammondii, assembly GCA_029215755.1. Lineage (NCBI taxonomy): Eukaryota > Metazoa > Chordata > Amphibia > Anura > Pelobatidae > Spea > Spea hammondii. The sequence goes on from JARDYJ010000002.1 coordinate 116,425,095, forward strand.
TGCATGTGCTCATTCAACATCACTTTTACAGCAACAGAAACATTTTTTTAAAGCCTAGCAGGGTTTAGCAGTGATGCAGCTGGACAGAATATAGGGAAAAGCAATTATTTCTTATGCAGGCTCAAGCTGAATATACAGGGTTCATCACACTGGCAAATTGCTCTGCCCTACTCTGTACAGTTTCTTCACTTCTCAGTTCTCTGCTCCCTGCATGTCACTCTGCCGACCACCTTCCTGGCTCACACACACTTATTCCATATTCGAACACATGCACACTCAGTTGAACACCATACACTAACACACCATACACTGGGCACTGACATCACACACTGGCTGATACTATATTGACACCCCCCCCCACACACACACACATTCAAATACTGCAAACTAACATACTCAAACACACTCCCACACACACACTCATTATAACACTGTAAACTGTCAAACCCAAAGCATACTCATTGTAATTGTGTGCTTGTTCTAACGTTGTACACTAACATACACACATGGCTATTCATTCTAGCCCTGTACACTGTCACCCTCCCACACATACTCATTGTAACACTGTACACTGACACATACACAGTCTATATATATCTATTGTTCCCCTTGCTTGTACGTTCTGCTTAGTTGTGAGATCTGCACCTGCGAGCAATTTGGGTGCTTACAGGGGTGCTTTGTTGCGCATCTGCTTCAGTACGCACCCAGGTGCTGAGGTGTCCCCCCTCATTTAGACACCCCAGGCAGAGTCGCTCTACTGTACCAGACCTGGCTTGTTCCTCTGGTAGCAAAAACTTATGCAGGACCTTCAAGATACAGCGAGTAAACCTATCCTTAATGATTACATGCTTTTTGTACCGTTAACAATTTACGTCAATGGTGTTGCTGCTGTTGACCCCCCAGTTCTTGCATACTTTGATCACTATATGTGGAGATGATACTCTAACTTTATAGGATTAATATTAAGCATGTATTGCCTTTGTATGCTAAATGTATTTCCAACACTCATTTCAGGTGACACAAGGCAGACATAGCCGGTTATGAAGCAGACATTCGCCCATCACAACAGTAATGTTACTCGTGCATTACTTTACTGCATTTCCCTGTGAATTCTTAATGGTAGTATTGTGGAATTGAATTCCAGTTCAAAAAAGTTAGAGCGGCATTCTAAATATCTTGGTCAGTTTTGTCCTTGCAGCTATTGTGTATATTCGATTAAAACTTTGTGAAAAGCTTCTACGAATAGCACTTTGTGCGTAGAATGCAATGGGCTGCCTTAGAAAGAATAGTATTTTGCAGGTGCTGTCGGCGATTTTATTTGCTGAACACTAATGATGATTGCCAAATCAATACGCGTTGGCATATAACAATTGAAATTGTCACAGAAGAACAGTACAGTATAGCTGAAAAAGATCTCAGTCAATTTAAACATTCTAGTTAATGTTTGTAGTAGAGATGTCAGTAACTGACTTAAAGGGACAGTCATAGTGAAGCAAACAGTGTTGAGCAGACTAATGTCTCATCTTCGAAATGGAGGTGGAGGTGACTTGGCTATTCCTGTAAAGGTCATCCCAGGTAACAACATACATATAGTGCATGGAAACATCCATACTTATTTTGGGGGAAAATAAAAATGTGAGTATCCGCAAAAAATGTCAGTACTTTTTTTTTCCATAAAATAGATTAAAATTACAACTATAAAAGAATGCATATAATTATATGTGTACCTTAATATGCATTTGGGGAGATTTTGCAGAATTCTTCCATGCATTTGCAAAATGGACCAGATGGACATTTAAAGGGACCACGCAGCTATCATATGCATTAAAGTGCATATCATGGCTGAAATGCCCTTTTAACTAGGCTCTCCAGCATTTAAAAAAATAAACCTGGTTAAGTGTGTTATGTTTGTTGTTAAAATATATATATCTGATGAAAACACCAATTGATTGTATGGCAATATCCAGTCAGTGCTTGCTTTTGCATCGCATAATAAACATTCCTTGAACAATTAGAAATGAAGCAAGTTTTTACATGACTATGTATTGAATTCAGTAGTCTATGTGGAACAGCACCTTTAATGTTTATTCCATAGAGTGCCAGCTATGTGGTATTTGAACATCCAATGTCATGTGTCTCTGACATAGCAGTACTCACAACCCAGCACTAAACTTTTTTTAAAGCAATTGCTAAAAAAAATAATTTTCTACATGCAATCTGTCTGATAAAGTGTTTAATAAAGTGTAAACTGTTTCTACGGTTGTCATCTAAAGGTAACTATAGCAAAAATCCGAAAATTTGCCTATGTAGGAAAAACTCAACCCCCGTTCACCCAGAGGGTTAAATAAACCTACAGAAATAGGTTTATCGTACAAAAGAAAGGAAATCTGTTTTTTGCTAGTTATTGCTACCGCAATATTATTCTGTACAATATCTTTTATGTAACAAGAAGCCGGTTAGGTTCATCACCTTTTTTCACAAAGGCAACTTCTTCAAGAGTTCAGAACTGTTTCCTGCACAGAAACCTAAAGGGAAGTTATAAGAAATGTCACATTATATTTATTTGGTTTTCTCAGTATGTTTGGGTGCTTAATGTAAAAAATAATTATTTTTTTTTACATTTATTAAGGGTGTGATGTTTTTATGTTATTATTTTTTACACCACTTTATCAGATACTGTTTCAAAAGTACATGTTCATTATAGTTTAAAGAAGCTTATTTTTTTTTTGCAGGTACTCTTGGCAAGTTGTTTTATTCCTGTGTATGCTGGAATCAAAGCTGTGGAATATAAAGGAGAGGTGATAATGAATATAGTCATTCTATATGTCACATACAAGTTATTGAACTTTTGATATAAAAAGTCGTTTTAGACTTGAAATGAAAATGTTTCTGGTAAACTAATTTAATTATTTTTTCTTCAAATAAATAGCCATGTTATGTTATGTGCTATTTGAGTTGTCTTCCTAACAACTCTTCTTAGTACATATATAATTAACATGTACAGCTTAGAAGAGAGACGAGACAGATGAGAGAAACATTTAAATACTTAAAGGGAATCTGCACTATATAAGAGCAGGCTATATTTAAAATAAGAAAAACTATCACCACAAGAGCACATAGTCATAAATTAGAGGGGCAAAGGATTAAAAGTAATATCAGAAAGAACTGTATTACTTTACTGAGAGGGTAGTGCATTAGCCTCTCTCTAGACTCTAAGCTCGTTTGACCAGGGCCCTCCTCATCTGTTGTCTCTGTTAGTCAATTTGTTATGTTACATACTACTTGTTAAGTCCTGTCTACCCATTGTACAGTGCTACAGAATTTGATGGCGCTATATAAAACAATAAATAATAATAATTGGCCTACCAGCAAAAGTGGTAGATGTTAATACAGTGAAGGAGTTTAAGCATGCAAGGGATAAGCGTAAGGCTCTCCTAGATATAAAATAAGGCCAATGACTAATTAAAGTATATAAATTGGGCAGACTAGATGGGCCAAATGGTTCTAATCTGCTGACACATTCTATGTTTATATATACACCATATGGACAAAAGTATTGGGACACCTGACCATAACACTAACATGAACTTTGATGACATCACTTTCTAAATAATAATAACATAATAATATGTAGTTGTTTCCCCCCCTTTGCAGCTATAACAGCCCCCACTCTTCTGGGAAGGCTTTTTACAAGATTTTGGAGGTTTTCTGTGGGAATTTGTGTTCATTCATCCAGTAGAACATTTGTGTGGTCAGGCGCTGATGTTGTATGAGAAGGCCTGGCTCGCAAGCTTCGTTCCAGTTTATTCCAAAGGTGCTCAATGGGGTTGAGATCAGGGCTTCTTGTGGGGCAGTGAAGTTCTTCAACTCAAACTCAAGTCTTTATGTACCTTGCTTTGTGTACTGGGGCACAGTCATGCTGGAATAGAAAAGGGCCTACCCCAAACTTCCCACAACGTTGGAAGCCTATTATTGTCTAAAATATCTTGGTATGCTTAACATTAGGATTTCCCTTCAATGGAAGTAAGAGGCCTAGCCCAACCGCTAAAAAAAACAGCCCCATACCATTAGCCCTCCTCCATCAAACTTTACAATTGGCACAATGTTGTCAGGCAGGTAACGTTCTCCTGGCACCTGCCAAACCCAGACTCGCCCATCAGTCTGCCAGAGAAGGGTGATTTGTCTCTCCACAAAACACGTTTCCACTGCTCCAGAGTACAGTATGCTTTACACCACTCCATCCGATGCTTGGCATTGTACTTGGTGATGAAAGGATTGCATGCAGCTGCTTGGCCATGGAAACCCATTCCACGAAGTTCCTGCCGCACAGTTTTTGTGCTGGTATTAATGCCAGTGGAAGTTTGGAACTCTTCAGCAACGGAATTGGCAAAGTGTAGGTGACTCTTAGGCAACATGCACCTCAGCACTCAGTGACCCCACTCTGTGACTTTGTGTGGCTTTGTGGCTGAGTTGCTGCTGTTCCTAAACTTTTCCACTTTCCAATAATACCACTTACAGTTGACCCTGAAAAATCTCACAGGAATAAGATTTTACAAACTGACTTATTGCGAAGGAGGCATCGTATCACAGTACCACGCATGAATTCACTGAGCTCTTCGGAACAACCAGTTTTTTTCACAATTGTTTGTAAATGCAGACTGCGTGGCTTGGCTCTTCATTTAATACACCTATAGCAATGTGTCTCATTGAAACACCTAATTTCAGTAACTAAGAGGTATGTCTTAATACGAATTGCAAATGTACCAAATTTTAGTTAATTCTGCCAATCGTATTAAGCCCGAAAAATGGAAGAAAACAAAGCAAAAAACTTTGTATTTTCGTCCAAAATGTGTTGGCCCTTTCACTCACAGTCTCACTCTCTCACAAACTCTCTGTTTGTTCTCTTTCTTTGGCTGAACCAAATGTGCAGGCCTACCGAACTTTGTGGGCCTTTTCAATTACACTTACACTCTCATGCTCTCTAAATATTTCCCTACCTTCTCTGACGACCACCTCCTCTTCTTCATCTTCTTCTCTCTTCTATCTTCTCTCTTTCATCCTCTTCCTTTATCCACCAAATCAGAGCACTTTTGGTGACATCCTCTCCATCGATTGCAATTGATCAGCAGAGAAGGTAGGGAAGCATTTACAGAGTGTGAGAGAATGAGTAAGTGTGAATTTGGGCTAAAATGACCCACAGATTTTTGTCTGAACCAAAACACCCGAAAACGAATGGGTCAAACACAAACGTACTGTAAATATATAAATCCACAAACTGTATAATATAAATATATATACTATATATGTGTGTATGTATATATATATGGGCCAAAAGTAGGTATACAGTTCTGTTTGGGTCATGTTTAGTCTCTTTTGGTGCAACATCTCTAAAAACTGCAATAGTTCTCAATACTTGTAAAGTAAAAGGTAAAAGAAATAATAAGCTTTAGATTACAGTTTGAATTACAAGTTTGTTAAAAGGATTTGATCAGTGGTATTCAAATGATGCAAAAAATCAATCTTCGATATGCTTAGTATAATTGAACAGATTAAAAAATTGTATGTGTCTGTGTGTAGAAAAGAAAATACCGTATTTGCTCGATTATAAGACGACCCTGATTATAAGACGACCCCCCAAAATCTGAATATTAACTTAGGAAAAAAAGAAAAAGCCTGAATATAAGACGACCCTAAAGGAAAAAAGTTTTACCAGTAAATGTTAATTCATGTAAACTATTTTTTTTAATAAAAGCTATGATTGAGAAAAATATTTTTTTTGTTTTTATTTCTTGTATTTTCCAACCTGTCCCCCAGTTACGCACATCTGCCCCCAGGCTTGCCACTCCAATATGGCACTGTGGCCCATGATATGCCTTTTAACCCTCTATATGCCACTGTGCCCCATGGTATGCCTTTTGACCCCCTATGTGCCACTCTGCCTCCAGAAATGCCTTATACCCCTATATGCCACTCTGCCTCCAGAAATGCCTTATACCCCTATATCCCATTCTGGCATTTAGGGGGTTAAAATGCATATTATGGGGCAGAGTGGCATATAGGGTGGTATAAGGCATTTCAGGAGGCAGAGTGGCATTAAGGGAGTTAAAAGGCATTGTATAGAGCACTCTGCCTCCAGAAATGCCTTATACCCCTATATGCCACTCTGGCATTTAGGGGGTTAAAATGCATATTATGGGGCAGAGTGGCATATAGGTGTATAAGGCATTTCAGGAGGCAGAGTGCTCTATTAAATGCCCCCTTAACGCCACTCCAGAAATGCCCTATGCCCCCATTTAACACACACACACACACACACACCCTATACCCCCATTTAACTAACACACACACACACACACACTCTCCCCTCCCCTCCCCTCTCAGCCCTCTCTTACCGGTGCTTCCAGCCGGGGCAGCGGGTTGACGTCGCCTTCTGCTGCAGCCGGAAGGAGGTGGAGTTGGCAGCGGGGGTTTGTCTGCGTCCGTCGCGTATACTTTCCCCGGCTGTCAGAGATCAGAGTTCCCCGCACCGGTGCGGGGAACTCTGATCTCTGACAGTCGGGGAAGGTTTGCGCGACGGACGCAGACAACCCCCGCTGCTAGCCACACCTCCTTCCGGCTGCAGCGGACGTTGTCTACGCGGATCGCGTAGACGTCAACCCGCTGCCCCGGCAATACAGCAGGAAGCACCGGTAAGTGTGTATGATGGGGGGGGGGTGAGACAGGAGGATCCAGGTCCCCTGCAGCGGTGCGGGGGATCTGGATCTTAGTCTCCTAATCAGACTCTATTTGAGATCTGATTAGAAGACGACCCCGATTAGAAGACGAGGGGTATTTTTCAGAGCATTTGCTCTGAAAAAAACCTCGTCTTATAATCGAGCAAATACGGTATAGAGGATCTAATTAAACGTAAAACATGACTTCTCTGTTTAAATATTTTACTGATATTAATGTACACTGGTCTGTTCCACTAGCAGGAATAGTCAAATAGTTTTTTATTCAACAAATTATATTCTTTGAGAAATTGTTTGATCCTTTGCATTTACTGTATACAGTGTCCTTCTTTAATGACTTAGGTATGTTTAGTAGACACTTAGTCTTACCCAAATAGAGTGTGTGTATATATCGATATATGTGTGTGTATATATATATATATACATACATATTTTAAAAACAGCTTGATCTATAGAGTCCTTAACAACACAGTGACCCTCTGTATATCTGTACTTATCTCTAAACACTCTCCTAACCATCTTCTTTTGCTATTGATTTTTCTTCCTACTCGCTTATCCAGGATTTTACACACACTATGCACTGAAATTCCTTACCCATTCCCTCTCCTACTTCCACTAACTCTAAATACTCACTGAAAGACCACCCATTTAGAGGAACATTCACCCCCCCCTAATATTTTCAACTTGCAGTTTGAAATCCTCCCCACTGTCAAGATCTTCATGCCACTGACTTCTCCGCATCAACCCACCTACAATCAAATGATCTTTGATAGGGACAGTCCCTATCCTTCCATCTGACCCCCCCCAACCTCCCATGCTCACAGCAAGCACGACTCTCCTCTCTTTCTGTACCAGCGTGTCTTCATGTGTGTAAAACTTATTGTCAGATTGTCAATTCTAACGTTATTAATTTTCATTACCTCTATTCTAATGGTCCTACAGAATCAACTGGTGCAGTAAAAATTAATGTAATGTAATATAATAAAATTCTACATTTTTTTACAGAAATGGTTTGATGGAGGTTTTACAAACAGTCTTCCCATTTTGCCCATTGGACGCACTATAACAGTGTCACCTTTTTGTGGTCGACACAATATTTGCCCTGAAGATAGAGGACATGTCGACTTATATCTTAAAGTAGCGAAGCAGGACATATTGGTAATTTATTATTGCTTAATATTTGTGCAATTTAAACTTGTATTACGTGAAATAGTGTTTAATTTTTGTAGATGGTGAAATGGATATACGTTGGTACACTTTCTAAACATATGACAACTATTTTAATTTGATAAAACTCTGTCTATAGGACATAGTTCATAAATATAGCTTGTGATTTATTATCAGATAGTCCGCTCTAGTTATTTATATTGTTATAATATCATATTCATTAGGAAAAATATGTTTAAATAGAATCCTCTCGTGTAACTATTTAACTATGCAGCATTTTGTAACATACACAACTGGATACCTACCGTATATTCTATATAATTTAAGAGAGCCTGTCCTCCTCCACATTTAGAATAACAGAATTAAAGCTTGGGATTTATTTCTGTGAAATATACACATTCTCCAGTGATGCAAGGTGTGAACTATTTAATATCAAACCATAAAATTCTAGAAAGAGTTTTATCAATTTGATCTAAAATTACTACTTTGGTTTTGCAAGGTTGATATTAAATATGTAAGTCATAAAAAGTTTTCAATTTATTCTTTTTGTCTTGGGATCTTTAATTAGAAATAAATTCTTATGCATTGCACAGCACTTGTGTGTTTTGACAGTCTAGGCATGTAAATAATGGATTTGTCCTCATTTAAATCTTTGCTACAGCTATCAACAGCCAATCTTGAAAGACTTAATCAAGCATTGTTCCCACCAAGTCAAGAACAAATGGAGTCAATTTTTCAAGATGGATTTGAAGACGCAGTGAAATTTCTACAAACAGAAAACTGTTTTGAATAGAGTAAACCATTTCCGATCACTGATAATTTTAGCAACATATTTGATTATGAAGAGATGATGTGACACATTTTCTTGATGTATATGTTTAGAGAACCATTAATCAACCAAAAATACATTAACTGCAAGTAATGTCTTAACCAACATTCTTTATCTTGTTGATGTCTCAGATTGATGAAGGAATCTGCTAAAGAACTGTGAAGGAGTAACTGAAGGCCGTGTCTAATGAGAAATAAATTTCCACTGTACACAGATATAACTTTTGTTGTTTTCTTTTTTACACAAGGTTACAAAGTGAAGCCATGGTTCTGAAAGACTAGAAAATATTTATTCTTGAGAGGATATGTTATGAGATATCCTATTAAAATCATAGCCTGCACTTGGTGCATAAGATATAGGCTTGTCTGCTATGATGAATAATGTGGCTACTGATGGATGAAAAGTATTAATCATGTTTGAAATGTTCTTTTTTTCAATCTACCCTCAAAAAATGGCTTGGTAATTACATGTATTATATTGAGTATGTCTCAGATAGAAATAGTCTCTTTTTTTTTCTTAATTATTGTTGTATATTTTTCACATTAATTCTCTGCTGAAAATGTCGGTATAGTACACTATCATATAAAAATGCTTATTTCCAAGAGACCCAAGAGAAATACCGTATTGGCTCGATTACAGGCCTCACGCGATTATTGGCGGCACCCTAAAAGTTAGCTGCTTTTTAAAGAAAAATTTAGATTTTTAAAAAAAATACACATTAGTGGAATAGTAAAACAGTATTCTAACTAACACACTGTATTTTAAAATTTTTGGTATCTATTAAGCACATCGAGCAGACGTGCCGGTAGCAGAGGTTGGTGGAAAGTGCTGGCAGGGGAGACTGTCTCAGCGCATCGCGTAGACGTCCACAGTTGCCGGGGAGTAGGATGCAGGTCCCCTGCAGCACTGCGGGGATCTGTATCCTAACCCTGCTGCCTGTCCAGCGCCCGGAACTACATGTTTCGGGCGATACGAATTGCGCATTCCTGCGCTAAACCCCGATTATAAGCCGCACCCCCACTTTAAAGACTTAAAGTGGGGGGGGTGCGGCCTATATTCGGGCAAATACGGCATGTCTCATAAATAAGATCTTAAACCCTATATGTATTTGACCATGAAATAATTAAACATTGATTTTGTTAAGAGTCTATTAACTGTACTTCTCCTGGTCACATGGGGTCATATGCCTATATTGTCTAAGTTTCTAGCCATCTATAGATGTTATGGTAAAAGTGTTTTTGAAGAGGAACTGTCCTTGGCGTTATTTGTATGCAAATCTACAGAAGTGACGTCTTATTTATGCCTTAAGATCTTCATTTATTGCTGGTACCCTACCACTTAGGTTTTGCGCCCCCCAAACTTAAACTGACCCACCCCTTCCTATACAGGCCATGCCCCTTCCTGTTCATGACCCACCACTTCCTCTGTAAACTGCACCTCTTCCTTTTTGGCACCCATTTCTTAAAAAAAATACAGACCAGTCAGGGTGCCCATGCTGACCCCTGTCCACTGCCAAAAGCATCTATAATGGGCACGTGACCATAGGAACTGGACCACGAATCAATGGAAGAAGGTTGTCTGGTCTGATGGATCACATTTTCTTTTACATCATGTGTATGGCCGGGGTCATGTGTGTCGCTTACCTGGAGAATACATGGCACCAGGATGAATCCATGGAGGCTCTGCCTCGCAACTTACAGGACTTAAAGGATCTGCTGCTAAAGTCTTGGTGCTAGATACTACAGCACACCTTTAGAGGTCTAGTGGAGTCTAGAAAGTTTTATTTCAGATCCTTGACTTAACTCTACATTAAGGAGGTCCAACCCTAGTGAGCTTCTGCTGTTGGTTGCACTCACCTGAACTAGCATTAATTTAAGGGGGTGCTGCTGAAGACCAAAGCCATACACAATCTCTAAATCAGCGCACTCACATCAAATAGGTTATAAACTCCTTTCTAAGATGACAAAATTGGAGTTTTAGTCACATCATATGGCCATATTATGCTAAGCCCACCACTATGCCAAAGTACCCTGTATTTGCCTGAACATAGGCTGCACCCCCCCCACTTTAAGTCTTTAAAGTGGGGGTGTGGCCTATATTCAGGGTTTAGCGCAGGGATGCGCCATACATATCGCCCGACGCCCGGGACATGCAGTTCCGGGCGCCGGGCAGGCAGCAGAGTTAGGATACAGATCCCCCACAGGGGGAATCCCGGCAGGGGAGATTGTTAAAGCACATCGCTCAGACGTGCCAGCAGCGGAGGTTGTTAACGCTTGCATCGCCGCAGCCGGTGAACATCTGCTCGATGTGCTTTAACAATCTCCCGGAAGTTGTGTAGGCGTATCGTGCAGATGTCCCCCGCTAGACACCAGGGAGTCTGCTTTGGTAAGTCTAGGGGGCGGATATCTGGAGGGGACAGAGTGGCAGCATATCTCGGGGGGGGGCAGAGTGGCAGCATATCTTGGGGACGGACGGACGGACAGACAGAGTGGCAGCATATGTCGAGGGGGAGGGCAGAGTGGCAGCATATCTGGGGTGGGCAGAGTGGCAGCATATCTATAACACTAAGTTTTTTTTTCTAAGAATCTACATTTTTTTTTTAAAAAAAGCACCTCATTTTTAGGGTGCGGTCTATAAACGGGTGCAGCCTATAATCGAGCCAATACGGTAATATATATATTTGTTACATACAGACAGTATATAAAAAAAACCATCAACAGTACCGCATTCAAGTGTTCTGACAGATATTTGTAACCTTTATATCCTGACAATGAAACATTGTATCTACAATAGACATTTTAAGGACAAAGACATCTGTAACCTTTTTTGTTTATAATTTCTTTACTGTCTTCCAATTTTAGGGTGTCATCCAATAATGAACTCTGTAAATCAAATAATAAAAAGTTTCAGGAACTTCATAGGGCTAACTTTTAATTATTTTCCTTGTTATTATGAGCACTCAGATTCCCAAGATAAAAATGATCTCAAAGATGGTCCTATGCTTTTACTCTCGCTCTGTTCTACTTAACGAGCCAATTTATTTCCTATTCGCCTACTATAATAGCTCTTTTTCTAGCGTGGTCATCTCTTTCATTAAGAGTGAGCTTTATATTTTAAGTTACTGCTCAATTTGCCTTTATAGCTTCTGATGATTATCCAGTGATGGTAAGGGTGTAAATGTGAAGTATGAAAGCTGAATTATCATTTTCAAATAAAATAAGAAAGTGATCAAGATGTTTTCTTTGATGAAAAACACAAGAAAAACTACTTAGTTTGAAATACAAATAATTTTCAGTTAACTACATAAGGTTTTCAGATATTTTATCATTATATTCTATAAAATTATAGTTGTGCTTTCACAAATATAATTATCACATATTGTATTTCATACACACAGTTGTACTTTTCTTTTTCTTCCTATCTCTCTCTACTGAAAGGGTGGTGGATACATAGACGTGCTTATAGAGAGATAGAAATGCAGAATGACCCTTATTTACTATAAATTCCCCTCTCTTTCTTGCTCTGTTTAGTTTTGCCTCAAATTACTTATGTAATTAATATTTTATTTTGTTAATGGTCTCCACATTCAGCTCTTGAAAGGGAAAGAAAAGAAGGGTCGTTTGAGACATCTGCGATGTAAAGGGTCTCAGTGTAACTATTAATAACATTCAATGCAAAGTATACATTTTTTTTCTAAAGAACCTGCACTAATTATTAAGGTCATGATTTAAGCGTCCTGTTAAAGCCCAAGTTTTTAGCAAAGAAACTGGGAAATACAGTACATACCTTCAAAGGCTATGACAAAACTAGAACTGACAGACAAACCGATACAAAAGGTAAAAAGGGGCCTGATTTAAAGCTTCCAATCTAGAGGTTAAAATCCATGTTGTAATTGTCAATTTTCCTCCTCCTCTACGTTCTTCCTCTTGGCTCTTCTTCTTCTTCGGTGTCCTTCCGGTGCAGTGAGTGCGGAAGGCGTTGGGCGAGGCTTCAGTGTTGTGCGACAGGATATGACATCAGTTGCCCCGCGCATCACATGGGAGCAGGATCTGAGTTCTGCATTAACAGACCTCCCGCTCCCTAGGCTGACTTTAAGCCGGTTAGAGGGAGATCCTTGATCTCCCCAACCGAGCCTGCTCCTCTAGCGGCGGACATTACTTACCTAAACACATTTTTGAAAGTTTTTTTTATAGTTTATATAGGTGAAATTGTGAAAATGTTTATATATTTTTTTATAAATATAATTATTATTTCAAAACAAAGCCCTGCTAAAAAAACCAATATATATTTTGTGGGGGCACACTAAATGACTTAGTGGGCAATCACAGTTATGATTGTAAAAATTATTATTAATAATAATAATAACCATAATTAACTCTCCATAAAGAGTTGTAGTTCCTTAAAAATGTCAGGATTACTAGCACTTCCTACATTTTTCTATCTATGCTTGTGAAAGTATATCTTCTTATTAAGTATGACCTGCTATGTGCAGTCAAAGCAGATCTACAGTAAAGCATCTTTGTTTTTATTTCATTGCTAAGAATAGGTTCTTAATATGCAACATATTTGCAGTATTATCAGCTTTGTAATTAACTCCTTGAAATGGTAATACTGGGTGAAATTGGTGGAATACTCCCTACTCATTTTCACTGTGTACTCCATGATGATATTGAAACTGTGAAATATTCATAATCTAGGTAACTAGAAATAACGTTAAATTGGTAATTTATAGTCTTGGGAATAATTATTCCAAACAGGGCATTAAAAATAATTTCCTCTTAGCACATGTCCAATCAATGCCTTAAGGCTAATATTATGCAAACACTATAAATCTAAATACATGATTCAGAAACCTGTGTAGTTTTTTGTATTCCAGACAAATGGATTCAAGCTCAAGTTTTAGATCCTTGACATTAATTATGCTTATAAGTATTATTGCTTTATATAGGAGACAAGTGGAGTTTGAATGATACCTTTATTGGCTAACTGAGTAAATATAGATTGCAAGCTTTCAAGACCTCTCAGGTCCCTTCATCAGGCATGTTATACAATAATGTGAAAAACCTCTCTTTAAGTATCAGTCAAACAGTATGGTTACAATTGGGAAGCAGATAACATCAAAATGTCCAGGACAAGGTTCTTTGATCAGTCAATAGTGTTAAAATCAGAGGTGGATTGGAGTCATAAAAGGAGGTGTCAGGAGGTATTCACAACTCTAATGGGGTCAGGTTGTGTGCATGTCTGGTTTGTTATCTACAAAGTGATAATGGGATACAAATTCCCTATCCCGGTTGAGGCCAGTATTTAAAGAGTTAAATTTAAGCATTAATTTAACCTCCCATATTTTTCTCTCCCTCTGAGTTTTGAACAGTCCCATTAATACAGCCAGTCTGATGTCACTGATGCTATGTCCATTTTGGCAAAAAAAGTTAGCCAATAAAGGTATCATTCAAACTCCACTTGTCTCCTGTAATTCTACGGCTAACACGGTACCAACTCTCATGCTTTATATAGTGCATCATGTTCCACAGTTCTGTACAATTTGTTAGATAAACACCTAAAACCATTCTAAAAAGTGGGTCAGGTGCCAGGTGTACTTTTCCCAATTAATCATGCACTCTGATGTAATTCATTTTGTCAGCTAAGCTTGCACTCTAATGTAATTTAATTTGTCAATAAAGCTCACACTCTAACATACTTCAGTTCGTCAATAAAGCTCACATCCTAATGTAATTCAGTTCACCAATAAAGCTTGCAATCTAATGTAATTCCATTGAAAGCGTGCAGTCTCATATAATTCAGTTAGGTAATAAAGCTTGTGTTCTACTGTAATTATTTTTTCCAATAAAGTTTGCACTCCAGTTTAGCTAATAAAAGTGTTTGGTGTGCATACAGCACACTAGACTTCTGCACATGGACCAAAAATAATTGATACAAATTTTTTGTTTTGTTTTTGGTCCATTAGACAACAAAAATTTAGTTTCCTGCCCTTTTGGAAGAGCAAAGTTTGGAGGGCTTTTTCCATTAGGAAACATGATTTGTTGTCACTCATGCTTTCTCGCACATTCTCATGCTCTTTCACACTCTGGCATGCACTCTTACGTTCTTTAATTAAATTTCTCTGTCACACTCTCATTCACTCTCTCATGCTTCCTCTTAGTGTCTCCTTACCTTCTCTGCCAACCAACCTGTGTCCCTGTCTCCTTTTCCGCAGCTTCATTTGTTTACTCCTCTTGTTATTCTGTCTGCCTGCTTCTCCGTGCTGCCCGCTCTGATACCCGGCCTCCTGGAGTGCTTTAGTACTCCAAGAATAGTGCAGACTGATTCACAGAGAAAGACAGGTGCAGAAATGCTTCTCTCATATGATTCATTATTACGTTTCCACTTTCTGAAACAGATAAAAATGTAACACAGACAAAAAAAATCTGACTGGCTAAAGAGTAAGGTTTTCTCTAACATAAAACCTTAACAAAATCACCACGGAGTTTATAGAAGATGAAAAGATACATTAACAGAAAGCTTAATTGTATATTTCCAATTATTTAGAATAATGGATGCATTTTTGGTAACAATACACAAATTTGTCATTGGCGGATCTGAAGGGGGGGCAGTGGTGCAATCACCCCTTCCAGAAAGACAGCAGTGTGCCCCTTATTTTAAGGAGTAGGCAGAACTCACTAACCATCACGTTTTGTGACTTCACTGTAGTAGTGCATTAAGGACAGGCTAATGCTTCACAGGGTAAGTGAGTGAGTGTCACTTTAGTGACCTCTTGTATTTCAATTGCTGTGTGCTGGCCATTCATTGTGTAGAATACATTTAGTGTATGGACCCTACTACTAATGAAGTGGTCCTCCCACGATCATATTTCTGTCCACTGGCAAATCTGACTTCATGTGTTTGAATGGGAAGTCTTTTGTTTCGTAAATTCTCACTTTGTTTTATGTTCTTCATTTACGACCATTTGATCCCCTGCTTCAAAAGAGACTGTAGCTGTAAAAACTTCCCTGCACATGTTAAACTAGTCTGTCATGGTTGCAGAAGTCTTTGCTGCCAGGTTAGTCAACATGTTGGTTGGCATCTCCAGGATGACAAAATTAACACGTTCTAAAATTATCACATAAACTGAGGCTTTCCTTTTAAATCTGTGTAATGGGAAAAACAAGGTGTAAGTGGCACATGAGTTAGTCTGTATGGTTGTGGTAGTAAGTGTCTGGGTGCGTTAGTGTGAGTGTCTAGTTATGTTTATGTTCCAATAAATCAGGCTCTGGATCTGCCTTTAAAATTTGTAGAGACTTATTCCTGTTTATTACATATTAAAAAAACGTAGTTTACTCCCCCTGAATTATATTTCCATTATAAAGGGCCATCCCAGGCTAATTTCTGCAGGAATGAGCTGGCCCTTTCTAAAACATAGTTCAATCAGCGAGGTGACAAGAAATCGCACTAGTTTAAACATATCTCATACAGGGCCATATAAGCTATTCTTGGAGCTGAAGCACTCTGGAGTTGACCTTCATAATGTAAAGTGAACTCAGGGAAATGAAACTGCAGATCTCAAGCTAAACTCATGTAAACTACTTCTTTAGTATAGAAAACCTTGACAAAGACTAATCTGCAAAAATGTACACATTCATTCAGCAGTATTAATACATTATGCACTGTCCAGGGGTGTCCAAGGGCAGCACCCTCAGAAGCAGCCACCATTCCCATAATCCAGTTCTCTGTGTCTTAAAAGGGGTAACGTGCCATAGGGAAAATGGGCTGGTTGGGGAGATCTTCCTTGTAACAGGACCACTGAGCTGCAGCACACAGAGAAACCCGACTGGGCCCCCTGGACCTGCCGCACTTGGCCAAGTTGGCCTAGGCCAAGGTGTGTTCCTGCTTCATAGAAAAAAGGAGTCTTTCAAATGTATTCGTGGCTACAGAGGGATGATATAAGTTTCTTCTCTGATGTAAACTAAAGTGTTGATAGGAAATACTCTTGGTGCAGATATATTTTATCAATGTAGCCCTTTAGGTCCCATAAATCACAGCAATGATGACATTCCTCATAAGGTACCCGCTGTGGAAAGAGTGTCTAAGATTTGTACATCACATCTATTGAGGTGCAAGAATAAGGTTAGTGTAATAAAGATCACGTTTTAGAAAGATATTGTTTAGCGATATAATGAAAGCGGGTCTTTGAAATTGTCATTTCACATAGGAATAATATCTTTGTGTTTTAAGTAAAAAAAACTCACTCCTGAAGGTGATGTATGTGACACTAAGGCAAACCCATATTATTTAAAATAAATATTTTATAATACAGGTATGTTATTATTAAGGTGCAATTAATTTAACTACACATGTCTTGAATATATTTTTACAGTAATATAAAAGTCATAATAAAAAAACTGTTTTTTTTATCACTTTGGAAAAATAATAAATGTTTGTGTATTTTTGTGTTTTCAACCTTTCGCATGTCATACTATCACTTGAAAAATCCATGTCGACAGCCATCGTGTCAGTTGACAATTTTGTGAGTAAGCCACTCATAACGTAGCTAGACTGACAGATAAATAAAATATAGCCTGTCAAATTCAAGAAACCACTTAAGGCTTTCCATACTTGAAATGAGTGTCATCGATTCAGTTGGAACTCCATATACTTTATAATATGCCTTGCATAAAATATATTTATGTAATTGAAGTAAACAGAAAATAATAAATAAAGCACAGTTAACCAATTCATTTATTATTATTGATTCAGTGTAGCCTTTTAATATGATGGAAAGGTTGAACTATATAAATACTACAAATCTATCTATGTGTGCCAATTAAAATGGGTGTAGGAAAGGTCAACCCATTTTTAATGTATGTTTATGCTTCCCTATACAAGTTATGTTTAGGAACTTTTTGGGGGAATTTACTCACAATAGCTGGTAACATAAAGTCAAGACTGGGCAGCCTCTTCCGAATCTCTAAAATAATAAGTTAAATGGTCCTTGGAGCCCTGCTTGAGATATTGGAATAATCCACGATTTATGACCTACTTTTTAAAGAAAAAGTTACGTCAATAAAGTACAATATTAATTTGTAATAGTCGTATTGAAATCGAAATAAAATATTGTTTCAGTGAAAAACTTCCAAAAATATGTACCTCTTGAAAAATTTCAAGAAGGTCTATGACTAGATTTTGAGAAAGGAAACGGCAAATGGAGGGTTTGTTGTGTGAGATTTTTTTTTCAGAATAGCACAATGAGAGAGACATGACACGAAGGTAATACAATAAAATGTTACAATAAGAAAATAAGATGTTCCATTAATAATGAATTTACAAAGAAAAAACTAAATGTAGAATGTACTCGCAAGTATTAGGATGATTCATTCTAATTTTTATACAGTCCTAGGGGCATACGTGATATCAGAAACATATGGTGTAGTCAATTAATATAGGCAATATACTAATTTACACCAAGAAAATATAATTTGATAAGTTGAAATCATGTAAATCTGATCAAGCCCCCAATTTACATCTTAAGCAACTCAATTTGATGACTTGTGACTAGGTCACCAATTTTTACCAATGATTCCTAAACAAGGAACTGATACTCAATAGAAGCAATGTGCATACATATACTCAATACAATCAATTATGTTCAATCAATTCAGGGGCACAGGATTTCTTAGCTGCCCTACCCCTGACAAGCTCTTAAGACCATACAGTTTCTGTCACGCACGTACCGGCTCGCAGGGTCGGCGCCTCCCGGATCCCTGGTGCCGGCGTCGTCTCGGTCGGCTGCTTCTTTGCTCCCCGCATCCACGCAGGGAGCTGGGGAAGATGGCGACGGAGCGGCGTCGGGTGCCAAGAGAGGGGCGTCGCTTCTTCATGCCGCTCCGGCACCTCCTCCTTCTGCCGTCTGTGTGCAGGAGAGGAGGGGAGGTGATACTGAGGAGGCAAGTGCTAGAGGGGCGGCGCTTCCAGCGCCGTCTCCCTCTAGAGTTTATGTGAAAGGCGGTACTAGGGCTGGATCTACAGGCGTGACGTCATACGTCACACCTGTGATCCCTATAAAAGCCCCAAGCTCCCTCTCAGCAGTGCTCAGATATTCTGAGACGCTCTGTATGCTACAAAGCGTCCCAAGTGCTGTGCTCCTTGCCCTGTTTTGTGCCTGAATCTGTGCCTGAACCTGTGCCTGAACCTGTGCCTGAACCTGTGCCTGTGCCATTTCGCACACGTTATGGGCATTTTGAGTACACAGTGATGCCTTTTGGCCTGTGTAATGCCCTACTTTTCAACACTTCTTGAACGATGTGTTTCGGGACTATCTTGATGTATTTGTCGTGATATATCTAGACGACATCTTGATATATTCGGAGTCTCTGGAGGCGCACCGACGTCACATGCACTGTGTCCTCACCAGGCTACGTGATAACAACCTTTACGCAAACCTGGAGAAATGCGTGTTCGAGACCACCACAGTAGAGTTCCTCGGCTTCCTTCTGACCCCTCAAGGGATCCAAATGGACGACAAAAAGATCCGAGCCATTATCACCTGGCCCTGTCCCACCAACAAAAAGGAGGTGCAACGGTTCATAGGTTTTGCCAACTTCTACCGCAAATTCATCCGTAACTTCTCCAGGATAGTGCAACCACTCACAGCCTTAACCAAGAAGGAAGGCCGGTTCGTTTGGTCCCCTTCAGCCCAGGAGGCCTTTGACAGTCTCAAACGCCTCTTCACTACTGCGCCTATACTCGCATTCCCTGATCCCTCCAGACCCTACATAGTGGAAGTCGATGCCTCTGACTCTGCGGTTGGGGCTATCCTGTCCCAAAAAGACCCCCAGGGAATCACACACCCGGTAGCTTTCTTTTCCAAGAAACTGTCAACCCTGGAAAGGAATTATGATATCGGTGACCGCGAATTGCTGGCTTTAAAAGCAGCCCTGGAGGAATGGAGACACCACTTGGAGGGTTCCACACACCCCGTCTTGGTTTTTACCGACCACCGAAACCTGGAATACCTCCGCACCGCTAAACGCCTGAAACCCCGCCAGGCTCGTTGGGCATTGTTTTTCAGTCGGTTCAACCTCAACATCACGTATCGCCCGGGGTCAAAGAACGGCAAAGCCGATGCCCTTTCCCGCACCACGGGTGAGACCGAGAGGACAAGCGGATCCGACGAGACCATTCTACAAAACGGCCATTTTCTAGCTATGTTTCCCTCTATTTGGGAGAGACTCCGTTATCATAGTTCACCAGGAAGAGTCTCCGCACCTCGTTTCTGCACACAAAAAGACGGGTTGCTCTACCATCGTGGGAGGATCTACGTACCGCCTCCTGTACGCCGCGAGATTCTGCGGTTGCATCACGCTACGTTGACGACTGGACATGGGGGAATAAGGAAGACAGAAGAGTTAATTCAACGATCATTTTGGTGGCCGGCTATGCGTAAGGAGATAGTCGCCTTCGTCTCAGCCTGCCAAGTGTGCGCCACCTCCAAGGCCTTACGGCGCAGGCCCGCTGGTCTTCTTCAGCCACTGCCAGTACCCAAACAACCATGGACTGACATCTCAATGGATTTTGTTGTTGACCTGCCGGCCTCTCGCAGTTTCACTACTGTCCTGGTTGTGGTGGATCGGTTCACCAAGATGACCCACTTTATACCAACCAAGGGTCTACCTACCTCCACTGAGACGGCTTCGTTATTCCTCGAGGAGATCTTTCGTCTCCACGGTTTACCACGCACAATCACATCGGACCGTGGAACACAGTTCACTTCTCGTTTCTGGCGTGCATTCTGCAAAGGACTACGAATACAGCCCTGTTACTCATCCTCCTTCCATCCACAGAGCAACGGGCAAACGGAACGAGTCAATCAAATACTTGAACAATATTTACGCTGCTTCGTTACCTACTTGCAAGATGACTGGGTCACGTTGTTACCTACCGCAGAGTATGCCTACAACAATCAAACGCACAGATCCACTGGCTGCTCGCCATTCTTTGCTAACTTTGGCTACCACCCTGCTTCCTTGCCTGACTCTCCGGTGCCCGCCTCTGTACCCGAAGCTGCCACGAGACTCCAACGTCTTCTCCGTTCTTTTCGCGTCATTCGATCCAACATCATCAGAGCGCAAAAAGGGGACAAGGTGTGGCTCTCCACCGCTCATCTTCGCCTATCTTGTCCCACAAAGAAACTCGGCCCTCGATTCATCGGCCCTTTTCCCGTTGTGGAGAGGGTTGGTTCTGCTGCTGTCCGTCTCCAGCTACCCAGTTCCTATCGGATTCACCCTGTTTTCCATGTCTCCCTCGTGAAACCGTGGAGACCACCTGCAAGCACCTCGACAGACTCCCCTCCTCCGCCTCCTGTGGCGATCGCAGGGGATCCCGAATACGAGGTAAAGCACATTCTTGATTCCCGGATTCGACACGGACGCTTGGAATACCTCATCCACTGGAAGGGCTACGGGGCGGCGGACCGTTCCTGGGAACCTGTGGACAATATACATGCTCCTGCCAAACTCCATGCGTTTCACCGTCACCATCCTGACCGCCCTCGTCCTGGGCGCCCCTGGAGGGCTCGCCTGGGGGGGGTTCTGTCACGCACGTACCGGCACGCAGGGTCGGCGCCGGCTTTCTCCCGGATCCCTGGTGCCGGCTTCGTCTCGGTCGGCTGCTTCTTCGCTCCCCGCATCCACGCGGGGAGCTGGGGAAGATGGCGACGGAGCGGCGTCGGGTGCCAAGAGAGGGGCGGCGCTTCTTCATGCCGCTCCGGCACCTCCTCCTTCTGTGTGCAGGAGAGGAGGGGAGGTGATACTGAGGAGGCAAGTGCTAGAGGGGCGGCGCTTCCAGCGCCGTCTCCCTCTAGAGTTTATGTGAAAGGCGGTACTAGGGCTGGATCTACAGGCGTGACGTCATACGTCACACCTGTGATCCCTATAAAAGCCCCAAGCTCCCTCTCAGCAGTGCTCAGATATTCTGAGACGCTCTGTATGCTACATAGTGTCCCAAGTGCTGTGCTCCTTGCCCTGTTTGGTGCCTGAACCTGTGCCTGAACCTGTGCCTGAACCTGTGCCTGAACCTGTGCCTGAGCCTGTGCCTGTGCCTGTGCCTATACCTGCACCTGTATCATTACCTGCACCTGTATCGTTACCTGTGCCTGAACCTGTGCCTGAACCTGTGCCTGAACCGGTATCGTTACCCACACCTGTGCCTGCACCTGTATTGCTACCGCACCTGTGCCTGCGCCTATACCTGTGCCTGTGCCTGCACCTGTACCGTTACCTGTGCCTGTGCCTATACCTGCACCTGTACCGTTACCTGTACCTGTGCTTGATCCAGACCCTGGACTGTACCTAGTAAAGTGAGTCCGAACTACACCTGTTTTTGCTTCCCTATTCCTTTAGTCGTCCTGCATATTGGGCTCCTTCTCTGAACTGAACACAGACACCTAGTGGTGTCTGACAGTTTCACACATACTTAAACACCTTACAATTATACACACACACTCACTCTAGCACTGCACACTAATACCTACTTTATACACAAACATACACATGCATGGAATTCAGCCCTATATCTGTTCCCTTTCTAAATATGTTTCTGAAAGTAAAAATGCTAATAGCATCTAATGCAGTTCAAAATACGGTCATTTGCACTCTGAAAACAAAAATGGCAACAATATCTTTATTTTTTAATTTTCGGATTCATGTGACTCCCTTTTCCTCCAATTGATCTCATTCACTCTTACACACTTACTGTTAAATAGCACACATACACTCCATTCATTCTAACACCACACACACACACACATTCTCAGATTTTCTTTCCTTCCACTGGTACTTCAGAGCAGCTAGAAAACACAGAGCAAGCTGCCACTGTACTTCTGTGTCATGTAACGTCACATTAAGTGGCGCCATTAGCCTGCAGTGAGAGGGGGAGGAATGTGTTTGCATTATGCCTTTGTCTGTTATATCAGTGCAACAACACAAGAAATAAGCAGTATAAATGTCCCTCAATCCTATTCCCTATTCTTGTCCCTGCATTTACTCACATCTTCAATCTCTCCCTCTCTACTTGATCCTTCTCATCCTCCTTTAAGCATACTACCATAACTCCCATCTTAGAAAAAAGCCTGGACATTTTATGCCTTGTGTAACATAGCCTTTACAGTGAGGACAATAAAGGTATGGAATTCACTTCCAAGAAGGTGGTGTTATCCAATACATTAGATACCTTCAAAAGGGGTCTCGATATTTTCTTAGAAATGCATGACATACAGGGATATAAATAGAATAACATGGATATTTTAGAGCTTTTTGATCCAAGGAGAAATCCGATTGCCTCTTGGAGTTAAGAAGGAATTTTTCCCCCTGATGGCAGAATTCGAAGTAGCTTAATTAGGGGTTTTTTGCCTTCTTTTGGATCAAGAATAGGAAGGTTAGGTAGAAGGGTTGAACTTGATGGACTTAGGTCTTTTTTCAACCTTATGAACTATGTACCTATGTAGCTTCTAGATTGTTCATTTGAGCAGGGCCCTTCTTATTTTTCATTTCTGAAATAGAAAATTGTTGTTATACACTACTTGTTATGCTCTGTGTACACATTGTAAAGTGTTGTAGAATATGATGGAGCTATAATAAATAAATAATAATACTGTCTGACAAATACTTGGCTAGATTTTGACATTTGGTTAGATTTTATATCTTTAATTCAGCTTTGTCTAGCTAGAAAAAAAAAAAGAAGAAAGAATAGTGATCGGGGTTTGCTATAAGCCACCAAATATAATGGAAGCAGCAGAAGATCAATTATCAATTATTAAAGCAAATAAACAAGGCAGCAAATCACAATGAGGTGGTTATTATGGGGGACTTTAACTATCCCGACATAAACTGGGAAACAGAGACCTGTGAATCTCATAAAGGAAACCGGTTTCTGACTATAAGTAAGGATAATTATCTGTCCCAAATGGTACAGGACCCGACCAGAGGGGGCGCCCTACTGGACTTAATATTAACCAACAGACCTGACAGAGTAACTAATGTGCAGGTCAGGGGGCATCTAGGAAATAGTGATCACAATATGATACATTATAACTTGTCCTTCAATAAGGGAACTCTTAGAGGAGCCACAAGAACCATGAACTTTAGGAAGGCAAAGTTTGATCAACTAAGAGAAGCCCTTAACACTGTAAACTGGGAAAATGTCCTCAAAAACAAGAGTACAGACACTCAATGGGAGATTTTTAAGGATATCTTAAATTCTCACTGTGAAAGGTACATACCGTATGGGAATAAAAGAGTCAGGAACAAGAGAAAACCAATGTGGATAAATAAAAATGTAAAGGGGGTAATAAATGGCAAAAAAAGGCATTTAAGCTACTAAAACAGGAAGGCAGTGAGGAAGCACTAAAAAGCTATCGGGAAAAAAATAAAATATGTAAAAATCAGATAAAAGCAGCAAAAGTGGAGACAGAAAGACTCATTGCCAAAGAGAGTAAGACAAACCCCAAAATGTTCTTTAACTATATAAATAGTAAAAAGGTTAAAAATGAAAGCGTTGGCCCCTTAAAAAGTAATGAGGGAGAAGTTATAGACGGGGATCAGGAAAAAGCTAATCTATTAAATATATTCTTCTCTGCTGTATTCACAGAGGAAAATGAAATGCCAGGTAATATACAGCAGGATGAGATAACTGCCCCAGTACATGTCGCCTGTCTAACCCAGGAAGAAGTGCAGTGCCGCCTAAAAAAAATCAAAATAGACAAATCACCAGGTCCAGATGGCATTCACCCCCGCGTTCTAAGGGAGTTAAGTAATGTAATAGACAGACCCCTATTTCTAATATTCAAGGACTCTATAGTGACAGGGTCTGTTCCCCAGGACTGGCGCATAGCAAATGTTGTGCCAATATTCAAAAAGGGGACAAAAAGTGACCCGGGGAATTATAGACCTGTTAGTTTAACTTCTGTTGTGTGTAAACTGTTTGAGGGTTTCCTAAGAGATGCTATTTTGGAGTATCTCAATGAAAATAAGTGTATGACTCCATATCAGCATGGGTTTACAAGGGATCGGTCCTGTCAAACTAACCTGATCAGCTTTTATGAGGAGGTGAGCTCAAGACTGGATCGGGGTGAATCGCTGGATGTCGTATATCTTGATTTTTCCAAAGCATTTGATACGGTGCCACATAAAAGGCTGGTACATAAAATGAGAATGCTTGGGCTGGGGGAGAATGTGTGTATGTGGGTAAGTAACTGGCTCAGTGATAGGAAACAGAGGGTGGTTATTAATGGTACATACTCTGAGTGGGTTACTGTTGCTAGTGGGGTACCACAGGGGTCAGTTTTGGGTCCTATTCTTTTTAATATATTTATTAATGACCTTGTAGAGGGATTGTATAATAAAGTATCAATCTTTGCAGACGATACTAAGCTCTGTAACGTGGTTAACACAATAGAGGACAGTGCACGATTACAAATGGATCTGCATAGGTTGGAGGCTTGGGCTGGGATGTGGCAGATGAGGTTCAACACAGATAAATGTAAGGTTATGCACATGGGGAAGAAAAATCCAGGCTGGGAATATGTATTAAATGGGAAAACACTGGGGACGACTGACATGGAAAAGGACTTAGGAGTTTTAGTTAACAGTAAATTTACCTGTAGCGACCAGTGTCAGGCAGCTGCTGCTAAGGCAAATAAAATCATGGGGTGCATCAAAAGGGGCATAGATGCCCACGACAAGGAAATAATTCTACCACTGTACAAGTCACTAGTCAGACCACACATGGAATACTGTGTACAGTACTGGGCACCAGTGTACAAGAAAGATATAGTGGAGCTGGAGAGGGTTCAAAGACGGGCAACCAGAGTAATAAGGGGAATGGGAGGACTACAGTACCCAGAAAGATTATCAGAATTAGGGTTATTTAGTTTGGAAAAAAGACGGCTTAGGGGGGATTTAATAACTATGTATAAATATATAAGGGGACAGTACAGAGATCACTCCCAGGACCTATTTATACCCAGGACTGTATCTATAACAAGGGGACATCCTCTACGGTTGGAGGAAAGAAGGTTTCTACACCAGCACAGACGGGAGTTCTTTACAGTAAGAGCAGTGAGATTATGGAACTCTCTGCCAGAGGAAGTGGTTATGGTAAACTCAATAAAAGAGTTCAAAAGGAGCCTGGACGTGTTTCTTGAAAGCAATAATATTACAAGTTATGGATATTAGATTAATAGGGACAGAACGTTGATCCAGGGATTTATTCTGATTGCCATATTTGGAGTCGGGAAGGAATTTTCCCCCTGGTATGGGGCAATTGGCGTCTGCTTCATAAGGGTTTTTTTTGCCTTCCTCTGGATCAACACAGTAGGGACACAATATGTATATAGGTTGAACTTGATGGACTTTGGTCTTTTTTCAACCTTATGAACTATGTTACTATGTTACTATGTAACACTGGGCAGCAAATGGCTTGCTAATGCTTGGGGTTGTGTTGCACATGTACAGTATGTGTATGTCTACATCGACCCTGAACTTCCCCTGTCTAGTCATTAATGTTAGAAGTACAAACTTAAATGTTACCATTTATTGTTTTATATTATCCAAAAAAATAGTTTACAGATGAAACAGAGAGAGGTTGTAACATATAGGAACAAATGTTTTACAGTGTAAATTTTAATTATCATTACTAAAAATCTAGCCTTAAACTTTACATTAGGTTTACATTTTTTTATAGGTTAGAAAATTTTTTATTCTGCAGTATTTACACGTGTATTTCTATATGTATTTTTGTTCCAATTAAATAAAAGGGCATGCAATTTCACTATGTCATACAATGAATTATGTGCAATACTTTTAAATTTGTTATAGCTATTACATGTTTTAACCTGATGACTATGTAACTAAGTCATCCAAACCTAATCCCTACATCTCTCTCACCCAGTGTCTGTCAGCTCTTAGAGGTCAGCATCTGGAATGTTATCTAAGAAGGAAACCCACCTTTTGTAAAACCTTCAACTACGGGTGTTGCAGCTTACTAGGAGTCGGAGCAGTTGCATAACAGTCAGCGGGGATCAAAAAGTCTGCATCTCTGTGGATAACTGAGGGCAATATGACGGCGATTGCGGTGACATCCTCTTCCCTGATTGGAGGATAGGGGTGGATGTCACAGCGCCTCTGCCATTTTGGCATAAACTGCTGCTGGGTTATGTCCGGGAAGATGCAGACGATGAAAAATGATAGCAGATTAAAGATTGAAGATAGAATAGAAAAGAAAAAAGAGAAGATAGGAGACAGAAGTGGTCGCCAGAAGCAGAAGTGGTCAGCAGAGAAGGTAGGGAAACAGAGTGTGAGAGAAAATGAGAGAGTGAGAGTGTGAGAGAGAGTGTGAGTGAATGTGAACCCACACATTTTCAGATGACAATTCAGAGTTATTGCTTTTTTTTTCGTCCAATGGGGGAAGGATCTGGCCTTGTTTTCGGGAGTTCGTGGGAATCTCTGAATTTACCAAAATTCGGTAAATTTGCAATTCATATAAATCTGAATGGACAAGTCTATAAATTAAGTTTTTTAAATAAATACATTATTGTAAGGCTCTAAGAAAACTCTTAATTCCAAAGCATAACTTGGCTAATTCTACTACGTAATGTGTATTAGTACTGTAAAATGTATTAAGAAAACTAAAGGTATGTTTACACACATATTCATTTATATTTATATATATATATATATATCTGCAAACTCTTGAATTTTGAACGTTATGTTTTTATCTCTTTCTTTCCCCTTTCCTCACTACATTGTCCTTTACAGCTCATAAAGTCCATTACTGCAGCTTAATGTGTCTAAGTCAGAATTTACTCCTAAAATAAACAGAATCTGACAGCCCATAAAATCACAAGACCCACCTGGTCAGCACATTCCTTACAGCCTTTAAAATTTGTTTTAACTATTCACACTTTTTAAAGAAAACAATAATGCTTGTTCCATGTATTTCATATTACCTTTTATTACTTATTATGATATATTTACATTAGACTTGTGCAAAAGGGCCAAATGCATGACTGAGAAGGTAGAGAGACATTCAGACAGAGCATGGGGGTAGATGAGAGTATGAGAACATGGATGAGAGTGCGAGAGAGCATGAGAGAGAGATTGAAAGATCAAACAAAATTCAAATGGAAGTTCAGAGCTTTCATTTTCGGAGATTCATATTAATTGACAAAATTGGCAAATTCCATTAAAAATTGATATTTGTACGAATCAGAATGCACAAGTGTCTTAATATATATGTAACATAGAAACATATGGCAGAAAAGAACTATTCGAACCATTTAGTCTGAATACTATCCCATGCATGTTTAAATTCCCTCATCATGTTAACCTCTACCACTTCAGCTGGGAGGTTGTTTCCAAGGCTGGACTGGCCCACCTGGAAACCGGGTGGGCCGGCAGACCAACATTCAAAGCAGCCGTAGTGCGTCCGTGAGGTTCAAAGTGGCTGTTGTGTGTGCACACCGTGCCGCTCAGTGGCCCCTGTGAAGACGTGACGTTCAAGGGGTCCGGGCTCACAGAAGATTTCCTTGTGACATGGAGAGGATCACCATGTCAGAAGAGAGCAAAAAAAGGAAAAGCAAAAGTGTAAAGCAAAAAAATAGGGGTAAGTAGACCCATATTTAAGGGGTGGGGGAATTCCCTTGGGACATCATTAAAAAATAAATACTTAAGGGGGGTGGCTGGGGTGGCAGAGCCTGTCCTGGTGTGTGTGTGTCTGGGTGTCGGTGTGGCAGAGCCTGTCCTGTCCTGTGTGTTTGGGTGTCGGTGTAGCAGAGCCTGTCCTGGTTGTGTGTATTTGGTCATCTGTTTCCTGGCACTTTACTCACTGTAGGAATAAATTGAACTATTTAATTTTTACTTATCCAGAGATAGAACACCCTCCTGAATTTGTAGTCACTTCAGAGGACAAAACTTTCTAGGCCCAGAAATCAGTAAAGGCTCTGTGTAACTTACGCTATTTCAACAAGCAGAGCTTATCACAAAGGATTAGTCGCAGAAGCTTGGATGGTGGTTGGGGTCTTCAGAGTCTGTGAAACCCAATTTAATTGTAAGGCCTGATTTCATTCTGCTCTACAGTGGATAATTCCCTTTGGTTTCACAATCCTTCCCGTTAAGGAAGAATATTTTACACGCACACTGGCAGAACTGGAACTTTTTCATCTAAAAGTTTTTACAGTAGCAAATGTTTTGATTGCATTATGTCTAATCTCTGTAACTAATATGGGCCTTTTGACACTTTTGGTTTCTGGGATTTTAATACAAACAATGTGATAAAAATTAATTATTTATAGTTATTTGGATGGCAAATAGTGTGACTCGGGTATGTATGATGGGTGAGTGTGGGTTCAAGAGGTCAACCACGAGATAAAAGATATGGGGCTGGTGTCCAAATGTTTCCAGGGCTGCTTTTCATTCCCAGTCCGGCCCTGGTTGTTTCATTTATCTACCACCCACTCAGTAAAGTAAAACCGCCATATTTATAATGCCTCTAATATATCCCACGTATAAAGCACATGTGTTGTGTTATTTAGGGTAAAAGTAGACCATCTGAAGCAAATTGGACCAGTAAAGTAAACACATCCAAGTAGCCAGATAGGAAACATATCTTAGTTGTAACCCTTCCAGTGCCAAGGTAATGGGGAAGATTTAAAAAATGTTGTCATTTTTTAATTGGCATATGACATCACTGGTATAAAAAATGTGTAAGGTCCCCCAAAGGGATCGCGATCCATACTGCAAAAAAAAGAAACAAAAATACCAAAATAACATAAAATATTTTTAGAGAGCCTCTTAGCCCTACCACTACAGGTAAAATAATTATTTTTTAAGAAACCCATTGACCCCTTAAGCTAATAGTATTAATAAATACAAGATAATATGTAAAGGATGCATATGGCCCTCTTGAACATAAAATAATATGTATATGGTGTATGATTGTAATCAGGAGATGTTACTAAACATAAATTGGTGGTAGTAGTATTTTATTATATTCTAGCTGTCAACCAATTGTTTCGTAATATCACCTATGGTGAATTTTTACATTTGCGGAGGAACCGCTCTGAGTCAACTGATTTTAAAAGACAAGCTGAGGAATTGTCTGTGCGCCTGAAAGGGGTTGCCCTTTACCAACCATAAATAAGGCCTATTTCAGGGCTAATGATAAATGTAGGGCAGACCTTCTGAACTCTAATGTCACAAACAAGAGAACTTTAAAAAATCAAGTCTCTGATGATGTTCTGATGTTTATTACTCACTATAACATGGAGTTTGATAAAATTAAGAGGATTATAGAAAGGCATCTTCCAAATTTTTAAAACAGATAAAAAATTGAGACAACTTTTGTGAAATTAGATATATATAGCCAGAAAAGCATGTTCTTTACAACATATGTTATCTCCAAGTTGTCTACCTGTCCCGAAGAAAGACAAAACTTGGCTACCTACTATAGGTATGTAGCCGAGTGGATTGTAGTTGCTATAAACATTACAAAATGTTATTTTCTCTACATCCAAAAATAAAAAGTCCCCCTTAAAATGCTATATCAATTGCAATACAAAATGTAATCTATTTAATTACATGTACTAACTGTTCCATACAATATGTTGGCCGCCCTAGCTGACTATTACGACATAGAACAAGGGAAGATACTATATATCTAAAAAAGGATGGATAGTAATTCTGCTTTAAGTAGGCATTTTCAAGAGTGTGCTTCTGGTAATTTAAGCTTCTTCTCTTTTCTAGGTAGTGAAAAATGTAGGTTGGGCATTGCAACCTATATCTACTCATTCTTTAATGCATGAACATAAATTGTGTCATTGTTCAGCTGTGGCATCTACAGTATGGAAGAAATTTTAAGCAAAATTGCAAAAATGTGATTTTTGTTCTATTTTAGTAGAGTTTTTTCTATTTACCCATTATCACTAATAATTATCATGTTTTAGTATTTCTATGATTGTAAAAGAGAGCCCTGCTCCTCCTGAACAAAATGATATATAATTTCTGTGGTTTTATCAAATATGAAAAAGGGGAATCATGGTTTACCAAACATAAGATAAAAATCACAAAAAAACTCTGATCCTAAGGGTATAAAAAAGCCTCAGTCCCATAAGGTTTGATCAACATTTAAGTTGAGCAATATTTTTTTCATGTATTTTAATTAGATAATTAGATTAATTGGTTATTATTATACCAAAATAGCACTTTCCCATCATATATTTAGAAAACATGATTAGAAAAATTCCATTTGTTTGATAACCTGGTTCCACTTAGAGGGACAGTTTACTGACCCTGACAGCCCCACTAAAGGAGTGGTGAATACTTTAATATGCATTCTTCCAAATACCCCCTGCAACTGCCCTTCTCATTTGTGGTCTCACTATTCGCGTCACTGATTGGCGGCTTCAAACTTCGACAAAATTGATTTCTGTACATGCACATGGAAGTCTGAGTAGACACCTGCCCACCGTGCTGAAGCTGACTGGAAGAAAGGATATCACATGCAAGGAAATGTCTTCAGCCAAAGTAGCTGCTGGGTGGGAAAGGGGAAATGCATATGTAGGTAGAGATTCTGCAGAATTATTCCATGCATGTACAAAAAGTATTTCCTGGGCCCCCGAAGCAGGAGTATTGCATTAAGAACAAATATGTATTAACAAGACATCACACAACTAGCTTCATAAACCAATAAGTAGGGAAAACTGATAGAAGTAGAGATAGCGAGTGTGTCATGCAATAGTATTTGTGACTTACAATATAGTTACTTGGTGGGCATTTTTTAAACAGTTTACATCATTTGGCAACCTCCGGCCATTAAGTGCCAGCGCCACCTAGTCATCCCCAGTCCAGCCCTGGTTTATATTGAAGGTAACCTAATAATTTCATTTACATTAAGCAACACCTTTTAAAGCAATAGCACTCTATCTTGTTAATAATGAATCACCGCATTTCCATGTTTCTGATTGTAAATTTGCACAATTGCATTAAAAGCCAGTGTGGTACTTGCAATATCATTCCGTGTAGTACTTGCTGTTGTTCTAGTGTTTCTAAAGTCACAAAACTATATTTTTTTTGTACAAGCGTGAAAGAAAGATGGGAGTATGAAGGAAATTAGATTAGATTTTTCTGGCAATGAATTCTTCCTTGGTGATTACTCTGTAGCCTCCTAAAACACAGTTTTCAATATCATTTCTGTCAAGCAAGACCCTGAAGGGGCTAATATATCACTACCTTTCTTCCCAGCTGCTGAAGTAAGACCTGGTAATTCTATTGCAACTTGTACATCTAATAATGCAGATGATACTACATATGTTTTTTTTTTTTTGTAACGGATACGTTTTTTAAACCCTTTCATTGCTATAGGGGACATAATACATTACTAATCACTCTAATGCTAAGAGGGTTAAACCCAGGCCTTTGATTTCTCCTTTAGGTTTTGTAGTACTACAAATTCCTTGTTTGATTTTAAAATAGAATTAAGCATTTCTGTGCCTAGCACGTAACCTTATATTTTCCTGTATAACCTGCATTATTTTATGTTATTGTTTTCTGTTTTTATTATTGGTTTCTGTTTTTATTATTTTCATTTCCATTTCTCTTACCCTTTCTTCTTAATCTTTATCACTTGTATCTCATTTGCATGGTGTTTCCATTATTATATTCTCACACTTTTTGTGCTCAGGACTATAAATTCCATGGGCCACGAAGGGCAGCTGCCATTGAGTGAGGAATTGTGCAAAATATATACACATACACAGCCCTTACAAATGCCTACCCATACATATACACATTCAAACTTGCAATTACACACAAACATAGTAGCTCACACTTGGCCTTGCAGTCACATGGTTACTAGTCCTTAGAGACACTTGCCCTAATATACACACGCTTTCAAAATATGAACACACTCTATCTCCGCTTTCTCATTAACCGTCCCCTATTTCTTTACCTATCTTCTTTCTCTTTGTCTCTTCTATTCTTAACCTATCCCTATTTCTCTTATTATTTCCCCCTTTCTCACCGTCTATCTTCTTTATCGTTATGTCTTCCCCCTCTCACTGTCTTTATCTCTCCCCTTTCTCACTATCCTCTACTCTCTTTCCTCCCTCTTCCTTTTTCATTCTTCAACCCTGTGGTGGGAGAAAGTCTGTTTCTTTAAAGATTAGCTTCAGTGCTCACTTATGGAGCCTGCTGAGGGCTTGGATATGACATTATAGCCTGGCACACAGTGCTAGGGAGTGCTGAAGCAGAGGTCTGAAGGGACAGACTTTGTGCTCCTTTAATTTGGGGCCAGTTACAAGGAGATCACAGATTTCCCTAACCAGCCCTGCACCTCTGGCAGCCTGTGCCCCCCTTTAGTTAGGTACTGGTGCTAATCCCACACACAGCCCTGCTAACACCCACACCCAAATCCCAAGACTGTCCCAGGAACAATGAGACAGTTGGCATCTATGACATTTTATACGCACAGCCACAGTTGTGTCTCTATCTCCTTCCATACACAAAATAAATTAGCCATGCATTTCAGTAGTGGAGACTGGTAGAATCCTACATACCCTCATACACCAATAAATATATCTGAATGTTTCTTTGAAAATTCTTCTTTCCATATTTGGTCTATTTCATAATATAGCAGTAAGTAGCACCCAGCTCAATGTTGGGAGGAGGTCAGACCTCCATTGATTTTATAGATCTCTAGGCTGGTCAGGTCAGATCAGATCTTATCAAATGACCCATGATCTCAGCTATGTGGGACTGCAGGACAGTGCCTAAAAATCAAGATTGCCCTGTAAAAAACGGGACATGTAAGAGGTATGCTTTAAATATAGTTTTGCAATTATAAACAGTATCATAGCAGGAATATTTATTACTGCTCACAAAAAATAAAATCTTGATCTAATTTTTGTAGTTTGTTTTTCGCTTACTGTTTACCCTAGTTCCTTTTTGTTTTTGTTTTAATACTCATCCTGACTCACAAAGTATGTTTCCAGATACAGACATAAATCAGCAGTCACCTTGCACTCTAATTTAATATTTTCTACAATATTGGCTACCTGATTGGTGTAATCCCTTGCGTTTTCGGATAGCATTGTACTGTATCTTTTCATTTTGTGCATGAATTACCCTGCAAAGCAATGTTTACACTTGGATGACTCCAGCAAAAGTTTTATGATAGTTCAGTAGTTCATTTCAATATAAAAACTCAAGTGCAAATTAATTAAGCAATATTACAGTAAGGATATATCCGTATCATCTTTAAAACTATGTTTAATTGGAAGTATTAATTGCAAGTATGTGATTTCAGGAAACTTTGATGCCCATTAGTAGTACAAGACATAATCAGTATACGCTGACTGATTACTAATGCAATGTAGTCTTCCTCAATCTATTATGTTTCAAGTGTTTGTCTCTCAGGGGATTTTCTTGCCATATGGTTGTGAAAACAGACACCTCGTTGTAATCAAGGATTCTAACTTCTTAGTTACTTGCTTAATGGATTCACGTGTTCCTAATCGTTGAAGAAGAAATAAGGGAAAAAGATACACTTTTAAAATCCAGACATCATAAACAATTGGATTAGCCCCTAAAAAGTATATTGATGGGCATAGATTTATATCGAAGGTGGGAGTAGATTATAAAGCCTTAATGTCCTACACTTTATGGAGAAGACCTATTTGAAATAATTTAACTGCTGTTCATTCTGGTCATCATAGCCTAGCAGTGATAATGTGACCATCTGACGTTCCTTACTGAAGAAGAAAAGAAATTAGCTAACGTTCTATGAGTGGCCACTGGAGGAGACAAATTACACAAAACCCTAGACTTGGGCACCAGGGGGCTCTTCGTGTTCGTCTTCGTGCTCGTCTTCGGGAAAAAAAAATCTTCGTATTCCGCGAATATTCGCCTGTTCCTGCTGCGGTATGCGTTAACCCCGTATTAACCCCTTAACCGGAAAAAAACTAAGAAAAAACGAACACGAAGAATGTCCGCGGATATTCGCCCGAAGAGAAGACAGGAACAGGCGAATATTCGTGGAATACGAAGATTTTTTTCCCCCCGAAGACGAGCACGAAGAAGAACATGAGGAGCCCCCTGGTGCCCAAGTCTATTGGAAACTATTGTGTGAAGGGAGGTAGGAAGGATGTGTGAAATTATACTGTGTACCTGGTAGAGGGTATTGTGTCCCAGGAGGCAGAACCTGTTGAATGTGTTATATGCAGGGAGACAGTTTTTTTTTTCTGTACAGTGTGGGGTGGAAGGCACTGCAGGACAATTGTGTGTGGGGCAAGGGGCTGTTGGACAGTGTTGAGTGGAGTACAGGATGCTGATTAATGTTGAGTGCACTTACGGTTCAAAAAGTACTACATGATACATTGTTACATTGGTAATATTTAAGAAATATATGCTATTTAGTTATGCATGGTCAGCTCAAACCTTTTTGTGGGATAAGCAAGTTGGTGAATAAATGTTGTAACTCACTGCAACTTACCTGCCTTATTAGTGAATAAACCCAAAAGTAAAGCAGTTGTATTATAACCATAGGTTTAAGCTATGATACTGGAAACACAAAGCTAAAAAATATATATTAATCTAAGATTGCATTGTATGTTGATTTGAGAAGAAACGTGTTGTTTACTCTATAGACACTGAATGCAAAGTGATTTTGGCATTACTCAAGATAGCATCACTGTTTCTTTAAAAATGTGGGTCTATGTATGTGCTTACTTTGTTATTGCCACTAGATGGCAGTCTGTTAATTCGTAATTCTTCATGAACAACATGTTCTTTGTAGTTGCAGTATCATGTTACACCTTTGTTTAAGAACAAAGAATGGCCATTGATGCTGTTGTTGGTGACTGTACCTTCAATGCAGATTTCTTGACATAGAACATTTTGAATGCATAGAAATATCTGAGTAAACAATGTTGTATGCCACCTATTTTTATAGCTTAATGGAGGTAAATGCTTTTTGCTAACGGAAACATCTATTAAAAATATTTTCTCGTCTTTAAAGGTGTACAACAGTGACCAACAGGGACTTTAAAGGTTTATATTTTTTTTAATGACTTGTTGATTTGCCTAAATACAACCAGTCAATGGATTATGAAAATCATTCTGTAGTGGATAATTTATTCTTGCAAATAATATATAATATGCATTCTAAGCAAGAATGAAAAATTGGCTTTGATTTTTGCACAATTCCCTTAGGATGTATGATAGATACTTGATGCATTAGTATCACTATTTATAAAATTGCAGGTGGCGTCTCTATTAATATTCCCTTGGCTTACTGTTACTTACTGCAGTAGCATAAAAAAGGCAATATTAATTATACCAAGCATAGAAAATCCATTCTTACTGGCCTCATGCAAATCTAATCATCATACGTTTCAAGCTGTGACTCGTGCTGATAAAACATCTATTGGCAAAAATGTAAAGTATTTTAGAGACAAAAAAAGCATATTAATGCAATTTTCTCACTGAAATGTATTTGGAATTTGGGTTGTAAATGGTAAAGCACTTAGATGACAAAGAGAAATGATTTCTACGTATTATGTAATGACAAGTCAAGCGATAACCTACGTTTCAGAAATTGACATATTTTACTCCACATAAAATGTTGAACAAACCATTTTTTATTGTTTAATTTGGTTCTGGTGTGTTTTGTCATGCACTGAACCGCGAGAACAACAATTATTTTTTACTGATTGCACAGTATTTTTTAATAAATCAGTGGCATTGTGTCCACATGTTTAAACCTTGTTGGGGATCTCTAACCTAACATGTATGCAACATATGTATTTTAAAGGAAATCAATTGAGCAAAAGGGATTAGCATTCTTATTGCTAATCTCACTTTATATCATGCCAAGCTAGGCTTCTGTCATAGGTCCCACTGGAGCTCACATAGCATATCCAAGCCTCTGCATACCCAGGTCAGCTGTTGCTTAGGATCATCTGTATAATGTAACAAAACACATTATTTTGCTAACAGTATACAATAATTTAACATTGCACTCAAAAGCCTCACCTTTTAAATGTCAACTGGTTTGCTGGCTGGATTATATGAGACATAGCAGTTTTTTGTTTCTGCGTAACTTTAATACCCATGAATATGCTTTTCCACTGCATCAAAATTTGAAAACCTTGTGAGCTATAAATAACCCTGTATTTTTTAATTTATTTGAGCATCACATCTATATGAGCTTGTTGGACACCACCATTCAAAACCATCGGCATTAATATGGAGGTGGTCCCTACTTTGTGACTATGACAGCTTCCACTCTTCTCGGAAGGCTTTCCATAAAATTTTGGAGTGTGTGCTCTTTAAGCCAAATTTTTTTTAAAGAAATGAGGAGGCCCGGCTCACAATTGGTCTTTCAATTGATCCCAAACAAAAAGAGCAAATATTAAGAAAAGTGCATTATTAGATGTGCCAAAACACACGTTATGGGTTTACAAGGGTATAGAAAGCTATGATTGCTTTTTTCCCTCAAACCAAGATCGGCAGCAGGGGCCCCATGTGCCCCCTTCCCCAGATGTCAATGTCTGACCTATATAATATGGAGACGGATCACCTCCTAAGCTTAAACGGTGTCGCTGAAATGATTTGATAGCGTGGTATTCAGCAACGCCGAAAACCCACTCCAGGACTTGCTGCTAGAGATTGCCTCTCTAATGGCTTCCTTTAAAAAATTAACAAGTTTCCAAGAGGGTCTCTCCAGAACGGAGCTCAGCTTACTAATCACAATAATAATAATAAAAAATTAAAATAAAAGAAATAAGAACAAAAATAGTAAAAAAAAAATAGTAACATGTAAAAATAATTCCCTACAGACCTACAGATGTCACCATCAGAGGAACCATCCAGCTCCAACAAAATGTTACAAAAAAGTTTATATATATATATATATATATATATATATGAGGAAGTCCCATATTCACAAAAATTCTCACATGGAAAGCCCATGGGGTTGCTAGTTTTAGAAAATGTATCTTTTTGATAGGGGCAAATCTAATTGTATCTATCATGATTTCACAGCCACACTTGAGATTTCGTTAGCTCTCTGAAAAGCACTGTAGGCGGTTCTTTGAAATCCTGCCTTGCTCTGGCCTATATAACCCTGCAGGATTCCATTGGCCTTGTGTTTTGCGTCCTGCTACAATGTGCATTCCATTGTTCCTGAGTTCCAATGTATTACCTGGCTTTGTCTGACTACCCTCTTGATTGCTGGCATTCATACCCTGACTTGGCTGATCTCCGTATTCCTGACTCCGGTTCGTCTGACTACCCACTTTGGTTCCTGCCCCTGAACACATTCTGTGGTGTTGTTTGGTTGAGACATATACCAGGATCTGTGATTACATACCTAATGTAGAATGTGTGGGGGAAAAAAATATTACTGTAAACTTTGATAAAGGCTGAAGGCAAAATGTGTAAAAATACCAACATTTGAAATGCCCTGGAGTGTCTAGTTTTCAAAAATATATAATTTAATTACATTGACAAATGTGGCCTTTTAGTTCCCCAACAACATGACAAACCCATGGGTGGAATCACTGTTTTCAGGAAAAATTACTGAAGACATACTGGGATGTTTGACAGAAACATATACAAAGAGCCGTAACTTCATACCTGAAGTAAAATGTGTTTGAAAAAAACCACAAAAGCTTGCTACCGCAAAGTTTGACTACGGGTGGTAGTAGAATAAGTGCCGGGAAAAGGTTAAAATACCAGTATTTGTAATACCCTAGGGTGTCTAGTTTTCATACATATATGGTTTGATGGAGGTAAATTAAAGTGGCCGGCTTCAGAGATGTCCTAAATGGGACATGGGGGCAGAATGACCATGTTTTAAAAAATGGTTTTGAAATAGCAATATGGTGCTTGAACGTATTGCCCAATAAAGTGCACAAAACAAAAAGCCAAAAACAACCCATAAAAACATTGGGTATTTCTAAACCGAGGACAAATAGTCGAATCTATGCAGCCATTTTCATTAACTTTTGTAGATGAGTAGAAGATTTTTCAAGTAAAAGTCAGAAAAAGTCCTTTATTTCTTAATTTTTCACCATATTTTATACTTTTTAATATAGTAAATTATCTTGTCCTGAAAAATAACCAATATGTAACTGTGGGTACAGTAAATGAGAAAGGAGAAAAGTCAAAACAGCCATTGTCCCAAAGGGTACAAAAAATAAAAATAGCCATCTTGGTTCACGTAATATGTATGGAAGCAATGTTTCATTATTTTGGTATTATTAACGTTTTACAACGTTAACTGTATGTATAAAAATTGAGAATATTAAGTTGTGGCATCTATTGTGCTTTTTTTCAATTGGGTTCCTTTAAAAACTTATTGAAAAATAAATTTAAAAAAAGTTTGAATTACAAAATGAATATAGTCCTTTTAAACCATTTTCAGTTTTGATTATTTGGAAACATTTTAAATATTGATAGATGACAATTAGAGATGTGTGCATCTACATTCTTGTAATTAGTTTTCCTTTTGGTTTTGCAAGATCAGACACTTTCAAAGGCACTGGTGTGCAATATCCGAGATTCTGATGTAGTGCCCCGAGACATAATGCATAGCTTCAATAAAGCAATAACACCGTTTTGGGACATCATAATGTTAACGTATTTAGAACTCAAATAATCTAAAGACAAGGAATATATATATATATATATATATATATATATATATCACTCCACTTATAGCATGATGTTCATATTTTTTAGTTAACAATATCGTTTTTTCATGACTATATTAACGTGGTTTGATTTTCAAATAAACAATATTTACTTTGGAAAACAATTTATTTAAAATAAAAAAAGTGGAATCCAGGATTCATTTGCTAATATCATGCAGTGATATTTGGCATATGAATAAAATGTATAGGACTGTTCCACTCAGAGGCAGATCTAGAGCCTGACTTCAGGAGGGGGGACTCTCACTAACATACACCCAGTCACACACACATCCAGGCACTCAGCACTACTAACACACACAGCCAGATACTCACACCAACTCAACTAGACATGCAACACTAACACACAAACTAAACTATCACAGTAAGACACACACTAACATACCCAGACAAAGACATATGTTCAGACACTGACATACCAACACACACACATACTAACATACCCAAGGGCATATTATCACACACAAAAATACATGTTCACATCACTTAAATATCCCCACACACACAAACAGGAACTCACACTCACATACCCAATCAAAGGCATATGCTCCTACACTAACATATATAAATACACACACTCTAGCCACAAGACACACATTCACACACTAACATACCCAGACACTCAAACACACACGCAGATAGACATGCACTCTTCGGACCATCAGTCAGTGTTTGAAGCAGCTCACCCAGTGGGCTGTGGTGCAGCTCCTGCTGGGTAATGCAATGATACTACGTGGCTGCAACTCACCCCTGTCTACTCTTGGAAAATAAGGAGATAAAGAGGCAAGTTGGGGTGTCTCTACAAAAATATATTTCATTAACCTATGTAAAATAATTGATTTTAGGATTTAAAATGTTATATCTAGCCATTCATAGCTATGTCCAGCAGGAATGTGAGACAAGCAAGGCTGGCAATAGAAGATTAAAGCAAAATCTGGAATATGCCTGAAGGAATAGGTGGAACTACACAAGGGCAAGGAGCATTGGCAAAATAAGACTACATAAAGGGACATACGGCCAAAGTATCTATGGCAGGCAAAATTATGCCATTAAATGGTACCTGGCCTTACTAACATAACAGGAAAGACTTGCCAACATTTAAAACGTACTGAGAAGAGAAAATAGAAATATGATTTATAGCTGTTAAATATATCAAGGGCTTAATTAATATTCAAGAGCAGTATTTTTAATAAAAGCAGGAGTACATGAACTATAAAATGTGATTTGAAGTTAGAAGGCTGAGGAGTAATATGAGAAACCTCTAAGTCATACAAATTGGTTTATTCACTAAAAGGAGAGTTGCCAGGAGAGTTGT
Organism: Spea hammondii; assembly: GCA_029215755.1. Lineage (NCBI taxonomy): Eukaryota > Metazoa > Chordata > Amphibia > Anura > Pelobatidae > Spea > Spea hammondii. Next base: position 116,465,891 of record JARDYJ010000002.1, read on the forward strand.
TTTTCAGCTCCTTTGTTGTAATATACAGTATAAAGAGCAAACCCCAGTGAGCTTCTGCTACACGAAGTGCTTGGCTTGTCCTGTATAGTGAATGTATAGTTAAATCAGAGAAATGTCTTCAAGGTCTCTTTATACCTTCAATAACACAATATACAGGGCCAGCTTAGCCTCTTCTGCTGGGGAAACCTGCGAATGATTGCCCATAATGAATAGTGAAATGTGAGACTTAAAACCATAATTCTCCTGCAAACTTTCCTTCTAACTTCGTTTAGTGAATAGAAAATGTGTGGAAGTTGTACAGGTGTCAGGACTCGGGTGATCAGGTCGGGTAGGAGCCCATGCGCAGGGGATACTTGGGGTTCAGTATGTAACCCACGGTGCATGATTATGCAAACAAAGACACCACAAACAGAAATCCAGGTAATGCAGTGTATTTCATGTATATAACAGGACCAGCAAATAAGGGTAATATAGTCTAAGCAAGTAACCGGACGTATGGCAAAATAAAACACAGGTAATAAGTCTTTTGGCAGGGAGCCCGCTTGGAAGGGCACGACAGACAGAGAGCCCGCTTGGAAGGGCACAACAGACAGAGAGCCCGCTTGGAAGGGCACGACAGACAGAGAGCCCGCTTGGAAGGGCACAACAGACAGAGAGCCCGCTTGGAAGGGCACGACAGACAGAGAGCCCGCTTGGAAGGGTACGAAAGGCACACAGCCCGCTTGGAAGGGTACGAAAGGCACACAGCCCGCTTGGAAGGGTACGAAAGGCACACAGCCCACTTGGAAGGACACAAAGGCAGGGAGTCCACTTGGAAGGACACAAAGGCAGGGAGTCCACTTGGAAGGACACAAAGGCAGGGAGTCCACTTGGAAGGACACAAAGGCAGGGAGTCCACTTGGAAGGACACAAAGGCAGGGAGTCCACTTGGAAGGACACAAAGCAGGGAACCAGGAACAGTACAGGTGCAGAGCCACAGCAGGAAGGTCCATAGACTTCAATACAAAGGCCCTGACTGAAGGGCAGGGCAGGTTCATAAAGGCAGGGTAATCCAGGTAACAAGGCCCAGCTGGATGTAGACTAGGGCTCAACCCAGGTAACAAGGCACACCTGAGTTCTGAGTGCTCCAGAGGGTGGAGGGTGGCCACTAGTGGTCGCAGATGTAAACACCACAGGTATAAAAAAGCCATGGTTCAGGCAGTGAAAAATTGATTCCTGACAACAGGTGAACTTGTACAGGGGTATCATCTGAGATATATTGGAAATCAAATGTCTGAAAGAGGATGCTAGGCACTTCCAAAATGTATTGGTGTGGGGTTAAGGCAAAGAACATCCTAAAGGTGTCCCTCCCTGCTTCTCCATAATGATAGGACTCAAATATTAGAAATTGTTGACAGCCACAGTTTCTTTTTAAAGCTATTGCCACTGATATCTTATTATAATTTATTAACCTTGTACAGCATTAAGAATAAAGGTATCACACAAAACGTAAGAATTGCCTTTTATTTTCATTTTTTTAATTTTACATCTACCAAAGGCATTAGCCAAGACATTTTAGGCAAATGTTCTTCAAATTTCAATGATGCCTAAGAAGTTTGCATCTGAATTTGACTGTTACATTGTGTAGCAATGTACAACATGATTCCTTGTCTATACCTGCATTGTTTTAGCTGACTTTCCATGAGCCTCTAGCCATAGAGACTGCTTGCAATCATGCAGTTAATTTGAAAAGCTATTATGAGAATTAATACCAACTTTCAGGAATTTTTTGTATTATGATTTAAGTGGAAAGGAACAAAAATTGAGGTCAGGGATAATCTGGAATTTCCCTTTAAGTGTTAGCTGCCCTCAACTAGATGAATTACATTTTTTCATTTTGCTTTTGTTTAAATGGATAAAATAGAAATGCATACTAAATTAATGCACAGAAAATTGTTATGTCCTATTTAGCCAAGACACTATTTAAATCAATTAGTAATAATATATACAATGCAATATATGTATGTTTTATAGTATACTGTATGTATCTTAAATAATATCTTTCACTGCATATATTTATTTATTTAACATGTGATCAAGTTTATATATAACCTGTATTTGTTATCATATGTTGGAAATTTTTCAGGATACTACAGACATTAATTTGGGTCTTAGGTAAGAAGCCTAATCCTTACTAAAGATTATCATTTTAATTATTCTTCCTTTTCAGGCTTGTCGTTTTTTGATACTTCTAAAGCACTGCTTTGAACACAAAAAGGATAATAAAACTATGCACCCAGCAGAGCTTACTGAAGATTAAATAAATCACAAATGTTTCGAGTAACAATATTTTAGAAATACAGCATTAAATCAAGACCCAGTGTAAAATGCCCAAGTTGATTCTTTTAATTTTAGGATTGTTTTAGTTAGATAAACAAGTATTAAATACGAATAAAGTTTGACTCTAGTCTACCCTTTGACAACAATAGATGTGCCAAAACAACCCAACAAACCTATTTATGGGTGGTAACCCTGTACTCACCAGATGTTGCTGAATACATATTTGGATGTTTGGAAGTGGCAATCTATACCCAAGCTGTAACTCTATACCCAAATTACAATGTGTGTAAAAAACACACAAAAAATACTACCACAAACATTGACAAAGGCTGTTGGTAGAATCATTGCACTGAAATAGATAAATTACTAGCATTTGAAATACCATGGGTTGTCTAGCTTGCAAAAATATATGATTAGATAACTTGAATAAGCTGGCTTCAATGATGTCCTAAATAAGATATGGGGGCAGGATGATCAGATGTCAAAGTTCCAAGTTATATAGCCTTTTAGCCCCACACAACCCAACAAACCTATACATGGGTGCTATCACTGTACTCGAGAGATGCTGCTCAACACATATTGGGGTATTTGTTTGTAACACATACCAGGAGCTATAAATGCATACCTAAAGTATGTGTGTGTACTTAAAAAAAAAAAAAGTATGTCCCAAATAGGACAGGGGCACAGTTTTTCCAGATTTGAAAAAAAAATATTTGAAATAGCAATATGTTACTTGCATAAAACTTAAACAAATATTAGAATCTATTAGCTTTTGTAGATGAGTAAAATATTTTTTAAATAAAAGTCAGAAAAAGTTTTTGTTTTTTTTTAAATAACCATATCTTATTTTTTAAAGTAAATTAGAGGATATGATTAAAATAATGGTTTCCAAAGAAAGCCCTTATTGTCCTGAAAAAAAATATAATTTGTGTGGGTACACTTAATGATAGAGAAGAAAATGACAGTTAAACAGCAACTCTGCAAAAATGTTAAAGCAGCCATTGTCAAGAGTGGTATAACAAATAACAAACAGCTCTGTCCGTAAGGACCTAAATGTAAATTCTAACAGTCTAATGCTGTAATTGGATTGGAAATTTGGTTTAGGGAACATATCAGTTTTGGTTAGAACCTCAATTTACAACAGGGTTTTGGGTAGACCCACAAATATCCCTGTGATCGTTAACCCCAATTAACTTCTAACCCACTGCAGGCCGATCCTGAGCCTCCGCTACCTGGGAGTTGGGGAACGTGGCTCCGGTAGTGCCTCCAACCAGCTAGCCTCCAGGGTAAGGATGTGGGATCCAGTTAGGAACATGCCATAGTAATCTTTGCCAAAAGGGCTAGGTATATTAGTTTGGTTACAGCTGTCTGCTGAGATGCTTCTTCCAGATCTCACAGCACCCCACTACACACTTGACAAACAGGCCTCAACCCCTCCTCTATTTCTCATGTGTCCTTTAATATCATCAGCCCTCTGTTTATCACTACCTGCAGGTTAGGTAGCCACATAGCAGGAATTTACTGCAACCCCAGATAGATAATATCTGTTTCTGCACTTCTCTTTCTTCATGAATCCATCTGCAATATTTTGGCCTCTTGGACTACTTTTGCAAAAGGACGGAGCCATTATGCGCCCCATGGGGACAGCCTCTCCCCCATTACTCCAATGGAGGAGAGGGTGTGTGCGGAGGCTCTGCCCTTTGCAGAAGAAGTCCAGGAGGCCTGGCTAATGGCGTGGATAGCGGGGAGAAACAGACCAAGAAAGAAGACAAAAAAAGCAAAGAAGAAGAGGAGGCAAGACAAGAAGTGGAGCTGTGGGAAAGGAGACAGGGATACAGAAGTGGTTGGTGGAGAGGGTAGAGATACATTGAGAGAAATCATGAGAGTGTGAGAAAGTTTAAAAGAAAGAGAATGAGAGGGTGGATGAGGGTAAGTGACAAAGACAACTTCAAAGTTTGTTGCTTATTTCACCGAAACTTTCATGTATTACCAACCCTTTCCATGTTTCCTAGGATTGTTTGCACAGATTACATGCAACTACAGAGAAACCCACCAAAATGTATTCAGATGCATCTCCAGCTATGGAAATACCCACATGCATAGGTTATTTTATAATTTTTAAAATCTACAGGGCATAGTATATGATACACTCATTTCACTGTAGAACAGCACACATACAGTAGGCATACAAAAAGCTTAACTGTTAAATACATCATATAAACACAGATTAGATAAAAAAAGATAAATTTTCACAAGTATGTCAGCCTTTTGCTTTTCTCGTGCACAGTGGTGACTCTAGAAACAATATATAGGGGGGGCACACAAGATACCACAGTCAAACTGGGGGGGCATTAATAATTTCCACCATTAAATCATACCACTGAAAACACACACACACACACACACACACACACACACACATATATATATATATATATATATATATATATATATATATATATATATATATATTGCCAAAAGTAATGTGCTATGGAATTATACTTTTGTTATTGGACAATACAATACTTGATCATTCAACATGGGAAGCCTGAAGCCACAATTTAGTACGACTAATCCTTGAAATCCTTTAAACAACACAATACCTTAACTTTTCCACTAAATGATTTCAGGGCCTAATATTAGTCCCTGCTGCCGATATATATATATATATAAATATATATATAAATATTAGACCCTGCTGCCGATAGCAGGCATAGATCAACACATTAACACACAAACCCATCTTTGCATGTATAGATCAATTGAAATTGACTTGTGATCTCAGCACTGAAGGTATATATCAAATAAACAGAATCAGACATACAAATCCTGTATTTGCAGGTATACAATAATAATATATGAAATGTAGCATTGCAGGTATAGATAAAATCAATACATGGAAACAGCATTGCAGGTATTAATCAACTGAACAAGACATACAAACCCTGTATTTGCAGGTATACATAAATAATGTATGGAAACATAGCATAGCAGATATGGATCTACAGAAGAACACACAAACCAAGCTTTGCAGGTACAGATCAATTGAAATTCACATAAAAACACGGCATTAAAGGTATATTTAAAACCCCTAAATTACAGGCATAGATCACAGGTTGCACACCCCAACCACGCTGCCCACATAGAACCTGGCCAGTACCCAGATAACACACATAAGATTTGCCATCTTTTTCCCATATACACCCTGCCTGTGCCATCCTGTTCCCCAAGGCTCAAACATCCTGCTAGTGCCATCTTTGCCCTTCCACAATTATACATCTATGATACACACAATCACATTAACTCATGCTCTCCCTCATTCAGACAAATCATCCACATATTAACTCATGCTCTCCCTCATTCAGACAATTCATCCATTTTAAGAAACTACACCCCTTGGAGCTTCAAATGAGGGGCTACATGTATTTCTAGGACAAAAGTTGAGTGCACAAATAATGATGGAATATGTCGCTTTGGCTTGAAAATATGTTTTTTCTAACTATAGCGACATGTTCATTTGTGTCTTGCGCACTCCAGGTTTGTACTAGAAACACATGCAGCCCCTCATTTGATGCGCCAAGGGATGTCGTTTTTGCAAATGTGTACTTTTTGTGCCATAATTTAACTTCCTACGTGAGCAGTAATGCAAGGCGCTCCAGGGATGATATGGTTACTCACGTACCGCACAGGCTAAATGGCTGATTTTAATAATATTTGCAGTTCATCAGGATTTCAAAAATTGCCTCCCTCGACCGTTGGCTAAATTTAACCCCATGATCAAAGGGATCATAGGATTAAAAATTAGTATCGGCCATTTTTAAAAAGGGAATGTGACTTTTTATAGCTATATGATCGCTGTGGTAACATTGGCTACCACAGTGATCATTTAGCTAGAATACTTAAACTTTTTTTTTTTTTTAAAGTTAAACTACTTTATGTTTAAATAATTTAATTATTAAATAATTTTTTTTACATTTTTATTTTTTTAACTTAATATTTTTTATTCTTTTTTTTACAATCTATATACCGTTGGAAAGGTGAGACGATTACCTTTCCAATGGTATATGTTGGGGGAATGTAACTGCTTAGATGCCTGAGATATCCCATACCTCTTTTCTGACAATTGTCAGTTGTTAATAAAGTTGCGCGGTGACATCATCACGTAATTGCGCGAGACGTCACCGGGCAGATCGGGTGGCCCCGGTGATGCCCTTCAGTGTGAGGGGCAGATCGCCGGGGTAGGTGGTGATGGAGGTCCACAGACCTCCATCAAGGTAAGATAGTGCTAGTGACGGCATGGTGCCATTGTTAGCACCTGACTGGGACTGCTAGCGACGGCACCATGCCGTCGTTAGCAGTCAAGGACTGTCCTGGGTGGTTTCAAATTCGTCGGGGGGGGGAAACAGGGGGGGCAAGGAATAACCTAGGGGGGGCAATTGCCCCCCTTGCCCCCCTGTAGCGACGCCACTGCTCATGCATCTGCCTCTGTGGACCACAACATATTCCACGAATATTCGTGTACCACAACATACCACGAATATTTGTGTACATTCTTCGTGTTCGTTTTTTTTCGTAATTTTTTTTTCATTTTTTGTAGAAGGGGTTAATATGGGGTTAATACGTAACGCATTACACAGTACCATTTGGTTGATGCCAGAGGAGGCCCCTGTAGGCTACCAATAGAGTCGCTCGCACGGCCCTTTAACTCCTGACGGCGGACCTACGGATTTCCACTCCCGTTAACCTCTGCATTGCTGCGTAGATATGGTAGGCTAGATGGGGAAGGGACCAGGGAGATTGGTAAACGAAGAGGAACACGATTCTTCGTGTTGTGTGCCTTCGTCTTCGTATACGTTTTGCCGCCACCATGTTCGTATGTTTGACATTTGAGCTGAACAACGAAAACGCACACTTCGCATTCGTTTTCATGTTTGCCCGAATATGAATACATAAGCCTAGTATTTATTCTGATTTTTCTAATTTGTTTTTTGTTTCTGATTGGTTTTATTGATTCTTTTTGCAGGTGTGGTGGGGTAACTAACTATAGATATGCTGGCAACTCGTCGGCACACTTTTCAAACATTTATTTTAATATTTATTTATTTAAAACATTTTATGGCATGATAACAGGCAGCCATTGTGCCTGTCCCATGCAATGATCACTGCCTTTAGGAAGCAATATTTTTTTTCTAATTTTGTTCCTCATTCAGCACATTATTTATTTCGCAAAGAAGGCGGATGATGGCCCCTGGGGTCTTCCTAGGGGGTGAAAAAGTTGCCTGCAGAGGAAACTATTGGGTAGCTATTGGCACAAGCATGCACACCACTACTTTAATCATGCAACGTGCAGTTTGTTTGTGGTACAATAAAAAAACAGATACTTTTCCATAGCCGCTTATAGCAAATACAAAATATAAAGTTATTCTTTGATGCATTCCTGGAGGGCTAGGATGCAGAATATACAATAGCAAGAGGGCAATAAAGGTTAAACAAAAAATGAAAAAATATTTGAAAATATGACGTATAACAATATCTTGCTCACATACCTTTTTGAAGAATATTAAAACATTCCCATTTTATTTTATGCTTTGTGAGGCTGTTAACCCCAAAGAGATGATTAGCATGGCATTTGGGCGCAGGTGCTATGAAGATCATACAAATGGGTCCCTGGGGTAGAGCAATTGGAGAGCAGGGTGGGCCAATGCTCCAAGTTCCAAGTTCAGTGGAAAATCGGTGCCAGGTTTTCCAAGAGGTTAGAGGTCTGCAGGATCCGGTCCGGGATTATTATGGGGCCGGCATCAGCCCCAGGTTGTGGGCATTAAAACCTCCTGGAGCCTTAGCTGAGAGAGACTGTTGGTGAAGAGGAAATTTCTCTGTGCTCCCAGGGCAAGGAGAGGCCCTGAAGAAGACCATCCCTGAGCCAAGTGAGGCTGTCTGGGGGGAGGTTTTCCAGAGCCTGGCTTAGTTGGGTCTGGCTGGGAGGCTGGTCAGTCTGGGCCAGCATAGTTTAGTCAAAGAGGGCTCCAATTGGGAGTTAAGTTTTCATTTTATGATTTGGTTTTGGGGTTTTGCGTTTAACAGTTAAAATAAAGTGCAAACTGGTGTTCCTGACTCTGATTGCCCTAGAGGACTGTGCTTAAGGCCCCTTATTGTTACATTTGTGGCCCACAGCCTATTTGAATGTCTCCTTCATTACATCAGTAGTAAAACACTGCATCAATTATTGATATATGTATGTGTTGCAAAGCAACAGTTTCAAAAGATAAATCAAGGTTAATATAATTTTTGTGTTACAATTTCTCATGACAAATGTTGTCAATGAAATATGATAATGGAATGTTTTCAATAAAAATAAATTAAAATAAAAACTAGGGCCTTGTTACTGCTAATAATTTTCTTGTTTATGATGTCCCTGTGCATAAAAGATATCTCAGGTATTCTTAAACATGCTGTTAAAATGCCAAACATTGAAAAATGAGCTTTTGTACAGTTTGGTCCATTTGTAAGTCCAAGCACAATAATGAAGTAATAGTAGAGTAACAAGGTTGCCATGTGCCTATGTTAGAAATATTCAAGTCTCCCATGGCTGCTTCCAGTGACATGTTTCTGTATGGTTGACCAAGCCCGGGCCCTTTATTCCTGTGATCTAGGAGAAAGAAGAACCCTAGACCTGCAAAGGTGTAAGGGCAACATGACCTTGCATGGTCTGAGTATTTATGTTGGATTATGTCAAGTATACCTTATTTTTTTTTCCACAAGTTGAGCTGTTCCTCTCCCCAAGGAGGAGTATAAAGATGTTTTTGTGAGGATGGTAGATGACATTGAATTTACATTTGGGTTGCTAAATATGTGGGTGGCAGCCAACAGGCTACTTGCGACTGAAATTTGTTCTTGAGATTATTTGCAGCCAGCCCTCTCCCTACTTTCGGTTGTTTATATTTATGCTATTACGTTACTTGTGTTATTTTAATGCATTTTGTTGCATTGTTTAATAAAAGTGCTGTTGCCAATTCTTATTCCATCTTGGTGTTTGAGCTTTATTTTATATGCCAGCTGACTTATGCTAGGATGCCATGTGTGGCATTTGACGCATTTTACCCTGTATTGTATCTAGCAATGCATGGAACAATAGAGAACAGAAGAAATAATGTGCTGAATGGGGCACATATCTAACAATTCTCTTACAACTCATAATACGTAGATTTTTGGGGCATTTTATTCTACATATGTTATTCCAATAAAACAAAGCTGGGGAGTGAGGGCAATAGTTGTGACTTTATATCAGACACCAGCAAGTGTCTGTATCAGCAGGGTAGAAGGAGCCCAGAATGCAGGACTACTGGAGGTAACCGGAATAGTCCAGAGTAGTAGAGATGGGACACAGTAGAAAAACACAGGTAGAGGCAGTACTCCAAATAGCATAGACCGGTAACAGGCCAGGGTCAGGTCCAGGCAGCAAAGTAGCGAAAACAGGTCACAGGCAAGGGTCAGGTCCAGGCAGCAAAGTAGCGAAAACAGGTCACAGGCAAGGGTCAGGTCCAGGCGGCGAAGTAGCGTAAACAGGTCACAGGCAAGGGTCAGGTCCAGGCGGCAAGGAAGCATAAACGGTTCACAGGCAAGGGTCAGGTAACAGATCAAATCAGGAATCAAATAGGTAAAGGAGCACAGTACAGGAGACGCTGTGTAGGGCACAAAGCGTCTCAGAATATCTGAGCGCCGACATAAGGGAGCTTGAGGGTTTTATTGAGATCCCAGACGTGGCGTCTGACGTCACGTCTGGATCTCCGCCCTCGGTTCCGCCCCCAACCATCTCTCTCCTGTGAGACGGCACCAGAGGTGCCGCCCCTCCAGAGGAAGCCTCTCTCCCCACTCCTCCCCCTCCCTCCTGCATACTGTTAGCAGGAGGAGAGGAACTTAGGGCGGCGTGCTGGAGCGCCGCCCCCTCCGTGGGGACCAGAGCCGCGTCGCCGGCGTGTTCCCCAGCTCCCCGCGTGGACGCGGGGAGTGAAGAACAGACTGCCCGAGCCGGCGACAGGGACCGAGAGCCTGCCACGAGCAGACGCGGTCTGCCACGGGAGGTAAGTCCCGGACCTTGAATGGCACGTACCGTACGCCGGGCGGTACGTGCCTTACACTTTAAGACTTTATGTGTTTTGCTTTCTCTTCCACATGTAGCCACTGGGGTGTCCTAAAGAACAAAGGCATTAGGCAGCATTTACGTGATGACTATACCCTTTCTGTGCTCCCTGTGTATGTTTTCTGCACATTACATTTCTGTAAAATGTAGGTTATACAGGATTAGAAGTGATTGGCTCTGTTTTCTTACTGGTATTGTCCCCTGGTCTAATACTTTCCAATTTATCCCTGCTATCAAATACATATATTCTCATATATTTTAGTCTTTTGTGGCTTTTGAAAGCTGACAGTCTGTCTGAATTAGCCATTTAGATATTAATTAGAAGATCTTTTCACATAGTCTAGTACTAGAGCTACAAACCCAGTCTATTAAAACAAAGCAGGTAGAGTTTACTGTGTGTTACAACTTTGTACTCTGAATGACAGCATGAGCGCAATAGAATGTCCACTATTGAGTCATGGGAAATTAAGAAATAATTTCATGAAACGGTCAGGCTATGTCTCTGGTGGAGAAAAATGTGATGTCAGGGCTCAAAAGTATAAATCTCAAAAAACTGAACATTAAATAATAATAACAGAAGTGATAGATGGTTTTAGTGCTAGATTTCATATAAATTTTATTTCAGATATGACAGTTCCTCTGTCAAAATTTATTTTTTCAGTAATTCTGCCTTGGAATAAAAAAAAAATCAGTGTTGCAAATATATTCCAAAATAGCCAGTTGGGTATTGAAACTTAATAAAATTATTAATGCAACCCCAGAGTATTATTTTTTTTAAACAGAATGAGTTATTATTGCTGTCAGTCAGAAAAGCTTTAATATTTCTGTAATAACTATGCATGTACTAATTTCCTACTTTGCCTGTATTTATTTCGTATTTGCAGAAATCCATCTGTTTTATTGAATAGTTTTATGTAATGTTATGCTGTAAATCATTTGATATGTGGTCTAACCTACTGTGTCACTTTTGGAAAGGGATTTAGATCACATATAGTAGTGATTTATATAATTGCACCAAGCCATGTATCTCAGCAGTTTAAAGTCATTAAATTTCAAAAAGGTTTTTCCATAAAAGTTCCTTTTAAAAGTGACATTTAAAAGTTTTTTTGTTGAATCACGATTACAAGATTTTAAAATACTATATCATTACACAGCACGCCATGAAAAGCATATTCTTTTATTTACATTATATACACTAAATGTTTAGTTTGAAGAATAAAATAGCTATGTACCATTTCTGAGCAGCCAATTTTACTTTTGCGAACAACCTTTTCAATAAAATCATAAACAGGTTAATATGACTGTATATTTTTTAGTTAAGGTAATTACTAAAGTGATGGATTTTATAAATAAGATTATTTTAGAACTTCCTGGTTCCTGATTAATGCTGTGATAGTTTCCATGTGATTATCAAAGCAAAGATGTCAAAGCACTCTCTTATTGGATGCATTTTGATGGGTAAATCAAAAATACTGTAACATAAATGTATGTCATATAAATGCATACATAGGAGACTTGTGGATTGGGTTTGTACAAATTGCAAATCTACAGAATTTTCGTAAATTCAAAGCTCCGAAAACGAGGCCAAACCCAAAAGCTCCGAATTTCCGTCGAAAATCTGTGAGCCCACATTAACTCTTATTCTCGTTCACTCTCTCGCCTTCTCTAAAGGTTTCTGTACCTTCTTTGCCAACCACTTCCACTTCTGCCGACCACTTTCGCTTCCGCATCTTCTCATTCTTTATTTTCTGTCTTTTATTTTCTCCATTCTTTTCTTTTTTTAATCTACTATCTTCTATCTTGGTCTGCATCTCCACGGACATAACCAGGGGGAAGTTCTGTCGAAATAGTGAAGCTTGCAGTTACATCCTCTCCCTGATCATCCAATCGGGGGAGATGATATCACCAAAAGCACCGCATTTTGCCGTAACTTGCCAGCGATTGCAGGGACATCCTCTCCCTGATCCTCCAATCGTGAACCTTCTCCCGTGATTGGAGGAATGGGGTAAAGGCTGTCCCTGTGGTATTAGTAATGTATTTTGCAGAAGTACTGTACCAGACCAAAAAAACGCAGGGACAGCCTCTCCCCCATTCCTCCGTTTAGAGGAGAGCCTCCGCCATGTCACGGACTGTTGCACCACGCCAGGATAACGCTACAGAGAGCCGGGACAAGTGGACAAAATGCAAATGAAAAGTCTCTGCTTCATATTCATTGGTTTTGTACAAATTGACAAAATCTATTTATTTCAAATATGTATGTAAAAGTACTGAGAATTGATATATATATATATATATATATATATAGATATATATATATTCATTAGACATGTATTTTTAACTACATAATATGTACTTATCTCTTTGAAGTAAAGACCATGATTGAAATATGATTTTAAAATAACAGCTGAACTGGCAGTTAGTTTTCATTCTTTAATATTAGCTGCTGCCGATATATATTAATATTAATCTCTGCTGCCGATATATATATTAATATGATCCCCTGCTGCCAATATATATTCACATTAGACCCTGCTGCCAATATATATATAAATATTAGCCCCCTGCTGCCGATATATTTTATATTGAAAAAATTGCACCCTACGCAAACACTTCCTTGGGCCCCGCTCCACCCTCCCTAGCATGCAATCACTCCCTCCACTATCACACACACAAAAAAACAAATGCCACACCGACCGTAGATTAGGGGGAGACTGTATGCAGTCTACCCTCTTTCTGACCCTACTGTGACATTAAGCATTAAGAGGTCCTCATCCCCAGAGTCCCTTTGTCCCCTCATTAACTAAGCCACACTTCTATTTTCCTTACTCCATGTAGTTCAGGTATAGATCAAATAAACAACACATGGAAACAGCATTGCAGGTATAGTACATATAAACCCCGTATTTGCAGGTATACATAAATTATGTACAGAAACATAGTATAGCAGATATAGATTAACAGAATAACATACAAACCCAGATCAATTGGAAAGACAACCAAGACAGAGGCATTGCGGAGGAGAGTGAGGGGTCAATCACGGCTGCACAAAAAAAAATTACTGTGTTTCAGATGGGGGGCACCCTCTGCACCCCCTGCCAACGCCACTGAAGAAAGAATACATTTTACAGAAATCAGCACTGAATTCAGATTGGCTTCTTGTGTATTTTGTTTTATAAGCAGACAGCTAGATTCCATTCTTGAAGGTATCGACTTGCAGAGGTATTCAAAATAGATTTGAGTGGTAACTGGTGAAACAGGAGTCTGTTGGTAGGAAATGGTTAATAATCATGGTTGAGTAACTGGATGTGAGGTGTTAAGAAGTCAGCGAAGTCAAGTGTAACACCAAGGTGTGATAGACATATCAGGAACTGGAGATATAGAAGACAGGATAGATAGTGGGATGCCACCCAGAAAGCAGTAAATATAAACCATCTAGATTGCAGTAAGTAATCTGACATTGTCCCTTATAGGAGATTCATATTGATGAATGGATAAGGCAATAGTTGAGTGACAGGAGACAGAAACTTGTAGTTAATGGTGTGAAATGGAAGATGTGTGAAGTGGCAGATCAGGGATCAGTACTGGGATCCATATACTGAACATTTTTGTTAGCAATTTAGGAAAGGTCTAAGAAATGTAAGCAATGCCTTTTTTTGGAAATATGAAAAGCTCTGCAACAGTGCAGACATTCCTGGTGGAATATACCAAATGGCTAACTGTTTAAATAAATTATAAAAAAAATGGTTGAGAGTGTGGCAGCTGCAGTTTAATTTTGATAAATGTAAAATATTGTACTCGGGATGTAAAAATATAAAAGCTAAATATAGCATACGGGGCACTGTTCTGTCAGTGACAATGGAAAAGAGGGACTTGGGAGTAATTATTTCTGACAATTTAAAGGTAATTTGGCAACTGAACAAAGCATTGGAAAAACAAGCAGTGTGCTGGGTTGTATAGTAAGAGGCATTAGTAGCAAAAAGACCTCATCTCCAGAAGAATATTGATATTCTGGAAAAAGTCAACTGGTCAGCTCCTAAAATGGTTAGTGTTTTGCAGGATAAAGATTATCATGAAAGACTCAGGGATCTCATTATGTATAGTTTGGAGGACAGAAGAGAAAAAGGAAACGTAATAGAAACATTTAAAATACTTAAAGGGATCTAACAAAGTACAGGAGACAAGTTTATTTAAAGGAGGAGAAATGTTAGAGCCCATTATCTGAACCTGGGGTGTTAGAAGTTTAGTATCTTACATAGTATAATGTAAGGAACTTTGACATAGTCACTGTGTATTTTTGTTTACCTGGGGCTTGTGATGAGTACATTTTCAGTGCATTTTTGTAATTATTTTAGTTGTGATTTCTCTTACAAAGATTGTGATTTTTTTTCTTTGCATTAAATCACTTTTACAGATATGCATACACAATCTGTTATACATAAAATTATTAGGACACATTTCTTTTCCTCTGTGCACTGATATTAGCAGGCACCATAATGACACAGTGACTATGGGGCAGTACTCTCCTAACGGCACCCTGAAATAATTGCATCGGTCATGCACTTACGCCTGTTCTCAATTAAGCAAACATTATTCTCATTTGTATTTCATAGTGTTAGCCTCTATATAGACACCTACCCCATTTACAGTAAATAAACATTTTGTGTTCTCTGTGTGGTAACACATAAAAATAACAAATTACAAACATTTATTCTAAAATTAAGTAAACATTCGGAGATAAGTTAGACATACTGTTAAATCCATCTCAAAGTATTGCTCTGCACTTGACTTGAAATTTGTATAACACCTTGAAATAAAATCATATCTAAACTTTTTTGTTTCACTCTCATACTTTCATATATAAATTGCTGAGGGCTTTCATTATCAAGTTCCTAAGAAATAATATCTTGTTCCTAAGAATTAATGAGTTCCTCAAATTGTTCTCCTGCCTTGTAAATGCGATCTGAAAATCCGTTTTACTTCAGCAGTTATAAAATATTCAATATTATTAAATATTTCTATGGACGCGAACAGTAATGTTCTAATTATCACCACAATTATAACCAAATTCCAATTGATTGAAATGTTGTCAATAATTATGTAATCCATTAGAACTCTCTAAGTAAA
This sequence comes from Spea hammondii, assembly GCA_029215755.1. NCBI lineage: Eukaryota > Metazoa > Chordata > Amphibia > Anura > Pelobatidae > Spea > Spea hammondii. The sequence continues at coordinate 116,481,471 of JARDYJ010000002.1, forward strand.
AACTTAGGACATAAAGCAGTGTCAGAAATAAATCTATCACAACTGATTGAACAGCAATACTCATACGTTTCAAATGGAAAAAGTTAGATTAAAACATTGATACACTTTATCCCACTTAATGAATCTGGGCCAATATATATTTGTGTTGTTGTTCAGTTCTCTCAAGCTAAATAGGGCTTTCATTAAAAAACATGCTTATATACACTATACAGACAAAAGTATTGAGACACCTGACATTACAAAAAGGGACTTTTATGACATTGCATTTTAAATACAGAGACATTAATATGTAGTTGTTCCCCCTTATTGCAGCTATAACAGCTTCCACTCGTTTGGAAAGACTTTGCAGAAGATTCTGGAGTGTTTTTGTGGGAGTTTTTGCCCATTCATCCAGTAGAGCATTTGTAAGGTCAGGCACCGGTGTTGGATTAGAAGGCCTGGCTCACAATCTCTGTTCCAGTTCATTCCAAAGGTATTCCATAGGGTTGATGTCAGGGCTCAGTGTGGGCCAGTCAAGATCTTTTACACCACACATCCAATCATGTCTTTATGGACCTTCCTTTGTGCACTGGAATAGAAAAAGGCCTTCCCCAAACTGTTCCCACAAAGGTGGAAGCATTGCATTGTCCAAAATGTCTTGGTATGTCCCCTTCAACTCACCAATTAAGATCCCTTAGTCTTTTCTAATAATGTTTATCCTGCAAACAACCAACCTCCAATGTGTTAACATCCTTCTAGAGATGGGGTCTCCAGAACTGTTCAGAGGTGAGGCTTTACCAGAGATCTCTAAAGGGCTAGAATTACCTCCTTCTATACCCACTATACAACCCAGGGCCGGAGCTACCTTTAGGCAAGGTAGGTGTCAGCCTAGAGTGCAAACCTGCCTTCTCTGTGGTGGACTGGATGGGCAGTCAAGTCTGCTGCATTGGTGGTGCCCCCACGCAGATCCTTTGCTGGCGCAGCACATTGAATCCAGTGTGTGTGGGGGTGCAACGGGGAAATTTAAGCTAGGTTAAGCAGGTTGCGTGTATGTGTCTGTCTTTCTGTCTGGGAATGCATGTTAATGTCTGTCTATATGTGTATGTAATTCTGTGTCTTCCAGGGTATGTATGTGTGTCTGCTTGGGTATGGGTGTTAGTCTCTGTCTGCATGGGTATGCATGTTAGTGTAAAAATGAAACATTGCCAAATACAAAGTAAAAATCAAAGAGCCTAATGAAACATAAATGGTCAGAGCTCACTTTTGGTCTAGAGATAGGATATCCTGGGGGAAATGAAAATAATCATAGAAAAAATTCTCTCTTTTTTTTCTTCAAGGACCCTTTTCTTTTTTTTCCAGAAAAAAATTAAAATGCTTTGACAACTAAACATAAATTTTTTACAAGTATTGATGAATAGAATGGTTATCCTCTACTCTCAAAGAAGTATACTATCAGATCATATCAGTTACTGTACAGAAAGAACAAGCAGTATAACTCACAAATGTAAGAGCAATGTGCTTTTCTATCACAAGAAGAGAAGAAACAGGGTCACTGTGCCATATCTATTGTTAACATTGGGTTGCCGGGTCCTTTTCTTCTAAGTTTATCTGGGAGCAGCATCTCTTATATAATGCTTGAGCAAAAGCCTCAGAAAAAGAGAAACTCTTCACAGTTATTTTCAACTTTAGAATAACTGCTTGTCTAAGCAGATCAAAGTAAATAAACAAATTAGCCACAAAAATATCCAGATATCTTTGATATCAACTGAAACTGATTTTGTACCACATTATCAACATATTTATGGTACAATAGTTGTGTACAGTATACATGTGTAAGTAATTAAATATGTAAAAATTAGATGCCAATTAATGTAATAAAATCATAATACAGAATATGATGGGTCTATATGAATCAATAGATAATAGTAACTGCAAAAAGGCCTCTGATTAAGCAAAGAAGGGGGCATTAAGGAAAAAACTTTAAGAGGCTTAAATTAATATCATAATCCAAAATGCAAGTAGTGGTGCTGAAAATTCTGAAGTCACTATTCAGCAATAGTTTGGTTTCATATTTAGCAGTTTATACATAACAAGCCTGAATTTCAATTACTTTAGGTGCCAGCTTTATAAGGGTTCTAAATATTATGTAGCATCACTGAAAGCATTATTTTTAAACCATTGCAAGGTTTTTTGTTATTGTTTTTTCACACTATGGTCTAAGGATATCTCTTAATTTTAAAGTTCATGCCTTGGTTAATGTTTATGGGTGAAAACCACAATAGGTGTATGTGTTGCCTAATATGTCACGCGATTTCAAGGTTAAGTAGGCTAAGAAGACCAGAGGCTGGTAGAATTCCGCTAGTATGAAGTCCACACAAATGAATCTACATAATTGGTAAAACAATCTCCAACTTAACTTTGCAACATTGTGAAAAATTGAGCAATAACATAATAATGTATACCTTACAAAATATATAATACCGTATTTGCTCGAATATAAGACACATTTTTTTCAGAGCAAATGGCTCTGAAAAATACCCATCATCTTATATTCCAGGTCATCTTATAATCAGGCCTTAAATAGAGGTTTGACTATAATACTATAAGATCCAGGATCCTGGATCATCCTCTCTGGCAGCTAATGAACGTCTTTGTGATGCGTGCAGAAAACCTCCACCATTACCCGAACTTCCGTTGGGGCTTCTACGGCAGAGCGCTGGAGTCACATGGCCTTCCAGTGCTCCGCCATAGAAGCCCCAGTGGAAGTTCTGGGTAGCGCAGACGTTCACTAGCTGCCCCCACTAGATACCAGGGAGTCTGAAGCATGGGGAACAAGTCTAGAGATGCATTGGTAAATTGGGGGTGGCAGAGTGGCAAATCTGGGGGCAGATGTGCATAATAGGGGGGCACATGTGCATAACTGAAATGAAATACAAACAAGAAATGTATTTTTCCTGATCATAGTTTTTATTAAATATAAAAATTGTTTACATGTGAATTAATATTTACCAGTAAAACTTTTTTCCTATAGGGTATTCTTATGTTCAGGCTTTTTCTTTTTTTCCTAAATTCATATTCAAATTTTGGGGGGTCATCTTATAATAAGGGTCATCTTATAATCAAGCAAATACGGTGGATTTATGTAAGTATATTAAAGAGTAGCAGAAACCCATGCTACAATGAGCTCTGAATTACACCGACAAATACTGAACCAATTACATAAGAATGTTCCCCATGAAATCTCTCCTCAGGTCTCAGTAAGAGGTTAATTTTCCTAAGATGGACTTTGCATTGAAGTTTGAATTGACTGACTTCATGATGCATTATACATGATTAGCTCCAGTGAGCATATGAAGAAATTTGGCACTGCACATATCAGCAAGTTGGCTACACATACAAGATTGCAGCAGCAAACTTGCACACGCTTGACATAATCATTGAAGTATTGTGTGTTGTAGAAGCGGTAAATCAGGGTGCAGTAGAATACTATTACATCTGAGCTACTGCCAATGCAGATCTTCAATCACATGTTGTAGAGTCAGGCGCTCTTATAATCTGAGCACGTTGCCATTTGTTTCCAGTGACTCTGTGCCTCTGTGCCCCTTGGTGGAGGAGCTTTAGAGGCTTAGCTGTTATGTCATAATATTGGTTTTGCTTGCTTATATATTTCTGTCTTTGTGACACAATTTTTTGTGTGTAATGGTCTGTGGCTGTAGCTTTTATGGAACAATGGGATCTGTGATTCTCAGAGCTCCACTGATGAGATCTTAAGCAAGTGAGCAGAATCCTTCCGTTCATGTAGCAAGCTAGTTCGGTAATGCAAGGTAGAAATCTTGTCTGCCCTGTGGGATGAAGGGATTATTTGAAATGAAATAAACATTCCAAAAGTGCAACATTATTTATTAATGGCCCATCTTGGGTTTTACACTGTAAGCCTTGGGAAAGGTGCTATAAAATTTAAAAAAAAAAGCCGACCAAAAAATGTTAGTGCTGGATGCATAAGATAATGTGTGATAGTACATATAGCATCATTGCGGAAAGCTGCAAAACTTCTACAACCAAGGCTTTATAGAGATGGTGAGGGGGCACCAAAATCACACTCCCACTAGTTGTTGCACTATACAATGGGTGCAGGCTTGCCATCCTAGAACAATCTCAGTGCGGGTACACTGTAAGCCGTGGCGTCGCTACAGGGGGGCAAGGGGGGGCAATTGCCCCCCCTAGGTTATTCCTTGCCCCCCCTGTTGCCTCCCAGCCAAATTTGTAACCACCCAGGACAGTCCCAGTCAGGTGCTAATGACGGCACCTTGCCGTCAGTAGCACTACCTTACCTTGATGGAGGTCTGTGGACCTCCATCACCACCTACCCCGGCGATCTGCCCCTCAAACTGAAGGGCATCACCGGGGCCACCCGATCCGCCCGGTGCCGTCTCGCGCAATGAAGCGATGACGTCACCGCGCAACTTTATTAACAACTGACAATTGTCAGTTAAAGAGGTATGGGGGCATGCTGCTTAGATGCCTGTATCTACATACCCCCAACATATACCGTTGGAAAGGTAATCGCCTCACCTTTCCAACGGTATATAGATTGTAAAAAAAGAATAACAAATATTAAGTTAAAAAAATAAGTATGTAAAAAATGGATTTGGGGGTCTCTAAAGGCAGATAAAAAAAGATCAAAATTGCCTAGAGACCCCCAAATTAAATTATTTAAACATAAAGTAGTTTAACTTTAAAAAAAAAAAAAAAGTTTAAGTATTCTAGCTAAATGATCACTGTGGTAGCCAATGTTACCACAGTGATCATATAGCTATAAAAAGTTACATTCCCTTTTTAAAAATGGCCGATACTAATTTTAAATCCTATTATGCCTTTGATCATGGGGTTAAATTTAGCCAACGGTAGAGGGAGGCAGTTTTTGAAATCCTGATGAACTGCAAATATTATTAAAATCAGCCATTTAGCCCGTGCGGTACGTGAGTAACCATCTCATCCCTGGAGCGCCTTGCATTTTTACTGCAAAACTTATTTTTGCTGTTAAAGTGATTTTTTTTTTCTCCCTTTACCATCATTTCTTTGGTATTGTAACGGGAAAGAATGGTGTGTGCTTCTGCGAGTGAATGGAGATATGAAAGGCGTGTGAATGGTCAGTAATTAGGGTTAAAGCCTTGACGTGGCATTACTGCTCACGTAGGAAGTTAAATTATGGCACAAAAAGTACACATTTGCAAAAACGACATCCCTTGACGCATCAAATGAGGGGCTGCATGTGTTTCTACTACAAACCTGGAGTGCGCAAGACAAAAATGAACATGTCGCTATGGTTAGAAAAAACATATTTTCTAGCCAAAGCGACATATTCCATCATTATTTGTGCACTCAACTTTTGTCCTAGAAATACATGTAGCCCCTCATCTGAAGCTCCAAGGGGTGTAGTTTCTTAAAATGGATGAATTGCCTGAATGAGGGAGAACATGAATTAATATGTGGATGATTTGTCTGAATGAGGGAGAGCATGAGTTAATATGTGGATGAGTTGTCTGAATGAGGGAGAGCATGAGTTAATATGTGGATGAACTGTCTGAATGAGGGAGAGCATGAGTTAATGTGTTTGTGTGTATCATAGATGTATAATTGTGTAAGGGCAAAGATGGCACTAGCAGGATGTTTGAGCCTTGGGGATCACGATGGCACAGGCAGGGTGTATATGGGACAAAGATTGCAAATCTTATGTGTGTTATCTGGGTGCTGACCAGGTTCTATGTGGGCAGCGTGGTTGGGGTGTGCAACCTGTGATCTATCCCTGTAATTTAGGGGTTTTAAATATACCTTTAATGCTGTGTTTTTATGTGAATTCCAATTGATCTGTACCTGCAAAGCTGGGTTTGTGTGTTATTCTGTAGATCCATATCTGCTATGCTATGTTTCCATACATTATTTATGTATACCTGCAAATACAGGGTTTGTATGTCTTGTTCAGTTTATTTGATATATACCTTCAGTGCTGAGATCACAAGTGAATTTCAATTGATCTATACATGCAAAGCTGGGTTTGTGTGTTAATATGTTGATCTATACCTGCTATCGGCAGCAGGGACTAATATTAATATATATATTGGCAACTGGGGCTAATATTAATATATATGGGCAGCAGGGGCTAATATATATATATATCAGCAGCAGGATCTAATATTTATATATATCAGCAGCAGGATCTAATATTAGGCCCTGAAATCATTTAGTGCAAAAGTAAAGGTATTGTGTTGTTTAAAGGATTTCAAGGATTAGTCGTACTAAATTGTGGCTTCAGGCTTCCCATGTTGAATGTACAAGTATTGTATTGGCCAATAACAAAAGTATCATTCCATAGCACATTACTTTTGGCAATATATATATATATATATATATATATATATATATATATATGTGTGTTTTTTCAGTGGTATGATTTAATGGTGGAAATTATTAATGCCCCCCCAGTTTGACTGTGGTATCTTGTGTGCCCCCCCTATATATTGTTTCTAGAGTAGCCACTGACTGTAAGTTTTACATTTATTTATTTTTTCTTTTGTAATTTTCAATTTGTAATTGATTTAGTGACATGCAGTCACCTAGGAAGCTCTACTGAAATATCTGGATTGCAGAGCAAGATGATTTTCAATGTAAAATCCATACCAGATTGAAAGGTCTCAGCTAGAATAAAGCACACACTGGCACATTTTTGTAAGAGAAGCTGAATAAGAAGATGTATGTTTCCATTCGTCTTTCATATAGTGCAAGAGTAACAAATATAAAACTGTCTGAAAAGATGTAAGCTTGAAATAAACCAACAGATTATATGGCTGCCAAACCCACAGGGACTTGTTTAAAACTTTGCTGTCACAGTGGTAAAAATATGACAAGAGAGAAACCCTCTATCACTAAGCTTCAAGTAAGCATGTTAGAAAGAAGATCACATGGCTTGAGAGGAGAGATTTTTTTTTCTTCCGTATTAAAGGGAAAAAACATTTTGCTCTGTAGTGAAGATAAGGCTTAAACTAAATCAACTAAAATATTGCCCAGACTGCCCTGCCATTAATGTTTTTAGACTGAAGCCCTAGTGAGTTCTACAGGGATAAACAAATTATACAATGCAAATTAAGCATTCGATGGAAGAAAGAACAATAAAAAAAATGAATTGTATAACACTGAACAGGGAGGGGGAGTTATACATTTAATTGTTTAGCATCTGGAGCAGCGCATAATATGCATTATAATCTTATGAGAGGAGGAAAGTCTGTGTGCATGCCGCCTGGGGCGAAGTTTAAAATGCCGCCCCCCTTATCTACTCTTCCTCTCCCTATTGCCCCCCCCATTATCTACCCTTCCTCCCCCCCCCTTATCTACCCTTCCTCCCCCCGTACTTACCTTTCAGCAGTCCTGCGGTGAGTCTCCCTGCTCGGTCTCGGTGCCGGCTTGTAATGCTGAGCGGCGGTAATGACGTCATCTTCCGGTGCTCAACATTACAAGCCGGCACAGAGACCGAGCTAGAGGGCTCGCAGAGGAGAGAGAGGGGCGCCGAGCGGTTACTGACAACTTGGTAAGATAAAACCACTCGGCGCCCTCTCTCTCTCTCTTCTCGGCTTTAAAAAAAGAAAGGGCTTGGGGCGCCCCTTCTAAAGTGCCGCCTGGAGTGGTTGCCCCACTCGGCTTCATTGTCGGGCCGGCCCTGCCTGCATGTGAGTCTCATTGAAGCAGAGTTCTCATGTTTCCTTATGTTATATTACATATGTAGCACTTTCTATCAAAATACACAGGCATGGTTCATGGTTCACAGAACATTACATATTTTTTTTATTTACAATAATACTAAATAGCTCCCCAAGGTTAATAGTGTTTTATAATTGTACTCCCTTTGCAAAGGGGAATTTGCTGTCCCCTCAAAATAACTTGACACACAGCCATTAATGTCTAAAAGTGAGTACACCCCTAAGTGGAAATGTCCAAATTGGGCCCAATTAGCCATTTCCCCCCCTTGGTGTCATCTGACTCCTTAGTGTTACAAGGTCTCAGGTGTGAATGGGGAGCAGGTGTGTTAGATTTGGTATTATCGCTCTCATACTGGTCACTGGAAGTTCAACATGTCACCTCATTGCAAAGAACTCCCTGATGATCTGAAAAAAGGCTATAAGAAGGCCCTGAAACTGAGCTGCAGCATGGTGGGCAAGATGGTTCCACTCAGAACAGGCCTCGCCATGGTCGACCAAAGAAGTTGAGTGCACATGCTCAGCGTCATATCCAGAGGTTGTCTTTGGGAAATAGACGTATGAGTGTTGCCAGCTGCAAATGGGTGGGGGGTCAGCATGTCAGTGCTCAGACCATACTCTGCATGGCTGTCATGCCAGAAGGAAGACTCTTCTAAAGATGATGCACAAGAAAGCAGTTTGCTGAAGGCAAGCAGACTAAGGACATGGATTACTGAAACCATGTCCTGTGGTCCAGTAAGACCAAGATAAACTTATTTGGTTCAGATGGTGTCAAGCGTGTGTGGCGGCAACCAGGTGAGGAGTACAAAGACATACGTGTCTTGCCTACAGTCAAGCATGGTGGTGGGATTGTCATGGTATCGTAAGAGTGGTTGAGTATGGTAGAACCCTGAAATTGCTACTCCTCCAAAAATGCAAATGAGAAATGAAGACAAGGTGGAAAAAATGAGAGGAAGAAGAAAAATGGAAACATCGTAGTTAAAAGAGAAAGTGATGGACAAAAGGTAAAACAGAATAAAGGAAGAAAAGAAAGTAGGTAACTGATATTCTTAGACAAAACAGTTTGAACTTGTTTTCAAAAGACCTTCTTCAGATACCTTTACCATAAAAAAAATTTTTGTCTTGAAAAATACAATCATGAACTTAAAGTTGCAGCAAACGGCAATAATTATAACTCAAGTACTGTAAGACAAGACCTTACACAGAACATGGAGCATGACAAATGTATATCTTCAGAAAGACACAAAGTGGCCTTACTCAGAAGGCCTATAATCTAGCGGACATGCAAGATAAATATAATGTATAAGAGGAATAAAGAGAGACAGACTGTGTGACAGGTGATGAGAGAAAATGAGTACTAGGTAGACAGGCAGCCAAAGGCGGCACTAAATAGGTGACTTTGGAAGTTCCTGCAAAATTAAGTTTGATACCAAATGTCTCATTCAGAAGGTTAGAGCTTAAAAAGCAAGGGGTGTGAAATAATGTATAAATGGAAAATTATACATTTTCTTGATTGCTTTGGTATTGTCTCTAGTGATCCAACATCACTGCAGTGTTTTTACAAAACTATTTCTATGTAGCAAGGCAGCCAGTTATTCTTCCAACTTTTTCCTTCAAACTTGATTAAAACTTTTCCCAAATCCTCTAGTTACAGACTCAGTTAAAACTCAGAATAAACATATACATATACCAACAGATGCTTTCCTACAAAATTAATATTATTTGTTCCCTGCAAATGATCTAATGCAGATTTTCTTGATAAAGTTAAATTACTTTGTCAGAACCGTTTAGAGACAATTGATCACTAATGACTGTTCAATTTACAGACAATTAAAATGCAGCTGTACATCCACTGGGACATTTGCTGGATAGACGGAGGTGCCATTTTGAAGGTATTGCATGTTTATTAATCTTAATCTGTACAAATCATAATTACATACAATACATATTTTATTTGTTTATATTAGAAATGTCTGTGTTCCAATATTTTTATTATCTATTCTGAAATCCATTTTGATACAAGTTTGAAAAAGAAAAAAAAAAAGGCATATACTCGCATGCAGGAGATACGAAGGTCTGCAAGTTTTAAAACAGCAGCCAACCTGGAAATTCACATTAGTGACTTTAAATGCTTTAACGTTTAGTTTCAACTCACATATTTCACCACACAACCCCAGACAGCTGAGTTTCAAGCAGAGCCGGCCTCCCCTTTCTCACTATCTACCACCTCAGCCCCTTCTCACTGCTTTCCCCCCCTCTGCCCCACCTCACTGCCTCCCCCCCCGCCCTTTCTCACTGCCTTCCCCCCCTCTGCCCCATCTCACTGCCTCCCCCCCTGCCCCTTCTCACTGACTTCCCCCCCTCTGCCCCTTCTCACTGTCCCCCCCCCTCTGCCCCTTCTCACGGAAATTTCGGCGCTCAGCATGAAATGCCGGCACTGCGACGGAGTCACGGAGAGTGAGGGGTGCCGAGCGGTTGCTGAAAACTTCACAAGCAACCGCTCGGCGCCCCTGCCCGGGACTTTAATTAAAGCATCAGGTTTTTTTTTGTTGTTTTAACTTTATTCAACATCCTCCATGTTAAATAAAGTTAAAAAAACTTTATTTAACATGGAGGATTTAAATAAAGTTAAAAAAACCCCAAAACAAAACAAAAAAAACGATGTTTTAATTTAAGTCCCGGGAAGGCGCCCCTGTGGCCATTGCACCCTGTGCGGCCGCACAGGTCGCACACCCCTAAGGCCGTCCCTGGTTTGAAGCCCTTATCCTTAAATGTTCTCACAGATTTAGGCATGCATTATAGAGGGCCAACTCAGGCCCTACTCAATATGCTGCTCCAGTAGCAGATTGGGTGCTGGAGTGCGTGGCAAGTGGTGGATATGCCTGCCCACTATATGAGTATAAAAACTAAGCTTGCAGCTGAGCATATCTAACCGTGGGCTACTCTTACATCATCATGTGACTGTGGCCTTAAAGTGTCAAGGCCACCCCATCATCCTCAGTCTGGACCATGGTTCTAAGTGATTTTTCACAAGTTCTAATGTAAGGTAGCTTTAGTGAATTTGCAGGTTTGACTTTTGCTTAATTCGCACAAATTTGCTACTTCAATTTTTGCCAACATACAAGTTTAGAGAGTAGACCCCCAAAGTGTTTCGCTTTAATGTACACCAGTGCTATGAAGCACTATGATTGTAGTGTCTGCTTTTTATCCTGCTTTTATGAAGTTAAGGAACTTTAGTTTTTCTGCTCTTCTGCTTCAGAAAAGAAAACATGTCACACATTTTTACATATCCTATTGACAATATAAATATGCCACATATAGGAAAACAAAACAAACAAAAAAAAATAACTGTGAGAAATTTCATTTAAGCATATCACAATTTCAATTCCGTTTAAATTTGTAACATTACACTATAGGAAATATTTCAGGAAAAAAATAACATTTTGCAACAATAGTATTACACCACAGAATATCAATATTTTTAGCTTTTTCATCATTATGGGTGATGATGGGAATTTCAAAACAATTCTGAGTATAATAAATGAGGTTAGATGGTATTCATTACCATAACCTCCTGTGACTTTGCCATTCTATGGACATTAATCAGCTAAGCAGGTAATGAAATTAGCTATTTTGCAATGTGGTCTATTCCTGTTCCTGCTAAAAGGTGTAGACATAGTAGTTTAATTACATGTTTAATCACTAGCAATTTGTTCATTTTCCCATGTGATAATACATTTGTAACATGGAATTCAATTTACTTGGAATTTTTGTGCTTGAAATTTAAATAAAGAAATATGTTTTGAACACATAGGTTCTAATACTACTAAAGGATTTTTACAAGATGTTGGAGCATTGACATGGTTTCATGAGTACTTGGCTGACCCGCACAGAGCCCAGACCTCAACCCCATTATGTACTTTTTTTTTTAAAGGCCATTGGATTATATATTTATTAGTATGTTGTGTTGTTGTCCGTTCTTTGTTTCTACCATGTGTTATTCACAGTCACAATAGTAAAGAAGTGGTACAAATTCTAAAAACTGTCATTCCTGTAATATTTTATTAAAAAATGGCATGTGGCAGCTATGAATCCTTTAGTTCTTAATCTTCAATAAAAATAAACACAATCAGTAAAGAAGAACACAGTTGAACGCTCATTAAAATTGAATTTGCTTCCAATTTGGGCTACGTGACCTTACTTCAAGAATCAACACTTTTGCCAATCAATTTTAAAATCTTTATTAATCATGAAGTAGTTATTGGACCCACATGAAAGACTACAGTCTCTTTTTCACAATTCTTTTCCCTGTCACTTTAAAGTTTACAGGCTCTAATTACACGTATACCATTGCAATATCATATTTTTATCTTGGAGTGGAGTTGATTCCATTATCTAGAACTGACATGTTACATGACAAGCGCATAGTTGAGATTGTGCCCAGGAAGACCGTACCCCGTACCCGAATAATGACACAGACACTTTATTTGGGTGCAAAATATATTGTCCACAGCTTTATTAACATATATACAATATTTAAAGGTCATTGTCAACCAAGCCACCCCGGTTAGAACATAAATAACAGTTTTCCTTTTATTAACACTGACAATGACCTCCCATAACAAATAAATTAACCATATAACAATGGCACCAACACATACCAGGTGCCTCCACATTAACCCATTAACACATTGACCACAATAGGGGTATACCAAGACACCCCTACCAGACCGTTTAACGAAATTATAAACTATGTAGGAGCATACCGAGACACCCCTACACCACCAATTTAACCAAACCACCAATGCAGGGGCATACCGAGACACCCCTCCACCACCAACTTAACCAAACCACCAATGCAAGGGGGATACCGAGACACCCCTACACCACCCCAGGTTCTGAGCCACAGGCCAGCTCGAAACCTACCCAAATAACTTGAACAAAGTCAAATTATTAAACCAAAACATAAAAAAAAAACGTACTAGGCAATAATCCCCAACTATCCCCGCCACAGGCCAGACCTTGTACCCCTCAAGCCGTCTGAGCCCCGCCACACCGAAAAAACAAAGCTTGGGTTAACGCGTCCTGAAAACCCAAATTCAGAAAATCCAGGCCCACATCAGTCAAGTGGACACCATCTTCCCTAAAATAACCAGGCAACAGGGACTCCAACTCCCAATGCCGTATCACCAGGCCACCACATCGCCTGATAAAGCTCGCCATGAGCTTATTCACCTTACCCTTGCACCAAGCAAGGGCAACCGCATCACGAGCATGCCTCCAATGCAGCCTCGGAACTATCTCCGACCACAAGACTAACACCCTGGGAACCAAAGTACTCAACCTTTCTGTCGCGGTCCCGGGACCGGTCGCGGTCCCGGGTCCGGTCGCGGTCCCGGGTCCGGTCGCGGTCCCGGGTCCTTGTGTACGACGATCTGCTCGCGGGTCACGAAGACCCGAGCTGGAGAGCTCGGGCTCCGTCTCCGGCGGGCGAACGTCGGCACGTAAGTGCGGTGGGGTCCGGAGTTCCCGATCTCCCTGCACTGGCGATTTGCAACCCGATCGCCGGTGCAGGAAGCGGGAAGGCAGATCTGGGGATTCGGCAGCGATCAGAATGAAAACTGCTCACTGCCTAAGGAATCCCCAGAGAGGTTTACTTACCGGTTCGCCGGTCTCCACTGGGGGCGCAGCCAATTCTCACGGCTGGAGCCGTGAGTCAGAGGGACGTCTCAGGGCACGCCCCTGACGCTCTGTTGGGGGCATGGCTTTCTGTGGCGCCAGATTTAAAAACCCTGCAGATCTGTCCACAGGCACCCTGTTGTGGTCTTTCCTCCGTTTTGAGTTTGAGTTTGCTTTGTTGCTATTTGGTTGACCATTGGATTTCCTGACTACCCACTTGCCTGCTGATTTTGTACCTCTGCCTGTGACCATCGTTACCGACCCCTGGCTTGTCTTTCTACCTGCATCGTGTACCTGACCCTGGCTTGGCTGACTATCCGCATCGTGTACCTGACCCTGGCTTGGCTGACTATCCGTATCGTGTTTCTGACCCCTGGCTTGTCTGACGTCCGGCATCATATATCTGATCCTGGGCTGCTCCCATATCTGCTACTTCTGCACCTCGCTGCTTCAGCTCATTATCCACCATTTTCAGCTATCACCGCAGCTTCCTCACTGTTGGGATCATCCTGAGTTCTTGTTGATTCCTTATTCTGTAGATTTCCTGCGGTGAGTGCTTTTGGTGTTAGCAAACGTGACACTTTCCACATCCCGCTTTATCAGCCAAACCAATTCCCGCTGGGGAACCACACCTAAATCGTTACCTCCCGCATGAAACTAAACAATGTCCGGAACCCCCTCCTCCCATAAGAGCCGCCAAAGTTCCACACACACGTCATTCCATCACGCACCACGAAGGCCAAACCAACGTAGCAACAGACGATCCTCTGGAAAGCCCAGTTGTTGACCCGTTACACGAACTGCGGCTCTCCGAGCAGCCCAAAAGATGTAGGAATGACCCAGGATCCATGCCAACAAACCTGAAAAACAAAATCCCCATTAAACAAAAACCCCGGCAGAGCATTGCTCATAACAAACCTTCAGGCCTAACATACGACCTAAAACGTACCGACTCCCAACGCCCCAATTTTTTGACCAGATCATCACTAAACCCCAGATGGGCTGCCTCCGTAGCAGCCCCAATCCGAAAACAGTGGGTACCAAACTGACGCGGATCCAGCCCCGCACGTTCCAAACAAGTACGAAATATCCATAGGAATTGATACCGAGACAAAGCCGACCCGTCCTCATGCAGAAGCAAAGGTCCCACCACCTCAGGGCGATGAGCCAAGTATTCAAAACAACCCTGGACCGGACACAGCACGGACCCATGCCATGGATACAGTACGACATCGCAGCCTTTCCCAAGCACATCCGTCTTGGACCGCCGTAAACAAATAGACACCATGTCCTCGCTGACTATCACATCAGACTGATGAAGACCACCACCTCCTGCCCGATTCCTACTCACCAGCTCCCCAATCCGGAAAGCTCCGAAAAACGCCAGAATGAATGCCAAACCGAACAACCTGGATTCATAAGCCGAAAAACACACCATAGGCAAAACATCCAACACTTTCCGCAACACCTGAACAGAAACCGGGCGCCTAGTGCCACCAACACCAACCCGCCTCCGAAATCCCTTCAAAGCCTGGCGAACCAAAAATTCCTTAGTATGATCCTTCCAACCCTTAAGTTTGAACAAAAACGCCAAGGGTGACATATTCCACCCCAAGGCTGCAGGTGAAGCCCCCTTCGAAACCAAATCAAACAAAAACCATAACAGCACATCCAGCTGCTCCACTGCAGTACTTACATACCCAACGCAGGAAACCATCCTGTCCCATTCGTCCCAGACCTTACCATAAGCAGACCACGTTACCGGCACCAACGATGCCCTTACTCCTCCAGCAAGCAACTCGTCCCTAACTGCCACATCTCGTCCAGACAGACCCGACCCGAGTCCTGAGCCCCGGGTGCCACCTCGCGGAACCGTTCCCACTGAAAACGAGACAGGGAATCCGCTATAACATTTAAGAAACCCGGGACATGCTCAGCCCGAAACACCACGTTAAGAGACATACAGAGCCGACAGCCGATTAACCGCGTGAACCACTGCCATATTATCCGAGAAAAATACCACCTTCTTATCACGAAACGAATCGCCTCTTAAAGACAAGGCAACCACCTTTTTGGAGGAAAGAACTCCAAAATTGCTAAATTGCGCATAAGCGGACTATCCCTCCAGGAATCCGGCCAACGTTCCTCGCACCAATAGCCCCGGAAGTACGCCCCGAAACCAATGCTCCCAGAAGCGTCAGTATAAAGCTCCAACTCCCAAACCTCCAAATCAGCTCTCATAGCTGCCGAAAGCCGTATAAAATGATGCGCCAACTTGACGCCCGAAGTAGCCCTTGACAGACTCCGAATGAAAATCCTGCCCATAGGTATTGCCCGACACACAAAATTCAAACGGCCAATCAAGGATTGTAACTGCCTCAGGGTTACTTTCCAAACACCCCGAAACTCGTGAACCACATCCCGAAGCGCCCGCAGCTTATCTTGTGGCAGCCTGCATTCACCAGCAACCGAATCAATTTTCAAACCCAAAAAACTTAAACAGGTAGTGTGTCACGTTTCACCATGCGCTAGCTGGACTTGTTCAAACTTTGTTATTCATTTTCATTTGCCGACCACTAGTGGCCGCCCTGGCCATTCAGGACCTCTCTGACTAATTATCAGGTCCAGCTGCAGTGGCTTACCTGATCAAGTCAGCCTTGATAAACCTGCCCAGCCCTGCAGTCTGGGCCTTGACATTGAAGTTGGAGGACTACCTGTTTGGGTCCTGCCTTGTTCCAGTACCTGCCTTGTTCCAGTACCTGCCTTGTTCCAGTACCTGCCTTGTTCCAGTACCTGCCTTGTTCCAGTACCTGCCTTGTTCCAGTACCTGCCGTGTTCCTGAGTTGCGGCCAGCGCCCCACTAAGTGGACTCCCAATAGGAGTGCCCTGCATCGCGACTCCCAGGATGACTGCCCACTAGCGGACTACCCTGGTTGAGTGCCCTGCAAGTGGGCAACCTGCCGTGTGCCCTGCAAGTGGGCTACAAGCCGTGTGCCCTGCAAGTGGGCAACCTGCCGTGTGCCCTGCAAGTGGGCAACCTGCCATGTGCCCTGGAAGAGGGCTACAAGCCGTGTGCCCCGCAAGTGGGCTTATCTGCCATGTGCCTTGTTCCAGTACCTGCCTTTTTCCAGTACCTGCCTTGTTCCAGTACCTGCCGTGTTCCTGAGTTGCGGCCTGCGCCCCACTAAGTGGACTCCCAATAGGAGTGCCCTGCATCGCGACTCCCAGGATGACTGCCCACTAGCGGACTACCCTGGTTGAGTGCCCTGCAAGTGGGCAACCTGCCGTGTGCCCTGCAAGTGGGCAACCTGCCATGTGCCCTGGAAGAGGGCTTCAAGTCGTGTGCCCCGCAAGTGGGCTTGTCTGCCGTGTGCCCCGCAAGTGGGCTTCCAGCCGTGTGCCCCGCAAGTGGGCTTCCTGCCAAGTCGAGTGACTCTTTGTATATATTGTTGTACCACCGCATTCAATACAACTCTTAATCCAGATCTGTTGTCTGTGGTTTATTCCTGCGCCTGTCTGTAACAACCCCAGACCATAATGCATCGTGGGGTACAGACAGAGCCCCTCGTATCCCCTGCACCTGGGCTCCTTATCAACCTGTGTCCTCGGTTCGTGACAGAGTGGGACCCTCGGTTTTGTCCACAGCCAGCGGAACACCAAACGACCCGGTCACCCGCTCACGTCCAGATAGTGAACCAAAAACTGACTCCCTGCCTACATCTTGACCACCCATTCAATGAACGAACTGCACTTCTCAAAATAAGAACAAGAGATGGAGCAACCCATAGGGAGACACAAGTCGACAAAATACTGACCCTCAAAAGAACAACCCAACAAATGATGACAATCAGGGTGAATCGGTAACAAACGAAACGCCGATTCAATATCTGCCTTAGCCATAAGGGCGTTCGGGCCCGCCTTCCTAACCAACTCGACAGCCTGGTCAAATGATGCATAGGAAACGGAACACAGCACTTCGTCAATGTCATCATTCACCGACAAACCCTTCGGGTGCGACAGGTGATGAATCAACCTGTACTTCCCAACTTCCTTCTTAGGTACCACCCCCAATGGTGACAAACATAAATTATCCAGAGGGGGAGCAGAAAAAGGACCCGCCATCCTGCCCAAAGAAACCTCCTTCGCCAACTTGTCCCTCACCACCTCTGGAAACTCCAAAACCGACTTCAAATTCCAACTGCAACTCCGAAACTGCCGAACAGAAAAAGGAATGTAAAACCCGTAACGAAAACCCTCAAACAACAACTGTGCCGCTCCGCGATCACCGTAGCGGCTTAGCCAGGGTAGCATCGCATTTAGCCTCACCGGGGTTAGCCCCAGAGGAAGCAGCCCCGGACCCGGAAGGCGTAGTTCCCGAGACTCCTCCAGATTTACCCTTCTTAAAACATTTTGTGAAACTATGGGCACCCCCACAACTGGAACATTCATGCTTGAACTTGCAAGCAGACCCCCACTTACAATGGCTGTCGTTGAACAGCCAGCAAAAACCTTTTCTGTTGACAGCCGACGAGGAACCGCGCCGGCCACCGACTGAAAGGGCTGCGCCTTTTGCGCCATCATAAGCTTCATCCATAATGGCAGGTCCATCTGGTACCATCGCATACCTGGATTAGCCGACAACCGCTGCCTAAACTGCTCGTCGTATTTCCACCACGCTAAACCCCCATACGTCCTGTAAGCTTCCCAGATACCATCCAAGTAGCAGAAAAGGGGGGAGCACAAATTAGGTGACTTCTCCCCAATAACACTAGCCAAAATACAAAAACCCCTCAACCAATTCCCAAACGACTTGGGAATCTTCCTGTAACGCTTTTTCTTTTCCTCCTCCTCCTTCTTAGCATCCTTCTTATCCTCCTCTTTTAAATCAATAAACTCCTCTAAAGGTAACAAAGAAAATATCTCCACAAAGTCCCCTTTCCAAATCTTGTCCTTAACATCCTGCTTAAGATGGACCCCTAGGGGGCCAGCAAAAGAAACATAGGCATTCTGTCTAGCCGAATCAGGAATCCCACCTGTCAACTCTGCCCGCTCGGTACTAACCCCTGACGAAGTAGCACCCATCGCTGAAACCTCACCACTATCCATGCCCTCAACTGCTGGCACAACCACAGCACTGGCCGCTCCCAAGCCGGAGCTAGCCGCAGACCACACCTGACCACAACCAAAACCCACCTGAGACCCCTTCTGCAGAGACCCCAACAAACCCTTCAATCCATCCAACAACTTTTGAGTTTCAACCAGAGTCTTAGACTCACCACCGGAACCTCTGGCAGTAGCTCCTGGCCCCGAGGCTGCATCCTGGCCGCCGCCTTCACGAAGATCCCCTGGCAAGGCCGTACTCCTATCACTCCCAGCCGCCGCAGGACGTCGTTGAGGACCCGGGCCATGAACTCCTTCTGCACTGGAAGACCTAGGAGGGGATAAAAGCCCAGGCACAGACAGAGATTCCCCACGAAATGACGAACTCCGCCGAACAGGAATCCGGGACCGAAAGCCACTAACATCCCTAGCATCCCTCCCCGGGCTCCTACTGGGAAACCTAGACCTAATACAGGCCCTACTCAAACCTCTACCTAAGCCACCAGACGAAACCAGCGCCTCCATGTCATCGCGAAGAAAACCAACATCCTGAGACTGGCTCCCATAATCAGAAGTGCAGCCACCACGACCCACCTGCCTACCACTAGCCTCCTCAAAAAACCCAGCATCCTGCGTCATACGCTGCGCCCGGCCCAACGAAGTGGCCGTACATCCGGAGACGGCACCACGGGACCGCCCGTGGCCCACCGCATAACTCCCGTCGCCTCCAGCCAGCTGCTCTGTCGCGGAAACGGCACCTTCCCCGCACCGAAGGCCCAAAGAGAACGCTCGGGGGCTGCCACTTACCCTCACTGCTGCAGAAGCCGCTCCGACTTCCTGCACTCTCGTCACGCCGGTCTCCCAAGCGACTTCGAACCCGCCGTCCTCCCGTCGATATCTCCGGGCTCAAACGCTCCGGAGGCCTCGTGCGCCATACGGGCCGACCCGATGAAGGAACCGCCCCGACACCCAGCACAGGTGCCAACTGCTCCGGTACCGTGCTCCCGCGTAGCCATTCGAAGCCCCTCCAGAATCTCCTCAATTCCTCGCTCCATCTGCAAAAGAAAGCAAAAGCTTCTCCAAACCAAATCGCTCAATACAGAACAACCAGGATTTAGAAAAGCAGTTAAGTGACTGTTTACAAAATGGTTGCCACTTATATACCTTGATAATAACCCCACCCATAACAACTTTGAACCAATTAAATTAAATCACTCCTTATGCACACCACCTAGCTCTGTCAAGGCCCACTCCACCTAAGCTGCGCTGTTCCATGGGCTTCATTCACTCCAGAATTGAAAGATATAAGAAAGGAAATATTGTTATTATTAATACATTTGTACAGCAAATTGAATAAAAACAATCAATATAACGCTTACCTACAAGTGTGTGCTTGAATTTATGTTTTGCAACACATAAAAAAGACTTTATTGCAGAATCCTTTCTGAGACTGTAGTGGGGAAGTTAGTATTATATTCTTACACAAGGTTTATACCTGAGGCTAGGGAGCACTGATATAACCTTTAGCGTTTGTTACACACACTCTCTCTCTCTCTCTCTCTCTCCCTTTCTCTCTTTCCTTCTTTTTCTGTTCTTTCTCTTTATTCTCTTTCCTTCTTTACCCCCTCTTTATTTTCATTGCTTTTCTTTTTTAACTGTCTCTTTCATTTCTTAACCTTCTTTTTTCCTCTCTCACTCTTTTTATTCTTTTCTCCCGTTATCTTTCTTTCTTGACTGCTTAGACCTAGAAACCACTTCCAACCCCTTACACCCACCCCCCAATCAATAACAAAAAGAGCCATTAATGTGGGTAAGGGGTTGGTCACAGCTTTATTAACTCATACCAGCTTAACGATATATATATATATAACCATAACCTTATAACAACCCGCCAGCTGCTAGACATTCGAAACACACATAACCAAGAGCTCTAGCCCAGCGGGTGCCATCAGCCACCCGCTGGACTCGCCTCTCCAAGCCCATATGGTCGAAGCCTCGACATCTCACCATTCCAAACGCTGGCCAGAGGTGGGTATTCTTCCGCAGCTGTGACTACAAAAGAAAGAACAAGCAACAACACCAGAAATACCATGACATCAAACAGGGAGGCAGGGAGGGATATATGTGCTTTTCTTTCTTTGTTTCTCTTTCTTTCCTCTCTAGATGCCATTAAGGTGGACACAATTCTAGAGTTCAGTAAGTTTCTCAAAGCTTACGCTATTCCTTTCTTTGAACTTTACCAGCTATGTAGTTCAAATGTTATTGTAGTTCACAGTTAAAAGTACAACACCTCATTTTTGTTATTAGTTTTAGTTTGCACTTTATTTTATAATATATATATTGTGCACGCATAAAGGAAAAAAGAAATGACTCAGCTTTTGCCTCTTACTGCAAAAACCGAACAGCAACAATGGTTTTAAAGCACAACTGTCAGCAAAAAAGAACATATTTAACTGAAAGATGTAGACATTTTAATTAGAAATTATTTAACTAAATAATTTAAATAAAGCACTTTGCAGTTTGTATGTATGTATATATATATATATTGCATTTTATATTTACACCCTACTTTAGTCCCTGCCCACCATGTGCACCCCCAAATATGATTCCTGTACACACCACTGTCCTTGAATTGATCTATTGTAAAGGGCTGCCCCTGGCTCATTTTTTATGAGCTAGCCCTGTAAAATGCATAGTTCAATTAGTTAGTTGAGTTTCAAAAAAAAAACCCACAGGGGAAGCCAAGATGTTCCTGGAGCAGGAGCTCGCAGGTGTTGCATTCATAATGCGAAATGATGAAACTACAACTCTCCTGAAAACTCTTCCCTTTGTGAATTGTAATGTGTTCCATCTGTGCACCCATCTGTAGGCTTGTTCCTTTCCTGAATTCACACAGAGCTCTCATTCATTCATTCCTGGATTTAGGGCTTGAGGGCCTGGAGCTGAAAATGTTGATGTGCCTGATTATGGTTATATGCAGAGAGAAAGTTTTTTATTACAACTTTTTATCTATAGACGTCATAGCAGTGGAGGACAGGAATCCACTTGGATTAGTAATGGGGCACAGGAGGCCTTTAAAATTAGCAGTGGGGTACATAATTTGTGGCTGAAAATTTATGAATATATACATAGGTGTAGCAGCAAGTTTCCCCTCCTCTTATGTGACTGTCACACTGTCAGGATTCCACCCTGCTAGCCCGGACTATGCATGATGATTTTTGCGTTCTGTCCAGCTGTTACCACTAGTGGCCACCCTCTCCCTCTCTCTGCAGTGCTCAGGATCAGATTACCAGGTCAGCTGGGTCTGATCACCTGGGTGGTACCTGCCTTTATTACCCTGCCCTGCCCTGTAGTCAGGGCCTTTGCATTGAAGTGCATGGACCGCTCTGCTTTGGCCTTGTACCTAAACCCGTGTCCTGTACCTGAGCTACCTGCCTATATCGTGAGCTACCTGCCTATATCGTGAGCTACCTGCCTATATCGTGAGCTACCTGCCTGAACAGTCAGCCCTGCCAGTGGGCTTCCTGCCGTCAGCCCACCCAGTGGGCCTCCGTACCCGTCAGCCCTGCCAGTGGGCATCCTGCCTAGAGACTTCTGCCTTTACTTGCTGGTGATATCCTATATCAATACAGTACCTTTCCTCGTATTCTGTTGTGCTGTGTGTTATTTCGCCTGTCCGTACCACATCACTTACCGTCATGCATCGTGGGGTACAAACAGAACCCCTTGTATCCCCTGCTACTGGGCTCCTACCCGACCTGCTTACCAGGGTAGTGACAGAATGCAAAGGCCATACCAAGGAGTCCGCGGGGATAACCGCAGTTCTGGAAGTACTGGCGGAGTGTCTTCTCCAGATCTGTAAATCTGTACGGACTGTGTTAGAATGTGATAGCACCAAACCGAAGCCCAAGACTGTGACCACAGGTAAGAAAGCTCCAAAGAAGAGCTTCAAGCGTGAGCCGCTCACCAAGGAGGAAAAACAGAAAAGACGAGAGGACAATCTATGCTATTATTGTGGAGAGGCTGGTCATAGGATTACGTATTGTCCGTTGAAACCAGCCAAACCATCTGCAACCCACTCAGACAAACCCCGTGCCCAGGAACCTGCATGTAAAGAGAATGCAGCAAAGCTGGAGCACACCCTGTCGCTTCCCCAGAATGGCGATCCAAGGGTTAACCAACTCCCAGTACCTGAACTACCTACGCCGTCTGAAGTCGTGTCAGATGACCTCCAGGCCATGTCTGACGACCCTGACTGGTCTGACATGGACGATGCTTCTTCTGAGGCTGCTATAGCGGACACACCTGAGAACGAGAACACCATGGCTGTTGGTGCGGTTAGGACCACCACTCCCATCACTCACAGGAGTAAGAACGGGAGACTCCAAACCGCAAGACACTCCCTTGGGGCTCCTGGTTATGTCCTAGCAACCAATGGGACAATCGTGCACGGAAAGGAGCTGAAATATTATGAGCAACATCTGCGTGATCAAACGGCTGGTAGGCGTTCCTCCATTCCTGCCTCCACCCAGTCCAGTCCCGGTATTAGTCAACACCACTCAGAGGGATACAGTGTACAGGGGGTATTCCGATCCCCTGGCGAATGCTTGCCTTGTCCGATTTCTGTTCTTACCGGGACGTTCGCATCTGTGCCACCAGTGGCTAAGGTCCGGAACACCCAGGCCAACACACCTGAGGCGCTGCCACCAGGCTGTGTAATGGCTTCCAACGGAACCATAATATGCCGTGAAGATCAGCATGTGTTTGAGGAAGCGCTACGTGCCAGAACTAGGTTGTCCCGCCACAGACGGTGACACTACTGCCATATGCAGTCCTACGAGCACCCAGAGGTTGCTCCTAGCAGTGGGGGTATGTCAGGATTCCACCCTGCTAGCCCGGACTATGCATGATGATTTTTGCGTTCTGTCCGGCTGTTACCACTAGTGGCCACCCTCTCCCTCTCTCTGCAGTGCTCAGGATCAGATTACCAGGTCAGCTGGGTCTGATCACCTGGGTGGTACCTGCCTTTATTACCCTGCCCTGTAGTCAGGGCCTTTGCATTGAAGTGCATGGACCGCTCTGCTTTGGCCTTGTACCTAAACCCGTGTCCTGTACCTGAGCTACCTGCCTGTACCTGAGCTACCTGCCTATATCGTGAGCTACCTGCCTGAACAGTCAGCCCTGCCAGTGGGCTTCCTGCCGTCAGCCCACCCAGTGGGCCTCCGTACCAGTCAGCCCTGCCAGTGGGCTTCCTGCCGTCAGCCCACCCAGTGGGCCTCCGTACCAGTCAGCCCTGCCAGTGGGCTTCCTGCTGTCAGCCCACCCAGTGGGCCTCCGTACCCGTCAGCCCTGCCAGTGGGCATCCTGCCTAGAGACTTCTGCCTTTACTTGCTGGTGATATCCTATATCAATACAGTACCTTTCCTCGTATTCTGTTGTGCTGTGTGTTATTTCGCCTGTCCGTACCACATCACTTACCGTCATGCATCGTGGGGTACAAACAGAACCCATTGTATCCCCTGCTACTGGGCTCCTACCCGACCTGCTTAGCAGGGTCGTGACACACACATAAAGAACGAAGGCTGGCAGGCCTAACATTTCTTAAAATGACATTAATATTCAGGATGTCCCATTATTTCAGAACCATAGGAGAAACCCACATCAGATTACAAAATCTTTTCAAAGTGTCTGCCATTGTATAGCATACACAGGTCAAGACAAATCCTCCCCTCTTCCAGAGCACGTGTGATCACATCAATCTTTCAGCTTATGTGTGATTGGTGGGCAGTCTGGATGTTGCCTATTAAACTCTTAGGCGACTTCACACTGACTGGGGGTCCCTACATTCAAAATAACTTGAATTTGCTTCTCACTCAACAGCATGGTTTACCTGTAAAATAATAAACACATCAGCATAAGTCATATCACATAATAGTCATAATAGTATATCATAGAATTCTGGATCCCCAAGGCATGTCGAAGTAAGCAACAGTGGCATTCACAGGAAAATAAAGATAAAAGGAAACTTTTTTTTTTACATTAATGGGTACATTTTAATGTTTCAGTTGTTGCAAATAACAACTCCCATCATGGTTTGTGATCATATGGTTGAGCATGATGAAGCTTTTATTCCACTGCACCTTGAGGGACAGAATCTATAAGCTGCTATGTACTAAAAGCCTCATCGAGTTTACCCACACGCCTAATGTAAATGATGGAAATAATAGGCCACAGCAGTCATAGTGACAGAAGTAAGCTTCCCTTGCCATTAAACTGATTAAAATGCAATTCATCTTAGTCTAAGGCTATTTGTAGTTGTAGTCCACCATAGGTATAATGTCAAATGGATGCATACAGAAGGATCTGTGGGAGGCCTCTGTTACACTCAAAAGACATCTCCCTTAAATGTGGTTACCTCACAGGAGAGAGCTTGATAATCTCTGCTTGTCTACTGGAGGGAAGGGAGGCATGTGTTTCCAAAGTATTGCATTTGCTATTTGGTTGTTTGGCTTGTTCTCTGATTTTTCGGTTCTGGAATACTGGGATGTGATATTTTGCCTGGACACTTACTATGAACCGCTGTTTGTGAGACTAGCCTATGTCACACTTATAGCAGCATTACAATGGTCTGTCATATAGTTAGGGGGGAAAAGGCATGGTGATTTTTGTAAGAATGTTTGTAAATCAACCAAAAGGGAGCATGAAAAGCTTGTCATATCACTATGTACAAAACGTCACAAAAAAAGATATTTACCCAGGACCAGCCTCCACTGGCCAAAGCCAGTTTTCTTTAAGGGAATAGAAGAGTCATTTACACTGTATGCATTTACCAGAGAAGCATAGTTGTTTTTTTCTTCTTCATTTTTTATGGATGATAAACTTTCAAGAGTTTAGTGAATTTTGCAAAGAAGTATAGAATTGGATCCATTTTGTAGTATTTCTCATTATTAACAATTGACTGAAAGCACATGTTATCAAATATCACATTTCAGTACATGCTCTCATTGGAAAAAGATCATGGCAATATTTGTAATGTGAGGGAAAAGAATGTTAGCTATCTTTAGGACATGAGATCCATTATTTTGCTAGTTTTGCCTTCTATTTGCCAAAAACTCTTTGAGGTTCATTGAGCCCTCCAAAACAATTTCTAGGCTAACTTTGTAAACATATGACGAAGAGAAAGGGAGATTACATCAGTTTAGGAAGTTTATTGATGTGCTTCTTCTGCCACAGTTTCCAGCTTCTGTTGGGTACAATAGTTCCTTAGTTTTAAATAAAATATCTCCAAAACAATTAGGGAGGGAGATGCCCATCCAAACCCCAATAGCTGCCAAGGAGTAGAGGGACCCCCCCATTTAGTACGGCCGCCATGAAGGAGAGGGAGGCCCCCATCCAACATTCTGCAACTGCCGCATGGTAGAGGGAGACCTTCTTCTGGCTCTGCATCCCCTCTAGTGGTGACCTTATATACTACTGAGGTGTATAGCAGTAGGTTAAAGTCTTGGAACTTGCTGCGCCACACTCAAGATGGCCACCGTGAGTGAATGGAGGCGGAGTGTCGGCACACCATTTTGACACCAAAACCTATAATTGGTGCTAATTATCTCCCATATATACCCTCAGAATAAAACAAAACAAACATTTTTTGAACAGTTTTACAAAGATTTATAGTATTTTACAAAGAAGCGTAAAATGGGCAAAGTTAAACTGTATTATTTCAAGAGGACAATTTTCCAATTATAAATTTACCCTTGAAAGATAATCTCCTCTTACAAGCAAACGGTCATAGGTAATATGAAACATCATAGCTAAGATTAATGATTTGTACTATAATGTTTTTTGTCGATTTGTTGTATAATCTTTTTTATTTTATTATATTGTAATAATTGTTTTTGTATTCCAAATGTTATAATAATGGAATTTAAAAATAATAAATATGTACTATATATATATAGTTGACAAATAATTATATGATATTTTTGTGCCTAACTTAATAAGTCCCTGGGCCGCCTACAAGATACATTTAGCCATGTCTACTAAGATTGGCTTTGTAAACTTTGAAACAAACTTGCATGCCCTTAGAAAGTAACCTGCAGTTATTAAAGCACATTTTGTATAAACAGTCTTGTCTGCTAACAGTTTTTATTAAGATTTATGTTTTCTCACTAAAGAGACAGATGCTGTATTTGACAAAGATAGCTACGCTTATTTTCAGATATGCCAATAGTGATAGTACCTTTGAGGAGCCAGAGTTTCCAGCCAAAGCTATTTATTTATGATAAATGGATCCTTTCGTTTTTAACTGTTTGTGTCATATTACTTAAAATTTAGCAAATGGATATGTATTCATAAAATTAGGGATGTGTGAATTCCAATTTGGATGTATATTTAAAGAAATGGACAATGGTTAATCCATAGATATCAAAGACAATGTTCACTAACTCAATGTAATTGTTTGCCCTTTGACTATAAATTGATTAATCTGATGAGTTTAAAAATGCACATCACAATTTAACAAATGTAATAATTAAGTTAAATACAATAATAGATTTAATGGCAAAAAACCCTTTTGTTAATGCAAAATTTCTCAGTTAAATGCATAAAAGCTGTGATATACAAGATAAAATGTATTTCAATTATTATTATTTTCAAATTAATTTCACTCCCCCATGTGGTTTTACTAATGACATCAGACCTGGCAGCACAAATGACATCATCAATGACCTAGTAGTGACATAAAATTATATCATCAATGCCTTTATCAAATAATTTACCAATACCATAACTGGTGACAGCACAAATACAAATTACACCACAAATTACCTCAGTAGCATTACTAGCGCCATTACTTTTAACAGCACAACCGCACATAATCTGGCAACACTAGCTTTACACTTATTTAAACCTCTAGTAACACTTTAGTTCAATCAAGAGCACTGACTGTGTACAAATGATGTAAATGCACATCCTTCTCTGGCACCAGCCCATGGACTTATTGTCTTCTGGTAATACGACTCATCATCCAGTAGCCTGTGAAACAGTGCAGTTTATTGGAAAAGGCCTTGGGAGGTGGGCTTAGGGTAATGAGTTAGAAGGTATTGGCTAGTTGGCTTTGGGAGATCCTATATATTATTCAGATCCTATATGGGCTCTGAGCATTTGGTGTGAAGGTATTGTATTGGGGGTTATGGAACGTGTTTGAGTTGTTGTTTGTATTGTTGCTACTCATGTTTAATTTTATTTTCCCAAGAGGTCTGGTGGCATGTAGTTCGGGCAACTCATATATCTTCTGGGCCAAATGGACAGCCGCATTTTGTGACCAGGGTTGGTAGCTGGGCTTTACGGAAGCACAGATTACTTGGCTTTCTCGGTTATGGATGGAAGGATGTGTATGGGGAGATGCTTCATTTGTTGGGGAGCGGAAATTCTCCAGACATTGTATTATTCCATGCTGAAGGTTATGGTTCAGGGCTTACACTGCAAAGGGAATTGGAAAGGCAAATTAAGCAAGATCGTAGGAGTTTGAAGTGTGGGAGCTGGAGAAATTGGTTGCTGGCTAGTTTCATCCAAGTAGGGTGCTTTTGACATATGTTGGTTTAGCTATGTAAAATGTTGGTATTGAGCGAGGTTTGTTTGTGTGGGATGGCGGTATCCAGCCAGCTGGAGAGTTCAAGGGCTGGGCTGATAAGATTAAAATAGTGGATGGAATAATGGTTGAAAAGTATAAGTAGGAGGTTGGTATTATGTTTGATGTTGGGGGTTTTCAGCTAGGCCGTGGCTCAGAAGCTGGTGTGAGAGAGGGACATCTTGCTATGCTCCTGTCCTGGTTGTTTATGTGCATGTATTGTACACAAAACACTTATCAGTGATACTCAGGGCCGGCCTGACATTGGAGCCGAGTGGGGCAACCGCTCCAGGCTGCACTTTTGAAGGGGCGGCACTCTGCCGCTCCAAGCTCTTTTTTTTTTTTTAAGCCGAGAGAGGGCGCCGAGTGGTTTTATCTTACCAAGTTCTCAGTACCCGCTCGGCGCCCCTCTCTCTCTCCTCTCTACCTCGGTCTCGGTGCCGGCTTGTAATGTTGAGCGCTGGAAGATGACGTCATTTCCGGCACTCAGCATTAGAAGCCGGCACCGAGCAGGGAGCAACAGCAACAAATTGAAAAAAATGTCTCACAGTGCTTGGAAGCTGTATTTCAGCTTCCATTGACTTGAATGGGATCCATTGACTACAGCCGTGTCCATTTTTGTGTGAATTTTGCACGTTGCCTTTTTTTGTCAACTTAGTTCTAATGCACATAAGCAACTAGCAAGTTAATGAATTTGCAAGCTGTCTGATTTTTTTGCAGCTAACAAGCTACTATACTTATTATATGACTGCACTGATGTACTTCAAATGTATTTTTGGTAAACCGCACAATTTAGCGCTAAGTGAACAGGAAATATACATGCATAGAAATAAACATTTTAAATATTTATTCAATTCAATAAACAGTGAGTACATTCAAATAGTAAAGTAAAGGGTCCACTAATTAGCATGTATACATTTTATGAGATGTCTATTTCCTTGGCAGATGAGAATTACTATGTAACCAGTAAAAATGAGGAACACGGGGTTAAGCTGAGATATCATTGCCTTTTTTGCACATGACATGACATTACTTCTGTTCCAGCAGCCCTACATGCAGCTTCTTTCCCTGCATATAATTATCATCATGGATAGGTCATTATGTCACAGAAAACAGCTGATTCATGATTTTTAAATGTCACGTTAAATTCTCTGATTAGCTTAGCTTAGTGCCTCGGTGCTTTAATTTATTACACGCTTCATCCTGATGCACTTCTGTTCATAATTGTCAATTTACCAGAAACCTCAGAATTATCATCCATCCTGTTTGCTGATCATGCTCACTTATGGAGCATGCTGTCAAGGAGTCAAGATATATAACCAAAACTAGAACCCCCCTGTTTGATGTACTTTTCCATTTATCAAGTCATGCTTGTCAAACTGCTTTATACATTTATAACTAATGATTAAATATAGGATCTTGCTCAGCAATAATGTCAGAATAACAGACTTACAACAAGCACAGAATATGTTTTTTCTATTATACATAAACCAAATTAAACACTTTTAATGTGTACATTGAAAATGAAATATTGTTTGGTACAAAAATATGCATGGTACTATTTTAAACCATAAACGCAAGCATAGATCAATTGTTGTCAAAAGACAAGTTTACATAACAGCATTAGGGGTAACTTAACCTGTAGGGGTTCATTTAAGTTTCTGTTAACAGCCCATTGTTCCAAAATAATTCCAATTTCAGAAACAATGGGCACCCATGGGTACAAGTCTAAAAATTCACAACATACCCAAAAGTAGTCCAGCAAAGATACATCAACCACAATCCTATTCCATTAACAAGAGTTAAAAAAGACTTCATCAAGCTCCACCTAGGTCTACAAGGCTTAATAAAGGTCAACTAAAACTGTTACATGCCTCAACACATGGGGGCATAAAGATATATTTTCTACTTCTGGTTTATTTAATTAAGATTTTGTTTACTAGTTAATTCGTTTCTAAATGTAATGTATAAATATCAAATTTATTAATGTAATACTTCATTTACACACATTATTTGCACAAATATATGGAATATATTGTAATATATGAAATATTTTGGCAAGTTTACACTGGTATAACGCTATTCTGTTGATCTCCAATAGTAAGAGACACTTTTGCAAATTGAGGGAATTTTTTTTCCTATTACAATTTTGCTTGATTTATAGAGTTTTGATGCTGTGTGTGCTTGTTTAGACATGATTTATGTCTTACTGATTTAGAGTATCTGCACAAATTATAAATTGTTGAGTTTGCTTCCAGGAGAATCACAGCTTTGGAAACCATGTTCATACATATAGCATAATATTTGCACTAATAGATTTTAAGTATAAAATTTGAAAAAAATTAGATAATGTACATTAAATATATAAAATGGGTGCAGAATAGATTGCCAATGTCATGACACCAGTTGGTGTATTTCTTCGATACAACATGGTGTCCCAACCATCAATCTCTGCTTTCTTGCACAGGTTCTTCACTTTCTTCACAGCTGATTCTGCTTTGCCGGTAGCACGTGGAGATTGTGAAGATGAAGTCACATGCTCAAACTCATATTTAGCAGCAAATCTTCTAAATGATAAGTTCGCGAAATAGGACCATTATGGGGACCACTTGCACTAGCTGGATGTATTGCACAAATAGCATTTGACTATGGTTTCAGTCTATGAGCAGATCAATTTCCCAGAAATCTGAGAAGTGGCCACTATAATCAGGAACACCTTTTCAGCATAGTTGAACAGTCCCATGCTTTATAATCTGCCAAGGCCGTGAAGGTACATTATGAAACAGTATAGTTTATTTTGCTGCACCTATACAAAATGGAAGTGGGACAATTACTGAAAATGTATTTAATCTCACCTTGGGTGTTGGACAAGCACAAAGTGTCTCAAGTCTGTAGCATGTTTCACCCCAAATGTGTCTTGATGTGTGATAGCATCTCTGCTGTCAGTGATGTTAGCAGTATGACCCATAAACCTTTGTACAATATTCTATTTGCCATGCTAATTTCAACCCTAGATGATCGGTGCTCCTCTACAGTGGCTGCAGCTGCATCTCTTGCAATTTGTCATCCACTCATAACTGCAGGCAAAGATAATTGGTTGACATTCTTGCATCAGACAGCATCCTAAGCCTTTTTTGCTTGAGTCATTTTGCACAATAACAGGCTCTGTGAAATGAGTACAACTGTGGCCAAGAATTTAAATCTTCCACCTGGCCTGGTCATGCTTTGGAAGCCATTGCCAAAGTGCATCTTTGTCCACAAGTCTTCTCAAGGGCTTTCATTCCTCAGACAAGGGCAACATGAATTTTCCTAGGTAGGTGATGAAACCAATAAAGCTGTTTTGGAATTGGTGGGTTGTATCATATCTTCAATGACGGGCTGTATCATATCTCCGTTGACACAGATCTTTTAGCCATTATGAGGACACGATACGTATGTGAAAGTGAACTTTGAATTATTGCTTCTTTAAGATGAGTTTGAGCGCTACCTGTCCGCATTGATTCATTAGGGCTATCAGATTGTTATCATAGTCAATTTCTGCTTCCTTATCTGTTACACTACAGCCACATATGCAAATGTCATCAGCTATTGGCTCAATTCAATACCATGTTCAGGGTATGCAGAATAATGCAGATAGATTTGCGGAGAACGAGCAGTGCAGAAACACATCTCTTCATTATTCTGTCCTCCCAATAAACTTCTGCAAAATGGGGGATGTTTGTCAACCAGTAGATCCTGGTTCACGGTTCACATCCACTTGTCAGTGAGTTCTGTAAGAGTATGGCATATCTCAATAACTTTGTGCAAGTTTAAATTATACTTCCTTCGCAGCAGCGTGTACTCTAACAAGAATTATTTTGTTACAAATAAATGAATCTTTAAGAGAAGCATATTCACATATCGCAGCATTTTCCCCTTAGCCTTTTCACAAAGCCATCAACTGATTCTTCTTCTTTCTTGCCGCTGTCAAATACATATCATCCTTAGAATACATTTTTATAAGTTTGAAATAAGCTACTAATGCATCCCGGATCGGTGTGGTATCTTTTTTATGTGGCTCTGGGAGATTGTGCTTATACACAAGGAGGCATTCATTGACTATTTCCCTCCTATGTGGGGCTGTTTGCCCTTTAGAAGGCTTCTCAATTAGGACAGTAACTGGAGCGTAGTCTTTAAACTCAACTCTGAAATCTTCTTATTTGTTACACCAGTCTCCGCTCAGCTTATTATCTCAGGTAGTAGAATTCTATAAGTAGTTGCCATGATGCTAAAATGTTGCTCTTGTTCCTTATAACAAGCTTCAAAACTATTAACAATGTACAATTTCATCACACACTGCAGACAGGAGGCTCCACTCATCCAAATTATGAAAGCAGCTCAAGTCCTGATGCTTCTTACACCATGCTTATGTGGTATAAATGATGACAGTGCAAGATGTTAGTGTACAGTAGCCATGATGGAAAATGCAGGACTGAGAATGCACGCAATGCATGCAAGAGACAGAAAGTAACAGTATAGTAACTAGAAGCAAGACCATAGCATTGCAACTTTTCTTTCATTATATTTCTCTATAATACCAGTTGATTCCCTTACTTTATTGATCAAGACACTTGAATCGTAGATGAGAGCTTGGTGTGTGTGATGTGCCAAAGTTCTCAGCTATAATTACTCAGCAAAAATAGTATGAGGATTTCATTTATTACAATATATGCAATAACAATATCATTATAAATCATGCTAAACTGGTCACTATTTTAAAATGTATCATGAAGGCAGAGCAACAGAGAAGAGTTGGAAAGTATGTGTGATTTTTAAAAAATACATCACAGCTAATAGCAAGAAATAAAGAACTTAAGTAATTGCGAAAGATATACATGTGCCATCAGATGTAATTATTGAATGAAACAACTTGAGAAATCTTTTGAAAAGGAGGAGTTGTGATTTTGAAAAGCATTGTTTCTATGAGTTCTATTCAAACTTTTTTTCCTTGATATATGTTTTTTTTCCCTTTTCATTTTGTGTGAACTTTCTTTCATTATAAACCAGGAGCCATTCAAAAAACTATAAAATAGCACAGAAGCTTGATCGTAATAGGCCATATTAAATGTGTCCATTCTCATATTGCAAAATGGTAAAAAGGAAATTACTAAAGTGTTTCCATATCCCATAACAATGAAAGAAGCATACAAATAATTTTCTTTCATGTGTTTTTCCTTAAGCATCTCTGCAGCTGTATCCATAGACTGACTGTATAAAGAGGACACTACACAGAAAATAAATATTCAACGGCTACTTGACTATTTATTCTTTGATGGGTGTTGGACATCCACAGGGGAAATGAAATGTGCATTATATGAACCTAGTTGCCCACTTTTGTAACTTTTGTAACATTGCTTTCGTAATACTATTACAAACGATTACCTGAACATTTTCACGACTGCAACATTCATCATGTGTTTTAGAAGTATTGTTGCTTTATATTTCATTATTACTTTTGAACAGTTTAAAGATTGTGAAAAACCTTGTTTCAGATATTGTGCAGATATAAATAATAATAATAATAATAATAATAATAAAATATATATATATATATATATATATATATTCTTACTCCAACATTTCCAAGGCACATAACAAGGTTTAGTTGTGAATCGTTGTTCAAAGTAAATTTTTTCCCTATATTAACATATACAAGAGTAATAGAAAGTTACATGAGTCCATCTGAATTTGCTTCTTCTTATATCAAGAAATATTTATCAGATATATCCAAATATAGTAAAATCATAAAGCATGATAAGCAATCACATAGATGTCAGATTCCTTACTGCCAATGCTTGGTTTGCAGGGATCCCCACAATGTAGGGATTAAGGATCTTGATATCACCAGTTCCCCCTTCAATACACATTAAATACAAAAAAATATGTTTTTAAATAAAAGTGAACTGAGCTCACGTGGACATGTTCAATTTCTGCATATATATTGTTTCTTTGGCATGATTATCAGATTTAACCCTTGTTATGTGTGCCTGTGTTATGTTGTGTACTTTCATTTACACTGTGTGATGGGATATATGGATTGTCCTAAAACGATGTATCCTTGTATATGTTTCCCTAGGGAAAGTGTAAGATGTGTATAAGATTGTTCTGGTTACAAAAGGGAAAAATGTGGCCTGACCCCTAGCACTAAAAGGGTTAAACTATTTTAATGTACAAAATTGTTCAGTGAGGGAAAATTAGAAGCCACATATTTAAATTCAAATGACAATGACTCACGGACTTGTATGAAAAACAATCTTCTAAAATATGAAAGGCATGAAAAACAAATAATCTTCTAAAATACCAAATGCTTTCTTAGCAACATGAGTTTCAATTAGCATGCAATTAAAACCTACAGAATGCCAACTCATACCGCTTACGAGTTTCTACACAGCTGGCTAATATCACATTTAAGCCCAATTTTGAGAATGTATATTGTTACATATATGTTCTAATGCATGACATTTAATAGTTTTTAAAGTACATGGACAAAACAACATATAATATTGTCAGGTTTTTCTTCATATTACTAATTTAACTTTCATATTGAGTGGATTTAAGAAAAATGGTTTAGTAAATGATTGAAAGTTAAGTGGCTGTGATAAGACGTTGCAAGACATATGTTATGCCATGATTAAAGGGACACTTCTGCCATCAGATGCACCTCAATGCATTTAATAGTTTAGGGGTCCCTTTAACTTTTTGGTGTCCTCCTTACTAACGCATGGGAGGATTGTGCAGAGATAAGCAGGACCCCCTCCTACACATGATGATTCAATGGGAGCCCTTTTCTGCCACTTATTGGATACATATAAACATCTATAGTTACATTTCTATAACCTTTTTTTACGTACTGAAAACAGAAGGTAATGCAAAAGTCAATATAACTTGTATTTACAAGTTCAATATTATCACAAAATACAAGCTTACTGTTACATACCTGACGAAGAGGTCTTCCGTGTCCTCCGTTCAGTAGCTGCTGCGAAGAAGGGGGAGACCCTCCGCCTCTGCACGGCAGTCTCAGCCACTGCGAAGAAGAGGGAGACCCCCCACCTCTGCACAGCAGCCTCAACCACCGCAAAGAAGGGGGAGACCCCCTGCCTCTACACAGCAGCCTCAGCCGCCGTGAAGAAGGGGGTGACCCTCTGCCTCTATTCAACAGCCACAGCCGCCGCGAAAGAGAGGGAGACCTCCCGCCTCCATGCAGGAGCCTCAGCAGCCGCAGGCAGGAGGCAGGTCCGGCTCCTTCATCCGAACGTGATGCTCTTCGCGCCACCTAGTGGCGCCTTATACAGGGAGGTTACGAACATGCCACACTCAAGATGGCCGCGGGGCGGAAGTGACGTAACGGACCTTTGAAATTTGGCGGGAGAATTCCTATTAACTCCTAGATGCCTATCCTATTTAAACCTTCAGTCCTTGCCTTCTGATGGTCATGCCTATCCTGATATTGCCTGTTCCTCAGTACGCGTACCATTTATTTTCTGTTGCTGATCCGGTTTGTCCTTGTTACTCCTGACTTCTGGTATCCTGACCTCAGCTTGTCTTACTACGTTCCTGATCTCTGGTATTCTGACCTCAGCTTGTTGGACTTTGATCCCTTATCGTTCCTACCTGATATCGGTGTCTCCCATTATACTGTGCATGACACTTACTGAGCCAAAATCTGTATTAATATATTTGGAGAAAGTAATCTTGTGGTATTTCTCCATAGCAAAGTAGAAGACTAAAAGGGAACTGACGCAAATTTTTTTTTTACTAGTACCTGATTATAAATACATTTTCAAAAATTTATATATATATATTTTTTTAAATTCTAGTTTTAGCTTAATATTTTTTTCATGGCACTACATACCGTAATAGTAATTGGTATGCATTCTATCTGGTTTACTAGATCTACTAGACAAACACCATTATTCCTTGTTGTACTGCTAGTGGTAAATAGCAGAATGCAGAGCAGTAACCAGGGACCTGGGTTAAAGGTTGTGCCCTGAGATGATGTCTCATATGCTTTTGAAAGCAGAGCGAAGGACAAGGATGTGCAGGGGCATTGCCACTAGGCAGTTCAAGGCACCCCTTATCTTACGGTGTTTGCCCCATGAAAGTTACATCCCTGATAGAATGGCTTTTGGTATTGATTTAGCCGGATGCTTTGACTAATGAAAGCATATGGTGTGAGATTAAGATATAACCCCCAAATTACTAATTTTTTTCTGGAAGGACCAGGCAAATTTTTATTTCCTTTTTTGCTAAAAGTTGAAGTGGCCCCCAGCGATTGTAATAGTCATAGTAACTCTTTTGTTGCAGGCTCTTTTTGCTCAAATGGTTCTTACTGAAAGATGATGAACATCAATTTCTTATTTGATTAATATGTTATCAAGACAAGATTTACATATTTATGGTTTATAAACTGTGTCATTATAATACTATCAATCCAACACTTTATGTATATAAAGTATTATGCACAAAATATATAGCTTTAAGTACCGTGATTTAAATTAATGGTGTTTTAATTAATTTTTTTAATGATTAATATAGTTACATTAAATAAATACCTTGAAATTAGCTATTCCAGAACCTTCACTGCAGAAGACAAATTAGTAGTAAATTAAAAATAAGTAGCCTATGTAGGTAGTTAATTGAATATGTCAGTTTTTAACACTTACATTTTTAAAATCACTTGAATGCCTAATTAACTCTACAATTTTATTTAAAGAAAATGCTTGTTTTAATATGCATATAACATTCTAACGTGGCATAAAAAATTATAAGTTCTTGCAAATTTCTCTGCCCAATTACTAATCTTAAGTGCCAAATGCAAAGTCTTACACTCCCACGCATCTTTTTTTCTTTGCGTTTTACAGGATTTGGCTTTTATATGAAATGTGTTAAGTCCCAGGAGTTGGGTCCTTTGAGGGTTTTGATCATCTTCTCCTGTATTGATCTCGCAAATTAGAGACATAAATACTTTTGTTGTCTTTTCTTTTTTAGTTTTTACTTTGCCTATATGTTCCCTTGTCTTGACATATTGTGTTCAGATAAACTGACAAATGTATACTGCAAATACCTCCACAATAACCACTATTCTATGCATTTGACGATACCTCTGTTTTTTTTTTATTTATAAACTACCCATTTAATACAAATGAGGTATATTTTACTCTTGCAACCGAGAGTAAACCCAGTGCGGTTAATTTGCATAATCATTTATCCCCATTTACTTGGGGATATTACTGACCTATTACTGAGTTACTGATTGTTGTTAATTGGTTCATAAACGCCCTGCAATGATGGAAGAGGAGAATGGAGAGAAGATTAATACGATAATTCCAGCCTTGGTCTTGGATGCTATCCATCTCAGCTTCAACTGAACTTTAAAAATCATATATAAAATAATTACACCAACAAACAGCACAAACCCTACATAGCTTCATGATTTTTTTGATGCTAACCTGTGTAACAATTCTACATGTGTAAAAAAAAATATTTTTACTTTATTTAATCAGGCTTGAATAAAATAATATACATCTGGGTTATAATATGGAAAAAAAGCTTAAATAATTAATTCAGAACATGGAAACTTTAGTGACAGATGGTTATAACTCCCAAGATAGTTTACTGTAATGTTCAAATCTGTTTTACTGCATTTTTAAAATGTTACATATTGTGACTCACCATGTATGCAAAGCTATTATAGAAGGTGTACATTAAAAATGGTAATAATGTAACATAAGCAATATGGTTTCTTTGTTTTAGAAATGGAACATAACCCAGGTGTCCCCATTACATACCCAGTATATATTATTTGTTTTATATTGTTTTATGTTGACAATATTTTTCCTTAGGAGGTCAAGTAATAAAGACAGTGATCCCTACTGTCTGCATTTCATGGAGGGGTGTTATTTTTAGTTTCCATGAGTTAATTACGTCTCTCGCTGTGGTAAACACAATTCACAGAAATAAAATGATTATACATTGCCATGTACACTAAATACTCTGTATTGTACAAACATCAATTATGGATTGATTTGCTTCCAATTCCTGAAAAAAAAATAATTTCTAGTCTGTACATTATGCATATTACCTTGTCAAACTAGAATAAAATATGTTATTTTTAATTCTGCGGTGGTTTATTTTACTTGAAAATAATGACTGCATTTGTATGAATGGACCACAATTTAATGTGAAAAAACTAGTTATTGATTTTAACTTTAAACATATTTTTTCAATTTATTTGCCCAGGATTTGATAAAAGACAATACACATATAAGCCTATCTTTTAATATTGAAGGCTTTTTGAACAGCTTTACTGTGCTAATGTATGATTGTGTTATGTTGGATATGACTGATTCTCCAGCATTTCATGTTGACCTTGTCAATGACCTTTTTTTGCCTGAAATATATTGTTGTATTTTAAAATCTCCCCTAAATTTGATCAAGTATAAGTTAGACGTTTAGTAATTAGTGTTTTATATTAATTTAGTAAATACGCTACATATTTTTGTTATTGTGGAGTGTAGGAGGCAATAAAACCATCCTCTACAATTATATAATTTTTTTTAACGTATTTGTTGTATTCTGTAAGCCCCTTTGTTGTTTGAGATGCAGGCACAAGAATCGGTGTAACAAAAGCATAGTTAGTAATTAAACATCCTGACTAAACCTCACAGAACAATTGTGAACAAGTGGAAACACACTGAAAATGCCAAATTGAAACCAGGGCCATCTTTAATATTGATTGGACACGGGGCAAGCAATTGTTTAGGCTGCGCCCCCTGTGATCCCTAGATGCATGAATGAGGCAGACTACTTGCTTGCTTGCTGGTGGTGGGTGACTAGTCATGCTCATGCATGAACTGTCACATACAGACGGGGACCTGCATCTTCAGACAGATCCGACAGAAATTTTACTCAATATGCAGTGGCGGAACTACCGGGGTCGCAGGGGTCGCGACTGCGACCGGGCCCCGGCGGCAGGGGGGCCCAAGCCAAGGGGCCGCCCGAAATCTTTTTTCCCTTTTTTTTTTAAAAAATAAGGCAGGGGCGTCCAACATGCGGCCCGCTGGCCAAATGCGGCCCGCGAGACCTCGAGGTGCGGCCCGCGTAAGATCGGCAGCCAGGGCAACCGATCTTACGCGAGCCGCACCTCAAGCCCTGCTACTTACTTGTGGGAGGGTCTTCTGGACTGCACAGAGGAAGCTGAGTTCACGTGACATCCTACTTCCTCTGTGCTTTAGCAGAGAAGGCAGAGGGAGGCCGCGCCCCCTGCTGAAGTCTTTGAGCATCATCGAGGAGCTGCAGTGCAGGTAACGGGGTGGGGAGGGTGTTTGTGATTGAGGGAATGAATCTGTGAATGAATGATTATATGAATAAATGAGTGTGTGTGTGATAGCATGGATGTGTAAGTGCTGGAACCTAGGCATGATGGGACTGTGATTGCTGTTAGCAATCACACTCCTAT
Organism: Spea hammondii; assembly: GCA_029215755.1. Classification (NCBI taxonomy): domain Eukaryota; kingdom Metazoa; phylum Chordata; class Amphibia; order Anura; family Pelobatidae; genus Spea; species Spea hammondii. The sequence continues at coordinate 116,521,099 of JARDYJ010000002.1, forward strand.
CATGCCAAGTCAGCCAGTACATGCTGAAACCTGGCCAGCTGCCCCCCTTGTGTAGTGATGCTGCCAGCAGTATGGGGTCTGCACTTACAGCCACCCTGTACCAGCATGTACTGGCTGACTTGGCATGATAGGAGTGTGATTGCTAACAGCAATCACAGTCCCATCATGCCTAGGTTCCAGCATTTACTGGATGGATGTGTAAGTGCTGGAACCTAGGCATGATGGGACTGTGACTACTGTTAGCAATCACACTCCTATCATGCCAAGTCAGCCAGTACATGCTGAAACCTAGCTAGCTACCCCCCTTGTGTAGTGATGCTGCCAGCAGTATGGGGTCTGCACATCACTTACAGCCACCCTGTACCAGCATGTACTGGCTGACTTGGCATGATAGGAGTGTGATTGCTAACAGCAATCACAGCGAGCACAGTCCCATCATGCCTAGGTACCAGCATTTACTGGTTGCATGGGTATGATAGGAGTGTGATTGCTGTTAGCAATCACACTCCTATCATGCCAAGTCATATTGCTAATTTTGTCCAATTGTGTGTTACCTACTTTTATTAAACATGTGAGTTTTTATTATTATTTTTAAAGGTGGGGGTAATTTTCGGTTTTGGCTAAGTGAACCCTGAATGTTTTGGTCCAGAATTTTCATTTTAGTTCATCCCTAGAATAAATCTAGGGAATCCTGAATTTGTAGTCGCAAAACTTTCAAGGCCCAGAAATCAGTGAGAGGAAGAGTAAAGGTTTTGTGTCATTTTACTTAATTTTAATCTGCATATTTTATTAAAGGCCTATTTTTTGTCACAGTGAAAAATGAGTGCGGCCCGCGCACGTATACAATTCTGATGAAGTGGCCCACTGCAGAAAAAACTTGGACACCCCTGGATTATGCCCTTTGTACATGCGCCCCTTTTTCTTTGATTTTTTTACAGATATGATTCAATATGTAAATTGAATTTGTTGAATTAGTTGAAAAAAAATTGTTGGGTAAAAATCATGTTTTTTTTGGGGGGGTGGGGGGTGAGGGGTGGGGGGGCCCTTAACAGATTCTCGCACCCGGGCCCTGAGGTGTCTAGTTACGCCCCTGTCAATATGTATGCACACAGCAGGCTGTACGGAGAGTGTTGGAACTGGAAAAAAAGGGTATTTTTTTATATCCTTGCATTAAATGTTTACAGCAGCTCTGATGTTATTAGAGTATGAGTTATGTGTATGAGTTATTTTTTTACATGTGAATAGCTGAGTGTATGTCACTTGCCAAACTGTTCTTCTGAAGGCAAGTATTTATATAATATAAAATAATTCTGTACAAAAGGCCAGCAGGTGTAAGATTTGGGATCACTGGTAAAATGCACAAAATATACTTACTGTTTTGTAGTTTACCAAGGATTGTCATAGTTATACACAAACTTGATATATGGACTAAAGTATTAAGATACCTGACCATTACAACAACAGGAACTTTGCATTCTAAATACATAGACATGACTGAGGTAGCGCCAATGCGACGCCCTCTTTACCCCCCTTCCCACAATAAATACACAAACACAAAGTAAATAATATAATGCTTTATTATAGTCAACTATGGAAAAATAAGGCCACGGTGCAGTCCTCTTTACGCCTTCCACACCGTGACACAGATATAAATAACTTTATTCATAGTAAAATGAACTTTATTTGTAAACACATATAACATAGTATATAATATAGCAATGCACGTGCCGCACCACCCGACTTACTTATGACACGTGCAAGCCTTAAAACTAACAATTGTAAACCAAATATAAAGGCTACAAATCGTAACCCTAAATTGTAAACAACCGAACCGGCTGGCACAGGCGTAAAACCGTAAAAACGTAGAGACCACCGGCGTCCCCTGCACGGCAGCCATTGTCACGGCTAGGATTCACCAAGGCACAAGCCCAAGGAGTGTCCTGCACTTAGGCCGAGGGCCTGTGCACCACGGGTCAAACCACACCTAAGGAGGTTAACCCTTGCGCTATGCCAGCTTGATAACCAACCGCCAAGAAACAGAAAAAAGAGGGGTGGGAGGGAGGGAAAGCTTTCCTGGTAAATCGAAAAAGTGACCTAAACGGGGTGGGCTCCCATATATATATAGTGACCCCCACCCCTAAGCACAGTAAGGTGATGCACACCTATCAATCGTCAGCTCAGGGCCGTCAATCAACATTGCCCACCGGCCCCCCTAGCTGACTCAGCAAATTTACTCGTCCCCTCAGTCATGCGCCCTTCTTGCTCCATGCTCTCGTCTGGGGCTTTCTTTTATGTGAAGTTGGTTCACACTTTGCAGATATAACAGCTTCCACTCTTGTTTCACAATATTTTGGAAAGTTTTTGGTGGGAATTTTTGCCCATTCATCCAGTAGAGCATTTGTGAGGTCAGGCACTGTTGATGGATGATTATTTATATATAATATACTGTATATGTGGCTGGGAGCACTGTATATGTGACTTGGGGGATCTTTATATATGTGGCTTTGGGGGGGCTTAATGCAGGGGTCATGTGTACTTGCCACACTAACTCTGAGGTCAGTGGGCAAGATCCATGATCCCCCAACCGGCCTTTTTCCTCCAGGGCAGGCAGTCCACTCCTCCTCTGGAGAGAGCTGGCAGGGTGGCGGAAACCACAAATTGTGGTGTCGGCCACCAAATTGGCCCCCCTCAGGACTGACTGGACCCAAGACAGTAGCCACTTTTATCTCTGCGTTAAAAACAGACCTTATTTAAAACATATGAAACCCTGCCTTTAAAGTTATTTATGAAGTAGGCAGTGTGTATGAGTTATTTTTTTACATGTGAATAGCTGAGAAGATGAGTTTGGGCTTAGGCCCCATGTATGAAGATTTAACAGCCACTAACCAAAATGGTCACCACAACTCATTGTAATGCTTTTGCCACTAACCAAAATGGCTGCTCATGCGTGAACTGTCACATACAGACGGGGACCTGCATCTTCAGACAGATCCGACAGAAATTTTACTCAATATGTATGCACACAGCAGGCTGTACGGAGAGTGTTGGAACTGGAAAAAAAGGTATTTCTTATATCCTTGCATTAAATGTTTACAGCAGCTCTGATGTTATTAGAGTTTAAGGGATTTAAAGAAATGCCCTACAGTTGTCCTTTAAGGCCATCTACCACTTAAAGAAGTATATGAGGCTACCAGCTAGATATGCATAGATGTATACTATGCTCATAAACTCATGTAGCTTTATTGAGTTTATTCAAGAACAGAGCATCTATTACCTAAAAGGCAAATCGCAAAGGATAGAAGAACACAAAGATCAACAGCTTAACCAAGTACATATAGCGATACGGTCCATAAAGACATGGTTGGGTGAGCTTGGTTTGGAAGAACTTGACTGGCCTGCACAGAGCCCTGACCTAAACCCCATCAAACACCTTTGGGATGAACTTGAATGGAGATTGCGAGGCCTTCTCGTCCACCATCAGTGCCTGACGTTCCCACAGAAACACTCCAAAATTTTGTGGAAAGCCTTCCCAGAAGAGTGGAAGCTGATATAGCTGCAAAGGGGGACCAACTACATATTAATGTCTTTGTATTCAGAATGCAATGTCATCAAAGTCTCTGTTAGTGTAATGGCCAGGTGTCACAATACTTTTGTCCATATAGTGTATTTCTAGGTAGCATCTTCATAGAGACTGGATTATATTAGAGCTGTGATTGATTTGTTATTATATGTTAATATATAGTATTTATTTCTAAATGTTAGGTCTTAAGCTATAAGGTGAATTATAGATTTACAGTACAAACCCAACACACTCTAAACTACTTACAGCGTGCTGAAAGTAATTACTTTTTTTTCCGGCATAACATATATTTGATATCTTTAACCAACACTTAACTATATACCCATGAGAATTACAAACATACATGCTTTGACCATTAGCCTATTTAAATTTTTTAAGTATTCTTCATTTTGTTCTTGTTCAATATTGCTTTCTGTTTATGGCATTATATAAGTTATGAGCGATATTTACAAAGTTCACTTGTGGTGCCACTCAGCTTGAGTGCTCATTGAGTCTTATTTATCTTGGCAGAATTCTCTTTAGGCTTTCCCAAGGGGTTGTAACGAATGTAACCATTACACAGCAGACTTTATTCTTAGTGTCCTGCAAGACTGAAATGACATGAATGTCAATCTTGTCATGATATGTGCACAATTAATAAAGAATGCCCACTGGATCGGGATAGATGCCTAGACCACGAAAACACTCCTCTTATAGAGGTAGAAAAGGGGTCTGCCTCACGGAAAGGAAAAGGGTTAGGAAAGAGATGACAAAGAAACTGAGGGGAGCACAGAGAGTGAATTGAGGGTGAGTGCGAGCGGGAAGAACACAAATGTAACACCCTGAAGGAGAGGATGCTGAATATAAATACTAGACTTGTGCATTCGTCTTCGGGCGAACATGGAAACGAACACGAAGAGTACGTTTTCGTGTTCGTTCCGAAGACACGCCGAAGAGAAGACGGCGGCGGTAAAACGTAGGCGAAGACGAAGACACACACCACGAAGATCTTCGTGATTGTCTTCGTCTACCATTCTCCCCCCCTCTTCTAACTTACCTTGTCTTCGCAGCTTCGCGGCAGTTTCCGGAAGTGGAAATCCGCAGGTTCGCCATCACGGGTTACAGGGCAGTGCGAATGAGCTTATTGGTCGCCTACAGGGACCTCCTCTGGCATCAACCAATTGGTTGATGCCAGAGGAAGACCCTGCAGGTGACCAATAGGCTCACTCGCACGGTCTTTGTAACCCCTGGCAGCGAACCTATGGATTTCCGCTCCCGTTAACCCCTTCGATGCCGCGTTATCTAACACAGCATCGAAGGGGTTAACGGGAGCGGAAATCCATAGGTTAAAGGGCCGTGCAAGCGACCAATAGGCTCATTTGCACGGCCCCTTAACCCTTTAAAAGAACAGTTAACCCCTAACTAATTGAACAGGGAGGTACGGACATTTAACCCGTACGAGCAACTTTATTGTTCGCTCGTACGGACATTTAATTAATTAAACAGGGAGGAAGACCAGTGGGATGTGCCGGGTAAGTGCCACTGGTCTCCCTCCCTGTTCAATTAGTTAAAGACCAGTGGCATCTGCAGGGCAAGTTGCAGCATTGGGGTTTTAAAACCTCAATGCTGCAACTTACCCTGTCGATGCCACTGGTCTCCCTCCCTGTTCCATTAGTTACATGTCCATACGAGCGACTTTATTGTTCACTCGTACGGACATTTAATTAATTGAACAGGGAGGGAGACCAGTGGGATGTGCCGGGTAAGTTGCAGCATTGGGGTTTTAAAAGTCTGCACGAGCGACCAACAGAGTGGCTCGTGCAGACTTTTAAAACCCCAATGCTGCAACTTACCCGGCACATCCCACTGATCTCCATGTTCTATCAGTTAAATGTCCGTACGAACGACTTTATTGGTCGCTCGTACGGACATTTAACTGATAGAACAGGGAGACCAGTGGGATGTGCCGGGTAAGTTACAGCACCAGGACCCTAAAAGTCTGTACGAGCGACCAACAGAGTCGCTCGTACAGACTTTTAAAATCCCAATGCTGCAACTTACCCGGCAGATCCCACTGGTCTCCCTGTTCTATCAGTTAATAAATGATAGAACAGGGAGACCAGCGGGATCTGCCGGACAATTACGGCACCAGGAGTTTAACAGTCTGTACGAGCGACCCTATTGGTCGCCAGCAGGGGGCTCGTCTGCCATCAACCAATGGCAGACGAGCACCCTGCTGACGACCAATAGAGTTGCTCATACGGACATTTAAACTCCTGGCGCCAGAGCGGCTTTAACCCCGTTTTAACCCCTTAACCGGGGAAAACGAAGAAAACCCGAACACGAAGAATGTCCGCGAATATTCGCCCGAAGAGAAGACAGGACCAGGCGAATATTCGCGGAATACGAAGGTTTTTTTTTTGCCGAAGACAAGCACGAAGAGCCCCCTGGTGCCCAAGTCTAATAAACACCCCCTAAGACCCCTCCCACAAATACAGACTGTAAACAGTCTTTACATATAAATATACTATAAAGATCCACAAATACCATCCTTGAAATGCGTTTATGAATGTGATTTTTATCATCCTGGAAAACCTACACTTTGTTTCTATTGAAATGTACTGTAGTAGAGAACTCAATGATGTATTAAAATATGTCAATTATTTTATATAAGTAAAATTAGGACACATAAAATACTTTTTTAGCGCTACTATCATATTAAAAGCTACTAAGCTACTTTAAAGACCGTGAATGAGAGTTTTGCTGAAGGAAACTGTGATGGGTGGATTATTCATTATGGTTGCGTAAGCTATTTTGATTACAGGAAATTCCAGCACTATGGACAGCAGATATTGTAAAATATTGCAGTTTTATCTTTCCAGTAATAGAATATTGAAGCTGACTTTATCGCATGTGAAATATGTGACTAGAATTCTGATCTTGTTTTCTTTTAAATGTGCTTCATTTTATTGCCAAATCAAACTATTGGCAATTAAAATACTTTCTACCCTCTCAACAAATTAATTTATTGTGCTTTCATTCTGAATAGTGGTTCTCTAACCAAGAGATAAAATAATGTTGTTTATCATTAATTGTATGCCAATATAACTTGGAATTACTGTGAAAAAAGATTAGTTTAGGCCTAAACGGCAATTGCTAGTACAGTTGACATAAATAACTGTATATACATTTGCTTAATGGTTCAATCCATATGTAACTACTTTCACAGCAGATATATTGTGATGTATCTGGAAAAATACAATTTAAGTATTCTTGTCTTAATTCTAAGATACTAAACCTGCAGCAAAATAGAACCACTGACAGAGTGGGCCTTGACTGGGATGCTGAGTAGGGCTAGGGCTGATGGAGTGGAGTTTCTGCTTCCCTGATATGCCTTTTAACCCCCTAGATGCCACTCTACCTCCAGAAAACCATTATACCCCCCCATGCCACTCTTAACCCCCCTGACTTACCAGTGCATTCCTAGACTGGCCTCCTGTGCTTCAGACTCCCTGGTGTCTAGTGGGGGCGGATGGTGGAGGTCTGTGCGATGCACGCAGACAACCTCCACTGCAGCTGGTCGGTACTTCCGCCGGGGCTTCTATGACTGAGCACCGGAAGGTCATGTCCCTCTCTATCATAGAAGCCCCGGGCGGAAGTACCGGCCAGCAGCAGCGGATGTTGTCTGTGCGCATCCCGCAAACGTTCACTGGCTGCGGGATGCGCACAGACAGCCTCTGCTGCTGCGAGCACTTCCGCTGGGGCTTCTATGGTGGAGCACCAGAAGGTCATGTAATGCTAGCGCTCTGTCATAGAAGCCCCAGAGGAAGTACCAGCAGCAGTGGAGGTTGTCTGTCCGCATCACACGGACAGCCACCGGCTGCCAGAAAGGAGGATCCAGGTCCCCTGCAGCGCTGCAGAGGATCTGGGTCTTGTAGTCAGACCTCTATTTGAGGTCTGATTATAAGATGACCTCGAATGTAAGACAAGGGAAAAAAAGCAATTTATGTTATTTATTGGTGTTCAGTTTGGTAGTCATTAAGTTTTGGTTTAGGTTGTGTGGCCATGGCTCAGTTACATAAATACATTGGCTGTGGCCCTTTCAACCCTACTCTTGGTGTCATGTTAATTATCGGGTAGTTAAATTGGTTGGGTCGGCCTGGCACAGACATCGAGGGTACATCAGTCATGCTACAACTTCTTGGTCCTGAAACCATAAAATGTAACTTTACACTAATCAATACCATTACTCACATGCCCTGAAAATATTTTGTTTTATATACAATACAATTACATTACATATAAATTCAATTAACATGTCATTGTTTTAAGATTAACACACAGTACAAACAGTAGGAAGCTGGAGACTCCCACGGGAGCCAATACAGGGTCGAACTCCGCAATGTATACATTTTTTTTATCGATAATCAACCACATTAATATTACACACTCCACACGGGAGACATGATGTGAACCACTTAACGCATTTCACGCTGAAATCCTGTCCTAATTTTGATGGTTTTATGATTATCATATAAACTGTTATTTGATTTAAAATGTAATATCTTCTTAATTTTCATTTAAATTATACAGAATAGAAATAAATGCATTGTTATATCCTAAGCCTTTGGATTTAACATTGATAAATACCCATATTACTCATGGACTTTGTTCTATTTTCATCTCCTGTTTAAGAATTGGTTGAAATGACATTCAAAATAAATATTACATTGTACAAATAATTCAGAGGCTTTTGTAAAGAACGTACTGATTTTAAATGGCAATATCAGAAATCTAAATATTTTATGATATGAGAACAGCAACAATCCATTCATTGCTGTTGGGTAAATTTTTAATAGCTGTGTTATGTGATACATGCGAAAAAAAGCTTAATTTAGAATGCACAGGCCCTTTAGCACATTGTATGCTGTAGAAAAATAAATATCTACGACAATGGAACAATTTTAGTATGGTCCAGATATGTTTGTAAAGATATATTTAAATAAAATATCTTAATGCTCGCTTTGTGCAACATATTATTAAGTAGGCATTCTGGGCACGTCTAGTAAAAGACCACTCCACACTTCATTTGTATGTATACTTCTTGCAAAATGCTTGGACCAGTTTTCATTTCATGCAGTAAAATGCATTGGGGTCCATACAAAATGGGTTTAAAAATTAAAATACAATTTTAGAAAATAAACTGCTTTTCTAACCACTTCCAATTTCATGTTATTTCTCACCTCTTATCAAACATTTTACGAAGATTTACAAATATATTATTTTAAAGTAAATGAAGGTTCAACTAGCCTCCAGGATCTACCTTCAATTTCACTCGAATTTTCCAAAAGCCTACCATTCCCATTGCTGCTATTACAAATTATTTCACTAGTGGGTGCCTTCAATGCAACACAATGATTTTAAAAATGAGGTAATATATAAACAAAAAGGATCAATTTAAGCCCCAGTAGGAGATGGATATAACCGGATATATTGCTCGTAGATAATACTATAGGATGGCACCGATGAATAAACTCCAAATAACACATTACTAAGTAATACCTGTTCAGAGAATGGATGTTCGATTGACAAAAGCTAGTGGAAGGGATACATTCCATTTCTTTTAAGAATGAATAAATGTTGTATTATAGTGTTTAGTTGCAAAATAATCACTGAACAAAACAAGTTGGGTTCCCACATGAAGCATTTGTCAGAATAATCCCATGATGTCGATAGCACCATAATTATCTGGCAATCAGTGTCAGTTGGAATAAGTTCCTGTGGATACATTTGTGGGGCTATTAAAGAAAACTACAGGGTGTTAGACTTTATAAGTAGGTGTTGAAAATGGAATTACAAATACAGAAAAAAAAAATCTCAATTCCCTCCATCTCTAGTGTAGTTTTGGTTTTTATACTGTATTGGAGCATATACAGTATTTCACAAAAGTGAGTACACCCCTCATATTTAAGTAAATATTTTATTATATCGTTTCATGTGACAACACTGAAGAAATGACAATGTAAAGTAGTGAGTGTACAGCCTGTATAACAGTGTAAATTTGCTGTCCCCTCAAAATAACGCAACGCATTAATGTCTAAATCTTGGCAACAAAAGTGAGTACACCGCTAAGTGTCTTTGTACTCCTCACCTGGTTGCCGCCACACACGTTTGACACCCTCTGAACCAAATAGGTTTATCTTGGTCTCATCGGACCACAGGATATGGTTTCAGTAATCCATGTCCTTAGTCTGCTTCTAGACTGCTTGAGGCCTGTTCTGTGTGGAACTTGTCCTGTGAAACCGCTGTATGGTGTTGTCCACCCTGCTGCAGCTCAGTTTCAGGGTCTTGGCATCTTGGATCTTCTTATAGCCTAGGCCATCTTTATGTAGAGCAACGATTTTTTCAGATCCTCAGAGAGTTCTTTGCCATGAGGTGCCATGTTGAACTTCCAGTGACTAGTATGATAGAGTGTGAGAGCGATAACACCAAATTTAACACACATGAGACCTTGTAACACTAATGAGTCACATGACACTGAGGAGGGGAAATGGCTAATTGGGCCCAATTTGGACATTTCCACTTCGGGATGTACTCACTTTTGTTGCCAAGGTTAACACATTAATGGGTGTGTGTTGAGTTATATTTGAGGGGACAGCAAATTTACACTGTTATACAGGCTGTACACTCAACTGAGTCAAAAAGTAGTACGGATTGCAGATCATGTGGATTGTAAATGTTCAATAAAATAATTCATTGTTAGCATTTGAATTGTGTGTGTTTGAATTAGTATATGACTGTTATATTGTTCTCTGCCATTTAGTGTAACATTTTTCTACCTATCTCTGCCTCAAATGCTTATTATGCACTGTTCATTTCCCAACCCATAAGGGCATAACATTATCTTTTAACTCTTTAAAGACCTGGGGATTTTTTTACAATGTTTGTGCTACAAGACCAGAACAATTTTCCTGTCTTTCTTTACATCAGATTTGCAACTAAATCGTTTAGTTTACCCCATAAAGTGAACATGCAGCAGGAAAGGGTCAGGACTGGTCCCCATACTTGGGCTTTGTCACTAAAGATGCCTATGGCAGCTGGGACATGATCAGCGGAAAACCAGCAATCTGATGGTGAAGCCTGGGTGCGGTGGTCCCTCACCATGTCCCCAGGCGTTGTCTGTGTGCAAATGCTCTTAGACCAGGCAAAAAGTTTAATCTTGTCTTTCAGGTAAAGGAGGAGATCAGGGTGATTGAAGAAATTATCAAGTTTGCCTCTGGCCTAATGACCTCATAAACCCCCACCTGGCTTTGGTGGATGGAGTTCATGGGGTATCAGGAGCTTAAAGCATTAGTGAAGTGAGGACATGGACGTTAGTTGGGCCTGTGAGGCTATCTTTTTCTTCACTTCTACCCTTTAACTCGAAGGATGAGCTATACTGAGCGAGCTAGCCTGAGAAATTGACATGAAGCTATACAGTCAGGTGGCAATGAGGGCTTTACATGCTCATGCAGGTGGTATCTTGGCTGTGGACTCATGTTATGTCTTTTGCGTACATATTTGTAAAGCCAAAACAAAATATGACTTACACATAAAACATAATAATTCTGGGTCTTCCTAACTGAAACAGTTTGCCAAAAAGAGGTTGAGAGGGTGGAATCTAGTATACATATAAAATGTGAAGTCATGTTATAGATTAATAACTTGTGAGGTAAATGTCGCAACTGGCAGACCAACAATGAAGGTGAAAATATACAAATGTAAATATCAACTAAAAGATAAACTGTCCCTATCATTTCACGTTTTCCTTAGGTATGTTCCTTTGGTGGACTTTTAGAATTAAACAATCATGGTGGACATGTAATTTGTGTGTTTTGATTGTTAACCAGACATTGTTTAGTTTCTGAAACACCTGTTACTTCTAATGTATATCTGTATATCTGTCTGTGTATTAAATGAGTGGTTTTGTCTAAATTTCTTAGTTATAGATTCTGCAAAATAATTCTCTATATTTTGATTATCACATGAAAATTTACAATTTGCAATCAGATGGGAAAATCCTGAATACTTAATACAAAGCGGATATATAAACTATTGACAGTGGCGTCGCTACAGGGAGGCAAGGGGGGGCAATTGCCCCCCCTAGGTTAATCCTTGCCCCCCCTGTTGCCCCCCTGCCGAATTTGGAAAAAAGTCGCAATGCTTTAAATCCCGTCTTTTTTTTTTTTTTTTAATGCGGAGGAGAGAGAGTGGCGCCTAGCAACTGCTCGGCGCCCCCTCCTCCACGAGGCCTCTACCTCCGTCGCGGTGCCGGCATTTCATCCTGAGCACCGAAATATGACATCATATTTCGGCGCTCAGCAGTGAAGCAGCGGCCACCGCAGCAGAGAACGAAGACAGAAGCCTCGTGCTCCCGTCGCTGCACCTAAAGGTGAGAAAACTACAAAGGGGGAGGGAAATATGACATCATATTTCGGCGCTCAGCAGTGAAGCAGCGGCCACCGCAGCAGAGAACGAAGACAGAAGCCTCGTGCTCCCGTCGCTGCACCTAAAGGTGAGAAAACTACAAAGGGGGTAGATAGTGAGTAGGGAGAGGGGTTAGAAAGTGATAAGGGAGGGAGAGGGGGTTAGAAAGTGATAAGGGAGGGAGAGGGGGTTAGAAAGTAATAAGGCAGGGGCGTCCAACATGCGGCCCGTGAGACCTCGAGGTGCGGCCCGCGTAAGATCGCCAGCCAGTGCAACCGATCTTACGCGGGCCGCACCTCGAGCATGTACTGGCTGACTTGGCATGATAGGAGTGTGATTGCTAACAGCAATCAAAGTCCCATCATGCCTAGGTTCCAGCACTTACACATCCGACCAGTAAATGCTGGAACCTAGGCATGATGGGACTGTGATTGCTGTTAGCAATCACACTCCTATCATGCCAAGTCAGCCAGTACATGCTGAAACCTAGCTATCTGCCCCCCTTGTGTATTGATGCTGCCAGCAGTATGGGGTCTGCACATCACTTACAGCCACCCTGTACCAGCATGTATTGGCTGACTTGGCATGATAGGAGTGTGATTGCTAACAGCAATCACAGTCCCATCATGCCTAGGTTCCAGCATTTACTGGTTGGATGTGTAAGTGCTGGAACCTAGGCATGATGGGACTTTGATTGCCGTTAGCAATCACACTCCTATCATGCCAAGTCAGCCAGTACATGCTGAAACCTAGCTATCTGCCCCCCTTGTGTATTGATGCTGCCAGCAGTATGGGGTCTGCACATCACTTACAGCCACCCTGTACCAGCATGTACTGGCTGACTTGGCATGATAGGAGTGTGATTGCTAACAGCAATCACAGTCCCATCATGCCTAGGTTCCAGCATTTACTGGTTGGATGTGTAAGTGCTGGAACCTAGGCATGATGGGACTTTGATTGCCGTTAGCAATCACACTCCTATCATGCCAAGTCAGCCAGTACATGCTGAAACCTAGCTAGCTGCCCCCCTTGTGTATTGATGCTGCCAGCAGTATGGGGTCTACACATTACTTACAGCCACCCTGTACCAGCATGTACTGGCTGACTTGGCATGATAGGAGTGTGATTGCTAACAGCAATCAAAGTCCCATCATGCCTAGGTTCCAGCACTTACACATCCAACCAGTTGCCTGGGTATGATAGGAGTGTGATTGCAGTGTGGATGCCAGGGCTGGCTTTGGGGTATGCAACCTGCGATCTATGCGTGTAATTTAGGGGGTTTTAAATATACCTTTTAATGACGTGTTTTTTTGTAGATCCATATCTGCTATGCTATGTTTCCATACATTATTTATGTATACCTGCAAATACAGGGTTAATATGTCTTATTCAGTTGATTAATACCTGCAATGCTGTTTCCTTGTATTTATTTGATCTATACCTGCAATGCTACATTTCATATACTATTGTATACCTGCAAATACAGGATTTGTATGTCTGATTCTGTTTATTTGAGATCACAAGTGAATTTCAGTTGATCTATACATGCAAAGCTTGGTTTGTGTGTTAATGTGTTGATCTATACCTGCTATCGGCAACTGGGGCTAATGTTAATATATATGGGCAGCAGGGGCATCAATACACAAGGGGCAAAAACACTAAGGGGGGTATAAACGACAATGCAGTGTGAAAAATCCATCCTGATGTAGACGTCTGTGACGTAGATTGTGTCCTGCTGTTTGTGTGTTTTTGGTTATCAGTGTAGCAGAGCCTGTCCTCGGTGTGTGTGTATAGGTGTTGGTGTGGCAGAGCCTGTCCTGGTGTGTGTTTGGGTGTTGGTGTGGCAGAGCCCTTCCTGGTGTGTGTGTTCGGTTGTCAGTGTGTCAGAGCCTGTCCTGGTGTGTGTATGTGTTTGGATGTGGGTGTGGCAGAGCCTGTCCTGATGTGTGTGGGTGTCTGTGTGGCAGAGCCTGTCCTGGTGTGTGTGTGTTTGGTTGTTGGTGTGGCAGAGCCTGTCCTGGTGTGTGTGTCTGGGTGTCGGTGTGACAGAGCCTGTCCTGGTGTGTGTGTCTGGGTGTCGGTGTGACAGAGCCTGTCCTGGTGTGTGTCTGGGTGTCGGTGTGACAGAGCCTGTCCTGGTGTGTGTGTCTGGGCGTTGGTGTGACAGAGCCTGTCCTGGTGTGTGTGTCTGGGTGTCGGTGTGACAGAGCCTGTCCTGGTATGTGTGTCTGTGTCACAGAGCCTGTCCTGGTGTGTGTGTCTGGGTGTCGGTGTGACAGAGCCTGTCCTGGTGTGTGTGTGTTCAGTTGTCAGTGTGGCAGAGCCTGTCCTGGTGTGTGTGTCTGGGTGTAGGTGTGACAGAGCCTGTCCTGTTGTGTGTGTGTCTGTGTGGCAGAGCCTGTCCTGGTGTGTGTGTGTGTTTGGTTGTCGGTGTGGCAGTGCCTGTCCTGGTGTGTGTGTCTTTGTCACAGAGCCTGTCCTGGTGTGTGTGTCTGGGTGTCGGTGTGACAGAGCCTGTCCTGGTGTGTGTGTTCAGTTGTCAGTGTGGCAGAGCCTGTCCTGGTGTGTGTCGGGGTGTCGGTGTGACAGAGCTTGTCCTGGTGTGTCTGTGTCTGTGTGGCAGAGCCTGTCCTGGTGTGTATGTTTGGTTGTCGGTGTGGCAGAGCCTGTCCTGGTGTGTGTGTCTGGGTGTCGGTGTGACAGAGCCTGTGTTGGTGTGTCTGTTTGGTCATCTGTTTCCTGGCACTTAACTTACAGTAGGAATTATTTAATTTATATTTATCCAGAGATAAAATGCCCTCCTGAAGTTGTAGTGACTTCAGGGGACAAAACGTTCAAGGCCCTGAAATCATTTAGTGGAAAAGTTATTTATTGTGTTTATAATATTTATTTCAAGGATTAGTCGCACTCAATTGTGGCTTCAGGCTTCCCATGTTGAATGATCAAGTATTATTTTAGCCCAATAACAAAAGTATAATTCCATAGTTGTCGGTGTGGCAGAGCCTGTCCTGGTGTGTGTGTCTGTGTCACAGAGCCTGTCCTGGTGTGTGTGTCTGGGTGTCGGTGTGACAGAGCCTGTCCTGGTATGTGTGTCTGTGTGACAGAGCCTGTCCTGGTGTGTGTGTCTGGGTGTCGGTGTGACAGAGCCTGTCCTGGTGTGTGTGTTCAGTTGTCAGTGTGGCAGAGCCTGTCCTGGTGTGTGTGTCTGGGTGTAGGTGTGACAGAGCCTGTCCTGTTGTGTGTGTGTCTGTGTGGCAGAGCCTGTCCTGGTGTGTGTGTGTTTGGTTGTCGGTGTGGCAGAGCCTGTCCTGGTGTGTGTGTCTGTGTCACAGAGCCTGTCCTGATGTGTGTGTCTGGGTGTCGGTGTGACAGAGCCTGTCCTGGTGTGTGTGTTCAGTTGTCAGTGTGGCAGAGCCTGTCCTGGTGTGTGTGTCGGGGTGTCGGTGTGACAGAGCTTGTCCTGGTGTGTCTGTGTCTGTGTGGCAGAGCCTGTCCTGGTGTGTGTGTTCAGTTGTCAGTGTGGCAGAGCCTGTCCTGGTGTGTATGTTTGGTTGTCGGTGTGGCAGAGCCTGTCCTGGTGTGTGTGTCTGGGTGTCGGTGTGACAGAGCCTGTGTTGGTGTGTGTGTTTGGTCATCTGTTTCCTGGCACTTAACTTACAGTAGGAATTATTTAATTTATATTTATCCAGCGATAAAATGCCCTCCTGAAGTTGTAGTGACTTCAGGGGACAAAACGTTCAAGGCCCTGAAATCATTTAGTGGAAAAGTTATTTATTGTGTTTATAATATTTATTTCAAGGATTAGTCGCACTCAATTGTGGCTTCAGGCTTCCCATGTTGAATGATCAAGTATTATTTTAGCCCAATAACAAAAGTATAATTCCATAGCACATTACTTTTGGAAATTATTAATGCTCCCCCAGTTTGACTGTGGTATCTTGTGTGCCCCCCCTATATATTGTTTCTAGAGTCGCCACTATTGATAAAGAAAATTTAGTATTCTTGCTAAATAGACAGTAAGACATTTGTCAAAACATTTCTTGTGCACACACATGGAATCTATCCATTGTGATTTATGTTTCATCATATTTCATCGATAGAAAAAAAGAACAACGTCTATAATGACACTTTAAATCACCTTCCACTGATACCACTTTTTTTCTCTCCAAAATGTGTACCATTTGTATCGGAAAGGACAAAGATTGGATTACAGCATTAATTCATCTCAGGCTGATAAAAAATACTGCAATATAGACACACATCACTTAAAATATATTGCCATAACTCTTTTTTGGAAGTGTGCTTGCAGAATGATGGAACATCAAAAACATTTTTGTGACATATATTGTAAAAATGCCTTTGAAATGTCACTAATAAAGTGAAACTGATTAGAATTGTAGAGCTTTTTAAATGAAAAAGAGCAGCTCTGCTCAAAAGTGATGTATGAAAAAAAGCAAAAATTGTAGTATTATTCTTTACTGTTGTCTTAGCCACTGACACCAAATTTCAACCCTGGAATGTGAAACGTATCTTAAGCAGTGCCGCAATAAACAGAATATAGAAGGTTTTTAACCATATAAAACTAGTCTCATTTTATTAAAATGTGCAAGAAAGTCAAAAGAGTTTACTTTGAACTTTTGCTTCTATTTGCTGGAAAACATGTTTGATATTGCTTCTTTAACAGTGCCAGGTTAATGGGAGTGATGTTGCTGAAGCTTCAGGCCCATGTCTCTTTTATCTGCCCATCAGTAGGTAAAATAGAGGCTTGTAAACCACGGGGCCCTGGTGCAAAAAATTAACCTTGGCCCTCCAACTTCAGCAGCTAGTCTGTGCCATCATTGCGCCACATAACTGGTCTGTGGCTTCTTTGTTCAAAATAGTTCTGACCTGGATTGGTGCGGTCCAGATTGGAGGCGTCCTTTCTAAACTATTTTGAACCGGTCCCAGGAGACAGGAAGCAAGAACAGATG